>JALGBA010004052.1:0-2400000 GCA_023970755.1 Azemiops feae | reverse complement strand
AATCTTGAAGATTTAGGATTCTTTTAAACACGTTTTTTATGCCAGATTGTTTTATGCAATTAACCCTGGATTCACACATTTGGGTTATATTTGCACTGGCCAGAAGATTATGTTCTACTTAGTTTAAAGCACAATCTACTTGAGATGACTTTGACTATACTCCATGCATTCGATTAATTTAACCATGATCAAGAAAGCTTACTTTCTTTAATCAAACTGCACTAATTATAGGGCAAATTCTATTTAAAATGAAAAATAGAATAGTTCCTCTCCTCAGTTCCTTTCCTCAACCCATCTAATTTGCTGGCCCCATTCTTCCTCTGTCACACTTTGTAGAAGAATCTGTGGTGTTTGTGACAATTATCTAGCACCTTCTTTTGTCACTTGGAGCTTGGAAGAGAAATTCCGCTTGAGTCTACACTGGTGTAGCTGGTGAGCAATATGTCTTTATATAAGACACTCCTCACCAGCATTTAACTCTTCTTGGAATAATGCAGAATGGATTTTACTGATTTTTCAACAACTTAAGTCAATGTTTGTATAACTACAAACAGAGTGTACAGCTGAGGTGTGTTCTTCTGATATTCAGCAATGAGAAATAGTTGTGTTAATTCCAGTATAGGAGAGCCCTTTCTCCTCTGACAAGTCAAAGAAGGCAAGCAGTGATTGGCTCTCTTCAACTTGATGCTAATCAGCAGGGTATATTTAGTAGACAAACTAGAACAGATGCAGAGAAGAGTAAGGATTAAAACACTGGGAACCAAGTCTTAAGAGGACAAAATAGGATACTGGGTATAGGTAGTCCTCTCACTGTTAGCCTGGGATCCAGACAAGGGCACAGTGAACACAGTAAGGTGGCAGAGTCTCATCTGACAAAGGGAGCTTGACAGCCCTGCCTGGGGAGGAGGCAGTGGGGCTGAGCCAGCAATGGAGTTAGGGCAACAGGGCAGGTGTCAGCGCAATGGGCAAAGGTGGTAGCACTGTGAAAGTTGCCCTATCTGAACCACCAGCCTTGTTTCTCCATTGACTCCATCCCAATGCCTCCTCCCCATCCAGGTCCATCAAAACTTCCATATGTCCCTTGCCCAGCACCTGGATCTTGTTGTACAGTGTTGAACCATGGAACCATTTAGCTAGAAAGATGGTTGCCTCTCTTAAGTCAATGTCTTCAAGCAGGAGCTAGACAGCCATCTATAATAAATACCGTAAATTGGATTCCTATGTGAATGGAAAGTTGGATTTGACGGTATAAATGGCCCCTTCCCATTCTATGATTAGAATCATAGAACTGGAAGGCCCATTTATTTTTTCAGTCTAAGTATTAATCCACATGGAGGCATTTTAACAGAAAATAAAAGCCTGGGAAAGGATGACATTTGGCCACCCTTAAGTCTTGTCTGAATATCTTGCAATATCTTGTAAATATTGTCCAACACAAGACAGCTTCATATTTCACATCTCATGTGTAATAGTGATAGTAATAGTCCAGCTTTCAAAGCTTGATAAGCAGGGATGCATTCTCCTCCCAGAGGTCCAATGTATTTGCACTTGGTTATAAACATATATTTTATGTACACAACTTATGCCATTTGACACCTGCAAAAGTCAGTAGCTTTTCTAAAATAATAAGGTTCTACTCCTCATACTGATAAGAAATTTTTTAAAGTCTGATATTCTGAAAGCTAGTTAAACCAAACAAAATGCCTGAAAATGTAACTGAGTGCAGCTTATGAATTTTTAACTAATTTTCTTATTTTAACTGGGGCTAAAGGTGAAAGTTGTTTAGCACCTTTCCATTAGGATTGTTAAGACAACATAAAGTCCTGCTTCTTCAGTTTTCTTTTGGACTAAAAGAAATTCAGTGCCGAAAGGCAAAACACCTGTTTGGTTTTATTCTGGGTTTATGGATGCTCTTGATTTGCAATACTTAAGAATGCTTCATCTGAAAAATGAACATATGAAACTGATTCCCTTATTCTAAATTCAATCCAATCTATTCTGACTACTTACTTGGCAAATTACTCTGGCTGTATTACGTGTAATACTGTAATCTCCCACTTGGGTTTTATTTTTATTTTTGTTTACTGTTTTATTTGCATTTAATTGGTTTTATAGTATGTTTTTAATAGTTTTTTTATCTGCTCAGAGTCACTTTGTGTAAGATGAGTGCCCATATAAATGTGATACAGAAAATGAAAGTAAATAAATAAACCAATATACTGAAAGGAAAGATGAAATTTAGTTTACTCCTGATATGAGTTTTCTATAAGTAAAGAGTTGTATTTTTGCATTGATGGGCATTGTAAACAATGGCCCAGTTGTATTTTGAAATGATTCAGAACTATTCAAAGGTGAACTTCCTACCCAACAGAAAATAACAGGGGGGAAAATAGAATAATCGACTAATAAGGCAAGGAAAAAAAACATTACTAACAAATAAACAAATGTTTTTTTCAGATCCTGACTTTAACAGCTAATTTTAAAGCTGCTATCAGAATTGGTAGCAAATGTTAAGAATGTTAGGCTGGGAAGATGTTATAATATGACATTCATATAAGATAGAAACAACTGGCTCACATTGCTAACATAACTAGAGAAAAACATAGTCTCTGAAATTCTTATATAAACTAATAGTGGAATACATAACTAATCAGTGCATTGATGATGTCACCTAGTCAGGTAATGAAATGTCTGCAAACAACCAAGTTCAGGGAGCATCAAGGACTCCACAGATCAACCCTGAACTACATATATTCTCTTCTTTTGTAAATTAAGAAATACATTAAAATCACAATTTATCTGCAATATTTCCAATGCAAATTTTATTGAGACAAATGAGATGTGCCCAAATAAAGACTGCACAGAGTCAAATGTACAGATGTGCAATTTCCATTCATCTTAATACCAATAATCTTACAGTAACTTTGTAGTAAGTAGAAAGCGAGAGCTTAATTAGCAGTTGATGATTTCCAAATCACATTGAACTAGTAGTTCTACCTTCATTACTGATCTTGTACAAATACATCTTAATATATATATATATCATGCACTTTAACTGGGAGCCTCCCAGAGTTGGTTCAAAGATGGGCAGTTATATACATGTTTTAAGAAATAAATGAGCTTAAAACCTGAGGAGTAGCAAGAAAGATTTAAAAAAACACTGAGAGACCATGACAATATCTTAGAAATAATTTCAGCTAAATTTCCAAAACTATTTAATTGATATATAAGACTCCCATAACAATACTGAAATGTGCATGTCTGCACAGAAACAAGTTCCATTCCTCTGTGCTTTATTATGTTTAAGATTTTTTAGTTCATTTTTTGTGAGAAAATACAGTTCCTCTATTTCACGGGTGTCAAACTCGATAGTGTCACGTGACATATCATAACGTTTTTTGCCTTTGCAGAACTGGGGTGGGCATGGCCTGTACATGATGCATCCGGCCCGTGGGCTGCCAGTTTGACATCCTGCTCTATTTGTAAACTATATATTTATACCGGGGGGGGGGGAATGCCTCTTCATTCTGCTGAGTTACTGGACTTCAGGTTTCCTTGCAATGACAAGACCTCTCAGTCTCTATGCCAAATTAAATTTGGAGCTGCAAATAGGCTTAAACCTATTCCCTGATCTGCCTCATTGTGCAAACTCTACTTCGTCCAAATCTTCCTTCTTCTCTTTTCTATACCATTTTTTAATTGAAGTTTCCAAACCCAAGCTGTGAAAATGCTATAGACAACTTGTACTGATTCATATATGTATGAAACTGGCAACTGTCTAATTAAGCTGGAACAAAGAAGACCCATCTCTAAAGCAGGGGTGTCAAACTGCCAGCCCGCGGGCTGGATGCGTCATGCCAAAACCCGCCCACCCCATTGCCGGCAATGAGAAAAGTCGCGATACGTCACGACATGTCACCTGACATCGCGAGTTTGACACCCGTGCTCTAAAGTAAAATATAAAATTAAATAAAATCTCTAAAGTTAAATATAAAGTTAAATAATTTTGCCAGACAAGAAAGCTTCTATAGTACTTTTAAAGAAAAATGTTCAAATAGAGGTGAGATGTTTTTTAGCAAACTTCCATACCAGTTTGTATGCATTCATTTTATCATCAACCAAACAGGAGCCCCAATACTTTAAAGCTATCAATGAAATAATTACAAAGAGATTTACTTATTCATCAAATGTCCTACAAAGCTATCATATACTGAATTTCATCTGGAAAATCAAGAATGTATTGCTGTAATGAGGTAATATGACATCTAAGTAGTTGCATTTTGAAATTATATTGAAGGAGAGTGCCTGTCCATAAAGATATAGGAAAATAACTTCTAGCTAATTTGAATGCCTACATTTCTAGATTCTAATTACATTCACCCTAGAATTATAAAGGAACTGTTTATCAGGATTTCTGTCAATTACTTTGACAGATCCTGAGAACTGGGAAGTGGCAGCGGATTTAAGAGGAGCAAATGTAGCTTTCTGCAGGAAAGGGAAAAAAAAGAAGAAGAGGATTCAGGCATTATGGACCAATGACCCTAACATGAAACCTGCGAAAATGTTAAGAGCCAGTAAAAAAACAGCCAACTGTAAGAACTTTGAAAGTCATGTCATGGTTAGTAAGAGCCAACATGGCTTTGTAAAAAATAAATCAGGTAATATAAACATTGTCTCCTTCTTTGATTTAGTAATTAGGCGAATACTGTGGATATAATCAATCTTGATTTCAGCAAAGCTTCTGATAAAGTTCCACAGGCATTCTCACTAACATATTGTTTAAGTGCAGTTAAGTGAAGTAGGAATTAGTGAGATTCCACAGGGATACATTTTTGGGGCGGTATTATTCAATATTTTTATTAATTATTTGACTGATGGCACTAATGGACCGTTTATGAAATTTATGAATGCCATAACATTAGAAAGTCTAGAATAGCCAGTTTGACAAAAAAAATTGTAGCCAAATCTGGGCAGGTTGAAAGTCTACGCTGAGAGGAACAAAATGTTTCTTAATAGAGAAATATGTAAGGTATTATATTTGGGGTGAAAAAATGTGGGACATATGTACATTCATGGCTTGAAAAGCCTATTTCTGAGACAGACTTTGGTGAAGTTATTGACAACAAGCTAAACATGAGCTAGTAGTGTCAGACAGCTGCTAGAAGGGCTAATGCAATTCTGGCCAGCATCAAAAGAACCACTGTCATTATTTCTTTCCAGTTGGCATTGGTGACACCATAGCTGGCATACAACTTCAGGTTTCCCACTTACAGAAGGATATTGACAAGTAGTAGATGGTTCAAAAGGAGGACAAAAAAGACAACACAGGTACTTCAAGATCTGCCCTCTGATGGCCAGCTGAAGGACCTTGAATGTCCATTGTGAAGATGACAAGGGAGAAATGTTAGCTGTGTTAAAGTACATAAAGCTACAGGAAAGATATCATGAACTGTTTTCTATGGCAACAGAAACTAGAAACGGAAATAACAGGTATGAGTTGCAGCAACCGGGATTTGACTTAAATATAAGGGAAAACTTCCTGATAGTAAGATCTATAAAACTACTAGACGGTTCTTCATCTCTGGAAATGTTTAAGAAGAAGCCAGCCATCTGTCATGAATGAGTTAAACAGTTTTTCTATATGTTGCAGAAGGCTGGACTAGATTATCCTTATGTCCCTTCAAACTCTACAATCCTACAATTCTATGATAGTGAAATAAGCTCAATCAAAGCATACTTTCACTTCTGGCTTTAATTATTAAAAATGACAACATAATAATAAATACTTAAAATACTTAAAATACTGGCAAAACCATGAAAACTAGATTTGCATTTTTATATCCACTGATCGTGCAAAAGTCACAACTACAGTAAACATTATTTTTTGTTTGGTTTCCAAGCAAATATGCCACGACTGCTTTGCATGTCAGAGAATTAACCCAAAAATTATGTGTGGTATCCAATAGCATGTTTCTGTCAAAAAATTGCATTGAATCAATAGGAAGAGGATTTCCCACCATTTAAGTATGCTCAAAGTCTGTTTTAGAGAGGTTCCAGCCCTATTGGGCAGTTTTTGAGGTTGCACATGACATCATGTAGGTGAGGGGAGGACAAGGACGCTGCTAATGTGAGATGATTCTTTCTCACATTAATGAATTCCTTCTAGAGTCCTAAAGGTAGTATAGAAATATGGTTTGTAAAGACAAATCATATTAATGAAAGAATTATCTTAATAGCAAGCTACTACAAAAACAATTAAATCTATAACTGATAATAATGCCAGAAATTATTTCATTATACCTGCCTGCAATATTAAAATACCATCACCAAAAGGTCACTAGAGCACCACCAACTAAAGCAATAGTCAATATTCCTATCCAGTTTTGACCAACAATATTATCAAATTCTGGGTGATCCCCCAAAGCTAAGTAGGGTCAGACCTGGTTGTACTCAGATAGACCACCAGGAAATTGCATTTCTATAGTTTTGCTTGGAAAGTCATAAAACAATCTGAAAAATCTATATGTGAACTAGGCTGCTTAAGAGAATAGATTAAAGTCACAATGCTTCTACATACGGTAGGAAAGGAGACAACATAAATAGTGAGAGTCTAAGAATTAGAACATCATCTGGTTTTATAGGCTAATAAATACTGATTGATTTTATCCCATTTTAATTTAAATATGTAAACTAAATGTTCTCCAAGGCATTCATAATAACACGCATGATTATAAGAGTCCCATTTTAGCTTTCCAACAGATCAGTAGCTTAAAGATCAAAGATTGTGACATGTCCAGTCTATTCAATGCACTATACTGGCTCTATTTTGCCCAATGATTCAACCAGCAATCTCATAAATATAAAATACCTCATCAGTTTCCTAGCTTTCCAATTTTAAGTTATCAAACAATTGTCAGAAAGTCAAATCAGTGCAGAGAAAATGTTTGGGTTTACATGAAAAATGGTTCCACAAACTGCAACTCATATGGTTATTATATTCCTTCTCTTTATATTATTAGCATGCAGGCTTACTTCTGACTTCCTATACAGTTTAGGCCAACCAACGTATTGATCAATACTACTCTACTGATTATCAGAAAAAGCACCTAGAATAAGAAATAAAGAATTCCCAAAGAAATCATCAACATGATGATTAAAGCTTTGTAATCCAACTACAGGTTCACTAGGAAACAGCAGCAATAGAACGGATGAGAAGTTACTTTAATGAGACTTGTCATGCTTTCTGTATCGTGAATACCACTGCAAAGTCACAAACAATCTGTCTGATTTGCACCCAGCAAAAGAGGAGGAACGGATGATCTGGCAATGATGATAGTTTTGTCCACAGCTGCTATTGCAGTACAGAAAGCCCTACTCATTAACTGCTTTCATTAGCAGCTTGGTTTCTGTTTTCTAATCATTTCAGGATTAGAAAATGTCCTTGCTTGCTCTGTGTATAAAGAAACCCCGAGAGATGATTTTGTAGATTTTAAATTGTGTTGCTGGCTACAATGTTACAATACAAAACTACAAAAATATAAAATATCTTAAAATCACAGCTTTTATTATATACAATTAATATCTGAGTGATACCACTGTGTTTGGGGGATTTTGTTTTGTATCAGCAGTATTTCCCAAATCATTATTTGGAACACTCATTTCATGTAGATTCCAAAAAAGGGAATTGGGAAACATTTTTAACTCAACTAAAGAGTTCAATATACACTCCATCACATTACATCCACACTATATAAACTACTAGTTCCCAAGGTCACTTTTCCAAGTCTATGGGGTTTTTTCTGCATAAAGCTATACACAGGCTCTTGTGTATTGTACGGAATGTCCATAAATTTTGGGATGCTTAATGAACATGGTCCTTAATATATATTTTGAGGCTAGAACTCTAAAAATTTCCAATCAGCATGGGTAACAGCTACACTGGCTGGGGATTCTGGGATTTCCCATGTTTGGAGAGTACCAGACAGGAGGTTATGGAATGTCTCATAATCCACCACTGCAATGTAGTAGTTTTCAAGAACACCCAAGATACCGATTTGCTCTTTTGCCCTTAAAGTCTCAGGACTACTAGCATCTCGAATTTTTCAAAATGTGCAAATATTTACAAACCGTATTACAAAATAATACAAGCTCTTGGTATCATAATGCAGAAGATGGCAATGCTGCTAGAGAGCGCACAAAACAATGCAGAGAGGAGTGGACGGGGTTTCCAACTCTCTATTGATGCTACTCTGTCTCTAGCCCCCAAATTGCACCAAACTTGGTCATGGTTGCAGGAATGCACATGACTCACGGACGTACTGTGGATGGATCTGCAATCGAGGCAGGTGGGCAGGACTCTTGTGTTTGTGTGTCTGTGTGAGCGCGCGTGTGCCAGAGCGCCTTGAAGTGGGGGGGGGGAGGGAAAGCAAACTGCAGTGCGTGGGGCCAGACTCGAGGGAGTCGCAGCTGGGGTTGGACGGCGCATCCTCCTTATCGCCACCCATGCAAAACAGTGGGCAGGCGCAGATAACTTCTGGGGGCGAGAGGGTCATCGGGAGCCATCGCAGCCGTAGCCCTCCGCCCGCCTGCCCAGAGAACGAAAGGGAGGAGCTGCGGGTCTTCTTCCCTCCCCCTCCCCCAGCCTTGTTCTTTTAAGAGAGAAGGCTGGCGCTACAAGGGGCATCGCCGCTCGCTGGGTCGAGACGGGCATCCTCCTCCTCCTCTTCTCCCGCTGAGCAAATCTGCGCAGAGGGCATCACATGAGCCATCCCCTCCCTGACGCCCAGTGCCCGAAGGTCCGCTCCCAAGGGCAGAGCCTCCCCAACGCCATGACAGTGCCTGAGAGGAGAATTAAGCGCTCGGCATGCCCCCTCCACGCTGAGCTCGGGCCGCCTGGCCGGCCGGCCGACCGACCGACAGACTGACCGCCGGCTCTTTGGCTCTTAGCGCCTTGCCGGCTTTGGCCGGGCAGCCCGAATTCATTCATAGCCAGTCCCCGGGCCGGCTGGTGCACCCCGAGCGCTCCTGGCGAGCGCACGGCGCGCCAATAAAAAGTTCAGAGCACAACTTACCTAAAATGGCTCCTGCAGCAGCCAAAATACAAACAGCTATTATTTGGTGAAGTTTAGCCCAGACACCCTGCAAGGACAGCCTAGCCTGACACCGGCACGCCCCCACATCGCCGCCACTGGTTACCCGTAGCCCCCCAGCTCCTGCCATTGGAGCGGCGGCCCGTCAGCCAAACGCAACCCGCTCCAAGCTTGGCTGCAGTGTGCTTATTGCCAGCTCCATTGTGCTCCTATTTGCATTGATGTGATCGCTGCCGGGATTGGCTGTAGCAGAAGCAGTGCAATTTCCTCCCTCCCCCCCCCAACACCCCCTCAACAATTCCTGGTGCTTCCCGGATCCGCAGTCCCGGTGCTTCTTTCCCCTGCCTCTCTGCCTCTGGCACCTGAGGCAACTGTGGATGCAACTTTCTCAAAGCTCGGAACGGCAAGATAGAAACCCCCCCCCGCTCACCTCCAATCAAGGGGGGGGGTTTACTTACTTCAAAATGCATTAGAGAAGAAGGGAGGGAGAAGAAAGGGAAAAACCTCTCCCCCTTTTGCATTCCACGTCTTTGCTCGCTTTTCGTTTCCCGGATGTGAAATTTCCTGCATTTAAAACACCGTCTGGAGGTGGGACGTGCAACCTCCGAACTGGACGCTGCAGATCTTTCTTTGGTGCCTGCGAAGTAGGAAGCCGGCGTGATACTCCGAGGATGTCAAGTTGCCTTGGTTTAAAGAACCGCTGATCACGACTATCCTTACAAGCTGTTCATCCGCAGAGCTGCTCTCTCCTCCCCACCGCCACTAAAAATTCTGTTGAGTAATTATGGCTGCAGTGGAAATGTATAAAATACATCCTGAACCACCACCAACTCCTTTTTTTCCTAACATAATTTAATATCTTTTATCAGTGATAAACTAAACCCTGCAATTGAAATACTATTTGAATCATTCTATAAAAAATATTAATTCCTGGAAAATTTGAACTAGATTATATACCTTCTATCAATTAATTTTTTTCTCCATACACCCAACTATGATTGGGGTATTACTCCTTGGGAAATATGATCAAATTGCTTGTGGCACTAGTTGAATAGATTCATGTCAAACATCTGTATATAGAGAATCATACATATGCTGGAGCCCAGTTCGCATCACATTTGCTATCTGCTGTTCAATGGAACACTGATGCAGCATTAGAAATCTGGGCAGATTTATACGGTGGAAGGACTCCATAAAAGTGTTTTTTGTTGTTGATTTTTGTTTTGCTAAACCAACCTTCAATCTTTCAGCTTTCCAAACATTGTCTATTTTGTAAACAATTTTGAGATATGTTAATCAAACATATCTCTGGAGTTTGTCAAGTTAGGAAAAGTTGTCATACACATTAATTTACACAACATGCTGAATGATAACCTACTAAGCTATACTGTTAATTTAGTGTGTTATGTGAATCAATCCCATGTGTAGCCAATATATAATTTGATGAGTCATAAATTTAAGTGACTGACTGAGAGAGTAAATCATATTAAGTACACTTACATATTGTGCAAATGCTGCCTATACAGAGATGGTTATGCTTTGATGACTTGGTGGTAAAGCTTGGTCTAATGATAAGCCACGCTGGCTGCAAATTCAAAGAACTGACATTTACAAAGATCTGGATTACATCAGATTGAGGGAGATTATGTCAAACTAACTATACACCCAGCTCTTGTTTTTCATGAATTATAGCATTATTAGTACTAGACTAGTTAGAGTATGGGCTGTAAAAGCTTTAGAACTTGAAGTTTTGGTTTGAAGAGATGGGTAGCAGAACTATACAGTGAAAGACATGTCAATGGAGAAATGTGCATAAGGAGAAATTGAGCCAATTGCCATGTAAAAGCAAATTATGCTCCCTGTAAAAGGGTGACACCTCTAATTAAAAGTTTATTGGAAAGTATCTTGGTAGTTAAACTTGAGAATATTTCTATTATACAGTATAATAGCTAATTTCTAGAGCAGAGAAGTACATTGGAACCTTAATAGGCAGAGTGGAGAGTGGATTTTGGACATAGCTTTGCCAACTAATCAGTTAAAGATGTTGGGGGAAAACAATATTCGTCCCCCTTCCACACAAACAGAAGCATTCATCTATAGAGGATAAAGATGCAGGTAAGCTAAACCAGCAGGTAAAATATCAGCAGTAAAACAAGATCAGTTAAATGATCAATTTAGCCTTCTGCAATGTTTTATTAAACTACAATTTTAATATGCTAATATGTATAATCTGTACCTAATATGTATTATTTATAAAGTTATCAGTGGATCAAAGTTCTAAATGAACCTGCATTGGATCCTTTGTGTTCTCCTAACTAAAATTCTTTATCATAATCCACTATACAAATGGAAGATATAGTAACATCTCACAACAAAGTAAATGCTATGGTTGGCAAAAACATGACAGAAAAATTCAAAACATTAAAAATTAAAGTTTTTCATTTATTTTAATAGTATTAACTTGTCTGATATTCTGTTGCAATGATTATTTTTTCTTCTTTTACAGTTATCAAGTAGTCAATTGCACCTATAGGGTTGGCATGTCTCTCGATTCCTTTGAAATTCCTTTTTTTAAATGATTGTAATTTATTTTTGGAAATAGTTTAAAAATTCTTGCAGGCTTCTCTTGTGAGTATAAATCTTATCCAACTCTAATTTGAGATTCTAATTTGCTAGTGAAGAGGGAGAAGTTTTTAATCCCACCTATTGCTTAATGGCTAATGTTGATGTGGTCTCACTATAGAAACTTAAGGCAAGGAACTTGTGAAGAATAGAAAGAGGTTTTGTTACTTATTTTAACTTTTCTATGCTATAGGTACAAAGCGCTGAACAATATTTAGTTAATATAATAATTCTCCTAGAGCAATACAAAGATTAATCTATATTAAAACTTGTAAACTACTGAGCCTAAATAATGTGGGTGCAGCAGCAGCATGAAACATCAAATGTTGAGGAAATGAAAAATGATTTCAGCAAGTATCAAAATTTAAACAAGGCTTTGTACTAATTTTAATGAACTTTCCTGGAAGGCTTTGTTCAAACAATTGTTCTAATTTGCATAGGCTTCCTAAAAATATAAAAGTGCTCAGGTCCATTTTGTTACAGGTAGTCTCGACTTATGACCACAACTGAACCGAAAATTTGCTAAGCAAGACAGTTACAGTAAGTGAGTTAATTGGCTCTTTGAGTGTTTTGGGTTGCCTACCCCTGGCCTAGGTCTATAGCAGATAGCAAATACACACAAAGGGGAAAGAGAGTTGAGAGTTTTTACCACTTAGGCATTATTGTGTTGCTTTGTTTTTGACTTGCTGTAGTTAATAAACTTCATATGCCTCATGAAATTTCCACACTGTCTGCCCTCCCTATTTCTCTATGCAATTAATAGAAATTAATTAATTTCTCCTTACAACTTTCTTCTAAAACAGATTCTTCCATTTCTTCCTCTTTTAATAGGTTTCTGCCTGTATACTTAGATTATTCCAATTTCATCTGAATTTTAATTATTTTCTGTTCAAGTGAGAAATTAATGACCTTTTTTTAAATAGGAGATGTTTTTTATCTGATGTGTCAGGCTTTTTAAAAAACTGTACCTGATTTGGTTGATCTAGACCCAAAAGAGCCATGAATAGGTTGACTTTTATATATGTACGTACATGTGTGTGTATATATGTAGGACGTTATGATGCCATTGAAAAAATGTTTTATGATCAGTTCTTGCACTTACAATCATTGCAGCATCCCTGTGGTCACATGATCACAATTTGGGCACTTGGTAACTGGCATGTATTTATGATGGTTGCAGTGTCCCAGGATCATGTGATTCCCATTTTCAGCCTTCCCAGCTACTTTCTGACAAGCAAAGACAATGGAGGAAGCTGCATTCACTTAATGACCAAGTGATTATCTTAGTGATCATGGCCAAAAAATTGTAAAATCAGGTATGATCTCATGGTAATTCACTTAATGGCATTGCTTAGCGATGGACATTCGTCGCAACTGTGGTCGTAAGTCAAGAATTCCCTGTGAATGCTTCCTATTGCCTCTATCTTATCCTATACTCTAATTCTATTACTATCATACTTTTACAATGTTCTCCATATGATATTCTACTACTAGTATTTCTACACTATTATAGAGCAATGTTTTCTTCTTATGTGGCTTGTTCTGTCTTTAGTTCCTCCCTGGGATTTCTTCTATTTTTTTCTTCTCTGTTAATGACCAGCATATAAGGTACTTGCAGCTTCCCACCTGTATTTTGCTTTGCCTCTCCCCTCCCCCAACCATTCACTCCTTTTGAAAGAAAAAAAATCCCTTCTTTTATTTGGCTGCTTAGTCTGTTGGCTGATGGCAGCAGAGCGTCCAAAACATGTTTTAGTCTCCAGGCCTTTGATCATCTTATTTATTTCTAGAATTCTTTTTTCCCTCAATGGGTGTTGGCCTTTCATTGGGAGTACGGATGAGAACACTACTTGTGCTCCTAGCTTCTTAACTTTATTGCCTAATTGTTTGTAATCTCTCACTATTGTACTCAGGTTGTTTGTTGTGTCATTCGTCCCAATGTGGAGGAAGAGGAAAGGGTAGTAATAAGTAGGCCTAATTATTTTGGTTAGGTTCTCAACCACATCTTTGATTTTTGCTCCAGGGAGACAACATACCTTTGTATGTCCGGTCTGCAGATGGATGATTCCGTTCCTTTGAGAATAGAATCTCCTATTACCAACACTCGCCTTCCTTTTTTGGAAGCTGCAGTCTGGGATGCTTTTCTGTTTATCTCTGGTGTGTTTGTTGATGTGACTTTTCTTAGGGCTATTCGAAGTGACTTTTTTAGGGCTATTTGAAGTTATTTCTTTGCTAGATGTCTGCATGTTTTCTTTATGTGTGAACTTATTTGGTATGATTAGTTCATTGTTCCAGATGTTGTGCCATTCCCGAGAAGTGGATTAACCAAGGTATGTTTAAGTTAACCATAAGTATGTCATGTGAATATAGCTAATGTATAGTTGAAGGCAGTCTGGATTTGCTTGAAAATGTTCAGAATACTTATGTGATTTGCATACATTTCCTAGCATTTCCAGAAAACAATTTAAAGTTGCTGTGTTCTACTATGAATTATACTTTACCTTGGTAGTCTAGACAAGTTGACCAAAAGATGGTTTTATTCTGTTACCTGGGAATTGTTTGATCCTGTGACTCCTGAGGAAATGGACAGGATCGTCAAGCCTGTTAATACAGAAACCTGGGTTAGATACATGTCCCTCCTGGTTAAGGCTTCCCAGAAGGTTAAAACATGATTGGGTCCATGCAGTAATAAATTCATACTTGAATAATGGAGTGGTACTACCTCCCTTGCAGGAGATGGTGGGACCCTTCTTCAGGCTCCAGACAATTTTCATCCGGTCTCCGGCTGTCCCTTTTTGGACCAAGTTGTTGAGAAGATGATTAGATTGCAACTGCAGAAGATCCTGGAAGAAACTGATTATCTAGATTCACTTCATCCAGGTTTCAGACTGGGTTATAATATGGAAACAGTATTGATCTCATTGTAGATGCTCTCTATCTATCATGATTTCTGAATCAATTATAGGGCCTGGGAGGAATGTGTTGTGATTATTCTCATCCTTTCTCCATGGCTCGTTCCTAAGTTGATAGGTATGGAAAGGTGAGGCCCCTAGTTTGTAAATTGTGTTGGGATTCAATGCTCTTGTCCCTACTATTTAACATCTACATGAAACCACTGAGTAATGTCATCCATCAATAGGAAATTAGGTTCTCCAGCATGAGGATGGAGAATCCACGAATGGGTTTACTTCATCCTCCTGCCCAATGAGACTAAGTCAAAAGGTTGCCACATCTCCTGCTGGGCTAGATACTGACCCAGTTATGACTTAGTCTCTAGCCCAACAGGACGCTCTTCGTTGGCTCCTTCAGACTTGGCAGGTCATATTTCCATTCGTGGATTCTTTAAAGGAAATATTTTTCCCCCTTAGTTTACCCGTCCAGCCTTCCAATCCTCTTAACAACAGCTCAATCGGAAATTGGCTCAAAAAGCCATGAACGGGTCTCCCAACGCTCAGCTGAGCAGCGGGTTCCGCGGGGTGCCTCAAATCGCCGATAGCTCGGCCGAAGCCTCAGACGTTAGAATTTGTTGTGCGCGTTTGCTGTGGCCTTTTTAGTCACACCCCCCCGCTGCCTTCCTGGACGTCGCTAGTTCGGCCCAGGCCTCGCCAGTGGCCCGCGGTTTTGACGGACTCGTCGCAGCTCCATTGAGGGTAGCCCTCTTGCAAGACTCCCTTCCTGAGGGCTCTAAATTGAGCGGCCCGCAATTTTGGCGGACTTGTGGCCGCCATTTTAGGTGCCGTGCCGTCCAATTTTGACAGCTCCATTGGGGGAATTCCTCTTGGAGGATTCCCTTCCTGAGGGCTGTAAATTAGAAAATTTGACTCTTCGGGCCTCTCTATCACTGCCCTCTCCTAATAGCCATCGAGCAACGCTTTCTGCCATTCAGGACTATCACCAACTGGTCCTCATGCAAGGACGCCATTTTGTGCCTTCTTGTGACAAGATTTGCCGCCATCCAACTGACGTGTGAGCAGGCGCTTGCCAGTTTGTGGTTTTGGCTACCACCGTCCACCTGACTATCGGACCTTGCGGCATTTCGGCTCGACAGCCTTCTGGAGCTCATTGGTGTGTGTGTGGCCAATCCTTGGTCCAGTGGCACCATCGCTCAGAGCTATTACCGACTTTGCTGGTATCTGGGGCTTCCACCAAACCCAACGCTCTGCTTCCATATTTGAGATCTTCCTCAGGTTACCTGAGGGATCCTGGACGTAATGGAAGATAATGCGGCTCCAATGACTACCCATGGTGGTCTGGCCTCACCAGCCAAAAAGAGGCGCAAGTCCTCAAAATTGGAGGCAGCGGGGAAGCTGAAGGCCAAGGCCAAAGCTATCTCCAGTAAGGCCCCCTCTAAGGCGGCCGAGAAGGAGGCTAACAGGAGACACCTCGCTTTGGAGAGGCAGTTCTCCAAGGCCCAACAACAACAAGGAGAAACCGACATGTCGGTTCCGGCAGCCCCTGCTCCGGCTGGAGGGGCACTCTTTAATCCTCAACTCGCTCCCCCTGGCACCCTTACCCAAAGGGCATGGTCTCCTGAAGGAGACGCCGGGCAGGAGGAGGGGATGCTGAATCAGCCAGCATATCCCCAATGGGTGGCACCATCGCCCGTGACACGGCCAAGACCAGAGGCCACGTTTACGCCCACAGCAGCTGGGCTCTGCCCCACTGCGCCTCCAGAGATGTGGCTGGAACAGTTTCAGGCTCTAATAGCCCAGGCTTTTGCTCAGGGCATGGCCTCATCGTTCCACAGACCCAGGGCTGAATCTGCCACACCAATCACACCATCCCATTACCCGTCAGAGCCTGCAGATTACCCTTGCTCCATCGCTTCTGACCAATCCTCTCATGATATGGAATCATATCCAGAGGAATACGAACTAGGGGAGATACATTTATCCGATGATGAGGAGTCAGCCTGGGATCCCGCCCCATTTGTTGGGTTGTTTGACCCATTCTTATTCAAATCTCTTTTGACTAAGGCAACTAACTCGGCCAAAATTGATTCGGATCAAGAGACCCAACCAGTCCCCTCCACTAGTTAGGCCCCAAATCCATTATTTTCTGAGCCTACTGTAACTCAGAAGCACATTCCTTGCCCTCCCTTCTTTATTAGTACCATTAAAAAACAATGGTCAGCTCTGGGCACCCCTCCCACACTGGGAACAACAGACAAGAGATTGTTCAATGTTGCCACCTCCTTGTCTGAACTTCTGGAGGTCTCGGTGGTGGATGAAGCCATAACACCTCTGGTTTCCCCCTCCACCGTATCAGGAGACATGGCGGAGACCCTAAAGGCAGAGGACAGGAAGTCCGAGTTCTCTCTCCGCAGGTCTCACCTAGCCTCGGCGTGGTCAATGAAGGCTTCGACCTCCACCTCCTTTTTCGCTAGGACGTCCATTATGTGGCTCCGAGAGCTCCAGGCCATGATTCCCCAGGATCAGTTACGCGCCCACCAGACCCTGGGTAAGTTGCTAGCGACATTGGAGTACATGGCGGATGCATCGTTACATGCAGCCAGGTTCTCATCCCGGGCCATAGCCTACAACGTGGCTGCCCGCAGACTGTTATGGCTTAAATAGTGGCAAGCGGACCTGAAGTCGAAATGGCACTTGGCCATTACACTGGCGGACAATTGTTCGGTGAGTCCCTCAATCCCTACCTGGTGGAGAACCGTGACAAGCGCAGAGTCATGTCTCACCTTAACAGGCAAGTGGATAGACGCTCTGCCCCGGACTACCGCAGACTGCCATTTCGTGCGGGTACAGGCTCGGAATGGGCTCCGCCTGCCCGATCCTTTCCTCCCAGACCCGACCATCAATGGGAGCATTCCAGCCCCAGACCCAGACAGCAGATTCAGGCCAAGCGGCCCTTTCGAGGGACCGGCGGCCACCCCTTCAGGAGGAATAAGTGACTGCAGGGAGACAGCCCCCATAGGCGGCAGACTTTCCCTCTTTATTGACAAATGGGAGACCACCACTACAGACTCTTGGGTGCTCGACACCATCAGAGATGGTCTCTCCCTAGAATTCCTGTCCAGGCCAAAGACCTCAGGTGCCAAAGACCTCAGGAGGATGGAGAGCCATTCTCGACCTCAAGGGACTAAATTCCCATTTAATGTACAGAAGATTCAAGATGCAGACACTCCATTCTATTCTGGCCAGCATCAGACGGGATGACTTCCTAACGTCCATAGACCTCACAGAGGCCTACTTACACGTTCCCATTCTCCTCGACCATCGCAGGTTCCTCAGGTTTTGCTACGCAGGGCATCATTACCAGTACAGGGCCCTTCCATTCGGCCTTTCCTCCGCCCCAAGAGTGTTCACCAAAATCTTGGCAGCTCTGGCAGCCCACCTGAGATTAGTCCCGGTACGGGTCCAGTGTTATCTGGACGATATCCTGATCCAGTCCACATCCGTCCAGGCAGCCCAAACGGACTGAACCTTAGCCATTGGGGTCCTCCAGGACCACGGGTTCTCAGTAAATTTCCTGAAGAGCCAAACAGTACCATCCACTCGTCTATTGCACCTGGGTGCGATTATAGACACCAGACAGTGCATGGTCTACCTATCACAGGAGCGCCAGGACAGCACCCGCTCCCTGGTGCTTCAGATACAAAAGAAACGTGTTGTTTCTCTGGTCACCCTTTCTCAATTACTAGGGAAGATGGTCTCCTGCATGTCCATAGTCCCATGGTCCAGGCTGCACTCCAGGCACTTGTAATGGTTCCTGCTCCCATTCTAGAGGCTTGGCACCAGGTCCTCCAACCAGAGAGTCAGGGTCCCACTTCAGACTCTGAACTCCCTTCGCTAGTGGACATCTCCAGTGGTAGCAAAGGGCTCGTTATTCAAGGAGCCCGCCCGGATCATTCTGACTACCGATGCCAGTCTCTTTGGCTGGGGAGCTCACCTCCAATCACAGTCGGCTCAGGGCCGGTGGTCCCGACCGGATCTGCAGCACAACATAAACTGGTTGGAGCTCAGGGCCATACATGTCGCCCTGCGCCACTTCAAGAACAGTGTGGCGGGTCAACGTGTCCTGGTCCTTACAGACAATATAGCGGCCAAAGCCCATGTGAACCGTCAGGGAGGTACCCGGTCCAGATCCCTCATGACCGAGGCTCAGTTGTTGGGTTCTTGTGCAGAGTCCAACCTCTCCTCCCTCAAGGCGGAGCACATCTCGGGAGAGGCAAACCGGCAGGCGGACTCGTTAAGCAGGTCAACGGTGGACCACTCCGAGTGGCGCCTGGATCCCTCCCTGTTCAGGGAGATCTCGGACAGATTCGGACTACCGATATTAGACCTGTTCACCTCGCCGCTGAATGCTCAGCTCCCAAGGTTCTTCTCCCGATTCCCTTCTACAGACTCTTGGGTGCTCGACACCATCAGAGATGGTCTCTCCCTAGAATTCCCTGTTCAGGGAGATCTCGGACAGATTCGGACTACCGATATTAGACCTGTTCACCTCGCCGCTGAATGCTCAGCTCCCAAGGTTCTTCTCCCGATTCCCTTCTCCAGGGGCGGAGAGGGTGTGTGCGCTCCGTAGCCCTTGGCCCAGGGAACGGCTATACGCCTTTCCCCCTCTTCCCCTGATTCCGGCAGTTATCCGCAAGACTCTGCTGGAATGGGCGGAAGTCATACCGATTGCTCCACACTGGCCGAGATGACCATGGTTTGCCGACCTTGTAGGCCTCTCCATCTCCCCCCCATGGAGAATACCCCCAAACCGCATTGCCCTCAGTCAGGGAGCCCTGCAGCATCCAGATCCCCAGTGGCTCCAGTTAGCCACCTGGCACTTGAGCGGCAACTCCTAACCCGAGAATCCTATTCAACGAGGGTCATCTCAATGATTCAGGCCTCCAGGCGCCCCTCTACGAATAGGATCTACGATTCCACCTGGAAAAACTTTAGTCTCTGGTGTGCCAGGAAGCAGTTAGATCTCTCGTCCCTCACCATCCCGAGGATCTTAGAATACTTGATGGAGGGACTCGACAAGGGCTTATCGCCCAATACCATCCGTTGACAGGTTGCAGCTCTGTCAACGGTGTTACAATGTGACAATTCGGCCCCTTTAGCTCAGCACCCCATGGTGCGTTCCTTCATTAAAGGGGCGACCAACACCAGACCCCCTGCGGTCCATTGATATCCCTCTTGGGACCTGCCACGGGTTTTACAGGCTCTCACCTTACCCCCGTTTGAGCCTATCAGGACATGTTTGCTCCAACTTTTATCCATGAAAGTTGCCTTCCTGGTAGCCATCACATCGGCCAGGTGCATATTGGAGCTAGCTGCTCTCTTGGTCAGAGAGGATCTCTGCACCTTTCACGAGGACAGGGTGATCCTTCGCCTGGATCCGTCCTTTGTTCCCAAAGTTAACACCTTGTTCCACAGGGCCCAGGAGGTGATACTGCCTGACTTTTGTCCCAACCCGTCCCACGGCTTGGAACGTCAGTGGCACACTCTGGACGTGCGCAGAGCACTATGACAATACATCAAACGGACTTCTGCCTTTCGCAAGTCGGAGGCACTGTTTATCTCCTTTCAACCCTCTTCCATGGGGCAGAAAGTGTCTTCTTCAACCATCGGCAGGTGGATCAAGGCTTGCATTGCGCGGGCTTACCAGTCACATTCATTATCCGTGCCCGGCTGCATCACGGCTCATTCCACCCGCAGCGCCGCTTCCATTGATGAGATATGCAGAGTGGCGACTTGGTCTTCGCCTTCCCCTTTCGTACGACACTACAAAATGGACAAGTTTGCTTCTGTGGATGCCTCATTTGGCCGGCGGGTGATACAACAAATGGTGTCATCGAGTGGGACACAGGCCCAGACTAATTCCCTCCCATAGGGACAGGGTAGCTTTAGTATGTCCCATTCGTGGATTCTCCATCCTCATGCTGGAGAAGGGGCGTTGTCTTACCTGAACGCCTTTTCTCAGCATGATGATGGAGAATCCACCCCTTTAGTGTCCGTCAGGTCCTGTGTCGGGTAGGAGGAGCCAACACGTCTCACTATCATCTGTTGCTTCGCCTTCGTCGTAACTGGGTCAGTATCTAGCCCAGCAGGAGGTGTGGCAACCTTTTGACTTAGTCTCATTGGGCAGGAGGATGAAGTAAACCCATTCGTGGATTCTCCATCATCATGCTGAGAAAAGGTGTTCAGGTAAGACAACGCCCCTTTTATTAATACAGTGATGATGTTCAACTGTTGATTGCAGGTTGAACAAGTAATGTAATCAATACTTAAGAAATGTATGTTCTTAGAATCATATTTTTAAATAAACCAAATATAGTAGCACCTACGTTTGGGTATGGGGGGATGTAGTGAAACAGGTGTCTGTGGATCTCGTAAGAGCTGGTTTTACTGTATGACACAACCTAAAGTCATTTGCAGCCCCACATCATGCATTAGGATGGTTTAGCCAGAAAGCAGACAACTATGTCAAAGGTTACCCTGCAAATCTATATTTGCACAAAATGCTTTCCCATGGTCAATCATGGTTTACTCAATAATTCAATTTTCTGGGTTTGCGTAATACTGAAACATAAATGACTACATGGCTTGAGTTTACATAAGATGATTGGCTGAAATATGGTTGCATCATGTGAATAGAGCCAGACAGCTTGGAGCCTCAAAATAAATCTTAGAAAATCACTGAAGTGATTCCTCTTTGGGATTTAACATTACTTTAAACAGAAAGCAACGTGGCATCTTATATGACAGGTATGCATAAACGCATAATACAGGGCACAAGCAGAGTTTGGTCTAAGATTTGGAATGACATTGCTTCAAATATTCAGTTAATTAGTTAAATTTATATATCTGTCCTGAAGAATGGTCTACTACTGGAACATTTGATTATGCAGAACTTATCCCTTAGTAGAGGCTACTGAAAATACAAATGCAAATTACATTTAGAGATCTGTTGATTTGAGATACTGTATTCAGTATGATATTTCTCTATGATAAGTAGAAATTGCTGTAAAATTTAATACAAATACTGTATTTGTATTAAATATATATTTAATATGTATCTCAGCCTAGTTTTATTATTTCATCTGAATACCATGCTGCATTCCACACATTCAGAAGCTTTGCAGTTCTCAAGAGACTGTATATATCCAGCAACACTATTTTGCATCTTGGAAAGAATTCTTGAACTTTGTTGTGGCAACCATCCAAACATACTTAAGATAACTAAATGGAGTTCAATTTGTCATTCTAGGTGAAGAATTGGGCATTGGCTATCCAGAAAACTATTTGGTTCCTTTTGTTTTCACTTCCAGAAATCTATACAGTACTCAATGGTTCTGGAAGATACTGGTAACAGATATTGACTAATACTGAGATAAGGTAGTCCTCAACGTAGGACCATAATTGAGCCCCAAAGTGAGACATTTGTTAAGTGAGTTTTGCCCCATTTTACGACTTTTCTTGCTACAGTTGTTAAGTGAATGATTGCAGTTGTTAAGTTAATAACTCACTTGTTAAGTGAATCTGGCTTTCCCAGTGACTTTGCTTGTCAGAAGGTTGCAAAAGGTGTTCACGTGATCACAACCATCCTAAATATGAACCAGTTACCAAGCATCTAAATTTTGATCACATGACCATGGGGATGCTGCAATGTTCGTAAGTATGAAAAAAGGTCATAAGTCACTTTTTTCAGTGATGTAACTTCGAACAGTCACTAAATGAATTGTTGTAAGTTGAGGACTACCTGTACTACACACATTGAAGAGATACGACCCATTGAATACAATGACATAGTTTTCAATAAATGCATATGTGCTTGTAATTAAAAATAAAATTTGAAAGCAAGTCGCTAATCCATTCTGCTTGATATATTCAGCTTTGGTTATAACTAATCAAGATAAAATTGGTCCAGATTTAGATCTCCATGTAATTCTGGCATATTGTAATATATTGGCCAAAAATTCAAATTTCTTCTCCATAACTGCTTCTTGTTTTGTGATTAAAGAAACAGAGAAAGAATAAAAACAAACAAGAAAGTCCCATATGCTAGTGATATAAGATCCTGGTTTATATATCATAGTAAGCCAGAAGTCGATAACTAGAAGCTGCAATCTACATTTCTGGAGGAGATGGTGGAGTTAGATTTACATTGGTGGGGAGTTCCTTTTCCCCCTCTTCGTGGGAAGGATTTTGTTTGAGTTATATTGACCCTTATTTTGCAAATTTCAGCTTATTTACAAATTTTGTGAATTTTCTATCTCAAATGTCAGGAAAAATAACTCCAATTATTTCCAGAAGAAATAAAAAGGGAACTTTCATACAGACCTGATGCATTAAGAGGTTCATCCTGTACTGAGACTTAGTTTAAGCATGGCTTAGTGGATAAATCACAACTGTTAGATTCACGTGCCATGCTATTTATATATTTATAAAACAACAATGCATTATGGCATGACACAATGTATGTACCCAATGGGAAAGTGCAAACGTAGGCTGCCTCTGATGAATGTTATAGTTGAAGACACCTGAGATAAGATGGTATACTGCTATTCTAGATGAGGCTCAGTGTCTGTAAAAATTAGAAGGCAGAGTAATGAAATAGATAAATCTGCCTGAAATGAAAAAAAAGAAGTGTACCTTCTTATCTATAGATAGATTTCATTTGATTCTTTCACTTCACTGTTATTTTCCTCAATTATCTTTTCATACTAATCTTGTCTGTCTTTGCATTAGAGAATTTGTATTTAGGAATCTAGTTCCACCAACTTGCTAATGTAACTTCTGCAATGTTGGGCCAAAAGAATTCTTCAAAATACCTCTGCATAATTACAAAAGTGTATTTTTCTTTAAAGCTTTTAGAGCTGTATAACAAGCAAAAGATCAATGGAAGAATATTTCTAGGTACGATGAAAAAAGTTGAATTTCTGTAATGAGCAAAATGTTCTATCCAGATATAACCTTATATAAAGTAAATCATGAGGTTTGCAGATGTTTTTCTCTGTTCCAATTATTTGCTAATACCATGCTTAATAAAATGAAGTTTTTTGTTTCCTCCAAGCAATTTATCTTTACAATGGGAGTGTCATCTTGATTAGTTTAAACTATAGAGATGGAGTACTTTATTTCTATTTATTACTCCTTTTCAGAGATAATCATCTTAAATTCAAGTACCTTTCCTTTTGATAAATATGGTTCAGTCCAGTGCAGATTTAAGTAGAAGCAAATTGTATTGAATTCCACCTTACCCACTTTAAACTGTAATCTATTTTTGTACAGTAGATTGTAATCTACATTAAAAGAAGAAATGAAAAACTTATTTTAAAAAAAATAATATGTTTTTGAGCAGACAACTAAATATTTTCTAAAAAGTAATATAATTTTCAGTTATAATTCAATTATAATTTGAATTTGAATTTATTTTAATAAAAATCCTAAACACATTTTCTCGCAGTATAAATCTGTTACTCCAGGATGCTTCTTTTTTTAATGACCCACAATTTTGAGAAGCCACCAAAGCAGGGTTGATGGTGATATGTCTGTCCCATGACTGCCTCTTAATATGGAGCTTCTGCATGGCTATTTACCATTGGTAACATTAATTTAATCAAGTATTTAATTGCTTGGAATATTTCTACTCTCCACTGGATGCAAGGTTTGAGTTTACAACTGCACTGCAATATTTAGAAGAATTTTAGTTTTATGTTTAGTTTTGAGAAAAACACATTGGCTAAGTTGCATTAACATGTAAGCCAACTAATTCCTCATTTGTCATGGCATAAAGCAATTCACTGTTTTTTCCCCATTAGATTTCATTGTTTAACTTTTCTCAGAGTACAGTTTGAAGTTGTTACTATTACTCTTTTGTTACATTGTCCTTCATATTTACATTTGTATGTTTATTCAGGAAAGAGAAATATATATATATAGGCAGGACTCATATGACAATATTAATAATTTTATTTTTAAAAGTAAGGAAATACAAAAGCATTCTTCGAAGAAATGTGTTCTTGTGGCCACTCTTTCTATTATGGCTGGAAATAATAGGAAATGTAATACAAAATAGCTGGATATCACAGAACTGGAGAAGACTGACAAACATAAACAATAAAACTGTAAAAACAAATAAATGGTGTGTTATTCTGTATCTTATTTTGTAAAAAAAAAAAAGTAATTAAGCTTGAAGTTATTTAATGCAGTGTTTTGAAGATTTATTATAACCAGACTGATTTATGCAATTAACTGTTTTTTAGACAGGGGATTCTAGTTCTTTGAAGTACAAAGCTACATGTATATTGTGACATTTCTCAAACAGCTAACAACAGCAGCTGCCTCTCAATCTTCTCTGCCAGACAGAAGAATTTGATGAAAAGTAGGAGGGAAGAGAAAAAAAGAAAACTCCCATTTTTATTCTCTGCTGATTTAAGAATCCAGATGTTCCTTTGTTAAAAACAGGCAGGCACCTTTATATCCCAAGAATTCATTAAGCAATTTCTGCTAAAAAGGACAAATCCAAAGTCACTAAGGTATCAATTACTACCGGTTTGTTGCTGAACTCAGGGCTAATGTAGAGAAAGCAAACTTGTCTTGTTCACCTTCTGATTAGGTTCCAAAAGGGGACCCTTAGACTGAAAGATAGAACTAAAATTAGGTTTCTCACCTTGAATTAGATCAGACATATCAAACACAAGGCCTGCGGGCCAGATCCGGCCCACGAAGGGCCCAGATTTGGTCCTCATGGCTGTCCCAGAAATGGCAAGGGACCAGCCCCCATTGCCTCAGCCCTGGCCCACCCCAATCCGGCTGGGCACCCCCCCAGCGCATGCACAGGAAACTGCGAGTGCTTGGGGGCTGGCGGTGCACAGCAGCAGCTGCAGTTCATTTGTCTTACCCTGCCCCGCCCCTCCCGGCCTCACTCCATCACGCCTGGCCATGCCCCTCTTTGCCAGGCCTCTCCTCATCTGGCTCTGCCGGGCCATGCCTTACCACACCCGGCCCCACTTTGCGGGGCCTCACCTCTCCTCGCTTGGGCTATGGAGTTCTGTAAACCTAGCACCACAGGGCATGCCCAGCCTGTGGGACAAAAGGGGGAGATGGGAGCATGCGGTGGCACAAGCCGAGCTTTGGCCGGCTCCCAGTCGCCCTCTCCGCCACGTGGTAAGGCCGGAGTGATTGCCATGTTCCCCTCTCCAGCCCTACCACGTGGTGGAGAGGGTGCCCGGGAGCCGGCCGACTAGAAGACCTCTAAGGTCTCTTCCAACTCTGTTATTCTTTGAGAGAAGTGCTGCCAACCTCTCCCCCTCCCCTCGTCTCTTCCTGGGCACAGAGGGAGGGAGGGAAGGAAGGGAGGGAGGGAGGAAGGAAGGAGATGGGAATGAAAAGGAGGGAGGCAGGGAAGGAAGAAGGGGAGGAAGGAAGGAAGGAGATTGGAATGGGAGGGAGGGTCTGAGGAAAGTCCTCCCTTAGCACTTGGTCAGCAGCAGCCCTGTTGCCCTTTTGCCATCCCCTGGTGGTCTCCTATCCTATTGCTGAAGATGCTTTGTTTACAAAGCCAGGTCTCCTCGCATGGAGAGGGAGTGGGCCTTCCTCTGACCCACGCACTTTGCCCTCCTGCACCCACCATGAGCAACCTGGCCAAGGAGAGCGAGCACAGCAGCAGCAGCCTCAAGGAGGAAGTAAGCGCAGCTGGGCGCCCCCTTGGGGAAGTGGGGCTGGGCTGCAGGGTCCCGGTGCCATGGGAACTCGAGGGCCAGGCTGGGTGCTTGACCTCCGCTCCCCAGGGCTCTGAGCAGTCTGTGCCACTGTCCAGGAGCCCCCCTGCATGGCCTGAGAGGGACGGTGAGGCTCCTCCAATGGACCGTGCCCCGGCGCTCGTCCTGGTCCCACCCCCCCTCCGCTGGAGACCTTCGGATCCGCCCCAGTCCTGCCCAGGCCCCCACAGGTGCCCCTGATGTGAGTGACATCAAGCTGGCCACGCCCACCCAGTAGGCAACGGCCACACCAGCCATGCCCATCCAGTAGGCCGCACCCACCCCAGCCACACTCACCCGGTCCCCTGAGGGCAACCACAATGCTGATGCGGCCCTCAATGAAATTGAGTTTGACACCCCTGAATTAGATGGAACCTCCCTTAGAGATTAGGATGAAAAATCAGAATCCAAGGCATGCATAGACACAGAATTTCCAGGTTATTTTTAGGCAAACCAGCAATATTACCTAGAGTAATGGAAGGGCGATAAAGCCACTATGGCCAACAATATGTGTGACATCAGTAAAGACACAGAGTCACTTAGAAGAAGAATATAGAGTTAGGATATTTTGCTATTGAATTAAATAAGAATTTGTGCCAGGGCTTTTTTTGTTAATATTTTTTAACTGGAACATAAAAGAAGGATGTAATGGGATGGGGTTGAGTATAATACATACCTGGAAAGTGGAAGATTGATCCTTCTGACTCTCACGAAGGGTATCTGAATTCTCCTCCACCCGCAATCTCTACTGCACCTTCCTGCCACTCCTGGGAAGAACCTATTTGGTAAAGATGTCACTATTTGTATCCAGAGAAATATTCTCTGAGGCTGGAGAAGCTAGCATGAGTGCCTTTTCGTCTGATTTCCTTCTTTAGCTTAACCAAGAAGGAAGAGTCTTTCTGAATGAGAGTCACCAATACATAAGAATTCAAGACTTTATTAAATAAAGAATTAGGAGGCGTTGTATAAACAAAACAAAACAAGTGAAAGAAAAAGACAAATTTCAGTCATCTGCTGTCCCACACGTATATGTGCACCCACCTAACAAAATCTGAACAGCTCAGATCAATCTATGATATAAGAAATAAACAAAATGTATATTCTATCTAGCTCCATTGGCTCATAACTTTTCCAACTCAAATTTCAAGGGTATAGATTTCTTTTTATATCTGGCATTTAGCCAGTCCCAAGAAGAAATGCTTTCATTGCTTCTGAAAAAGCAAAATGAAATTAGCCTTCTCTTCTTTTAAGGATCACTTTTGATTTTGATTGATTTTCCTGGGCTTTGGATACTTTATCCATTTACCTGATTGACAATTCAGATTTGATTGACAGTTCCAGTATAAATTTCCTTTAACTCTTTTGTGCACGAACTCTTCGGGATAGGCTTACTTGCTAATCACAGGATACTTATAAGGCAGACTTCTTAAAAATTGTGCTTTTTATCCCTGAATTATTTCCAAGTAAAATAGTTATTTGCTGTGCTGACTGCATCATTTAGGGAAACCTCTTTTTTCTAAATACAACCTGTACTTCTAGCTGCAATATTTTAATTTATATTCTTAAGTGTAGATAAAAAAAATGACTTATTTTGCATCAATTTAAATGTTAACCTTCAAAAATGTGAATTTTGTTCCAGACTAATTTGCTCTCTTTATGCCTGAATTTCACCAACATATTGTGTGGAAAAGACATTACAATTGTAGTTCAGTTGCCCAAGGATACTTGTTGTCCAAGACTAGTGAACAGAGACCATTATTTAGAGTAGATTAGTAAGGCTGTGATTTAATGAATATAAATCATAGATTAGTTCCATATTTCAGGCATGCTAACAAGGCACCAATGTACAGCTATTACTTCAGACAGGTGTGCAATAAGTGTACATCTGCACAATGTTGAGAATGATGCTAACACTGGATTTTCTTATGCCATATTTCTTTCTAAATAAAGAAGTTCAGTCTGTGCTTCTTCCTTTTCCTAGCTTGTGAGTGCCAAAAATGAAAGATGATAATAGACTGTGCTAATTGTATGGAAGTTGAAGACCAATACTTCTGGGGGGTACTAACAAGCCATGAAAAGTGGCTTTGGCTTTTACAAAACAAACTGTTCAGTGTATTTGTTATTGTAATAATTGGACTTCCTCCTGATGAAAAGCAAGAACAGAAACTGAGGAACTACTAATTAAATAGTCTAGAAATACAGAGTTGAAGCCTTCACAGGTTGATGCATTACAACTCTTATTACTTTGGGTTATTGGCCATTTTGCTTAAGTCTAATGAACATTGCAGACCTACAACCTTTGAAGGACCATAGGTTCCCTAGTAACAGATCCTTGAAACTGATCCTATCTGAGATGCAATACTGAATCTCAGCACAGTTAAATATTAGAAAACAGGTCTAAATCATATATGTTCTAATATAACACATTGGGATATGGCTTGTTGTCATTTAGAAATATGTTTCTGATAGGATGACTGCACATTTTAAGGCTCTTCCTCCTCCAGTAGAGATTGTTTAAAACAGTGTTTTTGAATCTCAGGAATTTTAAGATGTGGACTTCAACTCCCAGAATTCCCTGGCCAGAGTTATGTTGAAGTCCACACATCCCCAAAATGCTGAACTTGAGAAACAGTGGGCTAAGAGATTTCAGCAAGTTGTCTGAGTGTGTAATAAGGCAAATTGCCTAAAAAGTAAGCCTATTTAATTATAAGGGAATCTATGGTCTAGATTTGTAAGAAGTATTATTTCAGTTTTCCAAAACATCTGATATAACATTTCTGATAACATTGATGTTCTGATTCAAACTGAAAGTTGATTTATCTGAGAATATCTGGAATGCATACCAGCCACAAGGTGTTGGTTGTGATACAGACATGAATTCACTGTTGATGGGAAAAAAAATACCTGGCAGTAAAACTGATTGAAGATGCTTGGAGCTGAATACGAGAAGCAGGTGCTGGAACAAGGAGACCTACTGTTCTGTCATTTGCATTTAATTGGCTGCCTAGATGCTGTATCAACCTGGTGATGAGCCTGATTGGATAAACTACCATACTGGTTTCAACCAGCAGGTGTTGAAGCAAAAACTTTCCTGATGGCCATATGGATTGTAAATTGTTTGCTGAACATAGTGTATCACAAAATGTTGAGGTTTTAAAAAACTGCTTTCAAAGATACAGGCTTTATAGGAAGTGTTTCATTTCTATATTATAATTTGTTGTAATTTATTGAGGTTGCTTTCTTGTTATTAGAGAAAGGCAAAAGAGAGGAAAAACATGTGTTGATGGATATTCTGAGATACTTGAAAAGATTAATTAAAAATGAATGTGTATTAGGGTTGGTATTATAATTATATCAACTTTGAACATTAACTTATTTATTTTTCCATTTTTCATTAAACCAAAATACAAATCTCAGTGAGTTGAAATGAAAATGTGAGATTTCTGAGCAACAGCTGAATTGGGCCAATTTTAAACAAATTTTATAGTTCAACTTTATTGAATGCTGTATATAAATACTGCATTTTCCCACAGTATTCTAATTATACAGTGAGACAATGTAAGTACATTTTCTAATAGCAGCCAACACTGCTAATCAGAGAATCGGTAGGGCCACTATTGCTGTGAAAACAATTGGAAGGAGCCTCTATTGGAATGGGAAAAGGTCCATTTTATCACTATGGCTACAACCTCTTCAGGCTTTGAATTAGTCCTGATTGAATACAGAGAAAGAATGGGTTGGATTCCAGAATCCATAAATGAAGAAAAACAGCTACTAGTAAAGTTCTGGACATGTAAAACAGCATATATCCTGCACTTCTTGTGCTTCTGTTTCCTCTTGTACTAAGCTGATGAGAGAACATTTTTAAACTGAATTTTATCTTTCATGTCCAACGGCCTAAGGTATATTGTATATAGATATAATCTTTCTGAAAGAAAGAGAAAACCTTTCATATTCAGGAGGAAACGTTTGGATCCAACCCACAGATTTTAAAATATGCTGCATATTCTTTTAAATCAAGAAACCAAATTTCATTAAAAAGCTACAACCTATCAGAAAGTACAGTTGTTTGGAATAGGGGACAAGTAGGAGTAAAATCTAACTGGAATGTAATGGTCATCTCCTCAAAGTCTTTTCATGTTGCCATCAAATGATGAAAATAAGTGGTGTTTATTCAGGCTTCTCTGAGGAGAGGTTTCTGTAGACATGGTGCCATGACAATGGAGTTTTCTCTTAGTATTTATTACGACCATGTGGCATTTTATATTGGAACAGATTATGTCTTTCAATTGTTATTCAGATCCTAGGCTGGCTTGCCCAATAATCATGAAGGGTATCAAATCAATGGCAGACTGATTTTTTCATGGGTCATTGCAGTCCTATCTTTTTTTTTTTTTTTTTTTGCTTTTTACCATTCTTCGATTGCAGTTTGCTAGTAATACTGTATGCACACATACCAAAGGGGGAAAAACATTGTATTTATCAATTATTAAATTTGAGCCCCATCTTTTCTATAATGAGATCATCTACTCATTTTAGCCTCACAACAAAATTGAGGGTTGCGGTAAAAGAAAGTGACCAGCCAAAGTCACTCCAAGAAATCAAGGGTCAAATGGGGTTTTACAGTAAATCTGAATCATTTTCACCATAATTATCACCCCCAAATGGTAATCTTACCCTCAGGGTTTGATCCCTATAATTTGTGAAATTTAAAATTCTAACATTTCTTTTAACAACATGTGATTTCTGAATCTGAAGGATAGTTAGTAGACAGAGCAAGTTTCTTTTTCTCTTTCATTTTCTCAAAAACCTATTCACAAAAACCATGGTGCTATCTACTGGCAATGCTCAATACTGCATTAAGTAGAGATTTTGCACTCTGATTATGGTGTTGCCACCAGTATTGTCTCTCAGTGCACTAAGAAAGATATACAGTACATCAGGACACTTCCACCTAGTGTAGAAAAATATGAATTGGCCAAGCTATATTATGATGCATCTTTCAGACTGACCAAATGGTCTAAATGGAGTGCTTGAGAAGACATTTCCAGCTCTATCAGATGCAAATTTTCCTTCATGTTTTACCACAATGCATTTGTAGTGACTGAAAGACCCATTGATTTCCTCTGAAGGAAGAGAAAGATGATGGGAATCACATTTCTTCCTGAATATTTTGGGGCAACCAAGTCAGTTTTAATAGTCCAAGAGATCCAAATCTGAAAACTTTATTTTAGCCCCTCTTCTCTATCGTATCTGTGGAGGTTTTTCTTTTCTTTCTTTTTCTTTTCTTTTCTTTTTTTCCTTTTTATCTAGAACTAGCAGTCCAGGAAATGGGAATGTCCAGAGAACCCCCAAACTGAGGTAATTACATTTTTAATGTATTAATTTAATTCAAAAACATTGATCCATCTAATCTGATTATTTTAAGATATATATCTATCCGGGAAGGGGAAAATGCTTTTTAACCCCACCTCCCCACATGATAGGACCTTGATTTGCTAAAATGGTACCATCAGATAAGAATACAGAAGCATAAACACTAAGTTGCCTAAGATTCCTTAAATATAACTCAAGTCTAGTGGGAAACTCGCAGGAATGCCCAGCCTCTTATATCTGCATATAAGAGAATAAGAGATGTTAGGCATTGTGATGCGCTATTTCATCATGCTATTTATAGAAGAAGTCATCACTAGCGTACACATGTTGATTCATTGGAGCTCCAGCTATTTCAGCATATCTGCCTCCAGCATGTGCTGTTTTTATTTCTTTTACTTTGCTTCTGCACCCAGCTTACCTGATTAAATCAAGAATAATTCTTACTAAGTAAACACCTGACACACGCACTTGTGCAGGTAACATTGTCATTCTGTCCACAATTTTCTCTTTTTGACAACTTCTCCAAAGCAGAGCTTTGGTGCTTAGGTGCTTTAGAGACAGCTTAGAGGAAACAGCACTTTCTGTCCTGGAGATAAGATCTTTCCTTCTGGATTTCAGCAAGTCTTATCGTTTTGTTTTTCTAAACAATTGCAAGATCCAATGTTTGTATCAGAGCTCAGAAAATGCAGTCATTCATTTTAGACAGATCCATTCAAAGTAATATAAATTCCCTTCTTCCTTGGTTTAAGCACCTTCTTTTTGTTTTGGATTGGAACTGTCCAAATTAGGATACCATAAAAAGATATTGCTGCAAGGATCATGGCTAGAATTTCCCCCCCTCAAAAATAGTATTGTGGCACTGCAACATTCTTTTGTTAAATACTATTTTATTAATGTGTTAACCTCTTTTGCAAAATAATTGCCAGAATAATATTTTAAGGGGTTATTAAAAGTCCAGTGAAAAGAGATAAAAAAAAATTGCTTTGAAAAGATTAGAACTGCTGAATGCTGACCTGGGACAGACCCATTTATTCTGCCAATATGTTATTGCTGTCATCAAAATCATACTTTAAAAAATAGAACTAATTGCATATGCAGTATACCTCTGGAGGTATTCTTCTATACTTCAAACAAAAATATACACTTCTCAGAAAAGTTTGCAGAAAAACAAAGAGAGACACCAAGCCTTGAGGTTACAAACAATGATGAGGTCTGAGGGATCAAGTCACTGGGAATTCACACTTATTTATCAGTGTTGAACCAGTTTTAGACTGAAAAACCTACATATTAGTAATGTGATTCTTCATAACTTCATTGATATATCTGTGTGGCTTTCTTGGCAACAATATACGTAGAAGTGACTTTCTACTGCTTTCTTCAGGTTGCTGGGCCAACTACCAGTTTAACCTCCCATTCTGATATTCTATAGAACTTCCTAAGACCTAACCTGCTGAGCATCTAGCTCTCTCGGTGTAGCCGTCGTCCAGCCTATGCTAGGTTCGTTTGTTGTATTCAGACAGGTGCTGTATGCTAGAAGAAAGTACTGTAATAATTGCCTTCATTCTTACGTTGGGACAAAGAGACAGTCTTTGCAGGGAAAAAAAAAAAAAGATGTGCTTCCCAGTCCCCTAATCCTAGGCAAAAACTCTAGGAATGAATCAGAGTCTCAGCTGCTATTACTTTCAAGGGTGAACAAGAGTAGCAAGGGATGCTCCATGGTTCTGCTCACTGAGATCCTCATGTATGTGTTGGTTCATTGTGCTGTATTGTTTTTGTATAACTATATTTTGATTGAATTAATGTTATAATGACTTATTATAACAACTGAAGATGCACTACAACAGAATGTATGCAAGTATTTTGAAGAAGCCAAGAAAGCCATCAAAAACAATCTCCCTCACCATCTTTTGAGGTAGCAAAAGTATTAATTACAATTTTAGAGGAAGACCTTTCCATTCTTTACAACACAACAGACTGTTAGAAAGGAATTTTGTAAAGCTACTCAGGACTCCATCTGTCAGCAGGATAACTCTTCCCAAATTAGCAGAAGTAGACCTATGAGTAAAGCATCTCGTGAGGGAGAAAGGCGGTTTACAAAAATGAAATACAAATAAATAAAATAAATGAATTCAGCTGCTATTTGAAGAAGCAATGGCTAAGAATTCTGCTGACTGTTGCATTTTTAAACCCCCACCCCCGTGGTCCTGTGACCCAGGCCAAAGCTGCTATTAAGGTGCTGGGGGGAAAAAATCCAGCAGCCCTGGGTGTTTTCAGAAAGTTGCTGCCATTCAGTTCCAATTGCTCTATCAATGGTATTTGGAAGAAAGAGGAAAATACTTGCTAAACATTATATAATACATAATATTGCAAGCTCTACCATTTTCTTTTCCCCCCAGTATTCTACTTTTTATATATTTTTATCACATGGCGAGGTTTTGGAAAGGAAGTGCTTTAAATACCTGTAATATCATTTTTCAGGTGGGATAGTCAGAATTTGTTTTTCTACACTATAGATGTGTAGAAAAGCATCTGGATAACATCCATTTTATATTCACTTGTTTTTCTTATTATTCCTAATTTTAAATCACTGAAAGGAACTTCAACATTCATCTAGGACAAACCTTGCAAGCTTTTTATACCTGGAGTCTGCATGTAACAATCCCCTGGGGAAATGAGAGATGAGATTGTGAAGACAGTGATGGAAAGGGATGCAAAAAAAATTTTTTTTCCTGGATTTTGGCTTTTCCTATCTTAAAAACAAGAAAGAAAAAAAATCAGTGGAAAAAACAAATGGTGGCCCCTTCTTGATCTGCTGGGACAACCCCCCCCCCCGTCACTACTTTATTGCTAATTGGTGATCATTCAACCTCTATTTCATAATGAAAGGGCCATCATTTTCTGAAGCAATCTTTCCCACTTCTTTTCCCAGTTTTTGCTTTCTGAAACCTGTCATTTCTGCAGCAGAAAATAAATGTTTTCTTCTGTGTTTGTGGCAGTTTTTCTAATATTTAAAAATGACAATATGGCAATGTGTTTACAATTTGACTTATTTTCTTATATCTGGGGGGGGGGAGTGCATACATATATCCACTCTGTTTGGTTTTTCTTATCTTTTGGTTTTCTTTTTTTCTTTATGCATATTATAACCAATAAAACTATTATAAAAAAAGTAATGGCTAAGGTATTTCAATCAAAATATACAGCAGTAAGGAAAGCTTAATGATATAGGAGAGGCTTCTAAATATAATTTCCTTGTCAAGGAAAACTGGGTTAAAATGAACCAGCTGTGAATGACTGAATTGGTATTATTTATATGGCATAATTGAACTACTACTTAATTATAAGGAATTAAATTACTGAGCAGGAACAAGTCCAGCTATTAAATATGGATTGAAGACATGGATAAAATTATTCTCACAGCAAACTAAATAGCTAACACCAAGCAAACAAGTGGCTTTGTTAAGGGATGCTTTGTAATACAATTAGATCATTAATGATTGGCTGAAAGACCACTCATTCAAATTGTTTTAACAGAGTGCTTTGAGAACAAAGAAAGTATTTCATGTATGTGTGGGAAGTCAGCCCCTCAGAGAAGGAAATATTAAAAGGGCAGAAAAAAATATATTTCCTCAGGATCTTAAAGAGGCAGGAAAGCATGCCCAGTTTTCTTAATAGCCCCAAGTCTGCTTTCCCCAAGCAGAAACCAGCTCTATAGAAATGCAGATGCAGACCATTCAGGAAAGTTGGAGCTAGAAGATTAAGAAGACAAAGACCTAAAATCTGCATACCTCACCCAAACTCTAAGAGTCATTAGCCCAGCCCCAGGGAAGCAGGATATGACCTTTGGGAGATAATAGGATTAAACCACAGATACCAAGGCCCAGAAAAGCACACTCCGACTCAGTTCAAAGTTCATGCCACAGGAACAGGAAACAACTCAAAACAAAAGGCTTCAGAGACTATAAAAACCCACTCCCTACATGTGTTCCCTCTCTTTTCTGCCAGACCCATCTTCCTGTCTGGTTCTCCTCTCCAATAAACTACAACCTTCTTCCCAAAGCAGTTGCCATGTTTATTCCCAGCTTGGATGAACCACGATGAAGACCTTTCTTCCAACATATGAATGGATATTTTCTTGGAAAATAAACTGTCATATTTAACCTTGCTGGTCAAATGTCACTAGGCAAATATAGCCTCCTTTTATATTATAACATATCATTTTAATTCAGCTGAAGTGTGAGCTCTAATCCGCAAAAGTTTATGCTGTAATAAATCTGATACTGTGTACTGCCTCCTTTTATGAAAACCATTTTTGTTCACCTTTTTCTTCTGCCCTTCCTTTCATGATGCTCAGGGCAAAGGGTAGTTTTGGGATGAAAAACTCAATTTTGGGATGAAAAACTCAACTTCAATCTGAAGCCCACTGAGAGAAAGGTAGACAAGCGCGACATTAGCATCTGGCATGCTTAGGCATTTGCTGAGATATTAAGTAGCTGCCTCTGCAAGACTCTGTTTCAGTCCTTGTCTAACTCCAGGATTGGAATTTCAGGGCCTTATGGGAAATTAAAATGGCAGCTCCAGCCACAACTGGTATGCTCCTGCTATTTAAAGGATACAGCCAGCCAGCCACATCAGCATCCTCATCTCCAGTCAGTTTAGCAGAAATCCAAATCATCCAGTTGTAATTAGCAGAAAATATATTTGCCTACATTTCACTGGCGAAGCTGTCAAGCCTTCATTTCGCATGGTTTTCATCTGGGCATCATCTGGGCATCCTCTCTTGGTGAGTGAAACAAACAGCAGTTGCTCTCCTTAATATGTGATGCGGAAGGGTAAGGTGAGTGTGCTTGAAAAAGAAAATATGTTTACCCAGGCAGGAATATCTATGGGGAAGGGTAAAAAAAAAATGAACATGGCAAAAATAATTGAACCTTCTCATTGGCCTGCTCATAGGCTGCTGCAGTCTGCATGAATTGCAGATTCTGAATGGTCTTCAAAGGCTTCATTGTAGTACTCCAGTCTAGTGGTGATGAGGTTATGTTTTAACATTGCCAGGGTCTCCTGCTTCAGGTAGAGGACCAAATCATATTATGAGCAGGGAAAGCTTATTGTTCTTTTTGTAAGCTGTCCAGAGTCATGATAAATTAGGGCAGTCTATAATGTAATTAATACATTAATATATAAATAAATAGCATTACCTTCTTCAGAGGAGATTGATTAAAAATTATAAAACTATCCCTGATTATCAAAACTATTTAAGCATACTAAAGAGAAAAAGGAAACGTGATACAAAGTGTGCATCTGACGTCAAAATATCTAAAAGTATGAGGGGAACCATGAATGTAGCATCAGCTAATATGTGTATGAACCTGTCCATCAATTAATATTAGCACCCTGCCATGAAAGATTCATACTTAATTAAAATTTTGGATTTCTTCCTTCCTGCACATCTTTGTTTCTGTTTGCAAGATATTGTTCTTTGAAATTCATCAATAAGAGTCACATATCTTCTGAAACCTGCAAAGCACTGCTTTAGTCTAGAAATACTGTATCTTCCATTTGGAAGATGAGACCACAGATACAGTGGAAATGCAGTAATTAGAAACTAGTTTTCTTGGAACAATTTCAGTTCTTAGTTGATCTAAAGAAGTGGTGATGTGCAGAGAGGGTAAGGGATGGCAGAATGAGCATTTCAGATTGAAAGCAGTCCCATATGCAAGCAGCTTCTTGCTAGGAAGAGCTTATAGATTGTGATGTAGTTTTTTTCTCCAAAGGTTTCTCTAATCTAGAATGATCAACTGGCAAAATTGAACACTGCATTTTAAATAGTGAGGACAACATTGATGGTTTCAGTGGGAAGGGTACTGATGCAGAATAGATATTGGTGTGTCAACAAGTAGATGGACTCTGATTGAGGTGTCTCTTATCTAAGATATCTTTGTCTTTTGAATGGTGTTCCCAATCCCTGTTACTAAAAAGATTGAGATCACAGAAATAATAATAAAACAACAAGTAACAGCTATAACAAGAAGATTAGCAGATGCAAGGCACAAATTGTATACTATAGGCAGAACATTCAAGTTCAGTTGAATGAGCAGCAGAGAGCAAATGCTGCTTCTGCAAAAAAGCTGAAGAAACAGTAGACCACCTTGTGGTTACTGCACAGTGGTGGGATTTAAATATGTGAACAACCGGTTCTCTGTGTGGATGCCGCTTCCAGAAGTCCATTCTGGGCCTAGGCAACAAAAAATTAGCTACTGGTTCTGCCGAACTGGTGCGAACCGGCTGAATCCCACCACTGTTACTGCAACAAATTCACACAGAATGACCACAAATAACGGCGTGACAAAGTAGCAAATATGATGCATTGGAATACCTGCAAGAAGTTCCATTTGCCTGCAAACAAGAACTGGTGGGACCACAAAAGAGAGAAAGTCAGAGAAAATGAAGAAATTGAAGTGCTCTGGGACTTTTAAATTCAAACAGGCAAGCATCAGGTTCACAGCACACCAGACTTCATGTTTGTAGGTAAGAAAAACAAAAAAAGTTTAGATAGTGGATGTTGTAGTACCTGGAGACAGAAGTAAAGAGGAGAAAAAAGTGAAGAAAATTACCAAATATAAAATAGAAATACCAAATACCAAATATACAAATAGAAGTACCAATAGTGATGGGAACCTTGGGTCCCTATCATTATAGTACTCCATTTGAACCTTTGGAGCACTATTTGAACATCATCAGCATTAACAAAATTACCATCACTCAATTGCAAAAGGCAGCTTTATTTGGGACAGTTTATATCATGTGATGATACCTTTAACACTATCAAACAACAACATCTGCCTATCCCAAGGTCCTTGGAAATGACTCAATAGGTGGATAAAAATGCCAGAGCCAGTCTAAAAATCTGGCTGATTGTTATGATGAACCTAATAATATAATTTGCCAAAACCAAAAATTAGGTTAAATCAGTAAGAAATATAATCAAAACGTAGAAGCACAAAGGGGAAGAGGAATATATACACAGAAAGAAATGCAATCAAATTGTATCTATGCTATGTTAACAGCCCTTCTAAAAAGCCAACTGTAGGTCTCATCGATAAAAAGGTTTTATTAGATAATAATTCATGGTTATGAAAATACAGATAGTTCATGGTATCCATGATTTTTGCCTGCAGGTTGAGAACAGATTCATGTATTTAGAATTAACTGTTCTTTCTTCCAAATATTTATGAAAAAGACATAAACCCATGTATCTTCAGCAAACTGCGCTGTCAAAATAAACAGAAACAGATAAATGCAGAGCAAACAGAATAATAGAAAGGGTAAATATAATTTTTCTGTGCCATGACAAATGTATTAATTACTTTATCTTTCATGTTAGAGATGTATCCAGCTGAGTTATATATTTTCAGTTTTGTAAAGCAAGTTAATTAGGATTAATCATCATTTATTAATAAATAAACAAGATTTTCAAAAGCCCATGTTTTTCAAAAGAAAGATGTTTAACGGGAACATTTACTAATAAAAGCCATATTTAAAGCTATCATAATATTTCTTTATTTGCATAGAAAAAAAATAACATAATAAAAGATAATTAGCAGCATGTGCACCAGCTCTACTACTCAATTTCCTCAGCTTAGATAATTAATTATTGTAGTGAAATGCATCATTATAGCTAATTTTAGAATATCCAACAGCTGCGAGGTCATAGTGGTAACAATCTGAATGTGTAATTGGGGGAAAAACATGAAAGCCAGTCATATAATTTTTATTAGATAATAATATTGAAACAGGCTCACATATATAGTAAGCACTTTAGATAAAATTAACTGCATGATTTAGAAATATTACCAAATAAATGTCAACCATGAAAATTAAGTTTCTTTTCTGTGGTACTCTTGGATCTAAGAAGCATTGTACCACCCTTACCTAAACATTGTGGGAATTTAGAACTATTCATAGGGGTGGTATATGAGACAAATGCAATATCGTAAAAAGTAGTACTGTTTCCAATACACAGGAGCTCTTCCAGTGGGTTCCAGCACTTGGCTGAAACAATCCCCTCCTTTCTCCAGTTTATGTGCGATTAACCTCTGTTAGATTAGTATGAAATGCACACCTTAGAAGAAATCAGTGGTCATCATTTCATATTGTTCCCAAGAAAATTCCATGGGAATCCATGTTATTAAGATTTGAACTTGACTCAGAGAATACTTTATTTAAACTTTTATACTGTAAGTGTTTCAAATAGTAAATGCATAGGGCAATACTTGGCTATTCAAAAATGCACTTTGTTCCTTCTGTATCCCCCCCCCCCAATTTCTCCCCCCTGAGATAATTGGATGCTTCCTAGCTTGACATATTCCTTTTACGATTCTTGCTGTAGACACAGAATTGCAAACTTTTCTTCCAGTGATGGAAGGATAAGAAGTTATTACTTTATACTGTACCCTGATGCTGAGACTCATGGATACAGGCAAAGATGGAAACACGTTCTGTCTATTAAACGTAACAAATACAATGAGTGTAGGCAAAATCTCTAGGGTTATAAATAGAATTATACCAACATGAATCAGATCAAAATCCATTTTATATATTTTTTTTTCTAAAATTGGGCACTTACATGCTTCTATTGCTTTTTTACACAATAGGTAGTCTGAGCTATGTTTGCCTCCAAATGTTATTGATTTACTTCATTATAATTGTTGATAAAACAAATTTCCATGAACATATTTTTTAAAAGAAAGGAACTGTTATTCCTGTTGATAAATTTAACAGATTGCTTTGAAAACCACTAAGAAAGGATAAACCTACCACTTGTTAATATTAGAGTTCTAATATCCTTATCATTACAGAACAGTCGATGGATATTTTCTTGCAGAATTGACCATGTGGCAGACATTTGTTTATCTGCTATTTATGAATGCCATTTTCTAGACAAGCTGATATCCTTTTTCCTAGTCATTGTTTAGATAGCCAAAAGAAAATAAAAACACTTTTCATTTTGCATTTGCTCCAAGGAAAAACATTTTTCTAATCCATTCGTCAATCTGCTATCATCCAAAGGTGTTGGACTTCAGGTCCTATAAACATCCAATTAATACGCTAACAGCTGACAGGAGTTTATTCCATTTGTTTCAAATCATCCAAATGATTTGTTTCTGCATTATCATAAAAATATTTGTTTCTTAAATACCCCCACTTTTTAGTCCATTTTACACATTTGGTTTTACAGCGTTTATTTGTATAGAAATATGTTTGGTTTATGAACTTAATATAAATATTTACCTGGCACAAAATTTATCTCTGATGCTGACTACACAAACTATTTTATATAACAGAGTTTATTATATATCACATGATGTACAACATTTTACCCAGAAACATGTGTGAATAGATTTATTTTGGGAAAAGATTTATATCCCATTTTTTTCCTTTTTGGGAGTAGTACTATTACTTATAGATCTTTATAACGTTTGGACTATGGTTGCTCTTGGGTTAACACAGTCTGAAAAAGCACAGATAAAAGTTGGGTCTAAGAATCTCTACTATCAGTTGTAACTAGTGCATTAAATGCAGCATCAGGATCTAATTTCAGTTATCCATGCTTTCATTATTTTCATACTACAATATTTTGATATATGGTAAGTGGTTCTGTCCCTAAAGATGATTTATAAGTTCCATTAGTCCAAAATGTATTAATAATTTTATTTTTATGTTCAGTTATATTAATTAAAACATTTGTAACTAAATAGCAAGCTATTAATTTTCTGGGATATTGAAAGAGAATATTTTTTCAGTAAAATAAACATATATATGGGCAAAAATATTGACATTATAAGAGATTGCAGATTGAAGGAATTTCCTACTGAACAATATAGAATCTTCATAGATCTACTGGAACCTATCTTATTGGAGATTTACATCAATAATTTAGCCTTTCTATATGTCTTTCATCCTTCTGTTAAGTTCATATTAAACTAATATTAAGGCCTGAGAAAGATCCTACAAGTTATGCATACTATAGAGTTAGGATTAGGGCTGGGCTTGTGTACTGAATATGCACACTAAAATATTAATGGCACTACATTACATTAAATGTTAACACTAAGACACTACAGCAAGTTATACCATGTAAAACACACACATCTCAGTCTGGATTTATTAAAAATGACAAGAGTTTGAAAATATTTGCTTGTTGATTAATATTACGGCCATGGCTGTGATTAAACTGGAATCAGCCATTCTAATTTCATCAGGTGCTGGAAAGGCTTCCAATTCAAACTGAATTTATGAAGTGGATTTTAAAAAGATATCAGTTTCGGTTACCTTGGTTTACTGGATTACAATTTGATTATCTTCACCCCATGGCTAGAATGATCAAGTAGATTTATCTTTCAAACTATTAACTTACATTATGGCACTTGACAAGGAAGTCCCTGGTTCCCCCTAATCTTCAATATGTTCTTTGAACTATTGCCTTTTTCTTTTAGCTAGTCTCAGAATATTAAAGATATACTGGTAATCAATACTGAATACTGAATATATATTCATACAGTAGTTCTTATATGCCCTGATATTCTATTTATTGGAATAAATATAATGTGTTGCCTTCAGGATATACAATATCTATCTTTATTTTTAAAAAACAATTCTCTTTTCTATCATTGCTATTAGTTATTTGGAATAATGACCAATAGCAATGATGTCAATATTAATGTTAGAGCTTTAGTTTTTTAGTTTTTCTTAAGATACAATTTGATGTACTAGTTCTATATATTTAATTAATACATTATTAAATTTTAAATGTTATGATACTTGTAAATCCTTTGTGTATTAATATTTTACACTTCATCCACTATATCTTTTTTCAGATTTTTCTCTTTTTGTAATTATTTATTCTGTTCTTTAAATGTTTTTAAACACATTTTAATATGATTTTATTAAATTTCAAAAACATGAAAAAGTAAACAAGCAAGAAAAAAATAAAGCAGAGAAGAAAGAAAGTTATTACGTAAACACACATGGCCTGGATGCTGTAATTGCCATTGTGTTATCTGCAATTCCAGCTTTTGTCTAAGATACTGTATATTAGATTTAAATAGAAATTATCCATTGAGTTTTATAAAGTATTAAAATATGAATTGCAAGTTAGTCTCAATTATACATTTGACATGTGGAAGCAAAAATTGAAAAAGCAATAGATCCAGGTGTTTAAAAATGTGAAATGTATTTTGTATCATTTAAAAATGAAATTAAATAATCAGAAATTCTTAAATTGGATCTATTGAACCCCTCAAAGAATGTTTTAAAAGGAATGACCATAAATTTCCTTGTGGCAATGTAATATTTTTGACAGTTCTTTAACTCACATGATTTGCTCTTGTTCTGTTATAGCTTTGTTTTGGTTTCCAATCAATACTTATATTAATTTAATTTTGGGAAAGAGAAATTATCATTATGGATCTCAACATGATGTTGAACTATATTTCTAAAACATGGAATTTGTTGTTAATGAAGGGCTTTGGCTATATTGAGCTTGGGGCATGGGAAAGAGGATAATTCTATGTAATTGGACAGAAAGTCATTATCCAGATTTTAAGAAATGAATCCAAGATATGAGTTTGTTGTTTAATTTTTAAAAGCCTCTGTGTTATAAACATGAGATGACATAGAATTGTCTAGATTTAATTAATAATCTAACAGTTAAATTAAGCTTACATTGCTATGCATATTTACTATCTAGATCTTGATTTTTGATAATTGGGGTGAGGGTACAGTTTAGTTATATTTAGTTCATTTTAATTACCATAACCTATTTAGAGGTTTTTTTCTTAGTATAGCCATTATTTAACATAGACTCTTTTCTTTTATATTTCACCATTTTAACAAGCAAAGCTAATTTTTTAAAAATGGGAGTGATCAATAGAATATACCACTAAATTCCACTGATTCAAATGTCCTGCCAATCTAAGGCTGAACATCTGTCTAATTTCTTCTTTGGTTTCCTTGATATACATTTGAGTAGCAAAAGATCCTCATATACTGGGCTTTTGTCATCTAGATTTTGATGAGGCTAAGTGGACAGGGCTGAGCAACGCCTTCAGAAGAGGTGCTTAGAAAAGAGCAGTTCAGACAAAGCATCTCTTTTCAAATAATCAAACCAGTGGCAGATTTTTCCAGGTTGTGTGGCAGCTCTGGATACTCCTCCTGGCGGTCCCCACATATCTAAGTACAGCTGCTCTGTGGTGAAGAATGTAGAGGCAGCCAGGAGCAGAGCCGCATGAGCCTGGGAAAAGATGCAGCTGCTTTGGGGATCTGAAAAGTGATCTTTCATATGGGTGCTCTGAAGCCATTTTTAAAGGATATGCACAGTAAATGGAGTAGTCTATATTTACAGTAACTATTGGTATGTTTGCTTGGATACAAAGGCTGAGTCAGTAATCATGTACTGTTATATAGTACCACTCATGGTATCTGATAAACCTGATTGTCAGGATTGTGAGGTCTCTCTGATCAAGAGAGTATTATCTTCTTTCTGCAACAACTAACTTTGATAACCACTATAAAAATTGCCAAGTTTGTAGCAATAACCATGACTAGGCAGTTAATACCTTCTTCTCATTATTAATGATTTCAGCTTTGGTTTTTCTGTATGTTAAATTCTGAACCTGTGTTTTATTGTGGTCTGGAACTGTAAATAAATGATTTGATTTAATTTAATTTGATTGATTTGATTTACTGAGCAGGGCTTCAGTCACATTCTTGTGGCTACCATCATGACTTTTTTTTGCACTCCCCCACTGCAGATGTCTTTCTTAATGTCCTTAGTTCATGCCAATTTATTCTAACCTTCACTTAATAAAGTGAATCAATTCAGTGATTAATTTGAGTGTATTTTATTTTAGCTTGTGTAAATCACATTTAATAAGCCTAAATTTGATTATGGGGCCCTCATCACAATGGGAGCATGTTATGTTATGCTATAACAAAATGGAATTCCTATACTCTAAGATATGATGTAGGTAGGGAAGCTTGGTACAAGTAATCCTCATTTAGCAACTGCCTCATTTAGTAACTGTTTGCAGTTACAAAGGTAATGAAAGAGTAACTTTACAACAAATCCTTGAATTTATGACCTTCAGAGGTCTGTAAAGCAAAGCAAAGCTGAAGTAAAATCTTATAAGCGCAGTGGCAATTCCACTTAGGGACTGCTTTGCATAACAGTCCTTTCTCAGGTGTGCTGCATTAAGTGGGAGTGAAAAGTACTTGAGATTAAAAGAGGGCAGTCATTCAGAATGATGCCATCTGCTTTATCATGCAGTTATATGTTTATTGCTTTATAAAAAATTAATCCACAGAAAAATAAAATCCCAAAGCAGGTTCTTTCTTACATTACCAGTTCTATTTGTTCATAGTTTCATACTGGGCACAGAAAAATAAAATCCCAAAGCAGGTTCTTTCTTACATTACTAGTTCTATTTGTTCATAGTTTCATACTGGCCACAGAAAAATAAAATCCCAAAGCAGGTTCTTTCTTACATTACCAGTTCTATTTGTTCATAGTTTTATACTGGGCACCTTTCATCCTTTTAGGAAAACAACAGCCCATTGTGCAGTACATCCATTACTGATAAATGCATAAATACATTTATCTCACGATAGGATGCCATTTAGAGGATTTGTCAAAAAGAAAAAAATTTCTTCTTCCTTAGGCACATAAACCTGCCCCCTGGGGTGCTCATTTTACATTAGTCATGCTGACTTTGATTTCTAAGAACTATATTTCTGATCTATAAAACAGTTTGTTCTATTTTGTATTAGTCTTGATATGCAAATATACAAATATCAAAGAGCCACTCTGATCTACTGGTTAAGGCACCAGACTAGAAAGAGGAGAAAATGAGTTCAAGTCCATCTTAGCCACAAAGGGCTACTGGGCCAGGCACTCTCTCTCAACTCACCTCACCTCACAGGGTTGTTGTTATAGGGAAAATAGGAGAAAAGAGTATTAGGTATGTTCACTGCCTTAAATTATTTATAAAATAATAAAAATAATAAAGGTGTGATACAAATAAATAAATAAATTAAATATATGAATTAAATGGAATATTAAAGCTTCTCTCCATAGTCATTAAAATCCTTCCTATAAAATGGTATCTAAAAAGCCAATTCTAATTCTAACAATTTCAAATTGTGGAAACTTTAATACTCTCTGAGCTTGGTCAGTTGTTTGCAGATGTTTCATTACCTGACATCATCAGTGCTAGTGAGTGTTTCTCCCTGTTTATATAGGGCTTGCCCTGTCAATGTTGGTGGGGATGTGGTTTTCCCCTTGGTAGTTCCCTCAGTAGGGCATTATGTTATGCTTGCTTGTTTACCTGATATCAATCCCTGCTTATCTGAGGGTTAGTTGCTGAAGAGGATGTATTCTGGTCTTTTTGTTTCTTTTTTAGTTTTTTATTGTCTCTTTTGAATGATGTGTAAATATAGTTTATCGTCTATTGATGGCTAACTTGTCTGAATGCCAAGTTTCCAGGATATAGCTTGGTCTAGGCTGCTGACAGTTGAAACTATGGTGGAGTCTGTCCATGTGTGGCTAGATTAAGGCATTTTCATCCTGTCTTCTGACTACTAGTTGGTGTTCATGGATGGGCTCTCCTAGTCGTCTACCTGTCTGTCCTACATAGTGGGTATTATAGTCCTTACACCATATGTTGTTGATTGCTCCTGTTTTTTCCTCTTGTGCTGTGGAGCCTTTTACTTCTAAAATTCTGTTTCAAAAGAATTGCCTAATATTTTTTATCAGCTATTAATACATCCTTGCAAAATAGAAATGGACTTTTTTAAAACCTTAGCCTGATATTTCAACCTGACTAGGAAATATTGTAACAGGAAGACTGCTCTGGTTCCAAACAGCGCAAAAATCTCATGCCTGACTCCATTAGATAAGCCTTCAAGGCAAAAGTCTTGCCATTCCAATCCTGTTTCCATTCAACAAGAAATAATACAGACCATAATGTTGAGGGTAGTCTCTTTTTTAAAGAATAAATCATCAACTCAGCTGAAAAAAAAGGATTTCCTTCTAAAGTATCATCAGTATTTTTAAAAAACAGAACAGCAACACAAACACAAACAAGCAGGAGAAGTTCAGAGATCTTTTTATCTGATTAAGGTTGCTAAGCGACAGCTTTCTCGGGTCTCTATGTGTTCCTGTCACATGATTTCTATTGCCATGGAAACGACTCCCTTGATATCCATGTGCTCAGCATGTGTATTCTACTTTGCCGCTGGCTCTCCGAGAAAAAAAGGCAGTGATGCGGCATGCAATGAACGCAAAAACAAAACAAAAACAAAAAAAACCAGGAGAACAGGAACAGAATCATTTCTTTAAAAACTGGCTATCTTCATATTCAAATTAGCTCTACATAGAAAGGAAATTGTTGGCGACTGATTCTGGTTTCTGCACACTTGGACCATGATGATGTAGGATCCAGGAAAAAGGTTGTAATGTTTTTAATCTGAAAGCTGTTGGTTCTTCTTTCTCCCACCCCTGATTCAGTTACCCGACCAGGAAAAAGGAAAGAATGAATAAATGACCTCGAAAATAACTTATATACCTAGATTAATGCTCAAAGTGTTTCAAGATTGTGAACCAAATGAACATTTCTGTCATGAAATGTATACTTTTGCAGATAGATTCAACTTAGTTAACCAAAAGAGCTCCCATTAAACCTTCTACATGTGATGACGTTAGAGGACCTTCAAATTCTGTAATGTAGTATGCTTAGCCAAAGTGATGTTCCCTTCCAATATTTAATTCTACCTACCAGTAACCCATCAGTAAAGAGAAGCCAAACACTAAAACTCATGCAACAACGATATATTTCTTTCTTTCATGGCAGAAGAGAGTCTTATTGAACAAAGGCCATTTATGCACAAGGATATTTTAGAACATTTTCATTTATTACATTCTAAGAGAAATGTGATGCCACAGGCTGCAAAGTGGTTCTTGACTTTTTAACAATTCTAAAGATGAGATTTGATGGTTGTGAAGACATAATAACACTGAGAATTAGTTCAGATGCTCATTTTACAGTTAAGCTATTTTTCTGATAAACATAGATGTTCCTTCTGCTCTGTCACATATGTTTACCCTTGCAGCAAAAGGAGAAAGGCTAGCAATGGCTACTAATGATGATTTTATATTTACTAGTATCAGATTTAGAAACCTCAAATTACATGTATTTTTTTAGTATAATCTATATTTGTGGCATTATAGAATATTTGGGGGATATAAATTGATCAGCTGGAAAATTCATACAGAGTTTTATTTTCAACATTTTGGCTGGTTAGTATCTGAAACCATTAATAAATTATCATGTCACTTTTACAAATATGCAGTAATTAAATTCTGCAAGGCTTTTACTGATGGCATTGGCTTGCCTTATACTATGATCAGATGTTTATTCCAGACACAACTGAGAATACCACAGCTGCCACAAACCGACATAATTCCATGGGGACAAACAACTTATGTGAAGGGGATTAGATGCCAAACTACAAAAAGCAAGCCATTTGAGCCCTCTATGAACTAAATTTCTATTATGGAAAGCAAGCAGCCTTGGGTTCCTAAAGACACATAGGGAATTGGTAGAACTCCAACTCTTGGCACTTAGATTAATGTTACTTTGTGCATCACTGGATACAAGCAAAGGAAAAACTGGGGGTTGGCTACATGGAAGGAATTCTCACCCTTTGATTTGTCAAGACAAACTGCGTGCTTCCTACAGCACTGCAGAGATCTCTTCTCAGTGTCTTTCTCTGTGCAAATTAATTTGGGGGAAAATGGCTCCATACAAAAAAGTTTCTCCCTGGTGATCCTTTCATGTGCTATTAACTAATCTGATTTCTAAACATTCCTAGAATTTAATTGTGTGTGCCTCTTACACAGCAGAATAGCTATTTAAATTATCTGCAGTTGGAATGGTAGTCAGAAAGAGATAAATATTACCTATAGCCACTGGTAGTCAGGGTACTGCAGAGCTGCACATTACATTTGCAATATGAGATGCAAGCCAAACTGGGTTAAATCCATGGACGAGAAGAAACTAAAGCAGACTCCTGTCTCAAAAGAAGCTAACATTGCATTTGCACTCAACAGAGCATTAGTGAGAAAAAAAGCATCCTTTCTCAAGTGAAGCAGGACAAAAAAATCTGTAAAAGATTTAAATAAAAAAAAAGTCAGTTAAAGTAATCTTATGGAATGTTTGGTTTCTGACATAATAATGTAAGGGAGATTGAATAAAATCTGGTAGCAAGGAGATATTCTGCTTTGCTACAAAATCATAATCTGTGTAGAAAATCCTAGTATAAAGTGCATTACATATAGCTTAATTCAAAAAGTATAGTATATATGACAAAAGGATTGAAGGAAGCATTCCTACCCTGCAGGTACTATAGTCTGTTATCAATATTTAATAGCTATATGTAAAGCTTCTGAGTTTGGGGACAAAAAGGAGTACTAAAAATTGGAGATTCACAGAGCAGAACTCTTTTCTTTGATTGCTTGTTCTTGCCTTCAAAATTCATGATTTCAAGTTAGTCCACATGCAGTATGAACTATATAATGGCTCAGAAACAAAAGAACAGAGGAAGGAACACAACAGCCATCTGCCACACCAGCAGATGCAAGATATACCTAGTAGCTAAAGCCTACCTCCTGCTTGTAGCTTTTCTGGTAATGAGTTGGTAAATGGTTATGGTTGAGTTAATTAAACATTAACTGTGAGTCTGGCTGAGATGATGTCAAGATGCTTTCTAACAATGAACATAAATAATTTAGAAGAGTGGAAGATCAGTAGCTAAGGTTTGCATATTAGAGCTTTGTACAATGTCTGGAATCAGCCACACAACTACACAACATTTAAAAAGCAGCTGTAGAAAGTACACTTAGAAGGTTGGATTTATCTTCTATTAGATGGGTATGCACAGTAACTTCTGACAGGCTTGGGTCAGACTGGGAAAGAAATCCAAGGCATGGGCCATGCAGATAAATGGGCCATGTAGGTAGCAGCAGTTTTAATTTCAGTGCTTTCTATTAAGATATAGAGAATAAAGCAAGCAGATTGAATCCTAGACCTCTGGATCCTCCTAGAACAGGGTTGTTAAACTCAATTTCATTGAGGGCGGCATCAGCATTATGATTGCCCTCAAAGAACCAGTTGCTGACCCCTTTTCTCCCTTAGGCTTGCCCCACCGACAACTCTCATCTCCTCCCTATTGCTTTCTCTCCCCTCCCCTCCTCCTTCCTCCTGCCAAAACCTCTCCTTTTTTATCCTCTCCTCTCCTCCCCCATACTTTCACTCACTGCCCAGCTGGCCTTTTCACACAGCACTTATCAGCTGGAGCTGCGTGTGCTGATTCTGGGGTCCCCGCCAATCCCTGGCAGCCCCACAGCTTCAGCTGACTCTTCCCCCGAAGATTGCATGCGGTTGCCAGCCACCCCCGAAGCCGCCAGAAGCCCCGATCAGCTGGAGCCCCACGCGCCAATCCCGGAGCCTCAGCAGAGCACAGCAACATCGCAGCTCCAGCTGACTCTCCCCCAGACCTCTCTGGCACTGCCGCTGCTTCAGCTCACCCCTCCCCACTACATACTTAATCACCTCCTCCTACTAGTCTGCTTGCCGGGGCCATGTCTGTCCTAGAGAGATAGGTGTACCCTATGTCTCAGTGGGAAAGATATAATGCCTATGTTGAGCTGGTTTGCTAATTGTGTCCTTTTCTGGAAAGTGTGGCCTGGCAGTATTTATCCATGCCTTCCTCACATCACAGACTGACTACTGCAGTTTATTTTTTGCAAGCTTGCCTTTGAAGACTATATTTAAAGATTATCTGAAAGAAGCAGTACCGAATCCAGCCTGCTTACTAGAGGGCAAGTGTCGTATAACACTGTTATTGCTAGCTCCAAAGTGCAATTGCAAAATGTTGCTTTTAGCCTAATAAAGTCCTTTCTACCTTAGAGCCTAGGTTACCTGCTTCATGAAGAATCAACCCACGCAGAAAATTCCCTCCTGCAAGGAGATCAAAGGGAAATTTCGAGCAATTGATTGTTTGGCTGTACCTTATCTCCTCTCTGCCTTGCTTTTGGAGTTCAGATGGCTCTCCCTCCCCTTTATAGTGTTTTAAAGAGTAACCAAGACAGAGTTCTTCCATGGAGCATTATTAATTAATTAAATAAATAAATAAATTATACAATTTCTGTCCTGCTGCAATCTGTTTCACAGATTTCAGCCTCTTCAAATTTATGATTACTCTAGTCCAGGGGTGTCAAACTGCTGGCCCATGGGCCAGTTGAATCATACAAAGGCCACGCCCACCCCAGCTCCGGCAATGCAAAAAAAGTCGCGATATGTCGCAACACGTGACGCGGCGAGTTTGACACCTGTGCTCTAGTCTGTAGATTGCACGATTCATCATATATTTCTGTAAAAAAATTTGAAAGCACATTGTTATATTTGTTATTCTTATTTTTTATTTTTATTTATTATTTATTAAATCTATATTTAATTATTAAATCACAAACTAGAGTGGGCAAAAGATGGAATAAAAATCACTGGCACCTATTTAAATCACTTAAGATTTTTGCAGATGATGTTTTCTTCTCACAAGACCCAGAAGAGCTACAAAGACACATACAAGAGCTGCACAAAGCAGGAGAATCATTTGGCTTAAAAAAACAAATTGAAAAAGACCCAGGTTATGTTTAATAAATTCACCCAAAAAAGAATTTTTTTTATATCTGGAGAAGAACTAGATGTAGTAGACCATTACATATACCTTGGCCAACGGATCTCAATGGAAGGTGATACAATAAAGGAAATTGAACGGCGTGCTAAATGTGGTTGGCAGGCATTTGGCAAGCTAAGCATAATGAACAACCTCCTCCTATGCCTGAAGAAAAAACTTTTCGATCAGTCTGTGCTACCTGCTCTAACATATGCCAGTGAAACATGGACACTAACCTCACAATCGATACAAAAGCTCCATGTGGCACAAAGAGCCATGGAAAGATACATGCTTGGCATTACAAGACAAGACAGAAAGACCTGCACAAGGATTAGAGAACAAATGAAAGTATATGATATAATCAAGAAAGTAAAAGAATTGCAATGGAAATGGGCTGGTCACATAGCAAGAAGAACTGTTGGCAGGTGGACCAAGGCAGTCATAGAATGGATTCCACTTGACAAAAAGCGTCAACGAAAGAGACCTAAAACAAGATGGTTAGATGACATCAGCAAGTATTGTGGGCCCAACTGGCAAAAGACAGGTCAGTACCATATGGGTTGGAAACATGCGGAAGAGGCCTCCATCCCGCAGTGGATAGACAATGGCTAAAATGATGGTGAAATCTATATGCCACCTAACTCTCTGTATTATCACTAGCATACGTTTTTGAAAATAAACATTTCTTAAAAGATATTGCAATTAAAAAAAAATGATTTTTTCAGTTCAAAATGCACCTTAGACGATTTGATTTAAATAGGGACTGAAACATGAGGAAAACATGTCTGGGCTTTAGACCAAGGTATAGTGTGGAGGCAATGTTGATTGCAGTTGTCAATGACCTGTAGCAGAGTCAGAATAGGGGTGGCACATTCATCCTTACATTCCTTGATTTCTTTCAGTTCTGCCAACAAGTTTCCTTCTGGACCAACTGTGGGGGTTGGGGATGGGAGGCACTATGCTGCAGTGATTCAATTCTTCAGTGCTCAATTCCAGGCTGTGTTGATGGGAGAGGAGAGATTATGCTCAGGGCTGCACACTTGTGGGGTGCCCCAGGGTTTAACATCTAGATAAAACCACTGGGTGAAGTCATCCGTCAGTTCATGATTCAGTACCATCAGCATGCTGATAATACCCAGATTGATATCTGTGCCAGCTTTGCAAGAGAAGCTGTTGAGTGTTTGGAGGTCTGGATAGGGAGGAACAAACTTTAACCTGAATGGCTGTTGTCACCGTAGCCTGAGAGATTTCCATCATTGCTCTTGAACAGAGTTGTACTTCCCCCATTTGAGAAGAGCAGATAGCAGCTGTGGCCAGGAGGGCTTTTGCACAGGTATATCATATATGCTAGCTTGGTCCCAGGCCTGGAGTTAGTTTGATGGGAGAGAAGGTTGTAGTGCTTTTTAATATTTTTGTCTAATTTAGTATTATAGAGTGGATGGCTATATTAAATGTAACAACACTTAACATGTCTTGGCTTACATGTACAGGTCCTTGCTGAATGACCAGGGGTTTTATTTGAAGTTACAACAGCCATGGAAAGGATATTTTATGGCTTATAAAATAACCTCTGGCTGTCATAAATGGTTGCAATGACTCCTGCAGTCATGTGACTGTATGTTGTTAGGTCAGCTTTACAACCACTTGTGACATTCTGCTGTGATGTAACCACAATGTGTTTTGCTAGTTTCTGGAATTTTTTGGTGGTTTCATTTAAATGAATGGGTTTGCTTAACTATCATGGCATTCACTTAATGGCCCCAGCATTTGTTTAACAACTGCTTCAAAAAAAGACTGAAATTTTACTTTCATTCACATGGCCATAATTAGGACCATAATTCCAGGTTCTATTATAAGTTGAGGACTACCTAAAAACCTCCTTGGACAAGACAGATGCTTGAAATCAAGAAGGAATCAAATTTAAGACTGCAACACTGAGCTTTTAGACTGCTGTTACCTGTAATGTCTTAAAGCACCACAATTCTACACCATTTCTATGGGAAAAAGAGCACATAAACTAAAGACCGCCAGTTGAATACATAAGAATATCTTTAAAATTTATTTGACTAATTGTGTTACATTCAGTATCTGATGTGTTTCTTCTGGACAAGGAGTTGGCATAAATACAAACAAGCCTTTGTGCCTTCTCTAAACAAGAGATAAAATACTAGAGACAGAGGAGCACAGCTTCACATCTTTGTATTTACAGTCTACCTTTACAACTTAGTGCTAGGATTATTTACAGAAAATACAGCAAGAACAAAAAATCATGTCTTGGCAACATATAGAACTTTATACATAATTGTACATGATTTTAAGCATATGGTATCTAGGCCATCTCTTTCAAAGCACTTTGTCAAAGATACCCTCTTATGATTGTGAACTCACAGTTATTTTTGTTCCCTGTTCATCTTAAGTTGTAGTCCTATAATCCTCCTGTGCCAAATATTCAGCTGCATGACAATTGTATGCTTCCTGACTGGGAAGCCATTTCACATATTGGACAGTCCAATTCTCAAGACATTCCTATCTGTTCACGACCCATTGAAGCAAATAAGGTTCTGAGGATTGGAAACAAGCTTTCTTTCCTACAGCTGTGTCCCAGCTGCTCTGCATATAGATTAGCTACTTAGTTCAAACATGATTCCCTTCAGTTCCCTCCTTATGCTGTACATTAATAAATGCTTGGAAATCTGCTGAAGAAAAGGGCTTTATATTTCTTAAGTGAAAACTTTTTGTTGAAGGTACTAAAACAGACACCTTTTATATGGAAGTGCTATGAAGATTGCATTTTTTTTCTTGCTCAACTTATACCAATAATAATGTATCGAAAGGATGGTAAGCACATCATCTTACGACAGAAGTAGACAGGATAAATATGTGTAGCCCTAATATTGTATCTCATAAAGAGACTGGAATGAAAGTATACAAAATGAAATGATAATAGGAATCAAGCAGCGTTAATGGTAGAAAAGCCATCTGCTTTATAAACTTACATTCTTTTTAATTACCTAGTGTAATGGTATTCAAAATAAAATTTTGAAATGTAATGGCTACCCTGAATTTATTTATATTAAACAACTCTCTTCAAATTAATGCCCTCCAGAAATGTTGGATTCCCAGAATGGGATGTCCAGCAACATCTGGAAGTACCTTCTATCAGCTCGAAGAAGGTTAATGTAGGATGTCTGAAGTCTCAGTTGATCCCAAAATTAAATTTTCAAATGCAACTATTTTTGAGAGGTCTAGACAAAACATTTTATTGCAATCAATCAACAGCTCTGCACAGAAAATAGAAAGTTACCAGTGCATTTGGAAGCCTTCTCAACTATACATGGAAAACAGACAACCAGCATCTGTACAAGAGGACCACATCATATGCATTATCTGAGAGAATGCAGTGAAAGTAAGCCCTTATACATTTCTTTTAAACACTCAGTGCTGTTTGATGAGATTTCTGTTGCATATTCTTCCTTATCATTTTTATTAGCAGTATCACATATAGGCCTTAACACCAAGACCTTTTGTATATGATAACAGATTTAAATAAGATTTACGCATGTAAATTCAGGGCAGTTTGCCTACTTGAGTGCTTTCTGAAGTCTAAGTCAAATCAACCCAGGGGATAAATTCAGACATGCAGAAGAAAAAGAAACTGGGGGGGGGGGATGTTTCTTGTGGTTTTATAGAAGAGTCTAACAGACTAACATTTATTTTACTGAGCTACAGATCTTTAAATCTGAATGGATAGTTTAAGGCAACTTATTTTAAATCACACCCTGTTTCTAATTAGTTTAAAAGTCATTGTAGATTTTTTTTTACCTGTTTAATTCAAGATTATTTAACAGGTCATTAGTAATCATATTAACTAATCGGTTTGTCCAGAATACATATATGATTCAAGCAATTATAGCTATGTCAGCAATTGATGTGTATATGCAGACACTCAATTGTTCAACGCTTGTTATAGTTTTTGTGGTAGCCATGCATTGGTCATGCCATTTAATCTAGGAAATAAATGTGACTGGTCAATTTATAGAGCTAAACAGTATCTAAGCAAGTCTACAATTAAGTTTAGTGCTCATGCACTGCATTAATATTGGCAAGTTTTCAGTATCAAATATGCTATATAAAAACCTATATATTTCAGGATCCTCACTAGCCTTGCTATTTGCTGTTCTAGTCCTGCCTTAGAACCACAAAACTTGCCAAAATTTGCAATTAATTTTATTGAATGTCCTTATTTTACAATAGATGCTCCTGGACCTACCAAACTAAAAATAATCACCCTGTTAATTCAATGCAGCCATCTTGTCCATTACTCAATCTTGTTCAAAAACTATTATTTAGGATTACTTTTCTCTTCAAAAATGCCACAATTTGTAACATTAAAGGAGAAATTATCCCTCTTAAAAGAATATTGAGAAGTGAACAATTCTCATTACCAAGTGTGTATACCAGCTGCAAAGTAGGTATTACACACACAAACACATAGTCATCATAGCTAGAAACTTTTTCATCTTCTCTTTTTGCAAATTGGTCCACACTTGGATGCTGTTCATTCTTTGGCATAACCTTACTATAAAGAAAATAAAAGAGGAAATAAAAGACTCCCACTATTATTTTTGTCCCAAAATGCTTTTCCTTGGAAATTTAGTAGTTAAAAAAATAACTTTTGCAGGCAAACTGGACGAGTACAGCTTTGCTGCACATCTCCTCCTCCAGAAAGTATCTCTTTACATATCAATATTTAGAATGATATGGATCTAAAAAGGAATCTTCATATGTAACTTCATTATACATATGTTTCCTTTTAAGTCTATGCCATGCACCCTGGTAAAACTGGATATAAAAAAGGAAAGGCACAACTTATGAAGTGTTTGGCAAGAGGTTTAGCTGTTGCCAGCAAGAGTAAGAAAATCAATATTCATATTTTGTTTACTTTGTTGTAGGAAAGGAATTTACCATAATTAATTTTAGAATGGAAAGGGTCTAATGATATAACACATAAAGATTCACTTCCTAGAGATGATTACTGGCCATTTGTTCATCAAAGTAAATCAGAAGAAGATTATTATGTTTAAAACCAAAATATTGCATGAGCTCCACATTAAGTTTCCAAGGCATATTACAGTTCCTTACTTAGATTTATTCTCTAAATCAAATTTGTTCAATAACAGAGCAAGAGTTACTAGACTGTTAATCACCTTTATATATAAGTGACTAGTCCTAAATATTCTGGGATAATTATGAAGTTAATCCAGTGACTTTGTGGCAAAGTGTTTAATTTTCAGCTTCTGGTTCTATATAATTAACCAAAAATATTCTGCTTTATACTCTATACTCTATTATGATGGTTAAAAAAAAAAAAGAAACAAAACAAGAAGCTCAAAGCACCAAATTGTGTTGGAAAATCAGGAAGTGAATTCTTGCTGGCCTAAATATCTCTTGATATATTTATTAAGAGCTACATTCTATTGAACCAATCGGAAATATTTTTAAATCCAGGTTCATAGAATCTTTTTGATTGCTTACCCATGCTCCCAAAAAGATTTGTCCCTAAAGTATTCTGGATATTCTCTGGGGAAAAATATTTCTATTTACAACATGTGTAGGCTAATTTTTAGATATGTCAACAAAAGTTATCTAAAAGCATTTCTATCCTACCCTATGTCTACCTCGTCATTTATCATCCTCAGAACTATGCAAAGATTTTCAAGGCTTATAGACATTATAAGAAGTTCATTCTGACATCCACCCAAAACTGTAGGTCCTGTTAACATCTAATAGTACCGAACACAGCAGTCAATGCAAGTGAAGGAAAATAATCTTTCAACCATCATGCGACATGTATTCTGTACAAATAGGTGTTATGATGTTATTAGGCCAGGGGTAGGAGAGTATGTTAGCATGAATGCTCAGTTTCTGACAGAATCATCTCTTCTAATGTCAATTTTTTTTAAGAGTTGTAACTCTTCTGAAATACGTAGATAGCCTAATTATTTCAACAATTTTATGACTTCATATTAAACGTGTTTTTTATTTCTGTTGTCATTAGATAGGGAATGCCTGCCAAGTGCTGAATTGAATTGAAATGAGTGAAAGCATAATTGTAAAAATTTTAATTTAGGTTTCAAGTACCAGCTTGTTTTCGTGTGAGTGTATGTATGTTTACACACATAACATACATCCAACTGTACCAAATTCTATAACAAGGATTTTACTTGTGTCTCAAACATTGTAGTGGATAGCTCAGATGTCACCAACACATACACCAAGGCATTCATTTCAAAACTAACCACTGAGCAAAATGTGCCATTTTACTCCAAAGAATATTTTTGCTTCTCTCTTTTTTAAAAAATTTTTCTGGACAGGGCTTTTTTTTCTGGACAGACCAGCAGAAGACGTAGACATTAACAATTTACAAAGATAAAACATTTAGCAACCAGTCCATGGCTTTGAAAGTAGAGGACAAGATCCAAATATAATTTTCTGGTTAAATGCTCATAAAAGGAAAAGCAAACCGAGCAGATAAATGCACAAATAGTTTATCTGAAATAATTTGCCCTTAAGTCTAATCTGCTAGAGAAACCAATATGAAACCATGTGTTAATTCTATGCTCAGGATCCAGCTTTTTTTTTTGTTTTTTTTGAAAACATGGGAAATCATGAGAAGTGTAGTTAACCTTCTATTTGCTATACATCCATTATATTGTCTATTAATAAATAATACTTCATTATCAAAGGTTCTCCCTCTGTAGCATCTGAAGGTGTGGCGATGTGCTCAGAAGGACTGCAGGACTGGAGCCAAAAGCAAGTCCTCTTTATTTTCTTGCAGTAGAAGCAGAAGTCATGCTGAGAATGTGGTTTGTTTACACAAGAGGTCCACAAGTGGGAAGATTTTATTTCATTGTTGCAGATACCAAGCTGCAATTTAATTGTTCAAAAAGGGTCCCGGTTTAAGGATTACAGTTTTTTAGTCCAACCTCTTGAAAAAGAGAGGTATAAAACTCTGGTTCCAGCTGTTTGTTCCTGTATTTATTGACAATATCAGCTATTTTCTGTTTTCGACGGACATGAGGGGGATTGTATGAGTCACTTTCCAACCTTTTTCTTCGACAAATATTTATTACTGTCTGTCTCACTAAGAATCCTTAAATAAAAAAAGGAACAAAGTTAATAGAGTTTATTTCACTCAGGAAATATATATATCCTTCCATTTTTATTCTAACAATTTGAATGTCTAGCCAAAACATCAACAATAAATAATAGACACCATTTTGTTTGCTAGAAACAATGATACGTGTAGGAGACTTGAGATGCAGTATATAACTGTTTCTTTCCATTACAAAATTAACAATTTCAATGTCTGATTACTTCATTCTCAATACAGACTTATCTTAGTTTAAAGGGGCTGAAAATAAGGAACCTGTTTCCCTCTTAATATTGCTGACCATTATCATCCAGCAATCATGGCTACCATGACAAGAGGTAAAATCCAACCCTGGATTCTGTTTCCATATCAACCAATTCTGCCACGGTAGGTTGTATTATTCTGATTTAATATTTATTAAACCCATATATTGATGGGATTACGCTCCCATACTTGGCTGATTTTTCCCCAAGATTAGGAATCTCCAATACTGTAAAAACCTAAGGAGTAATGGGGATTAAGAGGACCAGGATAGGAAGGATGAAGGATCTGAATCCTCACTGCTCCCAATTCTGTTTACATTTAGATTGCCTTAAACATCTGACTTGAGGTTGTACTTTGGACAGAAAGTTGAGTTTATTGGAATACTCCAATAAATCTCTTACTATTAGAAGATCTTACCACCTTTTTAGGAACATTATTAGTATATATACCTGTAAGCAATAGATCTGAAAAGTATTAGTACAAGTCCAACTTGATTGTCTTTTATCACTTTATTCCACATCCCCTTGGTAAATATTTCCCTAATACTGGGAGAAAGGATATCCAACGTGATATGAAAGTATACCACCAATGTGTTGTTCTTCCAACCAATCCCCCATAAACAATGAAAACCTGGCTTTGTCACTGGAATATTGCCTGAAAAAGAGGCTTGAACACAAGGAGAAGGAAGAATTGATTTTTTTTTTCAAATCAGAAGTAGCCTAGTGCTAATGTAACAGAAAGCTTTAGTAATAATGCTGCATTCAAAGTTAGTAAATTAATAATCAAATATTAATAGAAGACGTACCTAGAGCTCTTCTGCTAACTATCATGCCATCCACTAGAGGGATAACCATATTGAATTTTCCAGTAGCTCCTTGTACTTTTACCCTGAATAATCCAGTGTTGAGGGAATGGATGAAAATCACTGGCACTTCTTTTTCAGGAATAGCAGACCTTAAAAATCACATAAGTAGCTAAAACCAATGAACATTTAAATGTATAAACAAAGCAATTGTGTTTTGATGCCAAATTTTGAAGGATTCAATTTTTAAATAATAAAAAAATAAAACATTTTAACAAAGATGTCAGATGTCTTTTATTTCTCCAAGCTCAGCAGGAGACCAAATCTAGACAGTATTCTAAAATGATGCCAGCTATGCAGCAAATGGATTGGCTGGCTTAATATACACAAATATCAACAGGAAAGTTGGAGTTAACAGAAGCAAGCTGCAAATCTAAGAACCAGAACTCATGTGTGGCCAAGGCACAAAACCCAAAATTATTAGGAAGAGGTGTTAACTACAACAACTTTAAATGTCATTAGGGGATAGTATTTTGCCCACACCATGAAAAATATATTTGGAAATGAAGTAAACATGCTTCCCTCCATACAGGCTTGACTTATGCCTGTTTATCACAATTTATTGGTTGGGACTTAGATGTGGTAATGCCTAGCTCACAGGTTGCATATGAACAGATGTGAACTATGTCCACATAGAAACAGTGTCACCGAAAAGGTAGAGAAATTAAGTCATACCTCAGTGAAGTGCTGCTATTTGTTGTAGTTTCTACTCCAGTGCTAGTCTCTGAAACAAAGTCAGAGAGAGGGAAATTCTCTGCAAGACAAGGATAATCTACGGTTAAATAACAACAATAAATACATTTTTAAATCCATAAAAAGTTTCAAAAGAACACAAAAATAATAACTGGAAACTACATCAAATTTGTAATTGCAAATAGTGGTAGCTAGTTAATTCTAATTTCAGAAAAAATTAAGAGGACTGGACCTGATGAGAATTTGGATGGGAAATTACCAGAAAAGCCTAAGGCTTACAAGGAAGGAAGGAAGGAAGGAAGGAAGGAAGGAAGGAAGGAAGGAAGGAAGGAAGGAAGGAAGGAAGGAAGGAAGGAAGGAAGGAAGGAAGTTCTCCTTCCATATTTGTAATAAAATTCTGAGATTCACATACCTATGTCATCATAGCGTTCAACCCAAACCACATACACCTTGGTTTCAGGTCCCATTGGAGGAATAGCCCGACCTTGTGGAAATTTCTTTGATCTGGAAGTTGGACTGAGCTATTGCATGTATAAAAACAAAAACAAATGTTTGCCTATTAATCAAAATTAGCAGCATGTATTCAGCTCTAAGACTCTGAAGGAAATTAACACATTTCAGCAACATATCACTTATTATGAATCAATTTACTAGCAATAAACATATCTGTGAAACTAAGTTCTTCCCAAGACTAATTTATGTTATACCCAATTGGCTACAAAATATTGCACTTAAGATATTTTCTTATGATAAATAAAGTGTTTGGAAGAAGATAAGGCCTTGGTGCCATTATTATGATAAAATTACAGTGGAGACTCATATCTATTAAATTCTGTGGGAGACTGTGGGGGTCTGGATGGGGAACAACAAACTTCAGTTGAACCCTGGCAAGACTGAGTGGCTTTAGTTTGGAGGCTTTCTGGTTCTAGGACATTATTATCTTTTGGGTTGCAAACAGATCCTGTGCACAATCTGGGGGACTTCCTGGACTCATGACTCTTTCCTAAGGAGCAGATGACAGTTGGAGGGCCTTTGCATAACTCCATATCATGTACCAGTAGTGCCAGTTCCTGGATCAAGGGACCTTACTCACAGTCAATCATGCCATGGGTCATCTCCCAGTGGGGGGGGATGGTTTCATGCGAGCAGGGGGCATAAATGGAATGTGCATACACTCACACACTGCTTGCACAAGTGCATGTGCACGTGCTCACACACCATTTCCGTGGCCAGGTTCCAAACATGGCCTGGTAGTGGGCCATAGTTTGGGAACCCCTGTCTCACCAGATCCAACAGAATTGGTGTAATATTGGTTCTATCATCAAGGGAGCTACACTTGGCAGGCCCTAAGTGGTGGGCCTTTTGCGCTGTGGCACTTCATTGTGGTATCTTCTCCCCACAGAAATGAGGTCAGTCTCATTACTCCTGACCTTCTGAAGGTCCCTCAAGTCCTAGATATGCCAGCAAGCTTAGGTGCCCCAAGTGATAGATGAATTTGTGAATTGGCTCTAATATTAATATCCCTCCATCTATTATTTTCTTTTCTTGTTTTATAGTTTTTAAGACTCTTTTAATAATTATTATATAATAGTTTGAAGTAATGGTTGTTTCATTTATTACTGTTTTATTGGATTGTTGTATGCCACCCAAAGACACTTCTCCAGGCTAGAAACCAGGAGATGGTCAATTCTACTACTGCCTTAAGATATAAAAACTTTGGGCCAGGCACTCTTTCTCACCCAGAACATCAGGCTCTGGCAAAAAGCCGGTCAGTCAATTCCTAAAGCAACCAACTGATCATCATTTGGTTGATATGGGGGGGGGGAACGGACCCTGCACCTGCAGGAAAAAATACTAGGAAAAAGAAATATTTAAAAGCTATAACTTATATTTAAAGTTCACACAGAATAAACTTGCCCTCTGTGAAGTACTGAGATTGTCTGTATGATTGGGAAACAGCTCAAGTGTCAGTGCTTGCTGCTTTAGTATCCCAGGTAGGAGATCCATGTTAGAATCACTTTCTTGGTCTGAGACATTGCTTTCCAATGAATCTGCTGAAATCCAAAAGAAAGAAGTTTCTTAAAACAAGAAGGTCATCAAATCCATTCTGAATGTTCAGTGGTTTTCCAGCTAGCTCATTCATTCAAGTGAAGAAAGAATCCACAATGCAATTTTGGAGCCCTACAATTTCCCTAGTCTGCAACCAATAGTGATTTCTGATTCAGTTATAACTGTGCAAATAAAATGTGAACAGAAGAGAATGAGAAACTTTTAGTGATCCAGTTCAGTTTGTCTCAATTTTGACTGGAAACAACTTGACAGAATTTTAGGTGGAAGACTTTCCTGTAACTATCTGGAAACATTTCTGCATATATGCTAACTCTATGTTTTCCCTAAGAGAGACTTTGTATATTACTGACATGTTACAGAACTTCAAAATAAAGTAGCCTAAACATTTCCCTTAAAATATATTTAACATTTCACACGAGAAGTGGGTACATATTAAAATCTTATGAGATAATGACAAAAGGGTGGCAAAAGAAATGGATGTTGAACACAGGAAAATGTATCAATATGCTAAAAGCACTATGGCTTTCTGCAGCAGGGAGGAAAAAAATAAATTCTGTTCCAGTTTAAGAGTGACAAAGTAAAATGAATTTATCACATATTTTTCATATGTGTCACATTCTTCTGCAGTGCAGTATGCAGTTCTAATCGAATGCTGAAATATTTCTCAATCACTTATAAGAACAAAGACATATGCAGTATACTTACTTAAGGACTCCACAGGCGAAGGAACAACAAAAGCTATTTCTGTAAGAGCATCTGCGTAATACAACACTTTTCTTTGCCCATTGAAAATATTTGCTCCCATGTCTTCTGAACAGATTACTTCATCTGAGAAGAGGAAAAAATTAAAATCAGGTCCTGTTCTGTGCTTTATTAAAAGAGCTATGTCCTCTTAATATTTTGAAGATTAACTTGTTTTTTGAGTAACTAAAAAGAATTTATATGCTGTATATGCTGCACCTAAAGTTCTATGGACTGGATGTACCTATCTCAACATAAGCACGAGAAGAGCAATTGTCTCAGGACACTCCAACTGCTTAAATCCATGTGTGAGGGAAATGGAGTAATTCTGAGCTTCCCAGATCACTGCAGAATGATTACTTTTGCCCTCCACAAAGAATTCTCTGCTAAGAAGGTCCACCTAGACCAGGGGTAGGCAACCTTGGCTCTTTTATGACTCGTGGACTTCAACTCCCAGAATTCCTGAGCCAGCCATGCTGGCTCAGGAATTTTGGGAGTTGAAGTCCACGAGTCATAAAAGAGCCAAGGTTGCCTACCTCTGACCTAGACCTTGCTAAAATGGAGATGGTGGAAGAAGGAAAATTGATCTATTTCAGTAAGTCACTCTGTCCTGGTCCTAAGAAAACACCTCACCTTGCTCTGATCCCTCCTCATCGCAGAAGCTATTAATGGACCAGCTAGTTGAAACATGTCCTGTCCATCCAGGGTGCTTGCCCACATCTACAGACCATCCAAGAGATAGCAAGAACTCTAGGAAGTGTGGTTGAACATTTCTGGAAGACTCTACGTTCTTCAAAATCTGGGGAAGAAAAGACCAGTATAGCAGAAAAAAACCCAAAAGATATAGAGGCAATTTCTTACTAACACTACTGTGGAAATTAGCACTTTCTTTTGCATTTTTAAGATATCCAGGATAACTGCCTTGAAGAATCAAGCAATTTGACTGGTACAATAAATAAGACAAATAAGACTAGCTGTATACTATATGCGTACTTTGTATCATCCAGAGATATAGACTGGAATGATCAATGCCATCTATTCAAACTACAAAATGTTTAGAGCTGATATAATTATGCCCATGGAAGCCCCTTCATATGCCCACTCAGCACTCATATCAGTTAATTAAACCATATTTCTCAAATCCTGGTTTGATATGATTTCCAAAGGTTTGATATGTTTCTCAGGACCCCGAAAGAAATAATGGCTTAATGAAACCACTGAAGCTAGAAATATTATGGGAATGCAGAGACACAAGGTTTGTTTTGGCCTAATAAATCACAACTTGTTCAACTATTATAATATTGATATTATTACTTACGAATATTATCAACACATTACTTAATACAGAATTTAGCTTCCTGAAAACAGTTTTGCTTTTTAAAGGGGTTTCTGTGTCTTACAGTAGTTAAGAATTGTCAAATGAGTTCTAATACACCATTTCCAATGTCCCACATAACCTCTTTCCCTGAATAAGTAAAATTAGGGTAAGTTAAGAAAGAAAGTTTAAAAATTGTGGAAATAAAATAAGAGTTATGTATAATTTTTACAGTCTGTAAAATAAACTTAAATTATTGTGGAATAAAATCTTGAATGATTTCATTTCCAACTGAATTCCAAATTATTGTTGAACTCTTCAGCACATTCTTGTACTTTGTAGCTGGTGACAAACTACAAGGAATCAGCTATTACTTACTTCTTGGCTTGTTTTTTGGCCTGCCTTCATGTAGAAAATGAAAACAGTATCAAAAGGACGACATGGCAGCAAGTCCAGGTAACCAACATCATCAAAAAACCCGGGCAGAGAAGAATCAAGTGCAATCAAGTGAGGAGGTAGTCTGCTATTAGCAGGTTCCTAAGCAAAAAAGTACAGATGTTAATGCTAAATAACCCCTCCAAATACTTATGAAGTAAGATAACTATTTTAGCTTGTTAATGAATAACTGCTTCGATAGTGTATGAAAACAAAATCCAAAAGCCACAACTGTACAATGTCCATCAACCAAAACGACACAAAAAGTTTACTGTGTGGTGGCACAGTGGTTAGAATGCAGTACTGCAGGCTATTTCTGCTGACTGCCAGCTGCCAGCAGTTCGGCAGTTCGATTCTCACCGACTCAAGGTTGACCCAGCCTTCCATCCTTCGGTAAAATAAGGTCAGTAAAATGAGGATCCAGATTGTTGGGGGGCAATATGTTGACTCTGTAAACCACTTAGAGAGGGCTGTAAAGCCCTATAAAGTGGCATATAAGTCTAAATGCTATTGCTATTGCTATTACTGTTAAGTTCTCCAGAACTTTTTATTAGCAATATTTAACAAAACAAGCAGGGAAATGGGAGAAAAAAAATGCAGATCAACCTACATCAATCAAGAGACTCTTTGCTTCTGTTCTGGAATTCCCAGAGACACCTATTGTAAAATTCTGCTAATCATTAATTTCAGCAGTATATTTTTGTTTTTTGTAAAAATAAATCCTAAAAAAGTGTTTTAAACTTAGAACAAGCTTAACATATTTTGCTTAATCTATCAACTCCCTCCAAAGAACAAAACTTCACAGTTTTCCCATCTGCTCATCACATTACTATCATGATCTTTCCAACTTGTAAAGTCCAACATTTTTTAATGTCTGGCTGCTCAATTCAATTGGTCTTATTAAAAAAGGAGTAATAAAAATCAATTGCATTAACATAATAGGAAGCAATATCTCCCACACAGACAATATAGAGCAAGACCTTATTATTCATTATGAAATATGGCATACTTTTCTACTCAATAGTACAGTTTTCAAGGTAGGAGTCTTACACCTACAGATTTTTTTTTAATAATACACAGGAAACAGTTAAAGAATTTTACTATTCTATTCCACTTTATAAAGTTCTACCTATTTTGAAGCACAAGTCATTAGAATCAATGGCTTTATTCTAATGATTGTGCTTGAAGCAAACTAGATAATAATCAAGTTTTCAGTCAGTCACCTTCAATGCTTCTAGAGATAGAAATCCAAAGTGAGAAAGGAAGAGGCGGGCTGTTTGAAACTCCTGTGCAGGAGGTGATGGTTTACACTCTGTTACTGGATCAGGGAAGTTTTTCTTCCTCCATTCTTCTTCCATTTTCTGATCTATAGATTTCTCATAAAGTACTTGCTGATCCATTCCACTTCTCAGCTTCTCATGACGTTCTTCCAGCTGAAACATATTTAGCAACTTCATCAGACATTCAAAATTGCCAAAAGTAGGATCAAGGTGTAGTGCAGAGTTTCTCATGATTTAAAGAGCAATGAAACCAGGTGCCTAAAAAAGCTGCTGCAATTTGCTATAGTTTTCTACCTAATAAAATTCTGATTACTGATGCTCATCAGTTGCCACATTACAAAAATTCACCTGCTACTCAGCCCCTACATGCAGTTAAAGAGTAATTACAACCAATGTTAACAGAATCAACATCTGTCTGACTTCACATTTTCACAGGATACAGAAAGAATAAGGACAACAGGATATTCCATTCCAATGGCTTCCTGAAAAATGATGACTGACTTACTTTATATGTCTAGTAAGCAGAGAAAGTTCTAATAGATGTAGAGATGTACAAATACATTATTTTGTCCCAGAAAGACTGATATGAATACACGCAAGAGAGTAAAAGTAATTGTGAAGAATTTAAAAAGTTTTTTTGTGCAACATGAAATAAATCAGGAAATTATAAATTTCATACTTCCTCAGTCACTATCTCATGCAAGTCTGGAATGCTCAGGTCTGCTTTCACGAAAGGAATTTTGTCCACTTCCTCAGGAAATGGGCGATGTTTCACACTATATTTTAATCCAACATCATTTTTAGGTGCAGGTCGGGGTTCTGGAACAAATAGCTGTTGAAAAGAGAACAATCAATCTTAACATTTACTTTAAAAGTTTTAATATTTTGTTATTGTAAAAGCACTGAAACAGATTGAAATAAATTTGGGACTGGCAGCACTCGTAATTCATCAGAAAAGTAACATTTAACTAATTATTTATTATGCCTTCCCAATTATTTTTTACTTGAAATGAGAGAGATCGCTTTTAGTAGTCCACTGAATTTAGCTGTAATCTAAACAAGGTGAAACATCACAGTCTGATAGTCAGTTTTGCTTTTAACTTTTGGTGTATGTACCAATAGTCATGCTGGAAGTTAACTGCATTTATATTACTGTGTTAACATGTTTTCTTAGATTACATTGGGTATGCAGATAGATTTTATAATCTAAGCAGTTATATGACAGAATAAAACCTCAGATAACAAAGCTGTGGTTAGTGAAAACCTGAATCTTCAGAGAATTAGGTTCAGAAGAGAACTGAAGAAAACTGAAAAATCACCAGTTTCAGGGTCAAGAGTTCATGTGAATATTTGTCACTCCCCTTGGCAGAATTCTCTGGTGTGTGTTTGCAATTTTCACTATGGAGGAAATAACATGCTAAAAACGGTGACCATGTTATGTTAAACCTCAACTCTTAGAATCAGAACAACTTGGAAATTCATATTAAGATTTATCTGTATCTTTGGATATGGACATAAGTTCACATGGATGCAAATATTATTTCTAAATAATATAATAATAATAATAATAATAATAATAAAGTTGGAAGGGACCTTGGAGGTCATCAAGTCCAACCCCCTGCTCAGGCAGGAAACCCTATACCATTTCGGACAAATGGCTGTCCAGTCTCTTCTTAAAAACTTCCAGTGTTGGAGCACTCATCACCCCTGGAGGCAGGTTGTTCCACTGTTAATTGTTCTAACTGTCAGGAAGTTTCTCCTTAGTTCTAGGTTGCTTCTCTCCTTGATTAGTTTCCATCCGTTGCTTCTTGTCCTGCCTTCAGGCGCTTTGGAGTATAGCTTGACTCCCTCTTCTTTGTGGCAGCCCCTGAGATATTGGAACACTGCTATCATGTCCCCCCTCGTCCTTCTCTTCATTAAACTAGACATACCCAATTCCAGCAACCGTTCCTTATATGTTTTAGCCTCCAGTCCCCTAATCATCTTTGTTGCTCTTCTCTGTACTCTTTCTAGGGTCTCAACATCTTTTTTACATTGTGGTGACCAAAACTGGATGCAGTATTCCAAGTGTGGCCTTACCAAGGCATTGTAAAGTGGTATTAATACTTCTCGTGATCTTGATTCTATCCCTCTGTTAATGCAGCCTAGCACTGTGTTGGCTTTTTTGGCAGCTGCAGCACACTGCTGGCTCATATTTAAATGATTGTCCACTAGGACAATAATTTAAACAATAATCTGTCAGCTATTATTTCTGGTACATAATTTTGATTTGCGATAATTGAGAATATCTATAGCTCGGGTGTAGGATGACGGTGGAGGTTCGCTCTCCACAAGCTCCACCCTCATAATTTTGATTTATTACAGTATGATTAGTTCAGAGAAAAAACAAAGTACCAGAACAAATACTGAATCTTCTGGAATGATGAACAAGGATACCACAATTATTTTAGTATTAGTAAATAAATAACTTTGCGATATTTTTTAAATGGAATTTTTTATATTAATTGATATATCACTAAAGAAAACAGTACTTGTGCTAAAGAGATTCTAAGACGTATTTATAACTACCGCTAGATTAGTAAAGGACAGACCATAACTACTGCCCTATTACAAAATGTTGCAATTGTTAAATGGAAGATATGAACCACAGATACTATATATATGGATGAACATGATTCATTATCTCTTCATTTCCCAAATTTGGATAGTAATAGAAATAGTCTCTAAGTCAATAATCAGTTTTTTTATTTTTAAAAAAATATAATCCTTGATAGATCTCTATAATAAATAGGAGAGGAAATAATCCATGGTTAGTTTGGACGTGAAGCTGAAAGGGGCATTAAAATCAATAATTCATTGCACTAAGGGTAGTGTAACATTAGCACTTTACTGAACATTTTTCAGTGCTCCTTGGCTTATATAAGAAAGCAAATTAGTTCTACCCAGAACTCTGACAAAAACCTTTTGATTTGATTTGGCTCCTCTTGGCAAAAGGCAAAGTTGTTGTGCCCACGCATGTCTTCCAGACATCCCACGGATTAGAATGGTGAGTGAAGGAAAAAAGTCATCTGGGGAAGAGAAAGACTAGCATGAATAACCTCTTAAAATAATAATGCTGAAAAAGATTACATTGGGCATGTGTAAACAAATCAAGGAACGAAAAATTTCAGTAACACAATTGGCAGAGCTAGAAATTCAATAGACAGATTTGAAAATAGAAGCATAAGCTTGCTCCATGTGCAGGAGCTACATACAATTACTGGAAAGAAACTAATAGCCTCCCCCATTATGTCTGTAAATAAACTTGGACAATTTTAATTTACCAGAGGAATGAAAGCAAGAGGAAAGAATAAAATCAAATGGGATATAGCATACCCATTACTGAGTGACTCAAAACAAAAAATATTCCTCTGAAGTGCTATATTTTTATAGATAAGCTGCAAGACTTATTAAAATAGAAACAGACTTAATTTGTATTTAACTGGCTTCTGTTTGAACTCCTATACTGCAACTCAGTTTTATCATGTGTTCTGGAGGCTCCAAAATCACAAAAAATGACCCTTAAGAATCCAGCTGAAATGTCCTAATAATGTAACAGCATGCTGGATTAGACCAAGGATTCTGGTTTCTGTGCCTGAATGGTACTTGAATGTCTATGGAAAACTTATAGATCAAACATAAATGGCACAATGTTTTCTACTCATTCCCCAGTAATTAGTATTAAAAGATTTACTGACTTTAATAATAAATGTTCTATACAGCTATGATGATTACAGCTTTATTTTCATTTTCATAACGTAATTGAGTTTGCAAACTACTTCGTAATATGTCTCTTTGAAATACCTTTTCATAAGGGTACCTAAAAGCCAATCTAAAAAGAAAATTTCAATGTTTTTTACAACGTATTCTAATAAAACCTTGCTCCAAAAATAAGCTAGTAAATGAAGAATACAACAAATAAAACAGGCAAAGTCCTAGTCATCAGTTTTGAAACAAACCAGGATGAACCATCCTGAAACTGAATTATCATCATCTTAAGTTGAGCTGCATATCACATATACTTCCCAAATTTAATATGGCACAATTTCACAATATTCTACAGTTCAGCACAATATTCTATAATGCAGGAGACCAGTTTAATTAACTGCAAACACATATACACATGCATACACGAAAAGATACACAATATATTTACTCACTTTGTTCATTCCCCAAGGGCTGCTCTAACATTGCAAGGATGACACTGTTATCCAGGACAAAATAGCGGAAGCTGTATTTGTTTATAGAAGGCAGCCGAGCATATTTAATTAAGGTGATCTCATTTACTAAGCTACAAGGAGAAGCAGGACCACTGGGTGAAGGAAAAGCTCCAAGAACTTGCATGATGCTGTAAACCAAAAGAAAAATTTAGTCAATACATATTTAGTAGAAATGCTGGAAGAATGCTGTAGAATGCTGGAAGCAGCATAAATTGTATCTATGTCATTTTTACTAGTGTCTTGCTGTCATAAAGCATCAAACAGCCTACAATTTTAAGTAACATAATCAAGAATATTTTAGAGGAAAATGCTGAAACTGAAAGTGTATTCTTTAACCAAATATATATTTCCAAGATTCTTCAGTTTTAAGCAAAACACTGTTTTGAGCAAATTCACTGTAGAAACATTAATCAAGCTAAGAAAAATATGCTGTGATTAACAGGATTACTTTCAATAATCTTTCATACCACGTGAGGGTAGCTTCAGCTGCATCCTTCACTCTCATGGAAGCAGGATTTGGCTCCTTATCTCCTTTGTACTTAACTTCTTGTTCACTACTTCTGGATTTACTTCCTGAGATGCCCAGTTCCACAATCTCCAATACTTCTTTTAAACAATCCTAAAAAAGGAATGCTGTACCATTCAGCTATTTAACAAAAAAACACTTTAATAAAGAAATAAAATAACTAAATTAATTAAGACCTTAAACAACTCTATAAATATTCAGAAAAATATGAGGATGAATGTAGAGTAAAAATGAATAAATGGAACAAAACAACAACAAGATAATAAGATTTTCAATAGAACAAGGAACCAAAAGAAGAATTCTCCATCTTTGGATTGGTCCAAAACAATTGAAAGGATTAAGCAGAAGCTATATTTAGACTTGTGTTATGTACTGTGCAGGGCTCCTGTCACATTCCTGTAAACTCTGAAAGAGTCTCAGAGGGATTCTGAATAAGTAGATAACCCATATATGTGAATTATAGAAATCATAATGAAGACCTTTTACAGTGTTTCAACTTGCTACAGGTTACGTTTTTACTAATTAGCTTCTTATATACTTTGCACTATTAGTTTATTAGGGCAGTCACTGTATAGTTAAAAGCTCACTTTCCTGGCATTGATTTCATTTGGATAGTTTCAAGAAAGTTTGTAATTTAACAGATCTTTTAGGAGCTAGAGGAGTCGAAAACAACCTACTACTATGGAATCTATAATGATAAAAACTCTAAGATGCTTTTTGCTGTTCTTAAAACTCAGCAGTACTGGATTTAAAATGATATATAGTCATTTTGATAACTAGATTTTGGAGGGGGAGGATATATGATGCATATATGTGCATCATGCCTTTTGTGATTAGTTATATTAAAAACATTCAAGAAAGAACATGCAAGTTACTTGAGTTTTAGTAACTCCTTTTACTTTACGCTATCTCTTGTGGTTTAACTGAGGCAAATGTCATCATTTGTTGTTGCCTGCATATTTTGAAAACAAACTACAGGATAATTCCTGGGGCAATTGTTAAAGGGTGAAATGTGGTTTTCCAATGAAAACTTTACACTCCTATTTGTACTGCTTTTACAAACAAAACATGCAGACACAGTTTAGAAAGATATATAGGTAGTCCTCAACTTATGACCATAATTGTGCTCAAAATTTCTGTTGCTAAGCAAGACATTTGTTAAGTGAGTTTTGCCCATTTTAGGACATTTCTTGCCACAGTTGTTAAATGAATCACTGCAGCTGTTAAATTAGTAACATGGGTGTTAAGTGAATCTGGCTTCCCCATTGACTTTGAGAAGGTCACAAAAGGGGGTCACATGACCCCAGGACACTGCAATGGTTATAAACATGAACCAATTGCCAAGCATCTGAATTTTGATCATGTGACCCACAGGGATGCTGCAATAGTTGTATATGTGAAAAATGGTCATAAATCACGTGTTTCAGTGCTGTTGCCACTTCAAATGGTCAATAAATGAATGGTTGTAAGTTGAGGACTACTTGTAGCTGTTACCACAAATAATTATGCTTATATAGAGCGGCATTTTCACTCACCTTTTCATCAAGGATGTCTGGATGTTCGGTGAGCCAGACACAGAGACACTGAAATGCTGCGACTATCATGGAATGGAGATCTCTAGAATGGAGAGGAGCTGGACGACTACACTGATACACAATGTAACAGCACACAGAGCTGATTGCTCTCTTCCTATCAGAAGAGTCAACGCCAACCTTCACCTGATATGAGAAATACAAAAAGTTGCTTAGCTTTAGGAAATCACATTAAGTCTAAGTTAAAACCCCATAAAAAGACATGTGAATTTAATATACCCAACTATAGAATGTAATGCAAAAGCCCTATGGATACTGGAGTTTTATACTTACCTTTTTGGCTTAAAGAGCTTTGTTTTTAATTAATTTTATTTCATTTAATTGCTATTCAGTTCAGCTTTTTTTGTAGCATTTTTTTTCCAAGCAGGGAAAAATGTTAGATCCTAGTATAGAACAAGTTACATTGCCAGTTCTGCCATTGCCAGGAAAGAGATTTTGGTAAAGAAGTAAAGGAAGAGGAGTACAAATCCTCCAGCCTAACACAAACAATTCTCAGAAGAAAGACTCCCTAAAGCTCACCTTTGCCAAACCAGAGAGAAGCTCTAATGCAGCTAGCGAGATGCTCATTTCCTGTCTCCACTGTGCGTTGAGCCTCTGTGTTACCAAATGAATGCTGCGGATCAGGAGTCCAGCTGCAGTATCTGTATGAAGAGCTAGGATATAAACCCCAATACCACACACCACAGGGAGGGAAAACAACTAAGCATTAGTGACAATCAGCAAAGCAGTCCATCAGACAGAAGCTAAAGCAGCCACAATACACTCAGAAAACAAACTACACACTCCTCTGGGGAAGTAAAACATTCAACAGGAAGTAACTTAGTCTCTGAATGTTAATTAAGGTAGCTAGATACTGATCTAAAACATTGGTTGATACTGCTAATGAAATCTTGGTAAATTTGGCTAACTTAAATTTTCTGTGTGTTTCCAACCTTTGCCATTATATTTTTGTGATAAATTAACATTATTGTATGTGGCTAACAATATCCTATGTTTAGTATTCTATACCTAAATATTATCCTTTTCCAGAAATGGAAATTTTTCTGCATTTGAGAAGTGAATAGTTCAGAATGACAAGTTAAAAAACTCACCTTTCCCCAACCAACCTTTTCTATTGCAAAATCTGGTTTTTAGTTGGCAACATTATTGTTCTGATAAAAACAGAAAACTTTTCCATGCCTGAGGCTTACTACTTTCACAATTCAATATTTTAGAAGTCTATTACTTTACTGAAAACATAAACTATTTATAAAGCACAAAGTAAAAAATAATCTGGAACTAGATGTCTTTTCAAAAAATATAACTGATTTATCCAAGTTTACCATGAATGAAAATTTTGGAATGCTGAATAATAATTTTTATTCCAATTGGAAGAAAGTCTTAGACTGGAAAATCATATTGTGTGGCCTATTCCTAGTTAATTTATGTATATTAAAGTAGAGGTCCCCAACCTTTTGGGCCAGTTACGTGGAGAGGTTTTTCCACGGACCAGAGGGGGCGCGGTTTTGTGTGCTGCCTGCATCCTGCGGATGGGGCTTTGCTTGTTTGTGCGGCCTGGTTGCTGGCATGCTGCGGCCCGATACTGGTTCACAGACCGGGGGTTGGGGACCCCTGTATTAAAGGCTAAGGCTAAGTAATCGATTACACAACACCTCCTGGATCTAGAATTGAAGTTTAGTCCTCTGCTCCACTTTGATGGGAGAAATACTGCATCTTATCTTTCTACACTTGTCTATCCTATGTATATAATTGGGCTTTCAGAAGGGTATGTTTCAATGCCCTTCCCTCTGCGCTCCTGGAAGGGAAATACTACAATATTCCTTTATATTGCCACCTTGGCCTTTGTGATATGGAGAAACTATCACATGTACACTATTACAGTGCCATTTTTATTTGGGTTTACATTAAAAAATGATGATTTCTTTTCTAACAATGGCTCCAGGGGAGTCAGATGATTACTTAGCTTTTGTACCAGCTGACAAAAATGTCCAGGTCATCTATAATGCCGCTAAGTTTTACCACTTAGCTTCAAGAAGCTTCCTAGAGCTCAACTTCCACTCACATAAATCTGGCTTGTTTTTTGTATTTTTTTCTGTACATTTCTTTGTTAAAGTTGGTCATAACAGAGTTCTGCCGATTAAGTTGGGAAGTAAAATTCTGCAACTTCCTATCCAATCAATAACATCCATTATGTAGTCTTGTTTAAGTACATTACATAAGCCCTCACTCAGAAATCACTAATTAAACAAGACTGATTAATGTTATAATAAGCTGAAAAGTTAATTTCACTTAACTTAGCTACCCCGAGGCTATGAAATATGTTCCTTATTATGCAAATATATCATGACTACTAATTTCAGGAAGGGAAGGCAAGAGACAGGAGGCAGAGTCTATAGGGAAGACTTCTAAATGATTATTCTGTACATGTTGTATTATTATGGCTTTATGTTGCTTTTTATTATTATTCTCAAAATAGTTTTAGTCACTGGTGTGAGCCATCTTAAACAAGATAAAAGTTGCCCCAAGCATGACAACAGCACTACATATGTATGAGGAAAATTAAGAATTTTAAGTTCAAAAGTGTTTCACAATCTTTTAGGTATTACAAGTCTTGCTATCATATGGTTTTTGTAAAAAAAAATATATCTTTGATCACTGGGCAGTAATCTGAATCAAATTTCTCTACAGAATGAAATGTTCTAATAAAAAAACTACTACTGGCATAGTTAACATTATGTGACTCCTCTGATATCTTGGCAGGGATCTGGTTTCGCTTTTCCTAACAGTTCCATTGTATTAGCTTCATTATAGAGCACAAAGCATATTTAAAAGCAGTTGAGACCAAAATATAATTTAAAACTTATGCTCATGAGATATTTATATTTTGAGACAATTCCAGATTTAAAATAGCATATAAACTATTTGTTTTGGTCATTGGAAAAATCATTTTAATTTAAACTACTGAGTTGTTGAAAGAAGGGTTGCCTAAATTGCTAAACGCAGCACATTTAATTAAAACGTATTTAACACCAATAGCATCATTGCTAGGTGAACCAGATGGTTGTCAAGTGAACTCAGCATATCCAATAGGTGTTTTTTGCCATTTTCTGCCTGAAAACAACATAAAACTTTGCAAATCACAGTCACATGACCACAAGACGCTGCAACTAGTCATAAATGTGAGCCTGTTACCAAGCGCCTAAAATATAACTATGGGATGGAGGGCAGGACAGGATAACTTTAAGGGTAGGTCATAAGTAGCTTTTTAAGTATCTTTTGTAACTTCAAAGAGTTGTTAAGCTCTGAGAACTATCTGTAATGGAAAGAATATTATTTCATATACTTTTTATAATGACTTTATAAATAATTTTTTTATTCTCCTTTTTCTTTTTAGTTATTTTCCTCCTCCTTATTCATACATTAAAGTAATGAAAAAATCACTTTTAAAAGTATACAGGACTTCAAAGTTTAATCAGATAACATACTGCATTCCTCCATAAAAACATGGAACACTAGTCTACCTCTGTGAAATAATTAAGTGTCTTTCATAAGTCATGTAGTAAGAGTAACTTATCTGATACTTTACCTAAAAGTGATGATTTTATGCTGTCATTAGTGGTAGAAAGGGATTCAGATGGATAATTAGTTATGCAAATAGTTGCCTGCCTGGTGAATTTATTTGGAAATTCACTACAAGTGCCTTCTGGGTTCTTAGGAAGGATGACTGGGATCTCTAACTTTATCAAAGAAGCTGATCTTCAACTGGTATTGGTTTATCAGATTCAGAAATCTGTAACCTCAGATAACAATTGCTTCTTAATGCATATGAAAACAAGCTTTTCTAGTCAAAAGAGTCATTCCGGCTTTCAGTTGCCACAGAAAAGTATGCCAGAATGTTCTAAATGAGACAAATATGTACTACTCTGACAGGTCCTGAAGTGAATTCTACAAGGAAAAGTTAGGTAGAACGATGATCTTTAAATGTAGTGGAAACATACATAATAACACACATATCTGCGCATATATAATGTTTTATATACATCTGATTAATATTGATTAATGAATCTTGGGTTTCTCTGACTTGTTTAAGAACACAGTATACATTTAGTACGATAAATACAAACAGAGGGAGTCAAAAAGCTGAAATCAAAGCAACATCTAGTGAAGTTATTTACATTTTCCCCCCAATTTCACCGACATCAGATCATTCTGACAATATATGAGGCCACAAAAATTTCTCCATTCTGAAAATCAGACTCAATATTATATACACATTTAGTAGCATTCGGAAAGCTGTAAATAATAATTAGAATGAAAAAGTAGCAATACTGAAAGGATGGGGGAGGGGAGAAGCTACAACAAGGGATGAAAGTGCTGAATTTTGCTAGTTTACAATATATATATGTGTGTGTATATATGTGTGTATATATATATATATATATGTGTGTATATATATGTGTGTGTATATATATATATGTGTGTGTGTGTGTGTGTGTGTGTGTATGTTTTATCCTTTTTTTCAATTAAATAGTGTAAATTATTCAAAAACTTTCAGATGCCACTTTAAATAAAATGGAATTCGTAGACTGGGTTTTTTTTTGCAAGTATTAAGGTAGACAATCTTACCATAATCTCTCAGCAGAGCTTGTGCAGGTCTCTCGCTGTCAGGAGTTGTTGGTTCTGTGCTTCCTCCACTTGCCGTGCTAATGCCACTATTAGTGCGACTGTGACTTTTCAGGACAATATTCTCACCACCATTCTATTAATTCAGAAATCAGGCTTTGATGAGAAGAGGAAGGCTATTTTCAGAAAACTTTTGTGCTTATAGGATAATCTGCTTTGACTCACCAAAGCATCTCTTCTTAAAAATGAGAGAAATCTTACCGTTTCCATCTGGCAACCAATGGCCTCTAGAAGTGCTGAATCTTGCACAATGTTCAGCATTGCAGCTGTAGAAGAAGATTTAAGATATGACAATTATTTTTTTCAGTTAAGGTCTCTGTCTGTGTGACATTATATCTAATGACGTTTTTTGCACTGGAAGGCATTGCTCCCAATTTTTGAAAATTAGAAATTTCTTTTCAGATCCACATTTACCAATTTCAGGTCAATTCTACTATATTCATACTTTTGGGGGGGAGAATTATCCATCATTATTTTTCCTTTGAAAAAGGAACTAGAACTAGAGATAGTTTAATGGGAGTTAAACATCTGGAGAGCCATAATTTGTCCACCCAAAATCACACCGACATATGCAATGGAGAATTTTTTGCACTTTAGAGTTTCAAGCATATTTTGGACATGTGAATATATATAGCCAATGCAGATATTAATTTTTAAATTATGAAAACAAAAATAAAATACATTTTATCAATGTCAATGCTTTGCAATGTCTTTGTACTGCCTTAAAATTCCTTTGAGAAAGGAATTTCTAAAACACACTAGCCTTTCCCATGGTAATTTTTTTTACTGCTACTTGAAAGATTCTCCCCTTCTTTTTTGTGTTTTCAGAGACTGCCCTTTATTTCCTACTAAGTATATAGTAAAAAAGAAAAAAATGTATTTTGGGGGAGGGGATCATTTAAACAAAGAAATAAAAAGATGTGTTATAAAACAACTGAATATATACATCTGTCAAAAAAAAATAGTTTTGAAAAAAATAGTTTTTCCTGTATGCTATCAGAAGAAAGTATATTTTGAGTTGTTTGTCCAGAAATTACACCCTCTTCCAATGAGCCCCCAAAATATTATTAATCTGTAAGTGCAAATAAAGTATAGAACAGTCTGTGCTTTCTGCTTACCCCCACTTATAAACTCATTTTTTCTTTCTACTTGAACATCATTTCATTTTTAATTTCCTTAATCAATAAGATCAAATTGAAGTCATCAGAACAATACAAATATTATAAAAACACATTCCCAAATTTTGAAGAACAGTTATTTATCACTGTCTGGCTCCTAATACCAGATACCAAGGAAACAAAAAAGTTAACTGTTCATAATCTCCAGTAACTGGAATCTGATCTTATGATAACTCAGGTAACATGCACAAAACTTTTTTCAAAAGCACACAGCTCATGGATCAAGTAGACAAGCAACCTAGTATCATCTGTGTGTTGTTAGGGTCTGTTTCTGTCTGCAGGGCTCCAATCAATATGTTCACAAGTCTCAGTTTCAAAGAAAGAAAGGTTACTGGTTTATCATAGGATGAACTTTCATCATTGCTGAATTTTCCTTCCAGAACAATCTGAAAGACAAATTTGAATATAATCTTTATTCTCTTTCATGCATTTAGCAAGTATCTAATAAAAAAGGATGTTATCTTACTTTCCCTACTCTGAACTAAAGAATGCAACACAGAAATATTGCTCAATAGAGCTATTAAATGAACTATAAAACTGTAAAACTGATACTAACTAGCAAAACTTTAAAAAAATTCGGTCTATACAGATTGAAGAAATATAATTAAAGTTTCAGTTATATGCAGAAACTTGTATTTATAGAACTGTGAATCATAAGTATGAAACTCCAAAGGGACGGAGTGGTAAGAATACCCCAAGGAGATATCAAGAATCTGTCTGTATAGTAAAGGCCAGGACTGACATTCACTTAACAATCACACTATATTACCAGCTCAAGATGCAAAATATGTATATGATCCTGTCTATTTGAAATTACAGTGTGGTAAATGAATGTCCAAAGTCTTAAAAGTATTTTATCTTAATGAGGTATTAATTGATACAAGAATATTTATAATAAAATCACACATTCTTATTCATTTTCTGAATTTATTTCTTTTTTATGTAATAATAGCATTTTTTGCCACTTGAAAGTATCCTATACTAATAGCTATTTGGTTATGTTTAGACTATTTAAAAAAAATAATCACTGAAAATCGCTAAAATCCATTACCTCTGATTTGATTGTTCCAAAGTGATGAGGAAGAGGCAACAAGGACAGTAAAATATTGATAGAGGCCCTTCTTAGTTCTGTGGGATTCACATATGTTTTAAATTTTGAGAGCTCCCTGGATAAAAAAACAACAAAATGAAAGGTTTTTTTTAAAATCTACAACTTCTATTTCAAAGCAAAAATATCCTATTTAAGTGTGCAAGTGTAGCATTAAATGTTTGCTCAAGAGTCACCAAATTGTCATAGTTTGCTGGTAGAAGATCCCAACGGAAAAACTGTAGGGAGAAAATATTGGAATTCTTATTCAGCTTGAATACAGGTGATTTCATGTCATTTATACCTGAAGTTAAGGGCAAGATGTTCAACTCTGTTGAAATACTTAGTGTTCTATCTCTGAAGATGTCAATATTTTAGATGGGTGGCTGCACAAGATCTTTTGGAGAACTTAGCATCTTAGTCAAATATAAGTTAGTACATTGTTAAGCAGAAGGTCCTGGTTTCAATCCCTAGCATCTCTTAAGTAGGACAGGAAAAATCCCTATCTGATAGTTGCCACAGGTTAGTGTTCACAGAACTGGGATAGATGAACCAACACTTACTGCTATGCTTCTGTATATGATGTAAAACTAATTTTACTCTCAAAACAATCAGATTTATTTTTTAAACTTTAAAACATGGATAAAGAAGCCATATACATAAGACAATCCTTTCTTTAATAAGTCTGCTTTAAAATCAGTGCAACTATGTTTGCCAGTTGTAGCTAACAATGAAAGCTCCATTTCTCAAAAATTAGTTATCTATGTGGTCTCTCTATCAATAGTAAAAATCAATAATAATTAAAACAGAAAAATATTATCTAGTGCTCCCAACTCTATCAATTTCCCTTATCCATTTTTAATGGGATCAAAAGGCATAACATAAAATAGCATATATTTTAGTAAACATTCATATAATATTATATATGTATGCTACAAGTCATTCAGAACATAACAAACCACATCAATAATCTTTCCCTTCCATTTTGCCCTTTGATCTGTTTTCTGGGTTAATACAGGTAGTTCTTAAATTACGGCCATAACTAAGCCCAAAATTTTTGTTGCTAAGCGAAACATTTGTTAAGTCAAATTTTACAACCTTTTCTTAACATAATTGTTAAGTGAATCACTGCAGTTGTTAAGTTAGTAACACAGTTGTTAAGTGAATCTGGCTTTCCCATTGACTTTGTTTGCCAGAAGGACGCAAAAGGCGATCACATGACCCTGGGACACTGCAACCATAATAAATATGAGTCAGTTGCCAAGCATCCAACTTTCATTCATGTGATGGTGGGAATGCTGCAAGGGTTGTAAATGTGAAAAATGGTCATAAATCATTTTTTCCCAGTGCCGCTGTAATTTTGAACGGTCATTAAATGAGCTGTTGTACCTGTATTCTTTAAAATACAGAACAGCCTTACTCAACCAGATACTTTCCATATTTGCAGTTTGTAGAATTCCTTGACAACACGGTAATTCCATTTATGTAGTTCTGAAAATATTCAGCAGTTTAAAAAGTAATATGAATGTTATCAATTTACCTGTCAGGTAAGATAGTTTCAAGTGCTGAAATGAAGTAAGGAACCAAGACATCAATCCCCTTCAGGTCACAGCAGAACAAGGCAGGGGAGTTTAAGATGACACTAGCCAGAACTGGGTGGCAAACAGAATCAGCTATCTGCAGTCCCTGAATTAAAAGCATGTAAAACCTGGCAGAAAAAGAAAAATATAAACAGTTATAGCAGGGGTCCATGGCGTGCCAGCAACTGGTCCACACATACAAGCAAAGCCCCATCCGTGAGATGCAGGCAGCACACAAAACCACGGACCCTCTGGTCCGCGGAAAAACCTCTCTCCATGGAACTGGTCCCTGGTGCCCAAAAGGCTGGGGACCTCTGAGTTATAGGAAAGAAGCATTAGCAAATCAAGGTTATTTTAGATGGTCAACAGCAAAGAGAAATTTGGCATTTATAGTGACGCATCATGAGCATCTAAAGCATCTGCTACATTTTTCTGTTTCAAATTAGAAGTTGAAAATTATCATGCTGTTCAGTCTTGCAGATGTTTTAATTAGTTATGCTGAATTAAAATATCAGGTATTTATTGCATTTATTTTTATTTCCATTCAATCGTGTGCAATTCTCAGTGACTTGCCTGCAGTTTTCTTGGCAAGATCTTTCAGAATTGGTTTGCCATCCCCTCCTTCCTAGGGCTGCAAGAAAATGACTTGCCCAAGGTTGCCTGGCTGGCTTTGTGCCCAAGTCAGGGCAAGAACTCATGGTCTCCAGGTTTCTAGCCTGGGGCCTTAACCACTACACTGAACTGCTTCTTATATTTATATACCACTTTTATTTATATCCCACATTTATTCTGAGACCTCAAGACAGTTTACATCTCCCTAACAACTATGAGATGTTGGGCTGAAAGAGAATGATTGACCAAATCATCCAGTATGACCAAATCATTCTTCTCCTAGCTAAAAACGTAACCACCAGGGCTTACTATGCTGAGATGGCATGGAAATCTTTCAAACACAATGAGTAAATTACAATTTAAACCCAAAGGAATATGTCTTATTTAGCACATCATGACCTACTTTTAGAATGCTAAAACTAAAATGTAAGTGTAGGTTCATCTGATCTGAAGTCGTTTACATCAGCAACACGAAGGAGTAATTCAAAATACAACATTTTCTTCACACAAAAAGACTATTTGATTTAGGGACTGACTTCTTATACTTCTGTCCCTCCCTGTAAAATAAGAGTCTCCACATTAAGCTATGTGCAGAATTACATATCACTAATAAAGCAAAAGCACCATTACAATTGGAACCCCGTGAATGAGAGCTTTTCATCTCTCCTAGAACAGGGGTAGGCAACCTTGGCTCTTTTATGACTCGTGGACTTCAACTCCCAGAATTCCTGAGCCAGCATGAACAATTCAAAATGTAAATCAGTACCGAGATAAGTAGGCTGGCAGTATATCTTCTCCAGTTTTCTTGCTACAAAATATTCTACAGAGTGTTCCACATGCCTCTGCTCTGCCAGATTCATAGTTGTCAGAAAATTCCCCTGCATCAAACATAGGATTGGAAGCCACCGTCTCTGCAGACATTTGTGAACCTTTCCTGCGAAACTCCATATTTGCTTGTGTTGCTATAGCTAAAACAAAAACAAGAAGTACAGAGTTTCATTACATTTGCAAGCATATCCAACAGGCTCATGGGATCCTGGACACAAAGATCATGTCAAATTTAGTAATCATAAAAAACATTAGTTTACTGCATTTACGTTAATGCCTCTGTTTATAAAGCATTTAGGGACTATGACTTTTGTAAGAAAATTTATTTCCTTTCACCTTCACACACAAGTAAATCGTCTCCTCCTTCAGCAATCCATGCTACCCAAGCACAGAAGACTCTGCTCCATTCACATTCTCAGCCAGATGCATCAACAAAACCTCCTGAAACTTGTTTTACAGCGATGTCATAAATTTTCCTTATCCACTACATAAATCCTTTATGTCCTCAAAAACTTGACTTGACCTTTTAACTATCCAGCAAGCTCTTGGGCTCCCAATTACTTCTCCTTTACCTTTTGCCACTATTGTGAACCTACACTGGAACTAGAAATAAGGATGCAGGCAGATGCCAAATTCCAAATCATGTCTATGGAAAATCTTGCTTCAAAAAAGCCAAGAGATATATTTCTATAGCACCAGAGAAAATGCTCAGAAGGAAATGCCTTCCATACACTTCTCAATTTTTTTCTCCTACTGTTGTTTCATCTTCATCAAGCCTGCTTTCCAGAACTATGAGTCGCTTTTATGAGATACGCAAGGGATGGTATGGCAAAGGTGGCCTGAGTGCTGAGATGGAAATTCCTGCATGCTTATGAAACTTTTGGTGGCATGGATTGAGGGGAAAAAAAATCAATATAGTTTAAAATACATCAGGAAGCTACAAGGAGTCCACTCTTCTCTTTCTGTGGCTATATTTTTCCCAACAGGCATCAAGCATATTTTATTCACAAATTTCTATGGTCATTAATGTTCTATGGAAACATGTAACTGTTCAGTTTTTTCTAGCTCTCAATCAGATGTTCCCTACCCAATTCCTTTTTTCCAGATATGTTAGGTGGATTCTAGCAAATATGAACAGTTTAAGATCATGCAGATGGATGCTCACAAAAAAGAATAATTCCGGTACTAAAAAAGCAACTGTTAGTCCAATTCTACCTTATTAGGGAAATGGAGAAAGATATTTTACAGCGTAATCCTATGCAGGCTTCTTCAAAAGTCTCACTGAATTCAAAATTCAGAGTTACTTCAAAGAAAGCTACATAGGATGCAGCCTATGTCAACTATAGTCTTACAAACAGAAGCTCTGCCCATGCACTGAATGTTTATTACTAATAGATTGGTAATTTAGAAGAAACAGGTTAAGATAAATTTTATTGTCTTTTTTTTTTAAAACAATTTTTTCACTAATTTTATTTTTGTAACTAAATCCAAATCTTTATGCGTCTTCCCATGAGCCATTTTTTATCCTGAATAAGCTATCCAGCAAAATGTTATATTGGGGCGGGGGAGGGAGGAAAAAACTACATGCAGAATGCATACAAATCAAAACATTAGATCTGTGTAAAAGAAGCTTTATGGGGAAAAAACATGGTTAGTGCAAAGTCCTATAATTCATGACACGAACACAGACTAGAGTACGGAAAATGATGGGACTGATTTCAGGCAGATTTGCTTTTGCCAACAATCTTCCCCACTTAAAAAAGCACACACAGCTTACTTGTCTTTCCCATGTAAAGAGCAAAAGCTACAAGGAATGACAATGATACAAATTTAAAAAATGGGATTATGAAAAAAAAAGAAAAAGAAAAAAACATGACTGCAATTAAAGAGAAGCTACTAGTTCCTACTTACAAGATTTATAAGAAAGAAGAATTTGGATAAAAGATGCTGCAAGATAATAGAAATAAAATGGAAATAAATCAAAGGACAGCAATAGTTATAAAATACTTTAAAATGATGAAACTGTAATAACAAGTTAAATAGTGTTTAGGGTTTTGAAACATATATTAAAAACTTATGATCTAGCAGGCTTGTTAAACACATAGGAAATTAGCATTACCGTTCAAAATTATGATTTCATGCAGAATTTTGAAAGATTTAAAATACTGTCATGGGTTTCATATATTGTACATTTAGTTTTACAGTATTATTCAGAAAGCAATTTGCTTTTATTCATAAATCAGCAAATGAAGATCTACACTATAAGGAAATCATAAAGAGACAGAAAGAAAGAAAATTTACTATCTGTTTATCTCACATCAGATCAGTTTATTTGCAGTTTCCATAGGGATGGCAAAACACTTTAGTGATCAGTCAAACCCTTTCTTCAAAAAAAAAAAGCAATAGAAGAAACTTTTATTCAAGGTTACCTGCACTTTGTGGAAAAGTGGAAGGTGAAAGAATTACAAATCATCTGGGATACAAACAAAGCAGGAAGGGGTTCATAAGAAATCCCTTTTAATCTAAATGGTAGTTAAGGATCTTATTTCACTCTGAGGATCACACTGGAATTAATTAATTTGTAACTATGAAGATTTGTGTGGGAATAGGAATGTATTGTTTGTTTTAAATTAAAGCTAAAAACAAATCCAATCATTACTTATGTGCTGTGAAGGTATATTTGCATAAAGTAGTGCCTGCATAAATCAAAGCAGAATTAATTATGCCATTATATCCACTGATAAAACAAAAATGTCTCCAACCTTAGAAAAGCCACTTCCCATATGGCTTATTACTACCACAGCAATCCCACATTTTAGATAAAATGTGAGGCAACACATCTAATTTCTCTGCGTTGTACCAAGGGCTGCTTGAAGCCCTGAATAATGACTTAATAAAGAAGAACTGAGGCGAGAAAAGAGAACTGTTCAAGCTTTCTCTTCAAGGGTTCTGCAATCTGTAGCTGCTATCAACAAGCATGTCTTCTGCACATTTGTTCTCTTACTTCAAGGGCATTTTTAAAGTAACCTTTATCCATGTTCACGTTGGCATTTTTTGCAACAGCTATATATATGTTCAGATTCAAGACTATCTAAAAATAAGAATTTCCAGCAACCTATTTGCTTTTCTAATATAGAAAAGTTTTGAACGACAAAAGACTTGAAGCAGAGAATGTTCCTTCCACAAAGTGCATGTTTGTGCAAAGGACTACTTTCAGCAGTGCTTCAAAGTAATGAAATACTGTACTGTAATTCCAATATTGGCTATGCAAATTATCCTCTACAACAGAGCAACTACAACATAGAAACAATCTTTCACCAAGTCAAAAGATTAAAATAACATGTTTCTATTTTAAGAGAAACAGGAAGAGTAAAACATAACACACAACCAAATGTAGCAAGCAAAGCTAGAAAAAAAAGAATAGAACAGGGGAAAATGGTTCGAAATCAGACTCAAAAATTTATTTGAATCTTTATTAGTTTATACTGCATAACATGTAGTTAAGCCTACACAAACAGGCACATGACACTTGAATGTTGAGAAATTACAAAAAGGACAGACACTCCTTCATTTCTTTACAGTACCTCCTTGAGTGGCCAGCAATTCCTCTTGTCCAACAACAGTTAATTATTCACTCAGTTACTGCAACTCTTCTGAGTTTGTCTATCACTTCATAAAACAAACAAATTACACTATCCGCTGATCCAGTTTTGTGTATTTGAATTTAGCTGCAGCTCTGTAGAACTTTAAACAAAGTTCTTTCTCATTTATCTGAAATACACAGATAGCCCACTCCCATGCCTTGAAGGGCTTTCAAGATTAAAAGCAGCACCTTGAAGTAGACCCAGAAGCAAACTGGCAACCAATGCAGCTCACAGAACAGAGGTGTAACATGCACTGCTGTAGGAGCACATGTAACTTCCTGCACCACTGCGTCCTGTACCAACTGAAGTTTCTGGATATTCTTCAAGGGCAGCCCCATGTAGAGCACATTGCAGTAGTCGAATCTGGACTTGATTAGGGCATGGGTGGCTATAAGCATGACCTGCCTCCTCATCATCAGGAGCAAGAAGATAGTGGAGAAAGTCAACTGGGGTGGTGGAGTGCAGGGAGGCAGGAATCTTGGGAGTGCAGGGTAGCAAGGGACTGGGATGGCTGTGGCTCCTTGGGGACTGGCAAGCAGCCCCAAAGTCGCCCAGTTTTGTGCCTGTTTGCCATTCCCCAAAGGCCATGCAAGGTGAAGAATGGCCAAAAGGGCAGAGATGGGGGCAAGATAGGGAGATGGGGAAGTTGGAGGCAATTTCTTACTATGGCTCAGGGCAGGGACAGACCAAGCCGGGAATGGCTTGGCTTGGGATGGATACTCAGCTAACAACCATTAAATTCACTTAAGGACAGTATTGCTGGGATTGCAGTGGCTAATCAATTGGTCCCCAATGGAACAGAATATATGTAGTTCAGGGCTGAACTGTGAAGTCCTTGGTGCTCTCTAAGCTTTGTTGCTTGCTAGGTAATATCTTCAGTGCTAGAAGGGAACAGGGTTTGCTTTCTGTTTATATACAGTAGTTTGCTGTGTCAGCCCTCCCAGGTAAACCAGACAGGAGATACAATTAGATGACCTAATTTTATTTTATTGTAAATAACAGAATCTTGCAAGTCTGAAAGTAGAAACTTCCTGCCACTTTTAACTGCTTGATTCATTAGGATGGGTCCTTCCTAAATTCCTTTCTCTGACCGTTAAGCCACTGGGAGCTCCTGCCTCTCTTGTCTGATTATTTCCTAGACAGCATCTCTGTACCCTGTCAGTGGGAATATTGTTTTCTTCTGGGTACTTTCTGGATTATGCTATTGTTTATTGCTTGTTTACTGCTAAAAGGAAGCAAAAAGACCTGAAGACTTCTTTGCCAGCAGTCAATACTCAGATAAGCAAGGATATATACAAAAATTAACACCAAACAATCAAGCACTAAACAATATTCTAATCAAGAAACTATCACCCGAGACAAACAATCATATGTATATGTATATTTTGTGGCTAAGGCAGGAATAGTAATAATGGTCTCTTGGTTTTTAGCAGGGAGGGAGGGAGGGAGGGAGGGAGGGAGGGAGGGAGGGAAGGAAGGAAGGAAGGAAGGAAGGAAGGAAGGAAGGAAGGAAGGAAGGAAGGAAGGAAGGAAGGATACTACAGATACTACAGGTGGGGAGACTAAAATAAGTATAATGAAGGCCTTGGGGTAAAATGATAACAGAGCAGCAATATGAGGTGCCGAATGCAAGCTTTAAAGAAGTATTAAAAGAAAAATGAGGAAATAAATTTGCATTCAAACTCTGTATGATACAGTTGCATCCAAAAATGAAAAGCAGCTACAGAATCTCAATGGTTGCTCTATAAGAAGTAAAACTATATGAGAATCGATAAGGCATACATGGAAACAACATAGTTCAAAAAGACAAGTAGGAAAATCTTAGCTTTTAACAGGAAAGAAAGATGGCAAGTTATGAGCACAATAATTGGGGTGATCAGTGAGTGCTTGAACCATTAGAAATTCTGAGAAAAGTCCCAATAATTTTGAGACAATTGAGAACGGAATTCTGATCAAACACTTAAACCTGAGACATGAAGGGTTCCAGATAGTTATTCCAATGACAGTGTGCCAAGTATTATAAAACCTATACTCCAAAAGACATGAGGGAGAGGGCAGACACAAAACAAAGGTATCAGGAGGAATTAATGCTGCCCTTTTTGAGGGGCAATTTACTTCAAGACAATATATATTTCCTAAAAAAAAAAATCTAGATAAATAAAAATATGTCTGAGGTTGTCTTATTGATAGGACAATTTGGTAGCTATAGGTAGTTCCCAAATTTTGTGTATTGCAGGGCAGCAAGCCCTTCACGTATAGATATTATATAGCACATTTTAAAACTTTTAGTGGTCCTTAAATTCTTGTTCCTGTTGCCTATATCAGAATACAGAAAAATGTCCTCCCAATTGAGCTAAGCTCCTATTGATTTACACTAACACATACATGGAGTTTTATTGTCCTGATATAGAAATTATTTGTTATTGCCTTTTTCTAAAACACTTTTTCCAACCTCCCAGTCTAGCCTATAGCCCTGGACTATGCAAGTACTTACCAGCCCCAAACTAGTTTTGCTTTCTAGATCAGCCAAAGTCAGCTAAGTATTGCACAATGCAAATTAGACTAAGCACTAGAATACCAACAATATGAAACATATGAAAAAACAAACCTTTTTCACTTACAAATTCTTAGCATCTTGGTATTATATGTTTAAATATCAATAAATGCTATGTTTAAATATCAATAAATGCTACTTAAATTTACTACTACTAGTAAAGGCTTGAGAATTTTACAGTGAGGGTGGAGTCAGTGGCTATATTTTCCACAGAATACAGAATAACAAGCTACTACAAAATATTATGCAATGTGATTCTGAGTTATATCAACATGATGTATTCTTACTGAGTTAGGAAAAAACTATGACCCAAAAGCTTCATTCTATTACTGTCTGAACATTATTATACATTATTTCTCTTATGTCCAATTTTATATGTAAATTTAGAAAATAACTATGAGAAAGTCAGATAAAAAAATTGATGATTAAAGATTGAAAACTACAGCTTTACAGAACCCTTGAAGCTAAAGAATTTAACTAATAATTGAAATAGCAATTCTGGGAAAAAAACAAAGCAATAATGAAATAATGCAGGCATATCCTATTATAGTGCTTGCCGCTCATTCTACTAATTAACTGCTTGAAATAATTCAGTTAGGAAATTTAGTTTTGAAGTAATGCTACAAAACTTTCTCTTAGCCAATATGTTGCAGAAGACATCTTTATTAGTGTCAGTGAAAATAAATGACCTAATTACAAAATTTTACTTTTAACTGTTACAGTCCCTTAAGTTGCCAATAAAATCAAGATGTTATTTATAATAAATTAATATAATATTTCACACTGACATAAGTTAATCATATTATTTTTCAGATTTTAATTTTGGTTAGCCAAACCTGTTAATGGCAACAAAGAGGATGAAGTGTATAAAATGGGTGAAAATATTTACCAGTCATACTGCTGTCCCTGTTTATTCCATTATGAAGCTTACAATGAACAAAGGCTGCATCAAACAGCCATGATCCAAAGAGGTTCAAGATACTATTAACTTTTGGCCTGTGAGGAGCAGGTAGTGGTCGAGGTTCACAACTAGTCTGGTTTGGGCTAGACAGCGGAGAAGTAGAAGATGGCTGGTGTTTGGAAGCATGAGCAGTGTTAGCCTATTTGAATGAAAGAAAAAGAAAAGCATTTGTTTAGAACTCTAATCGTATCTGCTTATAATATAATAATGTCAATTATCATCTGCATTATAAGAAATATCAACACAACATAGCTGTTGCTAAGGGTAAAGACTTACTGTGCTGTTTTTCATTGTTGGCTTATTCACAGTTACAGCACGATGTCTTCGATTATGAGGTGGGGTTGTATTAACAGCTGCAGTTTGGGGCATGCTCAATCTATTTACTGGTGTAGGTGGAGCACTATCAGCACGGGGCCTTGAAATACCTGAAAAATATAACATCAGTTTCAACCTGAAGTTTTTCTTCCTAAAATCAATGGTAACTTTTTAGTAATTAGTTTTTTTTACTAAGACTAGAAAGACGTGAAAGTTTTAAAATTATATATTATAACCAGATTTGAATGTATACCATGAAAACAGAAATAGAAGAAAAAAGAAAGTTATTTTTTTACCAAATTCGTTAATAGTCATCTTCAAAATTTTAAGAGAACGATTTATCTCTAACGTAAGTAATAAAGTTAAATGCACAGCTTTCTTATATCTAGTTGAACATTCTTCAGAGTGATAAGCTAGAGAAAATCAGTGGGGGTGAACCGATTAGGCATTTGTGGGGGGAAATCCCTACGCGACAAGAGGCTCAATGAAACAAATCTACATAAGTGTATGCAGTGATATGATGCTGTACTTTTGAAAAATATGTAGCATGCTTTTGCAAACATTTCACTTATGTTTATATTATGGTATTAAGAGGCGTTTCCCCCCCCTCAAATAATTAACTGTAACTTGAGAGAGTCAATCTTACAATACTGGTCAGAACAGAAAAAGCTGTAATAGTTTAGAAGCATTTATAAGGGGCACTTCATTATAGGCCAACCAAGCACCCTTTTTGATGCATTAAATCAATGATGTGTTCTGATAGGCTGAAAAGGAGCACCAGTTGCTTCAAAGGGTTTTCTCAGTTTTCCGCAGGGGTATCTTGAACAGGTAGCATTTCCACTGGAACTACCAGCAGAGTTGAGACTATGGTTGGTTTAAATGCTTCAGTGAGTGTTTTGACCCTTTTGGATACTTTGGACAGCCCTAGAAGTTGTTAAAAATAAAGACATGTACAAGAGATCAGTGCTGAGTTGTCAGGCCACCACTAACAATTAGTCATTATTGAAGAAATAGTGAGTAGCTTTCTATTCGGTTTTTTCCCCCTATCCTGCTCTTTTTCTTCCTTCTCTTTTGCATGCAGTTGTATTCCATTTCCCTGTTTGTTTTGCTATTTCTATAAGAAATAATTAACATAACAGAGCTCTCTATTTTACAAAAAAATAAATTTCAAGTGTAGCTATTAATACAACTAATAAGATATTTTTGTCTTACTCTGTGTACATTTGGGATTGTGGCTTTGTGGAGGTATATAAACAGATGTACACATACCCACATATATATACTATGGTGCCACAGGCACACGATTACTGGGAAATAGAACTTCTCCAAGAAAGGTTTCAGCCGGAGTTGGCAACTGAAGCCCAAATGTAGCTTCCAATGACACTACTGAAAAGAAGGGTCAAAATTTCAGGTTGTTTTCCTACTTGTGGGAATACACCTTTCTGTTAAGGGATGGGTTTAGGAATCAGAATAAAAGCATTTTATCTCATGCAGATATTATTGTCTTATTCCTCTTCCACAACACTGCCCTTACACTACAAAATTAATTAGTTAGTTAATTAATTAAAAAATAGCCCTTCGAAAATCATCTTGTTGCGGAACTTCGGCAGTTGGATTTCAAGATATCCTGGGGACCACAAATGGTATGCCAGGAACTGCATGCAGCCACTTGCCCCACTTGCCCACTCTAAATATACAGCTTACAAAATATCAATGTAACTTAAGGCTTAAAAATGCAATGTTTAAATTTATTTTTAAAATACCACAGAATTCGACTTTATTGTAGCAAATATTAAAAATTATTAACATTGGAGCCAAAGTTTCATTCTTCCCATTTTAGAAACAATATATTGTTTGTTTTGTAGCAAAGTTCTCCTGCATCAAAATATAAATTGCTCATGAACATTTGCCAAACCATTTTAAGGGAATCTCATTTTATGTTCATAATCTTCAGAAATCAATCTTGCTACAACTTAGAATAGAATAGAGCTGGAAGGGACCTTGGAGGTCTTATAGTCCAGCCCCCTGCTCAAGCAGGAGAACCTATATTATCTCGGACAGGTGATTGTCCAGTCTCTTCTTAAAAAATTCCAGTGATGGAGTCTTAAAAATTTCCAGTGATGGAGCGCCGATTTCTGGGGGTAAGCTGTTCCTGTCATTGTCCTCACTGTCAGGAAGTTTCTCCTTAATTCCAGGTTGCTTCTCTCTTTGATCAGTTTCCAACCATTGTTTCTCATTCTTCCCTCTGGTGCTCTGGTGAACAACCTGACCCTCTCTGCCTTGTGGCAGCCCCTCAGACACTGGAATACTGCTATCATCTCTCCCCTATTTCTTCTTTTCTTTAGACTAGCCAAACTCAAGTTCCACAGCCGTTCTTCGTATGTTTTGGTCTCCAGACCTTTGATCATCTTAGTTGCTCTTCTCTGAATTTTTCCCAAACTCTCAACATCTTTTTTGTGATATGGTGACCAAAATTGGCTGCAGTATTCGAGGTGTGGTCTTACTAGGGCTTTATAAAGTGGTACTAATACTTCATGTGATCTTGATTCTATGCCTCTGTTTATGCAACCCAGGATTGTATTAGCTTTTAAGGAATAAGGATAGGAAAACTCAGCTTTTCTCATAAAATTATGTCCTTGTTTTTTTCTGTTTTAGCTATGGCGTTGGAGGATTTAAAAAATGAAGAAGAAAAGAGGCCCTCAATAATTTTCTGAACCTTTGATAAAAGTTCTCTTGATCGCCGAGGAATATGGTTGCCTCAAAGTGATATATGAGCAGTCAAATTACATGGAAGTCTAATCTATAAGTATAGAAAAGCTGCTTCCAACAAAACTAAACTCCATGGTTCTCTAGATCAGAGGTCCCCAACCTTTTGGGCAGCAGGGACCTGATCTGTGGAGAGAGATTTTTCCACAGACTGGAGGGTGCATGGTTTTGTGTGCTGCCTGCATCTCGCGGATGGGACTTTGCTTGTTGGTGCAGACCGGTTGCTGGCATGCCGTGGCCTGGTACTGGTCCATGGACTGAGGGTTGGGGACCCCTGCTCTAGATCTAGGGTATAGTACAGAGGTTCCCAAACTTTGTCAGTTCACGGCACACTAAATAGCTCTGTAATTTTTTCATGTTGTACCTAAGCCAAAACTGTGAACTTTTTTGAGCTGGTAGTTCACAATATCATAGCACCTCTGTAAATTTGTTATGGCAGCCCAGGGAAACCAAGGGTATAATGTATTTTTTCTGTATCAATGTGATCGTGACTACTGCATTTCTGGAGCTCGCTATTTTGGTGTCATTTTCAAATCTCAAATGCAAGACAGAATTCTTCATTTACAATTAAAAACATTAAGGGAGGACTTTAATCCACAGATAAAAGGATAAACAATTTACAAGTGAGTGATTGACAGCTCTCTTCCACATGCCTTGGTACCACAATCAGCAGAATTGAAACAGATCTGTTTGTCGTAGTTTAACAAAGAGAAAGAAGCAGTATTCTGTTATTAAACAGCTTTTTATGAGTTTTAAATTAACAAATAATTCTAAGATTGATTTTAATGCAAATTCTGAATTTGACTCATGATTAAGTGTAGCTCTCTCACGCTGCAATAAATTTTAAATAGCATTCTGCAAAAAAAGTCCACATAATTTAATTATATTCTTTCATAGTCTATTTTAATTTATTGAAAGATGTGACAGGGAAGTAATTCATTAAAAGATAAATACTAAAATGGAATGACTATAATTGATCTGCTTATTTTCAAACTGTGTTATGTTAACCTATTAGTACACATCATGGTTTTTTCCACTAATAGGCATAACAGACTTGCTGGGTTAGCTAGACCAGGAATCTATATGCACAGCAGCCAAGCAGATGTCAACAGGAAACCCATAAATTAGACATGAGTACAATATCATCCTCCTGCTCGTGCTCCCTATCAGCTCCTATTCAATAGTACTGAATATTTAATTATCTATTCAACCTCTAACATTGCAGTTATGAATACACAGCCATCCTAACTACCAATTATTTGAATGCCTTAGTCTCTGTGTATTTATCTTTTTTTAAATATAACTAAGATTGTTATATTTGGCATTAGCAAAATTCTGTAGCAGCAAATTCCAGAGCTCATTGCAAAGTAATCTAATTTTATTTGTCCTGAAATTCCCACTCTTCTTTTTCGTTCAATGAGTACTTCCCAGATTTTTATAATTTATAAGCCATCAATAATTTTATCAAAGAGTGCAGATCCCATCATGATGGAAAACCACTTCTTAAAAATATATCTGAAGTTATTCTGTTATAATATTTATAAATTTGGGTAAGTTTTAAGTTTTCACTCTATATTCCACCTCACTAGTCCTATGCATCAACAGCTGAAAATTATTGCAATAGATGATTTCATATGCTGGTATTATCACAATATTTTCATCTTCAAGAATAATTTGATATACCTCCATTACACACCTGTTTTTGAAGCTACAGATATCTTTTTCTCTAGAAAACTTCTGTGATTAGGCAAACCATCTTTTCTGTATTTTTTTGTTACACAGTATCATAGTGCAAACACTAGAAGTATACATCATACAAAGCTAGCAGCAGCTTTAAACTACTTCAAAGTACTTTACTAGTAGTAAATTTTATAGTTATCCTAACATGGGAGCTGCGTTCTCTGGTTTTTTTTATAGCAGACACACATTGAATTCATATCATAACCTTAACACTTTCACATTCAGTTCCCATTACCTCAATGGCTATCAGCAAATATCTGAAGTTAGGGATTTTGCCTAATATGACTCATTCTATATTTATCTGTTTGGAACTTCAGCTGCTATTTTAATATTCATTTCTGCCACCAATCTCAAGTTTGGCAACATACACTGCACTTTTGAAATTATTAAAGCATTCTGTTTAATGCCCCATAGAAAGAATCCTTCCCCTTTATTCAAGCAATCCCTTCATGAATTTTTCAAAAAAATTAATTTATATGAGATATTTTCCCTATTTCTCAATATTTAGAAATTTTAACCATGTCTTAATATATTCCAGCATGTATGTTAATGTTATTAGAATAAATTAGGACTATAGAAAAATTATACAAAGAACTAAATACACATCTGTGGAATTGTTAATATTACAGCTGGGTTTTAATAACAGGGGCAGACCAATGTCGTAAACAACAAGACCTAATTAAGATTCCATTTAACTTTTGCATTTATAAAATGGTTAAAATTATACAATTTTGGGACATCACATTAATTTTGTAGCAGGGTGAGAGAGAAACATTAACATGACTGAAAGATCTTAAGGAATGGTAGTTATGTGTTTGTGTGTCTGTGTCTGTGTGTCTGTGTATACACACACACACAATTTCTGGAAATACACAATCCACAGCAGTGAAGAGAAGCCCAATTTTACAGCAAAAAGGAAATCTGTATAACAACTTTAAAAATTAAGCACAATACTATATTTTAAGTATTTTTATTACAATGTTAATATATCAATTTATACTAAGAAACCATCATGACAGAATACTGCAGCTTTCCAAAATTTGATTCAAACCCCAACCACTGTTAAATCACCACCCATCGGCTGAGATTCTTGTCACCCAACAGAGTGCAACAAGTTTTAATACCATATCTGGGTAATCTTTCGCACACACTGGTTGTAAATGCAGCAACTCCTAAAGAAGAGAGAGAGTATATTTCTGATACATTATGTGCCATAATGGAAACATTTCCAAAAAGCAGTTCCTGAGAAAAATGACATATTGTATTCAATTTTTACTGAAAGTTATGGTTTCATACAAAAACAGGCAATCGTTTTAGCTAACAGCAAAACCAAAATCCTAAAAATTCTTGAAATTATTCAAATAGGAACCAAGAAATATTTCAAGGCATTTTGCTAAATATATTAATAATCTATTTTTCAGTACCTATTAGCAAGACTACAAAAATCTGAACAGAAAAAGACTTGGCTGGTTTCCTGAAACACAATATGATCACCCAAGGATTTGCAATATACCTTCTAACTTTATATTTTAGAAATAGTTTGTCTACCTTAAATTTTGTCTCTAGAAAATGTACATAGGAGAGGCAGATGGGAATCAGAGGTGGAAGATGAAGCTCATAAGAAGACTTAACAATTGCCAATTATTTGAAATAAAATATATTTCAAATGTGCAGATAATGTCATTGACACATATGCAATTATAGTCTACGGCACACAACTGTAGTGTTAAATAAATGAATACGAAATCCATTAAGCTATACCACAAAAAGAGGAAAGCAACATCTTATCAGTTGAAATACTTTACCTAGAAATGCATCCACTAAGCAACTAATCCCACGCATAGCACGAAAGAATATTTGAGGCAGATGTTTAAGGCAGGGATACTGATTCAATTCCTGAGCCATTCCACTCACATTTAGGAACTGTTCCTGAAATTTGGGGGTAGAACTTATTATCGCTGGATTACTCAAATCCACAGGATTGCTACAAAGAAAAAGAATATTATTTAATCAGAATAAACTGACCTGATGAAGGAAAAACCCTAGAATTCACTTGAGTATTTTTATTCTTTAAAAAAGATTATTTTAAAGAAATTAAAAGATTCCATCATTCTTGAAAGTCTGGAAACATACATCATTCCTTAAGTTTCTAATACCAATGGACAAATGTATCACAAAGCTTGTCATCTATAAAGTGCTGCATGAAGAACTGATTTCTGTTTAAATATGTTCTGAAGATGAAATGTTTAAAACTTAATAGACCAAGAAGTAATAAACAACTCATCCAATACTTAGCTAATAAAGATGACAAGGTGTTTGGGGATTTAGGTTTAAAAGAATATTAATTATGGTCATCTAGGGGCACATAACCTTTGTATGCTGACGCAAATGCAACAGTGTTATAAGAAAATGGTACAGCTATATGAATGTTTGGTGTGAATGCACTAAAATCATAGAGGAAGTGGAGGATTATTAGTTTAGTATGTAGGGCACTATTTCTCAGCCTCGGCTGCTTGAAGATGTGTAGACCTTAACTCTCAGAATTCCTCAGCTATGTGAAAGGAATACAATTAGCAAAACACTGAAAAGGTATGAAGAATTTCAGAAAAACATTTTTCTAAAGTAGCTAGAAAAAGTGTTTTGAGTCAGAACTGTACAAAAGCTGTTCTGAGGACAACTCCAAAATACCAAATGCTCAGATTAAGTCAGATGTTTCCACAGGTTTAATTTATTTCCTGAATGAAATATATTCATTCAGTGAATAAACAGGATTGGGTTTTTATTTTATTTAATTACTAGGTTTGAATATCTGGATTCTAAACTATTACAAAGCCACTTCACAACAAGGCCAACATATTTCAATAAACTTTGACTCAAAAAGACTCATACATAACAGATCTAAGTAAACTTGCTAGTAACATGACATGATTTCTCTTCTGTACAATACCTCAGCATATGTAAAAAGCGAAACCAAGTTTGGGCAACACATTCGTTATCCATTTCAGGAGGTATCAAGTTTGCATCTTCATCAGGAATTTTAAAAGGTGGAAATGAAGGTCCATATGTAAAACGCAACAATCTAGGAACAAAAATAGGCCTTTTAATGGTTTTAGAGTTCTGACTGATTTCAGTACATATATTAGTATCCATATTTCAATGGAGGCATTTGCTGAACAAAATCCTTATAAATATCATGTAAACATCCAAACTCTAATCAACCTAATTATATTTTAACACTTAAAAATTTCATGAAGTAGTTATTTTAGACCAAGCAAAATTACAGTTAACAGTTGATTTGTACTCCAATAAAAAGGAAATTTAAACAAAGAATTAACTGGTTATATAGTGACATGAAACATCCTTGCTCAAATGATAATATTCATACAGTGCAGAGTTACTCTTAATATTGCAGTGATTATGAAAAACAAAGAAGAGCTTACAATAATGACATATACAGCCTCTCCATACACATAAAAAGTCTTTAAAATCCATCCATGTATTTTTTGCAAAGTTTTTGTGGTATAATAGCTGACAAAGGCAGAAGAATATGCCTAGCACCCATTCAGCAATAGGTTTCTTTTTAGAATAATAACAATAAAAATGCTGCATTACATAATTATTTTGCATGACTCTTCATGACATGACAATTTTCTATTTCAAATATATATATATATATACAAAATAACAAATAATGGGAGTTCTGATCTGCATTCTGCTATGTGACCACCCAGAACCCAGTTTACTCAGAGAAATTAAATTTAAGAACAAATTCAAAAGTTTACACATAGTAAATGTAATAATTCAGATGTGGTAAAAGTCAATTTGAATAGAAAGAGCAATGTCCAAGGGAATCTCCTGAAATATTAATATCAACTGCATCATTTAGTAATGTCAAATTGAATAATGAAAAAAGAGGTAGCCTACCTAGCAGTAAGTGCACAGATGACTTTACTCCACTGCTCTACCACTGCAGAATGGTGCCTCCAATTTGCTACCATTTCTTTGGCAGTTTTCCAATAAGGTGGTGTGGGAAAACATCGAGAACAGGCTAGCAACCAGACTTCAAACAATACACCAATCAGTTTTTCAGCCAGATTTTCAGCAATACCACCTAACAAAGCAAAGGATATTTTAAAAATCTTTCTTGGAAGGAATCCTCTATTATTTTTAAATTAAGAGATAACTGTGATCCATCTAGGTACTAATTATTCGCATTGTATACTGCCCTATGACATAGTCTTATGATCCTATACTAGAATAGTCAGCTTTATTTAGAACCATATGCAAACTTCATGTATATATTAAATACTTGAACATGTTATTTCCAACAATACTTCTAATATGGAAATAAAAATACTGAAACTTTTAGTATAGGTTGATTTGGATGTTAATGGATATATTAAAATGTTATTAAATTTGTAGGATATAATTAATACTATTAAAATGAATACATTCCCTCTTCTGAATAATGTCTTGAGAGATATCCCAATGTTAATTCCAGCTATATATTTTTGTAAAAGCAACAAGTTATTCACAAAACAGATACCCATGAATCTCATTAGCTAAATTGAGATTAACATTTGTGGATGACTGTTTTAATTTACCGGAGTTGCAAAAATATAATTGGGCTAATATTTTATCAGCCATAAATATGCACAATAAAAAAATACTCCAGTGTACATGAAATAAATTCATGGGCTTTACTGGAAAGTTATTGTCTCTACTAAGGTTAGGACAAGTTCTTGGAATTAACACATAGAAGAAACAGTGTTTTATTTCCAGGATTGTGGATATGAGAAATCTTTGGGTCTATTGCAATGTAGATTAGATTTTGATCTGAGACTCACACATAACATCGCAAGTCCTTAAAAACATTATATTGATATCAACGAATTAGTGATAAATATTAATTCATCAAAAAAAATACAAGTCTAATATTTCAACATCATTTTAGGATAATGATGCTTTAAAATATTAAAACAGTAAGAAAAAACAGGATAATGTTCTTAATTATATAATCTCTAGCTAAAAAATTATTTGGAAGTAATAAATGAGAAAAGCTGTGTCTAACCTTGTACCGTTGGAGGTGCCAGTAGAGTATCATTAATCTGCAGTAGAAACAATAATAAAACTTCCCATGTTTCTCTAGCCATAATGGTTGATTCATGAGCCAATTTCTGGACAGCTTTCAAAACTTGCAAACACAATTTAATCTGACTGGAACCTTGATCCTGCCTATAAGGAAGAAAACATACCTTAACAACACAAACTGCAAAAAGTATCTGCAAAGACTGAAGTTGGGAAACAAGAGGGAGTATTTCAACAGCAAATTGATATTATAATACTGGGAAAAGGGTACATAAGTCTTCAGATTTGTATTTGAGGAAAAACAGATTCACTTAACAAATTATTTCTTAAAATGAGAGCGGGAGTTCTGTTGAATTGATTTCTAATCTTGCATTTCCAAAATTCTCTATTCTAATATCTTATTTCTTGACATTAAACCTGATTAATGAAACTCCATATGAGTCTTGTTCCCTAGTTGTAATATACTATCAAGGGCCTGCCAGCAAGATTAAGAGAGGATAGTCATAAAAAAAGTTTTCAAAGCATCTAGTCAGCAGTCAATAGAGTAATTTGAAATCTCTAAGCCACCTAGTTGAATTCAAAATACCTATTAGTTCTTCTAAAAAATATACCATTTTCTGAGATCCTGCTTACGGAAGAAGAGCTTGAACCACATTGGGCATTATAATTTTACCTTAAATATTTTACTTCAACTGCTGGCAATTTGTTGCAGAGTTTAAAATAGTTAAAATTTTTCAAACAAATGTTAAAAGAATAATTTTTTTACTGACTCAAAAACATTAATACCAATTAAAACACTTTTCTAAAACAGAAGTTACCAAGATTTTTCTACAATTAATAATATGAGTAATCTAAAACAGGGATTAGCTATAGTTTTAAGATAAATGATGGCTGATTGTATGGACTATTATTTTGTATTGATTAATAATTATAGAGGCATAAAATTATGTGGTCTACACTACTTACCTAGGCACAAAGAGGTTCTGTAGATGTTTGAGAATGCTCTGAACATAAAGATTTGGTTCTTTAATAACAGGTGGAGGAATTGTATCTTTAGGTATAACCAGAGCCATAATCCAATCTGTATATACATCAACACAGTATTTCACTGTCTCACCATCCAAAGGGAGAGTCAGCCCATAGCAAACCACCTCCATTGTCCATTTTACCTAAAGAAATAAAAATACACCAGTATTAATACCAGCAGTGGCAAAAATATAGGTAATCAAGTTTGAAAAACAAAATCCAGTTCTTTTTCAGCTATATTCAAAATACTTGGGTCTAGAAATATTATGTATAGCAGTGGACTACAAACTATATTGTTTGTATGTTTCAGTGAATAGAACTTAATATGCCTGTGCATGGTACAAAGTTAAACATGACATGGTTTTGCAGATTTAAATATATACTTCCTATTTACATCCATGTATTTACAGATTCAAAATAGTGGTGAATATGTGATGTGCAGAACTTTGAAAAGGCTTCTAGTTGATTTAGCGCTTTTTTGTTCTTTTACTTCTATTTTACTGTAACGTTATTAATAGAGACCAAAAGGTGATTGATTCACTAGGTCTACAATTAATCAGGTGACTTTAACTCTTGAGTTCTGATTGTTGCTCTGTTTTCAACAATCACAAGCTTTTCTAGGCAGCTGTCTGAATATTTGAAAGATGATAATTCACTGTTATAAAGGAGTATAAGACTATAACAATATCTCTAAATGTTTCCATCTGGTTAATTTCAGGTGCCAGAAACATTGTAAATGAAACAGAATTACATGGAATAGTTGAAGGGAAGTCCTGGAAGACCAAGAAAAATCTGTATTAGAATAGTTCAAAAATGGGACAGAGCTGCGAAATAGAACCCACGGAACTCTGCAAAAGATCTCCTGTATAGTTTTGTATAGTTTTCCACAAATCCTCATACAAAATTGTTTACACAAAGATATGCATGGGAGAGTTGTCAGAGAGAAATATTTTCTGAACTCATTACAAAAATCAATTGTTTCAAGTATACGAAAGAAAACATCTTTTTTGGGGGGAAGAAAATGCTCTGGACTGATGAAACAAAAATTGAACTTTATAGACACAAAGACACAAAATGTTAATGAAGATTCTCAGTCGTCCAGGTACAGTTGTCTGGAAGTTCAGTCATGGAAATTGGACTCTTTTTGTTGATTTGAAACATTTTGCTGTTTATCGAAGTAGCTTCCTCAGTCTGAGGAAACTGGCTAGGGGGACCCTATATATGTCCCCTAGGGTGGTTTCATTTCTCACCTAATCTGAATGGGCTCTTTAGGTGAGTAGTGTGTAAGTATACCCATCAATTTCACAATGTAATTCCTTTAGACATATGGCTTTTGAATAGAGGAAAGGGGAATTGAAAAAAAGGGGGGAATTGTCCAAAACTGAACAAATTCCATCTCACTGTTAATTAACTATAATTTAAGCTGAAATTACCAATAATCATATCAATTGCTGCATGACACGTGAGGTATATGATTTGAGCACAGAGTACCAATATGAACACAGTAATCGTGTTCTAATGGCAAACTATAGTCAGAATTCACTAAAATTGTTTGAACCTCACCAGTGTGGTTTGCCCACTTAGCAGTTTGAAAGCATGCAAATGCAAGTAGATTAATGGGTACCATTTCATTGGGAAGATAAGTGTTCTGTGTGCCTTTGGCATATAGCCACGCTGGCCACATGACCACGAAAAATATCTTTGGACAACACTGGCTCCCTGAGCCAAGAAATGGAAATGAGCACTATGCCCTAGAATCGGACAGGGAAACCTTTACCTTTTTTTAGTGTGGTTTGTACACTATAGTATATGGCTTTCGATATGAACCAGACGAGTAAGCTTCTTCATTAAAGCATAGTTAGAATTAAATATGGCTTGGCAAATATGTAAATTTAACCAGGTGCACTGGTTAAAACGGTGAAAGTCAGCTGAGAGTAGTGGAACACAAGGCTGTGAAGGACAGGGGGCCAAAAAGGCAGGGATGGCGGCAGATAGGCATGTGGGCAGAGCTGAAGAATCCCTGCAGTCATAAGTGATGGTGGACTGCTGGGTGGACCAATTTTGATTATGAGGGGCATTGCAACAGCCGTACGTTCAGGGACTTGGGAGTAAGAACTATTTGTTCAGCACCGTTGTAACTTCAGATGTCCGCTGAACAAATGTTCATAATTTGAGGACTGCCTGTAATATGTTATTGGGCACAGATCCCGTCAAGCTAATAGAACAAGAGATTTAGTTACAAATCTACATCAAATTAGGGACAATATCTATTTTCAAATGATACTTTGCTGCTGCTATAGATTCATTGTGGAGTACATTCTGTCAGAATGCACAACAATGTCTGTTTCTCAGCACTGTTATTTTTAAATTAGAGAAACAACCTCACTGACATATACAGAAAGTGGAATTAAAACTTGGGCAGATGGATACTCACTTCTTTGTCGGTTTTTAGTAAGCTTTCATTTCCAGACAAATTCAAGATTTGGCCAAGAGGACGGACAACAGCATTTGCCACCTCCCTTCCCACATTTTCAGGATAACTGTGAAGTACGCTGGTGTGGCCTTTATCATTTTGAATTACAAGATGTAGAGACCTCCACTCTGAGTACATAATGCCTTTATACTGCAGAGTAGACTGTACCTGAAATGAAAGAAAACAGAATTAATGTTATTTATTATTGTATACGATTGTGAATAAAAAGGATTGGTGCAACCCATAAAATTACTCAAAAAGGAATTGGAACCAATACTGCAATCTAATAAAATAGCATGGTTGTTTGACTATTCAGTTGATATTTTTTTATCATTTCCTCCTATTTGTTTTATTACTGAAGCAACAGCAAACTTGTGAGACTAAAAAATATTCTTTTAGATCAGAGGTGTCAAACTGGCGGCCTGCGGGCTGGATGCATCATGCACAGGTCACGCCTACAAAGGCAAAAGGCAAAAAACATCGTAATACGTCACAATACATCACGTGACACGATCGAGTTTGACACCTCTGTTTTAGATATAGGTCATTAAGCAAACACTGTGGTCATTAAGCAAATCAATTTTACTCACTAGACGTTTGCCAGAAATTGGAAGTAAACACTGGAAACCAGCACAAAACACCAAAAATTGCAGCCACATGACCACAGGATGCTACAATGGCTGCAAACCAGTTACCAAGCACTCAAAATGCGATATGTGATCATGGGGTAGGTGCGCATGCAGTTGTCAGAAATTAGAAAACAGGTTCTAAGTAGCTCTGAAGAGATCTGTCATAACTTTGAATGGTTGCTAAGTGATCAGTCGTTAAGCAAGAATTACTTGTATCTGTCACAGTAATACCCAAGTATTTTACCTTCTCAATTTTAAACCCAGTTTTATTCATTAATTCTGTTTGAACTTATATTTTTACAAATTTTTTTAGCACTTTAAACTTGTTTTTCATTATGTTGCTCCAAATATTCCAAAATATTCAGCACAGTTCTAATGTTGTTCTTCGCTCTTCTTTTTTTGGTAAAAATCCACAATGGCCCTTGAGAATAAATTCTTCAATCTACCAACTAGAAATGTTGTGAAAAACTTAAAACAGTACCGATATTGGCCCATAGCTTTTGTTAAAGTCTTTAGGTACTAAAGCTTCTTCCCAAGTCCTGACATCTTTCCACCCTATAGAATTCATCATCTTTTGTAGAAGTTGTAAAAGTTCATGCTCAAAACATTTATAATAAAGAAACGATAATCCATCTGGTCTAGGCACTTTTCCTGGTTTAATCTTTCTTTTATAGCTTCAGAGATTTCCCTTATAGTTATAGGTCCATTCATAATTTGTCTTTGTTTATAATCCTTTTTAGATATTCATTCATTTTTTCTACATAAATGTCATGTCCTTTATACAAATTAGGGTAATACTGATGAAATCCTTTTTGCATAGCCATTATCCATTAATACTCTATCTTCCTATTGAGATTTCAATAGTTTATATGTCAACCATTTGCCTGGTTTATTTGGAATTTCAAGCTTTGTTTGCTTTACGTAATATTATCATTTCTCTTACTCTTAACATATTTTTCAAATTTTTAAAGCATACAGACAGTCCTTTTAGATTGTTTATGCCCACACATATTACTTTATTACTCTTGAGACAAACAATTACAAAATGAAGGGGAAAGATGCACAGACATGTTCTGTGATTTTCAACTCTAAATGGATACAGTGGGTGAAGAATTTATAAAAATTATTCAAATACAGTATTTGTGGGAATTGAGATCTGCAGAGCATATATTACAGGAATATCAATCCTAAAAGAGCACTTGCATTCAAAAGCTGGTGCAGGTAGGGCAAATCTTAGAATAAGGTTTATGCTATGATCAGCAAAAGAGATATAACACAATAAGTTTATTACAGCAGGAATAATGCCTGCATTTTATTATTCAAGATTCAGATGAAAATATCCACTGAAAACATGTAATCCATTTACAACTATATTTAAATATTTATGCAAATACAGTAGAACTTAGGCAGTTCTGATGGCTGAAGAGCATCTCTCTCTCTCTGTATGTATGTATGTATGTATACACACACACACACGCAGTAGTTCTCCCTTAGCAATTGCTCTTTCAGCAACCATTCAGTTACAATGTTGCCAAAACTAACTTTATGACAAATGCCTGCATTTAAGACTTTTGCAGTGTCCTTCAGTCACGTTATAACCTTTATAGTCAATACACATTGTCCTGAGTCTAACCTGTTTTTCTTTTCCCCCTTCCTTGTGGAGTGAAGAGATTGGAGTGGGAAGGATTACAATAAAATAGGTTGGCCCCCACTGGGGAATACAAATTGATCATGTGACTGCGGGATGCTATATCATCATAATTACAAGCTTGGCACCAAATGCCTGGACTGTGGTCATGTGACCACAGGAAAACCACAGCCAATGTTAAGTATAAGGACCAGTCATAGTTACCATTTGTTCAGCACCATGTTTGAACAGTTGCTGAATGAGTGGTCATTAAAGAAGTACCACACATAAACAATTATTTTTAATTTTCTTAATGGTTAAAAGTATTTTGGATATTATATTCATGCAGAAAAGCCTTTCAAGAAAACTCTAGTAGGTAAAATATACTGTGGCTTTAAAACATTAACCCTTTCTGAGACTGCAAACCGCATGGCCTATAAGCAGACTTTGTTCACGAATCATATGAAGTTATAAACTATAGTTTACAAACTACAATTAAATTGACACATTACATTGATCCACAAGGTAGTTTGTTTGGTTTTAATTTAGTATATGTTAATTCCTGCCTCAGCCTGATCCAGTTCTTTCTCATTACAGCAAATATGAGTTTTGAAAAGATGTCAGTCTGAAAAGATGGTGTGATACTCATGATAAAAAGAATCTGTGGCCTAGTTTATTCAGTGAGCTAAAACACTGCAAAACTACCCCTTGTGATTTATTCAATAAACTATGTTTAAGCATGCTGTGTAAACCAAGTTTATACCTTACCTTTCATGTCTTACATTTCTATGTATCACCCTCACAGATGATAATTCCCCAAATTCAAGCAACATCAAGAAAAACATACTTTGGGATATATTGTAAATTAAGCATAGTTATGCTTAATATATGTCAGGATTATAATTATATTTCCAATTTAAACATGAAAATGCAACTAATATATTACACAAATAATACAGTTTATGGATGTGCCTTCTTTGGTAAATTCTAAGACTTGCATATGGAAAAAATGTAAGTCTAGAATTTCATCAAAATATTTGAAAAAGGGAAGCATGAAACTAAACATATTATTTTTAAAAATCTTATGTATTATGAAGTCCAATCTCCTGTGTAATACTTTTGGTTTTTTTAAAAAAAAAAACAGAGCACTGAATACACACAAATATATAAATATAGAGATAGAGATAGAGATACATATAAGCATTTTAATTCAAGAAAAAGTTATTCTGTTCAGTATGAATATGTAGCATACTAGACATGGTCAAACAGCCTATAATAGATACCATTAAGCTTATTCATTCAATTTTTTCCTCTGGAATATATTTATATAAGAGAATGTCTAGCTCAGCACAAAAGGAAAAGTCAGCACAATGTCCCCTCACAAAGAACAATTCCAAATGAGATTATGTAAGTGATATGCAAACGAAGGAAGGTCACACTAAACAGGAAACTGATATATTCAAAAGGATTTCCTTCTCTCCTATTGACTTCCTAAAGAGTCAATTTTTATTTCCTGGAGAAGAAAATGGAATAAAATTTCTGCCACTGCTTAAAAGATCAAGAAGCAATTACACATCTGTAGTGTGTGAACCCATCCCAGCTATGTTTCTGACACCTTAATCTTCATGAATCAACATTTTCCCTTGGTAATTCAAATCCAGATCACGGGACCAACAAAGATACCTTTTGTTGGTGCAGTCCTTGGTCACATTATAAAACAGCTGCGCTTTTAAGACAGAATTGTATATACATCATTATCATCATAAGGTCCATTTGCATTTCTCATTCCTGGCTCTGCAGAGCTTCAGCCAATGAGAAATAGTTATAATTATAATCTCAAGTCAGCAGTTTTGGAGTTTTAAAATCACTGCATCCATTTTAACTCACTTTCTAGAACTAGTTTATCTCTCCCATCCAAGATTTGGCTTAGCTTTCTCTTCCTATACAATTCCATTTATACAACTTCATTCTGCCTGCCACACTTTAAAACTTTGCAAAAGGAATTCAAGATTTCAAATCTTTTTGTTTTTTGAACAGACTGTATGCTATATCTTTCTGCAGTCTATTTAACATTACTATATAGTAGTATATCAAATTAAATCAGATACTTTAAGGAAAAAAACCCAAAGTTTTCATATTTATGAAATAAGATATTTTTTTTTGATATGGACCTATGATATACATTATGTGTACAGCATTTAGTTGAAGGAATGTCTTTGGTAATTTGGTATTTGATATTGTGATTTGGTTCATACAATGGTAAGTTATAATATATTGTGCTTCCATGTTTCAGTATTTTGTGGAAAGCAAACCACTACGATTTTTTTCCTCAACTAGATTTTACCTGGGTTAACACTGTTCCTAACACAGACCAGTGATTCATAAAGAATATTCAGATGTGAATTTAAACCAAGTGGCTGCTAATTGAAGCTAAGGTTCAGCACCAGACAATAGAGAATGCTATGGCAGTTGATCAACAATTTGTCTGATTTGTGCCACTTCCGCACTGGTTGCCAGCCATTCTTTGTTTTTAAACACACTGCACTGAGTTGCACACGGTGGTGTAGTTTGTTGAGTTTTAGTTTAGCATAATATGTGATCATCTAAACTACTGCAGTTTCTTTCAGCAAAACATGGTTTATAGCTTAATGACCATAATGGTGATTTATTTATTATTGTTCAGCAAGCTATAGCTTTGTCTATTGCATAAATTTAGTAACTTGGTCTTCTGAAAGATAAAGAAAAGGTATTTTATATTCTACCACAAAGTGCACCTCACTCATTTCCTCCCTGTAACCACGAAAAGGTAGATCATGCTACTAAAGTTAGTACATGATATTATCCTCACACCTCTATCCAGTTTCTACCACAATCCTGCTCCATCTTACTGAAACTAAAATGATCAAGGCTTGGAACTGGAGTGGCAATTCAGTTGGAGGAAGCAGGAGCAGCGGCTGATTATTCATGCAGCTTTCAGAAGCAATAGAACTGACCCTAGTCAGCTAATGTCTTTTGGAAAGACTCCAGGCACCTGCTGCCCCCTGATTTCTGTGTGAATGGAGATAGAGAATGGCCAGCAACCTAAAAGTAAAGAGGCTGCTGGCCACAACACACCAGAAAGCACAGCCCAGAGTTTGGGGAGTTTATAGTTACAGTACTCTTTACCTATCTGAAAAGTGCTTCTAAATTTTGGTTTATTCCATATAGCAAATACTGGTTTAAATACCAGAAACTTAAGCTCTCCACAAATACTAAATAATCTCACTGTTTATCCTTTTGTATCATAATTGAAATAGCAAGGAGTTGTACCTGCTAACACAAACACTGAAAACTTGGGATTTCATACCATAAATACTGGATTAAAAAACAAACCTGCCTGGGTGTTCTCTTTTGCAAAGATGAAGTATTATTGGTAATCACAAAATAGGCCATTTATTTATTACACAACCTGCCCAATAAACAGAGTTCTCTAGGCCATATATTGCACTCCCAAAATTAAACACACAATGCACAATCATTATTGGTTTAAAAAAAATACCCAAGGAACAAAATTGAAACACCCAAGGAACAAAAATGAAACGAAGTAAAAAACGAGCCCCAAATGAAACTGTAAAGAAGTAAAAGTGCTCAATGGTCTTTAAACTTGAGAGAATTAATATGATTTCACTTCATGTCAAAAAGATAATACACTGCAACACAGAAGAATCTATGTATAGATATTTAGCTTTTGTTATTGATTTAGTTTACAAAAAGTCAGTTTCTAAACATAATATTAAACTTTGGCCACATAACATAACATTGATCAAGCTTTCCATTACATCGATAAAGGTCCAGTTCATAAGTAGAAAGTAAATATATACCATCCATGTAAGGTTTTAAACGGGGATGGCACTGTCTCTCCATTTTAAAAGAGTAATTTAAAAACTCATGATAAATTCCAAATGTTTGGCGTATAATTCAAAATCGCATTAACATCTTTAATCATATTACTGTTCCTAATTCAGTTTTTTTTCCTTCCATTTAATCATGTCCAATTCTCAAAACTAACTGGACAAGTTGCTGAAGTTTTCTTGGCAAGGTTTTTCAAAAGTGTTTATGCCATAACACTCTTCCTACGGCTGAAAGAAAGTGACTCGCCCAGCCGGTTGCGCAGCCGGCTTTGTACCGAAGGTAGGACAAGAAGCCCCCAGTTTCCCAGTTTCTAGCCTGATGCTTTAACCACTCTCTAAATAAATATCGAACCTTCAATAATCAAATTAACAAACATATAAATACTACACCAAAACAGAAGAATAGGGCAAGACTATATTATATAAATGCCTCCCTCCATAATTTTATGCTCCCACACAATAAATTTGAGATCACATTTTAAAAAAACTGTGAAGTATTAATAAGCATTAAAAATTGTATTGAAACAGTCAGATCTTAACAGTTTATCATACTAGTTTATCTTAATATTCTAAATAACTCATCTGTAATTGTGGGTTAAATGTACTATTTATTTTAATGTCCTTGCACATAGCAAATATGCATCTTTGGTTGCCTATAAAAATATATTACACCCTTTAAAATGACATTTTAATGCCAATAGTACTGTAATGCACAACCTTCAGCGGCTGCTAAAGCAACTGGGCCACACCATAAAATCAACAGATGTTTTATTTATCAGATTTATAGTATATAGAGTAGACCATTTCACAAATGGTGGCCTACAATAAAACCAATTAAAATAATTAAAACAAACACAAATATAAATATAAATAATACCACAGGAGCATACATTAGCATCCTGCATATAGTGTAATCATCTTGCAGACTTCCATTTCCCTGGGATCTCCAAAACTTTTGAAAAAAAGAAAACCAATATTTTTAGGGATTTCCTAAATGCCATTAGGATTAGGGCTAATCTCACCTCAGGGGGAAATGATGTTCCAAAGGGTTGATACTTTGACAGAAAAGGCCTGGGTCTTGTCAGATGGAACCCTTTAGCAGATAGGACCCATGACATTCCCTTTCTTCAAGATCCGATGAGATGGGTAAATATTATCAGGGAAAAGCAGTAATTCAAATAACCAGGCCTCATGCCATGTAGGGCTTTAAAGGTCAAGACCAGAGCCTTGAATTGAACCCAGAAGCAAAGTGGCAATGAATGCAGCTCACATAACCCTCCATGCCACTGCATTTTGCACCAGTTGAAGTTTCTGATGCTTTTCAAAGGCAGCTCCATGTAGAGCACATTAAAATAGTCTATTCAGGAAGTAACCATAACATGAGTAATGATGAACAGAGCCTCACAAACCAGGATTGGCCCAACTGATGCACCACACAAACATGTGCAAAGGCCATGCTCTGGTTTCTCTTCAGATCGTATAAATATTTCGCCTTTTCCTAAAAATGTGCAAAGACCCTCCTTGCCATAACTGCCACTTATTTCTGAGCAGGAGTTGTGAGTCCAGAAGGACCCCCAGATTGCACATTGGGTCTGCTTCGGCAGTACAATCTCGTCCATTACCAAAGATAATAAAGTCTGGGATTCAGAAGGCTCCAAAACCCCAAACCACTCAATGTTGCTAGGATTCAGTTAAAGCCTATTGTTCCCCATTCAAACCGCACAGACTCCAGATACCAAGACAGGATATCACTAGCCTTGTTTACTTTGCCATACTGATGACACTTCACTCCATGGTGATGGATTATCTTACCCACCAGCTTCATGTAAATATTAAACAGAAGCAGAGAGAGTATGAACCCTGCAGCACCCTGATAATAGGGGCCAAGGGTGGAATGTCTCATTACCAATCAACTCCAATTTGCATCTGCCCCACAGAAAGGAAAAATAGCAGTAGCAGCACAATACAGTGTCACATGCTCCCACTCTATGGAGTTGATCCAGAAAGTTACCATGGTCAATAGCAATGAAGACCTCCAAGAGGTCAAGTACAGCCAAGATGGATGCACTACCCCATCCCACCCCTGCCAGAAGTCATCCAAAAGTGCAACTAAATGTATATTTAATTGTATATTTTGACATTTTAGTGTTATACAAGTACCTTACGGAAAACAAAACCCACTGGCTTACAAAATCAAAATATTGTACATTATAACAATAATTAACATCATTACCTTCTTTCTTCTTACTTATCCTTTCAAGTGCATCTAATGATTGTAAAGTTGTAAATAAAGCAGGCAGTTTCACAGGTAATAGGTTTAATTATTTAAATTAGCTTTATAGGCTTTAGGAGCTCTGTGTCTCCAATTTTATGTTATGTTACATTTATTCACTTAATTCACTTGCCTAAATGCATACAGCTTAGAGTAAAGTTATAAACATATGGATATATATTACCTTTTACCCATCGTTACTTTCTTTACTAGTTATCATAATCAAGTTTTATTTATTCATTCATTTACTAATACTAACATCTTCCAAGTATAATTTGCAGCTTTCAGTGATGAAAAATAAAATTGAAATTTGACTAAAAAAGAACCACATCTTGAAAAGATATCAGAGGAATCACATAAAAATTTCTAAATTGTGCACAGAGTGGTTTTTCAACTTGATCTCTTGGATGCCATTGAAATAGAGGTCAAAATATATGCTCAATGTTAAAGCTGAAAGACAGGAAATGTAAAGCCCCATATGAGTTTATATGATAGATCTAGTTTGGATAAAGAAAATCTAGGGGTTTGTGCTTCCCATAAAAACTTTAATAATGTATCAATCTTCTTGAAAAACCTTAGGTAGTAACATGGGAATCTCCATATATATCAGACTTGAAGTGATATTTTCCCTATAAACTGACTAGAATTTTAACTACTGTATTTATTTAAATCAATATCAATATGAGATAAGAATTTAGATATATTTATGTTTGCAAACAAAATTATTTGAGATAATTATTCCAAAGTATTTAAATGAATCGAAACTTCAAGTAAAATAGTATTTGTAAATTTCCATTGATATATCTGAGCTTACAGGATAAATGAGACTTCCTCTAGTTAATTCGGTAATCTGATGATGCAACCAAACCAACCATTAATATATTTATTATTAATGTATTTGGATATATAATTTTCATAATTAAAAAAGTTTGCACTCGACTCCAACCACTTTTATGCCCAATATATCCTATCAGTACCTAATTATACAAGAAGATAATTGGTATTCTTGAAGATTCAAAGAAGTATCTTGATGAAGAAATAATTCCTTTTGTACTGACCCTGGCCAAATAATTAAAATATTACATTTTAATCCAATTAATAAAGAAGAAAAACCATGTTTGGCTAAGATATAATCCAAAACTTTTCACTGAAATATGTACAAGGCTTTGTTTACATCCAACAAGACCTGATTATTTCAATTTTGTCTAAAAAAAACTATTGCCAATATATCAAAGGTTTGTTGCTCTTTTACAAAACCAGGCTGTTTAGAATCAACAATGAAATGTAATGGTGTCTGTAATCTATGTGACAAGATTCACTGCCAAATTTTGGCATTAACATTTAAAAAGGAAATTGGACAATAGTTTGCCTAGACAGCAGAATGTTTGCTGGCCTTCAAAATTACAGCTATATAAGCTTCATAAAAGGAAATTTTAAAAAAGCTAATGCAACTCAGAGAGGTTAGGCAGCTGAATTACAGAAGGATATGAAGATTAAGGATAAGACTTGGTTATTGAAAAAATACAAGTGTCTGACACCATCTGGAGCTCTAGAGACTGCTAAACAAATGCTCATAGCACTGGCTACCAGGCTAAGGAGATATATTAAAGAAGCAGAGGTCAAGAAGATAAATGCTCTGTTCTCCAAAGGTGTACTCCCAACTGCAGTGCAACAACACAGTAGCCACAGAGCTACCAACAGCAGAACAGTACTGGAAGAACATATGGGAGAAAGAGAAGACACATAGCACCAGTATAGTGGCTGTAGGACCTCAGAGCAGAGCACAGTAATTTTCCAGAACAGAAACCTATCACCATCACAGTAGCAGACTTCTAACAGCAGATCAAGAACATGAAGAGCTAGATAGCACCTGGTGTGATGGACTGTGCACCTGGAGGAGCAGTGAAGAGTTTTGGCAGACAGAGCTTTCCCAGGGAGGAGGGAGTACATTCCATCAGGGAGAAGTCAAATCAAGAGACTGCACAATCTCAAGCTAGATGGGGGAGGGGAAAGAGTTCAAGTTGCCACGCCTTACATTCTCCTAGGACACAGGTCGGCAACCTGTGGCTCCGGAGCCGCATGTGGCTCTTTGAGCCTTCCCCTGTGGCTCCCAGCCTCCTCTACCATTTGCAGAGAGACACAGAGACAGAGCTTGCTTCTCTCTCCCTCTCTCCCTTTCCCTCTCTCTCTGTGTGTGTGTGTGTGTGTGTGTGTGTGTGTGTGTGTGTGTTTTGTGTGTGTGTGTAAAAAAGAGATTAGCCTCACCCTGTTCCGAAGAGCTGAGAAGCTCATTGTGGGCGGGGCTGCTCCTTTTGCTGCGTCTCTGCAGGAAGCAGGAAACAGGAAGCAGGAAGGGCAGGAGAGGGCTAGCTAGCCCAGCTATGCTGACTCAGGAATTCTGGGAGTTGAAGTCCATGAGTCATAAAAGAGCCGAGGTTGCCTACCCCTGTTGGAGAATAGCTTGAAGCCAGCTTGCCAGGTGAGCAGAAGATACATATATATATATTTGTTTTCGTAGATTTTCACGGGTACAGGTATGCAGGTCTTGGCGTATTCGGGTCTTTTCCCGTGTAAGATTGAGATACACACACACACACACACACACACACACACATATACCTATAATAAAGGTAAAAAGGATATATGCAGTGTTATCTTCATTTTAGATATCAAAAGAGTTTTGCGGCTCCCAGTGTTTTGTTTTTGGTGGGAAACGGGTTCAAGTGGCTCTTTGAGTGTTTTGGGTTGCCTACCCCTGTCCTAGGATATTATAATAATAATAATAATAATAATAATAAAGTTGGAAGGGACCTTGGAGGTCATCGAGTCCAACCCCCTGCTCAGGCAGGAAACCCTATACAATTTTGGACAAATGGCTGTCCAGTCTCTTCTTAAGAACTTCCAGTGTTGGAGCATTCACCGCTTCTGGAGGCAGGTTGTTCCACTGGTTAATTGTTCTAACTGTCAGGAAGTTTCTCCTCAGTTCCAGGTTGCTTCTCTCCTTGACTAGTTTCCATCCGTTGCTTCTTGTCCTGCCTTCAGGTGCCATGAACCGGTCCCTGGTGCCCAAAAGGTTGGGGACCTCTGACTTATATACTGCTTATAGTGCTTTGTAAGCGGTTTACAGAATCAGCATATTGCCCCCAACAATCTGAGTCCTCTTTACCAACCTCAGAAGAATGGAAGGCTGAGTCAACCTTGAGCCGTTCAGAATTGAACTCCTGGAGTGAGCAGTGTTAGTCTGCAGTACTGCATTCTAACCACTGTGCCACCATGACTCTTCCACACATACACCTTGCTTCTTACTGCTTTTTATTCTAATGATAGTGAACAAAACTACTGCCAAATCCAGAAACTGCACAGATGCTTTTATCAATAGAGAAAGATTCTCAAATATTAAATCCCTAGGCTCAAAAGAAAATATTGCAGGTTGAACTACAACAAACTATGGCTCTATGCACTACAAGAGTCCAGTTTTAATGTTAGATTAGCTCTGGAAAAAACAATATCTAATCTCTACTCAGTACTATGAGCCATGGTACAGTCAACCCTCAGCCAATTTTCATCAAAACCTTGTTGCAAAACCAATAGGGAAACAGAAAAAATTTGCAAATCACCTTGAAATCTTAAAAGATTAAATATATATTTAAAAATTTAAAAAAGAAACATACATCAACTTATTCAAGGATTATTAAGTTCTGGATAAAAAAATTCAGATGGCATTAAGTTTACAACTACACTGTTTGACCCATACATGCAAAGAAGCCTCTTTTATCACCATTCATTCAGGGTCTGCATACTTTTTTCTTTGCAAGTTAGTCCATGAAATGAAATGGTATGATGTTCAATTATATATTCTGTACTCTATTTTCATATGACAACGTTTTATATAATCTTCAATAAGCTTATCTTTGGGTTAATTCATATATGTATCAGAAATCCATACAATTACATTGCTTTAACACAGAAATACAGTTGTATATTCTTAAACTATAGTTGCCTACAAGTTTTCAGCAAAATAGGCTGCACTTCAGAAAATACTAAATGATAGCTAGAAAGCCAGTAAACAAATCTAGCTATAAAGATTTAAGAATCAATATAAGAGGAACATGACATCAGTGACTGTGTAAGACAGGCATGTCAAACTCACGATGTCACGTGACGTCGCGCAACATATCGGGACTTTTTCCCTATTGCCGGCAATGGGGTGGGCGCGGTTTCGGCGTGACGCATCCGGCCTGTGGGCCGGCAGTTTGACATGCCTGGTGTAAGATGTTCATCATACAATTCTAGGGCCTTTTTTGTTAAGTATAAAATATCAGTCAGTACTATGGTAGAGATGCTGAGAAGACACACTCCCTAAATAATAGATGCAGCAAATAGAAGCCCCAAGATTCTAAATCAGGAAATAGTGATAAATACTTCTGAAAGTTTTTTAAAAGGTATAAGGAATATGTTAGACATCATCCTTTTGAATTAATGGAGTTTGGAGGCTTTACAGAGTACAAATATCAACATATTGGCATATGATCAATACCTGGATAGAATACATGGTGTTCACAGAGGACAAGAATGGAGCACTCTCACTGAAACAGTTTAAACCAACTTAGTAGGGAAAATCAGGAATTCAGTGAATTTATGCCTGCTTACCCTTAGACAGGATATAAAATAATAAGAAACAGCAACAAAAGGAGACTTCCTCGGGTTAGGTTTGACTTGTGATGCTATGGGAATATGTTCATGTGGCTTTCTTTACAACAGAATAAAAGGATTGCCATTATCATCTTTAAGGATTTTTTTTTTTAAATTCCCCAGTCTACTCTATAACCCTGGAGTTTCCTAGTGGTCTCTCATCCAAGTACTAATCAAGTCCAATTGGTTGTTTTGAGATCAGTTAAGATCAGCTAGGTGCTGCCACCTGCTGTGGGCAAAACATGGAAGCCTTTTCATATAAGTTCTATGGCTAACTTCAGAAGGACTTAAATTTTTACAAGATTTGGAGGAAAGTAACACAAGTAGCTCTAATGATAAACTAAAGCTGTTCCAGTAAGCTAAATACCATAGTGCACTAGGGTAGGGTATGTTTTCCCTCATACTTATCATTTCCTCTTATCATTTACAGTGTTTTGCAGAACTTCTTGCACTCTGTATTTAATATAATCCTAAACTAAAACAGTATAATAATTTTTTTATAAACTTTGGAGAAATATTAAAATAGCAACTAATATATTCAGGGCAGAGAGTAAATGAGAACATCATTCTTAACGCTATTTCAATTAGCCAATGCACTGTGTTGTGTTGGAGAGAAATATCCTTAAAAAAAATACATCAGCAACAGCCCCACCTATAAACGAGGGAAAGCGAAAGACATGCCTGATTAAAAACCGCTTACCCCAAATACAGGAACCTGGTGTCCTCCGGATATTTTGAACAACTCCCACAATCCTTTGCTATTCGCTAGGCTAAGCGGGACTGATGGGAGATGAAGTCCAAAACATCTGGAGGGCATTTGATTGTCTTTCTCATCTTACGTATGCTTGGGCTGAGTACCGAGCCCATAGTTCGCTCCTCGTCGCTCAGCCCTGCTCTACAGGTTGCTTGCTCCGAGTAGCAGCAACCAACCCGAGTGCAATCGTTTACTCAGATCGCTGAGGTGGGAATGCTTCGGAATGGAAAGTGCTCGGCTCAGACATGGCCTAGCCCCAGCTTCCCGCGCCCTAAGTTCATGAGAAGACTGGCTCATTTCCCGCAGGGAGCACTTTTCCCGAGCAGCGGCCCCACCCGTGCACGCCAGGAGTCGCCGCTTCCCCATCTCAAGCGCATCCCGGACCCTCAGCGCCATGAAGCGGCAACCCCGGGGAAGTGGAGGGACGCCCAGGCCAGGAGTCTTTCGCCAGGATTCATCTTCCAGAAAAGGCATTCGGCCTCAAGGCCTCCAATCCCAGAAGAAAAGAAAAGGCCAGAACGCGGCGCAGAGGTCAGAGCCAGGCGATGCAGGGCCCGACAAAGCAAAGGCGGCCCACGGCTTCTGGGGTGTAGTCAGCGGGCAGAGGACCCCCTCGGCGCTTACCTGCATCGAGATGACCGGCTGACATGTCTGGGGTAAAGGCAGCCGCTCCGCCCTCAAGCGCCCGGCTCCATAGCGCCCGCCGGGAGTGAGGGGAGAGAGAAATCGAACGCTCCGCTCAAGTCTCTCTGGACACTTCCGGCCGTGTTAAAAAACTCACGCCCGAAAACCCGACATTCATCCCATCCAACACGCACGCGCCTTGACAACATTCCCTGCTGCCGTGCGAAAGAAGTTCTTTCTACCCTCGACGCTCGCTCCCAACCGGAAGTACGTATGAGCGTGACATTTCCTTTGGAAGGCGGGGGGGAGAGGGGGGAGGGAGGAGGGGATTTTGAAAGTTTTGCGCTGTACGCATTACGCCGCTCGCTTTGCTCGGCCCTCTTCCTTATCCTCAGGATGTCGCATTTAAAGGAGCCGGATTTGTTTTCATGACTCGGGATGCCTACGGCTGCCGCTCCTAACTCTTCCCGCAGTCACGGACATTAAATTCCCAACCATAGAACCGTGTGATCCCGAGCAGGTTTCTGTGCTGACTATGGATAATGTAGACCTGCTGCCCAAAACAACTGGAGAGGGACAGGTTGGGGGGAAACGGACTGCATTACAACCGACGGTGTGACTCCACTGTCACTCTTGTCATAGTTTACTGCAGTGTTGTTCAATCCCAGCAACGTTAAGATATGTGGGCTTCAATTCCCAGAATTCCCTAACCTGCCATAGGAAATGACTCCCACTTACACAGAGAGGATTTTTATTGGAGGAAGAGAATGAAGTGATTGTCCAAGTCTCCTCCATCATGTCAATGTTATCTGCTTTATTAAGGCAGGAAGTAACATGAGCTTGTTTCTCTACTCGTGAGGAACTGCAAGATGGCACCTCAAGCAGTTGATTTAAAATATTTTAAAAGAACAGCCAACATGAATGTGTTTTCATTCCCATGGATCTTTTTTCTAAGACTAGCCCTGCCTTTGAGTTAATACATACATACTAACAGTTGTTGAGATTATTTCAGATGGACTCCTGGACAACAGTTTAAAACAGTAAGAGTTATTTGGATCTGCACCCTTGTTATTTACAAATTTCTTAAAGAGGAAATTGCCATCAGAGTGCATCAAGGATTAATTTCAGTAGCATCTGTCAATAATGTTAGCTAGCATTGACTCTGATCTCCATGTGCTTAGGCAAAAATGTTAACAAAGAGTGATTCTTCCAGTTTAGGCCAGAAACCAAGAGATTGTAAATTCCAATCTTGTCTTAGATGAAAGCCAGCTGGATGACCTTGGGCCGGTCACTCTCAGCCCATGATGACAGGCTCAGGTAACAAGCCAGTCAATTCCTGTTTACAACCAAATGGATCAACACTAGATTGAACCTAAAAAAAATGGATTTGCATGAAAATGCTAGGAAGAAAAAAGTTCAAGATGCTCAAAATGTTTGGAGTATTGAAACTATTTTTTGAAATCAGTAAATCAGTTTTCAAACTCATATATCAGATATGAAGAAATGAAGACATTAAATTTTAGCAATAGCTTGGCTACCTTCCTTGAGTACTCTTTTCCACTAGGACAGTGTTTCTCAGCCTCAGTAACTTTAAGATATGTGGACTCCCAGGCTAAATTTTCCCAAGCTGGCAGGGCAATTCTGGAAGTCCGCACATTTTAAAGTTGTTGAGACTGAGAAACACTGGATTAGTGATTACAAAGTGAAATATTAGGCTAGATAATATTCTGGGGCTACACTAATGAATTGGATTTCCTTGGGGAAATGTAAAAAAATTGACACAAAATCCTATAAAATGTTTTTCACTATTTTTCTAACATGATGCTTTTTCATTGTGCAGAAATTTAACTTTATGTGTAAAAAATGGAAATATATTGAAGTACCAAAATAGAAGACGATAAGTACTTTTGTGGAATATTGAACACTTAATGGACATTTTGCTGAAAATGGAAAGAGCTAAGATAATGGTTTTTAAACTGGACAATTGAAAAAGTATTGAATAAGGAGATGAATTGATTATTGTTATGTTTAAGAGAGAGGAGGGACAATAATTTTGATGGTAACTGTTGTAATGAAGTCAGAAGTCACTCCTTTAATTGTCTTTGTTTGCTTCTTTTCCTTTATTGTTTCCTGCACTTCTTCTTCTTTCTTTCTTTTTATATTTCTTATTTTTCTCTTATTCAAGTAAAAATTCACAATGCAACAATGGAAAACCTCCTTGCAGCCAGGATCCAATGGCCCTGGAGGAACAATCTCTGAAGGTACTTCCCATCCACCCACCAATTCTGAGCATATGGTAGAACTCAGATGATCTGCCCTTTGGATTGCATTATCCTTATGTGTTATAGCATCATGACATAATGCTTTAGTGCACCATGAAGCTGACCCTGGCACATGAAGGCAGACTCCAAAGACCACTGTCAAAAAAGCATGAATAGAATAGAATAGAATAGAACAGAACCTTGGAGGTCTTCTAGTCCAGCCCCCTGCTCAAGCAGGAGGACCTATACCATCTCAGACAAGTGACTGTCTAGCCCAGTGATGGCGAACATTTTAGAGACCGAGTGCCCAAACTGCAACCCAAAACCCACTTATTTATCGCAAAGTGCCAGGGCTGCATCAGCATTGTGGTGCCCTCGGGGGGGGCACTGTGTGGGCATGGCTGCAGTGGTCATGGCAGACTGGGTGAGTCCCTTGCCATCTCCGGGGCATCCCCGGGGGGGGGCAACGCTGCTTGCTTGCTCACTTCCTGCCCTGTTGCTTCCAAACGCCACGTGCTCACTACTCTGGCGAACTCTGCTGGGGCAACAGCGCACGTGCCCACAGAGAGGGCTCTGAGTGCCGCCTCTGGCACGCGTGCCATAGGTTCGCCACCACTGGTCTAGCCTCTTCTTTAAAATCTCCAGTGATGGAGCGCCCACAATTTCTGGAGGCAAGCTGTTCCACTAGTTAATTGTCCTCACTGTCAGGAAGTTTCTCCTTAATTCCAGGTTGCTTCTCTCTGATCAGTTGCCAACCATTGTTTCTTGTCTTGCCCTCTGGTGCTTTGGTGAATAACGTGACCCCCTCTTCTTTGTGGCATCCCCTCAAATACTGGAATACTGCTATCATTTCTCCCCTATTTCTTCTTTTCTTTAGACTAGCCAAACCCAAGTCCTGCAACCGTTCTTCATATGTTTTAGTCTCCAGGCCTTTAATCAGTGGTGGGATTCAGCTGGTTCGCATCAGTTCGGCAGAACCGGTAGCTAATTTTTTGTTGCCCAGGCCCAGAATGGACTTCCGGAAGCGGCATCCACACAGAGAACCGGTTGTTCACATATTTGAATTCCACCACTGCCTTTAATCATCTTAGTTGCTCTTCTCTGAATTTTTTTTCCAAACTCTCAACATCTTTTTTGTAGTATGGTGACCAAAATTGGCTGCAGTATTCCAGATGTGGTCTTACTAGGGTTTTATAAAGCGGTACTAATACTTCACGTGATCTTGATTCTATGCCTCTGTTTATACAACCCAGGATTGTATTAGCTTTTTTGGCTGCTGCTGCACACTGCTGGCTCATAGTCAAGTGATCAGGATTCCAAGGTCCTTCTCACAGTTACTGTTTTTAAACCAGGTCTTGCCTAATCTGTACTTGTACCTTTGATTTTTCCTGCCTCAATTTAAGACTTTGCTTTTCTCTACATTGAAACTCATTTTGTTGGATAGGGCCCATTGTTCAAGTTTGTTAAGACCTTTTTGGATCCTGAGTTTGTCTTCTGGGATATTGGCTACTCCTGCCAGTTTGGTGTCATCTGCAAATTTGATGAGTTCCCCTTCAATTCCCTCACCTAAGTCATTGATGAAGATATTGAAGAGTACTGGGCCTAAGGCGGAACCTTGTGGTACTCCACTGCTTACTTCTCTCCATGTGGATGTAGTGCCGTTGAGGACTACTCGTTGAGTATGGTTTGCCAGCCAGCTACAGATCTTGTTTGTTGTCTATTCCAACTTTCTCTAGCTTACCAAGAAGTAGGTTGTGGTCTACTTTATCAAATGCCTTACTGAAATCTAAGTATACTACGTCCACAGCATTTCGCTGATCTACTAGTTTAGTCACTTTATCAAAAAATGAAATGATTGGTTTGGCAGGATCTGTTTTTAACAAACCCGTGCTGGCTACTAGTTATAATTTTGTTTGCTTCTAGTTGTTCGCAGATCTGTTTTTTAATTATCTTTTCTAGGATCTTCCCAGGTATTGATGTTACATTGATTGGTCTGTAGTTTCCTGGGTCCGTTTTTTTCCCTTTCTTGAAGATGGGAACCACATCAGCCTTTTTCCAATCCTCAGGTACTTCCCCGGTGCTCCAGGATTTATGAAAGATGTGGTGCAATGGTTCTGAGATAACATCTGCCAGCTCCTTCAGAACTCTGGGATGTAATCTGTCAGGTCCCAGTGATTTATATTCATCAAAGTCGGATAGGTGTTCTCTTACCATTTTCTTGCTTATTTTAATTTTTGTTTCTAATTTGTCTTTTGCAGTGTTTTTTTTTTTTTGGCATGTTGGGCTATAGTTTCTTTTTGTGTGAAGACTGATGCGAAGTATGAGTTAAGCAGCTCTGCTTTCTTCCTGTTGCCTGTTATTTCCTTGCCATCTTCTCTCTTTAGTGGACCTACAGTTTCCTTGACTTTTTTCTTGTTGTTAATATGTTGGAAGAAACTTTTTGTATTATCCTTGATTTCTGTTACAAGTCTTTGTTCGTTCTGAGCCATGCTTGTGCTACAGTTTTGCTGAGCCATGTGAGACCGATAGCCATCCAGTGTTATCCTGTGGTAAGATGGGCAGCCAACAAATTTAATAAATAAAAAATAATAAACATCCTAGGAAAGCCCCATAAAATGGGACCTCTCTAGGAAGCTATCATGCAGTCTCCTTCTGCATGATAGCTTCAGCACCCATGGTTACATAGGTTAAGGGGCAAAAGATTTGTAGATAAAGCCAGGTTCCGCATTCTTATTACCTTGGAAGCTTAGTTAAACAAACCATGGATTGCACACAAACCAGTTAGGATTAGTGTTAATAATTAGAAAGATGAGCCACCAGCATTTAACCATGCTTAATGAAATTACCAATAATTCATTCAATCAGTTATGGTTTCTTTGAATCTCATCAGCACTAACTGGAAAGTTGTGTTTCAAAGTAGTATCCCTTTTTACACTCTATGATCTTTTCTAGATTCCTGGATGATTGTCTTAATTTCAAATATTAAAAGTAAACTCTGCATGTCTGAGTATATGTGGATGTCTACCAATTAGAGAGGGATATATTAGTCTTGTAAGACTTCCTCTTAATTCCTGGTTCATACTGTTTTATTCTCAAGGATTAATGGTAAGCCTTTGCTGTCTTATTTTCCAATAAGCCCTTGATGAGCTCTCTCCTTTCATGTATCTAAGATTATAAATCAATAGTATTTTTATTTGTAACAAATAAGTATGCATCAGATCTTCATAAGCAAGTACTTTACTTCCCATTTTTCTTGATCATTTCTTGGATATAGTTTTTAATTCTGCAGTGAATTTTCCCTTTCATTTTTATATTAACCAGTTTAGAATTTTTTGACAGGAAATTACAAATCTTGGTCAGTTAAAACATTGTCAGTCTAGAGATTTCAAATCTCTGCCAGCTAAACCAAGCAAAGTTGGTTTAGTTTCATAAATCTTAAGCTAATTGTTACTTATTACAGCAGTGTTTTGATATAAAATCATAAATCTTTTATGAACTAAAGTATAATTTATAAAAAGCACTTATCTATCAGTGTTTGTAGCATAAAATCTGAAGATTGGGATACTTTAATAGCTATATGTCATGTTTGTTGATTACTTAGAATTACAACGAGCCTCTGCAAGATTTTAATCAATGTTTGTTGTGCAAAATCAGAAGCCAGTATCTGTAGTATGAAAGCAAAAAATCTCTTTGACCTAAACCCGTGTTTGCGGCATTAAGCTCATCAGTACAAATTATATGACTTTTCTCTCTCTCCCTTTCCAGCAAACATACAAATCAGTCATTCAAACCAGTGATGCCATTTTCTGGCCATTTTCAGTAGGCAGAAAGGGCAAAGGAAGCATTGTTCCCAGAGCCTAACATTATAACGCACTGCCCATTTCTCCAAATTTGAACCAGTGCCAAAACTTGGTGCTACTTAATTCCTGGATATATGAGGTAGTTTTTCCTTCCAACCCATTTTTAAAAAATTATACACATTTTAAAGAATATAATAAGCTATATATTGTGGGCTGTCTACCATGAAAGGCAACCAAAGTGGTGAAGTCAGCATTGCCTAATTTAATACCCTCCAGATATGTTGGGATGGCAGTTTCAAGAATTCCAGGCTGTGTGACTGTTCAAAGCATTTGGGGAAGCTAAGCTAGAAAAGCTGTGTTAGCTAAAAGAAACCATCTTAAGATACCAGGGAAACATGAGTATATTGGTATACTCCTGTGAGTCAAACTCAGCTCTTGGTGACATATTCCTTCCTGTGGTAACAGTATGGAATTGGTTTACTATTGCCTTCTTCTGATATGTTGCAGGTAGTGAATAATTCCTAATTAGAAAGATGTGGGGATGGGGTGTTAAACTAATTTGGATACCCATATTAAGGCCTCTGAAGACCAACATGAAAAAAAATGATCCATTTTCTGTTCATAAATGTTATACAGGTAGTCCTCAACTTACAACAGTTCAGTTAGTGACCATTCAAAGTTACAACAACAATGAGAAAAGTAACTTATGACTGTTTTTCAGACTTAAGATTGTTGAAGCATCCCCACAGTCATGTGATCAAAACTCAGATGCTTGGCAACTGACTCATATTTATGATGGTTGCAATGTCCCAGGGACATGTGATCACCTGTTGTGATCTTCTGACAAGCAAAGTCAATAGGGAAGCCAGATTCACTTAACAACTGTGTTAACTAACTTAACAACTGCAGTGATTCACTTAACAACCATGGCAAGAAAGGTCATAAAATGGGATAAAATTCACTTAACAAATGTCTTGCTTAGCAACAGAAATTTTGGACTTAATTGTGGTCCTAAGTCAAGGACTACCTGAATAACAAAAGTGCACATGTATTTTATAACTGTGAAACTTGATTATGCCTAGTGACTTCTGATGTACACTAAGATACAACTTTCACCTCACCCAGTATCTTCCTTGTGCTGTGATTTTATAATTTGCATCTTACTATTTAATTCAGAAGTGGACAATTTAATAATTAAGAATACTGAAGGCTGAAAAAATAAAAGCGGTGATTATATGCCATGTTTTTGACTTCTAGCAATCACATAGACTTTCTTCATGAAAAAAACCTCTGTAGAATCCTATACAATCTATAAAACTTTGATGGAAAAATACCATATTCAAATTTGGGTAGGTTACAGCTGTATGTTAAAATAATTACCAGGCACTAGATGGCACTGGGTACTTGATCACAAAATTATGCTAGACTCCAAGTTTAAAAAAAAATCCTGGGGAAAAGTGATAAATTTAAACAAGATCATAAAAGGATAAGAATATTTCTGTGACAAAAATGCTCAGAATATCTAAGCAATAGCCTTTTAAGCGATAATGTTTGAAAATGCAAGCTAACTATTGAAGGGAAACCCTTTCAAATTTAGAAACAGAATACCATGGATTAGAAAAAGAATAATTTGGAGGAAATTAAAATTGACTGCTTATTTGATGTGAACAGTAAGCAAACATTTGGATATGTAATCAAAAAACACAAGTCTAGAAAGTAGTAGTAGTATTTACATATTTGGTCAATAACTAGCAAAACATTGGCCTAGAAAAAGATTGGCAAGTTTGAAAGAAGTAAATGAACAGGTGAAATACAGGAAAGATCTGCTTAGATACCAGAGTTGGTCCAACTTGATGGCTGCATGGATATTTGCTTAAAACATAAAAGTAGAACAATATAGAAGTGCTGAATTTATAATAAATGTATAATGTTAATTTTGCAAAAAAAAAATTATGGCATTGCATTTCAAATTACCACCCTCTCCATGCTTTCTCAAGTGCTAGACTATTTTAGCTTTTTCCTGAATCAGTATCTTTTTGAGGGAATTTATACTGAAATTCACTTTCCCCCACATAGCATTCATTTATCTACAAATCTATAGATTATGTGTGAGAAAACAAGCAAGCACTTAGCACTGCTAATCTCTCAAAGACCATTAATTTCCAAAACAGGCAGCTTGCTGAAATTTAATCTGTCATCATAGCCACAATAAAACCACACAAACTGTTTATTTCCAGCTGACATGTAATTGGTAATGATTTCAGTCATCAAAAGCCTTTGAAGCATAGTACTTGGGCAGGATTTTTCAAACTTTTTCAGGTCATTCAAATCAAAACTACTTTAAAACTTATTTTGTTGAAATATGACAAATGTCAGATTTGTTATATGTAGATTGAATAACAAGTACAGTCATGCTTCCAAAGTTATAGACTGCCAGCAGATGGCAATAGTGATGCGTTAAAAAAACTGGTGTGTTCCTTAGCATCTTTCTGTCACTTTAGTTGGGAAGGAACTATTGTAGAAAAACATTGCATTATTTGTGAAATGGAAGTCTGCAGTAAGTTTTGAGCAATGTGCTTTAAGCATTGTGCCATGATTGAATTTTGACTGTTGAAAGAGTCCCTCCAATTGAAATTCACTGCTAGATCATGTTTCTCTAATTACTATGTTGATGTTAAGAACTGTGCATTGCTAGATCAAAAAATGGAAAGATGGTGGACCTGGAAGAGCTTGTTTGTGTAATCAAGAATGAAGTGAACAACCTGTGACAGTAACTGACAAGTTTCACATCAGAAAGGTTGATGAACAGATTGACAGATCACTTAAAGAGAAACTGCTGTCAAGCTTGGCATTTCACTGGAAGTGAATTACTGATATTCAATATTGAAAGATTTGTGCAAGATAAGTTTCTTGCATGCCAGCAGCAGATGTAGCAAATTGTATTAATTATGTAGAGAAGAAAATTCAGATAACAAATGAATTCATTTCAAGAATTATTGTCTTTTTAAAAATTTATTATAATATCATTTAAACTAAAGTTATAGAGATAGAGGATTATTTTTAATTGAACCCTAATAAATTTGACCCTGTTTAGCATTTTGGAATCACCCAAGGTGAGTCAGGTGCAATACTGTAAATAATTTTAAAGTAAATTTATTCACATAGATTTGTACATATTTACATAGATTTGTACATATTTACATAGATTTAAAAACACCGAATTCTGGACTTTTTACATAAAGTCAGAAAAATAAAAGAACAGACTATATGGACCTTTGGGGGATATTATTTCAGGGTGTAGGAACCATGTCCAAGAAGAAGCTACACTAATGTTGATAAAAAAAGCACGATCGATGCCAGCTCACTACTGTGTCCTGGCTTGAAACCCAACAAGAATAGATCCAGATCATCTATTTCCTTCAGGATACTCTGGAACTGTTACATCACATTTTTTTCAACAATTGTCCCTAAAAAGAAAGGTTGGAGATTGGGCAACAATTGTTCAGAATGATGGCTTCTTAAGGAGGGAACATGCTATTATGTCCTTCAGAGTCACAGGGACCACCCCATTTCTCAAAGAAGCTAATGGATTCAACCACAAGCCACCTCCCTAGTAGTTTTAACCACCCAGGAAGGGCCTAGCTTTAACAGTTTCCCAGCTTGCAATCTGAAAGACCTGTCCAATTAATCAGCATAAAAATTAAAAAGAGCAGCAAGCATAAATATTCCTTATTCTACTTAAACTAAATTATATACCTCTTTCAAGTGATATTTTATTAGTTTTACCAGTTTTAGTAGTAATCCATAACATACATAATATAGTTTTTATAATTGTTTCCCATTACCTATATGTTATCTTTCTCTTTTCCAATAGGCAATTAGTTTCACTACGTTGGATTAGCAAACTGGGTTACAGTAATGTAAATAGCGGAAGTACTCTTCACTTTGGCCATATTTGAGAAAGTTTGTTTTCAGGAAGACTGAAATTGATATTAAAAATTCATAGTTGTTTAAATTTAGTTTAACTGTACAGAAAACAAACCAATTATAAAACTTGTACAAAATTAATTCAGTTCTAATCTTATTTTCTTTATATTCCGAAAGATGCTAAGACAAAGACTGTAAGAGAAATATGTTTGACCTGGGGACTTGACAGAATGAAGTAGCAATTAAGGCTGTCAGGACTGCATTGTGTCTAGCATTTATAGATTTCCCTGACATTGTATACCATACACTAAATAAATAAATGTCTGACCTTTCTGCTATTACTTTGCAGACATGAAGCATCCTACAATTTGACATACCTTCAGCTCTCAGACTGTGTATTTAGAATGCATTTAAATAAACTGCAACACAAGAGTTAATTACTAGCTAGCAGGCAGCAGATCTATTATGATTGTAAAAAAGTAAACTATAACTGAAAACAACCTGTACTATCTATGAGTGGTCTCCTGTAAATTAAATTACTGTTTCTAAGTCTACAGATCTAGATTCCCAAAATATCATTTAAAAATAAATTTATAATTCCAGAAGTCAATTTTAAACATTTACGTTAAAATGTACAGTGTACATAATGCTATTAATAAGAATAGTACAATGCATTTCTTACCAAGTTACAATTTATTAGTCAACTGAAACCACAACTGACTTCAAAACCATAATATTTACTCAGTGTATATATTTATCTTCTAGGGCTATTTGACTTTTTAGTGGGCTTTCCCATCCTTGTCAATTATTGCAAGCAAATGTGGTCAGAAGCTTCAATTTGCTCAGTATGTGGACAGGTTAATATCATATTTGGCTATGAATTAAATAAAGACTCTCTTAAGTTTCACTGTAGTTAATTTATTAGGTTAATTTAATAGAAAGTATTTGGATCTGGGAGGGGCCAGTTTGTTTCGTTATTATTAGAATAGCATAAAATGAAAACAAAAGCCTCTTCCTGTCCTGTTCCGAGGACCAATTCTCCTTCCTCCCAAGCCTGCCCTTTCTTCTGTAGTCTTAAAGACTGACCAAGCACTGCGGTTGCGCGCCAGCAGGGAGACGCGCAGTGGGGCGCGGGGCGCCTGCGCAGTTCTCTCTTTTTTCCCCACACATGCTGCTGTTGCTGCTGGTGGAGGCTGAACTTCATCTGCGTGGTGTCTCCCTGAACCACGTTCCGGGTTGCGTCGTAAGAGTCGCTGTGGGGTGGGAGCTCTTGTTCCCTTTCTTCAGGCTGACCTGTCCGTCCTTCCTCGCCCTGCGTGGCTTGTGTTTGAACTCCTTCGGGGAAGACGAGAGGTAAAAACATCTTCTCGCCATGGAGGACTTACGCGCGAGTGCTGGGAATATTCCAGTATACTAGCTCTCCCCAGTCGAGCCCTTAATCCGTAATAATCAGGGCGGCCATCTGGAAGACACCTCGATTGGGGAGGCTACTGCCGTCCCTTCGCGTGGCCTGGCTGTTTCCGCCTCTCCCCCTTTCCTCCTGTTAGGTACTTCCAGGCCCCTCGGAGGGAAATACTTAATACCTTGCAGGTACATGCTTCTCTGGAGTCCTTGGAGCACTCTGAGCTTGGTTGTTTGCTGATGTTTTATTACCCGACCAGATAAAGATAGTCTGTTCTAGCGGTACAGGCTTCTCTGCCCTTCGGTGGGATGGAGAAAGGGGTGGGGATTCAATGCAGAAGGAAAGGAGAAAGGACACCTAACGATTGTCGATATCTGGCTATTGAATGAAGCTCAGGGCAAATGCCGCCGTAGCCACGCTCTCTTTGTAAAAGATTTGGAAAGAAAGAGCACAGGCTACCCTTTTCTGCCGCTTTACCTTGTGCATATAAAGGGAGTCCGACTGAAGACTGTTTTGGAAAAAGCAGGATTTTAACATTGAGAGAAAAATTGTTGAACTCGCATCAAAACGTTTCAGACAGTCTCAGAAGGTCTCAGTAAACTATAGGTTTTAACGCGTTACAGTTCTTAATTGATATATTTGTAATCTTTCTCACAACCTACCTGCATCCTTTGCTCACCCCCCCCCTCCCCCAAGAGCCTAACCACTCCACATCTGATGGAAGTGTGCTGCAGTTTACAAAAGCTTGTGCCTTTTAATCAAATGCGTTAATGGGGAAAGGTGCTATCTTCTGTTTTTGTTTTTTTGCCACCATAGACTAACGCTGCTCTCCTCTTGCAGTGGAGGCAATGGCTGAGGGTAGTAAATCTTTTCAAGGCTGTAAAGTCCTAAAACTGGTGGGATATGTGTGTAAATATGTATTAGGACAGATTTCAAATTCTCCTAGTATGACATTCTTGTAACAAAACATTGTTTGTGCTAAAGATCTTCCACCCTTCATCTTTTCTAATGTTTAATGTTGCATGCCTTTGTTGAGAAAGAAATGTAGGTAAAGCTACTAACAAAAATAAGAATTATTGTGTTTGCAGGCACCCTTGGGAGAGTTAATGAATAGCCACATTAGATTTTTCTCTTGGGAGTCAGTTCTTAGTCTCAAGTGATTTACAGCTCAAATATAGTTGCATCTCATATTTGACTTGGATTTACCTGGTTTGTTTCAGAAACAATTCTTGTGATCATTTGTTTGTGATTGGAAGCTCTGTTTCCAGTTAATATTTTACAGTGGGGTTGTCATCTGAATCATCCCTCCTTGCCCTCCCCCCCAATGTTAGTGGGATTTGCCTTTTTTGCTTTTTATGTTAGCCTCTTTTTTCTTATGTGTTTTAATAAAGGGACAAATATTCTGTTATTTTTCTAAAATGTGGAAGGGGATTCTTGTCAGTGTTTATAGAAGGCTCATTACCTTTCCTCATTGAATGCAGTATGTTTTCATAGTATAGCCAATATTTTTGAAATTGTTTACTGAGGACTTTTTTATACAACAAGAAATTGCTGGAAGGTTAAAATTAAATGCACAGTTTGTTTATGATATTGCACCAATTAACACTCTTACAAGGTAGTTTGGTAAATTAATATTCAGATCACAGAAGATTAAAAGTCTTTACACTGTGCTGATTGGGCCACCTTTGCAAGGCTGTGTCCAATAATGGATGTAACATTGTAGATACCCTTGTACTAGTGTCATTCATTGTGGATGACAAACCGGAGCACATCCAGATGAAAGTAATCATGATTAAGAGTTTTGAGAAGTAATTCATATAAGAATCTGTTGAAAGAGTATATGTTTACTTTGATAAAGATCAAATGAAAAAAATGTCTCTACATGTGAAACTCTGATGCAGAAATGGCCTGAGATTTGTTATATGGGGCATTAAATGGTAGGATTAGAAGCAGTCCATTGAAGCATCCAGATTTCAGCTAAATATTAGAAAATTCTGAAGGAGCTTTTGGAAGGGATGCAGACAGCCCTCCTCACTTTTAAGATCATGACTGCAGTCAAAGAGTATTTATTAAATTTGCTTGCTGCCCATCTCATTGCAAGGCGACTCTGGATAAAAAGTGTCCTGAATCTACAACCCAGGATAATTTTCCTCCATCCAACCTAATTCTAGACAGGTGGTATAGAAATCACCTGAAACACATGACATCCATATCACTGATTGGTCAGTTTGAATTTTGTTCCTTGTAAACTACCTCTACCTCCCAAAGAAACTCACTATTGGATTATAGCAGGGGTGTCAAACCGCGGGCCGGTTTCATCATAACGAAGCCGCGCCCACCCTATTACTGGCAATGCAAAAAGCGTCGCGATATGTCGCGACACATGATGTGGTGAGTTTGACACCCGTGGATTATAGTATCTTCAGGAGGCTAGCACAGAGTGAAAGCTAAATGTAGTCCTAGGGCAGGGGTAGGCAACCTTGGCTCTTTTATGACTCGTGGACTTCAACTCCCAGAATTCCTGAGCCAGCGATGCTGGCTCATGAATTCTGGGAGTTGAAGTCCACGAGTCATAAAAGAGCCAAGGTTGCCTACCCCTGTCCTAGGGTATTCTCAAATGTCAAGATTCCTAATAAGTAAATAAGTATTAACTAGTAAAGTTTTATTTTAAATGATAGCTGACCATTTTGGACTTTTTTCTTCTGGAATTTTTAATGTTCTATAATTGGCATTGAAGCTACTTTCACTATTCTGTATATGTGTGTGTGTGTAGAAAAATGTGGGTTAGACAGCATTACCACCAGATGGATTTGTAACTGGCTGACTGGGCCGTACTCAGCATGTGGTCCTCAATGGAGGGAAGTGTGTAGTGGGGTGCCACAGGGCTCTACATGGAGGGAAGTGTGTAGTGGGGTGCCCCAGGGCTCTGTTCTAGGCCCAATGCTCTTCAACATCTTCATCAATGATTTGGACGAGGGGATAGATGGGGAACTCATCAAATTTGCAGACGACACCAAGCTGGCAGGAATAACCAACACTCCAGAAGATAGGCTTAAGATACAGGAGGATCTGGACAAACTGGAACACTGGGCGCTATCTAACAAAATGAAATTCAATGATGAAAAAAGTAAAGTTCTACATTTAGGCAAGAAAAACCAAATGCACAGGTACAGTATAGGTGGTACATTGCTCAATAGTAGCAACTGTGAGAGGGATCTCGGAGTCCTAGTGGACAATCACTTAGATATGAGCCAGCAGTGTGCTGCAGCTGCCAAAAAAGCCAACACAGTGTTAGGCTGCATTAACAGAGGGATAGAATCAAGATCACGTGAAGTATTAATACCACTTTACAATGCCTTGGTAAGGCCACACTTAGAATACTGCATCCAGTTTTGGTTACCACGATGTAAAAAAGATGTTGAGACTCTAAAAAGAGTACAGAGAAGAGCAACAAAGATGATTAGAGGTCTGGAGGCTAAAACATATAAGGAACAGTTGCTGGAATTGGGTATGTCTAGTTCATGGGTCGGCCACCCGAAACGTCGAATGAGCCGCACGGACCCGTTTGGCCTAAAAAAAAAAACCCCTGGGAGCCGCGCCTGTTCGCGCATGCGCGCGCGCCCGTTCGCGCATGCACGCGTGCCCGTTCACGCATGCGCGCGCGCCCGTTCACGCATGCGCGCGCGCCCGTTCACGCATGCGCGCGCGCCCGTTCACGCATGCGCCCCCGTTCGCGCATGCGCGCTCGCTCCCGTTCGTGCATGCGCACCCCCGCCCGCGCACCCCTGCGCACCCGCCCGCGCATGCGCGCATGCGCTCCCCAAAATGGCGGAGGAGGCTCCGGAGCCGCAGGTAATGCCTCAAAGAGCCGCATGCGGCTCCGGAGCCGCGGGTTGCCGACCCGTGGTGTAGTTTAATGAAGAGAAGGACGACGGGGGACATGATAGCAGTGTTCTAATATCTCAGGGGCTGCCACAAAGAAGGGAGTCAAGTTATTCTCCAAAGCGCCGGAAGGCAGGACAAGAAGCAACGGATGGAAACTAATCAAGGAGAGAAGCAACCTAGAACTAAGGAGAAACTTCCTGACAGAACAATTAATCAGTGGAACAATCTGCCTCCAGAAGCGGTGAATGCACCAACACTGGAAGTTTTTAAGAAGAGACTGGACAGCCATTTGTCTGAAATGGTATAGGGTTTCCTGCCTGAGCAGGGGGTTGGACTAGATGACTTCCAAGGTCCCTTCCAACTTTATTATTATTATTATTGTTGTTATTATTATTATTATTATTATTACTATTACTATTATTATTATGGATCATCGCACAGTCAGCCAGATGTTTAGACTGGATTTGGCATTTTGTCTACCTATCTAGTCCTTACCAAGGACCTGGGATAGGCAGATGTGGATGTTTGATGTTATTACAGATATCGTCGCAGGATGGAAGCAGTTCCTAGTAAGGCCGCCTTTTGCAATTGACTAATGGTGAATTTGTCAATGCCAATGGTGTTCAAGTGGTGCTCCAGTTGTTTTGGGATTGCACCCAAGGCGCCTATTACTATTGGTACTACCCTTGCTTGCTTTTGCCACAGTCTTTCTATTTCTATTTGTAGGTCTTTGTATTTTGTTATCTTCTCCAGTTCTTTCTCGTCTATTCTGCTGTCTCCAGGCACTGCCATGTCCACTATCCAGACTTTTTTGTCTTTCTTATCGACAGTTGTTAAGTCCGGGGTGTTATGTTGCAGGTGCTTGTCTGTTTGAATTATTATTATTATTATTATTATTATTATTATTATTATTATTATCATCATCATCATCATCATCATCATCATCATCATCATCATCATCATCATCATCATCATCATCATCATCATCATATACACATATGGATAGGACATTCCTTACAGAACAGTGAAATCACACAGATGGTGGCAGCATGCTTAGCCTTTGGAGATGAAGTTGCTTGCATTCCCCCTCCCAGGTTTTTACAGCTAGATTGTTTTGGAAGGTGATTGCTTCCATTTCAGCAGATATTTGAATAATTGGGGAGGCTGCTGTATGCATTGCAGGTTTTTCAGTTGAGGAGTGGGTTGGAATAGATGATCTCCAATATATTTTCTGTTTTATGATGTTTATTGTTAACATATGTATTACAAATACTATAATTGACTATAATTGACCTAAACAAATATGCATGTGCTGTTTTATTATGCTATCATGAGGCTGTAATCTGAGGCATAGGTACAATATAAATCCCACTGTAATGTACTATAATATTTTTCATAAATAGGATTTCAGATTGGATCACAGCCATATATTAATAAACATCACTCATTAGTTTGATATTTGCAAAAACATGGATATTTGTGAGAGACTATTGGACATGCTCCTAAAAGGTTTAGTGGCATACATGGATGGAGAAAAGCTTCCTTAGCTACTGAAATGTAAAGATATGATTACTAGAGCCTACAATCTGATATGGAAAGGAAGAATGAAATATGTATATTTATAAAATGTCACTTTCTGGCATTACACAGGTGCACCCTTATTTCTGAGTAGTTCATAGGCTGAAATAATTTAATTTTTAGAGAAAAGGAATCGTCTCTTTTTCAAGTTAAAATAGCTTAATTCCACCATGACAACTGCAATGTGGTCTTCATGGAGCTGCCCATAATGAGTGTCTTGAATTTCAATCCAAAAATCAGTGGCCAACCTTCTACATAGTGCACAATGCCATGTGATATTAAAAGTCTTGCACAGATAGCAAGTTATTTTCTGGGCATAATTTAAGGGATTGTTTTTACTGCAAAACCCTAAATAGCTTGGAGTCTGACTGAGGTATATTTTGCTATGAACGTGCTCGGTCATTAAAGACCATCCTCAAGTTGCCTCCAGTTTTTGAGTTTTTTTTCTGTGACACATAGCGAGGGGGATGACTTTTTCTGTGTTATTCCACCCCTTTGCAGTTGTACTCAGCTCCCATATTTTCTACTTTTAGGAAAGAAATGCCAACTTTTCTCTTTACCAGCCTTTTTAATATTTAACTGGTATTTATCAGATTTTTTCTTTGTTATTGTTAATTATTTTGAGTGGACCTATCATAGGCCTCAGATTTCATATAGGAAGTTCCAGCTCAAAGCATTGTTTTTGGATTGGTCTCAATACCTAGAGCAGGCATGTCAAATTTGCAACATCACGTGACGTTGTGCGACGTATCGTGACTTTTTCCCCATTGCCGGCAATGGGTTGGGTGCGGTTTTGTCATGGTGCATCCGGCCCAGAGGCCGGCAGTTTGGCATGCCTGACCTAGAGAATTCATCAAAGTAATGACAGCCCTTGTGGAATGCTCTGGGTCCCAATGTGTCCACTTTTATGTTTGCTTATATGATCTGCTTATCTTATCAGAACTCTCTCTGTGGAGAAAGCAGTGAGAGGCTTCAACTTGATGCTTCAGAACCTCCAGAGCACAATAATGTGGTAACACTTACTCAAATAATGCTCACAACCTCAAAGTTGATGATGCTACATCTGGGAGATACTGAGTGGCATGGTTGAAAAAACAGGACTACTTAAGGTAATGTATCTCAGGATTCTATCCCTCAAGTTGTATCTCAGGATTCTATTCCTCAAGCTTCAAGGATCTGTAAGAGCTACTCTAGAATCCAGGAGGCCAACCCTCATGAAGCTGATAAGATTATATGAATTAATGATCATGACTGTAGCCTTAATACAGTGAACCATTTCCATTCCAAATGGCTCCAGGGGCTTCTCCTTCAACTCAGTCAGTCTAGAATCCTGTACCTTCCAGATATTTTGAATTACAACTCCAACAAATGCTTGTCATTGGCCAATTCTACTAAGGAAGAACATTACCTTAAGTAGTCCTGTAATCTTCCCAATAGGCTTATCTGATTACAACTAGTACTGTATTAGGTAATTTCTTATTTATGCGTAATGGCCTATATTATGCCATTATGTCTACAAGCCAACTTTTTTTAATATTGATTTTTTTTAACATAAACACCTTGATATTTGGTAAACAGCGTGTTGTCTGGGTTTATGTTTACAAAATAATCACTAACAGTCAGTTTCTGTATTCCAAAATCCATATAATAGCTTTGCTTGATTTTCTCTTCTTCCAATAATATTCTCTTTGCAACCTTAAATTAATACAATTCTTATTAATTTGATAGATAACAAATATAAAGCTTTTTCTAAAATTTCTACTAATAATAATCACATCAATATCATGCTTCTTTTCTATCTGGTCATCATGAATCCTGTTTACAATTCTTATTTAAATTTATTTTCCCTACAATGTTCAAAACATTCTTACTGGTTAAAATTTTCCCAGAGTTAATTACCTTAAAGTATTTAAATCTATTTTCATGTCTTAAAAAGTAAGTAAAAAAAAAAAGACACAAAAGAAAAACAGAAAAAAAAGAGAGAGAGAAAAAGAAAAAAAAAGATGAGAGAAAAAGAAAAAAAGGGAGAGAAAAATAAGAAAATAATATACTACTTAAAATACATATCCCTTTTGAACTAGTATACACTTATTTCCAAATTTTTTCTGTTCTTTTTACCTATAATTAAACCTATGTTTAATCTTTAAATGTTCCATTTAATAAATCCAATCATCTAATCCAGACATGTCAAACTCGCGACGTCACGTGACGTCGTGCGACGTATCGGAGCTTTTTCCTCATTGCCGGCAATGGGGTGGGTGCGGTTTCCTCGTGACGCGTCCGGTCCGCGGGCCAGCAGTTTGACACCCCTGATTTAATCTTTTAACTCTATTCAAAACATTTTTTTCCTTTTTAGTTATTCATTGGAATTTTCTTAAAATCAATTACATTTAAATATCTAAAACATTTCCTTTATATTGATTATCCCAAACATTTTTGTATTTCTCATATCAAAAAACAAAATAAAAAAAGGGAAAAGAAAAAATACTGTCTTACTTGGAGGGTTCATCCCTCTTAATCTAAAATCTTTCTTTTCTTCAACCATATTCAAACAAAGTGTTTCATTTTAAAATATTCCCTCTGATACACCCCATCATCTAATTCCTCAATTCTCACTTTAGCCCTCTTTTTTTGCCAAGCAAAATTATATTTTCTATAAACTTGTGGTTTCAAGGCCTCTGCCTTTTTTGATTGACTTTTTAAAACAGGAATTCAACCAACTTCAATTCTTCATAACTCATATTTCTTCAGATGTGTTATATTCTAACTTCAACCATGTAACTCCTACTGAGAATAGCATGTTGGGAATTGTCTCTCAGCATATTGTTCTCTTTCCTAAACCCTAGGAATAGTTGGAGAAAACCCATAAATGGAATTGAATGACTTTTGGCATCTGGCCAGTAAACGCTCAGCTCTATCCAGTTGCCCTGACTCTATCCCAAATTAAGGGATTACAGGATCATAAAAAGGGAGTTTAATGGCTTTCAAAAATGTTAAGTTATATTTATACAAAGAATTTTTAAATTAAAATTATGTATTTCAAATGGGAAGGAAGCTCAGTGTTGAAATGGGGAAACATATTTATGCATACTTAATCAGCCACAAATCAAAAATGAAAAAAGATGTTTAATTCAATGTTGCTTACCTAAGATTTGGATTCAATGACATAAGCCTGCCAACAGATGTTGTTCATTAGCAGAATGGATTTTTAATTGATTCTACCACTTCCCACATAAATAAAATTGTCCTGGAGGGCTAGTTTGGAAGAGATTGATAGGAAGTGACATGTGAGCAGGGTTTAAAAATAACTTTTGTCCAGTAGTTTATTCTGTCTGAATGTTCATAACCAAACATCAGTTGGATGGGCTGTTCTTTCCTCAATAAATACTTACATTCTCTCCTCAATAAATACTTAAACTTTTGAATACAGCTGGAAGGGACCTTAAAGGTCTTCTAGTCAAACTGCCTGCTCAAGCAGGAGACCTTATACTATTTCAGACAAGTGGCTGTCCAATCTCTTCTTAAAGACCTCCAGTGATGAAGCACCCATAACTTCCAATGGCAAGCTGTTCCACTGGTTAATTGATTAACCAATTTGTGCAGTCTGATATTAAACTGAAAAAATAAGGAGAAGGAAGTTGTCCACACAATTAAAGTTGCCAAGTTTGAAAAACATAGTTTTAGATCAATCACTGCTGTCTCACTTTTAACATGCCTCAGACTAATAACTCTAAAGATTAAAATAAGGGGCAACACTGGTATGCTTTCTTGAGCTTCCAGAGGAAAGAGTAATGAAATAATAACAAAATGATCTTTAGAAATAGTGGTGGGTTTTTAATTGTAGAAAGACAATGAATTTCATGATTATGTGAATATATTTCTATAAATAAGATTAAAATACTTTATGAGATTTATAAAGTAAATAAATAATAAAATATTTGACATAATACTAGTAACAGCTCATTTTGCTAGAATTAGCTTTTTATAATTTATCAATATATAGTAACAATTTGAGGTTATTTATTTAAAGCTGAGTTTTAGATATGTGCAAAGGAATGCCATTTGTATAACACTTAGATGTTTAGTTCAAGTATATTGATAAATGGAATTTCCCATCAACTACGTTGTGAGAATCCTAGTGTTTATATAATGATTTTGTATAACAATAAGTAAATAAGTAAAAGTGTATTTATGGCTAAACATTCCATGTAATGTCTGTGTGATGTAAATGAGAGAGATTCTTCCCATGAATTGTATGGTGCAGTATTTAATAGTTATAACAATGAATGCTCCATTTTAAATATCTGACTAAATCAACGTGATCATTATTTTTAAATGAGCCCCTGCTAGAATTTTATAAGTTGGCAGAAGCAAGCTTCTAAATTTGTATCTAAACTTTGATGTAATATTTATTTCTGTACTTCTCTTTTATTTGAAAAAAGGGGACCTTGCAAGCATGTGAAAAAAAAAATCAAAATTTCTACACAAAATTAATTTAAACTTCTTGCTATTTTAAAATACGTATTTAATAACCTAAACATTTTCTGAATGATGCCCCTTTTGGATAAAACTTAATTTTTCTGAAATTGGAAAGTAATTCAAATATGAAATAAATAATGACCTGCAGATTTAAAGAAGGAAAAGCTTACCAAAAAATCCAAAATTTTCACCATGATTCAGTGTATTTTTTTTTTTTTTGCTATCTAAAGTTCTATCATTCCTCAGTTACAAAAATTCAATTCTTATATTTCCCTTCAATACATTATTTCAATTCAAATCAAATACTTCAATACATTGATTCATATTGCATTTTAGGTAAGCAGTTAATTCTGATTTACCAATTCTTGGGGCTATTTTATTTTTTACTTAAACTTTCAATTTTTAAAACTGCCTGAATGAAGACTCTAGTGTCAAAATAATGCATTCAACATTTTTAAATAAATGTGATCAAAGTTTTCTTTTTCTGAATTTCCAGCATCTAATAGATCAGGCGTGTCAAACTCGCGACGTCACATGATGTCGCACGACGTATCGCGACTTTTTCCCCATTGCTGGCAATGGAGTGGGTGCGATTTTGTCATGATGCATCCGGCCTGCGGGCCGGCAGTTTGACATGCCTGTAATAGATTGATAAATGAGTAACTGGAGTTCTTGTTCCTCTCTGGGCTAGGTTGTTTGTTTGCGACATGATGTTGCCCAACTAGGTAATATTCTTGCACTATTTGGAAAACAAAACAATTGCAGGCAAGCAACCAAACTCAGGAGCATCAAGAACTCCACAGTTCAACCCTGAGCAACAGACATTCCCTTCTATTGAAATAAATGAGTTACATGTCTATTTCACTTTTATTATACTTTAAATAAGCTTTTATTTTAACTAATAAAAGCATATTACAAGTAAATATGGCCAATTACTATGATGGAAAGATTTAAGAAAATTCTTTAAACATGCAATTTTATTTTTCAGAAAGGAAAGAGCTGTTTAATTTCTTTTAGAAGTAGTTTTCTCATATGACTAACTTGTCATTTGGTTCTATTTTTTATTCAGTTCCAACTGTTTACTTTTTTTTGTAGACCTTCTCATAATCTTAACCTCGGAAGTGTTCTGTTTGGGTTCAATTTTCTTATGTAGTCTGTGCTGAATTGTGAATATGTTTCCATCTTCCTGATTAAAGGTTTAAAATGCTACATTGTTTTTAGTCTCATTTTTTTATCCTATATTTCTTTATCCAAAAACTTAAGTGATGAGGCCCTCAGTCTAGTTTAGTACCAGTTTGGTTGGGAGAGAGAATAAAGTTCTTAATTCATATCATTAAAGGCAGATCAAATTATTACTTCTGCATCCTTAAATTCATGTTTATTGGTTTTTAAAAAAATGCCAGACTACATTTTCTTAAAAATATGAAATGGAAAACAGAAATAAATCTATTAATAATATGGTATTAACCTTTCCAAAATTTCAGTTCTTATTTACATGGGAGATGGCTGACAGTGACAGTTGTGACACCATAATTGTATAATGTTTTGAATATGTTAGATTCAAGCTATACTGGTCTTAATTGCTACGTATGTGCTATAATGCTACTTCACGGAAAAGGATGACAAATCTAGTTCTTAGTTACCTATATTTTAAATACAAAACCCCCAGGCTACAACTTTAAAGTTTTGTTCAGTGATTTCATTGGCATGTTGGGTGCTAGTATAGTGTAAGAAATAAAACCTCTCTTTAGCAAAAATAAGAATATTGATTATTATGTTTTACAGCAACAGAAACTATGAATCATGGACATTACATAACTTTGCAAAGGTGTACCCAAGAGCACCGTTCTGATAATCAAAGCTTTCTATCCTATCTAGCCCTAATTTTGTTCATTTAACCCCTGCTCGTCTTGCTTCATAAGAATTAGTTTAGGAGGGTAGTGACTGGCAGTTGCAGAAATGGTGAACCTTAGCATCAGGGTGGTGCTGCAGCCTTGAAGGAAGTTGGCCTACCAGCTCCTGAAGAAAACCTCTTGAATCCAGAGGATTTTATCAACTATTATCTAATCACAAACATTCCTTTTATGCATGAGGTGCTTGAAAGGGTGGCAGCTCTGCAGCTGCAAACATTAATGGAAAGCATTGATTATCTTGTCCCTTTCAGTATGAGTTCAGACCTGATTTGAGGATAGAATCAGCCATAGCCAAATTGATTTCTTGCAGGAGTGAGACAGAAGCAATGTGATTATTGATCCTGTTTGATCTCTCAGCAGGCAATCTCAAAGAATAGTACTATTGACTCTGAACTCTGGCAGCTATTCTGTGAGATACCATAATGCATTATTTTATGTCCAGTGGTATTTAACATCTGTAGAAAATTGTCAGAGGCATCACCAGGACATTTGAAGCTGGGTGTCATCAATGTATACATGACACTTGGCTCTGCTTCTCCATAACAACTTAATCAGGATAAGCTGTATATGTTTTGAACCAGAATACTACCCACCACAATAGGTAGATGAAGGCCAGTACTGTGAAGTAAGACTAAATTTCAGCAAAACATTGTGGGTGAGTTACCAGGTTTGAGAACTAGAGAATGTATCTGCTCTAAATGGGCTGCACTGACTCAGAAGGAACAAATTCATTGTTAGAGGTGTTCCTAGAATCATTTCATTGGAGTCCCAAGTGATCCCTGAAGCTAGGATTTACTATTGCCTGCTTCAACTGGTAGGTAACTATGCTATTTCCTGGACAGGAACAGCCTATTTACACTTGTGATGTAATGTGCACTGGATAATCAGTGGATAAGAGTTTTGGCAACACAGAGTTTCCTAGAGAGAGGCCCAGATTAAGAGATTGAGCAGTCCTAAACTGGAGAGGGGAGTGAGTTCAGGGTAGCCACACTGCAGAATCTCTCAGGATATATCTAGTAGGTTAGAATAGCTTTAGTTTAAGATTTTATCCACTAGATATAAGCAGATAAATGCTTGGACTCAATTGGATTTTGCTGTGTCATCTTTGGATTGGGCCTGACAACAGTAGTCCATTTGCTGGTAACTTCATATGGCAGGCATGTCAAACTCCCGGCCCACGGGCTGGATGCGTCATGCCGAAACTGCGCCTACCCCATTGCAATGGGGAAAAAGTCACGATACGTCACGTGACGTCACGTGATGTCGCGAGTTTGACATGCCTGTCATATGGAGATTACTGCAGTATATTTGTTTGTGGTTATTCTTGAAAATGCAAGGTGGTACAAAATGTAGAAACCAGGTTATGGAGTGAGCCACTCAGTCATGTTACCCATTTGTTGAAGGAACTGCACTGGATATCAATTTGTTATGAAGCCAGATTAGAATTTTGGATATAAAGCTCTAAACATCTGAAAACCAGGATAACTGTCTTTGTATTATTGACCTGATTACTTATTGAGATCATCAAGTTAGGTGCTACAATATGTACTGAATGCTGCTGAATGCTGGTGGCTGCTTGCAGGTGGCTTTTCCCTCTGGCAGCACCCATATTTTGGAATGTGTTCTCCTGTACTTTGGGAAACACCTACTTTTAGGTGCCTGTTGAAAACTTGCTTCTTCACCCTTCCCAGCATGGAAGAATTAATTAAATATAATGATTGACTGTAAAAGCTGGCATGCTGCAAAACAATACCTTTCATTGTTAAAAATACCTCTAGGCTATATACAGGCCCATTGGCATTCCAAGAGGATAAAAATGGTTAGTGCTGTGACCTACTGTACCCATCTGTTAAGAAAGAAGGGCAGGCAAATAAAACTTCTATGTCTGAGTTGCAAAACCCAGATGCTCATTAGATAGCAGCAACAAGCTAGAGTTTATTGAATCTCTTTGCAACTATTTAGTGTCATCTTGACTTTAGGAGCCAAGGCATGGTAACCTTTTAGAAAGCAATATGGGTAGAATGCAATAGCTTCACCAATTCGCCTCCTGAAAATGGTTTTTTTAATAGCTCATTTTGGCAACCATTTTATGAATAAGTAAACTCCCCACATGATAAAGTAACCATTTTCTGAGAACGCCTACAACTCTATTTCATATTTCAGATAAATTCACCAGCCCAGAAAAAATATTATGATCCAGACCTATTGGGCTAGATGGGTAAAATCTAACTTGAAAGCCCCACACTAAAGACTTCCTCCAGTCTCATTCTATTTTTAATACTTTTTATTTGCCTGCTCAGTGTTGGAGATTTAAGATGCCAAATATCAGTCCTAGAAAAAGGAATAGTTGGACAAGAGACCTCGTCAGTCAGCCTGATGCTGGGCTTCTCTTGCATTTGCAAAGAGAGCACATACAGTTGCCTTGGAAACAACAGTCAACTATATTTACCAGTTATGGTGAACAAAACCTGAAGCTCTCTGGATACTGCTCTTTTTAGCATCATATGGGTAACTTATTTCTTGAATTATCCCAGCTGTTAGCTTTGTGATATTAAACTCATAAAGAGACAAGGGAATCTAATTAACACAAACATTTAAAAATAGGATGGGGAGGGGAAAAGTATATACAGAAGGGTTCATTTCTGAAATAGGGCTCTCCTGGACATTTATTATCAAGAGACAGAGCTGTAAAAAGTGCCCTCACAAAAAATAGTGATAGATAATACTTTAGATAAATCAGGCACTAATGAGCAAAGCTGGATACTGCCCCAATTCCTACTGTGCTGTTTCATTGTGGTGGGGGGAGCAGTGTTCCTGGAAGGGATGAGCAAAGAAGTCAAATGTATACCTTTCCAGCCAGATCACTCAAGGCATGGAGGTCAAACCAGCTGCCCAGCTAAAGCAAGCAAGCAAACACCTACATGGGGCAGCAGAGATAGAAAACATATACCTTAGAAGAAATTCCTTTCTTACCAAAATCTCTAGTACTAGAAGATGAAATTAGATCAGCACTCCAATCATTACTTGGAAGTCTACAGGAACTGATGGAATACCCCCCCCCCCCAAGATGTGGCAAGTAACAGAAGACTCAATAAAGGTTCTAACCAAGCTGTGCCAGGAAATCTAGAGAACATCACAGTGGCCAACAGATTTGAAAGTCTACATTCTAATTTCAAAAAATAAGAGTATGCAAACTACTGTACAATATCCTTAATTTTACCTGCTAGCAAAATCACGATTACGATCATCCAACACAGATTATATGAAAAAAGAGATATCAGACATTCCTTTTTCAATAAATTTATTAAGAATTATATTAAACAGATAAAACTAATATAAAAACTTAATACAAAATATATTTTTTAAAAAGGAAAAAAAAATATTAAAAGGTGTAGAAACAAATCCCCTGCAAAAGAAAAAGGGAAGTTGTAAGCAAAACTTCCCCCTTCCCTGTTTCCCCCTTCAACCCAACAAGTATATTCCAACATTAACAACTTATCACTGTCTCTTAAAATACAAACAAATACATCTTCATCCCATACCTCACCGCATTTTCTATCATCTCTAAATGTTTATCTCTCCTTATTAATCAGCAAAAGTTGAGTAAAAACTAACAAAAATCCCCTAAACTCTGCTGAAGATGTTACCTAGCCTGGTAACAAAATGTTCGGAAACCAACCCACAAGCTCGGAGAATGAACCTTCACCCTCACTAACAAAAATACCTAACAATGTAAGTGTATAATCTCCCTTTCCATTTAATCTAAATCTCCCTCATTCCTCTTTTTAATAATCAAAATTAATCCCATTAACAAACATTATAAAAATTTAAAACTAATAAACATTATCAGAAATAATAGCCCCTTATTTACATGTCAAAAATAGGTAGATATTGCAAACTAAAACAGCCAGTTTGGTATAGTGGATTAAGACACCAGGCTAAAAACTAGGAACTCTTGAGTTTTAGTCACCATGAAAAACCAGGTGAGTGACCTTGGGCCAGTCACTCTCAGTCCAACCCACCTCACAAGATTGTTGTTATGGGAAAAATAGGAGGAAGATGTGTTATGTTATTTGTAAAAATAATGAAGGTGGACAAAAATAAATAGATAAATAAAAATCCATTAACCCAGTTCATTTCCCCAACAAAAATATTTATCCTGTCAAAATAACCATTAAGCATCACCAGAAATACCAACTTATTTAACCATAATAAAAATATGTTTTTTTCTTTTTCTCCAGAGGGACTTGTTCCTCTCTCATAATAACTTTTGGTTCCAATATAGAGTTAAAATGCTCAAGCATTTCTTGAATCACAGATCAGTTTCCTTTAAAGTAGCCATCGGGTCTCTTCTTAGTGATCAACCTTCAAAGACTTGTTATCAGTTTGAAATGCAAATACTATAGGACAGACTTCCTATGTGAGACTATCTTTCTAATTAACTTCAAAGTCCTTTAATCAATTTCATCCAAAACTTTCCTAAAATAACACTATAATCACCCTTTTGCTACATATCAAATTTTTTTTTTACACTGGAATTTTCTTTTTAAATGAATTGAAAAAAGACTCACCTAATGACTATTAACCTTGTGGTTCTGAAGGTTTTTTCAATCTTAAAACAATTTTTTAAAATCTCTAAAGTGACTAAAAAGATGAGATTTGATTAAAACCCAAGTCTTAGCAAACCTGCATAATTGGCTCAGGGCATAATCAGGGCATGATGAAACTTGCAACTCACAGCTGATCGGAAATAGCTGCAAAAATGTTAGTTTCAGCTGTCTCACAAAAAAACAGCTATCTAGAGCAGAGGTCCCCAACCTATGGGCCACGGGCCACTACCGGGCCATGGACTCTTGGCCATCTGGCCGCATGAGTGGCTGGCCAGTGCATGCGTGCATGTGCGCACACTCACCCCCTGCTCTTGCGCCAGCGCTAGCCAAGTTGTGAGCCTCTCGCCGGCGCTAGCTGAGCCGTGAGTCTCTCGCCGGCGCTAGCCAAGCCGTGAGTCTCTCGCCGGCACTAGCCGAGCCGTGAGCCTCTCGCCGGCGCTAGCTGAGCCGTGAGCCTCTCGGTGCTAGCCGAGCTGTGAGCCGCAAGCCTCTCGCTGATGCTAGCCAAGCCATGAGGCTCTCGCTGGTGCTAGGCGAACCGTGAGCCTCTCGCTGGCACTAGGTGTGCTGCGAGCCTCTTGCAGTCGCTAGGCTTGCTGTGAGCTTCTTGCTGGTGCTAGGTGAGCTGCGAGGCTCTCGCTGGTGCTAGGCGAGCTGTGCGTCAGTGCTAGCAGCCCCATATGCGGAGCGTGCATGCTCACAGCCCCGTTCGTGCGCACACAGCCACATTTGCATGTGTGCGCATGCGCACATAAAGGTGCCTGTCCCTCCCTTTCCCACTGGGCCGCCAACCCAGAAAGGTTGGTGACCCCTGATCTAGAGTACATAAGAGTAATCTCAAAATCTTTGTTCTAAATAGAATTTTGGCAAAAAACAAGAAGAAACCAAGAATTAGATATAAGTTATTGCAAGATGCTAAGGAAAGAGGAGGTTTGGGTTTATCAGATTTAAAATTGTATTTTGATGCATGTTGTCTGGCCTGGTTAAAAGAGTGGGTGAACCTCGAGAATAAGAGGCTACTTGATTTGGAAGGTCATGAATTAAGGTTTGGATGGCATGGTTATTTATGGTATGATAAAGTTAAAGTTAATATTGATTTTAATAATCACTTTGTTAGACATGCCATACTAAGAGTATGGAATAAATATAAAACAAGATTCTCCACAAAGTTGCCTCTTAGGGTGTCCCCACAGGAAGCTTTTTTTTTTAAGAAAAGAAATTGTTGCAAAGCCGGACTGGTGGACTTATGCTAAAATAATACTCTTCAACTCAGGTGACCCTACTCTTAAATCGAGGAAAGATTTAGAATCAGAGGGTTATGCCTGTCATTGGTTTACATATCAACAACTGAAAGAAATATTCAAACTAGATAAAAAGAGTTATAGGTTTGATTTTGTTAAAAACGAATTTGAAACATTATTGTGTGGCAATGATGAACATATTATTGCTAAGGCTTATAAAATGCTATTGAAATTGAATTTGGAAATGAACATGTAAAACATTGTATAATACAATGGGCATGGAACTTGTATATAATGTGATGCTGGAATAATGGGAGAATATGTGGATGAAAAGCTTAAAAATTATACTGAATTACAATTTAAAAAAAAACTTTTATTAGATAATGTATCACTGGTATTTAACACCAGACAAGCTATCTAGAATGTTGCCTATTTCTAATTTAAAACTTTCTAAAAGAATCAACAACATATTTGTGTCTAGCAAAAATTGATTTACTAATTGTACTACTGTAGTTTTATAACTGAAGAATAATTTTAAAAATATGAATTTAATTTGTCAATAATAAATTAACTTTATTAAAATATATTGAAGATGTTTTTGGGGCTTTTATTTTATGTTCCTGCTGTAATCCTAAGTTTATATAAACTAGACCTAGTTCAAAGGATGAAATCCAATAGAAGAAAAACTTAACAATGCAAAATTTTTAATATTTCAGCTTTGTTGGCTTTAAATCAACTTGTAAACATTGTCACAGCAATAAAATATGTGAATGCATATATAATTATTCTTTTTATCTCCCTTAGCTGTTACTAAACACATAATACTTAACCTTGAATAATAAGAAAGTTAAATTGCATTACACTACTGCTATTTTTGTATAATGCTGTCTTACAGAAAATATGAGGCATGGAATATCTAAGTATTTGTCTGATTTAAATGTTTAGCATCTTCTTCCAGAAATATCTTCCAGACATACATTCATCTTTGTGAAAAGAGGAAGAGGTTACTATTTCTAGAGGCTTCAACATAGCCTCTAACTATTTGAGAATCCATAGTCTATAGTTTAGAATATTTTTTTTGATCTTGGGTCATTTCCTGCATTGTAAACCTTTTGTTTGTTTTGCTTTTAGGAGGAGTACTTTGCTATTCAACAGTGAATCTCATTGATTTCAGTAAACATGGATGAATTGCAAGATGTCCAGTTAACAGAAATTAAACCTCTCTTAAATAATAAGGTAAAGAAAGTTGTGTTTGAGCATGAGAAAAACTCTAACAATTTTGTACTATATGCTAACTATGTGTAGGAGGAATATATATTACAGTTTTCTCCTGGTGGATGTAGAATTTAATTCACTGAAAAGGTCCATTTAAAAGTCTTGAAAGTTTCAATATTTAATGTAGAAAGACAATTCTTCTCCCAAACCTTTCTCTTTTGCTCCCCTGAAACAAATTCTAGGTTTCATGTTTCATGGAGCAAGCTCTTAATCTTTGCTGTTGCTCATTGAAGTGCCATATATATTGATTTCAAATAGTCTTGTGGCATTTCAAAGCAAACAGATCTATTATGGTTAAGCTTTTGTTGATTGAAGTCTACTTAAAAACATCAAAGGCATAATAATTGTTATAAAAATATTTATAAATGTCCGGGCATATTTTTAGTGAAATCTTCAAAGCTAAAGGGAAAAACTCCAGTGGACAGGAGGCTGCAGGGCTTTATTGCCCACATAGTTGTCTTTTTAAATGTATTTGTATCCCACCTTTATTATTTCACAAATATCTCAAGGCAGTGAACATATGCAACACATCTTCCTCCTGCTGTTTTCCTCACAACAGCCACCCTGTGTGGTGGGTTGGAGTGAGAGAGAATGACTTGTCTCAAAGTCATCCAGATGATTTTTCATGCCTAGAGGGGCTCTTGAACTCACAGCCTCCTGCATTCTAGCCCAGTGCCTTAACCCCTTGACCAACTGGCTCTCATGACCTTCCAGTTGGTAACGTAAACAGAGTATATTGTGCAAAGATCTTGGAATATATTTATACAAAATGTTGATTTCTACTTTGCATTTTGCAGAGTTACAGATACATAGATACCCCCAAAACAAAGGCTTTTATTTTGTTTTGTTTTTAAGCTGTTGATTAGATTAACTGCTCTCTATAGACAGTATAGAAGGAATGTTTCTAAGTAAACAAATTAGAAGGCTAAATTAACTTCAACAGTACTGTTTTATATTTAACTCTGATGAAGTTTCTTTAGCTAAAAATTTAAAATTAGTACACTTTCAAGCGGTATGTCCATGTATATTAAGTGTTGTGTTTGAATAATTGATTTTTTTTAAAAAAAAAATCTGGAGTGAAATGTAGTGTATCTGCCAAAAGGGAGGGGATGGTTTCGCATGCACAACCTAATCCCACACACACTCATCTGCCTTTTGCGTGGCCCGTTCCCAATGGGCCACAGACCAGTACTGGTTTGGGGGGCCCTGCCTTATAAGGTAGCATTCCAATGATAATTCTTGGATACATTTTGCATGCAAAGCAGCCATCATTCAGCAGTAGTCCCATTGTTGTAATGTATGCATACTTTTAGCCTACATAATTTTGATGAGTCTTTCAAAATACAATTGAAAATAAAAACTTGAATTTACAGCCAAGAGATTATCTTAAAATTTGGAAGCATTTGTTCCTTGAGAATCTGCATTTTGATGTTAGAAATCCTGGCATTTCCATCATGATATGGAATAGATTGATTTCTAGGATAGAAGGCTGGTGGGGTAGGGGTGGGGGAATTGTTACTATTCTGCATTTTTTATTGCAATTTAATACAGGAAGCTTCAGCTCCGTACTATAATTTAGTTGTAACTGAGGTGTTGGAATAAGCTTTTCAAACAGGTGAAAAGCAAAGTTTATGGTTTGTTGATCAATGGCCATTCTTATATTGACAGAATTCAGCTCGAAACTTCCAGGACTTTGACTGTCAAGTAAGTACTCAGACTGGAATGTTTCTGCTTTGTCAGTCTTTTCTATTTTTAAGATAAATTTTTGAGATGAAATTGAGAAAGCTGTAGGCCATTGCTTCCCATATATTCATTTTTAGTTATCTGCATGTTGAAAAAAATGTATCTGGCTACCACTAAGCTACAAGAGTCTGGTTTGGAGATGATTGTTTCCCATCAACCCATGAACCAAAATGGTTACATTGCTACAGTTGTATAAAGTCTTTCTCAGATGCAAATATACATTTCTGTTAAGGCTGTTTTCCCACATCTCAGTATGGCCATATCACATTTTGGACTTTTTTCCTATCTAACTCCTAATCTTTGAAATCAAATTCCCCCTCAGATCACATTTGGAGCCTGATTTTATCAGATTTAAAAAGCTTAAAAACTGCCTTTTATAAAAGTGGAAGAACCATTCTTTTTAATTATGATATCTGTTACCAGTTTGGATAGTGCTATGATTTAGGAAGGAAGAAAGGACACTTGTTTATGCCACAGGTAGTCATCGACTTACAATTGGGACCAGAATTTCTGTTGCTATGGTTTTTAAGTGAGTTGTATCCAATGTTATGACCATTTTGCAGTGATCAAGTGACTCTCCATTTGACTTAGCTTTTAGAAGTCCCCTAGGAAGGTTATATTTAACACCTTTATGGATTTTGGAGAAAAGCAAATTCAACAAATAAATATTGTTGATTTGGATTTTAAAAATTGTGTTTTGTGATTTTTGTGTTATGATTATTCCAAAGTGTTTTCAGTTACTTTTTGGATAACAATTTTTGATATTCTTTTTCTCTATTTTGTACTACTGCTTACCTCAAAAGATAATGATATGAAGGGCGTATCCATAGGTAGTTTTTGACAAAGGTATACAGAATAAAGAAATGTATTTCCTTGCACGATGTCAAACTTTACTAAAGAGTGAATTTTCGCAATTACATGGTAAACAAGGCACACTGAAATGTATATGACTATAATGCATAAATTTGTTCAGGCTTGATGACCTAATTAAGAAATATAAGGCTTCCGGTTCCATATCGCGGTGCTGGCGGACGTGTGGGGGCGATCGCTCCCTTCGCCGTCCGGTTTTCTCTCGCCGGGGGACCCTGAAAGGGGTCGAAAGTCATCTTGGAGGAGCGACGAGCAGGGAAGAGGACCTCTGACTGATTGCGGAAGGGCAGCAGCCCTTCTGTTTGATCCAGAGCAGCTCTTCGGGCCGATGGAGAAAAGATCGGCCACCCACATGGCCCATCATTAATGCCGTTTCCAGCCGAGTCCAAACTTACAACTAAGCGCCTGAAAGCACCGCGGAGGAACTGGGTGAGACCCTACCTTCTTTTTACCCCAAGTATTTTTTCCTGCAAAAGCTCTCTGAAATTGCTTTCCCTTGTGAAGAGAGAGGGAAGGGAATGTCTTTCTCCCACCCTCTAAAATGGCGGCGGCTGCCTACATAGGGGAGATAAAGCCCTGAAAAATATATTTAAGTAATTGGACTTACATGCTTTTTGGATCTGGTGACCCAAAAAGTTCCTATTTTCACGGGAACTGGCTATCTTAACTATTTGAAAAAAAGAAAGAAAGAAAAAACCTAAACTGGATAAAAGTTTAGCCTGCTTGAAAAGGATTTTAAAGGCCACGGGGACATCTTGTGGTGAAGCCTGGTATAGCAAGTGAATATCCCTGGTAAAGAGACCTGTTTACAACCTAGATCTGGCCTTGGTACTATCTAAAGATAAAAAGCTACAGCTGGGAGCTGAAACTGGCTCTTAAGAACTATGGAGATGAACATTCACTGACTCTTGCTTAAAAAATTAGCCTCCACTAAAGGACTATCTATAAATATTTCAGAAATGTAGGGGGACCAGCAACAAACTTTCCTTGACTATAAACTTATACTTGAAAAAATCCTTGAAGCTACTGAGATAATTAAATCCAGACTGAAAGACAAAGGCTTGAACCTACAAACTGAAACCCAGATTCTAACCAAAGAATTTACAACCCAGATAACAACAGAAGTGGGAGAAATCAATACTAAGACAGAGGACCTTAAGGAACAACAACAATATATTGAAAATTCTGACAATCAAATCCTGATTGCAACCAAAGAACCTACAACTCAAAAAGTAACAGAAGTGGAACAAAGTAATACCAAAACAGAGGATGCTAAAGATCAACTAGGACAGCACATTGAAGATAATCAATCAATAACTATAAAATTGGACATGACCTAAACCAGAAGAAACCTGAGGAAGACGAAGACCAGACCGAATTGAAGATAAAGACACTAGAACAAATACCGAGACTTGAATTACCAGGGCAACAACTTAATGATTATAAATGGATCAGTTCTTTTGAAAAATCGATGACTAGATGGTCTCCTTTGATTCAAGTTACATGTACCAGAATGAAAGGAGACCTATTTGATAATTTAAAGACATGGGTATGGAAACCTGGTTGGCAGAAAAAGAAAGCTAGAGTTAGGTTTAAAAAATGGGGCCTTCTGACTTACTAAGAGAGATCCTAAAGGAGACGAAGGGAAATATGACTATTAGATTCAAATGTTGTTGGATTAATTGGCTTAATAATTAGGGTTCAGAGTTATAAGAGAAATGGAAATTAAATATCAGGAATCAGCCTTAGCCGAGAAAATATAGATGATCGATGGATTTGAGACAATAAAGATTACTCTATTAGTAAGCTGTGATATACTAGGATGAGAATTAGAAAATGTTTATGAAATAAAAATAGAATATATCTAAGTAAGTAATATGTGTATACTAGACATCATAACTTTTGTGTAGTGAAATAAAGGAAACTTGGGTTACCAGAAATTTGAATATTATGGATGTTAAAGGTTAAAATTGGAATACTGTAATTAGAAACTAAGAATTAGGTAAAACTTAAAAACAGGATATGTATATGTATAAACAAAAGATAGATTGATAAATGCTTTAATTGAGCTTGTTATGGCTAGAAATGTACGAGTTTAACTATGTTATACCAAATGTTAATGGGAAATAGAGAAGGAATGTTTGACAATGTAACCTGAAATATGTACTAAAAATGCTATTATTGAATTATTGATTACCCAGTCACCACGTTGCTTTCTAAATACTTGGATGTTAAAATTGGAAAACTAATAAAATTTGTTACAAAAAAAAAAGAAATATAAAATAGTTTACAATAGTTGGGAACAATCACTTTTTCACCTTATTTTGTAATCCCAGTATTACTAGTTGTTGTTTTGGAATCTGAGGGGCTTGTCCTGCTTTTGACATATTTTCTGCTAATACACCTAGTAGTTTTTTTGAAGCTGTAGAATAGAGATTGTCCTATGGGTCTTGTCAAGATGAATGAGCATTAAGATATTCTGCCCTTCTTCGATCAGAAAGAAAAATCTTTATTGCAGTCAAAGACCAGTAAATAATAAAACTCAGTGGTGTAAAACAGATATATATATATATATATAAAAGAGAATGATAAAATTAACAGGGCTTATCACTTAGTTGGCTATGACGGAGGTATGTCGAGGGTCAAGAAGGTACACGGGGATTCGCAAGTGTTATGTAAGGAAAGATCTCTATTACATAAGGAAACCATGACCCAATAGTCATGGGTTGTCTAGTAATCCATCTAAAAATGGATGTAAAAAATATGGAGCCTAAGCAAAATCATTCTGTTGGTTGAACAACATTCTGTATTCACATGCTAGAATAAGTTCAGACAAAAATCCTGATTGGATTCTGCTCTTTGGCACATCTTGAGTTGTTGGAGTCATTGTGTACATAATTGGCTTACATTTCACAAAGTAATCACTCTAGATTTACACTTTCATCTATTTATATAGAATACCATAGAAACCAGCATTGCCTGCATAGACTCTCTTGCTGTTCTATTAATAGTTTTGCTCTGTGTGAGTTTGAATAATTTAATTTACTGTGCTGGTTTATATTTGAGCAATTAGCTTAACATGATTTTTACTTCACAACATAGTTTTGCATTTGGACTATTTATTCAGAATCTAAGGAAAATGTACATCTATAAAAGACTAAAGCCACATATTAGATGGAATCTTGCTCCTGTTTGTCAGTATTTTTCAAATCTTAACAACTGCTATAGGTGAGAAGGACTTCTATGTGGTTGTTGCTCTGTTCAGACACAAAGCATTTAGAAAGTTAGTGATCATATGCAGCCCGAAAGTGTCCATTGTATGGAAGTATTGTAGTTTAAAAATATTTCAAAAATATTCCAATATTTTGGCTCAATAAGCAATTACACGGAAAGATTTCTTGTGATTGTAGCATATAGGCTAGATCTAAGTTGGACAAAACAGAGTTAATGAGATTCAGTATAATCAATTCGTCTGGAATAATCTATTTTTTATAATACAAACTCTTTGTGAAGATTCTTTAACATGTTAAGAGTTGTAGTATACTCCAGAGAGAGTATCAAAGCATGCCCATTACAGTAATATTTTCTCTATCTTTTTTTTTTTACAGCTTAGTGTTTAGAGTGAGCCCTACAACATTTGAAAGCATTTTGAATTTCAGTCGGACTATGTGTTACTGCCCTGTTTTCAGCTTTTCAGATTCGGATTATAGCTAAAAACATCAATGTATAGCTGCTTTCCCCCCCCAAAAATATAACTCCTATAAGAAAGCCCAAACTTAAAACCTATATATTTTCATGTAAGATGTCCTAGTACCTTCCTCTTCTCAATCAATAACTCGATCCCATGAAAGAACTAAATCTATGGAAAAAATGTGTGAATCCTGCTGGGTGTATATATTACACTTGAATACATTAGGAAAGCGCATATGCACTATTCTTTTCACATTTCTTTAATGAAAACTGAAAGAGTACAAAAATGAACATTTCCTGTTTTAACATCCTTTATATAAAATTCCTTTCTTTGAGCAGTTCTTAAAATGTAAAATGCACAATTTGATGAGAACTTTGTAAAAAGATGATTTCTAGGATCATTGTTTTCTGATTAGGAGGCTTTTCCTGCAGATTAATAATATCCTTTTTATTCCCAGGTGTTTTCAGTTTTTGAGCTATTTACTGGGGACTATGTCATGTTTTCTCTGTAGAGGTTATTCCTCTTTAATCTCAAAATTGTCATTTCGTTCTGTAGGAGCATGATATAGAGACAGCTTATGGAGTTGTCCATGTCACTATGCGGGGCACTTCAAAAGGCAATCGTCCCGTCATCCTAACGTATCATGATATTGGCCTCAACCGTGAGTCCTTTTTTTCATGGTATTTTCATATGCTGACTCACTGACTGTATTGTATTCATATTTTCAGAATAGAAGTGTTTGATGCAGAAACAGTTCTTTTAATTTACCATAACTAGAAAACAAACATGAACCTTACCATTTAACTTGTAGTTACTTTTTATCGAAGTAAGAATCAGGAACTGGAGTGGTGCTTTCATGGTCATTTTGTTGGTTTGTCCTACAGATAAGTCCTGCTTCAACACTTTCTTCAATTTTGAAGACATGCAGGAAATCACACAACACTTTGCTGTATGCCATGTTGATGCACCTGGACAACAAGAGGGGGCTCCTCCTTTCCCTTCTGGGTAAGTATAATATTCCTTTGATCCAGAATGTTTAAAATTGAAATAGATAAGGGAATAGCCAGATTTCCAGTATTGGCTTAATGTATGTACAGTACTGATTTGGGAGATATAGAAATACAAGTAGGAATGATGCCATGGGTAATGTATATAGATATATTACCTGGAAGGACAAGCCTTTTGTGACCCCTTTAGGCCCCTGAGTTGAAAGCGTTTTGATCACTACAAATCCATACTCTGATTAAACATGTCCTAGAATCTGTTACTATGGAACTGTTGAATCTCCTCGCAAAATGGCATATATTAATAATAATAATAAAGTTGGAAGGGACCTTGGAGGTCATCTAGTCCAACCCCCTGCTCAGGCAGGAAACCCTATACCATTTCGGACAAATGGCTGTCTAGTCTCTTCTTAAAAACTTCCAGTGTTGGAGCATTCACTGCTTCTGGAGGCAGGTTGTTCCACTGGTTAATTGTTCTAACTGTCAGGAAGTTTCTCCTTAGTTCTAGGTTGCTTCTCTCCTTGATTAGTTTCCATATATTGATGAGCTAGCCTTGGAATAAAGTTCTTTTATGTCAACTTCATCTTTTCTGATTTCAGATACCAGTATCCTAGTACTGATGAACTCGCTGAAATGCTTCCTGCTGTTCTTATGCACCTGAGGCAAGTATGCAGAATAATCCTGACTTTCCTTTATTAACAATCACAGATGCTAAATAGCCTTTCTTTGATGTTTGTCCAGAGGAGAAAGAACAGCTGTTATCATATTGCAATAAAGCCAATGGTTGTAAAGTTTATTCAGATGCCATTTGTAGAATCTTATTTCTTACCATAAATCATATAAAGGAAAATTGTATAAGTAATATGATATTAAGGTTCCATAAATTTGATGGGTCCTGCTAATAGAAAGGATACTAAGGGATTGTCTTCATTTTCAATTTTTTTTCAGCCTAAAAAGTGTAATTGGAATAGGAGTTGGAGCTGGTGCCTATATTCTCAGCAAGTTTGCGGTAAATAGCATTTGTTTTTGCTCATTTCTTTGTTTCAGCTAATTAAGTCTATTTAGGCTCTAGATGTCCATGTAGAATCCAAACATAGGAGTGATACATGTAGTAGTGAGCAGAACGTTTTGCCAATAGTGGCAAAAACAGACTCATTCTTTAGAGGTATAAATGCCCTAAAATGATGAGTAAATTTGGGGCAGTTAATTCAAGATTCTGGTTATCATGCTATTGTAAAAAACAATTAGTGCATCATCATCATCTCATAAAAAAGAGTACATTTACTTTTGAAAACTACTATAAATTTGCCAGCATTTCCTTGTGTTCTAAGTTATATTCCCTAACACTATGGCCACCTTAAAATTATGTTCTCCAGCATGACCGATGGAGAATCCACAACAGATGGGTTATCCTTGTCTTCCTGCCCAGAGACCACGCCTCTCCCTTGGGCTAGGAGACCCAGTTTTCGACTTGGTCTTCGCCCGAATGAGACGTGGTAAAGCTTGGCTCAGTCTTTAGACAGAGAAGATCAGGTTGTATTTTCTTGTTACTTTCCCATCTATTGTGGATTTTCCCAGTCGCTGGCTGCTTATAGCGCAGCATTAAATCGCCCGGTTTTAGGGGATTTGAGGCTTCAACAGAAGCCTCAATTTCTGTTGTAGGACGGTCGGTTCAGCGGGCACCAGCAGACGCCGCGCGGAGGCTCGCCGGGTTTTCTTTGCCCTTTTTTCTTGCTGTCGCGATCGGTTTGGGAGCGGGCGCGTCGCTTTCACCTCCTGTAAAGTTTTCAAGATGGTCTTTTTGGAGTGTTGATTCTGGCCGTTTTTTCCCGGGTGTCGGCTGAAGCCCCAGTGTTTTTTCATTGTCGCCAGGCAGCGGTCGCCATTTTGGACGCCGCATGTGCTTGCTGCAAGGAAGAGGCAGCAATTAATTTATTGATCTGCCTGTTTGAACTGTGTTTTGTGATTAAGACCGATCGCTCATTCAGGAGGAAAACCTCAACATTGCCTGTTTGAACTGTTTTGCAACAAGTTATTAGAGGAAGGCAGCAACGGAATTTTAAATCCGGCTGCAACCAAGGTCCCAGATCTCAACGTTTGAGCGGTGGCCATTCTTGGAGGCCGCGAAGCACGACCAGCAACCGGGCCTAGCATTGTATCAGTTCACGCAACGATAGCAAATTCATTGCCTCTTTACATCTGGGACTAATTACTGCATCAGTACCGGATTCAGTCTAACTGTAACTTGGTTCTACTCAATTTAGCCTCAGGGCGATCAGGCCTGCAAGCAGAGGCAGGCAGAGGCAAAGTCGCCAACTTTTTTGGCTTTGCAAGGCCCCAGCAAAATTATGCATGTGAATGTGTGCTGCCTGTTACCATTACACTGGCCTTGACGTCACTAAGTGAAGCACATGTGACCTGGCTGTTACCATTGAGTCGGTCTGGCCATCCCTAAAAGAGCCATTTGGCCCTGCTGCCATCAGGAGCATTACTTATGTGAGGGCAGTTCCATGAAATTGATACTGTAGCCACGTTCGAAACTAGAGTACATTGAGTGGCCCTGCCACTATCAGTCCCCTGTTCCTTACTATTGAAACCCCTCTCAACATACCACTGAGATATCTCTGATTGCAATGGCAGTAGTTAGTTTAGCTGTCACTAAGTGGTCTACACGTGCATTGGCTACTACCATGGGGTTGATCTTGCTGTCACTAAGTGAACTGCAGGTGACCTGGCTGTACCATTGAGTTGGTCTTGCCGTCACTAAGTGAACCACAGGTGCATTGACCGCTACCATTGAGTTGATCTGGCCACCACTAAGTGAACTACATATGACTTGGCCGTTACCATTGAGTTGGTCTTGCCGTCACTAAGTGAATTTCATGTGATTTGGACATTACCATTGAGTCGGCCGTCACTAAGTGAACTAAATGTGCATAGGCTACTACCATTGAGTTGGTCTTGCCGTCATTGGTCTTGTCATCACTAAGTGAACTATTACAGTGAGGGCAGTACCATTAAATTGGTCCTGCAGCCACTTTGAATACTACAGGTGACGGAACGTTACCATTGAATTGGCCTTGCCGTCATTAAGTGAACCACAGGTGCATTGGCTGTCACCATTGAGTTGGTCTAGCCATCATTCAGTGAATTACATGTGCATTGGCTGTTACCATTAAATTGGTTTGCCCGTCACTAAGTGAAACACATGTGACTTGACTGTCACCATTGAGTTGGTCTTGACGTCACTAAGTGAACCTCATGTGCATTGGCTGTTACCATTGAGTTGGTCTAGCCACCATTAAGTGAATCATATGTGCATTGGCTGTTACCATTAAGTTGGTCTGACCGTCACTAAGTGAAACATATGTGACTTGGCCACTTGGCCCTACTGCCATCAGGAGCATTACTTGTGCGAGGGTAGTACCATTAATTTGGTACTGCGGCCGCATTTGAACCCCGAGTACACGGGTTCTTAAATTGAGTGGCCCTGCCACTATCAGTACTCTGCTCCTTACTATTGAGATTCCTCTCAGCATACCACTGAGATATCTCTGATTGCAGTGGCAGACAACTTGGCATCTCAGACTCCACAAGATGCCCCTAGCACTTCCAAGAAAAGGAAATACAGATCCTCCAAACAGGAGGCGGCCGGTAAACTTAAGGCCAAGGCTATCTCTGCCAAGAAATCCTCCAAGACGACTGAGAGGGAGGCCAGCAGAAGGCACCAGGTTTTATTAAAAAAAAAAAAAAAAAAATTCTCCAGAGCGCAAAGGTGACAAGGTGTGACCGCATATGGAATAACATCTGCTGATCCAATGGAGGCCTTGGTTTTGGATCACAGCATGCTCCTTATACTTCAACTGCCCCAGGAACCTTGTCCCCAGAAGGAGAGCCAGTATACTCTCCATTTCCCAGGGCAGAACAGGGGGAAATGATTCCTTGGGGCGAGATGCCTAGCCCCCAACTCCCCCCGTCGACAGGGTCACACACCTGAGACCAGAGGCGACATACACGCCCACTGCGGCTGGGCCTCAGTCCTCAGTACCTCATGCCTTATTGTCACAAGAGCAATTGCAGACCCTGATTCAGGGCATAACTTCCAGAATTCACCATGGAAACGGACATGGGTTGGTAATATCAGAGGCCTCCCTCTCCCAGGCTGAAGCTGCCGGATCCAAGGGGGCCACTTCCCCTTCTAAATCTTCCAGAAGCAGATTGTCGTTCACAGGAGAGTATGAACAGATGGAACAGGGTTTGTCGGAGGATGAGGACCCGTCTTCAGATCCTCCTCCGTCCATAGAACTCTTTAATCCATCTCTCTTTAAATCATGCTCCATAAGGCCAGTAGTATCGCAGAAATGGGTTCTGATCAGGTTTGCAAATACTCCATCCATATCGGCCGGATTCAGAAAGGGGAACTCCTGACATCCACCGATCTCACGGAGGCATATTTATTCATTCCCATCCTTCCTGGTCATCGGAAATCCCTCAGGCTCTGCTACGCAGGCCACCACTTTCAGTACAGGACCCTACCCTTGGGCCCATCATCGGCCCCAGGGTGTTCGCTAAGATCATGACAGTACTAGCAGCACATTGAGGCCGCTCTGGTGCGTATCCAGTATCCACATTCAATCCTCCTCGGTTCAGTCGGCTCATTCGGACCTGGCTTTGGCTGTCCAAACACTCAAAGACCACGGGGTTTCAGTAAAATTCCAGAAGGACCAGACAGTTCCCTCCACCTGCCTCCTTCACTTGGAGGGCGGTAATAGATACAAGGGAATGCAAGGTTTACCTTTGTTTCGGGAACGTCAAGACAGCATCCGGGGAGCGCGCAGTCCCTGCTATTGGGCAAGATGATTTCCCGCATAGCAACTGCCCTGGACCAGACTACACTCCAGGAACTTCAATGGTCTTTGCTTCCGTTCCAGACTCTGGACACCAGTTCTTCCAACCAGAGGGAGCGGGATCCGTCCCAGGCCCTAAAATCCCTCCAGGTGGACCTCTCCAGCGGTGGACAAGGGGACCTTGTTCGAGGAACCCATCAGGCTCGTGTTGACTTTGGACACCGGCTTGCTCGACTGGGGAGCACACCCACAATCACTGTTGACTCAGGGCCGGTGGTTCCGGCCAGATCTGAAGCACAACATAAATTGTTCGGAGCTCAGAGCCATACATCTGGCTCTACGCCACTTCCGCTGCATAGCAGCGAGACAACACGTTCTAGTCCTCACGGACAACGTGACGGCGAAAGACGTGTAAACCAACAAGGGGTACCCGTTCCAGGTCCCTAGGGCTGAGGATCAGCTGCCGGGAACCTGGGCAGAGACCAACCTCCCTCAAGGCTGAACACATCTCGGCAGAGGTGAATCAACAGGCGGATTTCTTGAGCAGGGCGATAGTGGATCACTCCGAGTGGCGCCTGCATCCAGATCTCTTTAAGGGGATAGCGGAGAGGTTTGGTCATCCAGTACGGAATTTATTCGCTACTCCGGCGAATTCCCAGCTCCTGAGGTTCTTCTCCCGGTTCCCTTCTCCAGGGGCGGAAAGAGCAGATGCTCTCTGCAGCCGTGGCCTGGAGATCTGTGGTTTGCCCTTTTCCCTCTGATCCAGGCAGTTATCCGAAAGATACTGCAGGAACGAGCAGAGGGGATACCAGTTGCTCCACACTGACCAAGACGGTGGTTTGCTGACCTCGTGGGTCTCTCGATCTCCCCCCTGTGGAGGATTCCTCCAGATCGAATCTCCCTCAACCAGGGGATTCTACAACACCCAGAGCCCCAGTGGTTCCAGTTAACCGCCTGGCCACCCCGTCAACTGCATCGATTAAAAGCCATCAGGAGCAATTTGGTGTGAGAGTGGCCTGTCGGTCCAGCGTCCACCACAGTCTAGAGCAATTACTGGCTCTGCCAGTAGCTGGGGTCACAGCCATACCCAGCGCTCCGCTCCCATATCCTGAGATCCTTCTTACAGCAATTCAGTAGGATCTCAGTGTGATGGCAGACAACGCAGTTCCTCAGACTGCGCAGGGTGAGCCCGACGTTCCCGTACCAGGGAACTTGAATGGCGGCTCCAGACACAGGAGTCCTACTCGTCAGACGTCATTACTGTGTTTCAGACTTCACGACGGCCCACTACTGACAGGATCTATGACTCCACATGAAAACATCTCTGCGCCTGGTGTGGAAAACAACAGTTGAGTCCAGCAATGATCATTATTCCAAGGAGTTTGGATTATTTATTGGAGGGACTCAGGAAGGGCTTGGCGCCCAATACATCCGCAGACAAGTGGCTGCTCTTCCACGGTGCTTACATATGGCAATTTAAAGCCCTTGGCTCAGCATCCCATGGTGCTCCCCTTGTCAAGGGAGCGACCAACACTAGACCGCCCGCGGTCCACAGATATCTCTCTTGGGATCTGCCCAAGGATCTACAGGATCCTGTCAGAGCCTATTCTCTGCAGTTCCCAACATGTAAAGTCGCCCCTTTTTAGGGACTGCCACAGCAGCTGGGCGCATTCCTGAACTGGCAGCTCTGTATATCAGAGATGACCTATGCATCTTTCGCGTCGACAGGGTAGTCCTGCGATTGGATCCCTCTTTGGTTCCCAAGGTCAATTCCTTGTTTCACAGGGCGCAGGAAGTGTGTTACCAGATTTTTGTCCTCAGCCGTCTCACGACTGGAATGTAAAGGACACTCCTTGACGTCTACAGAGTCTCACGTTACTACATTAAGCGAACTGCTCCTTTTCGCGAATCTGTGGTCTCCTTCATTTCATTCCAGTCCTCCACAATGGGCCAGAAGGTGTCTGCCTCTACCATCGGCAGAGGGATTAGGACATGTATTGCGGGGGTGTATCAAACACAATCCTTGCCAGTTCCCAGTCGGTTCACGGCACACTCGACTCGCAGTGCTGCAACCCCAGCGATCGAGGAAATATGTAGGGCAGCGACGTGGTCGTCGTTTTCCCCTTTTGCGAGGTGTTATAAACTAGATAGGTTCGTCTCGGCAGATGCCTCGTGTTGGTAGGAGAGTTCTCCATCGAATAGTATCAGATAATGGGGCACAGGCCCAGACTGCTTCCCACCCATAGGGACAGTGAGGCTTTGGTATGTCCCATCTGTTGTGGATTCTCCATCAGTCATGCTGGAGAAGGGGCGTTGTCTTACCTGAATGCCTTTTCTCAGCATGACGATGGAGAATCCACTCCCCCCCATTTAGGTCCGTCAGGTCCTGTGTCAGGGGTATTTGAGCTACCACATTATAATGTCATCAACGGCCACGCCCTCGTCGAAAACTGGGTCTCCTAGCCCAAGGGAGAGGCATGGCAAAGGTTGATTGACTTGGTCTCTGGGCAGGAAGACAAGGATAACCCATCCGTTGTGGATTCTCCATCGTCATGCTGAGAAAAGGCGTTCAGGTAAGACAACGCCCCTTTCAGTCATTCCTTTTTATTCATAGTTTATATTTCATTATTAGATTATTTTGTACAAATCAAGGTGGCAAACATAATGATTCCCACAATAAACTGTTTATTTCCTATGTTTATATATTTATTTGATATATTTATTATACTGTCATAATAAAAATAAACCAGAATGCAGCATAAATAGTCAGAAAAATAATACTTTAATATTTTCCATTCTGTTTTTAGTTGAATCATCCAGACTTGGTAGAAGGCTTAGTGCTAATTAATATTGATCCATGCGCAAAAGGTTGGATAGATTGGGCAGCATCCAAGGTAGGATGGAACTCTCTGTTTTGTGATCAAGGTGATAATATTGTCCTGCATGCCTAGAAATTAAAAAAAACACTGAATAAGTATTTGTTTTGGACTATCACTTTTTTTCTTTTTCAAACCCAAAGGAAGATGAAAGAATAGAGAAGTGGCTTTATTTATTTAACATACTGAAATGTATTTTGATACGTTTTATGTAGCTGTATTCTAGAGTTTCTCTCAGCCATAAACCTGGCCTTGGGTCAAACAGTGCACGATTTAGAGAGAATATCTGCATGTATTTCTAATACTAGAATTACAGATGGATGAAACAAGCATGTGAAAAAGCAGGATGTGTTAATATAGAACTGACCAGTGCCAATATGTAATTTTGTTTTGGTTTGTTTATTTTTTCAGTTTTCTGGATGGACAACTAACCTTGTGGATATTGTTTTAGCTCACCATTTTGGCCATGTAAGTTAATTACAAGTTTTAATATTGAAAATGCCAGTATATATAAAATCAACCTTACATATACTAATAAACTTTTCTTGTTCCTAGCTCAGGAATTGTTTATAAAAATGCTTATGCTTTCATAATTTTAAGTTTTATTCCTGAGATAGGTGTGACAGAAGACTGATAGATAGTAAGTATAAACTGGAACTCAGGACTTCTGCTGTTATATAGTTTTTACCTGCTTGTAGTCTGCAGTGTACATTACCTTCTTAGTTTTTACAAGATAACTGAAGTGTGCTGTACTATAAAAAAGCCACTTTTTTATAGTACAATTAACCAGACAAATAATTATAATATTTGTCATTCCTCAGGAAGAACTGCAGGCTAATCTGGAGCTAATTCAGACATACAGACTTCACATTGCGCAAGACATCAATCAGGAAAACCTTCAGCTCTTTGTTACCTCCTATAACAGGTAATGTGTCTATTTGGGATCCACACTGAAAAAAACTTATTTTTTCCACTCTAGTTTTGAAAGTATAAATAATGCTTTAAGCAGTAGATAAAGAACATTCTCAAATCAGTATATTTAAAGTGTTCCATAATATTTAGCTTTAATTTCAACTGTAGAGAGTTTAGGGCAGGGGCTCCCAACCTTTTCTATACCCCACACCCCTAGAGCGCTTCTGATATATTCTTGCACCCCTTACAAAAGTTCGAAATAACAGCAACAAATTATGCATATACACTATAATTTTGAAAACCCAAGTTTTCGCACCCCCTGGAATATCATCTCACACCCCTGGTTGGGAAACCCTGGTTTAGGGGAAGAAATCTTATTCTTACTTTTTTTTTTGTCTTAGTTTTTCAGTTTTATTACCATTATAGTCAGTAATGTTGTAGATTTTTTCCCCACAACAAAACCTCTTCTAATTATTTCTTCATATTTTTCTACTTTTTTGTTTAAGAAAGAAGCAGCACATGAGTATCCCTTTAGAAACAGGATATTTAGAAAGGGCCCCCTCATCAAGCTAAATGTGCGTTCCAAATCAGATGTAATGCAAGAGATGCATTATCTGTTCTCTCAATAGCTTCTTTTCATTTCAAAAGTGTATGTGTGTGTGTATTTTAACATACGTGGCCCAGTGATTTTTAAGAAGTAGCTTAAAAAAATTAGAAATTATTGGGACATCTGATTCTATGTAGCCCACATTATATGTTATTTAACAAGGGTAATAAGCATATATCAATCCATTCTTCGAACATTCATAGCCATAGTTTGAGACTAGATCCATTTAACTATCAGTTCTGACAAAACTAATACTGAGATTAGATGATTTTAGCCCCATATTTTTATTACCAAGGTTCAGTACTTCAATAGTTTCATATTTTTGCCCATAAGTAGTCATAATCTAATGACACACATTTCTGTCTTAGCCAGTACTTCCCAGACTGCAATTGCTTGCTTGCTTGCTTGCTTGCTTGCTTGCTTGCTTATTTATTTATTTATTTATTTATTTATTTATTTATAAATAAAGCTTCTGTATCACTTCAATCACAATAGACTAAACATGTCTGTCTTTACCTTCAAGTCGTAGAGATCTGGATATTGAAAGACCAATCTTGGGTATGAATGAAGAAGCAGCAAAAACACTCAAGTAAGTTGTTTTGGCTGTCTTTCAACCATATTGCTTGAAACTGAGTGGATTTCTTTTTGGGGAGGGGGCTATATTTGGTTGGAAAAGTTACCTCCCTTTCCTCGCTTTTTCTAGTGCTTTTGATAGATGTAGTAGCAAGCTTTTATGTATATTTTATATATTGCATATAAAATTATTTATATTACATATGCACATATGTGTGCACTACAGACATGCAAAATATTTAAAAACTCCTTTTTGCAGGCTGAGTTTTTAGCTTTGATAAGCCTTCAGCTGAATGGTGTATTGCAGAGTTGATCTTTGCCCTGTCTGTATGAATCCATCATGCTGAGTATATTCCTGCAGCATGGCAGAGACTTGTAACAGAGAGGTGGAAAACGGACTAGAAAGTAACAGAAACATTGAGCTCTCCAAGAACATACTGAAGTTTATTATTCCTAGTCCCTTGAACATTCAGAGAAAAGGACTGAAAACAAAACAGACTCTTTGGGGCCTCAGCAGTCCAAATTTAGAAATCAGAGTAATGCTCAAAACACGGTATCTAACCAGGAAAGTAAATGGATCTGGTGGCAGCAGCAGTTTGAAGCTTGTTCTGCTTTCACACCAGTAGTCTAAGTTTTCCAGCTTCGTCTGTGAGCCTATAAACTTGAATAGGGTCCCTTCCTTTACTCTGAGTAAGACTTTCCAGCATGAGGAACCTGCTCTTTTCTGTGCCAGGGTAATGAGCTGAATCCCAGCCAGGCAGGGGGCAGTTTGTTTGCCTGATGAGGTAATCCAGCAGGTGTTTTCTCTGTAGACTTCTCTTTGTTGTCTTTGTTGTCTTCCAACTCACACACCTGCCTTTTATTCAGAGCAGCCTTTATGTTTAGATGGCACCGGGTTGTCAGGCATTCAGACTGTGGTACACTGGCTTACTTATAGGAAGGCTCGTATTTTCCCTTCATTACACCCAGTGCTGCTACCCCTCAAACATTTTGACAGCTAGAAGTGGTGCTCTGATATATGGCAAAGTATTTAAGGACTTTATGCCCAATATATATTAATTTATGTATTGTAATCAAATGCTGGGTAAGATTGGAAAAATTGTTTCACAAAGCTCTGTCCCCATTGAAATGGAGTATGAACATGTTCTGATGCCTTATATGTTCTAGTTTAATGTTGCATTATTAAAACATGATCCAGATATGAGCATGATCAAAAAATTAAAAAGCAGGATTTTGACAACAGAAGATGGTATTAATGCAGGTATATCCATGGGGAACATCACAGAGCGGCAAGTGATGAAAGCATTGCAGCACATCCCCACACATTTTGTACATAATCATTTTGCACACACATAAGGGATGGGATTTGCATTGTGATAGCACACAGTTAATTTCAGCATTTTGACAAAAGCTTTGGAACCTGCAGAAAACTCACCTGATGATTGTATAGATTATAATGCTAAAGTGTGGCTTCTTTACAGGTGCCCTGTCTTATTAGTAGTTGGAGACAGCTCTCCTGCAGTTGAGGCTGTGGTAAGTAACCTAATCATTAGTTAGTTATTTCCTCAATGCTATCTTGCTGTAATTTCATTTATGCTTTTTCAAATTTTCCTTTACTGGAGGAAGTAGAATTTTCTACATTTGGAATTTGCTTTATTTGAAGCATGTACACTGAGGGAAAAATTATTTGATCCCCTGCTGACTTTGTACATTTGCCCACTGACAAAGAAATGATCAGTCTATAATTTTAATGGTAGGTTTATTTTAACAGTGAGAGACAGAATAACAACAACAAAAAATCCAGAAAAACGCATTTCAAAAAAGTTATAAATTGATTTGCATTTTAATGAGTGAAAGAAGTATTTGATCCCCTATCAATCAGCAAGATTTCTGGCTCCAAGGTGTTTTTTATACAGGTAACAAGCTGAGATTAGGAGCACTCTCTTAAAGGGAGTGCTCCTAATCTCAGCTTGTTACCTGTATAAAAGACATTTGTCCACAGAAGCAATCAATCAGATTCCAAACTCTCCACCATGGCCAAGACCAAAGAGCTGTCCAAGGATGACATGGACAAGATTGTAGACCTACACAAGGCTGGAATGGGCTACAAGACTATCGCCAAGCAGCTTGGTGAGAAGATGACAACAGTTGGTGCGATTATTCGCAAATGGAAGAAACACAAAATAACTGTCATTCTCCCTCGGTCTGGGGCTCCATGCAAGATCTCAATTCGTGGAGTTTCAATGATCATGAGAACGGTGAGGAATCAGCCCAGAACTACACGGGAGGATCTTGTCAATGATCTCAAGGCAGCTGGGACCCTAGTCACCAAGAAAACAATTGGTAACACACTATGCCGTGAAGGACTGAAATCCTGCAGAGCCCGCAAGGTCCCCCTGCTCAAGAAAGCACATGTACAGACCCGTCTGAAATTTGCCAATGAACATCTGAATGATTCACAGGAGAACTGGGTGAAAGTGTTGTGGTCAGATGAGACCAAAATCAAGCTCTTTGGCATCAACTCAACTCGCCGTGTTTGGAGGAGGAGGAATGTTGCCTATGACCCCAAGAACACCATCCCCACCGTCAAACATGAAGATGGAAACATCATGCTTTGGGAATGTTTTTCTGCTAAGGGAACAGAGCAACTTCACTGCATCAAAGAGATGATGGACAAGGCCATGTACCATCAAATCTTGGGTGAGAACCTCCTTCCCTCAGCCAGGGCATTGAAAATGGGTCGTGGATGGGTATTCCAGCATGGCAATGACCCAAAACACACAGCCAAAGCAACAAAGGAGTGGCACAAGAAGAAGCACATTAAGGTCCTGGAGTGGCCTAGTCAGTCTCCAGACCTTAATCCAATAGAAAATCTGTGGAGAGAGCTGAAGGTTCGAGCTGCCAAACGTCAGCCTCGAAACCTTAATGACTTGGAAATGATTTGCAAAGAGGAGTGGGACAAAATCTCTCCTGAGATGTGTGCAAACCTGGTGGCCAACTACAAGAAATGTCTGACTTCTGTGATTGCCAACAAGGGTTTTACCACCAAGTACTAAGTCATGTTTTGCAAAGGGGCGAAATACTTCTTTCACTCATTAAAATCAATTTATAACTTTTTTGAAATGTGTTTTTCTGGATTTTTTTGTTATTCTGTCTCTCACTGTTAAAATAAACCTACCATTAAAATTATAGATCATTTCTTTGTCAGCGGGCAAACATACAAAATCAGCAGGGGATCAAATAATTTTTTCCCTCACTGTAAATAATTTATCTGCATTTTAATAATATACTATTATTGTTTAATATAGGCAGTTTTCTGTATTTTAAGATATAAGATACAAGCAAAGGTTCCTAAGTGGGGAATCTCAACAGTCATTAATATAAGTAACTAAAGAAGTTTGAATTTTCCTTTCAAAATGGAATATTTGTATATTCAGAACCACATAACACTTCGTGATTTCAATGGAGACGATCTAAATTGCATGATTTCCTGTATTCCTGAGTTGGTTTAGTCTGCAGGTTGTATATAGACAAAGTAAACGCCAAAAGCATCTTTGAAGGAGTTTGCTATATGAATTGGATTTGTCACTTCCTAAAGGTTTAGGGATTCTTACTCCCATCTACATCTGACTCTTTATGTTGCAGAGTACATGGGATTTTCCTTTTTTTTCTTGATAACAATCTTGATAATTTTGTAAAGATTAGTTTGTGAAACAGACACGCCCAGTGAATTTTTTGACTGGGTGGTTATTGAACATACATCTGAGTCCAACATGCTATTCGCTACTACAGCTGTTGATGTTGAAGCCTGCTTGAAAGCTGACATAGTGGTGATGTGATCAGGTTTGTTCTAGCAGTCAGATGCTGAAATGCAACAGTTATTACAGGAAAGATAAGATTATTGTCTTTAAAATTAGTGACTGTAACTGTAGTATTTTAGTTTTAAGTCTTTTGCTTGTAATATATAGATACTGTTGTTGCTGAGGCATTGGCTTCCTAGGCAGGGCTTTGAATTATAGTTAGTTTGTCAGATATAACTATATATATGCATTATTTTATGTTTCATAGGTTGAATGCAATTCACGCCTAGATCCAATAAATACCACACTCCTGAAGGTAACCAAAAATTAAAGATTTCTGTGATGAAAGGTGATCCCCTACTGTGGGCTTTCTATGAAACTTGTAGTAGGGGATTGTGGGAAGAATGATTTCTTACAACCATTCATTCAGCAACTGTCTAAAATTACACTAGAAGTTATGATAGCACTGAACAAAACAACTTATCACCCATGCCCACCCAAAGTTATAGCCATTGCAGTGCCCCCAGGGTCACGAGATAAAAATTAAGGTGCTTGGCAGTCTGCTCATACTTACAACCATAGGGGTGCTGCAACTGTCCCACCCACCTATTTCCCTCCACATCTGTGCCCTTTTGGTCCTCTGCAACCCTGCACTTTACTGCCCCAGCTGACCCCCGCCACCTTCTTGCCCCCACTGCTGATAAGGCATGTCTGACCTGGCTGCTGAACCATATGAGCTGGCTTTGCATGATGAAAAAAAAAAAGGGAAGGGGAGACACAAAGCAACCTCTCCCAGAGCTAGAACATGCCAAAATACTACTTTTTACCACACTCTTGGACTGTTTGGGGATGGTTTTGCATTGTGAAAAAGGAACAAAGGGCTAGGAGCAAGAAAACGGCAGTGAAGGTGAGCTTGGGTGGCAGAGCGCATGACAGGGGTCTCAGTGTGCAGTTTAGCAAGGGTGATTGGGACTGGACTGGGGTGCCTGCAGCTTTCTGGAGCATGGCGGATCTGGGGCCACTTGCTGCCTGGCAAGGCAGAGTGCTGGGTAGCTGAAAGGGCAGAGATAGTGCAAGAGATGGGGAGGGGGCATTAGAAACCTCAGTAAAGTTTGGAGCTGGGTGGTACCAAGCCTGGAATGGCTTGGATTGTGATGGGTTCTCAGCTAACAACTGTTAAAATTCACATAACAATGGCAATAGGGATTGCCAGGCTGGTGGTTGCTAAGCAGTATAGTCACATGATGGCTCACTTTACAACTATATTGCTTAGTGACCAAAATTCCAGTCCCAATTGTTGTAAGGCAAGAACTTCCTATAGAGATATTTAGGGATTTATATATGTTTATAGCCCCCCAGTATTAATTTTACAAATCTTCAACCAACATGGTTCACAAATCTCTTCCAGCTTAAAAGAACAAGTCCTGATGTGTTATTTATTCCATCCTAGTAGCTAGGTGTGAGTACATTTATTACATGTTTCATATATCTATTTTGTCTTTTCCTGTTTTGCCAATGTTATGTTTTATTGTCTCCCTTTTGCAGTATATCAGGGACTTGTATTTACCTGGAAAAAGTTCAGTTTTAAAATGTGTTTTGTCTCTCTACATATAGTACTCTGATGGAATCACTTAATGGATTTATAGCTCAATTTTTTTTTTTGACCATCCATTTTTCTCTTTCAGATGGCAGATTGTGGGGGATTGCCCCAAGTTGTTCAGGTATACTTTTATTCTAGGAATTGTCATACTTAATGCATCTAAAGAATACCCATCTAATCATTTATTGCAGTTTTTAAAAAATACCAAAAGAATTTGTAATATCTAACAAATTAATTAATTAATTATGAAATACCAAAAGGAACAACAAAAGGAAAAACTAGAAAATTAGACTGGAAAATATCCTGAAAATCAACAAATATATATAAACAACCCAAATATAATTATTTAATTATGTAATAATGCCTCAAATTGTGTATAGCAATACTTGCATATACTTCTTGATTATTATTTTTCTTTTTCAGCCTGGGAAGCTAACTGAAGCTTTCAAATACTTTGTTCAAGGAATGGGTTACAGTAAGTGATAATATATTGTCTTTGCATTAATTTCCATTTAGAGCCTATTAAGTGACTGAGATTATTTATTTCTCAATCATAGATCCTATTCTGTACTTTGGCCATCGTAAATTTATACACATTATTGTACTGGAAGATAGTTTTGTCTACCACAGTAGGACATTTGTAAAGGAAGATTAATCATCAGTTCTTGAATTACAGTTCTGCCTTTTAGTGATTTGTTGTCTAGTTTCCAAAAGGCTGTTTTAGAGAGACAAATATCTAACCTGTGCTTAAAAGTTTATCATTACAGTTTTTCCTACCAATAATTTTATTGGCAGAGGTGATGCATAGGCTATTCTTAAAATGTTTATCTGTAAAGGAAATATGCATGAGCATTTTTCCAATATGGAAATTAATATCAGATTCAGTAAAAGCCAAACAACTGAAACCATGTTGTAAATTGCCCAAAATATTCTTTATTGTTTTACTAAACAATTCTTAAAGTTATAGAATTCAAAATATGGAAACGCTTATGGTCAGGCAAGGCTTACATTGTCTCAAGTTTGTTATAACTACCCTAACTTTGTTCCCCATTCCCTCTCTTATCTCTGCTTCCAGTCCCTTACATGCAGCTCAGTCACCTGAACACTGAGTCAGGTATCTACAAGTATATGTCTGGTTTGGCCGAGTTCCATTTTTCTTATGCATTATGCCGCTTACAGCATGGCCTGGTGATCTTTGGCACTCCAAGCCATCTCATTGTACACTTTTTGTGCTACAATCTTTTTTAGTGGTTTAATTTGCATTGGTTTGAGTATTGCATGGTTTGCAGCTAGATGGTGGTGCAGGAATCAAATAAACAAATTCCAACTTTCTGAAAAAGCTTCATGGGCTACCTTGTGTATAGAGGGGAGAGGACATGACTGCTTTGCAAACACAGAATGTTTGCTGATTGTATCAGGGTGTTCCCTGATCAAAGGCTTGTACAACCATTTCACTTCTGAGAGTGGAATGATATGTAGGAGAAACATTCCTAACTCTTCTTCAGCAAAATATATAGGTAGTTGGAGGGTATTTTAAAGAAGCAGTTACAAGTAAAAGTACGAAGTGAAAATTAAGCTCAACTGGGAGGGAGAAGTGAAAAGGAATTTTATTTGCAAGCAAGATCTGAAGATGAGAAAGGGTTTAAGCTGTTTCTACATGCAAAGGTTCCTGCATTTTACCCCAGCAAGAACTGATTAATGAACTGTGAACAGAGTGATGCCTGATTTGCTTTTCAGCAGCAGCTCTCCTTTTCTTTCTGCCTCCTCCATTATAAGACCTCTGAGGCAGTTAAAAAACATTTGTTATTTCTGGCATTCACCGCCTCTCTCATTACAGTGCCATCTGCAAGCATGACCAGGTTGATCCGCTCCCGGACCCAGTCATCTTCAAGTGTAGGTTCTGGAGAAAGCACTCAAGCACGGTTTCAAGCTAACAACCTAAGGGAGGCGAACATGGGAATACCTGAAACTACTGAAGTCCATGGCAATCCTCAGACTATGGAAGTATCCTGCTAAGCAAGCATGAGAATCCAGACCATTCCTTTTCTCTCTTCTGCACCCATCCAACAAATGGCATTAAAGGTTTTTCCCTCTCATTATGCCTGCTAACTTTTCACCTGTCTCTTTGGTGTTATATTTAGTTATGTTTGTACAGAAACTTTAGCTGCCTACAGATGTACCGAACAATAGCTGCTGGAGGTACAGGAGTGATTTTTGAGCTCTGATACTTTTTTGCAGGCTCTAGATCAAAAGCTGGGTCTCTCCTTTTGCCTTTCTCCCCTCCCTCCAGGGAAACTGCACATTTTGTTTTAATTCCTTCCACCTCTCCATCACACCCTCATATTTATCTGCTTGAAATACTTGGTGCTCTTTAAAAGATGTTCCCTGGTGTGGTGGTGGTGGTTTTGATTTCTTGAAAATGGTTGTTTGGTTCAGCCAGTTAATTCTATGTGCAGAACCTTGCTCTGTAACATGCAAGGGAAAGAAATACTTTCATGAGTGATGCAAGGGCTTGCTAATTAATGCTGTATAAATCCAAATTTAGCTTGTTCTCAGTTAAATAAGACGAAATAATGTGTGTGTCATAAATGTGGTAAATGCGCTTCCACAGTGGGCTTGCCACTGAAATTGTATACATCTGTATGCGTCCATTAACTACTAACTTCCATTGGTGCTAGGCAAGATGAAGTTGTCTTCATTTCCCCTGGCCTCCTATGCTATCCGATCATTTGAAAACAGTGAGTCTCTCCTGTCTTCTTGAAATCCAGATGATCATTTTTGTGGTTTTTTGACTTGGAATTGCTTTCTAGTGTGCTTCTGCTAAAAGGCGTTAAGGCTTTTGACTGTAGTCCTAACAATATCTTTGGAGTTCTGATTGGAGAGGACATCTTTGATTCAGAACTCCAAGAGTGGATCTATTTCTGTTCTAACTCTTGAGATCATAACATAATGTATGAGTTGTACAAGAGTTCTATATTTCATAACTGAGCAGGAGAAAGTAAGCTGTTTCCTGTTGGTTTATTCAGAAGCACCTCTCACTAGAACAATTAGGTTACAAGAAGAATGAGGTATTTAGTCCAGCTTAATTTCCAACAAAGAGGGCATATTATTCAACTGTGTGTAAAGGATTTACACACTATAAAATAGGCAAAGTTACATTATAGTAGATTTAGAAATAGAACCAGATGATATTTAGTATAATTCCCAACATCCTATACAATGAGTTCCTGAAGCTGAAAACAAACAAAAACAATCCAAAGTTGAAAAAAGATACTTAACCAAATATCTTAATTTTCACAAGTGATTAGTAACTTTGATAATAAATTATGCACCCTTAATTTCTAAAGGGAATTAAATGTATTAGTTCAGAGATATATTTATAATTATTGAAATAAGATAAATTATATTAAATTGAACAACTTAATTCTAAATTCTGCTTTTGAATAGTTGAGTGAGTAAGAAGACAATGCTATTCATATTGACCCTAAAAATAAATCTCATTGAATTTAATGGGTTTCCTTCCCATCTAAGTGTATGTGGGGACTGGACTAATCTTGAATGAATATATATAAAATGGAAATTATTCATTCTATATTTGAAAGACTAGTTCAACATTTATTATAATGCTAATTCTGTATCTGTGAAAGACCATTTGGTTCTTTATGTAGATTTTCCCTCCACTATTTTCATTAAAACAAATATTTTACTATGGACTATTACTGAAAAAAAAATTCTCTTAACTTAGAAGGAAAATATGTACACACACACAAACACGTACATAAATATATATAATTTATATTCTGATGGAAATAGATTAAAATTAATGATTTAGTGCACTAAGAATTGGGCAGTTTGGGAAATAACTTAAACATCTGCTTCACTGGGATTTCAGAATATAATTCTAAACAGACTATAGAATTGAATTAACTCAGGATTTCTGAACCCATAGCTAGTTTTGTAGCCTTTCTCTCAAGCAGATGCATTACTAAAAATACAAAAGGGAAATATGTAAACTGAAATATTTGTTCTTCTTGGGTTATATAAAACTATTATTTCATTTAAATACTAGTTAAAGGAATGCTTTGATGTACTTTATATTGTAAAAGTGTGCTCTGCTTATGGCCTGTATATTATATATGTGTTTATAAAGGGTATCTGTGTGTGCGTGTGCGCATGTATGCGTGTGCGCACCCACACACATTCATTCCATGCAATGCTATTAAATTTAATTCTCTGCTCCTGGTAGATATGGAAAATTTTTACCATGAGAATTAGAAAGTTCCTAAATCATATTATTTTCTTGAATTCAAAATAATTTTGTGTTTTCTGATTTTAGCTGGGAGAAAGAAAATCTAAATCATCTTTAGACAGTGAGATTGCTGCTATTGGGAAGAGAAATGCAGCTGTATTTTTCATGAAACTATGGCAGAATATCTACTTTTTACTGTTGTGCATTGTTTATAAGGCCAAGATCTTCAGGAAATGTCAGATTCAATTCTGTTTCAGGTAGAGGAAGGGACTGGAAGATTTTGCCAGGGGGAAAATTCAAAGCAGTTAAATAAAGTATAATCAATTTTAATTGTTAAGGTGATGGTCTCTGTGTCCTTTGTTCCTCCCTTTTGGCTTGATATACAATCACTTGAATTCCAAAATGATCAAATTAGTTTCCACAAGCTTAAAGATAGCGCAAAAATTTAGAAGCGTTCCTCCTTTTTCTGATGACCCAATTGCCAATCAAATAGAAATGTTGGACAGGAAGCAAGAAGGAGAGAAAGCAAGATGGCTGCCTGGGAGCTCAGCCACCCACAGTTCTTGTGAAAAAGAAGCTGAATAAATAGAGCAAAGTCTGAAAGTCAAATAATGAAGCAATTTTTTTTAAAAAAATAGACATGAAAAATAGACGTGATGAGAGGCAATAGGAAAGGAGGCAGCAAATGAGAAAACTGAGAGGACAGAGGCATTTATTTCCTCCCTTCAGAAAAATGTTTTTCTTCCCTCAGATGGAATGCAAATTTAGAAGCTGAGAAGACTGAAGGCCAGTCAAGAACAAACAGAAAATTAAAAATGTACATTTTTCTTTCGTCCTAGGAAGTAAACATTTTTTAACAAAAACAAAAGCACTTTTTAAATAAAAAAAACCCCAAATTTAATAGAACCTTCAAGAGAAATAATATATGCAGTAACAGGATCTAAGAAATCAGAGACAGTCTTCTGGTATCTTTTTTTTCCTCATGTGTGAATCAACTTCTAATTTTGTATTAATATCCAGTGTGCATAGATTTTCCCCGCTGCCTATTCGCACATAACCTTTCATTGTGCCAGATCCAAATTAAAAGCCAAGATTGTTCCAAATGTGACTTGTGAGTTCTCCTTTGCATAAACTCTAGATATGATTAATTATGCTGTCAGAAAGCTCCACTTCACCCTGGTGGAATTTTTGTTTAATGGCGGGTCTCTTTAAAGCTCTGGTGTTGGCACTCTGAGGCACTATAACTGATTTTTCAGTACTTCATTTGGAATCCCATATGCTCTAAAAAGTGTGTTTGCAGCATGTGTGTTCAAAGAGTTTGGTTTGGTATTTTGGTAAAAATTATGAACCCACTTTTTTTGGGAATAGCATTGCAGAGTAAATGACCTATATGAAAATAATTAGGCAAGATACTATTACTCTTACAAGCTTAACTGGCTTTAGATGTTAGAAAAATGTACAAAATGCAAGAAAACTAACTGAGCAAGAACACAAATATGTTAATGTCGCTGATCTCTGGCTCCACCTTTTTTCCCAACCATTGTTGCTCTGGTTTTATCAGAAGCTTGGTGATGTGGTTTGTGTTTGTGCACACAGAAATGTGCAGGGTTATAGTTCAACTAGATATAATAATTTATGCTACTTTTAGCCTACTGGGACAGATAAGATTTCATAAGTGACCAGCAGGGACTAAATAATCCCAAAGCTTCCAGCGACATTTTAATATTAGTCTGCCAGTCAGAAAGTGGCATGATGGTGACAGATATTTAAACTTGACTATGCTTCATTCGCAATGAGTTCAAGTCCACTTTAAGAATAAATTAAGTCTAAGGTAAGCATGTATAGCCTTCAAGAGAATTTCCATTTTCTCCTGTATAAGAATATGTTATTCACTAATATGCACTAATCCACACTTTTTGGAATCTGAAGACACTTTTGAAATTATTGAGAGTAAACAGCCAAATGGTTGCCATGGTAGACAAGCTGCAAATTATCCTTTTACCACAGTTTTTACCCCTGTAAAACTATTGTTATCCCTTCCACCTTTTACGTTCTGAGGGGAAGATTTGCAAAACAACACCGACCAAGAAGTTGTTTTTATAATTGGGTGGTTATGTCCTAACAGCCTTCTTAGAAATAAAGATTATTTTGGAGATATACTTTGCAATGCTCATTTTATCATTTAATTTCTTTAAAAAAATTTAAGAACAGGACAAAGATGACTATAGTATAGAGTGCACTTTCTACCCTTGTGCACTGTTTTGAGAGTGCTGAACACTCTTATAGCAATGTCTTTGGGATCTAATTTATCACACAGTGGTTTTCTGTGGAGAAAAATGAAACAGTCATCAACCAACTTTCCATTACGTCAAAGGAAACTGAGCTGTTTGTGAGTTCTTAGAATTTAACACTTCTTAATAACATGCACTCAAACTATAAAAGTTATACCAATGTGCTGTGTATCATGCTTGGGCGCACTTGGCATTAAGAAGGATCAAGATAACATTGCTTTGATATTATTTGTACCTGTATACTGCATGACAACAGTTGCCTGAAAGACTGCAGCAAAAGATCCAAACCAATAGAAAAATAGTTTGCAGGCAACTCATGACATTTGTATTCCGAGAAACTTCCACTAAAGAAAAAGGCTTTCTCTGGAGCACCCATATGAATTGTGCTCTAGTTAGAATTGGGTGTTGTCATCAGTTTCCAGAGCTCTTACATTGAAAGAAAAATTCCCTACATTGAAAGAAAAAAAATCGCCTATCTGAAGACCTGGCTATTGTATAATGAAAGGTGAGTAGAAACCATTTTGAGTTAAACAAACATATGAGATACTGTACTCTAGCTAGAATGCTTTTAAAATGGGGGAAGTTAAGAACAACTGCATGAGCCATCGACTGGTATAATTATAGCTTATTATTGTGTAGCAAAATGTAAAAGATGATTGCTAGGAATAGTGCAATGGAAGCCAGAGAGATAGGATAAAGAAGAAGAGCATGGAACTCCATACTTTTTTCAGGAAAGAGCATTAATTTTTAACAAATTGCAATAGGAAAATGTGCTTTTAGAACTTATTCATAGGATTATGCTAGTAGCAGATAATTTTTTTAAAAAAAATTTCAGTATCGGTTATTAAGTTCATGCCTTCTAGATTACAGGGCAAGAAGCTTTTTTTAAAGGCAAATTCTTAGAAAAAAAGGCTTTGAGATGGAAGCCATCTTAATTATGCTGCCCTCTTACCGGACAACTTTTTGATTACTGATGTAAGACATACTGTATTCCTGAGCAATATTCATCCATCCATGCTCTCCCTTCCCCTGCCTTCAGAGGTTGTTGCTTCTTGTTTGTGGTATGCTTTAATACTTTCTCTTTCAATGCTAATAAAACATCCACCTTAGAAGAAACTAGCAGTTGATTAATTGTAACAACATTTGGTTTCTTTTGTATTTTCCTAACAGTCTTCAAGGACAATAATGTGACTTTTTATGTTTCTTTTCTGCCTTTTGTTGATAGGCCCCTCTGAGTGGTATACTAGAAGATTGCTGTTAGCAACAAATTGTGATGGGAAGCTTGCCCAGTAAGAGGAAACAGATTGCTAACCAGACAAGCCCACAACTGAACACATGGCACAGCCAGAGCTATAGCGTAAACCTGCCAGGTAGGGGTTATGCTGTGCTACCATCAGTCTGAGTCTTAAAACAACAACACATACATACATACATACATATTTTGTGCCTATGCCAGACTAAATTCATAGTCTCCCAATTTCTAGTCTAGTGACTTAAGCACCACACCAAAGTGGCTCTCTACAACAGCAAAAGAGGGATTTAATCGTTTATCTCCTTAGTCTATGCTTCGCGATATTGATTTTGGGGGACAGAGAAAGAAAATGCCTCCAAGCAGAAAAATGGGGGGAAACATTTATAGGCTTCTGGACATCTCATTTTTGTATACAATGATTTATTTTCATACATAACAAAACAAGTCGTGATTTATTACCCGAAAGGTTACAGTCACATGATATACATACATATGAAGTATTGTTTGTGAAACTTATGTCGTGTACTGTGATCTAGTTCTGTGTGCCAGTGGAAATGGAAGTCTTTAGCACTTCCATGCTAGTTATCTAGCAGCTTTTATTAATTTTGGTTAAGAAATTCTAAATCCTTGATTGAACATGAAGCTCATTAACATAGCAGCTATAACTATTTAGTCTGCCCCACAGTGCGGCAGTGAGGAACAATGTGGGACAGATGGTTCCACTGCCAGATGGATTTTCAGTTGGCCAATTTGGAGTCCTTGATGGGTCTATATCCACATGGAGGAAGTTATCTCAAGGTTCTATCCTGGCCCTACGATTCTTCAACATCTTTATAAATGAGGAAATAGAAGGGATGCTGTTAAATTTGCAGATGACACAAAACGGGGGGGGGGGGGTTGCTAACAATCCAGAAAACAAACTCAAGATTCAAATGAAATGCAACAAAATGTTGTTCAATAGTGAGAAATGGAAGATTGTGCACTTAGCTAGGAAAAACTAGGTGCACAGGTATGGGACAGATGATACCAGCCTTAGAAGTAGTAACTGTGAGAAGAATCTGGTAGATCACAGACTAAACATGAACCACTAAAAGAGACTGCAGGTTTCGGCTTCATCACAGAGGTATAGTGTCAAGTTCACAGGAAGTAATAGTACTGATCTATGCTGTATTGGTCAGACTAGAATATTGTGTGCATTTCTAGTTGCCACAATACTGTATAAAAAGGATGCTAAGGAACTAGAAATAGCTCAGAGAAAAGAAACAATGATGGTAAAGGGTTTGAAAATTAAAACCTACCAACAGCAGTTAAAGGAATTTGGTATTATTAAAGGTATTATTAGCTTAAAGAAGAGAAGGCTAAGGGGTGATATGACAGCTGACTTCCAATATATGAAGGAATGTCTTGGGGTAGAGGCTATAGATTTCTTTTCCATAGCACCCAAAGATAAAAGGAGAACCAATGGGAGGGGTATCTTAACACTAAGAAATAACAGATTTGAAATAAGGAAGTAATAATAATAATAATAATAATAATAATAAAGTTGGAAGAGACCTTGGAGGTCATTGAGTCCAACCCCCTGCTCAGGCAGGAAACCCTATACCAGTGGTGGCGAACCTATGGCACGGGTGCCAGAGGCGGCACTCTGAGCCCTCTCTCTGGGCATGCACGCCGTCACCCCAGTCCTAGGCCTTCAGCTGGGTTTTATAAAACCTTTTCACTTTAGGCCTCTGCCGCCATGTGCAAAAAAAAAAAAAAGGTTCAATCAATCAGTCAATTTCAACTTCTCGCGGGGAAAAAAAAGATCTTGCAAAATTGGAATTGATTGAACTTTTTAGTCCCACCCAGTCTGCCGTTACCACCACAGCCACGCCCACCCAATGGGCCACACCCAGCCAATGGGCCACACCCACCCGGCACCCGACGATGCATAAGTGGGTTTTGGGTTGTAGTTTGGGCACTCGGTCTCTAAAAGGTTCGCCATCACTGCCCTATACCATTTCGGACAAATGGCTGTCCAGTCTCTTCTTAAAAACTTCCAGTGTTGGAGCATTCACCGCTTCTGGAGGCAGGTTGTTCCACTGGTTAATTGTTCTGTCAGGAAGTTTCTCCTCAGTTCCAGGTTGCTTCTCTCCTTGACTCCATCCATTACTTCTTGTCCTGCCCTCAGGAGCCTTGGAGAATAGCTTGACTCCCTCTTCTTTGTGGCAACCCCTGTACAGTATTTGCTGATTGTGAGAGCTATTGAGCAACAGAAAAGCCTGCCTTCTGAACTTGTGGATGCTCCATCACTGGAAAATGTAAATATATTTTTTTTTGACAACACTTTGTCTAGGATAGTATGATGATCCTGCATTGGGCAAAGATTGGACTAGATTCTACAAAGATCAATTGGTTCTCTGATTTTTTTTGACCTTCCTTGGAATAAGGAATGTTGCAAGGGTGAAAATAATCCTGTTCCTAATACCCAGTAAATAATGACCTGAGATCAAGAGATGGTGTTTTGATAGCTTCCCCTGAATTTGTGAGGGTTGAATAAGAATGAGAATTGAATAAAAGACCTTGTTGCACTTTCAGTTTACAGATAGTTTTCTTCACATCTGTAGAATTCCATCAACCCCTCCTGAACTGGGAAATGTGTGAGTAAGGCAGATTAGAATTCTCCTTAGTTCATTGCTCTTTCTTTACTACCTTACATTTAATCTTCCCCTCATTTTTTAATTTATTGACTGATCTATAACAGTTTCTATTTAATCTTTGTACTTTACAAGAGAGACTCAGTTTGGTTTAGTAGGAAAAAATCCTGAACTAGGTCGCACGTAGAGAAGCCAGCTGGGTGACTATGGGTCATTTTGTGTGACTCTAGATTGGACAATCGAAAACATCCTGGAAGAATGTAGTTACACTAGCTATGAAAACTGCATGGATCTGTCCATATAGTTACCAGAAGACTGACTTGAAGAACCATAATCATAAAATTTTAAAATAATGTTTTATTCAGTAGCATTAGTAGTGACCACTTTTAAAAACAAAAGAGCCAGTTTTAGTATCATTCTTAGAGAATTAAATAATAAAATAAGTAGCAAAAATATTAATTACTGTAGTTATAGCTATTAGGATGAGTATTCATCATCAGTTGTGGTAAAATAGTTGCAAAAAACAGGTGATTAGTTTTAAAATGTTTTAACTAACAAGTAAGCAGCTGAAACTGAAAGGTTGAAGTAGACAAGGTGAAGTGCCCTAGCAAGGGAATTCCACTGGTGGTGCCTGGGTATAGAGAGTACTGTCTGGCATTCTCACTTGAGTGCTTCAGCCTAGGGGGAGGGCAGTAAGGGAAAAATGTTTCTTAGTATGAGTACATTTCTATAAAAAAGGTGGCTGTACAGAATCCTGGATTTGAATTATGTAGTGCTATGATGAAATGTTTTGTCTTGACCACAAATGAATGGGAAACAATTTATTGTTGTAATAAAGTTGTTCAATATTGTTGGAAACTAGCTTCTATCGACACATCATTCACATTTCTATATTCTCATCTAGAGGAAGCTGTGAGATAATCTTCAAATGAGACACAGTATGTAAACCACTTTGCAAGAATACTTCAAATATTGAGAGGTTAAAATCACACATTAACCTGGTCAGTGTTTATTTTTTCTTTTAATCTGCAGTTGCCAATTCGCCCATAGTTGTTGCAGTCAGTGATTTTCCTTCTAGAGGCACAGAGCCAGTACTAAGGATGGGGGAACAGCTGAGTTTGGTATCTGAGTGAGTATTAACAGACAAGATAATGGACAAAACACATGAGGTATTTGCATCAAGCAGTGCAGTTAACATTATGGTAGTCATCAAGAGGGATATGTCCTGGAGAGGTTAGGGATATCCCCATTGTAGGATAATTCCATATCTTCAAAACATCCATGATGAGACCTTATTTTGTTTTTCATATTTACTTTGTATTAGCTGTCCAAATTAGTTTATTAGTTGTTGATTTTCCATTTTTCCTCTTTATATTTTACAGTATTGTATTTATGTTTAATGTTATTGATATTTAAAATTAAAAATGGCACAGTACAAGATAAAAACTCCAGCCTCAACTTTTTGTTTTTACACATTAATATATAACTAGCCACTTCTATAGTGACAAATCTATCTAATCGACAAAACCAAAGTCAAAGTTTCATTTTGTTTCATTATTTGAGGTGTCCTCTGAGCAGTTAGAAGGGCTAATTCAGCCTTTCTCAACCTGATGTTCTTCATTTGCATTAATACGATAATTCCCAAAATTTCCAGTTGCCCATGTGGCTGGTCAGTCTGGGGACTGTAGACCCAACACATCAAGATTAAATTAACCCTCCATCCTTCATGCTTAAAGTCTAGATACTTTGGGTGTTAGTGTAGTCCCAAGAAAGGGATAATTGCAGAGCATTTTCCTGAGGACAAAGCCTGCTCCTTGACTAGAATTTTAGAAAAAAAGGGAATTTCTTCAAGAAGTACAGCAGAATTTTACTTAAGGTCATGGCTATAAGTTACATTTCTTCTCCTACAGAGAGGGTGAATGGTGTCAAGTCAAGTCAGTAGCAACTGGCCAAGAATGCTGTGTACCTAGCAACAGCATAGTTAAAATTTCACACGGGTAAGCATTGTGGTTTTTCTCTTATCGGAAGTAACATCACAGAACATTGGGGGGGGGGGTTCCTCTGTATTCCAAGAGATCCTCAATCCTATAAGGAAAGTAGTTTCCCCCTTAACTTTCACACAATCTTTTTCATAGGCAACTGACCCCTGCAGTGTTCTTGTCTTCAGGTGGCTCTATGATGGCATTGATCGAGCCAAAGCTGAGGAGTTGTTACTGTTGCCTGCAAACCAGGAAGGTTCTTTCATCATAAGAAAGAGACAAGCGAAGAAAGGTATGGATTCTACATAATATCCAAAGGAATCTCCCAGTTCTGTAAGTGGGAGGAAATATAAGGTACACCAAGTGCGTGAGCTTGGCATAGCCTACCAAGGATTAAATATGATAACATATAATTAAGCTTTGAAATTAATAGTTAAGTTTTCTTCCTCAACTAAGACATAATGCAAGTTTTAAAGATACTAGCACAACTCTAAACATCAGAGAAAAGATCTCATTGCTTTCAAGATAATTTAATGAAACATACATTTCATGAATCTCTCTGAGCAGTAGGATTGAGTGGACTTGTTTCCTGTCTAAATATGTTACAGATTGTTTTATTCTGATAAACAGGTTGCTACTCTTTATCAATCAGATGCACAAATCATGAATCCTGGAATTGTGTAAAACACTACCGCATTAACTGTTTGGAGAACAGCTGGCTTTATATCTCCCCCAGCCTTACCTTCCCAAGCTTGCACGAACTGGTAGACTATTATTCTGGTAATTATTTTTTAAAATTAAAGGAAATTATACTTTCTTTTCAGTTTCTGATTGTGTCAGTCTTTCTCTCTCTATATATATATGTGTGTGTGTGTTAGAAAAAAAGAGACAGAATTGCTTTACAGCATGTTGGCCACTAGGCAAAAACTTCACCCCTTTGGAAATGGCCAAAGATCTGTATTACAAAGATCACACATTCCTGTTGGTGACCAACATTTGGGAAAATCTGTTATATCCTGTTATACCAACTTTTCAGAAACCTACTGTCAGAGGGAATTTTGAAGTTCATGGAGGAGGAAGGTTGTTTTTCAGTTCCCCATCTATCCCCTAATCCAAATCATTGATGAAGATGAAGAGCACTGGGACCAGAACAGAGCCCTGGAGCACCCCACTACACACTTCCCTCCATGTAGATGCAGTTCCATTGAGGACCACACGTGGAGTACGGCTGGTCAGCTACGAATCCATCTGGTGGTGATGCTGTCTAACCCACATTTTTCTATCTTATATTAAAGTCCAAATTATATCCACAGCATTCCTCTGGTCCACTAATTTTGTCACCTGGTCAAAAAATGTAATAAGATTTGTCTGGCATGATCTGTTTTTGACAAACCCATGTTGGCTTTTGGTTATGACTTTGTTTGCCTCTAGGTGTTCGCTGATTCGTTGCTTATCTTTTCCAAGATCTTCCCAGGTATTGATAGATCTGTAGTTTCCTGGATCCATTTTTCCCCTTTTTTGAAGATACAATACAGTAGGCTGTCAGAAAACCTTATATATGAAAACCTATCATGTTTGTTTATTTTCTTTAATAGAAAGTAGTGATGGCTTATGTTGCTTTTTGAAGAAACCGTGCTTTATCCAAGGAACTAGTTCCAGCTTGTTTCATCATCTTTCCAAACCTGTGGCAGTAAAAAAATCTGTTCTCAACTGGCAAGAGATCAAGAGGTTATTTTATTTTTTATATTCAACTTATACTCAACCTTATCAACAACTCAAATAATATGGCTGGCTGGATTGTTCAAATTATGCTAACAAACAATGTTTTGCAAAACCATGTTTGCACAATTTAGGGATATTTATTTTATTAGGCTAATATGATCCTCCAATTGTGCCTGATTCTGAGTAGTTTAAATAGTAATCATTAAAAATTAAATACAATTTGAAAATATGAGCAACCGAATAATTTCCTGAATGCTGAATAGCAACCTTAGTATATGTATCTCATTACTTTATACATGAGACAAAACAATTCCTCAGTCCCCCAAAACCCATTGAAGTAAACAATCAATAGTTTTATAAAAAAAATTGACAAGAGTTAGATGTTATACAGATAAAAGAAACTGAAACTCAAAACTGCTTGTTCTGGACCAGTTACAGCTTCCAATAGTCTTCAATGGCAGTCTCATGTTGTATGCATTGCAATAATCCATACAAGTACTAAGACATGAGTGATTACAGGTAGTCCTTGGGAAACAATAGGCCATTTAGGAAAGTGACACCAACCCCCAAGTTATATACGCCCGTTTCAAGTTATGACAGCTGCAGTGCCACTAAAGTCATTCACCCTTATGACAAACCATGGGAATGCTATAGTGCCCCCCTTCTTGCCCCCCATCCCGCCCCAGCGGGATCCAGAGCGCTCAGGACTGCTTTCCATGCAGCCTGGAAGCAGCAACCATTTTCAAGTCTCTTGCTGAAATGATTGCTGCTTTCAGAGCTTTCTGCGACAATCAGCTATCTGCTGATTGGATAGCCATCAAGAGGCTGCAAAGCTCTTCTATCTCTCTAGGTTTTGGGAAGACAATTCTTGCATAAAAGGCAGCTTCAGGACAAGCTTTCCAAAAGTTTTCTTTTGCTTAACCCCTCCCTCCCTTGCCCCTCTCCCCAAAGGCCACATTGCTTCAATAAAAAAACCTGAGAGGGACAGATTTGTTGATAAACCCCTCATCCCCATTAAGTTTATAGAAATGTTGATAGGAGTCAAGACAAATTGTGGAATTTGGATTTACACTGGAACTTCCTTTCCCAAGATGACCAGCACAGGGTTAAAGGAAGTGCTTTCAAAAAGAGAAATGTTTCCCCCTCTATAGTGAGCTGGAGCTGTAGTTTGATGGTCCTGCAACAGTAAATATACGGAACACAATTGACCTAAGTACTATATACTATTCTGAAGAAATTGTATTCAGCAGGATGTGAGATTTTTTTAAGATGGGATCAAGTTACTTCACCATGGCTGGATTCTCATCACTTTCTCAGATGAAAAATGTATATCTCAAGCAGAGATTTTTTTTTTTTAAATGTATGACTTGTCAGTTTTAACATTTCACATTGCCAACAAAAGCAAATAAGGATAGAATATCCCCAACAATCTCCAAACTATTTCAAACGCCTTGATTCTGGAAAGACAGTCTGATAATTTTATGATACCAAATCAGTTATTGATAAATTTTTAGCTTTTAAGAGCCGTGGTGGCACAGTGGTTAGAATGCAGTACTGCAGGCTAACTCACTGCTAACTCCAGGAGTTCAATTCTCACTGACTCAAGGTTGACTCAGCCTTCCATCTTTCCGAGGTCAATAAAATGAGGACTCAGATTGTTGGGACCATATGCTGACTCTGTAAACCACTTAGAGAAGGCTGTAAAGCACTATGAAGTGGTATATAAGTTTAAGTGCTATTGCTATCTTGCTTTCTAATATACTGAATCTTTCATTTAGACCTTAACTCAGCAGATGCAAGGGCATTATTTTATGTTTTAGCACTCCTTCAATTATTGCCCTGGCACTAGCAAATTGAGAGACTATGATTGACTCAATCTCTCAAGGAGCTTTTGCAGCTGAAGGTGGCTTGAAATCAAGTCTCCTGGGTTCTAATTCAACAATTTAACCAGTACTCCACTCTGGTTCTATATCGTTTTAAAAATAATCCATCAGACAAGTTGTTCCTTTGCAACTCCAGAATCCTCAGCTGTAACAAGCATAAACCATTGCACCAAGGAATATTGCATCTGTTGCTACAAGGGAAGAATCCATGCCATTAGCAAAATCCAGTACATTAGCCATGTACTGAAGCAGAATATGCTGATAGTTGTTTGCTTGTTCTTATGACAAGCATCATACATTATTTGAAACAAAATAAAAACAAAGCCATTATTATTTTAACAATGTTGTTCAGAAATGTTTTTTTCTATCTAGCTCAGACTTGTTGTCAGAAGAACCACTAACAGAAGACTCACCCATCAGTCTTGGCTTGCGAGAAGCAGTTACTACTTACCTATTTATGACTGATGACGTGTCATTACAGGGCTCACCAAACAGAAAAGGAAGGCAAACCAAAGATGTATAAAGCTAATATTGGAAGTATTTCTGGAATATTAAACTTGAACACAAGATCTGTATTTTTATCAGGTTGATTCAAGGTGGTTATCCTTAAATCAGTGTTATCATAGTTAACTCTTCATCTTTTTCAAGAAGCTTGGCTCATTCAAATATTGTGTGTGTGTGTGTGTAGTATATTTATGTATTTTCCCTACAGGTTTTGCACTGGGTAATTCATAATTGATTAGTAATGCAAAAGCTGAATAAACCAAATAATTGTTTCACCAGGCTACAATGGATATTAATGTCAATAGTTCAAGAAACAAAGGAAAGGAAGGAAAAATTGCTTTCTCTGATCTGAGAGAAAGAATAGTAGGAATGGAGCTACCAAAAATAGAATGGAAATGCAAGTGTTCTATATACAGTATCCACAAATGGCATATAAAAGGCACATACAAACCTATGGCAGCTTCTGGCCACATGCATAAGCTGCATGGTTTGCTTAATGAAGCCACAATACATTGGTTTTATGTTAAAACTAAACAAGCCAAACATGTTCACCACCTTGAGTTATTTCTAAAAATAATAAAGGAGGAATACAAGTAAAATTTAAAAAATAAACTATAATGGGAGTCACTGATGATGTCTGAGCTTGGTTGTTTGCTTGCAAATGTTTCATTACCTGATTAGCACTGACCTTAGTTGGGTAATGAAATGTCTACAAGCAAACAACAAAGTTCAGAGAGCACCAAGAAATATATATGAGTTACATATATTCTTTTATATTGTAAGTCATTATAGCCTGAACAATCAGGAAATCAGTCCAAAGCCCACAAGAGTAGAGTAGTTACTCTTAGTATTGAACTTGTCTAGTTCCTAGTTTCCTACACAGATTTCAGGAATATGCAACCTCTGATCTTCCAATGTTAAAATTTTTCAGTATCCCTAAGCACTGGCCATGCTAATTAGAATTTTTATCAGTTACAATTTGTAACACTTTGAAAGTTACGTATATCTAACCCCTGCCCTATAGTTTTAGGATTATCTTCAACATTAAAGAGATATAGCTAGAAATATAAGTTATTCAAGTCTTAACAAAATGCACTTACTTGTTTACAGCTAAAAGATAGAGAAATAATTTTTTCAGGGATATCTTGTTATTTAGAAAACTCCCCATAATGTTATTGTGAGACAATTGGATGTCATTTAACAATCACAAACTTTATTCCAATTTATTACAGCAGAATATTTTTTATCTGCTGTACAGTTGCTATACTTATAACCTATAAGAGCTAAATAATTGGAGACAAATCATTCCCTGAAATTAGTTTTGGCATAAAGTCTGTCAGAATGCAAAATAGTGGACCGTTTTTAAATGAGATAAGCTGGTCAGAAAACTGTTATTTCTATGACAAACACTAGATAACTGAAATCTACATAATTCTGCAGCATATAAACATTACGGATTTTATTCATAATTACCAATTTGTACACTAAACAGGTCTTCAACTCACAAATGTGCTTTAATTTAAACTTTGGTGGTGTCAAAAACAACTCCAATATCAAGGTAGGAAAAATCCAACATTCAGAACACCCAATGCAAAAATACCCTATTCTGTCCACCTCAAAGTAATTTCTTGTCCCAGATGTTATCTAACAAAAAGGAAGTAGTGATGGAAATATGATCTCCAGGCAAATGATATTCTTAAACATATAAAATAGTTACAATACACCAATGTTCAAAAAGCTACTATATAACGTAGCTTCAATGTAAGCAGCATTTCTTCACTTTGATCTCACAAATAATGCTAGTAAGGAAATTAAAAATAAAAGTACAAAAAGGGGTTTCAAAAACATTGTTTAACAATGTCCCATTGCCTTTGGGAACAGTACCTCATGCATAGACCTTGACTCTTTGTTATACACAAATATAAAATTAACTGATTCCCAAAACCACACTTTACAAGTATCTACAATGAAACATTTATAATATTGAAAAGATTGTTTCAAACTATAACCGGAATGGCAATTATTAACAGTAGGGAAGAAAACAATACCGTGACCATCATTGGCCATGGCTAGATCTGAATCTACAGTACGCCCTTCCTTGTGTAGACACTTTTATACCCTGCATTCAGGATATGTCATCAGTACTAGGTCATGGGAGGCACAGCACGGCCAGATTTAGAAATTCAAGAACGCACAGAAGCTCAACATAAATGGGTGTCCCAGTACCATGAGAATCATGCTACAATGACATGATAAATATGGAAAATGATAATTTACTAGGAAAAGAAGTGCAACCAAATTGGGACCTTCTACTACATCTATTTAAAATAGTAGATTAGTTTCAGGTCATATATGCAAACCTCTTGTAACAGTTTACTATAAAAGTAGACATTTCATACTTGCTAGGCTTGAAAATAATATCTTCTATTGATTAAATACTGTAGTTATGCATAAACTATTAGGATAAAGTATGAGTTTCTGACACATTAAGTCACTTAAATAAACTAGATAGAATGTTAACTACAGCCTTGGATTGCTAATTATTTTTTGGCTCTTAAAACTTTGTTCTCCAGTGGCACAATTTTGTCAGTATATATATATGCAAAGAACATTAATGGTTATTTCAACTTGATACAAGGAATGAAAAAAAACCCTTTGCCAACCTGCTCCTACCTTTTGAAGACAAGAATAAATCCCTTTCCATAATGTTAAAAAATGCCTAGCAAAGACCAACTGAACAAAAGATAAGGGCAATCTTTTTACTTTTATGAAGAGTAACCCTTGCCCCTAAATAATTCCCTGAAGTCAGTTCTGTGTCCCATGCAACAAGCATGCTATTCCATTAAAATAGAGAGTGCTCATCATACGACAGGCTCCAGCCATCCAGCAGAAATTTCATATCATGTTGAACAGCAAAGTGCTATTTGTTGTACTTTGCCCAAGTCTGTGAGAAGTTGTTTTATACAATGCTTCAGTTGAGGAAGTCTTGCTAACGGTTCGGGTGGCTCCAGCTCTCCAGTATAATCCAACCAACTCTCTAAAACTGTAAGAGAAGAGAAGATACATAACAATCACAAAGGCCTAAGGTACTGATGGCTAAATTTAAGTAGATTTGTATTAGCTATAAAGAATTTCAGTGGGATAGCGTAATCTTTCCTTTAAAGGAATCAATTTTTCAGGTGCTTTTTTTTTTTTTTAAATATATTTTATTAGATTTTATAGGGGTACAGGGATTACATTAAGGTGCTTAGGAACCACCATGGAGGTGGGTATATTAAACATCCAAAAAAAGAAGGACAATCACAAATATATAACTCAAATCAAATCTTTTAAACTTCCCTCTCTAATTCCCTCATTTAATCTTACTTATTCAAATTAATAAATTCTACGTAAGTTTCAAACGATCCTATCAAATATCAGTTACATTTCAATTCTAAAAATCCAAATCCTGTTTTTAAGCTTTACTAACTTACAATTACTATATTTCAATTAGCCTTAAATAGACATATTATTAACACTTCGGGTGCCCTTTTTTTTTTTACATAATTATATCTGGTATATTGTTCTCGCAACAACATTCCCATATCTTCTTCATTGATACCATTTTTTTCTCTTATCACCCATCCCTCTTATTCTCCTTTTATTTCCAAATAATTCTCTTAAAATAAAAATATCAGGCCAACAAATAAATTTCTATCTAATTTAAATATATATTCTATCAATGCCTCTATATCTATAAAAATCTTTTTAAACCAGTAGATAAAGTTTACTTCTCCAATACATATCATATCTAAAACAAAGTAATATTACAAAGGGTATCCTCTTAAAAATTTCACGTGTTCCATTAGTTGTTAAGTCAGTCAAGAAATCAAAGCCTTTTTAATCCCATTAAATAAGACTTTAAAATACATTTTTAAATCTAACTCTGGGCTTCTTTCTATGCCATAGTGGTTTCCATAGTAAGGTTCCTACATAATCAAACCACAATATTAAAAGGTCCATATTCTTTAACGCTTCAAATTGGTCAAAGTTCTCTTTCCTTTCTTCTAATAGCCTTTGGATGGTAAAAGCTGTTTTATTCCATGTTATATTTGCCAATTGTTTATCCACCTTTTCTCGATTTTCAATAAGTTGTATCTGAGTGTCAGTCTCTGTTGGTATTGATGCTTCAGACATCTCTGTTGAAGTTGTTGTATAGTCATCAGACTTCTCGATAGGTTGTGTTGGAAGTTGAATAAAATTAGTTTGTTTTGTGGTTTCCACGGTTTCTCTCAGTGTAGGGAAAAGGGATTGAAAATAGGAACTCACATCCTCTGCAGCTTCTAAAATTGTTTCCAATATAAGTTCATAGTCCAGTTGTGTATTAAGTTCCATATCGATAGTAATAAGGCTTTTTAATCTTTAAAGAAGGCTCTACTTCATAAGAATCAAGCAAGCATTCACCTTCAATTTTCAATAGGCCAGCTGCATCCGTTATCTTGTAGTTATCACCCTTTCAGGGTCATAGCCATTCCCAGCCATAAAGAAATATAATTGCAGTACCACTTTTCGACACAAGATGTCCTCAGCAAACCAAAAAATCTTTTTTTTTTTTCCTTTCCAAATAATAGATTTTTTATTTTTCGTGTTGAAAAAGATGAAGAAAGGGTTCAAAATAATAAATGCGTAGTTGTAACAATAATAGTCAAGAATAAAATGTTTTCAGGTCCCCTCAGTATTCCAAAATTTAAATAGTCCATCAAAATTGACTGGTTTTTATTTATATATTTTTTTTCCCAACGCTGTTTTTCCCCATTGCCCAAACGCTGCTTCCTCACGACAGGGAAATAGTTCAAAGAAAGCTTTTAACAGGAAAGTAGTTAGGGAAAAAAAAAGGGGATAGGAAAGGTCTCACCCGGATTCTCCACGGGGGTTTTTTCGCTTAGATGTTCTTCTGGCTTTCAGCTGGTGCGACGAAGTGATCGTCCATTTTATTGGGCGATCTTTTCCTCCGGCGGCCCTAAGGAGATAGCTCGAACTGGGGAGAGCCGCCGCTCTTCCCCAGTCGAGCAGGAGCCTCCTCTAACGGTAGTCACCTCTATGGGGCGACTTTCAACCCGATTAAGGGTCTACCGGCGGAGGGAAAGCAGCCGGTGGGAGAGAGATCTCTCCGTACGACTGCTGGTGTCGCGATCCGGAACCGGAAGCCTTTCAGGTGCTTTTTAATAAAATATATGAACTATCAAGCAATTCAAAATAGCAAGAAGTTCCTCCCTTAAAGCTTTGCTTCTTGATTTTCTAGCTATAACTAGGTAAATGAAGGCATATAGTTGAAAGAATACAGATGTGGTTTAACAGTTATTATTTATTTTGTTGTTTTTCATTTCAAGTATGTAGTGGCATATAGTTTTCAAGCCATACTTGGAACTACATCAATTTACTGTAACTGTATTTTCAGATACATCAAGCCTCTGTTTAGTAGAAGTACCATAATCAATCAGTCTATTAATCAATCAGAGAAACCAACTGAAAAATCACAAGTACTGCCAGTAAAGGATATGAAATCAAAGATATCCCACATTGTTAATAATAATAATAATAATAAAGTTGGAAGGGACCTTGGAGGTCATCTAGTCCAACCTCCTGCTCAGGCAGGAAACCCTATACCATTTTAGACAAATGGCTGTCCAGTCTCTTAAAAACTTCCAGTGTTGGAGCATTCACTGCTTCTGGAGGCAGGTTGTTCCACTGATTAATTGTTCTGTCAGGAAATTTCTCCTTAGTTCCAGGTTGCTTCTCTCTTTGATTAGTTTCCATCCATTGCTTCTTGTCCACCCTTCAGTGCTTTGGAGAATAGCTTGACTCCCTCTTCTTTGTGGCAGCCCCTGAGATATTGGAACACTGCTATCATGTCACCCCTTGTCCTTCTCTTCATTAAACTAGACATACCCAATTCCAGCAACCGTTCCTTATATGTTTTAGCCTCCAGTCCCCTGATCATCTTTGTTGCTCTTCTCTGTACTCTTTCTAGAGTCTCAACATCTTTTTTACATCGTGGTGACCAAAACTAGATGCATATTCCAAGTGTGACCTTACCAAGGCATTGTAAAGTGGTATTAACACTTCATGTGATCTTGATTCTATCCCTCTGTTAATGCAGCCTAGCACTGTGTTGGCTTTTTTGGCAGCTGCAGCACACTGCTGGCTCATATTTAAGTGATTGTCCACTAGGACTCCAAGATCCCTCTCACAGTTGCTACTATTGAGCAAGGTACCACCTATACTATACCTATCTGGGTGGCTTTGGGCCAATTACTTTATTTCAGTCCTAGTGATGTTATGACTGACAATAAAGCACATAAGCATCAGTTACAGGTAGTCCTCTATCTATGACATTAGCTCAAAATTTCTGTTGTTAAATGAGGCAGTTGTTAAGTGAATTTTGCCCTATTTTATGGCCTTTCACGCCACAGTTAAGTGAATCCATGCAGTTGTTAAGTTTAATAACATGGTTGTTAAGTGAATCTGACTTCCCCACTGACTTTCCTTGTCAGAAAGTCGCAAAGGGTGATCATATGATCCCAGGACACTGCAACCGTCATACATATGAGTCAGTTGCCAAACGTCTGAATTTTGATCACATGACCATGTGGATGCTACAATGGTGGTACCCGTGAAAAATGGTCATGTCATTTTTTTCAGTGCTGTTGTAACTTTGAACAGTGACTAAGTGGAAGGTTGTAAGTTGAGGACTACCTGTAATGATTTCAGCAGTTCTACAATCTGTGAATAGTTCCTATTAAACTTAAGGCTTAAATTTTCTTTGAAGCACTACAAATTCAATTTACATCATCATCATAAAGCAAACAGCTGTATTTCAGAGAGGTTTAGTTGCTATTCAATAGAAGCAATTTTCTTTAATACCTATCATCAATTTTATTTGGCAGCTGTGCCTTTTCTGCTGTAGCCCCCACTTCATGGAACATCCTCCCTCCCCCATACAGAGGCTGGCCTTCTCTGTTTTAGCTTTCTGGAGGTCCTTCAAGACTTGTTTCTTAGCAAGCCTCAGAACTGGCAAAATAGTGGGATGGCTCCTGAGTAATTAACAACTCCTTTTTGCTTTCTTTCTTTTTATTCTGGGTTGTTTTTTATATTAACAATATTAATTCACTTGATTGTTAGATGGCCAGCTATATAAATATGATGAATGTGAATGAGCATGCCTCTTTTAGTTACAAAAGCTAGAGAGCTATTTCAGTATGGAAAACTGCAGTTAAATTTAATATTATATATGATAGAAGTCTACCTGGAATCAGCTCTGTTTTAACAAGATTTAACCTGATCCACTTTAGAGGACTTGCAGCAGCCTGCATACTGATAGTTTCATCCAACCTATTGTAATATCTGAAAAGCATCCTGTGATGACCAATGAAGAACTTTTTTAAAATTTTAAACAATTTTGAATACACAAAAGACTAGATAATGAACTCTGGATAGGTCACCAGAAAGACATAAGAGAAAACACTGGCCCTTTCAGGAAGATTCTAAACTCAGTTTGCCAACCAATATAATTACGAACCTATATTAAACAGATTTAATGTAAGAAATAGAACACAAGAAAAATAATAATTGAACAGACCTTACAAACTCTTAACATTTGTAGCAGAAAAAAGCCATTACCATCTAGTTCCTTTTCAATTAAATCCATCCTGTGAGTAACTTCATCTTGCAGGGACTCGACGTGGGTTAAAAGGTTAAGCTGCCACTGCAGCTGGGAATTCATAATTCCATCTTTGTCTTTTTCAAGCAGTTTCACTTCAGTATCTTCTTCTGATGTAATTTTTTCTCTTACCTAGAAAAATACACACGTTAACATTTCTTATAAACAGTGAATAATTTTAAAGAAAAACTGTTCAAGAGATTATATATGAGGAGCTGTGGTGGCGCAGTGGTTAGAATGCAGTATTGCAGGCTAACTCTGCCCACAGCCAGGATCTTCCATCCTTCCAAGGTCGGTAAAATGAGGACCCAGATTGTTGGGGGCAATATATAAACTGCTCAGAGGGCTATAAAGCAATGTGAAGCGGTATATAAGTCTAAGTGATATCGATATATATATAATTCCTAATATTTTTGGTTCAAAAGATTAAATGATAATGCCTGCCTGTGAATGAAGTACAAATTAATGTCTAATATATTATAGTTAAGTTATAAATATACACATGCATGTACTATACACATGCAAACAGTTATACTAGACACAAGCATCACAGACATTCTCTGAAAATCAGCAAGTAAGTTGCAAAGAATAGCTAGTTACCTACTCCTGTTTCCCCGAAAATAAGACCGGGTCATGTTTTTTGCCTCCAAAAGAGGCACCAGGTCTTATTTTCGGGTGGTGATCTTTTATATTCACCTCCAGCATCAAAAGCCCCGCCCAGCCGGTCCACTTCTTCTGGCTGAAGGAGCAGTTTCATTCTGTAGCTGCATTCTGGCCTGCATTTTGCAGTCAGGCCTTTCGGGAAGGCCTCTGCAGCCAAGTACCGAGTTATGGATTGAATCCATAGCTCGGTTCTCGGCTGCAGGGGCCTTCCTGAAAGGCCTGTGACTCAGAAATGCAAGCTTGGCTGCAGAAGAAGTGGGCCAGTGAGGAGAGGCCTGGCTGCCAGGTAAGTGGTTGTGGGGCACGTGGAGCAGCTCCATACCCCACTACTGCCCTAGCTTGATTTTTAGGTGTGTACCCTGCCCCCAAACTAGGGCTTATTTTTGGGACAGGACTTATATTAGGCCCACCCCCCAAAATCAAGCTAGGGCTTATTTTTGGGGTAGGCCTTACTTTTGGGGAAACATGGTATGGGGTGAGGTTGTTTTTTTTTTGTATTTATGATTGACATTGTTTTTGTTTGCTGCCTGGAGTCACATATTGAGATGTGGGGTCATACAAATTGAATAAATGAATAAATAAACGTGTGTTTTGCTAATTCTTCAGCTTTCCTAACAATGAATTTATAAACTTCAGTTCCTGTAAAACTGATACAAAGGATTTTTTCTTGTATCTTATTATTTGACTTGCTAGAGTTGATTAGCAATGTGTTTTTCATTTTCACTTCCATTCTCATTCTCTCTCTCTCTCTCTCTCAACATTCCTTAGCTACATGAACCCAACTAATGTAATCATCATCACAACAGCATAGGAATTCTAACTTTCCATCTGTAGTGTTAAAAACTAGAAAGGGTCCAGTAAAACATACCTTAGAGTAGTTATGTTTTGATTCATTTTCCAACTTGCATATTTCTCTATCCAGTTCCCATCCTAATCTCTCCACTACGGCATCATCTCCATTTTCTCTTATCCTATTAACACCATCATCAATGTCCGAATTTCTGGTTTCTACAACAAGTCTCTGTTCTATAGCAGGATAGTAAGCTCGAGGTTTTTGGTAACAATGCTCACTAGTGATATAAGATTCCTCTACAAAGGGAATGGTTGGAGGTTTCTCAACTGTTCCATTAAAAGTTCTATAACTTGTGGTCTCCTCTTTGCAACTGTTTTCTTCAATGTGAATGAGTCTAGTGGTATGAGATTTTTCTTCTATTTTGAGATGCTTCCAAGGCTGACACCAAAGTTTCAAGTCAGGATGTTCCTTGCTTCTGTTAAAAAATAAATACATGGAAGTTACACTGAAAACTTTTATTAGAATTCAGCTTATAACTTTTATCTTCTAAACTCATCTGAAATAGCTGGAAACTAGCGAACATGAACTTTCTATCAGATTTCAGAAAAGTCAGTGTTAATGCTTGGCATGTGCATATTAGAAATGTCTTACTATTTATCAGCTTAAACTTAAAACTTAACTAGAATAAGTAAAACAAGTAAAACATCATCTGACATAAATGAGCCTATCTGAATTTAATGTCAACTCTTAACATTCTTCAGTGATTCCATTGATTCTTAAAAATCATACAGTAAGTGTTTAGAACACTGTAAAATGGAACACAAATCTTCATACTGGCTTCAAAGAAAAGATGTACAAGTTCAAGCATGTGTTGCAGTTATTTCCAAATTAAGTGCCGTGGAACATTCCTCAAAGGCTCCCTATACATGGTAAGAAGAAATGCTACCCCATGAATTTCCGAGACAGTAACAGATTATTTTAAACATCCCTTCAATGATTAGTGACTCCTACTTCAGTTATTTCACATAAATACAGCCATTTTCAAATGTTGCAAATGAAGTTTCATTCGGCAGTGGTAAAGAGGAGGAGCAGATGGGGGGGGGGAGTAGACATTTTAAAATATAGGAAACTGTACTAGCTTGCTATTTCTTATCAGTATTACTTGATATCTTATAACAACAAATCATTATCCATCTAAAGTTTGATTAATCAGAACTATTGCTGATTCTACTTATGGCCTGAAGCTAGCTTGTTCCAACTATTTGGGTTTGGGTACAGATGGTGTATTTTTCTACTGATATGCTAAATGAAAACAAAAGGTATTCAAGGTCAAGTTGGACCATAAGAGGGGAAGTGCTGTAAAAATGGTTTATTATTATCCTGGACCAACTTAATAAGCATACCAATATATAAATGTTAGGATATACAATAGCTTTATGAAATTCAATTATATTTAATTCTTTGAATTGCATCACTATAATTTAAGCAAATACATCCAAATATAGCTTACTGCAAGATGCTCATCTTCAACTGAAGTCCATGTAGCACTTCTATCACTTTTTGTACATCGCCAAGAAGCTGGTGCGTAGCTACTATTTTCTTAGCATTTTGATGGGAATAGTTTTCTCCCAAAAATGCTAAACCATGCATGTGGCCTTTGCATAACCATTCCTTTTCATACCAATACTTCAAACTGGATCGCTTGCCTAAAGCAACAACGGGGAAGTAAATTAAAAATAATAAAAGCAAGTAAATGCTCATTATTAGCCAAATTCTAATCTGCCACTATTTTCACTTTTAAAATAAACAGCAAAAATTTGGCATATTGATTTGGCATAGAAATTTAACCTCCAAATCTGAAAAAACTTTCAATAATAATGAAAGCTACAACAAACTACATTTTAATAATAATCTTTGAGTAAATTAGTAAAAAATAGTAAAATTATGAGTTTAAAACATTAATTAAAAAAAGCACAATAACATAAATGGTATTATTCCTTCTCCCCCAGACCATGATTCCTAATTCTGTCATCTCTAACTTAGAGAACTGAAGATACTTTTAATCAAGTTTCAGGAACAAACAGGAAAACATTAGGAATAATACACAAATCTTTTAAAATAGAGTTTCTTTTTATACTGCTATACAGTGGTGTGTAAAAATTTGTGAAGACTTTTGAATTTTCAATATTTTTGCATAAATATTGATCTGTTCTTCATACAAGTCCAAAACTAGTTGAAGAGAATCTAATTATATAATAATAATAATAATAATAATAATAAAGTTGGAAGGGACCTTGGAGGTCATCGAGTCCAACCCCCTGCTCAGGCAGGAAACCCTATACCATTTCAGACAAATGGCTGTCCAGTCTCTTCTTAAAAACTTCCAGTGTTGGAGCATTCACCACTTCTGGAGGCAGGTTGTTCCACTGGTTAATTGTTCTAACTGTCAGGAAGTTTCTCCTCACTTCCAGGTTGCTTCTTTCCTTGACTAGTTTCCATCCATTAACTTCTTGTCCTGCCCTCAGGCGCCTTGGAGAATAGCTTGACTCCCTCTTCTTTGTGGCAGCCCCTGAGATATTGAATACTGCTATCATGTCCCCCTAGTCCTTCTTTTCATTAAACTAGACATACCCATTCCAGCAAACGTTTGATATGCTTTTAGCCTCCAGTCCCCTAATCATCTTGTTGCCCTTCTCTGCACTCTTTCTAGAGTCTCAACATCTTTTTTACATCGTGGTGACCAAAACTGGATGCAGTATTCCAAGTGTGGCTTACCAAGGCATTGTAAAGTGGTATTAATACTTCACGTGATCTTGATTCTATCCCTCTGTTAATGCAGCCCAGCACTGTGTTGGCTTTTTTGGCAGCTGCAGCACACTGCTGGTCAATTTAAGTGATTGTCCACTAGGACTCCGAGATCCCTCTCACAGTTACTACTATTGAGCAAGGTACCCCCTATACTATACCTGTACATTTGGTTTTTCTTGCCTAAATGTAGAACCTTACTTTTTTCACCATTGAATTTCATTTTGTTAGATAGCGCCCAATCTTCAAGTCTGTCCAGGTCCTCCTGTATCTTAAGCCTGTCTTCTGGAGTGTTGGCTATTCCTGCCAGCTTGGTGTAATCGCAAAATTGATGAGTTCCCCATCTATCCCCTCGTCCAATCGTTGATGAAGATGTTGAAGAGCACTGGCCCAGGACAGAGCCTGGGGCACCCCACTGCACACTTCCCTCCATGTAGATGCGGTTCCATTGAGGACCACACGCTGAGTACGGCCGGTCAGCAGCTACGAATCCATCTGGTGGTGATGCTGTCTAACCCACATTTTTCTATTTTATCAAGTAGTAGGTTGTGATCTACTTTATCAAATGCCTACTGAAGCCAAGTAAATTATATCCACAGCATTCCTCTGATCCACTAATTTTGTCACTTGGTCAAAGAATGCAATAAGGTTTGTCTGGCATGATCTGTTTTTGACAAACCCATGTTGGCTTTTAGTAGTGATTTTGTTTGCCTAGGTGTTCGCTGATTCGTTGTTTGATATCTTTTCCAGAATCTTCCCAGGTATTGAGGTCAGGTGATAGGTCTGTAATTTCCTGGGTCCATTTTTTCCCCTTTTTTGAAGATGGGAACTACATCAGCTCTTTTCCAGTCCTCCGGTAATTCCCCAGTGCTCCAGGATCTTTGAAAAATATAGTTCAATGGTTCTGAGATCACATCTGCCAGTTCCTTGAGAACCCTGGGGTGTAATCCATCTGGTCCTGGTGATTTGAACTCGTCTAGGCTGGACAGGTGCTCAGTTACCGTTTTCTTGCTATCTTAACTTGCATTTCTATTCTGTTTTTTATGGCACTATTTTTGGTAGGTTGGTCTGTTTTTTCCCTTTGTGTAAAGACAGATGCAAAAAATGAGTTAAATAGTTCTGCTTTCTCCTGTTGCTTGTCACTTTTTGCCACTTTCACCCACTAGTGGACCAATCATTCCTTCACTTTTTTCTTGTTTTTTACATGTTGAAAGAAGCTTTTTTTATTATTTTTGACTTTGGTCGCAAGCCTTAGTTCATTATGAGCCTTAGCTTTCCTCACTTCATCTTTGCAGGCTCGGGCTATTTGCTGATATTCTGTCTTAGTTATGTGCCCCTCTTTCCACTTTCTATATTTGTCCCTTTTATCTTTCAATTTATCATTTACATATCAATGAGTAAAAAAATTATATTGAATTATTGAAGAAAATGTATGGAGAACAGATCACATTTTAGATCACTTTTATGCAGAAATATTAAAAATTCAACAAGGATGAGCCTATAGTAGCAGTTTCTTCCTTGCCAGGACTGTAATGGGGGACTCGGCAGCTGCCTAAATTCAATTTTTACTAATTAAACAAGAAAATTCACTTTTTCAACTTAAAAGAAAAATATTAATGCTATGTAGACTCAAAATCAGTAAATTTCACAAATTATTTAATATATTAGCAGTTTACCATATTCACTAGAATGGCTATTACAGTAAATTAAACAATTTGCTATCAAATACTTGAAAAATTAAGGTATGCTGACAAATAATCAAAAAGCAGTACAATAATACATAAAATAATATAATTATTACATACTATTAGAAGACTTTGCAACTTTAGAAATCTTTGTACCTGGAGGATCTTGACAAACATAACACGTATATTTCTCAGGTACATTTTCTTCTAATAAACCCATGCAAACTCCATGCTGCCAACAGAGACATTCTTCACACTGTTAAATATTAGACGGAATTAGATTCAACAGCTAAGCACAACTATCTGGCTCTTTCATAAGCTAAGCAAGAAATTTAGACTATTTCAAACTCTCTATAACATTGGGGCAAGTCAAGGTATGGCCATTCTGGGTATATCTGCACTATGTTCCATCCTACTGTTACCATCTCTGAAGCAAAACAAACAGGTACATTTAGGTTGTAGACAGTAAAGGGCTTGACTGCTTCTTCAACTTGGGAAAATCTGAGTTGGAAAACAAATTTAAGGCTTGTAAATCATTACTGTTTTAAAATTGTGATAATTTTGATTATTTCTTCAGCTTGCTGGGTGACCAGTTCCCTTCTTTTTTTTTGTAGGAAAGTAGTACAGTCATTATTCATAAATAGAAACATAAGAAACATAGGGGGACAAAAATAATACAAATAAGTTGACCTGAACTTTTTAGCATTTGTCCATGATCTACTAAAATAAATATCTAGAACAAGTAAGAAAACAGTAAGTTGAGGGGGGGGGAATCTATTAGCTCTTCATGATAGACAAGACTAGGAATCCAAAAGCATGAAGGACAATACTCTTTTTATTATAAGTTACACTAACAGAGTCTTCCAAGTCTGAATGTGTTTCCCCCTTCTTTCCCTTTATAGTCCTGGGGTCATGTTCCTCCTGGGAGGAACATTTTCTCAGGTTACAGTTCCAACTCAAACCATTGCTTTAATACAGGTAATCCTCGATTTACAACAGTTCATTTGACCATTCAAAGTTACGACGACACTGGAAAAAAATGACTTATGACCATTTTTCACACGACTGTTGCAGCATCCCCACGGTCACGTGATCAAAATTCAGACACTTGGCAACTCACTCATAGTTATGAGACGGCTGTAGTGTCCCGGGGTCATGTGATCACCTTTTGCCACCTTCTGACAAGCAAAGTCAATAGGCAAGCCAGATTCAAATAATAATGGTGTTACTAACTTAACTACTACAGTGATTCACTTAACAACTGGGCAAGAAAGTTCATAAAATTCATTTAACAACTGTCTTGCTTAGCAAAAAAAAAATTGGGCTCAATTGTGGCCATAGGTCAGGGACTACCTGTAACAGCTTTTCCTTTTGTCTCTCAACGTCATTCTGTCTAGCCATTACAAAACTGTACTTATCAAGAAGTCTTCCCAATTAGTTATCCAGGATGAAGTTGCAATAATCCTATGATTCCTATTTGCACTTCTTTGGGGACTGGCAATTTCTTCTATTATACTCTCATCTTCTGCAATGTACCTGAATCATAAAGTCATTTTCTTCCTCTACTTCACAAATGCAGCGAACGATTTCAAAGTCATTATCATCATCTTCAAGATCTTCATCAGGATTGGTTGTTACATCAATATCTCTACTGCAGTCATCATCACTCCAAAGCAAACTTTCTGTAGATGATTCACTCAGCGTATCATCTTCTGTGTGCAAACATTGAATTTGAATTAATCCAACAGATTGTGGATGGTTTATAAATTATTGCCTGCTACTCAATAGGTATTAGCAATATTTTCATACATTTTGATTTGCATACATGTGGAGAGCTGATGAATTGATAATTAACAACAGAAAGACATTGGTGCAACACAATCACAGATAAAGAACCATTCATTTCAGCAAAGGAATCCAATATAAACAGGTATTTATTTATTTAGTGTATTTATATGGCTATTCCCCTCACATATGTGACTCTGAATGGCTAACAATATTAAAAATAATTAAAACATATACAAAAATATAAAATCCACAGCATAGATACTATATTTGATCTTAGCCAAAAAGCTGAGAAAAGAGCTCTGCCCTTACCCAGGGGTCCAAGCTCGGGCACACAACCACGTTTGGGGCCTTAGTAAGGCCAACAGCGACACTGTCAATCTAATTGCAGGGAGCATTATATTCCAGAGGGTGGGCCCCATGATAGAAAAGGGTCTCCTGGACCTGCCAGTCGACAACTGGAGAGTCCCTAAATAATTTGGCCTTAAGCCATAAAGGACTTTAAAAGTGGCCACCAGCAGCTTGAATTAGCAATAGTAATAGAATTTAGACTTATATACCACTCCATAGTGCTTTACAGCACTCTATGAGCAGTTTACAAATGTCAGCATATTGCACCCAACAATTTGAGTCCTTATTTTACCAACCTCAGAAGGATGGAAGGCTGACTCAACCTTGAACAGGTCAGGATTGAACTCCTGGCTGTGGAAGAGTTAGCCTGCAAAATTGCATTGTAATCAATGCACTACCACGGCTGCTTGAATCCAGAAGCACACTGGGAGCCGATGCATTCTGCAATGCAGTGGTGTCACAAGTCCCTAAAAATAGACACCACTAGCTGCCTGCAATTCTGCACCAGCTGCAATTTCCAAATTATCTTCATGGACAGCCCCAGGCAATGTGCAGCAATCCAATCTAGAGGTCACTAGGGCACAGTCACGTTTGGTAGAGAGGAATAACAGTAACAGTCGGAAGGAGGAGGAAGAACCCTACTTCTACTGAGTAGTCTTACACAAGAGCGTAAACTACTTCACAATGTAGTTTTGTTACATTAGATATTTTACCATTTTACAAAAGGTGTTACATTAGGTAAAACATGAATAGTTATCTACTAACATTATCTTGGTACATTTTAATCGGAGTCCCATTAATTCCCATGCACTGCAATAAATTTAGGGATTTTATGCAGCCCTTAGCCCGTTTATTTCATTAGTAGAAATTAGAATTCATAACTAGACTGGAATACAAAGATAGCACAGGAGAGCATAATTTTCAGCTTATTTCATAGTGCTTTTTGGTATAAAATGAGTTTGGCTAAAACAAAGTATCAGCTGCTTTTGGGATATAATGTGGGTTTGTTCTCAGTACAATGAACTCCTAGCTCTCAAGGATTACCAGTTCCTTTGAAAACAAAGTAGCTGAGTCAATATGCTTAAAATCAGTAAGGTATATAGGTGACATCTTCAAGGACGTGATAAGTTTCATCCCATTTCAATGATACATTCCTTGCTCTAGGGGCATATGTGAGATTTGGAGGATCATATTATTTCAAAGATGAAGGGTGTACTCTTGTAGGAAGACTCAACACTCAGATGATAAATTCCCATTCTTTTATAGTAGTATTTCTTTTAGGGAGCATACAGGGTTTTTGGCTGCAGGTTATTGACTCATTGGAATTGTAAGAGGTGACAAGAAATGAAAAGAAAAACTGAAGGAGAAGGATGGAGGCTGTTTAATGAATATGAATGAGTTGAGTGTTCTTCCAAAAATACTTCAATCAAATTCTCTTCCTCATTCCAAATAATATATACAAAAACAGAGGAAGAATTACTTGATGATTCAAATGCACTGACTTGGAAAGTTATTTGGCAAAGGAAGAAAGCTAGAGTAAGACTGAAGAAAATAGAGGTTTTGACCTATTAGATGGGATATTATACTATTAAACAGATGTTTGAATATGGTTAAGAAAATAGATAACTGTTAGAAATAAAAGTATTATTATAATTAGAAGGATAGGATTTGTAACTAGAATATTATACTTTGTTATGAGATGGGAAATATGAAAATTTTAAAAGGTTTGAATGAGGGAAGCTTTTGGTTACCCAAATATAATTTATTATGAGAAAATTATAAACAATAGAGATATTTTGAACATTGATGGGAAATTAAATTTTTTAAAAAGTGGGAAAAACAAAATATTGATTGAACAAATGTATTTTAAGTGCAAATGCAATTGAGATACGTTCTGGCTAGAAAAGATATTATAAACTGACACTATCGACATTATGTATAATACCAGAAAAATGTAATGAAGATGTCTATATTTAATTGTATATGTATTAACAGTAACAAGAATTGTATTTGCCCAGTGTGGAAAAATGCATACCACCAGAAGAGAGGATCAAGGAAGCACTGGATGGTGTAGTATTGGAACTAGACTGAGAAAGTTAATATGTACCATTGAATTACCAATGGACGCAGACAACATGTTGTTTATTAAGTACTCATGATTGTAAAATTAGAAAATTAATCATATATATATATATATATATATATATATAAATTATAAGAGGTGAGTTTGTGTTGGGGGTACAAAGTAGGGATACACCTGCCAAGTGTGAAGACTGTAGATGCCATGGACCATCTAAATTAATTGCTGGGGAAAAAACAGCAGTCATGATCCACTCTGGCTCCAGTAATGTTGAGAAATATAGCTAGGTAGTCCTGGGTGTCAAAGCTAAAGTCTAGGACTGTCAACCAAATATTCTTACAATGCTCCCTGTGCAAACTAGGCAGGCAGAGCTTAATGTTTATGTCATGAAAACACAGTTTACTTTGGGTTAAAGGCAACAACCCTCCAAACATGAATTGCAAGAGAATAATGGTGGAAAGGGCATGTCTTCATCTCCTGTTTGTGAACAGCAAAAAAGCATCAATTAGCCATTGTGAGAAACAAACTGCCAGGCTAAGATGGGCCTTGGTCTGAGACAGCAGGGCTATTCTTACGTTCTTAGGTTTTGCAAGGAATGCCTGTTGCTGAATAACAGGCAATGCCCTGTCACTTTTTATGTATCTTTTTTCTTAAGTGCAGCCTTCAAGCTTAATAAATTTGCATATCCCTGATTTAAATAATTCAAAATTATGCAAAATAGAAATAACTACAAAAAAGATATATGTATTAGATATCCGATATATACTAATCTGCAATTCAAATGTCATGATTTAAAAGCTATCAACACTCAATCATAAACAGCAAGCCTGTGAAAATAATTCCCAATTATCATTAATATTCAGAATTATTTTTAATTTAATTAAAACTATCAAAAGAAAATGCAAAAGTAGTCTTACCAGTGATTTTTAATTTCTGTTTACGATGCCCAGAATCAGAACTATGTATTTGCGTACTCAAATGCACACAAGATCGATTTGTTGAATTATATCTTGTTGTAATGGCAGACCTTGGAGAAGAAACATCTTGGGAAAAGTCAACATTTTCTTCACTCCCTGAATGCTCTGGAAAGTTTAGTTAAGTGTTATTATCCAGAACTTCATATTACAGAAAATGAATGCACAGAAACTCTAATATTAAGATTTATTGATTTAAACAATACATTTTTATTTATTATTAAATTTATATTTTGCCCATTTTGCCTAGAGGAGACTCTTAAGTGTCTTACAACTAAGCAAAAGTAACAAGATAGAATATTAAAATAAATATTAACATTAAAATTGACTTAAAATCAAGGAAGATGGAAAGGAAGGAAACAAGATGCAAATGGGAGAGAGATGCGAGTTTTATCTCAGTCCATTAACCACATAATACATAACCCACATACTGCCAGAAACAGCTGTAAAATAGGCAGACTATATCTAGTGTTTCATGCTTATATCTCTAATGAGCAGGTGATGACAACTACTATAAATAACTGTATTTAAAAGCTTTATACCTGTCCACATTTGTGTTCAACTTTCAATATTAATAATAATAATCTCCTTCAGTTATCACAGGTATAGAGAATAACTATGCCCTCTAATCTTCCCAGAGGTAACCCACTTGAACCCATTTGGGAGGTAGAGTGGGAATTATGCTTTCAAAATCAAAAATATATGGAGGCTGTTAATTGCCCACCCCTGCATTAAAGAGGCAAGCTCCTCTTACAGAAGAAAAAATTGACCACTGGGTAAACCAGGAGACATCTTCAGATTCTTTTCCATAATTAATTCACACTTCTGTGGCTCTCAAGAAGTTTTTTGATGGAAAGACAACTGTATGTCTTTTTACTGCCTTTAACCTGTTAGGTTTTAGATATATTCTCTCTCAAATGATACAAACTGCTTAAGTAAATTAAAAGGCATTCCCCCCCGTTAGCAATTTTCCGTTAAAAATATTCCGTTAATATATTACCTGATTTTATTTTCTTTTTTTTCTTTTTCTTTTTCTTTGATTTTGATCTTCCAAAGTCTCTGGGTTTCTTTTCTTTGTTTTTATCCTTTTCTTTAGCAGCTTTATAAAAAATAGATACATCATTATGTTTAGATAGAACCTGGTTCCCCAATCTGTGGGCCACAGCCCATGACCGGGCTGTGGCCTATTCGCAACCGGGCCCCAAAGGCTTCTCTCTTGCGTGAATGGAGCTGCATGTGCACGCATGCCGGCCCGCTGCTCTCGTGGCCCAGTCTCCCCTCCCCCCCCAGCCAGGCCAAGCTGCCTGCTCTAGATTCTCCAAAAGTGGAGCAGTGAGAATAGAGGCTGAGTGGGACGAGCATGCCATGCTCAGCTTTGCTGACTCACCAAGGCTGCCTGCGTGGATACCTAATCCACTTATGAAGCGTCGGGCAGCCTTGGTGAGTCTGAAGCACAAGACTGAGTCCCTAAAGTTTCTCTTCTCTGTGCCAAAAGCTTTTGCAAATGGACAAAAGGCTTTGGGGGAGCGATCTTGCGCTGCTTCAGGCCTTCCGTCTCTTTGTACGCTTTTGGTATGGAGAAGCCTGAAGGAGCCAAGACTGTGCCCCGAAGGCTTCTCTTCTCTCATGTTAGTGGAGCTGTGTGCGTGCGCGTGCCAGCCCACCGCTTACACAGCCTGGTTCCCCTCTCCTCCCCCCCAAAGCCGGGCTGCCAAGCTGCAAAGGTTGGGGACTGCTGGTTTAGAAGCATTAGGTTTTTACTCAGGTATACTTTAGATATGATGAAAGTGAACTCTGGTCAGCAGGCTAGTCAAATGTAATGTTTATTCACTATTCCAGCATTACTTGCTACCTCTTTTTTTTATCTCTTCCTGTTTCTCCTAAACTGACCTCCTCTATTCAGCTCTCTAAATTTACACTCATTTACATAATTTACAACTGTATCTCCATTAAAACCAGTAAACATCAAATAATTTAAAAAATAAACAGTGATCATCCTCATTTCATATATGTTAATATTTTTGCATAACACATTAATCATGTGAAATTGATAGCTTCTGTTGTTTAAGTACTAAATTGAAGAAAAACAGGAAGAATTTTAAAAACACTGTCCTTTAAAGCAGAGTTGTCAAACTGCCGGCCCGCAGGCCGGACGCGTCACAACGAAACCGCACACACCCCATTGCCGGCAATGGGAAAAAAGTTCCAATACGTCGCGCAACGTCACGTGATGTCGCGGGTTTGACATGTCTGTTTTAAAGCCATCCAAGTGATCTGATTCAAAGTAATTAAATGTATTTTTTTTTTTAAAGAAAAAATACCACTTACATAAGCAACCAGATGTGGTCCGCCTTCTGTTACAACCTTCCTGACTAGCCTTTTCAGAAGCCAAGGAACCTCTTGTTTGAATATTTCTTGTTGCAGGATTTTGTTGTGGTTCTGGCGATTTCTCAATTCCATGGAAATACTTCATATGATAATGTAGCAGTTTAGCTTTTCGAAAGGATTTGGAACAGTCTAAGAACTTGCACCTAAATTTAGGCTCATGTTCAATTGCAGCTTTGGAAGCAGTAAAATCATCAATTCTCTTAGAAGAACAGCTTACTACAAAAACAACATGTATTAACAGTTTTAAAATCCTACATTTTAATTATAAGATGCAACAGATATTAAAAGCATGCAGGATAAGAGACTAGCATTACACCACCCTAGCCCCATCAAAATTCAGGGTGTACTTTCTCCTCAAAGACCCCCCCCCCCAAATTAACCTGTAACAGATGTGACAGAAGTCTCTTGCAAATGGGATGAGGAGGAAGACTCTGCTACGTTCTCTTCCTTTAATCTGCTATCATTTATTGAAGCCTGAGATACTTCTGAAGGTGGAGATGACTCTTTAGTAATCTTTTGGTCAGATTTAGCACAAGCCTCTAAGAGATCTAAAAGATAAAACAGGAGAATAAGCTTAATCTATAGGATTCCACCATGTTATAGAAGGAATTTTTGAGCAACTGTAAAAATGTATCTTAATTACATGTTTGCACTGAGTGTGCAGTTTTAAAATTACAATTTCAGAAATAGAATTGTTTCAAACTAAGAAACAATAAAATCCAAGCTAGCATGAGAATTTTTATCCTCCAAGTACTTTAGCTTCAAAACATTTTCCTCAAACTTTTACATTTTCCCTCCCATTGCCCTAATTCTATCAGGTATCAACTCTTTTCAGTGCTACAATCTGCATTAAAAAAACTATTAATGCTGATACATTTAACAGACATGTTTAGTTTCTAAGCTTATGCTTGCTCCACAAAGTACAATTTAAAAGCTGTTCAAAACACTTTAAACATTTAAATGTTTTAAACAGTTTTACAAATAGTTCTATCAGTAAAATAAATTATTTTTATTAAACATCTGTGAAATATAATCTTGAGTAAATATAAACATGGCAATAATCAGACAATGCAGCTCTATCCCACTACAAGAAAGTAATTTGAGTAAACAGGCCCCTCCCTAGCTGCATGAAGGCAAAGTGAAGAAGGGGAAGCATATTTAAACTTAATGATTCTGTTACTATAGCTGTTCCAATAAAAGTAGTTTTTAGATATATGTGACAATGGTATCTTAGTTTGGTCAATCTCCTAGGCCTGACATCAATGTTACCTCAATATGCTCTATGTGATACTATCCTTGAAGAACATCTGAAAACTGCACTTGGTCCAGATAGGCTTCCAGATGCAATTCACATATCCTATGAACTCCTTCATGGCATGGGGCTGGGTTATCTGAGGGATTATCTCTCTCCAAATTTCCCTGCCTGCCCTATTAGATCCAGTAGGAGAAGCATATTCCAGATTCCATCTACTAAAGAATTACTCTAGCAGGACCCAGGAAGTGTGCTCTTTTCCTTTGGAACACAATCTCACCAAGAGTTAGACTGACCATGATCCTGCTATTATTTCAGGAAGCCCTATAAATCAGGCTCTTCTCCCAGGCAGGGTGAGTTAACCTTGCAAAGTATTATTAATTTATAATGGATCTTTTCTTTGATTGTAATTCTATTTTGCTTTCATGCTGGTTATATATTTTGTTATTATATTGATATTTTTAACTGTGTTTGCCACCCAGAATTAATTTATTGGTGAAATAAATAAATTTAGAAAGCTATGTGGTCAAGAAGTTACTTGAATTTATGTCTCCCAATCCAAATCTAATACCTTAACCATCATTCCACTTAGCAGCTGCAAGTGAAAAAGCTCTTTGGAAGACTGATATTAATATTGTCCTAAGTTTCATTTTTAAAAACTATTTTTCTTGACATTAAGTGCTTTTGTCAACTATCTTGAGTCCTTCCCTTCCACTTCCTGAAAAATAATGTAAAATTACTTTTAGGTCACGGACACAATTCCTAGGTAATAGCTAGGATCTACAAGGAGGAGCAAAACACCTCTTAAGATCTTTAAAAAAGATAAAAAATGGTTTTGGGCAAACTGCCACATGGTTCCACAACATTAGAACTGGGCTTTGATCCCAAAAGTTACTGACAACACATATATAAGAAGCTTTTTACCTTCACTAATTTCTTTTGGAGTAGTTTCTTCAAAAGGCCCAATTTCATCCAGAAGCGGTGTGGTAATGCTTTTATCTAAAGTGTCATGGCTACTGGTAGTAGACTGTCTTGATTGTCTCTTTATGGAATCTTTTTCACTGTCTGGAGCACTTTTCAACTTCTCTTGTGCTAAAAATAATTTTGTTAAGTAACAATTGGTACACTAGTATCATACATATATTGCTATACATACACAAAATAAATAAAAACCAGTTATCTGATAAAGGTACTTTCTCTCTTGAGTTAAGCTTGACATCTGGTGTCTAAATAGATAATAGCTCTATATAAATTTCTCGTAACTACATGGAAGTGATTTCTCATTGTTCTGTGGTAGTGCTTTTTGTGTATGTGATGTTCCAAACTAATCTTCAGTCTTAGTATTTCCTGGCAGTTTCGCATCCACCTTTTCTAGCTCCCTTCAAGGTGAACCAAGGTTGGATAATATTGGCACCTACCGTGACATTTATGTATACATACTTATTTAAAAATACTGCCCCACTAAATTCCTAAATGAAATCTAGTTATACTATACTTGTTTTTTCTAACATTTTCTCTTCTAATTAAATAAACAGGCTTGACTCACACATATTCTTCTGAAGCCGGGGACGTTTTGAAGGGACTTCTCCTCCTTTAGGAATTTTTCGTCTTCTCAGTTCTAAAGTTATAGGCTGCAGTGTTTGAGAACCTTGTTCTAAATATATAAATAGAATAAAAATATTTCAATACATATGAAAGAGTTCATTCTTGTAAGAAAAAGTAATTTTATATAAGGCTTTTGCAGGATTTAGGATTTGAATCTTGTAGTTTTTTTAGTTTAAATTATTCATTATATTCTATAATTATAATAAGTCAAAAGGAAATCTCCATGTCATCACTGTCTTCAGTTTCTTATAAACTATGCAATACTTTTAACAAGGTTGCTATTGTATTGCTGATTCCAACAAACTAGTCCTACCCAAATACATTATGTATGATTTAAAACAAATGGAATAATCACTAGACAGAACTCAGTCTGTAACACCTTAAACATTTTTAACACAGAAAGACAGCCAGTTTCTATAATGATTGTCTGCAAATATGGAGCACTGAGTATTAGTTTCAGACTAACTAATGTACTATGAGCTGCATTCCCAGAAGTAGGTAGATTCAAGGTTAATAAAATTAGAAGCCCAGAATCAAATGAAAATGTTATTTAATTTCAATAAAAGCTAATTCATGCCAGTATGCATAGGGAATATGATTAGTTCCCATATATTTAACAATTTGCTCTTTCTAGCATATGGAAAAATATAGTTTCTTCACACTTTTTGAAGAAGCTGCATATGACCCTGGGACCTTATGTTGTATACCTTTGTCCCAACACTTAATTTTGACTGACCTGCTGGAGGCACCACAGGTGGTCTACCACGTCGTCGCTTAGTTTCTTTGATGTTTTCTGATGGGGCCTTCACACTATCATTTTCTGGTTTTTTTTCAATCTGGGTATCTATTGAGAATTCTCTATCATTTTCAGATATATTCTCCTTGTCTTCTTTCCCATCTTTAGATAGGGCTTTTTCAGAAACTTTATTTTTATCTGAAGAACCAATTAGTTTTCCTTCTTTATCAGTTTTAGACCTTCGTTCAATCTTTAATAGCTTTTCATCCTTGTCTTTCTTATTATTTTCAGCTGTTTTCCTTTGCTCTTTAAATTTTTCCCATCTTTCAGGAGATGAAGGAATTTCATTACATCTCTCCTTAGGTTTTGAATTATTCACAACAGACTAAAAACAAAGAAGTCGGTGATTTATTTTTTATTACAAATTAATTTATTAATTTATTTATAGGGTGGGTGGGAGATTAGATGTACAATTAAACTAAGGAAAAAAGCTAGAAAAACAAAATCATTTAATGCTAGAGCATCAATGATCAATACTGAAAACTGTTAAATTCTACAAAAGAAATATACCTGACAGAAGAAACAGATGGCAATCAAGTTTTAAAAAGCAAATACCTTCTTTTTAAAATGTCACACGTCATACACTAGAAATATATGAATCAAAATTAAGATATAGAAAACTTGGATTCTGTGACTATGTTTGCACATCATGCTAAAATTATGTTTCTAGTGCAATATATATATATGGAAATAATTAAAATTCATCTTATGTTCATGTCCTAGATACTTTTGGAAGCTTTTGTTTCCCTTTTTCAATAGTTTCTCATGTTGACAAGAACAAAAAAACGTATTAAATAAACTGTGTGGATTTAGACATGTTCTTTAATCACATGGTTTCATTTGTTTTAACAGCACAGTAATAAATGAAATTACTGTGCCTTATAAATAAGTGTATGGTTAGTGATGTTACATTGTAACAAACTGATTCAAACAATCACAGCTTCATATGTTATTAAAGACAGATTTACTTCAAGGTATGATTTTTTTAATTTTAAAACGGTATTTTTTTCTCATATATGGACAACATGCTAAAACCCTGATTAAATACAAGCAAAAAAAATATCTTTCCTATTTTGCAAGTAGAGAATTAATGTGTAAACCTAGATTTGCTAGATATGCATTTTATATTCACAATGATGTTGCATGACATGCAAATGTGGTACATACCTTACTTAAACTGCGAATCAGCTTTGTAGCATTGTTTACATATAAGATCAATTTGACATACATAAAATTTCAAAATATGTTTCCTACCTGATCTTTGGAAAAAGCTTTGACATGTATATTTTTGACTGTCTGAATCACACCATCATAAAATTTCACAGTGTAAGTTCCTGAAATTTAAAAGAAAAAAATTCAGTCATGGCTTCCCACTTGTTGCTCTCCCCAAACAACTGATATGCATATTAAGAAGCTGGAAGTATAACATTTTTTACTTTCTCTTAGGGCACGGGTGTCAAACTTGTCGTGTCGCGACGTATCGCGACTCTTTTTGCATTGCCGGCAATGGGGTGGGCACGGCTTCGGTATGATTTAACACCCCTGTCTTAGGGCATCTTCCCAAAGGGGAGAGGAGAAAAGGCCATAGATACTGGGCTGTCCTTAGGGGTAATCTAAAACTATGAGAGGAACTCTAGGAAGAACTCTGAGAATGGAGGTAATGGCTGGGAACTAATATGAACTTAAGCAGCTCTGGCTGATGAAGATCTATGGTTTTAATAAAGAATAAGGTAGGGTGGCAAACTAAGTTGGACTGAGCTGAAGGCCTTTAAGTGTGGCCACAAGTCCACAAAGCAGAAGAGTGCAACCCTGGGGTAATTGTCAAAGACAAAGAGGAGGAAGCAGCTCAGGACCTATCTAGCAAATGCAAATGTCACTGATGGTCGTCAAAGATAAATGGGAAATCAATAGTTTTATCAGGAAAAGAAACATGTTACATAATAATATTCAGGAAAGAAAGAAAAAAGTTTAGTCACTCTGTAATTTAGCATTATAAATGGCTGTGCCCCTTGAAACAAAAGGAGAGCTTGGCACCTCCAGCTGTAAATATCATGCCTGTTCTGCTAAGGAATGTGGCTAGCAAGTTAAAAGCAAATACTGCATAAACACTTGTCTTGTTGTGGTTATTTAATAAATATGAAAAATTCTGCAACTGCGTTTTGCATTTAGTTTCTTTCAAAAGTACAATTGTTCTACTGCATGAAAAATCCCAGTTTCTACTATATTTTAAAATCCTTTCTTGTTATTACCTCTCATGCACCTTATAGTTTTCACAAATAATGCTAGTAATAAAGCATAATTATTAACAATGAAGCCATACGTTACAATGTAATCAAGGAAATGTCATTATTACAGGTAGACCTCATCTTATGACCATAATTGAGCCCAAAATTCCCATTGCTAAGCAAGGCAGTTATTAAGTGAGTTTTGTCCCATTTTACCATTTTTTTTTTTGCCACAGTTAGGCAGTGAGATGGCTCAGTGGTTAAGACACTGGGCTTGGCAACTGAAAAGCCGGCAGCCCAGGTTCAAAACCCGAGAGTTGAGCGACAGAGTGAGCTCCTGTCTTCACCCTAGCTCAGGGGTAGGCAACCTTGGCTCTTTCATGACTCGTGGACTTTAACTCCCAGAATTCCTGAGCCAGCATAGCTGGCTAGCTCCTGCCAACCTATCAGTTTGAAAGCATGCAAATGCAAGTAGATAAATAGGTACCATTTCAGTGGGAAGATAACAGTGCTCCATGACATCATGCTGGCCAAATGACCATGGAAACATCTTCGGACAGGGCTGGCTCAATGGCCCTTGAAAAAGAGATGAGCACCGCTCCTACAGTAAGCAGCAACTAGCAGAGTAAAATCCACAGGGAGTCCTTTCTTAACCCTTTGTCAGAGTTGCAAATCACTGCAGTTGTTAAATGAATCACATGGTCATTATGTGAATCCAGCTTCCGCCATTGACTTTACTTGTTGGAAGCCAGCTGGGTAGGTTACAAATGGGGATCACATGATCCTGGAACAGTTCAACTGTTATAAATGTCAGCTGCCAAGTGCCTAAATTTTGATCATGTGACCCTGAAGATGCTACAACACTTGTGTGAAAAACGGTCAAAAGTCACTTTTTTTGATGCCGTTGTAACTCTGAATGGTCACTAAATGAATGGTTGTAAGTCAAGGACTACCTATATTACATCTTTGTGCCAAATCTCTAACATAAACATGTAAACTATTGCATTTGCACAATTATCACATACACCTCTCCACCTGCCCTTCTTTTTGCCACTCCCACTGATGCCTATGATTCTCTGCTCTGATTCATAACAGACAACCTCTAAAGCAGGGCTTTTCAACCTTTTCACAAGATTCTACCACTTTTAGGACATGACAATATTCAAGTACCACCAGTGCTTAGTAAGGTGTCAAAAACTTGATGACTAAAAAAAAGGGGTGGTGATGTTGGGCTTTACTGGTTAGATTCATTTGTTGTTATAGAAATGGCTAGTTTATAATATTATGGAAAAGTAAAAAGTTGAGGTTCAATGTTAATGCTTCCTTCCTATTGCAACAGTGGAAGTCAAAAGTTAATGCCTTTTCTTTTCCCCTTCTCCCTTTTTCTCTTACCCTTTGCTTGCAAAAGCCGCTGTCTCTCTCTCATTCACTCACCCTTTGCTCGCGAAAGCTTCTCGCTCTCTTACTTTGCTCGCAAAAGCTTCTCTCGCTCATTCTCACACTTTGCTCACAAAAGCTTCTCTTCTCTCACTCATATTTTGCTCGCAAAAGCTTCTCTCACTCTCTCATTCACTCACACTTTGCTCGCAAAAGTTTTTCTCTTGCTCTCAGTCACTCACACTTCACTTGCAAAGGCCACTCGCTCGTTCTCTCACCGCTTCGCTAACAAAAGGCTCTTCTTTTCTCTCTTTCTCAGTGTGTATTTTCTCTCTCTCTCTCCCGCCAAAACCTGCTCCTTTTATATCTTCTCCTCCTCCTTCCTCTTCCGGGTGAGCCTGAAGCCCCAACCAGAAAGCAGCTGCGCACGCAGATCCTGGGGCTTCTGCCGAGCCCTGCAGCTCCAGCTGATCTCCTCCAGGTCTGCGCGGCGCTGCTTTAGCTCGTTCCCTCCCCCACTACACTTGGCTAGGGGTCGCGAACCACCTGCCAGGTGCTAAAGTACCACCGGTGGTACACGTACCAGCGGTTGAAAAGCCCTGCTCTAAAGAGCTAAAGATGATCTCCACAAATGACCCACACGTGGGTCAGTAGCTTTCTTAGACTCTATGCCAGTAACTTAAGAAGTTAATCTCCCTAAAATCATCATTGAGATATATCTCAAAGAAACAACACAACAAATATTTTATGTTCATAAAAATCAGGAACAATATATGAAACAGAATGATACTGTTTTCTGTGGTACTCCTGAATGCTGTAATGGAGAATACTTCCAGATATTAAAAAGTTATATATTATGTCTTACCATCTTTGTTAACACAGGTAACCTTTGCTGGATAAAAACGACAATCAGACCAGCAAGCTAACACCTGATCATTTATGTGAAATTCCTAGAAAAACAGGAAGCATTTATCATTCTAAATTGTATAAAAAATATGCTACTGCATTGTAATTTTAAAAAAAATACGTCTATTGTTACAAACTAATATTGTCAACAACAAATACCATTAATTACTTTCTATTGCACTATAAACATGTTATTCAGCTTATTAGGAAAATCACCATCATACCATAATAGCATCTCATAACAAAGATTGTGCTTGATATAATTAAAATAATCAAAATTAATGAACTGCTATGAAATGGCACAAATATTTTAAAACTGAATAGTGCTACCCTCTTTTCAGTGAACCAGAGGCTAACCTAAATAAAATTTTATCAAGAGTAACTATCTATACAGTTTTACAAAAAATTAACTTTGAGCAGCAAAATGTTCTGTGATGAAGCCCTAAATGAAAGTCAATATATTTTATTCATCAGCTTTTCATTAAAAACTAGCCTTATTAATAGAAAGCAAGTTAGCATTCTTTATTACACTATCTATAGTTATAATTAAGCAAAATAAATCTGTGTTTAAAGTTAACAACTTTTCATTTTATTCTGGTTTATTTTCCTTTGCAGGTAGTCCTCGACTTATAACTATTTGTTCAGTGACTGTTCAGTTAGAACTGTGCTGAATGAAGAGACTTATGACAGGTCCCCAAAATTATGCAGCTGCAGCATCCCTGCAGTCACATGATTGCAATCTGGGAACCCGGGAACCCATTTGCACTTAAGACTGTTTACCAAGCCCCTAGCAATCATTTGTCATTTGAAATTTTCCCTGCTGGCTTCCCCAAAACGTCAATGGGAAAGCCGGCAAGGAAGGTTGCAAGTGGATGTGCTAAGTCTTCCACACCGATGCACCCACCCCAGTCTCTTTGAACTCCTGCCAGTCATTTGCACAATTCCTCCCCATGTGGCGCTTTTCACACGCATCTGTGCATCCTCCCTAACTAGCACCTTTCACACCCCCATCTACCCTCCCCAACCCACATACTTCTCATGCAACCTCCTTGACCTACATAGTACCCCTGCACCTCCTTCCCAATGCACATGGCTCCCCTCAGGCACCCCCAGTCTTCCCAACCTACACTCACCTCTGTGCATCCTCTTTAGTCTAAGTGGTCCCTTTCCTGACCTATCTGTACACTTGCGTATCCTCCTCAACATGCATGACGCCTCTCATACATCTCCTCACATCTTTCCCACATCCCATAACCCTTAAATCCCATCTCACATAGCAGCAGCCACTTATCTGCCTGCTGATCTGGGACTTGCAAATTCCTGCTGGCTACTCCATTTGTTTTGGTTGTGGGAAGCTGGTAGGAAGCTGCCTCACCCAACAACTGCAACAAATTCAGTTAACGACAGTAACCAGTACTGTAGAATTACCAGTACTAAGTGATGCAGCCACACTTTAAACTATATTGCTTAGCAACAAAAATTCTGATTCCATTGTCATCATAAGCCGAGGACTATCTGTATATTTTTATCTTATTTGTTCAAAAAAGGAAAACTGGCAATTGTGTTAAGTTCCTCTAATTTCTAAATTATATAATTTATGTGGACATGTAATTCTGTTACTAGACCAAAGTTTTTACTTACTGAAGATCCTTCTTCCTCATGCAATCCTTCTTTCCTTAATTGTATTTTTTCTAAAGGACGTAAATAAGGACTGTCCCAGCAAAACCATTCATCGTAGCGGTGATTCCAACGTTTAAAATGGATAAGCACATTTCCTTCTTCATAATCAATTTCTTCAATGTGAGCTGGATACCTATATATAAACAAAGTTAATGTAAAGTATTTTTTGCAAAATATATTTGAATAAAACTGAAAATATACATTAAATAGTGTATCCTTACACATTGATTTAATCATTTTTATATGACAGCTCATCTCACAGACAAGTGGGGGATTCAATAAAAAAAGGCCTGTTGATTAGGACCCACCAAGTGAAACTCCCTAACCAATGGGACCTGCAATATCTTATTAACTGTAAGAGGTTTATCAATCTGTGAAAAAAATTTTTTTTATCTTATTCATGACAATTTCTTCACATTATTCTGAAAAAATAAGTAACTGTTTTTCATTTTCCAGCTCAAATCCTAGGTGTGGCAAAACATATAAAGTAAGAATACAAACATTGAGGCAACAGTGATTGTTATTCGTGCTTTTGCTCAAGAGGCCTTGAATGTTTTACAATTAACCTTTTCATAAATATCGTGGTAATGACATCAGCCAAGTTTGGAGCAGTTAAAAAGCACCTAAACCTCAAGAATTGTCTGGGCAAACTTTGGATGGCCAAGAAATAATTCAGGCATTTGGCAGTCTGCCCGCTCTTTTGACCAATCACACAGGGGAACTCCAGCTGTCCTCACCCATCTTAGCTGCCCACCTGGACCAGCAGTGTACACAAAGCCTCAGAATCTTGGAGATCTAGGTCTAGTCCCCATTCCACCACACTTGGGAAGCCCGGGCTAGCCACTACAGAATCCATCAGTGCATGGAGGTCTGCTGCGTGCAGGAGACCCAGACTGGCTACTACAATGCCCATTGGCTGTGGAAATAAGCCATGGTCTGGGAGCCTGGGCTTGATACTACAAAGCACACCAGCACATGGAAACTGGTGCCACTTTTGCGATCATTTAGGAAGCTCCTTCTCCAAACTATGCAATTTGGAAAAGGAGCCCTCTGAACAATTGCAAGAGTGGCACCCGATTGCAAAATGGTACGAGGCAGCCTCTGTAAAAAGTTTGTGCCTCACATTGGCTCGAAGCAACTGTAAACAACTGCAGAAAAACGCAAAGGTAAATGGAGCAATTTACACATGCTGCATGATTAGTCAATGTCCAAATCCAGAATTCTAATTAGTAATCCTGATAAATGTAATGCTTAAATCAGTTTCTCTTTAGTTTAGATATCCTGAAATCTACGTTTTATTAAATCCCAAAGCCTCTTAAACCAGATGTGCCATGGAAGAGAAGGGAAGTACTGAATATTGAAGCCCACTGCTGATTTTCACTGCAAGGCGTCATTACATATAAAGCAAACCATTTTTTTTAAAAAAATACTCTCTTTATATAATTTATTGTAAATACCAATATAAATTTAGCTATTTTTGGTCAGTACATTATATTAAAGCTTGGACGAATGCCACTATGACATTTTATTAATTATTAAATCAGCAAAATAATGTAAAAGTTTTTCCACACGAATACAGCCAGCAAGTTCAGGTAAATTACTTCCTTAAATGTTACTGGAATAAAACCAAACAAATAAATAAATAAATAGCTAAATCACAAAGAGATCTGAATTGGAACACTTGTTGGTTTGACTCCTTGTTTGCAACACAATGTGACAGCATTACAAAAAATGTTATCCAGGTTTTATCATGAAATAAGAAATACCAGTTTTTTAATCTGTCTCGGGCTTCCAACTGGGCTCCCACTTCAAAGCTGATACCTCTTCTGTTTGGTGGATGTTTTCTCATTTTGTTATAAGCCGTTGCTTTTATTCCCCTGAAAAATGCAATTAAACATCAATCACCAGAACTAAGTTTTATGTTATTTTTGATAAAACTGTCTAATTAAAATAATTCACAATCCATGTTTCAAGTAAAAACAATCTGTAGCATTATGCTGAAGAAAGCATATGTTAATATATGGTCTTCTCAAGGCAAAGACCATATTTGTATAGTCTTCATCTCAAATCTTATTAAAACTGAACTGTGACAGTTCATGTCAAACATATTATACAAGAAGTTCCATCTCAAGAGTTGCGTCTCCTATCTGTGTGAATTGAGTTAAAATGCAGACTGTATGGAATTAGATTATCTTGTATAAGTAATTTTAGGTCATTACTTGTTATCAGCATTTCATGTCTGAGAAGACAATTTAATATAGTGCTGGTACAAAATGATCCATTCTATGTATCTTTACTTGCTCCATCTATTATCTTTCTGAATGTTTTACCTCTGTATAGCTGCAGAGACTAAGCATAATTAAATAGCACAGATAAAGAATATCTGCCACATGGAGTAGCTATTATAGATAATAGATAACTATTTCAAATGGCTTCCATTCAGTAGTTGCATATAATATTGCTATACTTTGCAATAATATATACATGATATAGTGAATTATAATTTACAAAGTACAACATAACTTCTCAATACTCTGTGATGTTCTAGGAGAAAAACGTAATACCCTAAACCTTATTACTCGCTTTTAAGGTGTTGGAAGTATACATTACATGTAACAATGATGTGTGTTTGCATTTAAAATTACAGTGATGATGAGTAAGATCTGCAGGACCAGGTTGGGAACAGATTGTCCTTAAGAGTATCTTTATGATCAACACTGACTTGATGGTATATAATCAATCAATAATCAATGTGCTTTTGCCACTGCATTTTTGCCACTGGTTTCATAATTCTACTGTATTTAAATCATCTAATGGTCAACAAACTATCTGAGCAACAGATTTCAACTTTCAATTTTGGCCAAACTTCCTCTAAACATTTACGATATTCATATTGTTAATTTGGGGCATAAAATGGTTTACTAAATGTAAGACTGCAAACATTGTAACCCCAGTGCGTTATATTTAATGGAACTCACTTGTTTAAAAGTTTGCAAGTTTTTCTCAAGGAATATGTAATTTTCCCTACAGTTTCATCAGCTTTACAGTTCTTTACAGTTGTACAGTTTATGTACAACTCAAATTATAAAATAGCTTTAAAATACTATTCTAAATACCATAAACTAAGCTCCTGATCAGAATTTGATCATTTCTAATTTGAACTAATAAAACTACAGATTGAAACAGCATCACATCAGTACAAATTCTTTTATGAGAATATTATACAACAGCTTTGGCATAATTTTTGTATATTGTACAGTACTGCTAGTTTTAATATAGCCACAAATATATTGTACAACTTGATTAAAACTTGCAATTCTATAAAGGGCACAATATTTCTATTACTGCTATAGATCAGCAGCTAAAAGCCTATAGGGTCTCCAGATCCCTTCCAACTCAGTTATTCTATGTTCTATCCTGTATTCTCCAATTTGAAGTTGTAGGACAGAGATATTCTCTAAAATAATGCTTTATGTCCTTCTGAGATTCCATGGAAAAGTCAGAGGCCTTGTTATTATGTTTATTAGGTAAGACTTTTACCATATAGACTAAAATTATCCCTTCCAGTACAATCTAATGAAAACAGAGCAAGTAATTATCTCCTTTTTGAACACACTGTACATATTACTCTTACTATTCTTTATAGATCTAGAAAACAAATTTACCTAGAGGATTAAAAGCTAAAATACATCTTGAAGTAATCCTTGCTATCTCCTTAAGAAAATTACCTTCTATTTCTAAACAATTGTACAAGTAGAGCTTGACTTCTATTACCTTTTCTTTTTCCAAATGGTTTTGTTTCCATCAAATACTAAGCTACACCAAGGTTAACTTTAACATGTTGTTCAACCCAATCCAGGCTGAAATTAAGTGTTAAATCGCTCTATCTTAATCATAAACTGGTACCATGGCTTGCAGTAAGCTCACTTACCTCAGCCATGGCTCTGAGTGCCACTGCAGAAATAGCTGCCAGGGAGACAGTGTCACCTCACCAGAGGAGTGTAACAGACCATAGGCCCATATAAGCATTCAAACTGAATGGATGAAAAAACATGAAAGAGCATCTGTACAAACTGTTATAAATAAAGGACAAGTAAATACATGGGGCAGTGTTTACTGCTGATAGCATGTACAGAATACGCTATGCTAAAAACCGTAATTTTTTAACTCTGCAATGCCAAGAATTGCTTTTGGGGAGATGGGCAGCTATACAAATTTGATAAATAAAACTATCCTCCCTGATATTGCCACAAAAGTAATTTTTCTCAGATGAGTGAGAAAACAAGTTAACAAGTACATTAAAAAGAGAAAACTACATAAATATTCAGGTCATATATTCCTAATAATATGCATGCTATGAACAATTTACTCCTACACATTGTATCATCATTTAGCACAAACACTTCTCTACCAAACATATCTCAAAAACTATTAACAACCACTGAATATATGCTGCACTTATAATTCAAAAGCTGCTGTGAATATTCAATCTTTCCTCTAAAAATCTCTACCCAATACTTTTTCATAATATTGAAAATGTTGTAATAGTCAAGAACATCTTATTTTCTTTATTGTATCAGAGGGAAGAAGTGTGAATTTCAGTCACTGAAGCCAAGTACCAGCAGTCCTTGACCTATTACCACAATTGGGGCCAGAATCTTGGTCATTAAGTAAAATTATTAACTGAGACATCATGTGACTGCTTCGTTCAATGACTGGAACCTTGGAACTCTTGGCTGCAGATGTTAAGTGATTACACGGGTCATTAAGTGACGTCCCAGATTAAAGAGTGCAGGGTGCCTCGGGGTTGGAGGAGACTCTGGGAGACTAGACACAAAACCCAAACAAAATTTTCAGCCCCTGAATGGGGAGATATTCTCACAATTTGGCTGGGCTTTCCAGGACCTCACCTCACCTCTGAGGCATCCTGTTCTTCATACCTTAGTACTGCCTCTCCAGTCAAGAGCATAAAATCCTGCTTGGATTTTTACTCCCTCACATCTCTAGGGGCTGGTTGAAAGAGCTCCTGCCAAAGGATTTCAGGCATGGAGCTGAAATCCTTCAACAGGGTGCTCTTTCAACCAGCCCCCAGAGGGAGTCCTCTTGGCAGGTGGTATAGCTTGCAACCTCCCCTCTTGAATTTCTGGGGAAGCTGGCAGAGAAGATGGCAAATGGTTAACACATGATCGTGGGGCGCCTGGCAACCAGTTGTAACTATAAACAGGTTACCAAGCACCCAGATTGAGATCACAAGTTGGAGTGGGAGACATTTTGTGATGATTAGAAATGCTATAAACTAGCATTTACAAGCCATAAATCACCCTTTCTGAGGCCATTATTAATGAGAATGTTAAAGTTACGGATTACCTGTAGTCATTCTGGGAACTTTTAAAAATTTAGATCAGCACTTACTGGCCAGCATATGTCTTAATACTCTCCTGAAATTCATCTCACCAAACAATAAATATTTCCAAATCACCTTTCAATCTTCAGGAAAAAGATTAACACATATATTTATAGCTCTTCAATGCCTACTACACGCCTTGCTGAAGTCTAGAAATGAAACCAGCACGCATTGTCTGATTTCTACATTAAATACTATCTTCATAAATCTGCATTTCAAATTAGAAGATGAGTTCATAAAATAAATCTATTATTAGCGATGATTTCAGTTTCTTACACAGATAATTGCTTATAAAGAACAGTATACAAGAATCACAGCAAGTGACAATGGCCAGATTCCTGCACTGAGTAAATCACCATTGTAAGCTGTAATAATATACACTGAATAGTAAAACATACTGCATGTCATCAAGAACAATTATAAGCTCATCCAGCTCATCCCCTGCAATTCTGAATGGCAGTGGTCATTTGGTTTGATTGGTCAATCCAAAATAGCAACAGCGAATGTCTGATACTTGATCTTTGCAACTGGATGACTTTTATACTGTATTAAAAAATACATTTCCAGGAAAGAAATAGCAATGGCTAAATAATGCTATGCCACCATGTAGTCTTTCTACAATCACACTATTTTATAATTTGTAATAAAACAAATACAGTTCCTGAGGCAGAAATGTTCTGTGAAATAGGTATTTTTAAATGTAGATCAATTCCAACCTATAATTGTTCAATTCCAACATAGAAATTAATTAGAAATATCATTGAAATGAAATATTTGGGCGAGTAGAATGTACATCCAAATTTCTTTGCAGTTCTGATTTGGAAAACCTATTTTTATATACTGAATGTGGTCAAAGAAATCCTGCCCTTTAATTCTTTTTGTACCTGGCTCAATTTGGCAGAGTATTGGAGTTCTAAAAATTGTTTATTTTTAAAAAGGTTCAAATCAGACAAGCCTAAGAAATGCTCAATTCTGCTGTAATCATACAAAATATGTTTAATGCTTTTTAACTTTTTCCCTACCTTTTAGTATATTTTTATGAGCAACATTTATCAGTCACTTTATTATACTTATTGCTAAATATAGCAATGATTATAAAAAGCTATATACAGTATTTTAATAAGTACTTATTCTAAAATACTATGAATATCAAATGAATATGGAGATAATTGATGGTAAGGAAACCCTTATGTTTAGAATTCCACAGTTTTTTTGATGCATCAAAAAAAGCATAGTATAGAGTAACTATGAAGACTTTGGAAAACATGTTCACATGCTGTGATTTGTCTCTAGACCTTAAAAGATCAAATGGTGCTGGGAATGGCTTTTCTTGTGATTCTCTATGGAAGTGAGTTAGGCTTTCAAGAAGGACAAGAAGGATACTGATGCTTTTGAAATATTACTGTTGCAGAAGATTCCTGAGAATAGCATGAATAGCTACGAAAATGTACAAATGGATTACAGAACAAATCAATCCACAGTTCTCACTTGTACAAATGACCTAGCTCAAATTATCATATACTGAATAATTTGTGAAGACTTAGCTCTCAAGAAGTTTGTAATATTGAGAAGGGTAGAAGGAAGAAGAAAATGTCCAATAACAAGGGGGTTGGACTCAAGAGAAAAACTATCTATATGATCACTAAGAGCTGAAAACAACTTGATGGCATATAATCAATCAATCATAGGCACAATCAAAATGTACAGAAGGCTTTGTTTATGGTTCTAAAATACATGTTCTGCAGTTAAATATAAATACAGTATCTTTATATATTATTCTAAATATATATTGCATTTTTCATTGCTACATTGCTAATCCTCAGAAAAAACTTACTCAACTGCTATTTCAAAATTAGTTTCATTAATATGGAAGCAAGACTGAACTAAATTTTTTCAAGAGATTATTTTCAGGCTAACATAATGTACAATTCTACATGTTTTCCACTGGCAAGATGTTTATATAACACTAGGTTTCGTGTGCTTTTGTGTAGGTGAGTGAATGACTGACTCCACTACAGGAATAAATATGGTTTACTTCTGGTAACAAATTGCATCAGTTAAATATTAAGTGAGCTAACAACTCATGTGTTATTTTAAAATCAGCTTTAGCTTATTATTTTTTCTCTTTTCAAAATATCTTTGTTAATTTCCTGTACAACCAAGAGGTACTCTTTCTTAGGTTAAAATCTATTCTCATTCTTTTTTCTCCTAACTTCTCATTTATTCTGGCAACACTTTTCTGAAAATTGTTTCCATTTTTTCAAGCTTCCAAAATTTTGAAAAATGGGATTTGAGATAGCAGATATGCATTTCTTACACCGGTTAGAATTACCCTGATAGGTAATCCAATGATATATGAATTAGTATGCCCCAAATTTATTTGAATTTTTAAAATTCACATAATTTTAATTCCCTTAATTGTAAGATATCAATGTTTCAAATAAAGTACATATAAATCTCCATCATGTTTTTGCTTACCGTGTACAGTTTGCTAAGCCCTCTTTATTTATTGTCATGTGAAAATTTAAAGGAAATTATTTGCATATAGGTAGTTTTGCTTAATAATCATTTGTTCAGTGACTGAACTTACGACACTGTTGAATGAGTGATACTTATAACTGGTTGTGTTCCTGCAGTCACAGGATCACATCCAGACACATAATGATTGGCTCACAACTATGATGTTGCAGTGTTTTGTGGTCATGTAATCATATTTTGCAACCTTCACTGCCATCTTCAGGGCAGGGGGATTCACTTAACAATGGCAACCAAAAGTGTTGGAACTGACATAGCTAAATGGCACAGTTGCATGACATCACCATTTTGATGATGTTGCTTAACAAAGGAAATTTGGGTCCCAAGACCATGTTAAGTGAGGATTACCTATATTATGAAACCAAGTAACAGGCAATGGAACTAGAAGCAGAGGTTTTGGAACAATAATTATTTTAAATGCAAGTCTTTTAGTGGCAACAGTAATTGGTTTAATCATGTGCAGAAGATCATCCTCAATACATTTATTTAGCAGCTCATACCAATCCTTTGTAGGAACTGTTCCTAAATCTTTAAATTAGTTTGACAGATACTTAAGGAATGGTATAAATTTTCCTTGCTAAAAATCAATACATCTATTCAATATTACATAAAATTCTTTAATGATGATGAAGATATCCATTCAGTTGTGTCAGAGTCTTGGCGATTTCATAGGTCAGATCTCTCTACATTTTCTGATCTTACATTGTTTCTTTGAGATTTTCTATACTATGGCTAGCGTCAGCTTTGATGCTGTTCAGCCATGGTGTTCTTTTGCAGACTGGTTTCCTTTTAGCACTAACTCTTCCCAACATAAATTGCTTTCTCCAGTGAATTTCCCCGCATGGCCAAAATAAGTGAGACAAAACTCTTTAAAGAATCCCATTGTGCATAATATAAAAGAATCAATCCTGGGAGTATTGCTTGGGATCGGAATTTAATGAATTTTAGGAGAAATTTGTGACATAAAAGTTGTTTTAAATGTATAAAATCATCAAATATTGATCTGGAAAATCATCCAAAACTGCATTTCATACCACTAAAACTACATGACATAAATTTTAACTCACAAGATTGGGTTGGTGGGATTATAAGATACTTAGAATCAGTTCTGATAGAAATGCTCATTATCCATTCCTTTTGGTCAAAGGTTTTGAAGATATTGGTGAAATCACCCAACAAATGTTCATAGGACTCCTACCACTGACAATGTTTCTTAAGGCACTTAAAGGGTTACAAGTAAGAAATATATTCAAATTCTTATCTCAACAAACTTGAATACTGAAGTACTCTTTCTTTGGTCCAATGTATTTAAAAATTTGGGAAATAGCTTTTATTGAAACATTAAAGGCAGGCTTTGAAAAATCCTTCAATTACTTGATCAGTTTATTTAAATTTGATTACTATTCTTTATCTATAGTAACAATGTTGTTCTAACAGTTTATGTTTCAGGTTGTACAAATGTACTTGATAAAAATATTGATAAAGTAAGATGAAATGCAAAGATTTTAAACATATGTATTCATATATATGTTTATTTCCATTTCTTATCTTACTTTTTTAATTCAATATTTTAAAAAATGTTTGTCTTGCTATTGTTTAATTTTTAAAAATATAGAAAATATATACCTAGAAAGGCATTATTTTGAATGGGGGTTTCTGGTTGATTTCTCACATTCAACAGTCAAACCAGAAATGTATATATTTTTAAAAATAATAGTTTCCCTTATATTCTATACTTAAGGACTTTAGTTTAGATAAGTATATGCCAAACTAAATCCAAAAGTGGATGAGGCTAAGACAAAAGCTAAACTACATTTAAATTACATTTTTATATTTTTTTATTTATATGACTGCATAACTCTGAAAAGTTATCAGTTAAAAACACTGTAAATCATGTAACAATAAAAACACACCCACATAAACAGCAGTCAAGATTAAAAACAGAACAAGCATAGTAGTAAGAATTGTATTTGTTTAATGTTGAGAAAATGAAAACATCAAGGGAAGAAAAGGGGATAAAAAAAACCCCCACTGGATTGTGTAGCATTGAATAGATTTATACTGAAGTTAAGATGCAATGCTGAGTAACAAATGTACCCGGACATCACGTTTGTTTACTAAGCATTTATGATTTGTAATAATAGAAAATCAATAAAATACTTATTAAAAAAAACAGAACAAGCAAAAGAACAACAAAAGTCAATGGTGTTCAATAATTTTGCCTTTGTCTTAAGAACTGGGAAATGGGCAGGACTAGTTTTCAAAGCCATATGTAGCTTGTGCAGTTCTAGTTTAGACCAACAGAGGTCAGTCTACAAACAATCATGACACCTGTACTTATAAGTGGCAGATACACAGCACATCAGGAAGGCAGTACAAGATTGTACAGTATGGCAAACTGTGCCACAACCATCATCTTGGGCAAGCAGATTAAAATAAAGCCACACTTTGAGGAGAATGGTTTTTCTAAGTGGCATATGCTGCAGGGAAAATATTATACTTTGGAATGAACTAGCAGAACATTTTCAAAAGTTTCATTACTGCTGAATTAGACAAAGTGATGAAGAAACATCATTATAAGAATTTATTATTTACATAAAGGCAAAATTTCTAAAAAAAATTACTGTATTAATATTCATTACCCCCAAAAGTTTGATTTAACGTATTTCAGACTCACTGTTTCCATGCCATTACTTTATGTTGAAATATGAAAGATCTAGTTATAAAGAATCACCCTTAATAAAGACAGAAAAGTAAACATAGTTCAACTATTTTATTCTACCAACATCTCTAGGTAACTTCAAAAACTTGACAAATGAATTATTCTGATCTCATTAAGAATGAATATGTTTAGTTGATTTCTTTGGCAGACCAATCAAGCCCAATTCAGTAAAAAACAAATAAGCTATCAAGAATTCTAGGTAAAAGCAGAAAAATAATTTATTCCAGGTTGTTCTCCCATAAAGGTTTTTTTTTTTTTTTTAAACACCACCATAGAATAGCATGCAGATATTCGGTAAATTCAAAAAAGCTTGCATTGTATACAACCATTAAGAGGGCTGGCCTTTTCAAACAATAAGAACCCTGAGGGTAAGCAATTAGCAAAAAAGTAATGTTATATAACTGCAACACCCATTATGTCTGTCAAGTTAATAATACGCGCTCCCAAGTCCCAGCGATTCGTCAGCATTATTCATTATTCTAACAATTTCAGAAAAGCAATTTTGAAAACATATCACAGCACAGCGATGACAATTATTGCGACCACTAAAAGGCTATTTTTGAAAAACGTTATCTGGAGGCGGTCCCTGAAATCAGGAGACTGAATGAAAAAGCAACCACGCGCGCCAGCCAAGGCTTGTCATGCCTAAGTACAACTTCATGCCGTTTAGAAATCGAAACGGCTTTGCGCCCCAATTGAAACCAGACATTCAGATGTAAAAGACGAATGCGGCACCTCCGGCGATCAAGGTCACAAGTACTGGCATCCCAGAAAAACAGCACTTCTTTAGCCAGGAAGAAGCGCGCTCATGCCTTGGCATTCTGCCGCGGGCAGGGGGCCGGGCAGCATCGCCGGCCTCCGACTCAGAGGAAAAGCGGAAAGCGTGGTGCGGCCGGCAACACCTACCCACCTCCCAAGCACGGGAGTCAAGAACTCGCGAGGCCTCCGCTCGCCAAGCCCACGCGGGCGCTACGAGCCGGAGGGGCCGGCACGCCAGGCCCAGGGCCAGCCCCCTAAGAAAGGCTTCAGAGAACCCGGGAGCTCAGGAGCCATTCGCCTCCATGGTGCGTCGCTGGGCTCCGCACTGAGCTAAAATCAGCCACCCAAGCCCCGGGAGTATCCCTCAGCCCCCGCCGGTCCCCGCCCCTCTCCGCCTTTGTGAGGCCGTGGCGGGAGCCCTTGGTGTTTCCTGCCGGGTTCCCCCCGGCTGCTTTCTGCTGGGAGTTACCCAAGAAGTGTCGTGCTCTTACCGGGTTCTTCGCACGGAAAAAGGTGAGAGCGTGGAAGCTGACTCTTCCCGCGAGGTCCTGTTACCGAAACCAAACAACCGCCGACGACGACGCAGCAGTGCCACAAAATGGCCGCCACGGCTGCAGTGCCGCTAGTCCGATCGCCGTGAGGGGAAAGAGGGAGGGCCTTCAGTGGGAGGAGCGGGTGGGGGCGTGGCTTTTGCTCTCGGGCGGGAGCTTGGAGAGGCGCTGCTTGTGAGGCGGCTTTGCTCACAATCTCTCCCAGTCGGAACCTTTGCGCTGAACAAATGAGATTGCCGATCCCGCGCGGTCGCTGTCACCGGATCCCGAGTGTGTTGCAGATGTTTAGAAACTGAAACCCTCGTCTGTCTAGCCGTCTTTATCCACAAGTATCCCCAACAGCATCACGCTGCTGTTGAGTCTAGTATACAAAGTACTACGTTATCGGACGGACCAGAAACCGTTTTCTTCCAAAAATGACGCGCTATTTAAGCCTGCAAAGAAAAAAGGATATTGCTGTGTAATATGAAATCACGTGTTCGGAGTGCAGATTTAGCGCTTCCTATCTTTAGCTGCTAAAAGAATCTTCGGTAACCAGGTTCGGAATGACTTCGCCCCGAGACATTATAGTCTACCACTGGAGGAAATCCTGGGCTGCAAATTAACCCCACGCATGGCAGCTTCATAGGATCACGTTTACCCCCATAGCAAAGGATCGTCAAGAGATGAGTGGGTGGATTAAGCCTTAACGTATACTCCCGTATATTTCATCAAAATCGAAAGCCTACAAACTAGAAGAAATCCGAAATACTGGGAAATTATTTCGATACTCTTGATTATGCTCGATATAACACAATCACGAACTAATCAACATACTTATTGAAGATATTGCTGCTATTCGTCACGTGTGAAGCTCGGCGCAGCTGCCCCTCCCACTAAATAGCTAATGACACTATTTTGTCAAAACTGCTTGTACATGTTATTACTAGGTATTCCCATTAGGTCGCCCACTTATTACATAGTGCCAGAAGGATTTACTCTTGCTCAGAAATCTGTAGGGATTTAAAAACAGGGTATTAAATGACAATTTTGAGACACATACTTCGTTGAAATTTGCCTTACACACACTTTTTAAAGAATACAATTTTATATACCTAGTCCACTACCAAGAAAAATCCCAAAGCATACACTAATCAAAGCTGGTATCAAAATCTGAAGCCGAAGATCCTGTCTTTTAAGTCCTGGATCAGTTCCTGGAGGCTCTAAGGCAGTGATGGCGAACCTTTTAGAGACTGAGTGCCCAAAAACCACCCCCTGCCTCCGCTCTGCCTCCCGTCCTGCCTGCTCTGCCCCTGCCCGCCCCTTGCTCCACCCACCTGCAGGGCCACGCACCGCCTCCATGGCCCGCCGCAGATCGCCCAGGCAGCCCTGCAGTGCCATGTCAGCCATGCCCTCCGCCCACACCCTGCAGCAGCATCTGCACGCTATGGGGCGCAAGGGCGGAGTCTTTTCCCTGCTGCCTGGCTATGTCCTTGGCCGCGCTGCTCCATGCAGGCCGCGCCTAAGGCAGGATTAGAACTCAAGTCTCCAATTTCTATCCTGGCACCTTAACCTCTAAATCAAGTTGGCTCTCCTATACACTTGTCATATATACTTGATAATTATGTTTTCTAATAAGCCACAGTTAAGCAAAACCATGGCATATTGTGCTGCATGAATACTGCCCTCAAGTCATTTAATATCTATCATTTCACAGCATATCATAAAATAATTAGCAAATTTTAAAATGAAGAAAAATCCTTTGATTGTTATAAGTAATCCTCAACTTACAACCACAATTGGGACCAGAAAATTTATTAAGCAGTGCAATTGTTAACTGAGACATCATGTAACCACACCTGATTTTAATTTTTTGCTGGGGTTATTAAGCAACTCACCACAGTCATTGAGTAAGACAGCACACAACAATGACTTGAGACCTTCCCTGTTGGCTTCCCCATTGACTTTGCTTGTTTAAAGCCAGCTGGGAAGGTTGTAAATGGTGATTATGTGGCCCCAGAATGCTGCAAGCGTCATAAATGCAAACTGGTTGCCAACCATGTACATCACGGGTGTCAAACTCGCCGTATCAAGTGACGTGTTGCAATGTATTGCGACTTTTTGCATTGCCAGCAATGGGCTGGGCGCAGTTTCGGTATGATGAAACCGGCCCGCGGGCCGGCAGTTTGACACCCCTGATCTAGACTGTAATAATGTGACCACGGGACACTTTGACTATTGTTAAGTGTAAGGACCTGTTGTAAGACATTTTTTCAGCACCATTGTAATTTCAAACAGTAATTAAATAAATGGTTATAAGTTGAATACTACCTGTATTAAAGGATGTCATATTTATAACAGGATGTCAAAAATGCCAAATATACATATAATTCAGGGCTAGTGAGATTTTTCTTTTTTTAAAAGGATGGGACTATAAGATTTAGTAGTTATTTCAATCTGTCTCAAACAGATTTGTCCCTAGGATGGCATAGAACAAAAATTGCAGTATGAGAATATTTATATAATTAATGCTTCAATTCAATAATCAGGCATGCCATGTAACAATATTAGCGATACTAAATGTCAATACAATAGAAGCCATACTAAGTGAAATCCTTTGTTAAAGGATCTATCTAGGTAATGCAAATGTAGAATGTAAATGGTTTTGCATTGTAGATTTAATTGACTAGTGTATAGCACTTTTCATCAAAATTATAATAGACTTTTGAAATTTTCTTCATCAATGGAATTTCTAGTCTGCAGGAAACTGGTTTTTGCATTGGGAAAATATAATTTCAGCAATTAAGGCAAAAAAGCTTTATCAAGTAACACATTAACCTATTTATACTTGTAACAAAGTAGTTTGGTGGATAGGATTTTGATTGGTAACAAAATGACTACACCAAAATGTGGAACTGTGAATTATGGGAATATGAACAAAATATGAAAGACTATACAATCTCTAATTTTTGGCTATTAAAATTTCCTTCATGTCAGATATGCGCACTCCTTTGAATAAAAGTTCGTGGTGTGCTCTCTTTTTGTACAATTGTATTGAAACATGGAATCCTGATATCTGTAATGAAGCTAAATATCAAGGAAGTAGAGAGGGACATTATCTGTGAATGATAACTTGTTCTGTTTTCTTCCTTTCACATTCTCACACCAGCCTTAGTGACTTCCAGGATAGATTATTGCAAGGTAATTTTTATGGATCTGTCTCTGGAAAACAAGAATCCCAACTAGTGGCGAGATTTGATTTTATGACCGCATTGTCTTTTGCTTTATCCTTCCAATAGGGATGAAATTGACGTATCCAAACCTGTACAGGTATCCTCGACTTAGAACCACAATTGAGCCCAACATTTCAGTTGCTAAGAGACAGTTAAGTGAGTTTTGCCCCATTTTATGACCTTACTTGCCACAACTGTTAAGTGAATCACTGCAGTTGTTAAGTTAGTAACATAGTTGTTAAGTGAATTTGGCTTCCCCATTGACTTTGCTTGTCAGGAGGTGGCAAAAGGTGATCACATACCTCAGGACACAGCAACCATCATACATATGAGTCAGTTGCCAAGCGTCTGAATTTTGATCACATGACCATGGGGATGCTGCAACTGTTGTGTGAAAAATGGTCATAAGTCACTTTTTTCAGTGCCACTGTAACTTCGAATGGTCACTAAATGAACTGTTGTAAATCGAGGACTCCATGTACTGCCAGAGATTTTGTCATTTATACTTGGATCACATTCTTGTTGGTTGATTACAGATGAGCTACTGGATCAGCTTCAGTGGTATATTCATATATTTAAGTAAAAATTACTATAAACATGAAGCTGAAAGCAAAAAATAACATTTCTATATATTTCTATTCTATAAGGGTTACTTTGCATATGGCAGCAAATGAGCTCCTATTATGAGTAGAAACAAATGAATACAGCACTAAAAAGAACCTGAAAGTACTTTTAATAATCATGGTGAAATGTTCAGATGACTGATCTGATACACTTGGATCCAACCTTACAGGTAAGATTATACTAATCCAAAATAATACGAATACTGGTTTAGTCATAGCGCAGTGAACTTAACTTTATCTGATTTTGTGCCCTTCAGAAGTGTAGGATGATAACGTACAGATTTTCAAGGTATTATGGCCAAGGCAGATTGGGAATACTAGGAGTTGTAGTTCAACATATCTAAAGGGTACCCATTTGGGGGAAATGGATTTAAGGCTACAAATAAATGAACACGTTTTCAAAATACCAGGTGTAATGACCCAAATGTTTATTCTTTAACAACAACAGACAGTATATTTTGCAGATTCACATTTACAAGTATGTTGGGAAAAATCCAGTGTAATTTTTAACCTATTTTGCTGCCCAGAAGGGGTGGGGCAAAGCATTATTATAGAACAGTCAGTTTATGTTTGGATTATAGTGTAGTGCTGGGGGGAAAGGATTGTAACAATTACTCATAATATTTTAGTTGTCAACAGTGTTTAAACCTGGAATCGTGTTCATCAGAGAACATCTTAAAACAATAAATAAAAATTAAAAAAAGTAGGGTAGGTATATGACACTTTGCATATTGGTTAATATTTCCCATTGTACAAAGATGCATTATAGAAAACGTATAGCACAAACAGAACCAGTTTAAGGAAATCCAGAGTCTCCTACATAGTCATAGAAATAGACTCAAGAAACTCTTGTTTTGGCAAGTCTGAGAAATATGAAAATTATGATGGACTACATCTGTTATGTGTGAATGTATTTTTCCTCAAACAGCAATCACTTCTATTCCTCTCCTTGTCCTATGGAACAGATCTGGAGGACACCCAGAAGCTGCAAAAATAATTCTGAATTTGATCTGTCAGTAGTGTACAGTGGTGAAAGGATTATGTCAGATACAACCCAATATTTTAACAGTCACATGCATGTTTACTCAGAAGTCAACTCCACTGAGTTTAATGGGGCTTTCTCCAAATACAAATGAATAGGATTCTAATCTTTATTACTTAGAATTAAGACACCATTTCAGATTTTATCAAGAGTACTGGCCAAATTTTGGTAGAGAAGCCTATTTGAATAGCACTTAACTCCTCAGAAATCTCAGGCTAATTGACTACATCAAATGAAACTTTCAGTAAGATAAGAAAATGTATCATAATCAATGCCTGGATTTTGGGCTTAGGTTCAAAGTATCAATTATGTACAGATACATGGGCATCACTTATGTCTGCCTGATAACATAGTTGAAATAGATATATGACATATTGCCTCACTCCAGTTTCTCCCCCCCAAACGGAAATGTGACAATTCAACTCTCAGAAGTTTCAGCCACAGTTGTACTATTTAGATAATTCTGGGAAATCTACCTATTTGGAGGAAACTGGAGTGAGAAATGCTGCATTACTCTTTCTGTAAGAGCCCGCAAATAGTATACCCTTTATCCTAGTATAATCCATACACTGCTGCATAGATGTATATATACTCATAACAGACTCTCAGAAGATGGCTTTATTTGGAATCTAGTAATTAATATTTCCAGATACCTTTAATTGTCCCCTGAAAAGCAGCTAAATCTCAAAAAACACTATGAGATAAAGAGTGAACAAAGACTTTGGCATTACACCATAGATCATCTTAAAGGATCTAATTTTACAGCAGAACTGACTCAAACAGGAAACAGTAGTAAATGTTAATTCCATTAATAACATGTGAGAACCTTCTAACAAGTATCATAATTGATGGCAATAGAAGGAAAATATATATTTCTTTACCCAGTTAGATCATACTAACCAGTGACTTGGAAATACTAATACGTCTAGGACAAATCCCATTCTTACTGGCACAGGAATTGCTCTTAGCACCAACTTGTAAAAATTAACAAAGTTGATTTTTGTTTTTCCATAACATTATTTCCCTGACCATTCCCACTTTCTTTCCAAAAAATTCAAGCCTGTTATTCTGTCCAGAAGATTGATGAAAGTATTACACTCACTTCCAAAACGACATAAAGGAACACTGAAGGCTTTGGATTCTGGGATGTGTTTGCAGTATAAGAACAAAACAAAGAAGCAGAACTGAAGCACCAGTCCTCCTCCTATTCAGCATGTGTTCCAGGGACTGAAAGAACAAAGAGAACAGCAGTCTTTCCGAGACGTTTAGGCAAGAATAGAATGAAATCCAGAATAAGACAGTGTTATACCATTTAATAGTTATAATGCATGATGTGAGAATTTTGTATTTGGAGCTCTCAATTTTTTTTTATTTAATATGCAGTTGTGGGAGGTAGTAGGGATTTGATTTTGACTGGAGAACTGGGAAACATATGTTTTCCTCTATATACTGTAGTCTCAACTCAAATTATATTTCTGAAATTGCTACTGGTCAGGGAGATAACAAAACAGATATAATTTGGCTTTCCCTCTTTCATTCTGCATCTAACAGCACACTGAGGATATTTAGAAAGTGATAAAGGGAAGAACAGTTAATTTTCTCCAATCCTGCACTTTTTATTCACTTAAATCTCTCCACCTTACAGCTTCCTTTAATCCAATGTTTTAAAAGATAATTGATGCTTCTAGTTTTCTGCTTAGATTAGGCTGAATGGGAAATAGAACACAAAATCTTGACATTGGCAGGAACCTTTAAGTAGTTATTCATGTTTCCTCTAAAAGACTTTATAGCACCTCAGTACCTGATTTTAGTTTATGCTGAAGAGGCCATAATCACTGCAGTTTATCCTACTGGATAAATCTCCATTCTGGAGAAATCCCAACCACAAGTTACTTAGATTGCAGTGATTTTGAATTAAAGAAATTCAAGGATTTCTTGAGTTTGAATCATCTAATCCAAACAATATAGGAGTAAACGTAAGCTAAAAGTGACTTACGATTTAAACAGTCTCTTCCCAAATCACTGTAGGCAAAACAAGGGAAATATACAGTTTTACTTTCTTGCTGTTTTGTTATGTACCAAAATTCAATTCAAGATTTCATTTTTGGACAATATTGATGCTTGGAACTTTAGTAGTAGGATATCCTCAGGCATAGCAAGAGTCATCCTGTCTCACAAGCTACAACTTATCTACTGCTTCAAAACTTCTTTTCGGTAAGAGAATTGTCCTTGAAAAGCAGAAAACATACTAGAGAAGCTGTTGAGAAGAAAGCAGTCAGCGATCTGAATGGCAGAACCAAGCAGAATATGTACTTTAGCAGCCTGAAGTAACAATCTTACCTGAAGTGAGACATGTCTAGTGAAGTATTGAATCTTCAGGTGACAGAAGTAAATCCCAGTATCTGCAAACAGTTTGCTTCCAACAGACAATTCCACTTTTAATTTCACTAAGATTCCTCAGTGAAGTGCAAGCAATATAACATTTGGGCTTTGCATACACAGAGCTGCTGGAAACAACTACTGCAGGTCTTAGGACTGGCCCAGACCATGATCTAACATTTTGCTCTCTGGTGCCTCAAAACTCTTTCTAGTATGGTCTCTGATTTGAATCATTTGGGGATTGTTGAAGATTCATCAAACTTACTATCAGCATAAGTAAATAAAAGCATCACAAAGCACTGTAGGATCATGGAAACTCTAGAGGAAACAATGTGAGGCTCCAAAAAGGAAATGCTGGAGCCAACCAATTGCTCTTTTTGCACTGTCTTGCCAGAAACCAATCCTTCACATAACTCCTTTGATAAAACTGGTGTCCAAGTGCACAATCAGCATGCGCAGGAAAGACATCTCTTTGCGGGTATTTTCAAAGATGATTCTGGGGTCATCAGACTGGCATCGTAGACAATTTGGAGCCATCACCATAGCCAAGTTGTTTACATCCATCTTGGTTTTGCCTACATTGATTGGCTGGGCAAAAATCTGCAAAATAAATAAAACACAGCTCAAATAAAGAGGAAAAAATAAAAGGCTTGGTCACAGGCAAGGTGACTTAACTTCTCTAGCTCCTCAAAGGTAAATGTTCAGAGAGACAATAGAATCACTGTAGACAGCCTTGCACTGAAGGCTGATAATAGAAGAAATTTAGATTGGTGTTTCATAAAATCTGCAAATGCAATGTGAAATGATGCATCCCCAACTACAACAACTATATAGATTCTGCTTTTTTAGAATGATTCCTGCTAAGACATTCTATATCTATGTACCTGTAAAAAGTGGATGAGGTAACATAGGACCAATTTATTGAGCTCTGGCAGAAGTTCAACTACAGCCACTGCAGCATCAGGATTCTCATAGTTGCTGACACATTCCTTGTAGAATTGTTGTGGGATGACAGGCTCTTCCAGTTCCCGGTACCACAGCTTTAGCAAAGAAGCTTCAAGGACAAGAAACAACCCAGAGACATTTACAACAATTATAGCATGGTGTCTGTTTTACCAACTTTATATATCTGTGTTTGTGTACCATGCTTATACTATCTTGGAATTGCTAATGTGGTTATTATATTTTTGTGATTTAATATAAACTGCTTTGATGTGTTAGCACTAAAATAAGTACATAAATGTATAAATAATACGTGGTGCTTACTGTTCCAAAGTGGATCTCTGAGTAATCACAATACACTTTCCTCCTCTTTCTAGATAAATAAAACAACTGACTCTATCCTTTCTAAAATGAAAAACAGCACCATATATTGAGCTCCACTGGTTCAGGCTTTTGACAATCACAGGACACAAATCATGAACAGAAAGGCTTAGGGTGGCAAATGTTCTCTTCAGAAGCAATTGCTAAACGTTTTGTAGAAACTGAAATAGACAGGAGACATATAGGAGATATATATTTACAACTTAAAACTACTAACCAAACTGAGATGTCCAACTACATTTTCAATAGTTTTGCTGTTCTCTTATTTCTCCATACCTGGTATATTGGGATCACTAAGGTTGTTAGGAATCTTCCACTGATCCACCTGTAGTTTTAGAGCATTGACTTCATCAATATCACCAGGAATTCTGAAAGCATAGACAGACAACAATGAAGCTGAATTTCAGAGGCAGAAAACCATACACACCCAGGAGAAAGTGCAATTAGTATCACAAATAAGAAATATCTGGAGCAATTCTAAGAGGTAGATACATATTTAATAGTAAGTAGACAACCCATGACCTGTTGGGTCATTGTTTCACAGATATTTTCTTACCTAAACAGAGAAACAGAATGACTAATAGCAGCCTAAAATGCATCTTGAGTGATTTCCAATTTCCTGCCAGCTTCCTTGTACAGTCTGACAAGGAGCATTGGAAACCTTCCTTCCTTCCTTCCTTCCTTCCTTCCTTCCTTCCTTCCTTCCTTCCTTCCTTCCTTCCTTCCTTCCTTCCTTTCCTTCCTTCCTTCCTTCCTTTCCTTCCTTCCTTCCTTCCTTTCTATCCATCCATCCATCCTTCCCTCCCTCCCAAGTACTAGTATAAAGGCACTTGTTTGGAAGAAGCTTGTACGATGCTTGCATTTCCTATGAGCATATATTGTTCTAAAACTTTAATGAAATTTTAGACACCTACTCTCAAGAAGAAGAAATATGATATGTGATCAAATATAGATTAATGATCTAGTGTTGATGGCTGTCACTAGTGCATCATTTAAACAGCCGACTTAGACATTCACCTAAATATTCCCTCAGTCTGTTCTCCCCCGAGTCGCAGTACTTGCTGAGACAACTGTGTTTGTACCCAGGGCAGCTTGTTATCTGGATACATGTCCTGCTGCCGTGACATGATTTCTTCCAGTGAGCTGCCAAACAATGAAGGTGTCACAATAGCATTCTTCGCATGAATTATCTCCTCAACTGTAGGCTTCCGAAGACCCTGTAAGAACAAGAAAATTAAAAAAAAAAACTAAATAAACTTTCAATGGGTTAGAAGGATGTTGTACTTCAGCTTCCATTTAGGTGGAATGGGAAGACAAAAAAAGCATTTTTATAACCTTTGAAATATATTATCAGAAGAAGAAAGATGGGGATTAAAAAAAAAAGGCTATTTGAAATTGATACAAAATTGGATACTGAATATACCCATGAGTTTTCTTTTCAGGAATATACCAATTGACAACTTTTGAAGGAATATATATATATTAACTGATCACTTTTAAGCGTATGTATATATATAACCATCACAAAATTTCTCTTTGGAATATGCAATGTTACGCAGAATAAGAAAAAAGAAAAAAGCTTAAGTCAAAGAATTAAAGGAATGAAATAATAATAAGAAATATAGCTAAAAAGGAATTTATGCAAAAAAAACCCACCACTATACTTTTTCCATAGCTTTCTATCTTTGTGAAGGCTATTGGCTTCCACTACACCCATGCTACACTTTATACATAGTATTTTGTCTTTAAACTTTTGTTTATAGAAGATCTTATTAACTTTACCCAGTCACAAATTTCTTGGTCTTCCCCTTCTTGACCGATTCACTCTTGCTTTGTGTACATCTTTGATTCATTTTCTTTAAATGAGCAAATCACCTCACTGTATTTTTTCATACCGCTATTCTGAAAGTTTCATACCACTATTCTGAAAGTTGTACTAACTTCTAGTGCAATTCAAGATGCTAATTGTCACTTTTAAAGTTCTATGTGGCTTAGGGCCTAATTAATGAGTTGGATCTTCTTGTCTAGTAATATCTGGGGAGAGGTTTTGCTCAGTCTCATTACCAAAGGAATGCCATCTTTGGTATCCCAAGCTTAGCTCCTTCAGTTATGCACCGCCTACAACAGAACAGCTTAACCCTAGATCAGGAGTAGGCAACCTTGGCTCTTTTATAACTCGTGGACTTCAACTCCCAGAATTCCTGAGCCAGCCATGCTGAGGGGAAAGGGAGAGGTTTCCAAGCTGAGCCATGCTGGCTCAGGAATTCTGGGAGTTGAAGTCCACGAGTCATAAAAGAGCCAAGGTTGCCTACCTCTGCCCTAGATAGTTCAACCATTCCCACTTTATTGCCTTTTTAGACAATGTAGAGACAAGTAAGTTCATGTTACCCACAAATAGTAGGGAATTGGACTGATTGAGTATTACTGTACTGATTCTTTTTTTGTTTTAATTTTATTCTATGGATGCTGTAAACTGGTCAGTCTCTGGAAATAAAGTGGCAAATAAGTTGTCATAACAAATAAAATCAGTGCACTTTCATACAGATCTTCTGTTTCTCTTAGTTTCATAGATAAACATAGGTCTTTTTTTCGTTATAATTCTTACTCTTTATCATTTATTATTCTTACATTTCAAGTCAGTCTTCCACTCGACATGATCATCCTCAGATGGGGCCATATAAATTGATCTTTACTGTCTAACATTGCTAATGTTTTTCAGTAAGGAAGAATAAGTATAGACTAGTTGTTGTGGTCGTAAGTCGAGGCACCATATGACTGGACTCAATTTTTTGAGCATTTTTATGACACATGTAAAGTGAATCACTGCAGCTATTAGGCCAGGGGTGTCAAACTGCTGGCCCGTGGGCCGGATCTGTCATGCTAAAACCGCGCCCACCCCATTGTCGGCAATGGGAAAAAAGTCACGATATGTCGCGACAAGTCACGTGACGTCGCAAGTTTGACATCCGTGTATTAGGCAAATCACATAGTTGTTAAAAGAATCCATTCTTCTGAATGGGTGGGTGGGGTTTTTTTTTTTTTGCCGGAAATCAGCAACAAACATTGCAAATCATGGTCACATGACCATGGGATGCTCAAGTTGCTAAGTGCCTGCAATGAGATCAGATGACTGCAGGGGATGTGTGGCAATCATAACTTCAAGGTTGAGCTATAAGTACCTTTTTTGACATCATTCATAAATTCAAACAATTGTTAAATGACCGATGATGAGGACTATGTGTAATCAGTTTTAGCAAATCTTAGTATGTCACAAGTTCAACCAGTCCAATTTTAGTCTAAGTATCTTATTATATGCAAGTGCAGATCTCTAATCTAAACTCTACTTTGTAACCCAACACATTGCTGCTTTCATATCATTAACCAGGGAACTTAATTAACTTTAGCTAGCATGGAAATATATGTAAATGCTCTTTCAAAGTTCTCATGTTACATCAAGACTGGGATTATGCCTTTCTTTTCCTTTTCTCCTCTCAAAAGCTGAAAGGAGATTAGATGTTTTGTTCATTCTGTTTTGTTCAACTAGTGCTTTTTTGCCTTTTTGAACTTGACAAATTAACTTTAATCCAAAGAGCTCTTTTTGACATATATTGTTTATCTTTACTGAATTTCCAAAAATACAATATCATGTTGAGTTCAATTACTCCATCAAAACATTGAGATATTCTGAAAATAAGAGTTATCATAGATTGTGTCAGTGGCAATTTGCATGCATTTATGCAAACTCCAAGCATGATGGCAGCGTCCACAGAATTAGCTGCAACATACTGATTCTGATTCAAAACACTGCTCTCCCTAACTCAATACTTTCAACACTAATTGCTAGTAGTTACCAATACAAAATCTTATACAAAGTTAATTCTGACTGCTAAAGTATTTTAGCATGTCTATTTAACATATTTAAAAGAACCCCAAACCTGATTTTATTTAATAGTCCTTCTCAGTTTTACTTTTCTTTCCTTCCATATTTTTTCCATAAAGATCCAGCAAAATGTTTGATTTTGTTTTCAGTTTCTTAATAGTAGTACAATAAGAATGTATATCTGCACTTTTTTAGTCTATTTATTCTCATTGCTGATAAAAGCAATCTCAATAGTTATAGTGACAAAAAAGGAAAAAGAAAAAAAGTATTCATTTAAATTAAATTAGGATATTTCAAATTACTCACTTTTTTGCCTCCAGTGATTGCTACTTTTTGCAGCTTTCGGTAACAATACCTGGCATAAGTGCTGATTGGTAGACCTAGCAGATAAAATGAATAAATTAGAGTGGCCTTGGAAAACTCCTTTAAAAAGAAAATGATCCAAGAGCATGAATATCTGTACATCTTCTCTAACCCTCAACCTTACCCTTAGCATCAAATATTAAGAATTCTATATATATTCATAGAAACATTGTTGTTGAAATTTGGACAGATTTCTCCAAGAAAATAGTTTTGCAGTTGTTTTGTTTTCTCAAAGTATTTTCTCCCTATACTTAATTCAATTTTGGCAATTTGACCTAGGAGAAAATCTTACATCTTTTGGTGAAGAGTGCTATAAAAACACCATATACTTTACAGTGCTAATAACTGGACCATTTATTCTCCCAACTCTATAAAGTTTGTTTTATTCTTAAATCTGTATTATTAACTCATCCAAAAATCATAACATATAAAAGACAAACTTTCCCCCAAAACATTGTTTATTCAAATTCCATTGCTTTTCTAAAAACCTGACTATATCTTCCTGGGTTTTGGACTAGAAAATAACTTTACCCATTAAAACAAAACAAAATTGTAATTGTCTTTTCACTATGTTTCGGGGAAATAGTTGCCATTATTAGCACTACTCTCAGACTAGTTTTAATATCAAATTCATTTTTGCTATTGTCTAGAAAGTTTGTCTTGAAATTATTACATAAGGTTGTCTGAGGAAATGTTGATGGTTCTAGCATGTTCCCAAACTGCCATTTATATATGTATACATTTATTTAAAAGGCTTCCTTCCATCTTATGTACCATAACTGGGCAGCCCACAACACAACAAACACACACACACACAAATCCACCATCAAAACATCCCAGCACCCAACACTCCTCAACATTTAGATTTTGAACTCCAGCCTCACCCTAAAACAATGCTTGGATTGTGTCATAAGGTGCTATACTTAGAAATGATGATCTGTAATACACCTTTCGACTATTAGTTTCAGCTGGTATAATGTGCCTGCTACTGTCTGCAATATTGGATAAGGCCTTCTAATGCTGTAAACGTGATAGTACCCTATTGTTAAATTAAAGCTATTGTCTGAGTCACAAGGCTCAAGCTTACTTCTTGGATAAAATTAACACAGAGCAAGTAATGAAGGAAAAAATTGCCATTTTTGTGTTGCAGATAGTTTATCTTATTTAAAGCGTTTGTATGGTCACCCAATTCAAACAATTTTACTCTGGATAACATTACTGACCAATGACAAAAAACCCCAAAAATAAAATAAAAAGTACCAATTTAAAGCAAATATTTTTTTTAAAATCTGATGATATGGAGCTCAAATGTATTGCACTCTTCCAGGCAGAAGTGCTGATCATCCTAACCTCAAACTCTCAGGGAAAGTGCCAGACTTTTACTGCCTTTCTAAAGTTGATTGATTTTAGCAATACTGAGTGACATGCACTTTGGGAATAGTGTTGAGGTAATGGGGGGGGGGGGATTCTGAAACAGGTAGAAAGTTCTTGTTAAAAGAATCATTTAAAAATAAGGAAAAAAACAGTAATACAAAAGACATGAATCAAGGGAAAATAAGTAAGAATCAACTGAGGAATATTTGGTAAGGAATCCTACATTAAGGGGGTCTGACTTGGCAGCAACTGACTGGAAAATAGTTCTGGAAATGATAGCAAAATGAAAGCATGCTTTTGGCATTCAACTGTAGTGAAAAAGAAAATATCTCTAAATCAAAATGCAACTGTGCTATTGCATGTAAATGTTTAGGTACCTCTGGTCAAATTAGATGTTTCAGTGAACCTCTATATAGACTCCACTGTTTCAATGGATCTCTAACTAGTAGGTATGCACTTAATCATGCAGAAAGAAGTCATATTCACTTAGGGGCTCCTGAAAACATACAGTTTGAGCAGAACTGCCTACATTTTTGCATATAACTGCACAAATATATAGGGAATTACACTTGAGATACTGCATGCACTTTTGTTTGCTACATCTACTAAAGGATATCATACATTGGAAAAACTACAGTAGATTTGAAGAAATTTCCTATATGAGAAGTCCAAAACATTTAGGGAATTTTAGTTTAAAAACATTTATAAAACTATACATAATATAGGGGAAAATGAGCCATCCAAGGATTATCCAACAAATCTCAATTATATAATGAATCTGATAGACTGAAGACTCAGGAAAAACAAAATAAAGCACTTTTAATAAGGCAAATAAGAAATTTCATAAATTAACCAGCATAAAATTTGGAGAGGATTACTAATACGACAGAATTCAAAAAGGGATTAAAGTGATTTATGAAGATAAAAGTATCAATGACTCTTAGTTATAATAGCTGCATGCTATCTCCAACATCAGAAACCTCCTCCCTCAAAAATTTGCTGTTGTTTGATATCATATTGAGGGCTTCCAATAATTATGTATATTATTTAATATGAGGAATATGGTGGTAAAAAGGCCTTTAATCTTATATAATATGAAGGTGCCAATATTGCGCCGGTCAGAAGGAGGGCTGAGGAAGTATCTACAGACCCCTCACAACCTGGACATAAACTATTTCAACTCCTCAGGATGCAGCTATAGGGCATCGCATGCCAAAACAACTAGACACGGGGACAGTTTCTTCCCTTGAGCCATCACTCTGCTGAACACTTAATTCTCATAGTATTGACTAATATTACATTTGATGCAAGACAATACATTAAAATAATCGGAAATTGCTCAAAGAGTAAAACATACCAACAGATACCAACAGTCTTAAGATCAGGTGAAACACTTTTCTAAATAAGAATAATGAAAATTATCTAGGTAGAATATAGGGGTGTGTGTGTGTGTGTGTGAGAGTGAGAGTGAGTGAGTGAGTGAGTGAGTGAGAGAGAGAGAGAGAGAGAGAGAGAGAGAGAGAGAGAGAGAGAGAGAGAGAGAGAGAGAGAGAGAGAGAGAGAGAGAGAGAGAGAGACTTTCAATGGAAAAAGTATTTTAGTAGGTAAGGCTGTGACATAGCAGAAGCTGCCTGAACTTATTTTATTAGGATTTTTAAAAGTAGGCATTAGCTATCAGACTGAATTTATGTTCCAAGACTACAAGGAAATGGAAAAAGACGACCATCTGCACAGAAGAGAAGTATGACCAAGCTAGCATTTTTGCTGGACTTTTTTGAGGCTTGGGGCCAATGATTATAACTGATCCCATCTGGATGGAAAGATCCCAACTGCTTTATGAAAGTAAGGTTGCAACCCAATGTGTGTTTATTTGGCTACATGTTCTGTTGAAATAAATGAGACCCTAGATTGAGGCAGTATTTATTTATAGTTAATCTCAGAGTTGTGAGCCTGGGACACTACAGATGCAATGTTACTACATTAGACTACTATATAAAATATTCCACAGAATAATGAATAAAATAACAAAATAAATTCTATAGTAGTTCATTTTGCATTTGTTTCTATTTCTGTATTGCTGATTCTTGCATATGCTCCAGACTGAACTTACCTATATTAAAGTATAAACAACTGCAATAATGTGTGCCAGAAATCTGTGATACCCAAACAAAGATATATGCTGATTTTTGTTTTCTTATATGTTTTACCTTCATCCTCTGTGCTTTGTTTTCTCTTTTTCCTGGATTTTGAGTTCTTTTTGTTTTTCAGATCCAGAAGTTCCTTAATGCGTTGAGTAACTGAAAATACAAAGTATTTTTAATTGAGTGATGGCAAGATAGTCAAATATTCACTGTCCTCTTCACAGCATCGCTTCACTGAATGAATCCAAAGTGCACCTTCCTGTGAAATATGTTTTGCCCATATGTATCTGTTGTTTTTCTTTACACTTATCACAATCAGAAGCATGAGTCTAAGGACCAAAACTTAATGTCTCACAAATTATTTGAACAATGTATACAATTGGAAAGACTTTTGAATTTAAAATATTTTCTCAAATTATTATTTTGTCTAAGAAATGTCTGAAATATTTGTTTCCCCAAACTTTTCAAACCAGTATGAATTGTGTTCTATCTGGGCTTTATGCTATCAGAATCCAGGGATATAAAAGAGACTTCTAATTATCTGCTTTCAGTAAACCTCAGAATACCAAAAAATGAAAAAAACTTCCTTGTATGAACATCCATTTTTCCCCAGCATTCAGCTAAAACTTTAAACATATGGCAATTAATTATATTTGCCTAGATGGGTAAACAATTTTGTCTGAGCTCAAAAGCGAAACAAGATTAGGCCTCTTAGGTCTTGGGTGGGAGATTACCAAGCAATTCCAGGGACTGTAAACTAGATTAGGCAGTAGAAAAAACTTCCTGGAAGAAGGCAAGGGCAATTAACTTCCATACTGTTGTCAAGAAAACATTCCTATAGTTCAGTGGTGGCGAACCTATGGCACGGGTGCCAGAGGCGGCACTCAGAGCCCTCTCTGTGGGCACGCGTGCCGTCGCCCCAGTCCTAGGCCTTCAGCTGGGTTTTATAAAACCTTTTCGCTTTAGGCCTCTGCCGCCGTGTGCAAAAAAAAAAAGGTTCAATCAGTCAATTTCAACTTCTCGCGGAAAAAAAAAAGATCTTGCAAAGTTGGAATTGATTGATTGAACTTTTTAGTCCCACCCTGTCAGCCGTTACCACCGCAGCCACATCCACCCAATTGGCCACACCCACCCAATTGGCCACACCCAGCCAATGGGCCACACCCACCCGGCACTCGACGATGCATAAGTGGGTTTTGGGTTGCAGTTTGGGCACTCAGTCTCTAAAAGGTTCGCCATCACTGCTATAGTTACTAGCAATTAAATTTGACTCAAGTGCACTTTTATATATGTCATAATTTAATGTTAATAATTGGTTTTAATAGTTGAATTATGTTGATTTACTTTTTGTTTTAATTGTGTACGCTGCCCAGTCACATGCAAGTGTGGTGACTATATTAATTAAATCAATCAATCAATCAATCAAGGATTTTCATGAAAGCTTTATAATTTCTTGGAACATTATCAAAAATGTTATTCTTTTATAGATATAACGTTTTTTGTTTTAATGAAACTGAATCTTTACAATTAAATCTAAAGAGCAATAAGCTCACTAAACATTACAAGGAATTTTCTTTTTCTTTTTTTTATTTTGCCTAGGCCAAAGAAGCCAGGTTCTTGGGCAACAAATACTGCATTTCATTTTATAGGAAAGCAAGCAAGCTTTGGTCCTGAGTACCTTTACTAATATGCTCTGCATTGTATTATGGTAACTTAGCCCTATTATAATTTACTTTATTTCATCTATAGGGGTTTAAAATACTGTAATTTACTTTATTAAATAAAGCACTTACTATTTTCATCTGCAATTTGGCTGAGGTGACGATAGATGTAACCTTCCAGGTAAGATTGAAATTTGGGTGATGGGGAGAAAAAGGCGAGACTAATTGCCATAAGTTCCCAGCCCCGTGCCAGACTTTGGTAGCACATATTGTCTGTTGTTTGTCTGATTAGCTGAATGTACAGCTCATCCCGTAAACCTTGAATACTCCAGCATTTGGTGATGGTTATCAAAGCCACATTATTGCGGTCCATTCTGGCTTGCCGGTCACCCATATAGATTTGTATCAGTTTAAATATTTCACAAGCTTCCTTTCTGATGGTGTCGTTACTGGTGATAAGCATTGGCTTTTTGATGGAGCCACCATTCCAAGACAACATGTTGGCAATGGAGAGCCTCCGCCGAAAGATACCCTGAGTATGCATATTAAGATTTTTGGAAGCCCAGTCAGTCATGCTGCTTTGGGAGATGGGCTTTCGTATGGTGTGGAAGGGAAACTGATATCCGACGTTGGTTCCAGATTGAACATTGTTCTCTTCTTGAGAATGAGACCCTATTGTTCCGCACTGTAAAAACAACAGACAAAAAAATCATGGAAAAGGTGTCTGAGCTAATAATTTTCTTTGAACAAAAATTGTTGAATTTGGTCGTTTTCTTCATCTGGTACCTCTAGTATCTGATTCTAGAAAACTAGAAGGCTAACATTAGACTATTCTATTTTATTCATTCTACGAATGTAACTCAATTCCCATATTACTGCTTGTAGAATTTACTTCTTTGAACTAGCAAAAAGAGAACTGTGAAATTTTGGGTGCTGATAAATGAGCAATAGCATCAGGAATGGATCCTGGTATTGCTATAAGGCAAAAAACTCCCTCCTCATATTGCTGTAATTCTTAGGTTGGCTCAAATTAGTTATTGCAAAAATTCCGAGACACAGGACTTGGCCATAAGGAATTTCTCTGTTGTAGTTTTCAGTACTATCTCTTCATATTAAGTTGCTTTAGCAACATTTATATTGTTTAATTACTTTATTTGCTTTTTAGCTCTCAACCTTAAAATGGAGCCACCTTAAAAATGGAGCCTCTTTAAAAACAGAGTTTCCAAAATATCACAAGAATCACACCTGCTTGCAGAATAGCATGAGGCTGCCATGAGGAGGAAAGCTGAACCTTGCATCAGCAGGTGCTTCTTCCAAAAGCTGCAAAAAACAGAACGGTAAGTTGGGTGCTACTGGGCCCTGAGCAGGCTGAGAAGCAGGCTGAGTCCCACAAGTCCCAGAGTGGCTGGGTGGGAAGCAAGCTTAAGGTCTGCAAGTTGCAGCACCTTTGCATGAATTTGTAGCATCTGCACCTGGCCTGAGGCTCCCCAGGTGGCTGGGGGGGAAGTAAGTCAAGGTCTGAGTAACTCGGTGGGATAAAGTGGCTTTGGGAGACAGGTGGGGGCGAGGGTGCTGAACATCCCTGCCATTGGTCATAAGGACAAATAACTGTGAGGATGCTGGGTTGTCAGTAGCTTTTTTTTGGGGGGGGAGGTCCTACTGTAACTTCAAATGGTTGCTAAGTAACCAGTCATAAGTCAAGGATTATCTTTATCTGACAGCACTACTGTATGAACAATCCCATATATGCAACCAATACCAATTTTGAGTACGGGCATTTTTCAATATGATTGTTAGAAGTCTCATTTAATTTATTTAATAATACTTAATGTATTATGCCTAGCAAAATATAAGAAAATTGTCATTCTTGCAAAAATATACCAAAATCAATAATATTCTATGTAGGGCAATAATTTGGCATAAAATGTTTACAATTACAGCATAACATTTTCCTTATGCTCTCTCTCTCTCTCTCTCTCTCTCTCTGTGTGTGTGTGTGTGTGTGTGTGTGTGTGTGTGTGTGAGAGAGAGAGAGAGAGAGAGAGAGAGAGAGAGAGAGAGAGAGAGAGAGAGAGAGATGTAGATAAAAATGCTAGTTTTGTCTTGACCATCTACATTTTCAAGTGAAAACCTTGACTTAATTGTGGTATATTGTATCCAACCCAGGAATATTATTATTGAATAAAACTTAGCAATTTTAGTAAAACTTCACATTAATAGTTAACTATTAAACAAAAGAAGCAATGCTTTTAACCATAACATTAAACCCATATAATTTGTATAATGACCTAGTGGTACAGATTAATTTTTGACTCCCAGCATAGTATAAAGCATGCAAACGTGTTTTAATTATAAATTAAATTAAAGGTTATAATTGTAAGTGTATACCTGATGATTTCACAATCTCCAGGGCTAGAAAATGCCTGACCTCCTGACAATAAATAAATACTCTTAACATGATTATGATTAAAATTGTTTCATATTAATAAATACCTGTGTTGATAATTGTGCTGTGTCTGATGATGATGGGTTTATCAGGCTGGACACATTCTTTTCTAAAGAATCTATTTTTTCATAAGTTCTCTTCTGTCTCACCACATCTTGCTGTATTGCTGGATCATTTGAGAGGCTGCCTTTACCCTCCATTGTAGGCCTACATAATGACCTGTTACTAGATGTAAGATCATCTCTTGAGTTCCTGCTGTTACACTTTTTAAAATAGTCTGATTGAAACTTAATTTTATTACCCTCTGGCATACTCGTGTTGTCTAGCATTTCTGCATCTAAACTACCTTTGCTCCCCCTGTAGGCAGCAGATCTATTCACCACTGCACGCATTTCTGCAATAAGCTTGTCATTCAGCACAGTAAGTTCGCTACTGCTGCCTACAGAACCAGGTCTTCCCAGGCCTGGAGCATGTCGTCTTCCTTTTCTCTTTCTTAAACTTGGAGAAGGACCTGTTGAATAGCCAGAGTCTTGCTGACTTATCACTGTAGGATATTCTTGAGCCTGAAGACTGCTCTGCCGGCTGTTATGGACTTCCATATTTTTAAGAACATTAGCTTCTACGACTTTCCAAGACTGCTTGAAGCTCTCCCTAGAGCTAAGCTGACCCAACTGGGATTTATCAATGCCATCAACTATCACGGTGGTAGAATGAGTTTTTTTGGATGACTGGTCAATGTTGACCATGTGTTTAATATATTCTTTTCCCACAGGGCTATATTCTGTTGTAGAAGGGTTTCTCAAATGCTTTTTTCCACCCTGGTGTTGCTGTATACTTGGAGGCTGTAATAATTTAATTGGCTGCATCTTCTTATTTAAGCTATTGCTTGGAGAAAATTGTGGAGTTGTCCCATTCATATTTGTAATTCTAGTGTCCATATCTATAGGAGGTTCATCATAAATTGGCGAGTCAATTGATGGTTCATCATATACTGGAGGCGGAGAAGCATATTTGGGACATGCAGGCAAGTTTTGTAACTGATTTCCCGAGGGAGGCTGAGGAGTATGCCCATTAGTTAATACCAGACAAAATCCTCCGTTCTCTGTCTTTTTAATTTTCATTGAACGCTTCATCTCTACTGGAGCTGTAGATTTCGGAGTTAATGAGTTTGGGACCATAGACTGAGACTGAGCATATACAACTGCCTTGGGATTCATTGATTCCTGGATGCTGATTTCTGAATTGTTTTGCATCTGAAAGGAATTGCTTGAGGAAGAATTTACTTGTCTTAGGCTATTAACTTTGACCAGCATGGCTGCTTTAGTCCCTGGCAAAGGCTGCCAACCTGTAAGGGTATCTCTGTAGAAAAAAAATACAATGTTAAAAAATAAAACAAATACACACACACACACACACAATATTGCTTTTGTCAGCCTACAAAATGCCCAAAGGTTTGAAGCTATTTATATCTTGGGACAAAGGCAGGGAATTTCACTAATTACATTGCAAAAATATTTTCTATTTTCTGTCACAGCTATCACAGAAATATGAGAAACTTGAGAAATAATACCTGTTCAGAATATTTTACATTGGCTAGATTTTTCTATGTGCATATTTCTTTTCTGGGTAAATGAAATTACAGTACTGAGTGAGTTTATTCAATCTTTAGTGAAATAAATTTTAAATACAAGTTTAAGTAGTTTTAAAAATTATTTTGGAATAAATAGCACAAGGGTGATAAGAACTTTAATGTTGGAAAAGTTACAAGCAGACATGTCCAGATGGATTTGAAATAAAATTTTGGAATTAATTATAAGAATGCTTTCCATGGGAAAATGCTTTTGTTTTGAATTCTCTTAAAAAAACATGATACAATGAGACTGAAGGATTGACACTAGAAGGAATAAAAAAAAAACCCTAAAGATTACAATTAAAGAACACTTTATTTACTAATACAGGGCAAAATATCTTAACAATGGACATACTGAATGATATTTTTGAACAATAGACTCAGAAGTTAATTTTAACAGTGCCTGCCTCTTTAGAGAGACTGTGTTTAAAAACTATTGTGGAAGAGGAACAATTTTTAATGGAATAAGTCTGAAACTGATCTGAAAATAGATTTTAAAATGACAGGCTGCAAGAATGACATGGTAAAAGATACTATACTGCACATACAAAGGAAACTGGCTGATATCTTAATAATTAAAAGGGAAATACAAATATCAGACCAAAAGATTGACCTGGATAACTTTCCTATATTGGATTTACAAAAGAGACTTGTTGAAGTTTTGAAGAATTTTGTGAGAAGGAACAAAGAAAAAATGAAAAGGAATCAAGCTCTAGGACATTATTTGAAGAAATTAAAGATCAAGATTTTAAAAATAAAAGGAAGGTATATAGGTAGTCCTTGACTTAGGACCACAATTGAGCCCAAAATTTCTGTTGCTGAGACATTTGTTAAGTGAGTTTTGCCGCATTTTACGATCTTTCTTGCCACGGTTGTTAAGTGAACCAGTGCAGTTAAGTTAGTAACACAGTTGTTAAGTAAATCTGGCTTCCCCATTGACTTTGCTTGTCAGAAGGTCACAAAAGGTGATCACATGATCCCAGGACACTGCAATTGATGAGTCAGTTGCCAAGTGTCTGGATTTTGATCACGTGACCATGGAGATACTCATTAAGTGTGAAAAACTGTCATAAGTCACTTTTTTTCAGTGCCTTTGTAACTTCAAATGGTCACTAATTGAACTGTTGTTCAGTCATGGACTACCTGTATGAAGTTGCTTTCTTTGCTCAAGGTTTTAAAGTTACTAAAATTATTTATATTTGTTGTGATAAAAAGGAAGTCATTTCTTTTTATATTTCTTTTCCTTTTCTTTAGTATATTTTTATTTTTCTTTCTTTTGTATTTTTCTATTTGTTTTTTTCTGCACTATTTTTTCTTTTTTCTTTAGTTTCTATTAGTTTTTATCTTTTTAACTGTAATTTTAACAACCATTTCTTTTTGTTGATCCTGACTGTATCGGTTATCTTCTATTCCTTTTTTATTATTTTATGTTGCTGGTCAAATAGTAAGATATTGATAAAGCACAATTGATATAGAAGTACAGACAAAATACTAGAAAGTATTACATCTTAAGCCACTTTAAGATGAATCTTAAGCTATAAAAAGTATATTTGAGAAAAGGAAAAAAATAGAAATAAGATGGAAAGTTAACCACCACACACACACAAAATTCAAATTAAATCCATCCAGTTGGAGTAATTATCTACTGTATGTACTTAAGATCAAGGATTTCAAAAGAAAGTCCTCCTTTTTTCTTTCTCCAAGTAGAATCTTCAGTGCCATTAGAATGTGCAAGCCCTCTTCCTTCTAGAGAATGACTGCTACTTTGCCCAATCAAGCAAAATGCTCTGTCTCTGATTCACCAGTCTAGCCATCATTTCAGTAAAATTATCTAGTGGCTGAACAATCCTATGGTTAAATGATAAGCATGACTAGTTTTAGAAGGAATTGTATGGGAGAAGCTTTGGGGAAAAATAAAAAAAACGAATTCCCTCTATTTGAGCTTTTCAGCATGAGATGATTCATCAGATACTTTAGATGGCACTGTTGTGCTACATTACGAATTAGGCATGTGTTACAAATATCATCTTGAATTTTGGACAAAAGTCCACTAGGTTTTGTGCTGAGAAAAAAAAAATATAAAAGGTAGGTGGGAAATATTTTGAGGTTAAAAAGGATTCTGCAGCATTTCTACAAACTGTCACCCAATTATCCAAATGCTTGCAATTTTTGGCTTGCAGTTGTACTTTAATCTCTACAATTCATTTCATGCTACTAGATGTTCTTAATAAACACATATAAAAATAAATTATAAATTACACAGGCAGTGTATTGGTTATCTTATATGGGGGAGCTTCTATATTAGAGTTTCCATCTCTCAAAAATCTTGGGATAAAGGCAATGTTCAAGCTTTACTTGCACAACATTGTCAGCCTGCTTAACTTTCTATTTTAAGCACTACTTTCCCCCTCCTCTATTAAAGTTGCTCTCTACTAGCTTTTTGAACCTATCATGTTGTTGTAATTGGAGAGTTATTCATGTAACAAATTGACAGGTTAGAACAGATGCATCCCAATACTAACAGCAGAAAGTAGTGCTGCCAGCATCTGCATTCTGTTAGGCCTTGCCAGCTTTCTGTTAGAAAAATAGTGTCATAGGTGCCAACCTGAGACATACTGCAAAAGAGCTTGTGTTATGCATGATTATTAGACAGGTGCTCCATCAGTTTTGAATAGCTGCCTTTGTTCATTATCAGAGGATAGTTAAAATGTTATAGACAGCTGTTCAAATGGATTATATGAACCTTCCATATTAAGGCTTTCTAGTATTTTGTTTGTACTTCTCAGTTGTGCTTTATCAATATCTTACTACACAGTTCTGTTTATTTTCCTTTAAGCAACAGACTGTGCAGTTCCAGGCTCAACATTATAACTGGGAAATCCAATCAGGAGTACTTGCTACATGCTGCAAATATTATCAGTGTAATGACAATGGAGATATTCTACTGTTTTCCTAGAAACAATATGGAAGCAGTTTGCCACTGTTTTCTTCTGATCTGTTATTTCAACTTCCCAATCTAGTTCCAATAGCTTTGGAATTTCCTGATGCCGCCCATCTGAGTACGAATATTAACTCTGACCTTATTTGGCTTTTTCAGGATGGAGGCCCAAATAAAGAGTGACATTTGAGCATTATGGGATTTTAACATGGGCTTGATATAAAACCATATATGAATATACAATATACATAGCCACGTGACATACAGGTAGTCCTTGATCTCCGACCATAATTGAGCCCCACAATTATGGTTATAAGTAATGGTTGTCACAAAGCAGATCACCACGTGACTGCATCCGATTTTACAACCTTTTTTGTGGCAGTTATTAAATGAATATGGTGTCGTTAAGCAAATCTAATATTTGCTATGGGGTAGTTTTTTCCAGAAACCGGAAGTAAATGTGGGCTGGTTGCTAAACACCCAAAATACAGTCACATGATCACAGAGGGGAGGCAACATTGGAGCTTTGAAAGCGGTTGTGAGTAGTTTTTAGGGGTCCATCATAATTTCAAAAAGTGACTAAATGACCAGTCGTAAGTACATGCTTGCTACTAAATGTTTTGATGAAATGTAACAACATGCCCCTGTACAATTCTGTGCAGAGATCAGTTGCCAGGATTTTTTTTTCCAGATATGTGATACACTGGCATACTAAAAAATTACCTTTTACTTTGGAAATTATTAATGATTAAGATTTTGGGACCAAGGACTGATCCTATGCTGATTTTCAATGAGATCACAGTGTTTTCTGTTTCTGTGAACTATCAAAGGGAAGAGATCAATCCTTTTCAGCAATGTGGAAATATATTATTTTAACTTAATAATGAAGTTATCTATCTTTATTTTAATCTATCTCCAGATGCAATAGAGCTATAATCATATATTTCAAGTCAGCATGGTAATTATATATATGCTTGACAAAACTGTTCTTTGCAATATTGGCCAATAAAATCAACAATTACAATCGTTATTCAGCTCCTGTACTTTATCTCTGAAAAAGGTTTACTTCCTCATTCAAGGAAGGCTAGTTCCCAAACGGGAAATATTTCTCAGCATGATGAATGGAGAATCCACCAATGGGTTAATTCTGACCTCCTGCCCAAGTAGACCAAGTCAGTCAAAGCTGCCACGCCCGTCTGGCTGAGGACACGCTCCCAGGTTCCAAGAGGGCGAAGCCAATGACTGTACGACGTGTTGGCTCCCAGATCCCTAACGCTGGACCGGACTGCGCATAAGGGATGGGTGTGGATTCTCCATTCATCATGCTGAGAAAAGGCGTTCAGGTAAGACAACGCCCCTTCTCCAGCATGAAGAATGGAGAATCCACCAATGGGACATACCAAAGCCCTTCTGTCCCTATGGGGGGGGGGGAAGCAGACTGGGCCAGTGTCCCTGCCGCCGGCACCACCTGTTGCAGTACTCTGCGGCCAAAAGAGGCCTCCGCCGAGGCAAACTTATCAAGTCTATAATGGCACACAAAAGGGGAAGGTGAAGACGTCGCCACCCTGCAAATGTCATCTATGGTGGCCTGTGTAGCCCATGCTGCAGAGGTAGCAGCACTGCGAGTGGAATGTGCCATCAAATGACCTGGAATCGCTAAGGAGGATGCCTGATAGGCCTCCGAAATACAGGTCCTAATCCACCTGCCAATGGTAGAAGAAGACACTTTCTGACCCTTGGAAGCCGGGTGGAAGGAAACAAAAAGGGCTTCAGACCTGCGAAAAGGTGCCATCCACTTGATGTAATAGCTAACGCCCTGCGGACATCGAGAGTGTGCCATTGCCGTTCCAGGGCATGAGACGTGCTAGGGCAAAAGTCCGGTAACACGATCTCTTGTGCCCTGTGAAATAAGGTGTTAATCTTGGGAACGAATGAGGGGTCCAAACGCAGGACCACTGTGTCCATGTGAAAAACACTGTTGGTGACCCCTTTGATGAAGGAGCGGACCATGGGGTGTTGAGCCAGTGGTTCCGAATTGCCATAGGTAAACACTGTGGCCAGAGCCGCGACCTGTTGGCATATATTGTTGGGCGCCAATCCTTTATCAACACCCTCCAACAGATAGTCCAAGAGCCGTGGAATAGTCACCTCTGAGAGAGCCAAGTGGTTGCTGTCACACCAACGGCAGAAATCCCTCCATGTAGAGTCATAAATGCGATTGGTCGCCGGCCTTCGGGAGGCTTGAATCATGGAGATCACTCCCGATGAGTAGGATTCTCTGGTCAAGATCCGGCATTCAAGTGCCAAGCGGTTAACTGGAGCCACTGATGCTCCGGGTGTTGTATGACTCCCTGTATGAGCCTTATCCGATCCGGAGGGATCCTCCACGGAGGGGCCACAGAGAGACTCACAAGGTCGGCAAACCACGGTCGCCTCGGCCAGTGCGGAGCAATGAATATGAGCTCTGCCCGTTCCTGCAGTGTTTTTCTGATGACTGCTGGAATCAGAGGGAGAGGCGGAAAGGCGTACATCAGGCCCCTTGGCCATGGGCTGCGAAGGGCGTCCGCCCTCTCCGCCCCCGGAGAGGGGAACCGGGAAAAGAATCTTGGAAGCTGGGAGTTCGCCGGTGAGGCGAACAAGTCCAGAACCGTTTGCCCGAACCTCTCCGATATCTCCCTGAAGAGATCCGGGTGTAGACTCCATTCTGAATGGTCTACTGTCGCCCAGTTTAAGTAATCCGCCTGACAATTCGCCTCTCCCGAGATGTGCTCGGCCTTCAGGGAGAGGAGATTGTTTTCTGCCCAGGATCCCAATAACTTGGCCTCGGCCATGAGAGACCGGGATCGGGTACTGCCTTGACGGTTCACATGGGCTTTTGCCGCCACGTTGTCCGTGAGGACCAGCACGTGTTGCCTCGCAATCTTGTTGCGGAAGTGGCGGAGGGCCAGATGAATAGCTCTGAGTTCCAGCCAATTGATATTGTGCTTCAGGTCTGCCCAGGACCATCGGCCCTGAGCCAATTGAGACTGGAAGTGCGCTCCCCACCCAAACAGACTGGCGTCTGTGGTCAGGGTTAGCCTGCTGGGGTCCTTGAACAGTGACCCCCTGGCTACCGCTGGGGAGGTCCACCACAGAAGGGATCCTAGGGTCTGGAATGGGACCCGTACCCTTTGGTTGGAAGAGCTTGTGCCCAGCCTTTGGAATGGGAGCAAGAACCATTGATGGTTTCTGGAGTGTAGTCTGGCCCAAGGCACTATCTCTATGCATGATATCATCTTTCCCAGTAGTTGGGAGAGTATAGCCAGTGCCACTACACGCTCCCTGCGGACCTTGAGGACCATGTCTCGAATGCTGTTTTGACGGTCCCGAGACAGGTAGACCCGGCAAAGGTCTGTGTCTATCACCGCGCCCAAGTGTAGAAGGTAGGTTGAGGGAATCAGCTGACTCTTTTGAAAGTTGACTGAAAAAACATGGTCCTGAAGTGTCCTTATAGTGAGGGCCAGCTCCGCCTGGGCAGCCAGAGCAGAGGACGACTGGATGAGGATGTCGTCCAGGTAACATTGGATGCGCATCGGCACCAACCGTAGGTGAGCGGCGAGTACCGCCAAGATCTTGGTGAAAACCCTGGGAGCCGACGAGAGGCCAAACGGCAGGGCTTTGTATTGATAGTGGCTGTTGGAATAGCAAAATCTGAGATATTGTCAGTGGTTTGGATGTATGGGGATGTGGAGGTACGCCTCTGTAAGATCTATGGACGTCATGAAGTCCCCTCGTCTGACGCTGGCCAAGATGGACTGGAGCGTCTGCATCTTGAACATTCGGTACGACAGGTGGGAGTTTAGGTCCTTGAGGTCGAGTATCGCCCTCCATCCCCCTGAGGCCTTCGGGACAACGAATAGGATGGAGTAAAAACCTTGTCTTAGTTGGTCGGATGGCACCCTTTCTATGGCTCTTATGTGTAACAGGTGTCGAATGGCCTCCCTCAGAAGGCTCCTCTTGACTGGGTTCCTTAGAGGGGAACAGGAAATAAAGCGTCAAGGTGGCCTGGTCATGAACTCCAGAGACAGACCGTCCCTGATGGTGCTTAGCACCCAAGAGTCCGTGGTCGTGGTCTCCCATTGGTGGAGAAAGTAAGTTTCTCCAAGGCACGATGCCTGCGGCCGCCCTGTTTGTCGGCCGCCTTGGAGGCTCGCTTGTTTGAGCCGGCCTTAGTTTTGGCCTTGATTTTTGCAGCTGCCTCCTGACTAGAGGACTTACGCTTTGTGTGTCCACCTGAAGTGGAAGCCTGTGGCTCGGTGTTATCTGCCATTGTAAAGCGAGAGTTTTCAGTGGGGTGCTGAAGCGTCTCGGTCTGCAAGAGATGCTGCTGTTAACCACCAAGGAGGGACCGGCCTGCACGTGGACCTGTGATAGTCCGGCCCACCGGCAAGCACGGAGTCACACTTAGCGACGGATGTCGCACGTCACTTAGCGATGATGAAACTGAGCGTGGGAGACCTATCGTTGAGGTCAAGTTCGCATTTAGTGACGGGATCACACGTGTCTCACTTAATGACGGCAAGCGCAGTATTGACCGTTCACTAAATGCAGACTATGGCAACAGGCTATAACTGGCAAGGCCCAAATAAGCGTTGAGTGATGATTGTTAGAAGAGAGCAACTGATGCTGGGTCCAATTTTGTTAGGCCTGGTGTGTACAAATACAGGGGACCACAGTATCCGTGCTGCAATATAGGGTCAAGCAGAGCCCTTGTGGCCAGCAGCAAGTAAGGCCTAAAATGGTAAGCAACCAAAGGCCTGATTAGAATCAAAATCCCCTGACACACACTGAATAATGATTCCAACAGGAGGAATGCAAATGAGTGACCTTTTGGATTACTCCCTCCCCTGCTCCGTCCGGAATTCAAGGCCTTGACTGCATGCTGCAGACTAAAATGGCGGCCGCCAGCAATCCGGACCAGGGGAAAATGAAAGTAAGCTGATTTAGTCGCTTTGTCCAGGAAAAGATAGTTTTCCTTGAATCCTGGTTAAATTAAGAGCTGCCAAGCCTCCCTTTTGGTCCTCTGAAGAGAGAATAAATCAAAGGAGAAATGAGCCGTTCGCCACGCGGCACCCACGACTATCAGCTAAACAATTTCAAGGCCCAAGGCAGCCTAGATAACAGGGAGCACTCCCTTTCCCCAAACTGCTCTCTTTAAAAGATAAATAAGTAATTACGAGTAATGACTATAAGGAGCCGGATCGGCTGAGTAATTTTCAAGGCCTGAAGAACCGGGAACACTCTTTTCCCCCAAAAGGTTCACTATGAGCAAGAAATCAGTAATGACAATAACGAAATAGAGAGAGGGGGGGAGAGGCACGAAAATCAACAAAAAACACAATAAAGAAATTTACCGATCTGGAACAGCGCTGATCCCAGCGCTGACCAGATGATAAAGGAAAGGGAAGAATCCACGAATGGAATAAACTTAATAAAACCTGCTGTTCTCAAGTAGCTGGGAGCCAAATCTACCATGTCTGTCTAGGCTGAAGACCAAATCGAAACTGGGGGCGTGTCCTCAGCCAGACGGGCGTGGCAGCTTTGACTGACTTGGTCTACTTGGGCAGGAGGTCAGAATTAACCCATTGGTGGATTCTCCATTCTTCATGCTGGAGAAAAATACAATTTGTCCATAGCAGCTGCGTTCAAGAACTTTTAATTTATTAGAAAGAATTAGCATTGTAGATTTTAATCAATGCCTGAAATAACTAAATTAAAAAATGTAACTATGGGTGAAAAAGTGATTTATCTTATGAACATTTTGCAAGTAATCTAATGGTATCAGGAAAATAGATTTCAGGAAAAGCTTCTTTTATCTAGTGCCCTTCAAATTTGTTGGACTATATCTTTATTCACTGCTAGCCAATGAAGTCATTTCTATTTTCCTGGCATTAATATTATTTATTAGAAACTTACTGAATTTGTAAGATGGCAGTATTGCAACTTTTAAAAGCTTTTGAAAATCTTATGTTAGAACCTTCAAAGTCCTCTAAACATCCAATATTCAAAACATACAATAACTCTGAAAGAAATACAGGAATCAGATTTAAGATATGTCTGACACACAATGGACTACACTTTGGAAGAAGCCAGCATTATGATCAAGCAGCAGGGGAAATTACTAAGCCGGGAAAATTATTCAGAGGTAGTACTATGCCCCGATAAGTAAGTAAAATTACTGGGAAAGGCTCAAATAAATGTTGAAAGTGTGGTGAAGCAAAGGGCACCTATGTGCACATACAATGGTCCTATGAAGTTGTACAAAGATTGTGATCAGAAATGATTAGAGAGATTAATAGTATGGATATAGAAAAAATTAGTTACGTTTACTGACATTATTTAGTGAGGTAAGATAACTGTTCAATTCATAGGGATTTGGGCAAGGCTAGCTATAGTACAATATTGGAAAAACACACTATACAGCAGAGGTCCCCAGCCTTTTGGGCACCAGGGGTGGGTTGTGTGGAGAAAGATTTTTCCGTGGACCAAAGAGGGTGTGGTTTTGTGTGCTGCCTGCATCCTGCTTTGCTTGTTTTTTTGAGGCCCGGTTGCTAGCATGCTGTGGCCTGGTGCTGGTCCACGGACCAGGGGTTGCGGACCGCTGCCATAAAGGCATTAGTTTTACATCTTCAGTATTAAAAAACTAAATAAGTTATGGTAGAAAAATAACATGAGATGTGTTAAAAATTAAGGTGAGAGAATTAGGATATACCAGAAAAGTTATTTTGGTTTCGATTTGTGAAAAAGTAATTCTTTCTGCAAAGCATAATAGGCCAAATTCCTCTTTTTGTTTTTCCCAATGTGTCCAAAAGCTGCTGTTGGAATCTTGGCATGTTTTTAGATCTTTTTAACATATCTGCTGACTTTTAATTCAGTAAAGCCAAAAACATTTTTTGAAAAAGAAATTACCGATGTTTCAGACGGCAATTCTATTATGCTTCTCTGTTTGGGAATAGAGACATGTAAGAGCTAGCTATAACATTCTTTTCTTGGGAAAAAGGAGTTTTGTTTCTATGTACCTACACTCCTATGACAAGCAGCAACTCTGAGAAGTTTGGGTGATTTCAATTAGAAATACTGTTTTAATCAAGAACTAAGAGTAAGTTATTTGCTAAAAAAATACTTTTGTCAGGTGGCCAATTTTTAAAAACCAGATACTCATTAACCCTTCCATTGATATTTCTGAGATGCTGACTGGCTTGTAGCCTCAGCCTGGTATAATGGGTTGAGAGAGAATGACTGGCCCAAAGTCATCCAGCTGGGTTTCATGGATGAGGTGGGACTTGAACTTAGTCTTCCTCTTTGTAGCCAGCTGCCTTAACCACTAAACCAAACTGGCTCTCTACTTACCTATTTATTTTTTACACTAAGTAGCCAAAAGTATTTCTCATCTTATGAGTTTCATTTTAAAATAAGGATGTGCTTCCCTCTTCCCTCTATAGCTATAAAAAAAAGAGAAAAACGAAACAGAGAAATTAAAAAATGATTTACCTTTCAGTTTCTGGCCTCTTCTCGAGACTGATGTTGTCTTTACTCTTCTCCACATCCTGTAGAAGAGTTATCTGGATAGGAGTATTTCGTCCCTCACTACTTGTACTGTTCCTGTGCTGTGATGTCCCGAACTCAGACTGGGAATTACGTTTCATGGCTTGGAGCCGAGCTAGTGGCACAATGTCACAGCCCTGAGGCCTGTGCCACACAGTCTGCTGAGTGATGGCATTGTAATAATAGAAGCGATTGTTGTTTTGATCAAAGAGTTCCCACCACTGGTTTTCATCAGACTGCCGAACTCTGAGATTGGGTGGTGGATCCCAACCACACTCTCCAGTTGTCAAATTAACATACATTCGCTCTCTGGAACGGGGTTCAATAATTTCCACCCAATCTGAGCTGAAATAAAAAGGAAATACATAGTTAGTTCCATCAAAACCACAATACTTTATCCTGACTACAGAAAAGGTTGCACACAGGACCTGTGGCTACCTATTCTGGTGGATTATATATCAATAAGTATTTAGATTAAGTTTTCAAGATTAAAAGTGCTCTAAACTTGAGTAATAAATAAATGTTTATTTACATCAACTTTCTATTATAATATTTGATAAGACCCCAGTTCTATCCTAGGAACCTCAGAGTTATAAACCACATGGAATGTAACAGAGGAAATTCCATACTATTTTTTTGTAGTGACTCCCCACAAAATTTAGAAAATTTTCACCATGCTGCAATCTTGTGAAACCAATTCAGAAAAGTTGTTTGTAAAGTAGAACTTCTACCATGTGGGTATATTTTAAAAAAGCTACATCTATATACGGTATTGGCTACTCAATTCAAGATTATACCTGCAAAATAGAAAATAATCTTTGTGCTTTTTTATAACAAGAAGTAATGCTTTAAATTTAAATAGGATAAATTGTATATTTATTGAGGACTAGAGCAGGGCTTTTCAACCTTTTCACCCATTGTACCACTTTTAGGATAAGGCAATATCCGAGTACCACCAGTCGCCCAGCAAGGTGTCAAAAACTTGACCCCCAAAAAAGGGAAAAAATGAAAGTACAGGTAGTCCTCAACTTATAACAATTCACTTAGTGACTGTTCGAAGTTACAACGGCACTGAAAAAAGTGACTTATGACCATTTTTCACACTTATGACTGTTGCAGCATCCCCAGGGTCATGTGATTTACATTCGGATGCTTGGCAACTGATTCATACTTATGACATTCACAGTGTCCCAGGGTCAAGTGATCAATGGCCGGGGGGCGTGGCCAGCTCATCACTCAGGTTGCGGGGTGCCTGTGGGGGGGAATCCGTGGGTCTCTGATGGAGGGGGATGGGACTGGGGTGGGTGCCTTCCTTACGTCCCTCTCTCCCATTGTCCCTTCCTTCCTTCCTTTCCTTCCCTCCCTCTTTGTCCCTTCCTCCTTCCCTCCCTCCCTCTAATTGTTCCTTCCTTCCTTCCTTCCTTCCCTCTGTCCCTTCCTCCTTTCCTCCCTCCCTTCCATTGTCCCTCCCTCCCTCATTGTCCTTCCCTTCCTTCCTTCCCTCTGTCCCTTCCTTCCCTCCCTCCCTCTCATTGTTCTTCCTTCCTTCCTTCCTTCCCTTTGTCCCTTCCTTCCTTCCCTCCCTCCCTCATTGTCTTCCTTCCTTCCTTCCTTCCCTTTGTCCCTTCCTTCCTTCCCTCTCATTGTCCTTCCTTCCTTCTTTCCTTCCTCAGAAGCCGCCCGCGCTCAGCACTCAGAAGCCGCCCGCCGCTCAGAAGCCGCCCGCCGCTCAGAAGCTTCCCCTTCACTCCGGCCAGCGAGCCAGATGGGCAGGGGCACAAATCGGCATGTGCTCAGGAACACCGATTCCGCTTCTCTGCCTTCGCCACGCGTTTGGGGTAAAAAAGAAAAAAAAGTTCCATGAGACTTTCTAACTTCTCGCGAGAAGTTAGAAAGTCTCATGGAACTTTTTTTTTTTGTCTCACAAACACACGACGAAGGCCGAGAAGGACAGGAGAAAGGGAATGCTGCTGAAAGCAGGTGAGTAAAAAAAAAAAACGCTTGGGGGAGATGAGGGCATCTGGGCGGGGGCGGGGGGGGCAGGCAATGCATCGCACAGCTCCAGCAGAATCTCCCCTGAAGACTGCATGAGGCTGCCTGCTACCCCCAAGGCCGCCGCCAATCAGCTGGAGCTGCGCGCTTTGATCCTGGGCTCAGTAGGACCCAGGCAACATGCAGTTCCAGCTGTCTTTGCCACAAGCCTCTGCGGCGCTGCTGCCGCTTCACCTCATCCACTTTTACATATTTTTTTTTTACATTTTTTTTCAACCCGTCCTACGCGTACCACCAGCCAGGTGCTCACGTACCACTGGTGGTACGCGTACCACGGGTTGAAAAGCCCTGGACTAGAGGACTAGAGAAGAGTTATCAGTAAACCGTACTAGCAAGCTGGGAGAAGGGGCAATGGTTCAGAATTAATGCCTGAGAAATTTTAAATGCAAAAGGCATTACTGTCACAAACCAAGAATCCACTTTTATCTGAATGCCATGGCTTTTTCATGGTAATTCTCAATATACTCAAAACAGGCTTTTTACAGTATTAACCAAGTCTCAGAAAAGAACACAAAATTCCCTTTTGAAGTTTTGTAAACTATTTTGTTTTAAAAAAAGAAGTATTTGCTACAAAACATACTGCATTTTCTGCCTCCAATAAACTTTTTTCCTTCCTTCCTTCCTTCCTTCCTTCCTTCCTTCCTTCCTTCCTTCCTTCCTTCCTTCCTTCCTTCCTTAACTTCAAATCAGTGTTGATCCCTGGTGAATATCTGGACCCCTGCATTTACTATTATTGACTATTTTACTTTTGTACATTTCTCATCCTGAAAGAGCCCAATGAAGAACAAGTTTAATAATGATTCAACAAAACTATTATCATAAAACCGTAATAAAACATGACAGTAGAAACAATTTTATTTCTCCAACACATATAGTCCTTATTTACTGACCACAATTGGGAATTTGGTTGTTAAGTGAAGTGGTCATTAAGTGAAACTGCAACTGTGCTTATTATCGTACTTCAGTTTTCCTTTGCTTTATAGACTTGTGAAGATCATAAATGCAAGGATTGGTCACAAATGTACTTTTTCATAACTCAGTTGCTATCTCAATTGCTAAACAATGACTATCCATATTCTAGTTTTCAAAAAGCTATACGATTTAACTTGAGAACATCTATCTGCTTTTAACAGCTCTCTGTCTAGAGCTAGATCAACATTTTTAACCTTGGATTTTTAAGATGTGATTTTAGAACACATAATTAGACATAAAAATACATAATTAGATTTTCTGATGAGTTTAGGAAGGAAGTCTAAGATTCACATTTCAACATGGGTTTTGACTGGGCTTCTCTTAACTTGATATCCTCCAAAGTGTTTATTTTGACATGTCCACTAGTTGCCTGAATTTTGGAAATGCATATAAATATGATTTTGCTGATACAATAACTAATTGAAGATCTTAGCTTATGGCAAATACTCATGTGTACTAAAACATGGTTTTTGTTACACGAGTCTACACATAAGCTGAGATCTTGCTTGATTGTGCTGGTTTGGAATGCCAGGGCAATGAATATGTAGGGAAGTTCTTTCTTTAAAAAAAGCAAACTATTAACTAGAATGTTGCACAACGATATGTGCATTCTATCTATGATATTTATAGTCTTAAACTTTTGATCAAGCACAGCACTCATAAAAATAACTTTCTATATTGCCCCTGCGGCCCTGCCTCACTCACAGTTAAGAAACTGGTGTATTATTTTCTTTTGTTTACAATGGAAAGCATGAACCCTAAAACCAAATTATTGGATGTATCATTTAAACAGAAGCAATGATCTATCCAACCCTCCTTAGTCTGCCTGAAGCTTGAACACAAAGGAAACAATTTCAAATGCTTTGGGGAGCCTGGAAGCACTGGGAATTTTTGACTCCAAAAGTAAACTTACTTACTAGACCTTTAGGTCACTCTGACCTTTAGTGTAGTCTGGAACAACAACAACATATGCATCAACAGTACTTTCCCTTTCTTGAGAAGCATTTGCAGGCAGGAGGGTTTTCAGCTGTCCCTGTGAAGCAGTTTGCACAATTTAGGATCATTCTCCCTAAATCTAATGGAAGGATAGTAACAGAATAACAGAGCCCCTGAGCAGGGGGTTGGAGTAGATTACTTCCAAGGTCCCTTCCAACATCAACATCATCATCATCATCATCATCATCATTATTATTATTTTGAAGCAAGGTTGTTTTTGTAATAGAGGGAGTAGGACTTAGTCAAAATTATTGTCAGCTTTCTAATAGCAGTCTGAATTGGAAGTTGTTAAACTCGGGAACTAGCAAGATTTAACTCAGAAACAAGTTCTGATTAGGATTAGGATAGCCCTAACGGCGCAGTGCTTAAAGTGCAGTATTGCAGGCAAACTCTGTTCACAGCCTTGAGTTTGATCCTAATGGGTCTCATGGATGACTCAGCCTTCCATCCTTCCGAGTTGGTAAAATGAGGACCCAGATTCTTGGGGGCAATATATATATATAATATTTATATTGTAAATTGCCCAGAGCTCTGTAAAGCACTATGGAGGTGGAATATACCTAAGTGCTATTGCTATTGCTATTAGGAAAATGTATTAAGAAGGTTAAAGTAGCAAGACAAAAAATCCACTGAGTACTCTACTTTCAAACAGAATATTTATATATAGCCAAATTAGAATGGGAAGGTTCTAGTTTTCTTTTCAGCATAAAGGAGAAGAGCTTGTCTCTTCTGGAAAGAATGGTAGACTGTATCTTTTGATTGTTTGACTGCTACATTTCATATCAATCTGAAAGCTGACTCAATATGAAAGTACATTCAGTTCTAAGAATGTTCACCACTGATTTAAAAAACACCTTTTTGTTCACTCTTCTAATACACATTTCCCTCATATATCTAGCTCATTTGCAAAAGCATTAGATATCTTTATTTTACTTTTTTTAATTTCTAAAGCCAAAGTAAAAACCTTGTGTTGAGGAGAACTTTCCTTTCATTGGTTTATTTTTCCCCCCAAAAATTATCAGTATAGAATAAACATGTTATCATGCAATGAATAAGCTAGAATATATTTTACCTCTTAAATACTGTAAACAATTTCTTTATACATACATGAATATACAAAACTCCATCTTGGGATGTGTGTCTCTATTTTTGAAACATATAAGCCAAAAGTCCTGATTGGATAATACACTTAAGTTATTAAGTACTGGCTGACTTGTATCCATTTGTAGCCCTGAAGCATTGCATAAGCCTTGATGCAAAAGAATAGTGCTTATCCACAGGGAGATTGATGATTACTAGAGTCATTCAAATGGGTCAGCTTAGGCATTTTATCAATCCCAATGCACTCCAGGACTATTTTAGGAGTTCCCCCAGTCCAGGATGTGATTCATTTCAGAGCCTTGTTGACTTTTGCAAAAGAGAGGCACAAAAAACTTTAACAAAATTGCCTCTTCTGACCTCTTTTGTGGAAGATTGTTAAGTGATAGGGTGCAATTACAAAGAGCTCTGGAAGAAACATATTACCTAAATCCTTTTCAGTAAGGTGGGGGATGGGGATAGAAACTGCACTGATCGATCTTATTTATGACCATATTTCACATCACTCTGTTATGCCTAGTATCTCTAACAGATTACATTATAACTGCTAATGTGGCATACAATGACAAACAGCATGTACAAATGCTTGTATGTACTGATTTGTAGCAAGTATCTTTCCATCATTCACTTGGAGAATTGACGGTACAAGAAAGAGTGGAGTAATCAATAATTTTGATTCCCCCTTTGCTTTAGTCTTCCCCCAAAGGGTAGCAAAAGTAGCTTTGCCTGAATAGCCAATTCCGGTCAATGATTTACAGCTCTTAATGAAACATCTAATAAAAGTTATGGCCATGGCTGCCTTTATCCAGTTCTGGCTGATGTACCAGTTGCAGCTGTTCTCAGAACAGAAGTCACTGACAACAGTTATTCATCTTTTTATCATTTTGTGATGGCACTACTGTAATTTATTTTACACAAATCTACTCTTGAAAATCACCCAGAAACTACAGTGGGTTCAGAATGTAGTTGAACACATGCATTTTCAATTTTAACTAAGATGTAGCTGTTTTGAGAGATTTGGAGGGACTGATGAGTCAAAGGGAGATTATACCAAGGATGGAAATGGAACTATCACTATTACCAAAAGATGGATTCTCGACTACAGGTAGTCCTCAACTTGCGACTGTTTGAAGTTAAGACTTCCCTGGGGGTGCTTATGACCAATTCTGAAGTTCCTGTGCCTGAGTATATACACACACCCTGCAGTGATATGTTCACATGTCAGACGACTGATAACTGGTTCACAGTTATAGGCATTTGTAGCATCCCTCAGTCATGTGACCGTGTTTTATGACCATTTTGCTGAAAAACTGGCATTTACTCCTGGTTTTTGGCAAAACTTACCCACAAACCACTGGTTTATTTATTGACCACAGTACAGTATTTACTTAACAACTGCAGCAGTCATTTTATGATAGTGGTCTTCACTTAATGACTGCTTCAAAAAAGGTTGTAAAATTGGGTTGGTCACGCAGGTGACACATTTCACAACCATATGACTTATGACCATGATGAGCAGATTTCATTACGGTTGTAAAACGAGGACTACCTGTATTTATTTTTTAGATGCTTATACTGTCACAATCATATTTTGCTATTTATTGCTATTGTTTTATTCATTAGTTTTGTAAACTATTTAAATTCTATTGATTGAAGCAACATAAAAGCACCTTTAATAAATACAATACAATACACTTCTCAATCCTTCTCTTTTACAAAATGCATCAGCAATTCCCCAGTTCCATAATAAACTGTGACAGAACATGGTATCTCTGCCCAATACATAGAACTTTGCTACTATGGTAAGTAGTTGTACTTTAAAGTAACATTTATGCAACGCTCCAAACATCAGCACCATTCTTATTGATTCCCACAGCTGTGGGAAACAGATGTTACATGTTTGATATTACATAGGAAAGCAAACAAAGCACATCACCTTGAATTGTTAAAGCAGCCATGTCTTTGTACAATTGCTTTAAATATATTTCACAAATATCTACAAAGAGAAGTATTTCATTTCTGCTTTCACACACTATGAAAAAATGTACGTTATTGAATATTTATGGGTTGCAGGCCACTAAAATAAATAGGTTTGTGGAGCACTACAATTCATCTCAATTCTTATCAATATTAGCAGCTTTCCTGAGAGAGGTTATATACTCTTTTCAGATTTTGCAGCCTGGTTGGGTAAAAAGAAATTAGAGCTGAGAACCTTATTCTACCCCATTATTTCTCTCTTACAATGTTTCCCTTTTAGAAAATTAACTGGGAACCTACTAGTTACTTTCAAACTGTTTAGAGCCACTCTCAGAACTATTCCCGTTTCCATCTGTTCCAACTTCTTTTTCCAGTGTAAATGAAATATTTCCTTTTTCGGTCAGAGGAGTCTAGGTCAGAGATTAATTACAAGTCTACCTTATATTGTAATTAAGTAAATGCAATTAGATTATATGGTTGAAAAACATCCTGCATACTACTTCAAAAACTGAAGAGAGGCAATGTATTGCTGAGTATTAGGATGAAATTACACATATAAAGATTCAGAATTGTTTAATTTTGGAAAGCACCTTACTTGCAACAAAAACGATTCTAAATATTTGCAGTAAAGGGAATTCAGGACAAACTTTGAAAAGTAAAGCCAGAAACGATAGTTTAAACAAGGGTAGAAAACTTGCTTTCCTCCAGAAATTCTGGCCCACAAATTCCTTGTAAAGTATTCAAGTTGACACTGAGTTTGTCTAAAAATGTAAGCCTAACCTGTAAAGCATTAGGTTGCATGCTGCATGTTTCATTTCCCCCCAAGTATTTTTATTAAAGTTTATTATAATATAAATTACAAACGAAAATAACAATCAGAAAAAGAGGAAAGGAGGGTTCAAGATAAAAAGAGAAAGAAAAGAAAGTGATTTCCGACTATATTCTATGCAGTAAAATATTAGTTACCTCACTTTTTTTTACATTAGATTTCTAGTAACTTCGAGCCATTTCCATAACTACAAAATTATCCAATCCTCAAACTAAAGTCAGAGTTTCATTTTTTATTCTATTTCAAGCATGAAATCCAGAAATGATTTCTAAATGGAAACAAAACTGAATAAATTCTTCTCTTTGTTTAAAACAGTTAGCTTTGCCATCTCCACCAAATTCATTATATATCTTTCCATCTGCACATACTGAATTTTCAGCACTGTCAGCATGTATGGCAACAATGACCCAAGTTTTGTTTCAAGTTCTTTGACCAACAACCTAACAGAAAAATGTCTAGTTTCAATTTTATATTCATTTTAAAAGTTCAGAGTATTTCTTAAAGATTACCATCCTTAAAATTAGTTATTTTTAAGTTAACTTTTTATAAAGGGTTTCTTTCAAGTTATATTAAGACAGTAAAAAATCCATTTTTCTGACTCCGAATGTCCTTTCATGTCAACTCACCCCTTCCAACTTGTCGCAGCAAAATAAAATCTTTCTCTTCTTCAGAATATCTGTTGAACAGCAGAAACATTTCTTTTTCTCAAAATCTTCAGATATTTCTTTCAGGACAGTTGGTCCATGTGGTCAATCTTTAATGCAATTTTGAAATGAAGATCCAGAAATTTTTCTTCTATGGCTTGAGGTCTTATGTGCAGCTCTTCTTTTTTTAATTTCATCAGAACAATTTTGTTTATATCACCCTCATAATGAACACTGTTACTATCCATTCAATATTTCAAAAAAATTAACTTTGTCACCAATTTCTGTCATTGTGGAATATTTCCAATGGTTTGATATGTTTCTGCACTCGGTTGCATTTCTAGCATAACACTCTTTTTTCTTATTGCTTGGATTGCTTGAATTATTTTGTTTGAGCATTCCCACAAAATGATTCCCATGAGGTCCAGTTGGCTTGGCTCCCTCCTATGGGCCGTTCTGGTTTGATGTTCATCTTGTTTGTTCTAAAATTTAATAAAGTCAGAGGTGGCTTTTCCCTATTTTGTGATCTTTGACTCCCTCTTGTGGGCAAAGAGCAAATCTTTTAAATAACATGCACGTCTGAAGTTGTATCTTATAGCAAATCAGGTTCAGTTAAAATCTGAAGACTTCACTCTCCCACAAGCACCTCAGTCATGACTTATAAATTCCATTACCAAATGAGCATGGCAGAAAAAAGGCTAAATTATGCCACCAAATTTTAAGTCCTTATGTTTCTCAAAAACAGGGTAAGGAAACAAAAAATTCCAAGCTTTCTTATTTTAACTCACCATAGCACTTCCCCTCGTTATTTAGTACTAACAATGTTTCAAAAGAGTAACACATTGTGACTGAAAGAGTATTTTTAAAATCAGTAAAGAAAAATAGTTAAAATAAAGTGTTTAAGAAATAGAAAGCATGACTTATTGTCCATTTGAAAAAAGAGTTTTATACAATGGCTGTTTTTCCACTGTGATCGGGCTGCTATCTCTGCCTCTCACTAATGTAGAAGGAGTGGCAGAACCTGGGGGCTGAATTAAAAGAGGGATCAGCCTAGAATCCCTGTGTAGCCATACAAGGACTAAGACCAACTCTCCTTGAATTCCGTGGACTCTGATCTAATTTCAAACAGGTGCTAGCCATTAGTTGAGAAGATTCCTGTTTACAGGCTGTTTAGCAATAAATCAGTTTAATTAAACTTTCAGTGCTGATCTGGTCTTTCGTATCTGACAGCTAATGATTCACCAGTAAACTCTGGAGCACCGCTCCAGAATCCTCTGGCAAATCATCACTGTCTGGATGGTCTTGGAGGGTGATTTCTGGGACTCTCTCTGACCTCGAAAAGTTCTTCAGACTTGGGGGTACTGCCCAAACCCTCAGCTGGAAAAACCTGACCCCAAAGTTTTTGCCTGGGTACTGTCAATCAGCCGTTTTCTACCAGACGTCACAGAATACTGCATTTTTCAGTATGATACAGGTTCTCTGCATATGTTCAATCACCAATGTTGTTGCAAACAATTAGATGTCTAAGGGAAGAGTGTCTACTTTCCAAAATGAAAACCTTTGATGCCATTTAGTTTTATTAATAGTTATGAAATATTAATAAGCATTAGTTTAACAAAAGATTTGTCCCACTCACTACTGTCAGACATACATGGTTAAATAACTCTTGATTTCTGTTCTCCTTTATTGTATATCATTGTACAGTATTGTACTTATTTTTTTTATTGTAATCCACTTTTGAAAAATTCTCTTTAAAATGAGGACAGAAATATTTCAATAGAAATAAATAATATCAGGGCAATAAACTTATCAAATACAATTCAACTAATTAATAGTTTGGTATTATGTACACATTCATTTAAAATCTTTTTAAAAATGATTTTGTTTATACCAAACCATATTGGTGAAATCATAAAATATACAAGTAACCTTGAGAAGGAATCAATTTGCCAAGGGGAAGTATAAGCATTTGAGAGAGTACAATGACTCAGAGGGAATCCTTAATGTAGAAGATAATCCAGATAAAGGAGTACAATGATCAAAAGACTATTAATATCCCTGCAATGAGCTTTTCCCATCACCCTGCAAAGCCTAATGCTTGCCCAAACAAGAAATGGTATGCTAGGTAAACACATGATAAACTACGGACTTGGCACCAGGATATTATATCATTGATGCTTGCTATCTAAGGAGTTGATAGGTTTGTAATTGCATTCTCGTGTTCTAATACAGGTAGTTCTTGAGTTACAACAGGTCACTTAGTGATGATCCAAAATTATAACAGACTTCCCAAAGGTACTTAAGACCCTGTCCTGAAGTTACATCTGTTACAGCACCTCTGTGGTTGTTCACTGTTACAACTGACCACAGAGACACTGAAGCACGCCTCCCCACCTATTGCCCCATCCTGCCCTGCCGGGTCACCAAAAGCACTGGGCCTGCTTTGTAATCCAACAGGTTCCACACATGCTTCTCCACTTCCCCACCCACCCTGCATCATGGATAGCTCACTTACTCACAGCAATTATATTATTCCAGCACCAAAGTCCAGATAAGCAGGAGGTATAACAGGAGATAAAAAATCAAGATAGCAATACTCTAACAAAGGAATTATTAAGGGGAAAACCACACCCTGACCAATACTGTAAGGGCAAGCTACTATATATAAACAGAGGTAAAACCTCACACTCACTAGTAATCATAATGTTACCATGTCAAGTAATGAAACATCTGCAAGCAAACAGCCAAGCTCAGAGAGTACCAACGACTCCACGGTTCAGTTCAACACTTCTATTGAAAGGTGAAATGACCCATGGTGGAATATTTTAAATACCTCAATTCCTTTATATCAGCAAATCATGAGCTTTAATCTTGTGGCTGAGATTCAGCACTATAAATGCTTTTTTGTCAATCAGTCTAGTTTGGTGACATGCAGAATAAGTATACTCCATGGTCTAAGTATGAGGGCAGCAGCTGTCAGTACAAGGGGAGGTGTATGTGTATGGTAGCAGACTGAATACTGCATAGCGAACAGCATTTGATATTGTAATTCATCTATGTCCTTCATAGTTGTGGGATAGGGAACAGATGGCTGTGGAAAATTCCACACACAGACCAGAGTCCAAAGAACTGTAGAACTATGCAAGTAGGGTGAGTAGATCAGAAATGATCTTGGTCTTCTGTTCCCAGTGCCTCATGGAAACTCACAAAGAGTTTAAAAGGAAATTTAAGAAGAGGTCTGGATGGCACTGAACTTACTTATTCAAATAAAAAAGGATAATAACAACAACAACAAGAATAATTCCCCAAACCCTGCATAATCCTAAACTGACCTTGATCACTAATTTGTATCCTTATCAAGAACTCTTACTGTCAGTTGAGTACAGGTAGTCCTTCCGTTATGAGTGTAATGGAGTCTGCCCATTCCACTTGTAACTCGAAAACTCATAGAGTGAATCTCGTACCTCAAACGAGATCACTCTCTTGCTCGCAGCTCGTTAAGTGAACATGAGGTATCTCAGGGTGGGGAAGGCCATGGAGAGCCTAGTGATGGACCAGGCCACCAAGGCCTCCCCGACCTACTAAGATACCTCATGCTTCCCCCTCCCTTCCTGCTGCGCCGGACTCACCTTGAAAAGATCCATCTCCTCTCTGCCACAGTTCCTGCTGCTGCCCGAATCTGAGGCCGGGGGATGCTTCCGCAGCCCCCCCATAGCCCGATCCAGGTTCCGGAGGCCTTTTCCAGGCCCCTGCCACCCGGATCTGAGGCCGGGGGATGCTTATGTAGCTCTCTGGCATCCTGTTTCCAGGCAACAGCGGCCTGGAAAAAGCTTCTGGTGCTTGGATCGGGCTGCGGGGGGCATAGAAGCATCCCCTTGCCTCAGATCCAAGTGGCAGCGGCCTGGAAAAGGCCTGTGTAGCCCGGATTGGGCCACAGGGAGCGTGGAAGCGTCCCCCAGCCTCAGATCTGGGTGGCAGCGGCCTGCAAAAGGCCTCTGGAGTCTGGATCAGGCCACGGGGGGAGCGTGGAAGCATCCCCTGGCCTTAGATCCGGGCAGCAGCGGCCTGGAAAAGGCCTCTAGCACCTTGATCCAGCCTCCGGAGGCACCTGGAAGCATCCCCCGGCTTTAGTTCCGTTCTCTGTTGCAGAGAACAGAGGCCTAAAGTACCATGAGATCACATGAGATCAGTAGCGTGAGATCTTGACCCACTGATCTCATGTGATCTTGCATTACTTTAGGCCTCTATTCTCTGCGAACGCACCGAAGGCCTGGAGCAGCCAAGAAAGCGAAGGATCTGGATCTTCGCAGATTGAGTATTGAAGGCCTGGTGCCTAAGGAGACCCAGGCGGGGGTGGGGAGGAAGGGAATAACCAGGGTGAATGTTGCAGGGCCACTGTGGTTGCTCATAAGGGCGAATGCTGTGGTGCAGCAACATTCGTAATTTTAGGACTTGCTCGTAAGCACTAGGGGGCGCTCATCACGTAACTTTGAACGAGCGTTAAGTGAATGTTCATAACTTGGGGATTACCTGTATAAGAATGAATTCTCATTTACTTTCCCTAATCCTGGAATATGAGATTCACAAAATAGTTAACCACTAAATAGTTAACCACTATATAATTCTCTAGATAAAAAAACCACTGAAGGTATAGTAGTGCTTAATATTTCTGTATAAATAAGACATAAAATATGATCTGTTCTTCACACAAACCTTAAATCTAAATAAAGAAAACCCAATTAAATGATTTAAAAATGTACGTTCATTGATTGAAGAAAATGATCCAAAGCTACATATTTATGTATGAAAAAAGTACTCTTGAGACACCTTAAATCGTACTCCTAGGGAAGTTATATTAAAGACTCCCAAGAATGTAAGCCTGAGGAATTCTACCATCAACCCAGAGATGAAATCAAAGGGCTCAGGCAGGCAGGTTGCTTTGCAGCAGGGAGATTGGTACAAAGTGGTGAGGATGGTTGAAAAGATCATTGGCAGTTCCCTCCCTTCCATCCAGGACATAGCACATAAGCGTTGCTTGAGCAGGGTCCGCAAGATTGTCTGGGACACTACACATCCTCTTCATGACCTGTTTTCCTTGTTACCTTCTGGGGGGAGGCTTTGTGGTATCCGAAGCAGAACATCCAGATTCAGTCACAGCTTTGTTCCATACAGTATTAACTTTGTGAACTCTAAAGCTTCCTCCTTCCCTTATGTATTCAAGATGGACAGTGAATATTTACATGTTACTTATATGTAAGGGTGTAGGTCTATACATATTTTGTATATAGTATGTTTTAAATGTGTTATGTATGTGTACACTTTGAGAGGAAGCAACTAAATTTCATTTTTAATGTGTGCCATTGTGCCCACAGGAAAAAAATGACAATAAAGGTTATCTATCTAATAGCAATAATCCCAATCGATTCCTAGAGCCAAACTTAATTAACAGGGTCTCACATCCAGTAACCTACAGAACATTTCCCTGAAACATGTAAACAATTCTCAGATGACAATTGCCATATCACCATCCCTGCCCTAGCTTCTGGACTGTTGCTACATTTCAAGCCAAACACCCCCTCCCTTCAAGGTCTAGCCTCAATAATATATGCCATGTTGGTCCTCTCATCCACAAGCAAATCACAAATGAGGGAGACCTTATTACAAACTGACATTTAAGACAAATATCTAGAAGCCAGAGCCTCTGACAGTTTTGGGGTTGAGATCAAGGAGCTAGAATGCAAAACAGGTATAAAACATTGGTCCTGGGTTCCCTGGAGATCTTCCCATGTCTGTCACCACCACAGAAATATGGCCCTCTACATCCCCCAGTGGCCACATCATCTTCTCCTCCAAAGCCCCCATCTCCAAAGGCCCAGGACCTCCCATAATAACCACCCCAGGGAGGAGAAAAGCAAGCATTCTGAGGTGCTTCAGCTTTACTGGCTCTCAGCATTCAGGCATCCAGCACCCCTACCCCTCTCAGCAAACAAGCACATACTGTACACACACATATAAAGATACATTCAGCTTAATACCTAAGTCATTAATACCAGTCATTCTCACCCGTTGGTTACGGACCCCTTCTTATCCACCCCACCCAGGTAATCTCTTTTCCAGGCTCTCAGCCTAAGGGGGGGGGACATACAAACAAAGCACTTAGTTGACAGACAAAGTTGAGAGGAAAATAAGCTTTTGAGCTATCAGAGAAAGGCTCTGCAGAGGGGAGGGGGACAAAAGGAGTCCACAGAAGACTGCCATCTGTTGCTATCCATCCCACCCAGCCATCATTAATAATCCAAGCCCCAAAGTCCTGGTTGGCTACTCCAGTTGGAAAGTCCCATGCAGTCATCTATCTGTACGATGAAGATCAGCAGCAAAGAGATGAAAATACAATACAGGAGGAGTCAGCACCAGGGCCACAAATGCAGCCAATATGGCAAAAAGCCTGGTGCAATCCCTTTGGTTCCCAGGTTTGTCAGCACTAGCACAGGTTCAGAAGGATAGCAAACACTTTGATCTATGGGTATGGCCTGACCTCCAGCCAGTTCCCTTGACTGACTCATCATCTAGCCAGTTCCAGCAGCTGTGTCCACTGCCAAGCCTCCCAATATAGTCAGATAACCCTCCCATCCTTCCAACCTTATAACAAGCCCACAAAATCGCAGTGGATGACTTCAACCTTCTATGCTATCTCAGGTTCACTTCTCCACCTGCAAAATACCCCAGCACATCCAACTCTCTGGGAATGCAGTGGTCACAGTCAGATTGGCCAGCAGCAAACACAGTCTTCCTATTAGCTCCAACCAGCTGAAAAAGCCTATCTGAAGACCAATCTAAGTCCAATGTCAGTCCATCAAAGATGTTAATAATAAACTTTAATCCAAACACATCTCTGAGGGGATGATTGAATGGCTCCTATTCTCCCAAGACAGAAATATGCAACAACTATTACATAAGCAAAGAGGGCTGAAATATTATTTAAGTCCCAAGAATCAAGACAGTATTTGGAAGCAATTCAGGCATGCTCCCCCCAGCTCACTGGGGTATAAGAAGTAGGGAAGGCAAAGCAGTCATAAGATTTTATTATAATCTATCTCAATGAACTATAGTTCTGGAGTTGATTTTCTGGTCTGGCCTCCTGGGGCTTTGCCTCTCTCTCCCCTCAGCTTCTTCATGTATGAGGAGCTACAATCTCTAACTATAGTCTGAGCTCCTATCTTTTTTCTTAATATATTTTCAGCTGATCAGACATGAATTCTCAGAGACTGTAAGAACTAAGATCTATAAATATAAGATCTATAACTATATTGGCTATGTACTTATTATTATATTGTTTTATAACTGTTAATATAATATATGCAAACTGCCTATAATTCATAAATAAATCTAGCATATGATCAATTGAGAAAAGATACTGCACCATTCTGAAAAATTGTCCAAAAAATCCAGTATACCCATGTTTCAAAGGAAGAAACAGGCTTTTTACAATAACATCTTATTTGAAATGTTTATTACTTCTTAGCCCAGCTGAGGAACTAAAAAATATTTATTAAAGCAAGGTACTTATAAGATCAACAGAAGGATTGGACTTGACAGAGCAAAGCTGTCTCAGGACCTTGGAGAGCTCATTGCACTTAAGTAAACCCTGAATTAACTTTCAGAAAAAGAGCTGGTGTTCCAGCAATGGTGTAGACCAGGGGTGTCAAACTCGCAATGTCACATGACATGTCACGACATATTGTGACTTTTTCCATTGCCGGCAATGGAGTGGGCGCGGTTTTGCCATGACGCATCCGGCCCGTGGGCCGACAGTTTGACACCCCTGGTGTAGATCAACAGTTGCCAGTGTGGTCTGGAGATCCATGGGTGTTGCTGGACTTTCACAGGTCCATTAAGTCAAATAAAGAAATATTTTAAGATTACTCCATTTTAATTTATAATACAGTAAATATCAAAAGATATAACAAATAAACTATAGCTGTTTTGTGCTGCAAAGAGCCCCGAGACCAAAATGTTTGAGAAACAATGGTTTGGCAAAATATGAGGCCTTGTGAATGTTGAAAGGCAAGTAAAGTTATCCCTTAAAATACTTTTTGGGGGAAATTTTATTCATAAGGATATAAAAAGAATTTCCCAGCATGAAAATTTTATTTAATATGAAAAATCTTAAATCAAGTGTTCTCATCTGTAGTCTTAGTTGGTTCATTCTGGAACACAGGCTTATCTCTTCATCTCATACTTGTGAGAACTAGGCCAAAGGCTTCCTAAGTAACAGACCAATAATTGATAGAACACCATTCCAAGATAGCTACCTAGACACCAGCAACCCTTTAATCTCATGCTTATCTTCTTGATCTCCATGGTTCTCTTTCACATCCTTTGTTCCCCCGAGTGCTGGCAGTTATTTCTGATGCATCACAAGTACTCCTGACTGCTACAAAATTATATTGTAAGTGTTCTGCTCAAGAAAATGGACCCATTCAGAAACACCCCCCCCAAAAAACTAGCAATAAACAACAATCCACCTAAGAACTGAACATGAAGAAATTGAATTCAATGAACTTTTGCAAGCTGCATTTCATAGGATGGCCTTGAAAATCGAAGGAAATGGCAAAGGTCACTTCTTAGGGGCTGCTTGCTATATTTTGTCTGTGTATGTAGTTATTTGGAATAAGAATTTAGCTTGAAGTAATTGTACTATAATAATCTTTTCAAACTGGAATTGCATTTACTCTCTCGGTTGTATTTTTCTTACAGCTGTGAATTCTAGTTTTTTTGCCAATTTGTTACTATATGCTTATAGAATTTATGACAAGAATACAGGCAGTAGATTCCAGGATACATTGTTGTGTTCTTGTCTTTCTCTCTCCTTTTGCAGTAAAATACGGGATCAGCTTGCCAGAATAATGATTAGAGCAATGACATTTCCAGTGTATAAAAGTTGTGCTGCTGCATTCCAAATAATGCTTTCACACCATGACCAATACCCATTTCCCCTCAGAATTATCTTTTTTTCCCTTATATATTATAAAGCAATTATTTCTATTGGGGGTTTCCAATTAGTATATAAATTCAGTATACATGTATTCAAATTTTCTTTGATCAACATTTTACATAAGACCTATGTAATCTTGGGTTATTATTGGTTTGTCTGTACAATAGTGACTCCCTGTAACCTGCTAGCTCTGGAAGTAATAAAACAATTGTTTGAATTCTCTCAAGTAGGCAGTGTTTCTTTATGTGAGTTTTCCACCTCACTATATTGCTAGGTGGTTGTTTTTTATGCCCAACTTTGGTATACTAAGCTTTGCACAGCTTAGGCCAAGTAAACTAAAGATTACCTGTATCTACTGCTATACAGTACAGCTTTACACTTCGCGTGTTCAGCAAGATGCCTTTTGCAAGCTCTATCCCAGATACACTTAATATAAATAATATTTTTCCATAGTGGGGGGGGGAGAGAGAGAGAACGAGAATGTGATTGCAAGTCACTCAGAACCATTGGAGAGGGGAGAGAAAATTGTAAAATAAATAAAACATATAAAACCTCAAGTTACCTGTACAGGGGCTTTTCCTTAATATGTCAGGTATAGTCTTCCCCAAAGTAGCAATACATAGTTTAATATGCATTTGATTATTTTCATTCTCTGTCATATTAAGAAATGCATTTTGATAACATATCAAATTGTTCTCCAGATTTAGCAACAGATGTTTTCTAAGATAACTGCCTAATTATTCTCCTTACCCAAAGATGTAACTACTTTAGTTTAGAAGTGTTTAATTTGATACAAACTTCATTAGCATAAACATAAACTGAAAATGTATAGTTAAATACATAATCAGTCTTTAACACACATTTGCTCAAGTCTTGAGCTTTCTTGTGAGATGAAAATACAGAGATTATTTTTTATCTAACATTTAATATTTCATTTAATATTGCCGCCTCTCCGGGGAGACTTTAGACCCTTTTTAGGGTCCCCAGCCGAGCGAAATCGGACATGGAAAACGGAGTCCCATTTCCCTGCACCCATTATGCCACGACGTCTAACCCGGCACATTTTCCAACTTTATATCACCCAGCTTTAATGAATGCTGAGGAAATATTAGAAGGGCCAATGATCAGATAATCCTTCTGGGTGACGTTTGAGAAATAATGGGAACTGATCTGGCATCTTAATTTGCAAAAATGGTATAATGTGAGATAAGTGCTATAGGCTGTGTTCAGATTCTCAAATCACACAAGATATGGCTTGCTTAATACAATGTAGAAGGAACCACAATTGACTGCATGAAAACAATACAACAAAAGCAATGCAAATATTTCTGACACTTTGTTTCTTATTTTGGTGTTAATTTTGCTTTACGTTTTTAGCTTATATACTTATATTTTGTTTATGTCTTCTAAATTTTATCTCACTCTTGGTCAGTAGAAAGCTATGGTATTAAATAAACAAGCAAACAAATAAATAAATGTTGTAAGTAAAAAAGTAGATTTCTAAATCATAAGTTATGTTGTGGACTTTATTAAGTTTCAGAAATGCTATATAAATGAATCTAAAATAATTTCTTGACAACTGTTTATTTCATTTACAAGTTGTTTAGACAGAAATAGTATGAAAGGTACAAAAATGTAAGTCCCTTCTTAGTTGTATTACTTGAAACTGTATTTGTTCCATATTTACACTGGCCCACAAAGTAAAGCAGTTTGTCATTTATCTATTCATTATTGTCTGCTTATTATTTACAACTTTCTCCAAACAATACTATTATTAAGTAACAATATGATGGCTGTTTATTTTTAATATTTTTTTTTTATTTGTTCTCTTTGATATATTAAAATGTGCATAAATGTTCTTGCTTGCGTTTTAAGGGCCTGCAAATCATACCAAGCCTGTAATATAACTGACTCAGTATTTCTAATCTAGGAATTGCTCCAGTCCATTAAGTTTTTTGGTTTGGTAATTCATCAAGTGTAGAGTGTTGTTTTTTTTACTTATTTAAATATATTCTTTGCTGAGAACACTGGCTGACACCTGGAAAGCTAATTATAGTATGATGCCTTAGTGCAGAGGTCCCCAACCTTTTGGGCACCAGGGACTGGTTCCATGGAGAAAGGTTTTTCCGTGGACCGGAGAGTGCGTGGTTTTGTGTGCTGCCTGCATCCCATGGATGGGGCTTTGCTTGTTTGTGCGGCCCGGTTGCTGGCATGCTGCAGCCCAGTACCAGTCCACAGACCGGGGGTTGGGGACCCCTGCCTTAGTGTTTACATAAGATTTTCTCCTTACTGAACGTCACTGGAATAGTATTAGAACTAGAAGTAAATGTCTATTCAGTAGAAATACTAACAGTAAAACGTGCCAGTTTTGTTATTTGTGTGTTTCAAAAGATACAATAATGTTACTAGGCTTCCCATTAAATCTGTATATGCACTGAGCCTAATCATTACCATAATAGATAAAACTATGTAGGAATACTTTGAAGTGTTGTCTTGTGGCTCAGCAGCTGTCCACCATTTAAACAAAACCTGATAAGATGCATGTATTAATTAACTCAGAAGATATTTTTCAGGGGAAAAAAATAAAAGATAGAATTCTTAAAACCTGCTAAAATTCTCATTGGATTCCTATTACAGTTGCAAGCTAAAGGACATTAAGAGAAAACAAGCTACAGTACTTCTCAGCACCAGAAATAGTATCAGAATCCTGCTAAATGAGAAATTGTCTCATCTTTCCCTTTACCGCCACATATTACAAACACATTTGTAGCCCTTAAAGATGCTTACACATATATTGTTATAGATACTTTGATGTTTCCACAAGAGATACTGTTCTTCTGAATCAGCATGTATCTGTAATATCTACCCAGTAGCTTTTTCCTGACAATACAAACATTGTGCTATGTTCTCTCCTGCAGGAAAAAAAAACTTGCAAGGACTTACCAATTTTATCAGAAACGTGAGGGGGTTGTATCTTGCTTGCAAAATATTATACGCATTTGCATTTTTTAAACAAAATACAAAGTAGTGGAGCTTTGGTTAATTTAGCAAGACAATATCTATTCACATTTTTCCTGGAAAATATTTTAGTACCATGAAATATGTGAAAGGCTAGCTATACTTTTTATTCTCTTTTTGTTTCTTTTGTGCTTTCATTGTACAGTAGTGTTACATGACTGACTAGATTCCTCTTATTCTCTCATACCTTCTTTTAAACCTCAAAGGATTAAAAACACGGTGCTTTTAAAATACTTTTGTGACCCTCTAAAATGCTTTAGAAAACTCCCTCAATAGGTACTATGACTGTTCTGCATTACAACCAAGGTTATTTTTAAATCTGTTTTGCATTAGAAAACATATTTATAATGTCTTATGTATGTTACAATATATGTTATTTTTATATACGCTGATTTATAATATGCCCTTTTTATGTTTTAAATAAGTATGATCTTTTTCACTTTTGAATTAAATTCTTGGATAGAGAAAAAACTTAAACCTTTACAACAATCTTCTAAAGCAAAAGAAATAATTAAGAAGATTGGCTTTAAGTTGGAAACCAGTATTATTTCCATGGTCTCAGGATTATTACAAGGATTATTTCCATGATCTCAGGATTCCAGTAACCTTCTATACCTGTCACGGTTATAGACACATTCATATATTCCTTGATTTATGACCACAGTAGGGTCCACAAAATTTGTCATAAAATACAGCAATTGTTAATTAAATCATTGCCATTAAGCTAAACATCATATGATCGTGACATATGATGTTCTCTGCTGGCTTCCCCATTGACTTTGCCTGTCAGAAGCCCACTGGGAATATCATCAATGGTGATCACATGGCAGGATACTGTGTTGTCATAAATGTGTGACCGTTGCTAAGCACCTGAATCATGATCATATGACCGTGGGGACACTGCAATTGTGTGAGTAGTTGTTATTTTTTTCAGCACCTCCATAACTTTGAACAGTCATGAATGACGGGTTGCAAGATGAAGACTACCTACAAACATTTTTTGTAGTAACTACCAAATTCTCTGTGATTCTAGAGTTGAGACTCTAGAAAGAGTACAGAGAAGAGCAACAAAGATGATTAGGGGACTGGAGGATAAAGCATATAAGGAACGGCTGCTGGAATTGGGCATGTCTAGTTTAATGAAGAGAAGGACGAGGGGGGACATGATAGCAGTGTTCCAATATCTCAGGGGCTGCCACAAAGAAGAGGGAGTGAAGCTATTTTCCAAAGCGCCTGAAGGCAGGACAAGAAGCAACAGATGGAAACTAATCAAGGAGAGAAGCAACCAAAAATTAAGGAGAAACTTCCTGACAGTTAGAACAATTAACCAGTGGAACAACCTGCCTCCAGAAGCGGTGAATGCTCCAACACTGGAAGTTTTTAAGAAGAGACTGGACAGCCATTTGTCCAAAATGGTATAGGGTTTCCTGCCTGAGCAGGGGGTTGGACTAGATGACCTCCAAGGTCCCTTCCAACTTTATTATTATTATCTTTATCACATGTTTCTAATGTTACACATAGTGTCAATAATATCAGTTTATAATATCTTCTCTAGCCAAAACATATCTCAAACGTATTTGCAATCAGAGTTCCCTTATTCAATCAACAGCAGTGTTGGTTAGCCTGATCAAGCTGGCTACAATCATTCAGCTGAAAGCCTTACTGTATTGTGTGATAAATCTAAGGAATGTTGCTTAGACTATTCAAAGCAAATAAAATACTTGTACATCCGCATTAATGTTAAGAAAGGATCAGTATTTCATCTTCAAATAACCATAACTCAATCAAATGTCACATGGAAAACAGCACTAAATGATAAATTACTCATTGCTAAAACTGAACTCTCAACTCCCAAGAGATTGCAAGTAACCTGAAAATAACGCTTCATGTTTCTTATCTCTCAACAGGTTAACCTAAGGTATATTAATTTGTATTTGTGTTCTCCAGATATATATGAGATGGCTGAGATTTATTTATAATGCTAGCAAATAAGTTTCTTTTTCGATATTTGTATTAATCACACAACTTTACTAGCAATTTTGGCCAGGTCCTAGTGGAAAACATTCTATTCCTACTGCCATGATATTGTCTGTCTGTGTTTTATGCCAGATATGGGAAAAGGTATAATTTGAAACATTAAAAGCAAGCAATTATATATCTCCATACTTATCCTGAATTTTGTGAGGAAAATTATAGAGAAGCTAATGTAAATATAACTACACAGAATGGTCATTGCTTGTGTAAACATTCAACGAAAATATAGAAGAGTTTGTTTAGTAAGACATTCATTTTCTTGCTTTGCATAAATGTAGACCAATATTAACTACGCAGAATCTCCAGCGTGTCTTACAGCAGGGGTCCCCAACCCCCGGTCCGAGGACCAGTACTGGTCCGCGGCATGCCAGCAACCGGTCTGCACAAACAAGCAAAGCCCCATCCATGGGATGCAGGCAGCATACAAAACAACACACCCTCCGATCCACGGAAAAGCTCTCTCCACAGAACCGGTCCCTGGTGCCCAAAAGGTTGGGAGCCTCTGTCTTACAGCAAACTCTTTTGGACATAATTCCTATGTGCAGTTGGTTTTTATTCAATAAAGGAAAAATCGTATCAAAGAGAATATGAAATAGAATCCATTATCAATGTCCAAAGTGAGGCAAATATACACTAATCCCTGATGTCAATATATTTGCACCTCACAGAGTAAAGATACTCAGAACTGTTGTCTTGAAGCTGCAAGTTAATGTGTAGCGTTATCCATATAAAAGTATGTCTCTTTGAATAATTGATGCAAGATGGCCCACCCAACAATAAAAAGCTGAGATTAACCTCCACATTTTCAAGGAATGTAATAATTTTCTGTAATATATAACATTAATATTGATTCCAAAATAGAATTGATAGTTGAGATTCTAAAAGGCAGAAATTATCCACCACTTTGATATCTTCCTTATCAGTGCTATGGCTAGCTCCTGGTTCCATTAGTCTTTTTTAATATTTAACCTGAGCCCTGTTTTTTTTCTCTGTGCTTGATTTTAATTATCCAAGCTTGCAGATTATTTGCATTTTCAGCTACCAGTGTCATCAACATGATATAGATTATAAATGGTTCTTCCTCCAATTTCACAACTATATTCATCTTCTCCAATCCAGCTTCCTTCAATATAAATTCCACACATAGGCTGAATAAACTGAAACAGTGAAGGGGGGGGGACATAAATTTAATAAATACAGGTAGTCTTCGACTTATAATCAGTCACTTCACAGCCAAAGTTATGGTGGACCCCCCAAAAACTTATGATCCACTCCTGAAGTTATCGCTGCTGCAGCATCCATGTTTATTCATCCTTAAGATAAACTGCAGGAACACTGCAGTGTGCCTCACCTATCTTCCCTCCCATCAGGTTCCAGAAAGCATTTCCCTCCCCCAATGGCTGTCTACTGGTCTTAGGCCTGATTCCGACTTTCTTCTTCTGCTTTAGCTTAACTTAAAACTTGGGACATAAGCAGTTAATAATCTGCCCCACAGTCAACACCTGAGCCAACCTGTACTTTTTACTGTTAGAACTGTATTTTTTTACCAACAATACAGTCAAACTGATTTCTGTGTACATCTTGTGATATCTATGTATACAGGTATTGTTTTAGTTGCTTGAAAACTGTTAGCAATGAAGAAATTGTTAACCTATTCTCCTGCTTCATTTCAGATTCCTAAAGAAGATAATACAACTAACAGTACATTTTCTTCCTTACTTTCTGAGGGAGATGGGTGGGTTAAGAAGTTTGAAATATAATTTTTCCCAACTTTAGCATTCCAATCTTTAATCACAAATAGCACATCTTGCTTGAAAGTTCTGTCAGTTGTAAACTGACTTTGATAATTAAACTGATCAACCTTTCTTCTGCATCACTGGTTGGAACTTATACTTGGATGATCATCGTATTAAATATGACAAGAAAGTCTAAGTGATATTATTTGATCATTGATTGCATTGTAGCCAAATATTGTTTTTGTCATACTTGTCCTAACTATAAAAGCAACACAGTTCATCTTTGTTTTTCATGTCCTGAGAAGTAAACACGGATTTTCCTAAACACTCTAATTTTATGACTGAAAGTGTCCAGTTCCAATCCATCTCAATTTGCTGATGCCAAAGACATCAATGTGCATAGATTCATTTCATCTTTCTGTACTGTTCATTCTTCTCATGTACCCAATCTAATTCTGTTTTGCAGCTTTGGCTTTTCGTTTCCTATATGGCAACATCAGCAAGAACACCTTCTGAAAGCTTTAATGTAGCCACATCATAAGCGCTATTAGTACCCTGAAAGATCCTCACCCTTCCTCAGTAGTGTATTGAGTGCCATATGTCCTGAGGAGCTCATCAGCCAGGACTATATCATGAATCATTTAATATTTTCTATCCATGTTACTTTCTTGGTAAAATACAGGACTGGTTTATCATTGCCTTCCCTCGCAAAGTCTGAAATTATGCCTTTGCTGTTATCATTAAAGCAATTATCAATTTCTAAAATCTTTCTGTATTGCTGCTGCCAAATGTAGGTGCCTGTCTGCTTTAGCTGGGCAGCTACCGGTAGATGACCTTCATGCTTGGAGTGATACCTGCTGGGGTAATATACTTTTAGTATATACACCCATCATTTTTTATTGATCCCTCCCAAGTATATTTCACCACAGTAAGGTAGCACAGCAGGACTTGAAAGGGAATGAATCAAATATATTCATGTATTTTATATTGCAACCATCTTGGAAGTAGATGGATGTTACTTAGTAAAATATTAGCAAACATTAATAGCAAACATTAATCTTTATATACTACAAAAAGAAGGCCATACATTTTAAAGTATCCATTGCCATAAAAGATCCAACACATGTAAAAAGCTAGAGCAAAAAAGAGAGTTATAATCTTTCTTCATGATATACTAAAGGAAAAAAGAGGTGAACATTGTTTGTGGTGAAGTTCATAGATTCCAAAGGACCTCAGAAACAATATGAGACATAGGGACTAGGAAAGCTGAGAGCAGAGAGAAGAGACCTAGGGGAGGGAGGGGGAGAGAAAGACATGGGAAAGTAAGCAAGGAAGAAGGAGAAATGAAATAGTATGGGATAGGGAAAAATCAAATAAATAAATCCCAAAATATTCATGTATGCAACTATGCATGTACATATAAGGGGGGAGAGATTTGTGATATTTTGTATTTTGAGATTTAATCGTTTCTGATGGAACCCAGTATATTTTCAAATTTTCAGTTATGTACATGGCCTTTAAAAATGACGTACTTATGGTCTATGTATTCTTATTCACAATCAGTACTGGCCACTGTATTCTAGAAGCAAAGAACAGTATATACTGAATAATAACTGTACAGATATACACCAGATTGTATTTAATTCCTATTCTTACAAAGTTATCTGCTTTTTTTTCCTAAGCCAAGACTGAGGCTGGAAATTTCATAAAAATATTTGACGTAATAATTATATTTACTGCTGATAACTTATCACATTTATATAAAACTATCAATATTTTCAGAATCTCAAAATGTATTTTGTATTCTCAATATAGGTCTATCAGAATGTTTAGAGAAAAAAGTATCTACATTGAAAGAATTCATGAGCATAAGCAGCCATTAATAGATGGGCTTATATAGAGAAATTTAATTTCTAAACAAATAAAATCTCAAGCATTCACTTCCTTTCACAAAAGGAGAAAAGCTTCATAAGCAATAGGCCATGGAAGATCACAGTTTTCTATCCAGGCCCTAAAGAATGTGACTGAATCTTGCTTCAACTAAAATGGAAGAGCTTGCTTAGTAAGTTTTAAAATTTGATTGGAGGCAAACCAGGCTCAGCACTAAATAAAAAGATGGTGAGCTGGAGCATGATTGAAGCAAAGGAAGTTCCATCAGAACTCTTTCCCAAAATACTAAACTGGGTGAAGAGCACAATGTCTTTTTCTTGTTCTCACCCTTCCTGAACTTCAGTAAGGTGAACAGATTCTAAATATTATAACTTGTACAAAGAATCATATCCTTATATTGAGACAAAGCTTCAGCCAATTTTTAAAATAACATTTAGACATTTTTGATCAAAAAGGTCACTGCCCACTGAATTTTAACAAGTTGTTTCTTCCATATAACTGGCATCTTTCCAGTATTAAGTATGGTGGGCTGGTTGTATTAATGGCTGCTGCTTTGTAACTTTAGTCCAGCAGATTGGAAACTATTCAAAAAAGTTACATGCATAAGCTCAGAAAGTATTCAGGTGACTTGGCATTGGGCCCTGTCACTCATCTTGCAAGTTGCAATGTGAATAAGACAGTAAGAAAAACAACTGAATTTTATAAATAGATTTTTTTTTTGCTGAACAAGCTGCTTGTGTAATTAAACCATCCAAGTCTTGGCACAGCTGCAAACTATTTAGACCATTATAGTTCATGTTACACATTATAGTGTGTATTCTGCACAAGACTGAGGGCAAATACAAGGCCCATCTGCTATCTCAATTAGGAATGAGAATTAGGTATCTATAGAAACAAACAGGTATTTGGGAGGATGACATACGAGTAAATATCTTTCAGAATAGGAAGAAATACTGCAATTCTGAATTTTCTTTGATGCAATCTAACTCAGTTGTGAAAATTGATTAATTGAAAGATAATTAATTTAAAAGGAAGACAGAAACAATGGTACTCTGTTCAGCAATGTTAATGCAAGATGAAGCCCAAAGGGAAAATGTGCAGCCACCTTAGGAAAAAAAAAATCAGCTCAGAGATGGGGCGTTGTCTTACCTGAACGCCTTTTCTCAGCATGATGAATGGAGAATCCACCAATGGGTTAATTCTGACCTCCTGCCCAAGTAGACCAAGTCAGTCAAAGCTGCCACGCCCGTCTAGCTGAGGACACGCTCCCAGGTTCCAAGAGGGCGAAGCCAATGACTGTACATGTTGGCTCCCAGATCCCTAACGCTGGACCGGACTGCGCATAAGGGATGGGTGTGGATTCTCCATTCATCATGCTGAGAAAAGGCGTTCAGGTAAAACAACGCCCCTTCTCCAGCATGAAGAATGGAGAATCCACCAATGGGACATACCAAAGCCCTTCTGTCCCTATGGGGGAGAAGCAGACTGGGCCAGTGTCCCTGCCGCCGGCACCACCTGTTGCAGTACCCTGCGGCCAAAAGAGGCCTCCGCTGAGGCAAACATATCAAGTCTATAATGGCGCACAAAAGGGGAAGGCGAAGACCAGGTCGCTGCCCTGCAAATGTCATCTATGGTGGCCTGTGTAGCCCATGCTGCAGAGGTAGCAGCACTGCGAGTGGAATGTGCCATCAAATGACCTGGAATCGCTAAGGAGGATGCCTGATAGGCCTCCGAAATACAGGTCCTAATCCACCTGCCAATGGTAGAAGAAGACACTTTCTGACCCTTGGAAGCCGGGTGGAAGGAAACAAAAAGGGCTTCAGACCTGCGAAAAGGCGCCATGCGCTTGATGTAATAGCATAACGCCCTGCGGACATCGAGAGTGTGCCATTGCCGTTCCAGGGCATGAGACAGGTTGGGGCAAAAGTCCGGTAACACGATCTCTTGTGCCCTGTGAAATAAGGTGTTAATTGGGAACGAATGAGGGGTCCAAACGCAGGACCACTCTGTCCGTGTGAAAAACACACAAGTCCTCCCTGACAGAAAGAGCTGCCAGTTCCGAGATACGCCTAGCCGAGGTAATTGCAACCAAGAAGGCAACCTTAAGAGACAAAGACCTAAGGTTGAAGGTCCTAACAGGTTCAAAGGGTGACTTGGTAAGGGCCTGCAAGACCCGTGGCAACTCCCAAGTGGGATACCTATGTATCACGGGTGGTTTACTGTTGGTGACCCCTTTGATGAAGGAGCAGACCATGGGGTGTTGAGCCAGTGGTTCCGAATTGCCATAGGTAAACACTGTGGCCAGAGCCGCGACCTGTCGGCGTAGTGTTGGGCGCCAATCCTTTATCAACACCCTCCAACAGATAGTCCAAGAGCCGTGGAATAGTCACCTCTGAGAGAGCCAAGTGGTTGCTGTCACACCAACGGCAGAAATTCCTCCATGTAGAGTCATAAATGCGATTGGTCGCCGGCCTTCAGGAGGCTTGAATCATGGAGATCGCTCCCGATCAGTAGGATTCTCTGGCTAAGATCCGGCGTTCAAGTGCCAAGCGGTTAACTGGAGCCACTGAGGCTCCGGGTGTTGTATGACTCCCTGTATGAGCCTTATCCGATCCGGAGGGATCCTCCACGGAGGGGCCACAGAGAGACTCACGAGGTCGGCAAACCACGATCACCTCGGCCAGTGCGGAGCAATGAATATGAGCTCTGCCCGTTCCTGCAGTGCTTTTCTGATGACTGCCGGGATCAGAGGGAGAAGCGGAAAAGCGTACATCAGGCCCCCGGAGAGGGGAACCGGGAAAACAATCTTGGAAGCTGGGAGTTCGCCGGTGAGGCGAACAAGTCCAGAACCGGTTGCCCGAACCTCTCCGATATCTCCCTGAAGAGATCCGGGTGTAGACTCCATTCTGAATGGTCTACTGTCGCCCGGCTCAAGTAATCCGCCTGACGATTCGCCTCTCCCGAGATGTGCTCGGCCTTCAGGGAGAGGAGATTGTTTTCTGCCCAGGATCCCAATAACTTGGCCTCGGCCATGAGAGACCGGGATCGGGTACCGCCTTGATGGTTCACATGGGCTTTTGCCGCCACGTTGTCCGTGAGGACCAGCACATGTTGCCTCGCAATCTTATTGCGGAAGTGGCGGAGGGCCAGATGAATAGCTCTGAATTCCAGCCAATTGATATTGTGCTTCAGGTCTGCCCGGGACCATCGGCCCTGAGCCAATTGAGACTGGAAGTGCGCTCCCCAGGCAAACAGACTGGCATCTGTGGTCAGGGTTAGCCTGCTGGGGTCCTTGAACAGTGCCCCCCTGGCTACCGCTGGGGAGGTCCACTACAGAAGGGATCCTAGGGTCTGGAATGGGACCCGTACCCTTTGGTTGGAAGAGCTTGTGCCCAGCCTTTGAAATGGGAACAAGAACCATTGAAGGTTTCTGGAGTGTAGTCTGGCCCAAGGCATTATCTCTATGCATGATATCATCTTTCCCAGTAGTTAGCAGAGTATAGCCAGTGCCACTACACACTCCCTGCGGACCTTGAGGACCATGTCTCGAATGCTGTTTTGATGTTCCCGAGACAGGTAGACCCGGCAAAGGTCTGTGTCTATCACCGCGCCCAAGTGTAGAAGGTAGGTTGAGGGAATCAGCTGACTCTTTTGAAAGTTGACTGAAAAACTATGGTCCTGAAGTGTCCTTATAGTGAGGGCCAGCTCTGCCTGGGCGGCCAGAGCAGAGGACGACTGGATGAGGATGTCGTCCAGGTAACATTGGATGCGCACCAGCACCAACCGTAGGTGAGCGGTGAGTACCGCCAAGATCTTGGTGAAAACCCTGGGAGCCGACGAGAGGCCGAACGGCAGGGCTTTGTATTGATAGTGGCTGTTGGAATAGCAAAACCAGAGATGTTGTCGGTGGTTTGGATGTATGGGGATGTGGAAGTACGCCTCTGTAAGATCTATGGACGTCATGAAGTCCCCTCGTCTGACGCTGGCCAAGATGGACTGGAGCGTCTGCATCTTGAACGTTCGGTACGACAGGTGGGAGTTTAGGCCCTTGAGGTCGAGTATCGCCCTCCATCACCCTGAGGCCTTCGGGACAACGAATAGGATGGAGTAAAAACCTTGTCTTAGTTGGTCGGAGGGCACCCTTTCTATGGCTCTTATGTGTAACAGGTGTTGAATGGCCTCCCTCAGAAGGCTCTTCTTGACTGGGTTCCTTAGAGGGGGACAGGAAATAAAGTGTCGAGGTGGCCTGGTCACGAACTCCAGAGACAGGCCGTCCCTGATGGTGCTTAGCACCCAAGAGTCCGTGGTCGTGGTCTCCCATTGGTGGAGAAAGTAAGTTAGTCTGCCACCTATGGGAGAGTCCCTCCCTGAGTCACTTGGATTTACGAAAGGGACGGCCTCCCCTGCCCCGAAAGGACCGCTTACCCTGAGCCTGTTGTCTGTATCTGTCTCTGTAGCCAGACCGTTCAAAGGAACGGTCCGGACCTGCAATAAATGGCCGGGAGACTTGTGCTGATGCCGAATCTGATCCGGGCCGAAATGGCTGCCGGCGGGTGTACGGAGAGAACCATTGGCTCGGCCTCCTGGAAAGGTGGTAAAGGACTCTCCGTTTCTCCCTGTTCTCAATTAAATAGGGAGCTAGGGCCTCCCCAAAAAGGCGGGCGCCACGGTACGGGGCGGAAGCCACGCGCCATTTGTGTTTAACCTCGGCCTTCCAATTCCTGAGCCATAGCAACCGGCGTGCAGTGACGTTGGATGCTATGGCACGGGCCGAGAATCTGGCGGCCTGCAGAGACACGTCTGCCATGTACTGTGATGCCACCATTAATTTCGTTAAGTCCTGATGGACTCTTACCTCCTCTGGGGGAATTTTAGCCTGTAATTGACGGAGCCAGATAAGAGAGACCCTTGCGAAGAATGAGGTTGAGGTGGACGCTCTTATTGCCCATGCCGAAGCCTGGTGTGTCCTGCGGAGAGAAGCCTCGGATTTCTTATCCTCGGGCTGCAACGCCTCCGCCATATCCCCTGGCACCTTGGAATCAGAAAATAAAGGGTTTAAGGACTCATCCATCTCAGGCACTTCCAGCGCCTCATTCAAGACCGACACCGTGTCAATCAACTTACGGTCAATTCCCCCTATTGAGGGAAAAGCACCTGGGGACTCCCATTGCCCCTGAATGGATTTCAAGAACATTGGGGGGGGGAAGGGATTTGTTTGTGTATCACAACCGGTTCAGAAAACAACGGGTCCGTGTCCTGGCTAGGAGCCTGTTCAGGTACCGATGGCTGAACCGGATTTATCTTACCGGTCGCACAGGCCTTGCGGAGCAGGGACGGAAAGAGCGCGGGATTAAACAAGCCTACAAGAGGAGGAGGTTCCTGAGGAGGTTCCTCATCGTCCGACCACTGCCCCTCCGTGTGGCTATACTCCACAGAAAACCATGCCATCCAAACTTTATATCATGCTCTTCTAATTCTAAAATTTTCTTATTTCACAGCAAAACCGACTCTTTTATCTAGACTTAGCAGCAGACTTTAATATACAATTTCAAATCAGGCAGTCTCAATTCTCCTCATTCCTTTGTATCTCGAAGTATTTTATATTTAACTCTTGAGGGTTTTTCTTCTTGCCATACAAACGGATATATCTTTCTATCACTGTTTAAATGATACATCACTTGTCATAATAGGTATTGTTTGAAACCAAAACATCATTCTTGGAAAAATATTCTTTTTAGTAAAAAATTCTCTCCAGCAATAATAATTGTGATTGTCAATAAATCAATAATTGTGATTTGTCCCAAAGGAATGAGGAGAATTGAGACTGCCTGATTTGAAATTGTATATTAAAGTCTGCTGCTAAGTCTAGATAAAAGAGTCGGTTTTGCTGTGAAATAAGAAAATTTTAGAATTAGAAGAGCATGTCCTTATGGGTTCTATAACATATAATTTATGTTAGTCATGTTGATACCCAATATTTCATTTTTTATTCAATCTTAAAATCAGTTTTTCCCATTTCATTTGTTTTCCATTTTCATATTCTTTGTTAACATCTTCATTTTTGTTTATTAATTTCAAAACCAGCTAACATCCCAAAATCCTTTAGATTTTTTTTAATTAAAATTTCTATTCCTTCCATTGGATTGAACCAAAGGATCATCAGGACATCAGCAAATGCCTATAATTTTCTCTTTTAATCTTCATTTCACTTCATTTTCCAATCTCATTTGTTCAATATTTCCAAAGATAAAATAAATAACTATGGTGATAAGGGGCATCCTTGTCTAGTCCCTTTCTGTATCTCACAGAGTTTTCTTAATTTTCTATTCACAATTATCTGTTACCTTTGTGAGATATAAATTGATTTGACCCATTTGATAAAATTGTTACCCAGTCCATATCTTTCAAAATTTTAAACAAAAAAATCCATTTCAAATAATCAAAGGCCTTTTCTGCAACAAGAAAAATCAGTGCCACCTGTTTTTTATATTGTTTCATAAGTCCAATATATTTTTAATATAGTGTAATATTGTCCCTCAGCTACCTTTTAGTTTTAGGTAAAAACTCATACTGATTTTCATGAATAAAGTTCTGCAATACCATCTTCATTCTCTCAGGTAAAATTATTTATATAACTTATACAGTAATGAATAAATTACTGTATAAGTCATATACTATCATTATTCAGTAATAATATTGGACAATATTATTTTAATGAAGTCAAGTGTTGACTTTTAGGTATTAATGCTATATTAGCCTCTATCCAACTATCCAGTCTTTCTTTCCAGTCTTTAAAATAGAATTCATCATGTTTTACAATGATTATAACTCATCTTCAAAATGTTTATACCGTAATAACATTGATAATAAAATGATACTGAAAAAAACATCTGGTGCTTTCCCAATATTGATCTTTTTTATAGTTTCACAAACTTCCCTTATTGTAATTGGTCCGTTCATTAATTGTTTCTGTTTTTCTATGAACTTCGGTAAATTTTGTTTCTTTAAATATTCATCAACCTTTCTTATCCTTTATATAATTTAGGGAAGATTGATGAAATATTTAAAAAATATTTTTAAATTATGTATTACAATTATTTCCATCTTGTAATTTTAATATCATTTTTGTCATTTTAATATCATTTTTATCACCTCCTACACATCCACTGTATCATCAGTCAGTATCAGTTCTGATTGCAATTGAGGGTTTATATACAAACCAACTCCATTTCTCTTTGTAACTCCCAGTGAAATAAATTCATCACCTAAATTTTTGCAGACCAAATATTTTATATTGTTTTTTCTAATATATGTTTCTTGAAGATAAATTACGTTGTTTCAATTTTTTAAAATAATAAAATAATTTTCATCTTTTTTGAGGAGCATTTGCTCCATCCACATTTATGTAGAAAAGTCAATATCTATAGCCCCAGCGTGGTGGTTGCTCTCAGTTTCTTGCAGCTATTTAGGATCCAAAGTGCTGGGGTCCTTTGTCACTTCCTCCAGTTCCCATTTAAACTTTCCTAAATATTTTCTTGCTTTTTAGACTGAATTCAATCTGAACCTTTGTTGTTTAAATATGAAAACCATGCCTTCAAATTCATCCCATCAAAATGGAATCTTTTTCTATTTGAAATCAGTTAAAAAGAAATACTTTTGGCTTGCATAGTAGTCTTATCAGAATTTCTTTAAGTATGATTATATCTGCATTATTAATCTTCAGTCTGGTAGTGAAATGCTGCTGCAAAATATCTCTTGGTACATTTCTTAATTTTGCAAACTGCAAGTTAATTCTATAGATTTTGTCTATTTCTGCCTTCATGTTTATCTTCATCCCATTGCAAAAAAGTGACACTTTTTTCTAGTATCTTCTTCAGGATCTTCTGGAACTGCTCTAAACTTCAGACAGTATTCTTTTTTTCTCAATTCTAGTAATGCCAAATGTTTAAGTCATTTTCCAACTCTGTTTATTCTGTTTTATTTTTCATTAAATTGTTTAATATTCCCAGAAAAGTCTAATCTGTTTATTTAATTAATTCCAAGTAATGCCAAAAGCATTTTCACTAAAATATTTATCTTTCAGATTTATACTGTCCACTTTATCCATTTTTAATTTTTAATGTAATTCAGAAAGAAGTTTAATTCAGCCAATGGCTATTTTCTTTGTCCCACTGTTTTCAAAGACCTGTTTTCAACTATAAACTCATTGTATCCAAAAGCATTAAGAAAGTGAAGGTTTGGTCGAATTTAGTGTCTTTTAAAAAACTATGGATTATGAGTGTTAGTGTTTTCCCATGCCCTCTAGGTGCTCTACTCACAAGAAAAGGGGCGTTGTCTTACCTGAATGCCTTTTCTCAGCATGACGATGGAGAATCCACAGATGGGTTGATCTTGTCTTCCTGCCCTAGAGACTAAGTCAATCAACCTTTGCCACGCCTCTCTCCTTGGACTAGGATCCCCAGTCACGACAAAGGCGCAGCTGTTGATGACATTTTAAGGTGGTGGCTCAAATACCCCTGACACAGGACCTGACGGACCTTATAGGGGGGGAGTGGATTCTCCATCGTCATGCTGAGAAAAGGCGTTCAGGTAAGACAACGCCACTTCTTCAGCACGATCGATGGAGAATCCACAGATGGGACATACCAAAGCCTCACTGTCCCTATGGGCGGGAAGAAGTCTGGGCCTCTGTCCCACTACCTGGTACTACTCCTTGGAGCACCCTCCTACCAAATGAGGCGTCAGCAGAGGCAAACTTATCTAGGTTATAGTGCCTCACGAAGGGAAAAGGCAACGACCAGATTTGCTAAAGGATGCAGTCCGCTTGATATAGTGACACAAAACCCTGCGAACATCCAAGATATGCCATTCACTTTCCAAGTCATGAGACGGCTGAGGGCCAAAATCTGGCAGCACCACCTCCTGAGCCCTGTGAAACAATGAATTGATTTTGGGAACTAAGGAGGGGTCCAATCGTAGGACTACCCTGTCGGTATGAAAGATGCATAAGTCATCTGTGATAGAGAGAGCTGCCATTCAGAAACGCGCCTAGCCGATGTGACAGCTACTAGGAAGGCGACCTTAAGTGTCAAGAACCGTAGAGTGCAGGTTCTGACAGGCTCAAGTGGAGGGGAAGTGAGGGCCTATAAGACCCTGGACAGATCCCAAGAGGGATATCTGTGAACCATGGGCGGTTTGGTGATGGTTGCTCCCTTGACAAAGGAGCACACCATGGGATGCTGAGCCAAGGGCTCTGAATTGCCATACGTAAGCACCGTGGACAGATCAGCCACTTGTCAGCGGATTGTATTGGGCGCCAAGCCCTTCTTGAGTCACTCCAACAAACAATCCAAAATCCTTGGAATAGTGATTCTCGATGGATCCAACTGTTGCTTCCCATACCAGTGACAGAAAGTTTTCCATGTGGAATAAATTCTGTTAGCCATAGGCCTTCTTGAAGCCTGAATCATAGTAATCACGTCTGACGAGTAGGACTCTTGTGTCAGGAGCCGCCGGTCAGATGTCAGGCGGTTAACTGGAGCCACTGGGGCTCTGGGTGTTATAGAATCCCCTGGCTGAGGGAGATTCGATCTTGAGGTATTCTCCAGAGGAGAAATCGAAAGGCTCACGAGGTCGGCAAACCACGGCCGGCTTGGCCAGTGTGGAGCAACTAGTATCACCTCTGCCCCTTCCTGCAGTATCTTTCGGATAACTGCCTGCAGCAGAGGAAGAGGATGGAACGCAAAGAGAAGCCCCCTGGGCCATGGGCTGCGGAGGGCATCTACCCTCTCCGCCCCTTGAGACGGGAACCAGGAGAAAAATCTCGGGAGCTGGGAATTCGCTGGAGTAGCGAACAGATCCAGCACTGGATGATCAAACCTCTCCGATATCTCCCTGAAGAGATCTGGATGCAGGTGCCACTCGGAGTGGTCCACTGTTGTCCTGCTCAAGAAACCGCTTACTGATTCGTCTCTCCCGAGATGTGCTCGGCCCTGAGAGAGGAGAGATTGATCTCTGCCCAGGTTCCCAATAACTGAGCCTTGGCCATAAGGGACCTGAATGGGTACCCCCGCCGGTTGACATGGGCTTTCGCCGCCACGTTGTCCGTGAGGACTAGAACGTGTTGTCTTGCCACTGTGCTGTGAAAGTGGTGGCGAGCCAGGTGTATAACTCTAAGCTCCAACCAGTTTATGTTGTGCTTCAGATCTAACCGGGACCACCAGCCCTGAGTCAACTGTGATTGCAGGTGTGCTCCCCAGCCGAACAAACTGGCATCCGAGATCAGGATGAGCCGGGTGGGTTCCTTGAATAAGGTCCCCTTGACCACCGCTGGGGAGACCCACCACTGGAGGGATTTTAGGGTCTGTGACAGAAACCTTACCCTTTGACTGGAGGAACTGGTGCCCAACCTCTGGAATGGGAACAAGAACCATTGTAGGTTTCTGGAGTGTAGTCGGGCCCAACGCACAATTGCTATGCAGGAAACCATCTTTCCTAACGATTGGGAAAGCATAGCCAGGGTGACTACGCGCTCCCTTTGAATCTGGTTGACCAGGAATCGGATGCTGTCCCGACGTTCCCGAGATAGGTAGACCTCGCACTTCCTTATATCTATCACCGTGCCCAGGTGAAGGATGCGGGTGGAGGGAACTGTCTGGCTTTTCTGGAAAGTTATTGAAAACCCGTGGGTCTTGATGGGCAATGCCAGTTCTGACTGAGCCAATTGAACTGAGGAGGATTGAATGAGGATGTCATCCAGATAACACTGGATATGCACCGGAATGGTCCTCAATGCGTGGCAAGCGCCGCCAGGACCTTTGTGAACACTCTGGGGCCGATGAGAGGCCGAAAGGTAGAGCTCTATATTGAAAGCGTTGGCCTGTGTAGCAGAGCCTGAGGAATTTCCGGTGCCCGGGAAGGATGGAAATATGTAGGTAGGCCTCCGTCAGGTCGACGGATGTCAGGAGGTCCCCCTTTCTGATGCCGGCCAGTATGGATTGGACCGTTTGCATCTCGAATCTCCTGTATGCCAAGTGAATCTTTAATCCTTTTAAATCGAGGATTGCCCTCCATCCTCCCGAGATCTTGGGAACAATGAGCAGAATGGAATAAAAAACCCCGTCCCTTCTGCCCTGCCGGTACCGGCTCTATGGCCCAGATCTATAGGAGATGTCGAATGGCCTCCTGCATGAAACCTCATTTGACCGGATTTTTGGGTGATGGGCAAGAGACGAAATGTCTCGGGGGGTTGGAGGTGAACTCCAGAAATAGGCCGAATCTGATGGTTGAGGACCCAGAGGTCCGTGGTGGTGGCTTCCCATTTGTGCACGAAGAGAGCCAACCTGCCCCCTATGGGAGAGGCCTCCCTGCAGGCACTTGGACTGTCGAAGGGGCAGCCTCCCGCATCTCGAAAGGGCCGCCTGGCCTGGAATTGCTGTCTGGGTCTGTCCCTACATTCTTTCAATGTAGATAGTTTTTTCCCCTGGTCTGGGGGAGAAAGGTCGGGAGAACTGAGCAAACTTCGATTCTGTCCCTGAACGAAAGGACTGCCTGCGGGCGTAGGAGGTAGTCCTCCTATCTACCCTCCTGAAAGGATGGGACATGACCTTGCATTTATCCTCATTTTCAATTAGATAAGGATTTAAGACTTCTCCAATAACTGTCCGCCTCTCTAAGGAGCAGCAGCTAAAACGCCACTTGGACTTAACATACGCTCGCCACTGTTTGAGCCTGATGCAGCCACTAATTTGCTCAAGTCGTGGTGCATCCGTACCTCTTCTGGCGGGATTGTAGCCTCTGGGTTCAGAGGCCTAACCCTCAGCACAGGCATGGGAATCGGAAGACCAGAGCCCTCGCTGTAAGGGGCCATCTTTACCTGCTCTGCCCTGGGAAAAACAAACTGACCTGATTTCCCTTTCCGGAGACCAGTCACTTGGGGCAGTCGAGGTTGAAGGAGTGTGTTGTGTGACAAAAAACCGATGCCTCCATGGGGACAGGAGAGGCCTGTCCAGCTGCTGCCTTGCCCTGTCGCTTTTCCACTTTGGAGAATTGTTTCTCTAAGGCCTGGTGCCTCCTGTTGACTTCCTTCTCAGCAGCTTTAAAGGACTTTTTGCCAGAGATAGACCTGGACTTTTTTTGTGCCTGGAAGAACTGCTGGAGGCACTTTGACAAGTCTGAGATGCAGTGTTGTCTGCCATTGCAAATAAGAGATATCTCAGTGTTGTGCTGAGAGGGATCTCGACAGTAAGAGGCCAAGTACTGGTTAGTGGTGGTGGCTGCAATAGCCGGCACGCTCACAATCCTGATAGTGACTGTGGACCAACTTAATGGAAATAGCCAGTACATGTAAGGTCAATAGTGGCTGCAAGACCAACTTAATGGTATGGCCAGCGCACGTGCACTGCTCTTGATGGCAGCAAGACCAATAATGGCACGGTCAGTGCCCTGGTAAACCTTACAGTGGTGGCAAGACCAAATTAATGGTACGGCCAACACACATATAATCCACTTAGTGGCGCAAGACCAACTTAATGGTAACAGCCAGTACACATGCAATCCACTTAGGGGCGGCAAGACCAACTCAATGGTAACGTCCAGCCCACATGCAGTCCACTTAGAGGTGGCGAGACCAACTTAATGGTAACGGCAGCACACATGTAATCCACTAGTGGTGGCAAGACCAACTTAATGGTAACGGCCAGCATAATGGCACGGCCAAACAGGTGGTGGCGGCAAGACCAAAAAAATGGCACAGCCAGCACACGTTGTAACCAGAGGAGGTATAGGTAATCAAAGCTGTGAGTTGTAGGCCTTTGTACAGGAGCCAAATTGGTGGCCATTGAAGAGGGCCCAGTGACGCTCTGAAGCGTTGGTAGTTGCTCCTGGTAATGCCTCTTTCTCAGCCGCTTTAGGATTTTTTTGTCAGAATTAGCCTTGACCTTGAGTTTCCCAGCAGTCTCCTGTTTGGAGGACTTGGACTTCTTGGGCCTGGAAGTGCTGCTGGAGGCACCTTGGGAAGTCTGAGGTGCCGTGTTGTCTGCCATTGCAATCAGAGATATCTCAGTGGAGTGCTGAGAGGGATCTCAATAGAGATATCTCAGTGGAGTGCTGAGAGGGATCTCAATAGTAAGGAGCCGAGTACTGATAGTGGCGGTGGGCCACTGAATGTAACAGCCAGTGTACTCCAGGTCAATCGTGGCTGCAAGACCAACTTAATGGTACAGCAGCACACAAGCAAGGCTCCTGATGGCAGCAGGACCAGTAAAGGCACGGCCAGTGCTCTGGTCAGTTCTACTGTGGCGGCAAGACCAACTCAATGGTAATGGCCAGCACACTAGTAGTAGTTGGTGACGGCAAGACCAATTTAATGGTACGGCCAGCACTTTGTACAGTCGGAATATGAACGTAGTCAGCGCTAGGTTGGGGGCCTTGTGCGAGTCCAAGATGGCGGATGTTACATCTGCTCGCCTCTGTTTGTAGGCCCGGCCACGCCCTGAGGCTTGAAATGTCCCGACTGAAGGGAAGAGGACAGACCGTTTTAAAGGCGAAGATGACTGTAGTAAACGGAATTAGACACTTGATGCAATAATTCACCAAGAATGCAAAATGCACAGTTGATTTCAGCTTCCGTTGTATTTTAGGATGTGCCCATGGCCTTCAAAATGGCCACCGCTGAGGCTGTGCTCTGATTCCAGACTTGTATGTTGTGGCCGGATTTGTACGGCCGTCGCTTCACTCACCGGGGAACCTAATGCCAATTTCCGTCCGAACAGTGAGTCTAAGTTTTTTTCCCCCTGGGTGACTGAGCTGACTGAAGCCTTGTAAGAAGGTAAGGACTTCCTCCCCCAGCTGAAAACAACACGAGCGGCGCCCAAAATGGCGACCGCTGCCTGCCGAAAGTGAAAGAAGAACTTGGGGCTTCAGCCGAAGCCTATAACGGCAAGTAAATTAAAACTGTTCCAATCGCTCTGAAATGAGCGCTGCCAACACGAATAACCAAGTGCACTCCAACACGCTCCCAAACCGAGCGCAGAAAAGGAAATGGGACGAGTAAAGCAAGCGTCCCACGCGGCACCCAAAATAGCGCCCGCAATGAACTGAGCCGGAACGGTCGAGGCTTGAGGCTTCCTTTGAAGCCTGCAAAGTCCATTGAAGAACCGGACGGTTTAGCGCTGCGCTGTTCACAGCACAGCTAAGGGAATGGGGGAGAAATAAAAAACAATAACAATAACTAGAACAATACAACCTGATCACTGCTTCAGCCTGAGACTAAGAGCCAAGCTTTACCACATCTTTCTTGGGCGAAGACTAAGTTGTGACTGGGGATCCTAGTCCAAGGAGAGAGGCGTGGCAAAGGTTGATTGACTTAGTCTCTAGGGCAGGAAGACAAGATCAACCCATCTGTGGATTCTCCATCAATCATGCTGGAGAACTGCAAGACTTCACAAGAAGCAACTATCTGGGCGGTGGGCAATGTCTCAATCTCTTTTTTATCTGGAAAGACTTATTGTCAAAAAATTGACAGTACTGGCCACCATTCACTACTGCAGAACCATCTCTACTGAGATGTCTGGTCTACCCAAAAATCTCACTTGGAAGTCCTCAATGATTCAGAAGGCTTCTAAGGTCTTCTGAAATCTTGTGAGGCCACACCTACTGTTCTCTAAATTATGCACAAATTCTTGTATGCTTCAAAAACTTTATGAAGTCTTCCAAAGCATCATGAGAACATCAGTGTAGGGGGGTGGAGTAGTTGGGACTTTGCACTTTAGAACTGGAAGCCTGGCCTCAGTGTGGGACTTGAGGCAGCACTCCTCAGCAGCAGCACTGGGACTGAAGTAGAGGCCTGGGAGAAGTGGTGGCTGCTGAGATTACTGAAGGCCTTGGGCTTCTACATCAGCCCCAACATTGCCCACACCAAAGAGTGCTGCTGTGCAAGATGGCCAGAGGGCAGAGATGGAGGGGAGATAGTTGTGGGGGGAGTTGAAACCCTTGCTGTTGTAAGTGGGGGGCTGCTAAGCACCCAAATTTTGATAATGTGATGAATGGCTGTATCTTTGGGGACCAGGCATAAGCCAGTCATTCAGTATCACGGAAACTTCAAATTGTTGCCGAAGTAATGGTCATTCAGTGAGAATTACCTATAAATAATTTTTCATTTCACGGTATATCCAGTTTATATTTTGCCAACAACCATTATTCTTTCTTTTGAGAAAAAAATCTATAGAAAGATTTGATAAAGAAGTGCAAATGTCAAGATGTATGCATGTTCTAGAACGCTTAATTACTATAAGAGTTTGGGAAAGGATAGCTTTGACAGCAGCAGGGATACTCACTATCTTTCCTTCTGTTAAAGAACACAGTTGTTCTGAGTTGGCATGCAAGTACAAACAATTCTTTTTTCAAGATTTCAAAATACTAGTTTCAGTTTTGAGACTAGCTTCATAATTAGTTTCATCTTTTCCTCTCTATTTACATAATCTTAGCTTCATATAACTTTTTATATCCAAACAAGACTTTTTATCCTTCAGCATGATGGTTGACTTTGTATCACAAGCAAAGGGAATACCAAAAGCAAAGGTTCATATACTTTTGCTGCACAGAAAAATGTAGCTTTGGATAACTTTTCTCAATAAATAAATGAACAGATATACTATTTTTGACTCATTTACTTGGGTTCTTTTAACATTTCTAGAACTTGTGTGGAGAACAGATTCATATTTTATATCATATTTATTTGGAAATATTGAAAATTCAAAGGGTCCACAAACTTTTAAGCACCACCATACATAGCCTTCACAGATTATCCACTAATACCCCATCTTGCAACATTCACACTGCTCATCAATTCACTTTTAAATCCAAAACAACTGGCAGATTTTACTAAAATATAAATATCAACCAACTTCTCTTAAATAGACTATTTTACATAACATTGTGTTGACATTCTCCAAAGCAGATCTTTTGAATTTCCATGTCACAAGATCTGGATTTTATGTATATTAGGGTGTACAATACAAAGGAAATACCTATAGTCATTATAGTTAGAAAAGAACAAAAGGTCAAGACTTCAGGAAACTGCAGCCAATGTTTAAATATTGTGGAAACTTCCTACTTTAAAGAAGAGAAGGACAAAACAGGATTCTTTCACTGAGGCAAACAAACAGAACTCTTTGATTACACTAGACTGTACTTGATCAACCATGGTTTAATCTCAGCATAGAGAATGAGACTAATGTAAAAATATTTTAATCTACCAAAAATCAATAGAAATAATGAATCCCAACCATTGCTATTGCTATCTATCTATTATTTTTATGGTGCACAATCCCATAATCCACAAGAATAGCCTGATAATCCATGAAGTACAAGCTACTCAAAAGAGTGTTAAACTACAAAGCTTCCAAAAAGAGTGTTAAAAATAGCATATTAGTTATGAATCTACAGGTCTAAAATAGTGGTATTTGGAGGCAATTACCTTAAATTGGAGGCAATTACCTCTGAGGTGGAGGTAACCCAGGGGTAATGGAGCAATTTGTAATTGTGAGACAAAGTTCCAGTTTGGGACTGCACCACAGAGACACTTCTGGGATATTTTGTGGATGATATTATTTGAAATGAAGTGGCTACTAGACAATTTGCAAGCAGTGGAAGCAGAGAATATTCCATTAACGACAGCCACAGTAATGAATGGGGCTTTTTTTGCATCTTAAAACACGAACATTCATCCCACAACCATTTTACAGTTTAGACTGCCTTGCTCCCAATGAGGATCATAGCGGACTAGACATCTTTGAAGCAATGGGGATATTATGCCAAGAACAGCAGCCAGAGAACAAACAGTGTAGTGGCTGGTGAAATCTCTCCAGACAAAGGACAGATTGTGAGACACTTGTACTTTGGACAGCTGCTCCTCATGAGTAACCTGCAGGAATAGAGGTTTTTGCAGTTGGCTCATGAATTGAGTGGCTGGGAGTCACAGGATCCCATCTAAGTTCACAGACGTAACATAGTCTATATATACATAAAGTTCAGCCATCCTCATTACTTAATTATATTTGGATTTAGTTATTCCAAAGAGATGCTATTTTTTTTTCTTTTGATGAAAGTGCCTTTGCATAAATTTGAATTAAATTGGATAAACAGACTGAATCTTCATGGGAACGTTTTTTTTGTTTACTATTTAAAAGTGCAAGCAATTGGAGGATTTTACAAAATATGAGTCAGACTGTGATGCTTCATTGCTCTGGAGAAGTGGATAGTGAAATGGCTTGAAGTTATGGAGTACTATTAGAGATGAAAGTGTTAAAGGCACAAAAATAGAAAAGAAAAAAACGGGGGAGGGATAGTTCACTTTTTCCTTTTCTCACTTACTTTTGGATCAGAATGACATCTATTAGAAAAGCAACAATAATGGAAAGGAGAAGGGGATCATTAGAGCTATTTGCAGAAAAATGAATGACATCAAATTTACTTCAGAAAGTATTTGAGCAATTGAGTAATAAATTAAATCACTTGATACTAAGTTGAGTTTGTGGAGATGAAAGAAGTAACGGAAGATGGAGAACTCTGTAAAAACAAATGTCTAGAGAAGTATAACAGATTACTGACAAAATGGAAATTTCAGAGAGCGAGATGCAAATTATAGACAGAAAGTTAGAAAGAGTATTAGATAACTTTGCTCCATTGGAATTGAGACAGAAGGAATTTTGTTTGAGATTTAGAACAATCCTTGAAAATTCAAAGAAGATATTAGAGAAAAGATTACTAAAGCCATACTAATTTGTTTGAATTAGAAAGAGGACAGTGAAGCAGAAATCAATAAAATTTACAAAATAAATTCTATATTGGGCAGAACAAGAAATGCACAAGGGGGAAAATTGGAGGACGTTCAATGGAGGTGTCAGAAGAGACACAACACAGAGATACAACGTGAATTTGAAAAAGATAATACTGACTAGGTGCTGCATATATTGATTTTTCTAAAGTTCTGACTTACTATGGATTAAAAGGTTTAACATAAAGTGTAAATGGAACATATGTTCCTCAAAAGTAAAAATATTTGAAACAAAACAAGAAATTATTTGCTTACAAGTGACTCATATTAAAAAAAGATACACATTATTTGACTAATAAAAATTGAGTGAAGAATTTCTTAGCAAACACAAGAAAAGAGAGGAGGATTGGAATTGTTTTGAATATTCCGGTGCAGCCGGAATAATCTGGAGCTGAATACTCTTAAAACTGTAGAGATGATACTAGATTTTAAAAGACACTCTCCTATTCTACCACCTCTTACGATATTAGGCATCAACAGTAGAGACCTTCAAGTTTCCAGGTTCTATTAGAACCATCATTAAAAAGGCACAACAAAGAATTTTCTTCCTAAATCAACTAGAAAGCTCAGATTGCCCAAGGATCTGCTGATAACAGTTCTACAGAGGGATTATTGAGTCTGTCATTTGTACCTCAATTACTGTCTGGTTTGGCAACGAAACAGGACAGGTATAGACTCCAATGGATAGTTAGGACTGCAGAAAAAACAAACACAATCAGCCTTCCTTCCATTGAGGATCTGTATAATGCACGAACCAGAAAGAAGGCTGCGAAAATATCTACAAACCCCTCACATTCTGGACATAATCTATTTCAATTTCTCCCCTTAGGACGCCGCTATAGAGCATTACATGCCATAACAACTAGACACAAAGATAGTTTTTTCCCCTGTGGCATCACTCTACTGAACACTTGATTCCCACAGCACTATTTCATTTTTCATGTTTTTTCATCGTCTCACCTTTCCTACTATCTTCTCCTATTGGTTTCTTATGATTTATCAATTATTGTTTGTAACTTATGATTAATGATTGTAACTATGATTTATGAACTATGACCTATTACTTGCTGTCTATATGTACACTGTGAACTTATGCACCAGAGACAAATTCCTTATGCATCTAATTACACTTGGCCAATAAAGAATTCTATTCTATTCTATTCTATTCTATTCTATTCTATTCTATTCTATTCTATTCTATTCTATTCTCTACTCTACTCTACTCTACTCTACTCTACTCTACTCCTAAGCTATGGGCACCTACTTTCATAGTTAGATGAAACTAATTCATACTTTCTGATATTCATAACTAAACTTTAATTTCACTGCACATATTTATCAACTGTATTTTACAAGATCAGATTACCTTCAGATTAATTTACATCCTTCCCCTTTCTCTTTGTTTCATGATTATATATTTATACAGATAGATAAAATTATGTGCCATAAAGTCATTGTCAACTCCTAGTGACTATACAGATATTTTCCACAACAATCTATCCCTAACCTGTTCTTTCAAGTCTCCCTATGATGCACTCATTGCCACCATAACCGATTAATTTGGTCTTTTTTATATTTAATTTTAGTCCCACTTTTTCCACTGTGCTCTTTTAGTACTAGGCCTTGCAGATACCTTGCCTTTTCAGTTATCAGCACAGCTCAGGTTATTGATGTTTCTTCTTCCACTTTTAAAACCATTCTCATCTTTTTCCAATCCAGTTTCACTTGTTATATATTCAACATTTAGGTTAAATAAATAAGGTGAAAGTACGAGCCTTAATACCACAGTTTTGTCAATCTGGACCCAGTCCATTTCACCATGTTCTATCTATTCTGTGGCTTCCTGATCTATATAGAAGTTTGTCATGAGGACAATGAGATATTCTGGAATTCTTATTTTTCTGAGAACTTTCCACAACTAGACGTGATTAACACAACTAAAGGCCTTTATACAACCAAGGAAGCACATACTGACTTATTTTTGGCATTCTTTGGCTTTCTCAATTATCTGTATCAGTAATGTCTTATATTCTTTAGGCTTTATGCTTTACCATTTATAACACTCATATCCAGTTCACAATCTTTCATAAGGTATGGGTTCATAAGTACTGAGCTCTGCTGCTCATGATTTGTTGAATCAATCACTTCCACAGAAACCTTTTGAGTAAGATGGACAGGTTACATAAGGTTACCAGCCTTAGCTGTATGATGCCAAATTTAGTATTCTCTGTTACAGCTAAGGACATTACTTGTTAGTGCTGTACTTAACAGTAGGTCGTAAGTACAACATTGTATGCAGGGAGGCATATACCATAGGTGACTCTCTAGCCAGAACTCCACAAGCACAACAAATCCCAGATTTATCTCAAGCAAGCATGTTCATGGCTATTCTATGCAAACTAGGATCTCTAACCTAAAGATCACTTTGCAGGCTAAATTGCTAGATCTCTCATCTGTTGAAAATAAAGAATAAAATTGGAGTATATTATGTTGAGCTCCTAGAGTAAGAGGGACATACAACTCAAATATATTTTGTTATTTTTAATTGTTTAATAAAATTAACTTTTGTGGTCATAGTCATTGACATTTAGGAATATAGATACCTCATATGCCATACCTCAGCTATGTTACCAAATCTTATCACCATTTATGACCCCCAATCTTGCTAAAAAATTTAGAAGAATTAATTGAGATGTGACCACATATATTTCTTGGTAAAAATCAATCTACTTTATCACCAAGTCCTGTCAAATCCTACACCTAAGACTACCTGGGGGTCACAATAATTAGAACATTATAGGTAGCCTCATCTAACTTCAGGTGAATTAGTCTGTAGAAGAAAAGGAATAAACATATTTAAGTATGTACTTTTATATTGCATTTATTTTCAAACAGATGAGAGATCTAGCAAGAAGAGGGAGTCAAGCTATTCTCCAAAGCACCTGAAGGCAGGACAAGAAGCAACAGATGGAAACTAACCAAAGAGAGAAGCAACCTAGAACTAAGGAGAAATTTTCTGAGAGTTAGAACAATTAATCAGTGGAACAACGTGCCTCCAGAAGCTGTGAATGTTCCAACACTGGAAGTTTTTAAGAAGAGACTGGACAGCCATTTGTCTGAGCAAGGGGTTGGACTAGATGACCTCCAAGATCCTTTCCAACTTTATTATTATTATTGTTATTGTTATTATTGTTATTATTGTTGTTATTATTGTTATTGTTGTTGTTGTTATTATTATTATTATTATTATTATTATTATTATTATTATTATTATTATTATTATTATTATTATTATTATTATTATTATTATTATTATTATTATTATTATTATTATTATTTGAGGAAAGGGTTCATCCTGATGGGATTAGTCCACCCTGCCCATGCTGGCAGAAGGGGTGTGCTATGGACCCCGCCAGCCAAGGAATTTTGGTTGATAGGGTCCAAAAGAAGACCTTCCTCTGAGGTCAGAGCCGCTCCCACTCTTTTGCACTTCCAAAAAGCGATGAAGATATTGCTGTTCCAACTAGCCTGGTGCCCCAGTGGGGGTGTGGTACACTGGAGGTGGCTAATGGAATAGTAGAGAACATCCCACTCCTCCCTGTGCGCACTTTGCTCCCACTGTCTCTATTCTGCTTATTATTTTAATTGAATTTTTAAATTTAAGATCTTTATTGTATTAATGTTTTATATGTATTTTATTCAATGTCTGCAAACTACCTAAAGTCATCTCAGTGAGATTGGCAATATACAAGTTTGTTTGTTTGACTGATTGATAAATAAACAGCCTCCATACAGACTAGATTAAAAATCAAGCAATGTCTGTAACAATGTAGCAATGTTAGTGGTAAGGGCCACTAACAGAAAGCCCACTTTTAATCTCAAACGTAATACCATTCGAATAGAAACATGATTGATATTTTCAAATTCCAATTATCTATTGCTACATCACATCATCATTTACAGATTACTTGATTCAATTTTAGCATATGTGCTGCCGAAGCTGGCTCATATTCTAGATTTTAGGTTAATTTTAACTAGTAAAAATGAAACTTTTAAGCATATTTTTCTATGCATCATTTCTTATTTATTTTTGGATGTTCTGGATATGTGAAAACTATTTTCTTCTCTTTTTTTTCTGCTGGTTAATGACCGTAATAATTTGAATTCAGACTATAAACTAAAGTGCAAGAACAGTAAATATCCCTGTGGGAAAATTTACTGGAACTTATAGTGGATGAATAGTGGAGTAAAGGAGTCTAAGGACTGGAAGTTGTAGGACCTTTGAGAGAGTAACCATTTCAAACTAGGATTCACAATAATGCAGAGAAAGGTAACTGAACGAAGTCAGACTAGTATTATACATTTTAAGACAGGTGATTTCAACAAACTAAGTGAAAGAATAAGGATTCCATGGACGGAAATTCTAGAGCAGGGCTTTTCAACCAGTGGTACGGGTACCACCTGTGGTACATTGGCACCTGGCAGGTGGTACGCGACCATCCTAGAAAAGTGATAGCGGGAGAGGGGAATGAGCTGAACCGGTAGCAGCACTGCACAAGCCTGAGCGAGAGATGGCTGGAGCTGCAGGGCTGACAGGGCTCAGTGGAAGCGCCAGGATCAGTGCCAGGCTCCAGCTGGAGCTCGCGCTGATCCTGGCGCTTCTGCTGAGCCCAGAAGAAGCGCCGATCAGCTGGAATGTTGCAGCATCTCCAGGGTCTTGTGATTTACATTCAGATGCTTGGCAACTGATTCATATTTATGACGGTCAGTGTCCCAGGGTCATGTGAAGTGACCAAAACCTGCTGCAACCACCCAGCAGACGGGGGGAATAAAAACCAAACACCCCCCACCCCCGCTGCCAATCCTCAACAGAAATGCTCACAACAATGAAAACCTTGGACAGGAGGAAGAGCGCCGCCGGGCGGGCAGGCGTCTTGCTCGGCTGTGGCTTGGGGGGCACTTTTTTCAGTGCCATTGTAACCTCGAACAGTCACTAAGCAAACTGTTGTAAGTCGAGGACTACCTGTACTTTATCACTTTTTTCCTTTTTTTTTTTGGGTCATCAAGTTTTTGACACCTTGCTAGGTCACTGGTGGTACTCGGATATTGCCATATCCTAAAAGTGGTACAATGGGTGAAAAGGTTGAAAAGCCCTGGGTTAGAGGACACCTAGCTGCTCTGAACAACTTCATGTCTTCTGGACCAGATGGTTTACACCCCAGGGTACTGAAGGAGTTGGGAGATGTGATCTTAGAACCATCAAATAACATGTTGGAGAGCTCCTGGAACACAGGGGAACTGTCAAAGGACTGAAAAAGAGAAGATGTGGTTTCAATCTTTAAAAAGGGGGGGGGGGAAGTGGATCCAGAAAACTACAGACCAATTAGTTTGACATCAATACCTGAGAAAATCCTGGGAAAGTTAAGCCAGCAGTGGGTTTGTGAGAGAAATGAACAAAGTGATTACTAGAAGCCAGCATGGGTTTGCCAAACTTTATCTTTGATAAAGTGATTATGGGTAAACCTTATGATCAGAATTTCCATTGGTTGTTAAGTGAGTCACACCCTATTTTATGACCTTTCTTGCCATGGTTGTTAAGCGAATCACTGAGTTAAGTGAATCATGCAATCATTGAACAAATCCAGCTTCCTCCACTGACTTGCTTTGCAACCTGAAAAGGTTACAAATGGCAATCATATGATTCTGGGATGCTGCAACTGTTATAAAAACATGTTTGTTACCAAGTGCCCAAATTTTGATCACAGGACAATGGGGATAGTGCAACATCTGTAAGAATGAGGATCAGTCATGAGTCACTTTTTTCAATACCAATTTAACTTTGAACAGTCACTAAATGGCTATTAAGTTGAGGGCTATCTGTAAATTAGTGGACCAAGGAAATGTTGCGAGTATAATATACTTAGATTCTAGTAAGGCATTTGATTAAGTAAGCCACAGCCGACTTCTTGGTAAGATAGAACAATGTGGCATAGACAGTATCACTACCAGTTGGCTCACCAACTGCACTCTGTGTGTGGTCCTTAATTGAACTATATCTACATCGAAGGAACCATTGAGTGTGTTCCTCAAAGTTCTGACTTGGGCCCATTGCTCTTCAAATTTGTAGATGACACCAAACTGGTAGGAATAGCCAACACTCCAGAAGATACGCTTAAGATTCTTGACAGACTTGAACATTGGGTGTATCTAATAAAATGAAATTCAATGGTGAAAAAAGTAAGATTCTACATTTAGGCAAGAAAAACCAAATGCACAGATACAGTATAGGTGCTACCTTGCTCAGTAGTAGTAACTGTGAGAGGGATCTCAGAGTCCTAGTGCACAATCACTTAAATATGAGCCAGCAGTGTGCTGCAGCTCTCAAAAAAGCCAACACAGTGCTAGGCTGCATTAACAGAGGGATAGAATCAAGATCACGTAACATGTTAATACCACTTTATAACACCTTGGTAAGGCCACACTTGGAATACTGCATCCAGTTTGGTCACCATGATGTAAAAAAGATGTTGAGACTCTAGAAAAAGTACAGAGAAGAGCAACAAAGATGATTAAGGGACTGGAGGCTAAAACATATAAGGGACGGTTGCTGGAATTGGGTATGTCTAGTTTAATGAAGAGAAGGACGAGGGGTGACATGATAGCAGTATTCGAATATCTCAGGGGTTGCCACAAAGAAGAGGGAATCAAGCTATTCTCCAAAGCACCTGAAGGCAGGAAAAGAAGCAATCCTAATCAGAGAGAGAAGCAACCTAGAGCTAAGGACAAATTTTCTGACAGATATAACAATTAATCAGTGGAACAACCTGCCTCCAGAAGTTGTGAATGCTCCAACACTGGAAGTTTTTAAGAAGAGACTGGACAATTGTCTGAAATGATATGGGGTTTCCTGCCTGAGCAGGGGGTTGGACTAGAAGACCTCCAAGGTCCCTTCCAACTCTATTATTATTATATTATTATTATTATTAGTAGTAGTAGTAGTAGTAGTGGAAGCAGTAGCATTGTTACATCTTCATAAATGACCTAGATAAGGGGGCTGAAGAGGTGCTCATCAAATTTGTGGATATTACAAAGCTGGGAGACATCACTAAGACTTTAGAAGATGGACTCAAGATTCAGAAGAATTTTGACAGACTTGAGCATTTGGACCTAGCTACCAAGATGTAGTTTGATGGTAAGAAAAGTAAACTCCTGCACTAGGCAAGAAAAACAAGGTGCACAGGTACTGGATAGACAGTATTTGGCTTAAGAGTAGTGTCTATAAGAGGGATCTAAGTCTCCTCCACCACTTAAGTATGAGTCAGCAGTATACTGCAGCTACCAAAAAAGCCAACACAATGTTGCATCAACAGAGGGATAGTATCAAGATCAAGAGAAATGATAGTACTCTATAAGGCACTGGTGAGGCCAGATTTGGAATGCTGTGTCCAATTCTGGTCACAATACAAATAAGATATTGAGGCCCTAGAAAGAAGACAGAGAGTAGCAACAAAGATGATAAAGGATCTGGAGATTAAGTTCTATGAAGAGCACCTAAAGGAATTAAGTATGCTTAACTTAAGAAAAAGAAGACTGAGAGGAGATATGACAGAAGACTGAGTGGAGACTGAGAGGAGACTTGAAGGTAGGGGTAGGACAAGAAGCAATGGCTAGAAGCTTGTCAGAAGGAGATCCAACCTGGAAATGAGGAGGAATTTCCTGACAGTGAAACAGCTTGCCCCAGAGTTGTTAGTACTCAATCCTTGGAGATTTTTCAAGGATTGGACAACCATTTGTCCAAAATGCTATGAGGGAATCCTGCCTTGCACAAGGATTGGACTAAAAGACCTCCATAGTTCCTTACAATCCTATGATTCTATAATTTTCCCAGTTCACAAATATAATAGAATGTAAATGTTCAGATTAAAAATAAGATATATTTATATAGTTTCAAAATAATGTACTTACAAATTTAGGAGTTCAATATATGAAAAGTCTCAAATTATCTACATCATTTTTGGCCCCCAAAGTGACTTATATTTTATATAATAGACTTGAAATTATCTCAGCACCTGACAGTCCCTAATCTGAATAGTTAATGCTGCAGCCCTCCAGTTAGGTTCCCCCCCATTTTTCATGTTTCCTGAAATGTGAGGGCTAATCAAAGGCACAAAGAAATATCATGTTTTGTGCCCTTAATAAGAGGATGGAATATGCAGGCGGCCAAAATCCAACTACAAACTAGAAATTCTCTTTCTCCGCTATGAAAGGGTCACTAATAATCATCCATTTATTATAATTAAATTGGAAATGAAGTGCAAAAGAACATTAAAGTATTTCTTACTGAATATCTAAATCACAGCAATGCCTATGTAAATATTAATAGAAGTGACATTTAAAAATATATACTGTAGTCAATATCCTCTAGCTATCAAACTCACAACCAAAAGGATTAATTAGCAATGACAAGAAGTAACTCTTCTTTAATATGGAAGAAGGAAGAATTTTATCTCTGTCACCAGGAGCAGAAATACTATTTATGATAATGTTCAAATGGTTTGAATAAACTGTATTGACCCAATTCACAATAAACTTTGTCATAACCCACTGATTGTAAACCACAATGGTTCAGTTCACACATGTTAACAAGTAATATACATCGCGGTTAAGAAGAATATATCTTTATATCAATTTCTATATATCCAGCCTTATTTATTGAGGCCAAAGAGTAAACTTACATTGTTGTTCCACAAAGCTATATTCCCCAAACGCCACTTACTTTAAAGAAGGCCAAAGTGTATCTTTCTCCAAAAACAAACGCGTGAGCATTAAGGACCATTAGAAAAGGCAAAGGAAAGGGGTGAAGTAAACTACACCTCAGCTCGCACAGCTAAGCCCCTAACTCACTTCACCGTAACTTTCTCTTCCACCGCCATCTCACGTATTGTAGTTTGCCTCTTTAGCCTCGACTGAGCTCGAAGCCGAAAAACTCCCGGGAAACTCTCTGAGCCGTTTGCTAGTTGAAACCTTGCAAACGAAACGCCCAAAGTTGCTTCGGTCTCTTTCCTTCCCCCTCCAAGGTTTTTCGGCCGCGCGCTGCCTGGGAAGAGGAGCGCGGAATGGCGGCGTCGGCGTCTCGAGATACTTTGGCGGCGCCTGGGGCCCAGCCCTGCGCCCCACCCAGCTCAACAGGTAAGAGGCAGACGGAGAGGGCACCCCCCCGCTCCTCCCTTGGCCCGAAATTATCGCCTCTCTCCCCAAACTACACTCACTTTTCCGCCGCCATATCTCCACTCAGGCCGCACTACCCGGACTTTTCTCCCTGCGCCCCTCAGGGTGAGCGAAGGCTCTCGGTCCCAAGCCAGACAGGATCAGGATGTGAAACCTGATCCTGCCTGCCGCCGCCGCCACCCCTCCCCGCTTCGCGTATATTAAACCGGGCAGGACCCCGCTCTGCAGTCCCTCTGCTGGAGAGGGCCAGTTTGACTCGGGAGTATAATAGTATTAAACAATCTAGTTTAATAAAAGCATTTTTGTGTTTTTTTTCGATCTGATAACACCAACATTTTTCTTTTCGTTAATCACTCATCTTATTATATCATGAGTCTCATACTGCATCTCGAAACTCACCTAAGCCAGAAAATAGATACCCTGTGATCTTGCTTACTTTTTCAAAACCTATCAAGAATTTTAAAGCAATGGGATACTACTGCAAATTGATTCACATTAGATATATTTCCCTGCATAACGCAACATGACATGAAAACATATATGAAGCTGGCCTTGGGTTTATTGAAATAAAAAAAATCCATCATTTCCCACAGAATATTACCCTGATCATTACATTTTAATTTGGAAACTAAATACAAGCATGCCTCAAAATTGATATTTTGTTAATAATAGCAAAGTGGACAAATAACTACAGCTTTAGTCATTTAGTTTTCTGCACAATAATGCATAGCATATAATACATGGCTTTTGAAAGAAAGAATATGGTCATTGTTTGTTTATTTACTTTTTATTTATTTATATCCTCCCTTTATTATTTTTATAAATAACTTGAAATGACGAACATACTTAATACAGGTAGTCCTCAACTTACGACAATTGAGCCCAAAATTTCATTCTATGACCTTTCTTGCCACAGTTAAGTGAATCACTGCAGTTATTAAGTTAGTAACATGATTATTAAGTGATTCTGGTTTACCCATTGATTTTGCTTGTCAGAAGGTTGCAAAAGCTGATCACATGACCATAGGACACTGCAACTGTCAAACATGAGCCAGTTGCTAAACATTCAAATTTTGATCATGTGACCATGGGGATGCTGCAATGGTCATAAGTGTGAAAAACAGTCATAAGTCACTTTTTTCAGTTCCGTTGTAAGTTCGAACAGTCACTAAACGAACTGTTGAGGACTACCTGTACTATTTTATGGTTTTCCATATCTTCAGCCACCGTAACTGTAGCTGTGATTTTATTGTACCATGGTAAAGTTCATTACTAATATAAAGATAATGTATGGAAGTCCTAAAGAAAAAACGTATGGAAGCATAATCCATTCAAAACAGCACCCTCTTCTGACAAACAAGACAGAAATGGCCTTGAACTACCAGTATTTACTATTGACTTCCTCTTTGGAAACCGTGCCCAAATTGCCTTATTTCAAATATAATACAATGGCAACCCCTAGTGGCAGCTTTTCCCAATGAAGAGAGAAATCTCACCTATTTTCCTTGACATTTTTTTCATGGCAATCTGTTTTCATAACAATCTATTTCAGGATATTCTGCCTGAAACATATATACTTTCATCAACTGAAACCTTTATGCTTAGTCTTAAATTCAGCCTTTCTCTGAACCTTGTTCCATTTTCTCTGAATTCTTCTTAAAGTGTGGTATCCAGACTGAAGATATACTCCTCAAAATAAAATCTGACTAAAAGAGAGTAATGTAAAAGAGTTACCTACAATATGTTTTGGTTGTCATAGTCTAAAGTTGTATTTTTTTCTTTTGCAACTACATTACATTCCCTATTATTATTCATTTTGCTTCCTCCTTCCATTATGTATTCAAGATGGACAGTGAATAATATTTATATGTTACTTATATGTAAGGGTGTAGGTCTATACATATGTTGTATATAGTATGTTTTAAATGTGTTATATATGTGTACACTTTGAGAGGAAGCAACTAAATTTCATTTTTAATGTGTGCCATTGTGCCCACAGGAAAAAAAATGACAAAGGTTATCTATCTATCTGTCTATCTATTCCAAGGTATTAATAAAAGAGAATATTTGTAGCTCAGGGTTGACATGAGACTTGGTGCTCTTTGAGCCTGCTTGTTTTCTTGCAGATGTTTCATTACCCAAATTAGGTAATATCAGTGCTAGGTATTCCAAGGTATTTTGACAAGTATTATTATCAAGACAGGTATTTTCTTCTATCATGCATGTGAATTTTGTTTTTTTAAGTGACAAATTATTTGTCTCTATTAACTTTTATTCTGTTAGTTTCAATCCAGTTCTTTAACTTATGTTTAACCTGTGAAGCTATTTTGGGTTCCAAATTGTTAACTAGATTCCAGGCAGACTGCAGGTTTTCCTATTATCAGTGAGGGAGAAGTACTTATGTAATAAAATAACTCTCCCTCTCCAGTTAGAATAACTTTTATTTTTTTGAAAATTTGTAGTTCTTCAACAGATGGGAATCCAAGCAGCTGATTACCAGGGCTACACAACAGCATTCCTGAATGTCTGAAAAAGAATGAAAAACTCCAAGAATATGGACTGTAGCTTTAGAAATCTGGTCATCTTAGGAAATAATGGATCTAGCTAGAAAAATTGAATAATATTATTTTTATTTTGGCTATAAGTTTTTAGTCTACTTTACTATCTTTTTGCTCCTATGCAATCTTAGCAATTCAGCAACTTGGAACCTCTTTGCAATAGAGCTACTTCTAAATAAATTCCTCTAATATACCGCTTGTGGTTATAACAGTTATTTTTATTTCCCCCACAACTGATTGATTTGTAATGCGCAATTCAAAGTAAAAATGGAATGTTTATCTTTTCGTAATTTTAATAAAGTTTGATTTCATTTAACTCATGAGATCAGTATAGATTGGTCTCAAAAGTAGAAGGGGGAGAAAAGATCGATTTCTCTGGCCACATGCCTCAACATTTTAAGGACAAGAAGTGAATATAGCATTTAATATTATTTTACCTTTTCCTTTTAAATTGGTAAAAATTAACACACGGTGTGGGAATTCCTCTCTCTGTCTTACAAGAGAGTTAGAAGGGAGGACACCAAATAAGACAGTGCCTAGAAAATAGCTGGAGGCAGCAAGAATTACCAAACCCCACACCAAGGCAGGAGACAGAGCTACAGTATGTATATCCAGAAAGCCTCTGGAAGGAGAGGATTAAGATTTCCAAGTTTTCACCTGACAGGCTTAGCCCTGCCACTATTCTTATCAAGACTGTTTTAAATTTGTCTTCTTGTCTTGTAATTAATACCCTAAAAGACAAATTAAAGTCCAAACTTTTTAATTTTGTGTCATTTGCTGATATTGGAACCACCTATTTAACCTCTTCATCAAATCATGAACAAACATACTGAAGAGTAGAGGAGCTAAGACTGTTCCTTATGGCATTCCATTCATTATTTATCTGCAATACAGGTAGTCCTCAATTAGCAACCATAATTGGGCCTGGCAGTTCTGTCATTAAGCAAAACGGTTGCTAAGTGAGAAATAATTTGGAATGCTTACCTTGTAGCTGGGATAATTAACAAGAAGAAAATTAAAATTTGTATTTACATTCATTAAAGAGGAAGGATTTACAGGAAAGTAAGCAGGCATACAATGGAGAATGCATATTGAAAGCAATGCAATGGCACCAGCAGCCCTGATTGCACTCAGGGATAGGAACTGCAAATGCCCTACACAAACAATCCTGAGTATCCTCCATTGTATACCTGGTTACTCTCTTGTAATCTCTTCTTCTCCAATCCTCTCCACTCTGCAAAGTGGGGGAAGAAAAACATAGGCACAGGCCAACGCATAAAGACTGAAATGATGATCATGAGACAGGGATGCTGAAAAGATCATAAATGTGGGCACTAGTCATTATTTTTTCAGCACCATTGCAACTTCAAATGGTTGCTGAATTAGCATTTGGTAGGCAAGGACTATTTGTAATATTAGTAGCCATCAACGAATTCTCTTTGAAAATAATTAACAAGCTTGATATATATGTATTTATTTCTCATGCAATCTTGCCCATGCTTCATTTCTATGCATCCTTATACCGGTATACTCTGAAGTAAATCGAGTTGGTACTAGAGATTTTTCTGAAAGACCATAGTAATTCATCTGTTCTGAGAGGGTCAGGAAAGGTATGACAGATCTCCAGGGTTCTTTGCGCTCTGTCTCTCTCTCTCTCTCTCTCTCTCTCTCTCTCTCTCTCTCTCTCTCTCTCTCTCTCTCTCCCTCCCTCCCTCCCTCCCTCCCTCCCCCTCTCCCTCCCTCTTTGTGTGGGTGTGTGGTTTTGTATTTTATTTTGCCTTTCTGTACTACATGTGATCTGATTGCAAACTCTTTTGCAATCCCTTCAATGTTTTCATCAGTGTTTTGAGCAATAAACCTATTAAACAGACACTTCAAACTTAAGTTTTTTTTCTATGCTGGATAAAAAATCAATTTTAATTCTGTCAGAGTAAAGAGGGAAGCATTGTAATAGGTAGTCTCATGAGTAGAAAAGCTAACATATATTTAAAAAAATAAATAAAAGTATACTGCAATAGTCTTAAGTAGCTAACTATTTCATATTTCCAGAGTACATCGTTAAGAGACCAAAATAGTATTACAGTAGCATATTCATATAGAAGATTAAAATAAACTTAAATAATAGGATATAAATGCCAAAGCTCTATTTTTTCCCATTGTCCTGTGTCGTAAATCTTAGTTTCGGATGATTTGTGTATATGCCATTATGCAGTAGAACCAAGTCATTTAAATAAACTTTTAGAGAAGTAGGCAACTAATTTTACCAGTTCTGTATGTATCTGTGCCTGAGCAAGCACATGTATTTTTGTCACAAAAGGGTGAGAACTTCAGCAACTAATGTTCATGTGAGAAATTAAGTTTAGTGTATACTTATTGGTTTAGAAAAAACATATGATAAAAGTGAACATGGAATGGTATGCATGAATAAAAACTTGAAGTTTGGTTACTGAACATGGTAAAAGCAGTATATGATAGAAGTAAACCATGCAAGACAATAAAAGGAGTACTTAGCAATGATTCTTCAGTGAGCAAGAATTAAGAAAAGGATGTATGATGACCTCTTGGATAAATGTATAAGGGATATTTGTGATAAGTTTTATAAGCCCATTGGGCTTTGACACATTAATTTTCAGATTTTGCTGTATTGTTGAATTTTGGACAGGGAAAATAGTATTAATGGAAAAATTAGAGCAACCAGGTTAATTTTTGTGTCTGAATAGATAGAAAAAATGATGGATACATTTTAAGATGCGCAAATGTGGTAAAAATATTGGGTGCAGTATGTAATCTGTTAGAACGAAACAGTTTGTTCAAATAACTGAAAATATTTGTATGTAAGAGCATGCTTCTGTGTACTTTTTTATATATGGAAGTGAGAATTGGGTATGTCAAGAGGAACACAAAACAAGTTAAATACAGCAGGAATGGCTTACTTAAAAAGGATAGGATAGTAAAACAGAAAAAGTAAAGTCAGGAATGAATGGCTGCAGAAGGAATGTGCATTCAATCTAGAAATGAGCGACCAGTATGAAAAAAAATACTTTTAAGTGGTTTGATTAGATTGGAGAATCAATGAAGCCCAAATTACAAAATAATATTTGAAAGAAGATTGTAAGCATTGAAGAAACTGAGAAAATCAATTGATAAGTTTCTGAAAAAGAGATAAGTTTAAAAAACAAGACAGTGTATAGAAAGGAATACAGTTGTTCAGTTTCTATATGCTGCCTGGTGTTGTATGTCCAAAGCGAATAGTATGATGGGTATGTATGTTCAAAAATAATGTACCATTTGAGCACATTAGGGATATATTTTAAAAACTATATCTGATAGTTTTTAAATAATTACTAATAATTTTATTGTTACTAAACTACCATAATTTGGTTTATAATTCTATTTCCACTTCAAATGATTACAATAATAACCAAACCATGCTACTTGTGGACAGGAAATATTGGATTGTGCTGGTATTTTCAAAGCAGTCTAGCATTTTAGGGTCAGTAACAGAATAAGACACAAAAAAATTAGTAAGCAATAATGTGGTCAAAGTCCAGTGCAGATTAAAAGTCACAACTGTGCTTCTCAGTATCAAAGTTCAGTTTGGGCAGCAAAACATATTGAACCAGAATTCCTATAGTCAAGGCACAGAGTATTCTGGGTTGGACTGTGACAATAATTGCTTATTATGAGGTTATTATGAGTTCCTAATTTCCACTCTAGAACTTTCAGCAGAAAGTTTTTTTAGCAGAATGTATAATAGATACTAGTCTCCTTTGGTTTAAAACAGCCTACTTCCAGATTTTTCTAACATATTTTCCTATGCAATCTGGCACTTCATTGTCTCTTAATCCAATAGCATCAATATTCCCATGGGTCTGAAAGCTATTTTTGTATGACAATGTCAAATCTAGGCTTGCAGAGCTGGGATCAATGGAGGATGCATTTGAAAAGATCATAGAGCAAATCAATGCAGAGTTCCCACTCAGTGCGCAAATAGCCGGTCTCAAATATCTATGGAGATTCTCAGTCATCCAAGTCATGGTTGTCCCAAAAGTGCTTTTTCAAAAAGCAACTGGATTTCGTTTTCCTTGAAGATGTTTTACTTCTCATCAAAGAAGCTTCTTCAGTTCTGAACTTGAAATTCTGAACTTAAGAAGCTTCTTAGATGAGAAGCAAAATGTCTTCAAGGAAAAAAAAACACACCTTTAGGTCAGCCAGTCTCAAAGTATAATATACAAACACATTAGACAAAGTAATATTGTAACTTATAGGAAAAAGAGGACTATCAGTAACAAGGTGGATGGATTCAATTGCAGCAATGATAGCTATATTGATGGAATACTTGAAGGGTCTGTCTCTAGGGAACAGACAGTCACGAGGAAAATTTATGTAGTTGTTGATAATGATTTGATGGAATATAACAAATTATCATCTCAAACCAAATTTGTTCTTGTTCAATTTTGAGGTCGATGGATATTCAGGTAAACAACTTATTTTTAACATTTTGTGCACTGTTTCCGTTTATTTAAATTGTATTTATATCTAATTATAGTGTTTACCTAAGCCCTAAGGTAATTGAATGATGTGCAATCTCATGTCTCACTAATATGGGCAATTACTTATTTAGGATTTGCAATGTATTTACAGTATTTACAATCACATTATTTTCCAAATAATAAACTGTTGAAAATCAACCCAGAACGTACAATTTTTAAAATACATATAACGTTTTTTAAACTGGCATCCGTAAAGTCAAGCAATTTCACCTCCCACGTAGAGTCTAATATTTTTGCCTTCTTTTATGACGAGGAAAATTGCACAACTTCTCGCGAGATTCTTGATCACGTATGGGAAAGATATCGCTTTCGGATGCCGTTTGATAAACGACCTACTGCTCTTGCGAGTTGTTGAATTGCTTTCTTCGAACACCTTTCTCGCGAGATACGCATTCTTCGCGAGAATTTCGTAGTACGCACAATCGATTTGTATGGAAATCTCGCGAGAGCCCGTGCAGCAAGGTCTGGGCATCCCCATAGCGGCAACACAGATCCTCCTACAAGCATCCAAGACGCGGCGGGCGCCATTTCAGGGAGCAGTCGCCTTTGCTAAAGCGGAGTCTGTGTGTTCTTGTTGCGAAGCTTCCTTGGCTTTGCTCGTACTAATTTTTCGAGATCATTCTTAGTCTAGCTTTTTGCCTGCTGCTGTTGCTGAGATAATTTTTTTGTTTAAGGGCCAGTGCCCCTCTCCTCACGCGTATCCAGACCCAGGGAAGCAAACGACGGCCGTGGCAGTATCCCTCCGCCTCATAAACACCTGGGCCAGAAGCGAGAGGCCGGCAGCGCAGGTAATAGCTTTTATATTTTTGATGGCTCTCTTTTATGAACTATTCTGGGGAAATGATAGCGTGGGTTCTGCAAGGCTTAAGGGCGTCTGCGTTGGGCCTTCCCGGTGGCGGGCCCATTTCTTTTTGTTTTCGATTTAATTCTAGTCTGGTCAGCCGGACTGGAAATCCCAGTTCCTGTGGGGTGGTGCAGGCCTCTGCGTGGTGCCCGGGGGTGGCGGGAGAAAACGAGGGAAGTCGAATGATATGATTTAGTTTTGGAAATTGTGTGTTTATTTTCGCGCGGAAGGTTTCGTGGAGTAGAGCTCTTCCTGAGTCTCATGATTATGATCGGGATATATTTCGCCACAAGATTCCTAACTATTTCTTTATTGCTTTAGATATTTTCGCGGGAAGGGCCTTAAAACTTCGCAGTGTGTGCTGTTGTGTATTAACGAAAGGCTGATGACCCGAGAGAATAAGGGCGCTTAGTAAAGAGTCATCGTAATAACTACTGCAAGGAGAGTAGAAAGTCTGTTTATTACTGTGGTATTTTTTTTTGAATAGTTATTGGGCCGAAGATGTTCAGGTGGGAGGGGAAAACGAACTTCCCATATATCTACACAAGTGAAATCCGTACACGTGGTTTGTTTCCCAAAAATGTGTAGTTTGTAGATATTTTGAAGTAAGTAAATGCACGCATTTTTTGCTTGACAATTTGAAAATATTTCACTCATGTAACTAGACAGTTTTTAGTAAAAGAACCCCCAATGTTGCTTAAAAATCTGATCTTAATTTGTAGTTAACTCACATGCTAAGTCACAAACTAATTTTGAAATGCAGAAAAGTTTCAAAAGTGGTTTGTTGCAACCTGGGTGTGGGGCAGGGTCTCTTTAGAGAATTATACCTGAATTTGATTGTGTGAATTGTAGACTGCTGTGCTATGTCTTAGGTGGATTATGATCTGTTGAACTGGATATTGCTTCTGAAAATGCATTATCTTTATTTTAATTGACTATTTGGATTCTATACTAAATGCCCAGATTGCCAAGAAGCAAAACTAGTATTTAATTGGTCAGATGAGTATATCTTTAATAGATGGAAAATAAATATCTCTGCTATGTATGTATATGTATGTGTGTGTATATCTAGTACAAAAACTACAGTGCGTAACACTAACATACAAGTCATAATTTATATTTTAACCTAGGAAAGCAGGCTTTTAAGTGAATACCATCAGAGTTCTGAATTCCTTGTTAAGAGACTAAATATATATTTTAATATTCCTGTTTACTTGGGTAATTTTAGTTATATAGCCTGGGATATTTGAATTACTCTTATTTGGACTAGATCATTTTTTAATCTACAAAAACAGATAAAGTATTCAATTTATAATACTTGCATTCAAAACTTATGCATTCTATTGTTCAAATTATTTACAACTCATTTTGTAAAAAACACTTGGGTGATACTGTACTGGATAAATGATACTATTCTCTATGAGCATATTATTTAATGCTGTCTTTTAAACTGCTATATTTTTCCTGCTGTGCTGTTTTTACTATGCTGAAAGCCAGCATTTTTAACAGTCCTCTTCCCATATTTCCATGAATAACTGATATTTCTCTTAAATGCTTGAGAAGTTTTTAAATTTATCTTTGAACTGCTCTGTAATATAGGGCAGTATTTATACTGTAATGTAGTGTAGGCCTATTTCAACATCTCTAAAAAATGTAATTCATAATGTCTGTTAATCAGATTATCTTATGGAACTTTTATATGTTCAAGCAAAGAGAAATAGAATAAATCTTTAGAGGATACTTGGGGGCGCATTTAGTGAATTCTGTTCTTTCTATATATAAAATTGCTGATCTTCCAATATTGTTTTGTTTGAAGATATGTTTCCCTTAATATAAGTTTGCTAAATTGTCCAATGTCAAACTCTGTAGCATTTGTTTAAAGTCACATTCCCCTATCCCATGCTGTTTATTCCCCATATTACTTAGGACAATGTTGAAAATATTTTAAAATGCAGGTGTACTTTATTTTAACCTAAAATGTAGCATGAGAAGATCACAATTTGCTACATGTACAAATACTAAAACCTAAGCCAGGGGTAGGCAACCTTGGCTCTTTTATGACTCGTGGACTTCAACTCCCAGAATTTGGCTCAGGAATTCTGGGAGTTGAAGTCCACGAGTCAAAGTTGCCTACCCCTGACCTAAAGCAATATTTTTCTGCAAATAGTTACATTTTCATCCAAATACCATGAGCTGGGGTATTTGCTAGGTTTAGTTGTTAGTTTTCCAACAGGTTTATGACCTTTGGATTCTTAATAAGTTGTGTTGCAACTTATTGATTTGTGTAGTTATATTTATTCTATCATTTTAAAAATATACCAATGTGAAGTTATTTGCTACAGATTTAATCAATTTCTGGACATAATTTGAAAGTGTATCCCTAATTTTATTTCTGTGACATGCTTAGAAATGTTTTCTACATAGTACTGCTTCTTTTCTCTTCCTATAGGGCTGTGAATGTTTAATGGGACATTCTGGATGATGATACTTAAATACAGGATTTTTGAAGATACTGCTTTCTACATAGCAGTAGCAGTTATATCTTCTGGTAGATATTTGTTTCAGAGGTAGATAATATATGAGCACAGTAGTTCTATAAATTGAGTATCATGACACAGAAGTTGATTGAGGCAGCTTTAATATTTCTTTCATTACATTGGAGTCTACATTTACTGAAAGTTTTCCTGAGAAATTCTCTGGACTTGACTTAAATGGCAAATTTATAGCAATGTCCAGCTATTTGGGTCCAAAGCAGTTATGGATTTTCAAATGTAAGAAAGCTTGGTGTGCCTTTTTATGGGGCTTTATGGGCCTCACAATAGCCATACAGTCTTATCAAAAATATATATTTGTTTACTCAAGTATTTTCTTGGGAGATGCCAATGAATGCATTTTGTGTCCCCACATTTCTTTAAATATGTGACTCACTTTGGATCCAAATAACTTCGCAAATTACAGATTTTATAATCACTTTGGAATATGTGTCATATGCATTTTTACTTTTTGAAAAAGTTGAAAACTTATTACAGCCATTTTTATTAATTGTTACAGAAGGTGTTAACAGCAGTTTGAAATGGTACATTATATAGGATATCTGAATAGAAACATAATTATTGCTGTAATGGAAGGCAGATCTCCTTTTCGTATTTCCTGAATTCAGTAATGAGCATGCATTGCATCACATATTCTATCTTTACACTATTTTCTTAAAATGTAGTAAAAGAAAGATAATATGCACATCTGTATTTGGAAATTTCTTCTGGTTTCATCTTATGTACAGTAATTGCCACTTGTAAGCGTTTCCATTTCACTAAGTACTTGGTCATAATGGTTATAACAAACTTGGCAGCTTACATTTGCCGCTATGGCGTTGTCCAGTTTGCACCTGAGAATCTATACTAGCTAATTCCATATAAGAGATTATTAAGATAGCTTGACTAATCTGTTTCGAATTTTTGACCCAAGGAGTCAATGATTCATGGCAGATTTCGGGGGATAGGAAATCATCTAATTCATGAGGAACTTCCAAACTGAAGCTCTAATGAGCTTTTTTCCATCATAGGGATGTTTCTCCCACATCTTGGAGGTAAGGCAATAATAGCACAACATGAGTTACATTTGAAATAAATTTTAAGGAAGTATTTTAGATGAATAGACTCTTGAAGTAAGGAACCATTTAGACTTCACCAAAAGTAATAATGAACATTCCATTTTCTTTACTTAGAAGAACATATACTACCATCAGGAGCACAGTTTCACAAATCCCAGTGGTTAAGGATAGTAACTTGATTAGACTTTAAAAATCATTATCTACTTCCAGTACAGGATTTTCCACAGGTTGTTTAGGATCTGTATCCCTTGCTTTGCTTGCCCATGATTGAAATCTAGGTTTGGTATGGAACAAGGAAGCTGAAAAAAATATTTCTATACCACAGTGGCAATATGAGCTACATGTAGCAATGATTTTGTGAAATCTACATTGAGAAATTCAATAGTGGATTAAGATAATATGTTGTGGTTTTTTAATAAATTGGTAATCATATTGAATAAACAATTTATTTTCTTAATCTACTTTTAGATTCTTTTTTCTAATCTTGTGGTTCCTTAAACTCATAAATTCATTTCATTAAAAAAAAGTTTACTTGTGTAGAGTACATATTTATGAAGTACTTCTAAGATAAGAACTGACTTATTCTTTGAAAGAAAAGTACTAAACACATGGATAAGTTCAGTTTAGCTGTACTTAGTGTATATTTCTAGAGCAACATCCTTTGGAAATGTGGTACTACAAAATCTTAAAATTGATCACAAATACAGAAGTAGATTCTTGACTAAAGGATCTTGTTATTTTTTTCTAGGTGTCCTGAAAAATGGCTGATGATATTGATATTGAAGCAATGCTCGAAGCCCCCTTTAAGAAGGTGAGAAGATATGCTAACAAATTCTTTAGCAATATTCATTTAGCATTATTCATGAAACTACTGCTGAACTATAAACTAACATCCCTGGAGTCCTCATGATTTATCTTATTGGACATGCATTAAGTGTATCTTACCAGTAACTAAATGCTGTTAATGTAATTATATTGTGCAGTAGTTTCACTTCAGCGTGATGAATAAATGCCCATCTATCTCTCTTTGTAGACTTGCCTAACGATATCTCACCTCTACTCCCATGAATTCACCTTTGATTCCAGTGTGAACTGTCAATCATAAGGTAGTAATTGAGTGACGTATCGCTGTACCGTGGTCCCCCTAGGTAAAACAAACAAACAAACAAAAACACTCCTAAAAACTACCACCTCAATTTTGATAGACCAACAAGGTGAATGCAAAGGTTTGGGCAAACAGCAGGGTTCCAAGAATATTTTTTCCCTAAGCTCATTTCAAGCAAATCCTTATTAATGCAAGAGGAGTTACAGCTTTTTTTTTTTTAAAGGATGGGTTATTAATCTTTTAGAAACACCAGACGGTAATCAAAAGTGTTATGTGAAAGTTGTTTCCAAAATTCTTGGATCCCTGAATAGTTCACGTAATAGTAGATATGAAAGATATTTCGAACTACGTTCATTGTGACAGAGTACTCTTTTATCTAGTAATTTCTTAGAAATCTTTAATATACCTTTTCTGCGCTTCTGAGTACTGAGTACCTAGCTTCAGAACTAAACAGGGAGCAAGTATATTTAGATTTCACCAGATCTTCATAAAACTATGAAATTATGCATGCAGTAGCACTGGCTTCACAAATTTATATATACATATACATTTAAAACTTAATGTGCAGTTGAACTCATGGTGTAACTGGTGTGATAACTACAATAAACATAACAGCAACTGTTAGTTTGGAGTATATTTAGTGCAGCTCTTCGATATGAGATTTGGAAAAGTGTTGTAACCTTTTAAATGTTCATGTTTTAGTTTTATGTAATTAGTACTTATGTAAAATTTTGAAATGAATATAAATTGTAATGTTAAGTATATTGTATGCTAGTTTAACATGGATATTTTCCATGTAAACAGGTTTGGAAATAGGAAATATTTAGGCTGGACTGGTTGGATTTTTGATGAATGACTTGGGAGTCGACATTACTAAAGCAGTGTGAATCCCTGTTTGCTTCAGGGCGAGATGTGTGACAGAGGTGGCATCAAGCTCTTACAGTCCCAACCCTCCAACGAAAATGGGCGAAGATCTCAGGAATGGCATCGGTCACAGGAAATCGATAGTGGCTGGCTGCTAGCTTGGTCACTTGGGGCTTAGGCAGAAATATAGCCTTGGTATTGGTCAAAAGGGATTATAGTATACGAATGTGCTTTTAAACTTGGTATTTCTTGTTATATTTTATCCTTTAACCACTTCAGTGCTGGAAACTGCAGGATGGCTTTATTTCATTGTAAGAAAGTTTGTACAATTTAAATCCTTTTTAAATAGTAAATTTTCTATTTATAGTTGTATGACTTAAATGTAAACAGCAAAGTGGTTAAAAAGTCTACCTTAATTAGTAGCATCCCATATTGAATATAAAATTTAGTATTAAATTTTTGTTTTGTATTTTCTTATCCCTGCCCCCATTACCCTTTGACCACTTGAAATGTTTCCACTTCGTCCTCATGATGTTCTTCTATCAACCCTGCTTAGGATGAGAACAAATTGAGCAGTGCCAATGGACATGAAGAGCGAAGTAAGAAGTAAGTATTTACTGGCTCTTTAAATAAATAAAGCATTCACATTTTAGATTTATAATTTGGATACAACCTCCCTTCTTCAGTTTTTGTAATGCACTTTTTAGATTGGTTAAAATAGCACAAAAAATAGCAAATGGTTTTGTATACATTTGAATATTTTCACATAATTCTTCCCCCAGCATTTGTCCCCCTTTCTCTCCAAAACAAAAGACCACCTTTTCAGGATAGAAAACATACAATACAACATCATCTCAATTTCATGAACTAATTGAAGGGGAAGGATTGTCTCTTTAACTCAAACATATTTATATGTACATTTTACATAGTTTAAATGATTACAAAATTATGTAGATATGAACATTGTCTGAAAAAGTCCAAATTCACATTTTGCGCTTGCACATGAAGTTTACCAACTGAATGTCCATTTAGAAAACTGAGTTTTTAAAGTAATATTTATTGCTTCTTGAGGTAATGGGATTAATTACTCTTAACTTGAAATTATGATGGTCTTCTGACTTTCATAGTAGAAAGTCTAACTCACTCTTTCCTTAGGTTCCTTCAATTGCATATGTTTCTTGCAGGCTGTATATATTGGAATAAATGTTGCTTCATTTTTTTAAAAAAAAAATTCTGTGCTTTAAAGATGAAGGGAAACAATTTACTAAATTTTTGTAGGTGAATCTCCAGCTAAAGTAAATTGTTCTAATTGTAGAGGTTCAGAATATAATAAGAGTTTTTTTACTCTTCAAAATATAATTGGAATGGTTTTATTCCTATTGTAGGCTATTTTAGCTACTCTTTTGGAAATCTTCACTTTGAGAAATATACATAAATTAGTTTAAAGGGGACATTAATTATTTCATAATGTTGAAGTTATTATAGAAGGCATTAACTCAAATCCCAATATCTTGCCTATCTTCATTAGAGGTTTTTTTTTTTTTGGTTAGACATAGTTTTTTTATTTGGAGCTTGACAATTAAGCTAGGTTGCTAATGCATTTCTAGCTGTTCAACCTGTACACCGGGAAAGTCAAGGACCCAGTTCAGAAAGATTAGCTTTGTGGCAGAGAAAAGTAATTGTAGTAATGGTGAAATACTGCTTCCGTAGAGGCTAAAAATCTTAACTACTAGTACACTATATTGTAGAGTATTCAAATGTGACCCCAGGTTCTTATACCTTGTGCTTTAAATTAAGTTTATTCTGTATGTGAAAACAAAATACAATTAACAGTGATAAATTGTAAAATAAATTTGGCAATGCCATTGCAGACTTTGACCTCTGTAATTGTTTGAATTTATTCCTTTTATGTTGCAAATTTATTTAGAATATAACAAAAGCACATTGCTTGAATTATACCTAGAAGAGTAATTAATAAAGGGCCCTGATTTGACTTAGTCATGTGAAATCTGCCTAAATCTAAAGAACAGCCAACATTATTTAGTTTTATCTTCTTTTCTAGTGGATGGTAGCATTTCCTACTCCTATAATTTATAATTTTATTTCAAATGGGGGAACGTGTGCAGATTTGTGTATATATTTTCCTCTGTCAAAATCAGTGTTTCTCGAGCTTGGCAGCTTAGTAGGTGGACTTCAACTCCCAGAATTCCCTAGCCAGAAGAAAGTCTAACCATAATTGGGCTGTACAGGTAGTCCTCAACTTATGACCACAATCGAGTCCAGAATTTCTATTGATAAGACAATTGAGTTTTGCCCCATTTTACAACTTTACTTGCCACAGTTAAGTGAATCACTGCAGTTGTTAAATTGGTAACACAGTTAAGTAAATTTGACTTCCCCGTTGACTTTAGTTGTTAGAAAGTTGCAAAAGGTGATCACATGTCCCTGGGACACTGCAACCATGATAAATATGAACCAGTTGCCAAGCATCCAAATTTTGATCACGTGACCATGGGGATGCTGCAACGGGAAACCGGTTATAAGTCACTTTTTTCAGTGAGGTTGTAATTTCAAATGGTCATGACTACTTGTATTTCTTTGCAGTTTTTCTACCAGCACTGATTAGTTAAAATTCCTCTATTAAATATCTTGGCAGGAAGATTTTATGCGACTTTGCTGCTTATTTTGAATGGAGGAATGTTTTTTCTTTTCCTTTGGAAAAATCAAAAGAGGCTTGAAATTGTAGGTCATTAAATTAATAAACTATCGATATTTCTGTTCCATTAGTTGTATAAGTAGATCATAACAGTACTGGGCCGAAGTTAAATGTTACCTTATCTTACACTATTTTTACAATAGTTTAAAGATAGAGGTTTTATAATGTGTTTGCTTGCTTAAGGCCTTTTGTTCCTTGCCTTTGATGTTAAAAAGTCTTTAAGTATTTAACCCTGTCATGTTTGATTTACTTTATAAACATAAGGAGCTTTTTTCTGTTGATTTTTGAAAATCAATTAAGTAAAATAATTGTTTTAGTTGTATTTTGTTCTCAGGAGCTCCCATTAAGTTTTCCATTCAAGGGATAAACAATATCAATTCCAGTTTCAGCATTCTGTAGTATATTTCCAATCTGTAAAGTGGTCAATAGAACTTTATCCTAACTTTCTTCCCCATATTTTAAATCCTCTTTTTAAAGGAAATTTTGTCTTAAATGTTTTATATTGAATTGTCTGGTAAGCTGTTTTTAATGTGATAAGACAGAATATGTATTTACATGAAGCAAAAGTTATCTATAACTTACATAGTGTGTATTCGTAGGCTTTGAAGGTATATTCACTAAATTATTATCTGTTCTTTTTAAATATTTTTGGTATTTAGCAGTAGTTCCTGTACATCATTTAATTAGACCTTTAAAAATACCTATATTATAGGATATAGCTATATTGTAGGAAATAATTAAAGTAGCGATTTTTTTAATTTTGAAAACTAAATTGAAGACAAGTGTTGCCAGAATGTGTGAGACTGCTCCTAGAAAATGGAGTGAGGAAGGAAGCTGGCATACTATAAAGCATCATCCTCTAAAATCTTTTTTGTTTCCAAGCCGACCTCGAATACTAAGTAGTCTCCACATGCTTTCTAGAAATGAAAAGGAATTGTAGTTGCAATCAATGCTTTGCCCTACCTACCCAAAAAAGAGAAAAAATATTATTAGAGTTGGCAGTATTTGCAAAGAACTAGAGAGAATGGTAGGAAGCAAAACACAGTTTGCTTTCCTGATAAAGGTTGTGGTTTGTGACAAGTCACACCTATTGTAGCAGCCATCTCTGAACATCAAAATGACTTGTGCTCATTGGCCTCAAAAGACTAGGGAGCGTTGTTTTTGTAACCTTTTCCAGGGGTAGGCAACCTTGGCTCTTTTATGACTCATGGACTTCAACTCCCAGAATTCCTGAGCCAGCCATGCTGGTTCAGCAATTCTGGGAGTTGAAGTCCATGAGTCATAAAAGAGCCAAGGTTGCCTACCCCTGCCTTTTACCAATATATATATATATATATACTTTCATATAGTCATCATGAAATTGTTTCAGTAAGCTTCAGTTTTCTTAGGACCAATTATGAAAACAATAAATTACAACCGTGTTTGTATCATTCTGGTTTAAATTCCTCCTCATTTGGGAAAAATATTCCTATAGAAACTTTCTGTTTAAGCAATGAATATACATGTTATAAATTGTATAAAAGACCCAGAATCTTTGGTTGAGAATTTGCAGGCTACATAACTTAAAGATTTTTTTTTGTTATCTGGCAGGATATTAGTTTTGCTTGGCTTCTCCTTTATAATTAATTATTTCACTTGCTGGAAGTCAAACACAGGTATTTGGATCAAGGCTTTGTACTGCAAAAAAAAAGCTCTGATTGCCTTTATTATTAGGCTAAGCAACACAAAATTAAAGAATTAGTTTTTCTTGTAAAATGGCAGTATCAAACAAAGGGAAAGGGATGAATGAGCCACTTTCTATAAAATCAGTTTTGTAGTACAAGACAATGCTTTTCCTGCACTACGGGATGAAATGACAACAGGTAAATTCGGGCACAATGCACAATGACTGCATTGGTTAGCGATGGAAGTTCCAGTACTGATTATGGTTGTAAGTCGAGGACTAAAGAGTGCTTATGGGTCCTGCATAGACAACATGAAGTAATAGATTAATACAAGTTGGTGCTTTATCATCTTTTATTATGTGGGTTTGTGATTGAATACACATTCTATGGCAACTGCAGTATGAAAGTGCTTATATAATGTAATCTCAGAATTCCAAATATAATCCCCAAAGTTTGAACTATTATCATTTTTGAAAAGAGTTGAGTACCACAGAGTAGCTATGATCCCATTGCAACATGTAGTCATCAGGGATCTTGCAGTGTTTTCATGATATATTTGTTTCACAAATGTTCGAAAACACTGATGTTAGTTTTAATTAGTTAAAAGGAGCTTCAGGGACTTGGGTTCCCCATGTTTTGTGTGGAAGCTTTTTCATGGGGTTAAATAATTTAGGTGTAATAAATCTTGTGAAATGTTTAGCACACTAGATTATGTACAGTATATGTCAATATTGAAGAAATTGACTTAAAACTATTTAGAAATTTAGTACAGGTAGTCTTTGACTTACAACCACAATTGAGCCTAAAATTTATGTTGTTAAGTGAGACATTTGTTAAGTGAGTTTTGTCCCATTTTACGCCCTTTTTAGCCACAGTTGTTAAGTGAATCATTGCAGTTAAGTTAGTAACACAGTTTTAAGTGAATCTGTCTTCCCCATTGACTTTGCTTGTCAGAAAGTTACAAAAGATGATCACATGACCTCAGGACACTGCAACCATCATAAATATGAACCAGTTGCCAAGCGTTAATCATGTGACCATGGAGATACTGCAACGGTCATAAGTATAAAAAATGGTTATAAGTCACTTTTTCAGAGCCATTGTAACTTTGAACAGTCGCTAAATAAACTGTTGTAAGTTGATGGCTACTTGTATAAACATTTTAAAGTATTAAAATAAAATGAAGTGCTATTTTTTGTTAGCACTTTTGCTCTAAATTGTTTGACCTAGAACAGAATACATAGTTTATTTGGTCAAACCATACTTGATCTGGATTGGGGAAATAAAGGCTTCACCTCAGACTTAGGAAGATAGAATGGCTTTTGGTTTTAGTGTCTGTCCTCTTCTTCCCCCCCCCCCCCCGCCAGTTTGGGAGACTTTCTATCTTTTGTTCTGGATGGAGTTGCAATACCTCAGGCAAAACCTATGCAAAATTGGGGGTCTTTTTCCTGCAGCTCAAAGAAAAGGTGACAGTTGACATCCACTCCTCAGCAAAGAGGCTCTACTCACAGTCCCTCATGTCTTGGTCACCTCCCAATTGGACCACTGCAAAGAACTTTAAATGGGGCTGCATTTTGAAGGTTCAGCTCTGGGGTGTCAAACTGGCGGCCTGTGGGCCAGATGTGTCACACGCAATCATGCCCACCCCGCTCTGCAAAGGCAAAAAACGTCACGATATGTCATGTGACGCGGTCGAGTTTGACGCCCGTGGTTCATCTGATGCAAAATACGGCAGCCTGGGCAATTAAAGGTCCTTATTCAGCATGTGCTCTGCAAGCTGCATTAATTGCCAGTATGCTTCTGGCTTCAATTGAAGGTTGTAGTAGTTACCTATAAAGGCTTGCAACTGGGTTATTTGCAGGAGTGGCTCTTCCCTGTTGTATTTACTTTTCTGTTAGATCTCACAGGAGAGGGATGCTTTGGGTCCAGTTCATTAGGAAGTGTCATCTGGCGAAATCCAGAAACAAAGCCATACCCTGTAGAACAAGATTTCCCCAGAGCAGACCTGGGCATTTTATGGCTCCTGGGCCACATCCAGCCCTTTGACTGCCCCGTCCAGCTGCATCAGTTGGAAGTTAGAAAATAAGTGTAAACAGTCATGCCGCAGAGGACAGGAAAACCAAGTGTGCTCCTTTAGTCAGCTGGTGAGAGAAAGAACTTCTTGACATCTGTGGTAGAGCAGCAGCCAAGATGAGGCAAGGCTCTGCGCTCCCTCCTCTGTCAACATGTGAGTGCCTGCAGCAGAATTAAGTTCAGACTATTGGTTTGGCCCTCCACAACAATCCAAATTTCTCATGTGGACTCTTGGGGAAAATTAATTGCCAACCCCTGTCCCAGAGATTAGACTTGCCCTGGTTTTGCTGAGTGTTCATAAAATCTTGAAAACCAGCTTTGTTATTGACCCTTAGATCCCAGGTGTGTGGTTGAGCTTGTATCACGGTTGTATTAACTGTTGGTTATTTTTTAAATCTTGCCTGCTGTGTATATTGGAATTGGAAATGTACTTTTGTGTTCACTGGGAGCTTTTTTCTACTACTGAAAACGGAATATTTAGATTATAGGAACAATATTAATTACAGTAGTATTTCTAGATCTTAGAATTGTGCTGTTGTTTTGCGTCTTGGTCAGACTTGTAGGAATTATGTAAAAAAAATAAATTTGGTTTTGGCAGAATAACAGCATAACTGTTGGAAGAGACCTTGGAGGTCTTCTAATCCAACCCAATTTCTCCTGCATAAGCAGGAGACCCTATACCATTCCAGACAAGTGGCTGTCCAGTCTCTTAAAAGCCTCCAGTGATGGAGCAGCCACAAGCTATTCCACTGGTATCTCTCTGTCATTTCCATTGAGGTGTTTATAAAACATACAATTTGCATTCATATTGACATTTGTATTCATAAAGTCAAATTTAGCAGTATTTGGAGGTTAAATAATTAACCCATATTTGTTAGTAAAATGTTGCTAATAAGAACACTGCATTTATATAACACATACTTAACAGTAGGAGTTCAAAAACCTGATTTGGATCTAGATAATTATGAGCCAAAGAAACATTGGTAGTGTTTGATTAACTCTTCATGGAAAAAAAATTCCCAGTCCATTAAAGCAAAATATATGGGGAGGTATTTCTAATGTGAGGACACTGAATATGGAAGCTAAGCTATAATGGATTTGTGGGCTATGAGGAGGTCTAAAGTAATTTATATAAATCATCTTACCTCAATTTTGGTTCACATTTCTCACGTAATGCTCTTCTGCTAGGTTGGAAACAGCCCTTCTGTGTGTGGAAGAGGCTTTCCTCTAGTGGAAGGGCTCCTTTGGATCCAAGCCACTGGCTCCAGTGGCCATTTGGAACATATCTAACAATACACAGGCAGTAGAGTGAAAAACCAGTGTCATTAAATGAACAATGCAGACACAGTTATGAAGCTGAATTTCCTAGAAAGGAACTTGGTAGGTATAATTATTTGCAATTTTTAAAACTTGTCTTTTGTGACTGAGAAAACCTTCTAGTAAGGAAATAGAAATGTAAAGATTAAAGCAGCAATATATTCACTTGGTATGAAATATGTTTTTCACCTAAATGGCTTTGCTTTTAACCTTAAATATGTTTCTTAATTGTGAGATTTACAGGTAGTTGTATAATTGATTGCTGTTATTTTCATTAAAACATGTAATATTTATTTAAAATTGACAAATATTTTTCAAGCCACCTAATCTTACTTCATATGGCCTAATGTTAATGTTTTTTCCTCTTCGAAAACATAACTGATTTTTTAAATCTGTCTTATTCAGGAGGAAAAAAAGCAAGAGCAGAAGTCGTAGTCATGATAGGAAGAGAAGCCGAAGCAAGGACCGCAAACGAAGCCGTGAACGTGAAAGAAAGAAAAGCAAGAGTCGAGAAAGAAAGCGCAGTAGAAGTAAAGAACGGAAACGCAGCCGTTCAAGAAGCAGAGAACGTCGATTCAGAGGCCGTTACAGAAGTCCCTAGTATGTTGTGTAAAACTATTTTAGGTTTCTTTAAGTGTAGGTAAATAATAAAACTTAGCTTGAGTATTTTAGAAAATTCAGTTGTAATATAATTATATCAGTGTGATAAGTTTTACAATCATTCAGTTTAATGGTTATGATACTAATAAGAATATATCTCTTAATGATAAATGTCAAACAGAATGATAATGGCTGCTTTTTTTCTTTAATCCTAGTTCTGGTCCCAAGTTCAATAGTGCCATGAGAGGAAAAATTGGCTTACCACACAGCATGAAAATAAGGTTTTGTTTTCTTTCTTTAATGAGGGATTCAATGGTTTATATTGATATTTATTCCCTTCATAATTCCATATGTTTTTTTTACAGCAGACGTCGATCTAGGAGCAAAAGTCCTTTCAGAAAAGACAAGAGTCCTGTAAGGTAGGGATTTGAAACTTGCTTAATGTTAAATTTCTATAGCATATTGAATGTTCTACACATTTGCATTCTACACTGATACGTCATTAAAAAATTCTGTTCTCTAGTTGGCTGCTCTTGAAATTTATAAAGACTGTGCTAGAAATCAGACATACGTTGAGTGTAGAGATAATTGGCAGTGGGATTCTTCTAGACTGGTGTTGCTAATATGCAGATATGTGAACATTTCAGAAAAGCAGTTTAGAAAACTTGCTGAGAATGGGAGATTTATTAAAGTACATTGAAGTTAAAAGTATTATTATAATGCTGTAAATAGGTGAGGTGCCTATACTTGAAATGTATATCCACTGAAATTGCAAACATCACTTTAGGCATAGGGTTAAAGAGAGTCAAAATTGCTTGTTATATCCAGTTACTTGTCCCATGCTTGTATTTGTCATTTTATATGCACATTTTGCATGTTGAATATTTATTTATTAAATTTATAGGTCACTCACGTCAACTGAACAGCATATAAGTTTAAAGCATATCCAATACAATGAAAGCAAAAAGAGCTAATCAACCAGCATGTTAATACATTTCCCACAGAGAGCACATAGTTCCATAAACTAGTACCTGGGGAAAGCTAGGGCTTCAGAGTCTTTAAGATGGCAGGATCAGGGCAAGTCAAACCTTCAGGAAAATGCTATTCCAGAGGCAGGTCCTGCAACAGAGAAGGCATGAGAGCTTAGCGTTGGCTATAACCATATTCCAGTGCAAGAGTTAAAAGCATTCAAGTGAAGCTCAAATAGGAAGAAGTCCAGGAAAGCTCTGTCCTTTTCACTTCATTTGCAATATAGTCCATGTGAAAATACAAGGGAGATAGTTATGCAAACCTTGGGAAAGAATTTATATATTGCTCAGGAAAAAAAACAGTGAAAACTGAAATGATCCTGATTCTGAAAGGAGGAGGGTAGATCTTGTGTCTTATAAAAGCATTTTAATGAATCTTTATCTGTATTTGAATATAGGTGATCTTAATATAAAAATTAAATCTGGTCAAGCTATCTTGTTTAAATGTGTTTATATTGATAATAATATCAATACTAATTTATTTTTTTCAGAGAGCCTATTGATAATCTTACTCCAGAGGAACGGGATGCTCGAACAGTATTCTGTATGCAGCTTGCTGCAAGAATTAGGCCAAGAGACCTGGAAGAATTTTTCTCTACTGTAGGAAAGGTATGATATGGAGAATTTTTGACACTTCTTTTAATACCTTCTGGATTGTTCTGAGATATTTATTTTATTATTTATTAATATCTACATCACCCATCTCATCTAAGTTACTCTGGGCACTTTACAACAGCGTAATAAAGCCATATTAATACATGAATGAAAGCATAGTTTAAAAACAGTTAAAATGGGTTAAAACCTGTAAGTGAAGATAAATCAGGTTAAAAATTCAAAGATTAGGAGATTATCAAGCCAGCAGAAGAGTCCTTGAACCACCAGCCATCCCCAGGACTGCATCCTACATCTATGTGTAGGAGAAGCAATGGCAGAAACTGATGGCAGAATGAAAGAAGAATCACCCTAAAGTATGTGTGTAGCCACAACCCGACTAAGTTCACCTTTTCCTGAATTCTGTTGGCCTTTATCTAGTACCAAGATAGTGTTAATCGTAGATTCCTGTGCATGGGCATCATTAGTAATAAATCAGTTTAATTGGAACTTTATTTTTGGTCTTGATCTTTTGTGCTTGACACCATGCTAAGCCATGTCTTAACAATCTTCTAGAAAATTACCCTCACTTCTGGGGTAAGATGTTCCATTTGGTGGGAGCAGCAGCTGAGAAGGTCCTTCTAGATCCCATTAGTTGAAACTCGTTGACTGACAGGACATGCAATATGCCCTCCCTTGCTTAACCTGATGGCACAGGTTGATGTAATCAGGAGGAGACGGTTTCTCAGGTATTCTGGTCCCCATACCTTGAAGGGCTTTAAAGGTGATAACACATTGAATTGAACCCAGAAGCAAACTAGCATCCAGTGCAGCTCATTTACACCCGTCATCCTAGAGGCACAAAAACTGTTCATGCTGCTGCATTCTGCATCAGTTGCAGCTTCTGAATAATCTTCAAGGGTAGCCCCATATAGATCACTACAATGTAGTGCTGAGTAGGGGCATGAGTGACTGAAAGAACAGCTTTTCAGTCCAGGAAAGTGCATAGTCGATGTACAACCTAAAGTTGAGCAAAGGCCCTCCTAGATATGATTGCCACCTGGCTCCTTGAGCAGAAGTCATGAGTCCACGAAGACCCTCCAGATTACTTACTGGATTTTTCTAGAGCAGTGCTATCCTATGCAAAACCAAAGATGGTAAACCCCCCTAGCCACTCTGTTTTACCAGGTTCAGTTGAAGCCTGTTGTCCTCCAGCCAGGTTCGCAAAGCCTTGCCACAAGCTGTGTTACTAGCTCCCAATTCCGGAACCAACCCAAAAGAATACCATGATTGATGGTATCAAAGGCAGCTAAGGGTCAAGAAGAGCTAGAATGGATGCACTGCCCTCATACTGCTCTTGCCAAAGCTTCTGTCCCATATCTGGGTCTGAATCCTTCCCTAAAAAGAGACGGTGGGAGACTGGGCGAAAGTTGTCCAGAACAGTGGGATCCAGTTCCAGCTTCTTGAGAAAATTAGAGTCTTCTATGTATCAAAATATTTTATATATAAACTAGCTTGTATAATGTAACTGTTAACGATATTATTACTTTTACTACATGCACATGGTTCTTCCATTTTATGCATAAAGTATATATTGTGTATTCTTGGAAGCTGCCTGCTGTGCATATATAATGCAAAATAGATAAATTATCTGAATGGAATCTCTTGTTAAAATCTCAGAAAACTAAGTATTTCTGTATCAGATATGAAAATTTCAGGTAGCAGTTTGATTTTATGTATAGTGGTATATACATAGCAAATCCATTAAAGCTTTCACTATATAAAACAATACTTCACTTTTTTTCTAGGTCCGTGATGTACGCATGATATCAGATAGAAATTCAAGGCGTTCAAAAGGAATTGCTTATGTAGAATTCGTTGATGTCAGCTCAGTTCCTTTAGCCATTGGATTAACTGGACAGCGAGTTTTGGGAGTGCCAATTATTGTACAAGCATCTCAGGTAAGTTTGACTTGAATTATTTTCTTAGTGCCAATAGATAAGACTTGATTTGATAAGACTAAATAATTCCTCAGATGTTGACCATATTGCTTAGTGTGTTGTTTCTATATCTATAGTCAACATTATTAAAACTAGCAGTATTATTTTCACGATTATTCAAAACCTTAATTGAAACCCCAGTTGCCTGTTATGACTGATAGGAATAGTTTGTCAGATCCTAGATTACATCATACATGCAAATTGGTGGAGATGTTTACTGCATCACAGATACTCTTAATCCTTTTCCACCTTGGCTGATTATATCCAATAGATCTGGCTTATGTGAGAAATAAGATTGTGAAAGGACGAATGGTTTCCGGTCTCTTTAGAAGAGACAAGGAGCTGGCTTATTTTGAAAACAACATGAAAAGATCAGTAACCTTTTTTTTTTTATTTGGTGGAAGTAAGGAGTCAAAGATTGCTGGAAAATTCTAGGAACTTTGGATTATCCTGAAATTGAGTTTAGTTTAATTTTGCAGTAGAAACTACCCTGCCAACTTCTCAATATGAAAGACAGATAATCCTTTCCAGTTAGATTTCATGATTTTCTTTAACTTTTAATGCCAAACAAATCATAAAAGCCTGTTTATATGACAAAACTTTTAGCAGTAAATAGAACCAAATTTTGAAAGAAAAATAAAAGTATCAGCTGTGTTAGTTCTCAGATAGCTCTCAAATACAAATATTTTTATTCTCTAGTTTGTTCTCTAGCTTATATAACTGAGAAAGATTTGGATTTTGCATATACTTAAGAATGTTTCATGGTAGAATGCAGCATAGTTTATATTACTATATATAGTAATCTAGTATTTCCTGTGTATATAATTTTTTTAGGCAGAGAAAAACAGAGCAGCAGCAATGGCTAATAATTTACAAAAGGGAAGTGCAGGCCCCATGAGACTCTATGTAGGCTCATTACATTTCAATATAACTGAAGATATGCTTCGTGGAATCTTTGAACCATTTGGCCGGGTAAGATTTTTTTCAGTTCAATATCCCTGTCCTTTTATATTCAACACAAACAAGTATCTTTGTGCTTAAAAATCCTCTTATAGTATCATAATTTTTAATGTAATACAAACTCATTATAGAGCCAAGTCAGTCTAAGCCCAAAGTTGAAATACAATAGGAGAGTAGGGAAGCAAATGTTCCATGCGAGAGGGATGTTTATAAATCATGGGCTTTTCTCGTGGTCCAAGTACCATTAACCTCTAACGTAGAGAACCTGTCTTCCCTTATTGTTTGAATTGAACAGGAACATGGAAAGGAATATAGCCTAGTAACTATGTAGACTTCTATAAGTGATTACAGGTACTTGAGGTTAGGCCCAGAAGCCCATTTGCTTACCAGTTGAGCAACCACAGTGTTGGTGTTTTCCTACAGTACTGGGTCACCACCATTAGTAATCAGACTGCTATACTCTGTATCAGCCGCAGTTTCCGAAACATCTTCAAAACAGTCCCAAACAGAACACATTGTAAATATGATTTTATATGATTAATAGAATTTTAACATCAGAACAACTCAGAGATATAAAGCTGAAATAGTAATAGGTCTAAGTTTAATAAGTGCAAATTAAAAAAAATAACATTTCCTTATTAAATCTGGAGTTATACTGTACATGTAGGTTTAAAAGGTGACTTTCTGAAAATTTAAATTGAGGTCTTTAATCTTTTATCTTTTTCAGATTGAAAGCATTCAGCTAATGATGGACAGTGAAACTGGGAGGTCCAAAGGATATGGATTTATTACTGTAAGTTTATATAGTTGACGTATATGGGCTGGGAGACAATAAACTAACACTTGGTTACCATGATAGTGCATCTATTATCAATCATAACTAGAAAATAATTTCAATGCATATAAGTAGCTTTTATATTGTATAATGTGTGTGTAGCCCATTATGTTTTAAATAGGGGCAGCATATGTTCTTGAACAGAAATCTTTCTTGTCATCCATTTGTTTTAATTGATATTGAGATTAATCTGGGATATTCTACAAGATCTCTTCCATGTTTTTTTAATCTTTTTTTCTGCGTGCTGCTGTGAGCCTTTAGAAATATGACACCATAAAAATGTTAGTATAAGAAGTCCTCACTTAATGACTATCCTATTTAGTTACTGTTGAAAATTATGATGGCACCGAAAAATAAATTTTATGAACATTGCTTGCACTTAACTATTGCGGCATGATCATGATCACCATTTGCACGCTTTACAGCTGGTATCCAGCACACAGAATTAATGGAGAAGCCGGCAGTGAAATCAAAAGCCATAGTCATGTAATGTCTCACTTAACAATCTCATTGCTTAGTCCCAACTGTGGTCAAGCAAAGACTAATGTAATGCATGAACAGACATAAATGTTTTTGTCTGTTTTCACCCTCTTTGTACCCTTGTCTGTTGTTTAGGCCACCTCTATTAGTTTTGTATCTAAATTGAATGTAGATAATGGGCTGCAACAATCGCTTCAAATGATAATTATATATTTATTTCAGTTTTCAGATTCAGAATGTGCTAAAAAGGCCTTGGAACAATTAAATGGATTTGAACTGGCAGGTAGGCCAATGAAAGTAGGACATGTGACTGAACGTACAGATGCATCCAGTGCCAGTTCATTTTTGGACAGTGATGAATTGGAAAGGACTGGAATTGATTTGGGAACAACTGGTCGTCTTCAGTTGATGGCAAGGCTTGCTGAGGGTAAGTGAATTAATGTGTACTGTATGCTTCTTTTTAACCCTAACCCTAACAGTTCACGAGTTTGCATGTCATCCTTGCTTCTTTCAGTATCTGACATTGTATCATATTTTTCAGTATTTCAATGAAATGAAGAGTTTATTAATATGATTTTCATAGTGGATTTAAACACAATCACATTTATTCTCAGAACTTTATAAAATGCATGTCCTAGTTAAAAGTAGATCCAAAAATAGATTCAATGTTTTTTTTATTCCAGGTACTGGTTTACAGATTCCTCCAGCTGCCCAGCAAGCGCTGCAAATGAGTGGATCATTAGCATTTAGTGCTGTAGCAGGTAAAATTAATTTTTAAATTATTATGTGGATGTTATTCTAGAAAAATACAACTTTAAATAACAGTTTTGTGTGCTTCTTACTTGGAAGCAGGCACTCCTTTTCTAAAGTGTTTTCCTTTTGCCGGGATATACATCATGAATTTATATAATGAAAAAGTTACTTCAGGCTAGGACAGCAGGTGGGACTGGAATTGCTGTCGCTAAGTGATGCAGTTGTAAAGCGGGATGTTCTGTGACTGTACTGCTTAGCAACAGCAGTTCCGGTTACTGTCATTAAACAAGGACTGCACAGTTGTTAATTGAAGACCTCATGTGAGCATGACTTCCTGCCCATTTCTTTCTGCCCACTTTCCCATTGACTTTGCTTGTGGAAAGCTAGCAGGGGATGTCAGAAATTGTGATTGTGTGACTGTGGCTCACTGCTAAATGCGAGCTGGGCACTCAATGCTTGGATCACAGTCACATGATCATAAGGATACTGGTCGTGACTACTACTTGTTCAGCACCATTTAAGTTTGAACGGTCACTGAATGGCCAATGGCCATAACCAGAAGGCCACCTGTACGTATCATTTTCTATTGAGTGTGAAGTCTCTTCTCAAGATGCAATAGTATTAAAATTTTCCAATGTTCTTTTTCAGATTTGCAGACAAGACTTTCTCAGCAAAGTGAAGGTGAGATTTAATTTGAATATTGTACATCATTTAGGAACTGGTCACCATTAGCTTGCTTGCCATTTATTAGAAGTAATCTCAGAATTTCAGACATTCTCTTCTATTGGATAAGGAAAGGGAAAAGCATTTATTCTACCATTTTGCCAGTTAAAGGTTACAGATACGAGCGCCTTATAATTATTTATTTGTGTCTTGCCTTCATAAATTTTACAAATAACTCAAAATGGCAAATATATGCAACACATCTTCCTCCTCCTATTGTCCCAGTCCCTTTGGCATATTCAGGAAAAACAGTAAAACAACCAAACATTTGTAACACAGCCCATGGACCTCCACAGTAACATTGCAATATACAAGCAGTATATCAGAATATGCCAGTGCATTACTGGAATCACTTGACCCTGAAATCCATAAACTGAATCTTGTGTAAACTGAAATCTTTACATGTCATCAAGAATGAGCCATCAAAGGTAGAAGCAACTGTCTGGGTTATATATCTGGTAGTACATAGTCAGACAATGCCAACTACATTAAAAAACGAAAGAATACACAACTGAAGCAAAAAGCCAAGATCAGAAATATCTAATTACTTGTTTATTACTTTTATTTATTATTAATTAGTCAATTGAAAGCAGTTTAAATACAGATAAATAAGTTAATGACATTCATATTTTCCTAGTTTGATCTATTCGAAGACTTCTCAGTTGGACAGTCTTAACTATAAACTTGATCCTGCTGGTAACAGACAAACTTAATCCTTGGAGAAAATAACCCAATAGTTTCTTTGGAGGAAATAAAACAGTTGAATGCAAGATATTCAGTATTTGTTTCCAAGAGTTTGCTTAAACATTTTGTTTGCCTGATCTGAGGTTAAGTACTGAATTGATAAGCCATATTGTAAAATAATTTTGATATATGTGACATATCAATCTGTTGCTCTAAAGTATTATTTGGATAATCTGCCAGATTAGAAAACATCCTCCACCAACAATTTCAATCTTTAATTATAGAACAACTTTGTATAGGATAGGCCTGTTTCAGGTCTAACTGAAGAATCTTGAGTATACTTGTCCCATTCCCAGATTTGTGATTGAGTAAGGGGCTTTTAGTAGATTCTTCAATTCTGCAATTTATATTAATACTGGTGCTTTTTGCCTTATGAACCTTTAATATAGTACTCAGTGAGCCTGCAGACTTACAATTCATTAACTTAAACATTTTGGATTGGCCATGATCCTCACTGAATTTTTGAAAAAGCTTGTCTATGTTACTAAAAGCCACCCCTAATTATGAGGAGGGATTTTATGGGCTACCCATCAGTCACCCATTCCCTCAAAATGAATCATATATATCTAAATGGGAAAATGTAGAAACAATTGACCACACAAAAACAGCAGAACGGCTAGAGAATTCCTTTTGGGAGGCAGTGCCTTCACTGATACTATTTTTGCCTTTTGAGTTAATAGACTCCTTTCATGGTTAGCTTGTGGATTCAGAATGAAAATCTTTGCTTATGAGGAATTGCATTTCATAACAGAATTATATTGTATATTATAATATATATATTTAAAGCTGATAGGTAAACCAAAATAAAAAAACCCAAAAAGTCATGCTATGTTTTCTTCTTCAGTCTTAGCTGCAGCTGCTTCTGTACAACCACTTGCAACACAATGCTTTCAGCTGTCCAATATGTTTAATCCCCAAACGTAAGTTAACCTGATGTTGTTCTCTAAAGTTTTCTCTATTTGGCATAAAGGCATAGGTTTATTGCCTTCTTAACTTATTCTGCAGTGAAGAAGAAGCTGGCTGGGATACAGAAATTAAAGATGATGTGATTGAAGAATGTAACAAGCATGGAGGTGTTGTCCACATTTATGTAGACAAAAATTCAACTCAGGTATGTTTTTAAAATCCATATCTAACAATGGCTCAGGCCCTTTAAAGTTTTATAAAAGTGTTCATGCTATTAATATATCCAATATATAGATTCATTTTTCACTGTTATTTGACTAAAGTATTCTAACATGAAGTGACAAACATTTTCTTGTGCTTTTTGTCACTTCAATATGTAAACAATTCCCATTTCTAATAATTAAAAATTTAAGACACAAATATAATAAAATAGCATAAAACAAAATATCATTATGACTGCCACATCCTCTCAGGATTGGGAACAGTAGTGAAATCACACATTGATTATATCTACAAAAGCCTTCCAGATGGAGAGATAACAGAGTTATAAGCCCTGTATAGTTTTATAGTGATAACTAGCACCTTGAATTACATCTGGAAGTTTACTTGGCAACCAATGTAGCTCTCCCAAAGGTAGCATAAGTACAGCCTGGGCCACACAGTATGTGTCTGCTGCGTTTTGAATAATTTGTAGCTATTGAATAATCATCAAAGACGCAACCCATGTAGACTGAATTGCAAAAATCTAGATATGAAGAAGTCATAATTGTCAACAAACCTCTAATTTTAGGAAAAGAGGTTTGACCATGACTTCCACCTAATCTGCCAGCAGGAGCTGTGAGTCCAGGAGAACATTGGATGACAAGTCTACTTGTAATAATGGAGCATGACTCTATCTAGAAGTCAAAGAGTCAAAGCTTTTGAATCAACAGCCACTCTAAGTCTAAGCCTGTTTCTTCCCAACCAGTATCTAACTACTTTCAGGCACCAGGATAGAATTTTATTCACATCTAATGTCTAGCCTGGAGCAGAGATGTATGTCTAGGGATCATCAATGTACTGACAACATCTCATCCTGTACTGGGTGGATATCCCAAAAGTGCTTTTTCAAAAGGCAACTGGACTTTTTTTGTGTTTCGTTGAAGATGTTTTGCTTCTCATCCAAGAAGCTTCAGTTCTGAAGAATCCTGGATTAGAAGCGAAGCCTCTTCAAGGAAAAGTCCAGTTGCCTATTGAAAAAGCACCTTTGGAACAACCATGACATGGATGACTGAGAATCTCCATAGGCACATACTGGTGGATAGTTTTTCCCAACAGCTTCATGTAACTATTGAATAGCAAAGATAATTTACTGTGAATAGTATATATTAAATAAAAAGCCACACTTCATGAGTCTTCATTTTGGAGTGCCCTGGGGGTATGATCTTTCCTTCCCTCACTGACTGGAACAACCCACTCGAGAGAAGAACCACTGCAACATATGCCTTAAAATCTAAGTGCTCACAGTTGATGGTACCAACAGCTGTTAAAAGGTTCAACTGAACCAGGAGATCATACTTTCTCTATATAGGTCCTACCACTGGTCATTCATAAGACCAACTTATATCCAGACCTGAATCCTGATTGATAGGAGTCTACATAACCTCCTCATTGTAATTTATGTCCCTTCACCTTTTGTTGAACATTTCCATATTAAGGAAGGGTTGAGCAGATCAGTATACCAAAAGAGTTTGGGTAAAGGAAAGAGATATTCAGGAAGATATCCACTAAACTGTGGCTTTGGATTTTAGGGCCTTCTGTGTCTGGGGACTTACCATCATCAGTGCCAGATGATTTTGTCCTGTCCAAACAGACCTAGGGCACAATCTGGGAGTTCTACTGGACTCACAATTCCTGCTTGAAGAATTGGGCATCAGTTGTGCCCATTCCTGGATCAGGAGGCTCTACTCTCAAGCCCTACCGTGTTTCCCTGAAAATAAGACCCGGTCTTACTCTTTTTGTTTTTTGCCTCCAAAAGAGGCACCAGGTCTTATTTATGGGGGATGCCTCACCTGCTTACCTTAGGACAGCTGCAGCCAGGCCTCCCACGCCCCGACACCTGCCTTGGCGGCCCAGTTCTGCGGCCGCTTGCCACCACTCGCATGCGTCGCCCCCAGCCTCCGTTTCGTCATCAGAGGTCTTCCGGAAAGGCTGGGGGGGGGGGAAAGGTGCGCCGCCCGTGTCAATCGAGTTCGTTTCTCAGCTGCAGAGGCCTTTCCGGAAGGCCTCTGATAGCGAAACAGGCTGGGGGCGGCGCGTGTGAGCAGCTGCAGAAGAAGTGGGCCAGCGAGGCAGGTGTCGGCATGGGACACCTAGTTGCAATTGCCCTAAGGTAAGTGGGTATGGGGTGCGTGGGGCAGCTCTCTCCCCCCCCCCCCACATCCCACCATAGCTTGATTTTTACCCATGTACCTCGCCCCACTTCATGCAACCAGGTGTAATGGAGTGGGCAGGGTCTTAAGTTGGGGTTATTTTTGGGGTAGGGCTTATATCAGGCGCACATGTAAAAATCAAACTAGGGCTTATTTTCTGGGAAACCGTAGATATCTTCTAGATGGACTACTGTAAAATGGTCTACTGAAGAGTATCCAGATGCTTCAGCTGGTACAAAATACAGTGTTGTAGGCAGTTATGTGCTTCAGGAACTGCACATGTTATACCTCTGCTTCACGAGCTGCATTACTTACCTTTAAACCCCTATATGGCATGGCACCAGCTTATTTGAGGGACTGCTTCTCCCCAGTGACATCTATCTGGCAGTCAGGTCTTTTCACCATCATTCTCCCTCCCCAAGGGGAGGCTGACCTGTTAGCCTTCCAGGAGGCCCTCAAAACATGTTTTGTCAGCGAGCTTGGGGATTCTGTGATAGAGTGGAGTCTGTTAGATTGTTGTATGATAGTTAACTGATTCACTTTCTGTATGCCTTTCCACCATTTTTCTTTTTCAAATATTGTTTTTATTTTAATCCAAATTTTAGTTTTTATGTAGTTTGTTTTAAGTATATTCAGAGCCACTATAAGTGAGATGTGTGGTTGTAGAAATGCAATAGATGGATAATCAAATCTCCACCTGGCCACTTTCAAAAGACTAGTAGAATAGAGGCCAGGTCATGTGTGATAGAAATAGAATCAGAGATACAATCCTATCCATTTCTTGAGATTGACAGAATAAAACACATTGTAGATTATTTTGGATGTCACTTTTATCATATTTGCAACTCTGCCCAGACATCTTCCAACTGTGAGCAAATTATCCTTCATATGGTTAGTAAATTTGTCACCCAGCCATCAAATGTTCTTTCAGATTGTTCCCTAAAAGGGGGTGGATAACTAAACAGTATTGATGCCTCTATACTCATACCAGGTAAATGGTACAAGAGTAATTCAGTTTATTTCTCAATTCCAACTTTACAAACGGCTTTATATGTATGATTTTTCTCTGATAATCTGCAGTCTCCTATGTAAATGCCATCATGTTTCCCTGTCAGGAAGTTATAATTTACACAATACACAAATGGACACATTCTAGCCAGGTTTAACACCTATGCACACCATCCAGTTTTTGGTGACATAAGCCAGATCTGCCATCTCATCCATATTTAAGTTGCTGCTGCTTAGTAATTAAATTTTAGGTGCAGATACATTTGTTATAGGCAGACCTGCCATTAGGCAGCAACAACTGGGTTCCAAGGATTCTGGTGACCAATCTAGGGGCCCAGGGATGAGATTGCCTTCAAATTTCCACTCTCCTTTTGCCTGTAATGGTCTGCTCCATGCATCTGATTAGCTCTCCTCCTGTCCATTACCACTGCAATCCTCTCCTCCCCACCACCACCTGGTACATCACTGGCCCCAAATCAATTAGGATGTCTTTTATGGCTATCATTTGCATTCCATATTTTCTGTTCCATAGCAGCCTCTACCATACTCTGGTTTTTCTGGGAATGTTGTCTTGCAGAGTGATTCAACAGTTGCTCAGATACACATACTCATTCCATCATAATCCCCTTTACTTTCTTCCTAACCAACCCTCTCCCCTTCTTGGTTCTCAGTTGGGTTCAGAGAGAACAAGTCCCTCTTATTTTTCCTTCTGGGGACAAGGAAAATATTCTATCATCATTCATGTCTTAGTCTTAACCAGGCAACTCATCCTCCTGTCCTTTCCACAAACCAAAAACCAGAATCGTAGTAGGGCCCAATTCCCAGTTGTTCATCAAGCCCATTTTGTCCCCAATTTCTAGCATCAAACTTTCACTGCTCAATCTCTCTTCCAAGACCCAACTTACATTTTTCCATCCCCCAATTTGAAAGAAATTGACATGGGACACAAATAATTTTTACCACTCCAGAATAATGGTTGTGTACCTTTGTGATATACATCTAATAGGGCTGTCTTCCTGATTGTTACTCTGTCCTTTACTGGCAATTTACCTTTAGGTGGCAGCCAGCTATACCTATCCATATTATTTAATCTGTGACAACCACAGGTTGATCTTTTGCCCATCTTCATTCCTCTTCTGAATTACTATTTCCTCTTTCAGTCCATATCAATTTTAACCTTATCAAACTTTATTCAACTGGATGTTCTGTTGGGCTTCTCGTTTCCCTCTCTCTCTCCTATCAAGTTAAACTCTGTCCCAATGCTATCTCATAGATGTAGAATTATATGAATATTACAACGTTGAAAATTCAGTATAAAGTTTATGGTACTATATGGAAGGGTAAAAACTTCACAATTTTTAATTCAAATATGATAGTTCACCACCAACAAAATAAAGTATGTTGAAAACTATCTGGATCAACCTACCCATAAATATTGATTTCTAGTTATAAGAGTCCATTTCTTTTGGTTGCGTAAGTGCCTGGAGTGTTTTCTTCCAATTTCTAACAGGCATGCCAGTAACAGTTAAGACTATACAATGGTTATTTATACTTTAATTCATCTATCACTTCAATAGGCTATAATCCAAAGCTCTGTATTGCACTGCTCTTTTCAAGTATTGACAAACTTCAGTTTATTCAAAATGCTGGGGCCAGATTTTTATCTGAGATTAGGTGTTAAAATCATTAGATGGGATTGAATGGTCATTGTATATTGGGTTAATAAGCGAATAAATGAGATATTGTCAAGTGTGGGAAAATCAGGAAGCCCAGATAATTCAAATGAATATATAAAGGTTGATATGAAACCTTTATATGAAAGCTTATGCTCTCTACAAGAATCTGAACTACTAACAATCAAAGCAAATAGATGGTAGATAAGAATCAATGGATTTAGATCTCTTATGGGCATGAAGGGACTCAAGATTGATGACACGTTTGACCCCTCCCTGGGGCTCAGCCTGGTCATCTCCTACAGATATACTCTAAGATATATTTCTTTGCTTTCACCTTAGTCAAAAAAATTTGCCAATTGTTTTAACCTTTACTGATTTAACACAAATTCTTTTTAAAATTAAGCAATTAGCAAAGTCACAAGTATTTTTACCAATTGATTTTTTTCTTAAAATGTCTATGCCAACATCTGTTGATTTGCAAATAAAAAGATCAATTAAATATGTTTGTCTAAGCATTTAAATAGAGAACAGCAAGTAGTTGAAGAAAATAGATTGCTAGGTAGAATGAATCTATAGTGTACTAGGTTAAAGGTTCACGTTTGTAACCTTTAACTGGGCAAAACCATGCATTGTAGGGCAAAACATTTTGAACCAAGATACCTCACGTGGGCTAACTTACCTATGAAATCCAGGACCCATGATTCCCATGAAATTTAAATTTTATAAAATGTTTTATGTTTTACATTGTTTTAAAGCATTTTATGACATAGTACAAAATATCATAAAACGTTTCCTGTGGTCAACTGCTGAAGCTTGACTGCTATACAATTCAACATGGGCTACTTTCCAAGTGGAAGCCTATTGTCTGCCATCCAGATACGGAGAGAGGACATCAGCAGCATTGCTTAGTTCACTAGGATGAAGATATATAACTGGATAACATGAGCATACTTGATGTTAGTTCACTTCATGGTGACATGATCTCACCAGGCTGAGATGGTAGATTAGATTCTTGTGAACACTTCATCAGGACAAGTATCTGCTGTGACATTACTGAAGGCATTGAGGAATCTGCTAAGGAAATGGTTAATGGGCTGTCTAGTAAATATTTTTTTTTTATACTTCAGGGCAACGTGTATGTCAAATGCCCTTCAATAGCTGCAGCAATTGCAGCTGTCAATGCATTACATGGAAGATGGTTTGCAGGTAAGTTGATATTTACTATTTTGCTATAACTAATAGATATGGATTAGGGATGGAAAATTTGCTCTTCCAGATGCATTTTCCATCCTCCATCAGTATCTGCCCTACTGCCGGGAGTGGGAGTCTATAGGAAAAGGTGCTCTTAACTGATGAATGCTTCTTAAAATGATGTAAAAGTATATTCCCCAAATTTGGTTTTCAGTGTTTTCAACTCTTAACCATGTGGCGACTGACACATACTGTCAGGAGCCAATGGAAGTTGCATTTCAAAACAAAGGAAAACTTTTTTTTAATAAACATAAAACATTATTTGATGCGATTTCTGCTAGGGGTTAATTTAAGAGATGATAAGTTGAAAATTCCAAATTTAGGAGTTAACAAAAGTAATAAGGAATTGATTTGAAAAGTATCTTTGATCGTGCCTATTTTGTATAATGAAACCCTTTCTTGTTTGTGACAAATTGCTCCGAGGAAATTTAGTCGATAAGGCAGATAAGGAAATGTTTCTCATTTTACTTTTGGCTGACACTTGGAGAAACACATGAAATCTGATTGCTAATTCCAGAGTTCTACACAAGGGCACAGCAACATTACCTACTGACCAGTGTGACCTACGTTATATTTCCCATACTTAGTGCAAATTGATTTATCTTTATGGATGGGAAGCAAATGTCCAATTGTTACAAGCATTATAAAATTCTTTTATTCTATGTGACATTTTATCTCCTGAGGGATTGGTTTTTAAATAAATGTTTCACATTGGGTCTTGTGACTGTAATAAACATATTGAATATGTTTTGGTTGTAGTTGAGTCATACTGAATGATGGATATTCATTGTAGGAATGAAATGTGAGTTATCTAAAATAAATTAAAGCTGGAAGCTATTTCCTATATTTTATCGGCATTGTACTTTATCCTATTAGATGTTAAAGACACTTTGTTTTCTTCTTTTACAGGCAAAATGATCACAGCAGCATATGTTCCTCTTCCGACGTACCATAATCTTTTCCCAGATTCTATGACTGCAACCCAGCTCTTGGTTCCAACTCGACGATGAAGAAGGATTGAGTCAGTTTTGTACATAGCTATTTTTGAACGAAGACTTGAGTTACCTTTATTTAGATGAAAACAAAAGGAAAAAGATGTAAAGTCCTTTTGTGTACATTTCCTGTTACCTTTAAAGAAATATATATAATAAGCAGGAATGCTGTGATTATTCTCATGATTAGCATTCCCACTGTAAACAAAGCTGACTACTTGTTCTGCCTTGTAATTCTTGTACATTTAGACTTTTGGCTAAAGTATGGTGTAGGAACAGACATAGGTTATAGAAAAGTTTTTTTCTGTAAAAGATGGAGAGGACATTTTTAATGTTTTGCGAGCCTTCCTTTTAATGCAGAAATTGCATTTTACATTTATTAAAATGTATATGCTCTGCTAAAGGTTAAAATCAGATTTAACTGGACATATTTGGTGTGTTTTATATAGATTGAAATTTGAAGAGGCTACTGAATGATTTTCAGTCATCTGATCTGCCCAAGTAATGTTGAACAGCTGGAAAGATTGAGAGGATTAGAAGATTTTATTTCTAGATGGTAACTTTTGATTGTCTCTGTAAAAGTTTCTTGTAAATAAAGTGTAAGGTGTGTTTAGAATTCCAAACAAAGCTATCTCTGCATTTCCAGATTAAAGTTCCAATGATTGCAGGGAATGTACTTAATTAAAAGTTGAAGTAGGAAATGCAGGAATATATTTTGTCTGGTTGCATATAATCTCTGCTCTTTTTTAAGCTCTGTGAGCTCTGAAATATATTTTTGGGTTACTTCAGTGTGTTTGACAAAACAGCTTAATATTTCTATCAACAAACAACTTTCATATTGCAACAATCTTTGTAAGAACCACTCAAATAAAATTCTCTCAAAGGCCTCCAGAAGAATTATTTTTTATAAAACTGAAGATTAATTTTAATCAACATTTAAATCTCTTTAGGTGAGCCAGAAGCCTGATTTGTAATTTGCGTTTATAGAATGAATCAGCAGTATAGTTAAATTTTAGAGCAATCCTTATGCTTAACAGAAACATCTCCTACATATATTTCCTTATTAGACTTTTCAAGTATCTGTTTGAGGAAGTCTCCTTTGGTGCTTTTCTTCACTTTTCTTTTGCTGCACAGAACCATTCAAAGAATGTCTTGCATTTTAAGAACAATTACAGTTTTCAAGATATAGGGGGGGAAACCTGCATATTTTTATGGCCGGTTGAGGAGGACTTCCTTTATTTCCTTCTATAGCTGTTGGTCAGGTAAACTGATTTCATTTCCAAGTTGAATTTGATTTAGATGTTTTGAGTCTTACAGGAGGAGGGTTCTAGTGAATCTAAAAGTCAAAAGTTGAAAAATTCTGATTCAGAAGTTTTATTAAAAACAATATATTGTTTAAAATAAGATATGCCCGTGACAAAAATAATACATTTCTGAGCTCTATTGCTATATTTTGTTTATTGCATGTGGAAGATTGCATATTTTAACCAATTACCCACTTGGATTTAAAAAAATTACGGGGTGTCAGTATAAGAAAAATGGAACATTTTGAAAAACACTTGAAACATACTTGAGATTGACAGATTTAAATTTCTGACATACCTTGTAGAATATGTCAGTTATCTTTGGGGAACAACATGGAGTAAAGTGCATTATTTGTTCCAAGTTTATTTTGGGACTGAAAATCATTTTCAGATCTCATTTCTATCTAAGAAAGTGCATATCTTACATATTTGGTGGTCAGTATTCTGTTGCTCAATTCTTGGTACAAGTTGATCATGAGCAATTGAAACTTTATATTATGTAAATAGATAGTATAGGGCATGATGAAATTATTTGTTTAAACAGGTTTACCACCAAAATTATTGCTGTGCTAAATTACAAAATACTAAGTTTGTTGGAAGGGCTACTCAGCTTGAAGATGTATAAGAAATGCATGCAGTTATATATCCAATATTCCTGCTAGAACAGTCTGTTTCCATCGCATACCATTGACATCCTTGCCTTGAAAACCATTGAGACACACTATGTAACACACAGCTTTCTAAGAGACAGAAGAATCAATAGCGGACTATTTTAAGACATATACAGTACTAATTTGGCCTGAGCTCATAGATACCAGTGCTATTATGAACTTGTCTCATTTTCCTTACTACCCACCAGTCAGCTCATTGCAGATACTGTAACAGCTTTGTTTTTTATGGTATAAATATTAATAGTTGTAATGACACAGAGAGATAATGAGCTTTATTCCAATTTTCATAACCCTTCTCCTTTAACATCATATTTCTTTTACCTAACATAGATGATTCTCCTATGTTTTTCCAATTAAGATTATTCTTGTTTATTTTCTGGCTCATACTCATAGTTTTGTAAATACCTCTCCTGTTTGTATTGCTCAATAATAAGCTTATTGAAGGTCACATGCTTGCCAGAAATAAAGAATAATCTTCAGATAGTGGTCCTGAAAGTCATACTGTCTGAAAAGTTGATAAGAATGTCTAGAGTTCCCATGCTTTGAGCTTTGTAAATACAAGAATACTGTGAATGTTGAGTTTGCTGTAATCAACTTAATATTCCTACTCCCAACTCTTTCAAAGGGAAGTATTTTTCTAAAAATGTGATCATTATCTTGCTTTCATTTTAAAATATCTTCATTCAGTTACAAATGTTGCTTCCTTACACCTTACTGTCTTATGACAATTATTTAATAATAAATAATTAGTAAGTTACTTATGACAGATTCGTCATTCTGGTGACTTCAAAACTAGAATGAGGACAGACAACAACTGGAACGGAAGACATGTATTGGGAAAACTAAATAGCAGTGGCTGACTTCTCAGTAAATCTGCTGTGCATCACTAACACAATGTTCAGACTTGCAGACTATGATATAGTCAAGTATGTGCCAGTGTTAGGACCTGGATGTACAAAAAAAAACACATCACCATCAATCATGCTGTGCAAGATGCTGAGTGCTGGGCAGGCTAATTTAGTCACTCCTGAATCTAAACATAGTCCCTTTGCATCATAAGCAACCAAAGGCTGTCAGAGACTCATTCAACATCAGCAGACCATAAGACCTACACCAAGTTCAACATTTCCAAGATGTACTCTCCAGCAATTTACCACTTGTAGGAACCTATTCTGAAAAGTGGATGCACTTCAAAGATGTCATCACACAGACTGCAACAAAAGTACTTGAACTGAAAATCCAGGTATATCAAGCATGATTTGATGAAAACCACAAGACCAAGAACAAGGCCTGTGCAGATTAGTAGAATGATCCATCATTTTGTCTCATAAAGACATACAACTTTTAAGAACCTTCAATCCAAAGTAGTATGTGCTGGCGCCGTGCACATGCGCAAACAGCTATGCACCCCCGCGGCGGGTAGCAGCCTGTTTGTGCATGTGCAAATGGACCACGGACACTCGCCTCACGCTAGTGTCGTTTGGATGTATGCACAAATGGTCACAGGCGTTAGCACGGGGGGGAATGTGCGCCCACACGTGCACGCACCGGCCAGCCATTTCCGCAGCCCGCTGGCCAAGAGCCCGCAGCCTGGTCCCGGGCCGTGGCCATAGGTTGGGGACTCCTGTCCTAGACCTCACTGTATTGATGAGATCAAGAAAGTGATCTTGCAGCTGAACTCAAAACAGGACAGGTTAGCATTCCTGCTGAGATCTACAAAGCACTGACCCCAAACGCCTTATGGATGTTTCAAGACATCATGGGTTTCTAAAAACATTAACCTGACAAAGGCTTTTTATATTGCAATGGAGGCTTAAGGATCGTCCTGAAATGCTATGAATGCCCAAGAAATTTGTGAAATTGATTCAGCTATTCCAACGGAGTGATAGGTTCTTTACAGTGGTAATTGATTGGCTGCATACACCATTTCCAGTGAGCTAAAACAGGATTGCCTGCTATTTCCAGTCCTATTCAATCTGTTCTTTGCTTGCATGTTGTCAGATGCTATGCAGGATTGGTCAGTTCTCTTACCACTCAAACACATGGATTACAGCCAAGGGAATTAGAAGCTACAGCTGTTGACCACTGGCAAGTCCCGTGCTTTGAAGACTCCACTGGCTTTGAAGATAGGTGGCACCAAAAACTTGATTTAAAACTGAATGGTGTCAAAGAGTAACATCCAGTTACTATAATAATGGACCTTCAGTGCCCCCATTCTTATACATGTTTCCAGACTGAGACTGCAGAGCCACCTTTGTGTCCACAGATGAACTACACAACAGCATGTCTTAATAACGGATCTGATGAATTTTAGAATATTTAAAGATATATATATATATCTTTATAAATATTCTAAAATTCATTTTCCAAGCTCTAGATAAGATGCAGACGTTCCAATTACAGAATTTAGTAACACTTTTCTTCTATTTTCCACTGAACAGGAATAATTCCTGAAAAAGTGTTAATTCCCTATTACATTTGCTGCTTGAAATGATTTTACATCTGCCACTGTTAAACAGGCAGCTATATTATCTTGCCAGCTATCACACACTATATGGACATGGAGCAAGATTACTGCATTTACTATCTGCAGTAATAAAAGGAATTAAAAACGCTAGGCAAGCAACCCAACTTTTGATTAAACAGTAGTTGCAAGACAAGCCATAAAAATACTATTTTTGTGCTATAACTGGTTTCATTTTTTACATTGAAGAAAAGTTAATATTAACTTTCAAATTTATAAGCGGTAATAAAGTCTAAATATTTGCAGCTTTCTTCAGCAGTCTATGAAGAATCACTATATTCACATCTTGTATTAAATTGCAAGCTAGCCAGTCAGCCATGTTCAGCCTTGCATGTTTTATAAATCTATCATGTGAAATTAGTTCAGTGTCATGCATACCCAGAAAATTGTGTTAAGTAAACCATTGTTGATGATATACCAAAAATCTTATGTGACATCTGATAGGAAGCTATGGTATTTAAATTGCTTACCATGTACTTTGGACTTGCATACAAACGTAGGGTGAAAATCCATGTCAATATTAACTTGAGCCCAACCCAACCAAAAAAGGGAAATTATTGGGATATGTAGTTCTTCTATACTACATAACTATGCTACTTATGCTTACATCCAGAGTTTATTGTAGAGAATTCTTGTTCAGAGAAATAATAGTAAATCAATACAGCAAGAAGGGCTGAGATACTTTTATCTTATTCCTGGTACAAAGTTTTATTTTACATAACAGGATCTGGACTAACGGGCATTAGTCTTCATGGTAAAAAAGAATAAAAGAAATTCAAGTTAACAGCGGATTCCCATGCCAATAGCCATAAAAGTCCCAAATGTTCCACCACTCTGCATCATGGTTTTGCCAATGCCACCCATCAGTTCTCGTCCTCTCATGCCAATCCTAAAAAAGAAACAATATTGAAAACAGAAAGTTATTTTTCAAAATAAGTAAAAGAAAATCATCAGTAGAAGATAAAAAGTGTCAGGATAAAGAACATCAAAGTTGCCTGCTGGATGTGGATGTTTGCTTCCTCCCTAATCAAAACATAGTTTCAAGGACAGACCACAGACAACCAAGCTATACAAATTATGTTTTTCATGATTTCCTTTAGTCATTATATTCAGTACTTCATAAACATAATGAGACCTGTATTTAGGAGTATTTAATAAGTCTTAAAAAGTACATCCAAATATTCTACAAACCTTAATGTCAAGTTTAAGATATTAAGTTATTAATATACTATTAATATACCTATTGTACTAAGCTGGCAGCTTTGTTTGCCATAAAGAAGATTCAGTGTGTCATAATTACACTGCATAAAACTATGGAATTTGGTCTCCAACATACCTGACACAAGAAAACGTGCCAAACAGTGCACCTGCTGCCATGCCAACAGCAAAGCCCATCATAAAGCCCATTTTTACTCTGTCAAAACAACTGGGCTGGGACTGGCCATATGATCCCACTGTCACAGGCATCTAGGAAGAAAATTGAGCACAAATGTAATAAGCATTGCTTCTAAATACCAAGAGGATCCCATTTTCAATTTGAAGGAATATTTATTTGTATTGCTAACAATATTTGAAGCATGTTAAAATCATCAGTGATCTATTTAATGAGAATTTTAGCTAGATCTTTATAATTTAAGCCTCATATTTCTAATAAAAATACACAAATATGCATGGCTATATCCATCAGACCTTCACAACAAATCACTGTGGATAAGCCACAATTTCTAATAAAATATTGTAAATGGTTGCCTAGAACCAGAAATAGCTATTCTTTCCTGTGGTTTATAAAATAGTGCACAAATATGTGCCAAAATAGATACAGATATAAAAATTAAGTTATCTGTCCCAATCATGATTAATGAAATTTGGAAGTTAACCTTTGGAAGCGTAGGAATGTCAATAATCAACTACACATTTTCAGCATGCTAATCAATCCTTTGCTGAACTGTTTATCCTTAATTTATTCAGCATGATTTTCAAGATGTATTTTAGATAAAGCCAATTTTGGCTTCTCTATGGACATTAGGGACAATAACATGCATAGCTACTCAAGTCGGGGCCAGTCTGACAGAAACACTGAGGCCCTTCGGGTTGAAAGGATTAGCTAGTGACATCACCATTGCCCAGGGAGACACCCAGTTGGGGGCTCCTTTCACATCCTGGGCAGGAGCTGGAGTGGAGGACAGGAAGTCAATCCCACCCCATGACAGCATTCTGGTCTCGAACGTAGGCTTGCTAACATCCAACCCAGCATCCTAACCATGCAAGCTCCATGCTCCCTTTGGAGCAATTTACTCTGAGATATACAGACTGTCCCCTTCTTACATTTTCAAAGAATCTTAAAAAATATGTTCCCTTTAGAAAAACAAACATTTGAAAATGAATAAGATCATGCTGTCCCTGAGTAATGTTACATGATTAGATTGTCCCAAAGATGCTTTCTCACAAGGCAACTGGCTTTTCTTGTTTTCTCCTCTTCTCTTCTGTTTTGCTTCTCATCCAAGAAGCTTCTTCAGCTCTGCTTCTCGGATGAGAAGTGAAACGTCTTTAAAAAAAAACCCAAGAAAGTCCAGTTACCTTGTGATAAAGCATCTTTGGGACAACTATGACCTGGATGACTTAGAATCTCCAGACAGTTACATTGGATTGATGTTTTATAATTGATTGTATTATATCTCATTATATTAATACCATTTTGGGGGGAAAGTAGCATTTATGTTATAGGAATACATGAATTATCCTTCTGAAAGATTCCAAGCATTAAATTTTCTTTTTTAAAAAAATTACAGCATCTAAGTAGTAAGTTAACATTTTCACTAATACGCCACCATGAGTCCCTGATTCAAGACTGGTTCCATTTTATCCAACAAAATGTGTTCCACTACAACAGAGGTCCCCAACCTCCGGTCCGTGGACCGGTACCGGGCCACGGCATGCCAGCAACTGGTCCGCACAAACAAGTAAAACCCCATCTATGGGATGCAGGCAGCACACAAAACCATGCTCTCCGGTCCGTGGAAAAACCTTTCTCCACGGAACCAGTTCCTGGTGCCCAAAAGGTTGGGGACCTCTGCACTACAAGATTGTGAAGAATAGGATGAAGGGGTGGGACTGAAACTCGAGACTGACAGAAATATGTTTAAGAGAAACATATTTAATTTCAATAATTTCCAAGACTTAATAACAAATTGCTTCTTAGAGTAATGAAAGAAATAGCCGTGGTCTGGCTGAATCATATATTATCTTTAAGAAATCCTACAGAACTGATTACCTAGTAGAAGACTGAGGAATGGCAACTGTTGTCCCTATCTTCAAAAAGGAGAAAAAGGAGGATCCAGGGATCACAGATTCAACACTGACATTAATAAAGGGGAAGACTCTCCTAGAGAATGGTTTTCAATTCTGGGAATCATGTTATAGGAAGGATTTATAAACTCAAAGAGTGATTTGGGGATTAGAAATTAAGACCTATTTAGAAAGATTAAAGGAACAAAGTATGTTTAGGTCTTGAGAAAACGCAACTGAAGGAAAGTAGATCAAGACCTATTCCTTTTTTTCCAAGGCACAGAACTTGGAATAATCAATCTAAATTGCAGGAAAATGGTTTCCACTTCAACACTAATAGAAATTACCTAAAAGTAAAAACAGTTCAACAGTGAAACCAATTATCCAGAAAAATAGTATCTGCTTCACTAGATATACAGTGGGGCAAAAAAGTATTTCGTCAGCCACCAATTGTGCAAGTTCTCCCACTTAAAAAGATGAGAGAGGCCTGTAATTGTCATCATAGGTAGACCTCAACTATGAGAGACAAAATGAGAAAACAAATCCAGACAATCACATTGTCTGATTTGGAAAGAATTTATTTGCAAATTATGGTGGAAAATAAGTATTTGGTCAATATCAAAAGTTCATCTCAATACTTTGTTATATATCCTTTGTTGGCAATGACAGAGGTCAAACGTTTTCTGTAAGTCTTCACAAGGTTGGCACACACTGTTGCTGGTATGTTGGCCCATTCCTCCATGCAGATCTCCTCTAGAGCAGTGATGTTTTGGGGCTGTCGCTGGGCGACACGGACTTTCAACTCCCTCCAAAGGTTTTCTATGGGGTTGAGATCTGGAGACTGGCTAGGCCACTCCAGGACCTTGAAATGCTTCTTACGAAGCCACTCCTTCGTTGCCCGGGCGGTGTGTTTGGGATCATCGCCATGCTGAAAGACCCAGCCACTTTTCATCTTCAATGCCCTTGCTGATGGAAGGAGGTTTGCACTCAAAATCGCACGATACATGGCCCCATTCATTCTTTCCTGTACACGGATCAGTCGTCCTGGTCCCTTTGCAGAGAAACAGCCCCAAAGCATGATGTTGCCACCCCCATGCTTCACAGTAGGTATGGTGTTCTTTGGATGCAACTCAGCATTCTCTCTTCTCCAAACACGAGTTGTGTTTCTACCAAACAGTTCTACTTTGGTTTCATCTGACCATATGACATTCTCCCAATGCTCTTCTGGATCATCCAAATGCTCTCTAGCAAACTTCAGACGGGCCCGGACATGTACTGGCTTAAGCAGGGGGACACATCTGGCACTGCAGGATCTGAGTCCCTGGCGGCGTAGTGTGTTACTGATGGTAGCCTTTGTTACGTTGGTCCCAGCTCTCTGCAGGTCATTCACTAGGTCACCCCGTGTGGTTCTGGGATTTTTGCTCACCTTTCCTGTGATCATTTTGACCCCATGGGGTGAGATCTTGCGTGGAGCCCCAGATCGAGGGAGATTATCAGTGGTCTTGTATGTCTTCCATTTTCTAATTATTGCTCCCACAGTTGATTTCTTCACACCAAGCTGCTTGCCTATTGCAGATTCAGTCTTCCCAGCCTGGTGCAGGTCTACAATTTTGCTTCTGGTGTCCGTCGACAGCTCTTTGGTCTTCACCATAGTGGAGTTTGGAGTGTGACTGTTTGAGGTTGTGGACAGGTCTTTTATACTGATAACAAGTTCAAACAGGTGCCATTAATACAGGTAATGAGTGGAGGACAGTGGAGCCTCTTAAAGAAGAAGTTACAGGTCTGTGAGAGCCAGAAATCTTGCTTGTTTGTAGGTGACCAAATACTTATTTTCCACCATAATTTGCAAATAAATTCTTTCCAAATCAGACAATGTGATTGTCTGGATTTGTTTTCTCATTTTGTCTCTCATAGTTGAGGTCTATCTATGATGACAATTACAGGCCTCTCTCATCTTTTTAAGTGGGAGAACTTGCACAATTGGTGGCTGACTAAATACTTTTTTGCCCCACTGTATATTCAAAAGGACTAAAGATAATCTTTCAAAGATACTTTAATACGGATTTTTGCAAATTGAACTTGATGCTATAAATGACATCAAATTTGTTCTTAAGTTTATATTCAATCCATAAACAAGCAAATTTCTTTTCTCAGGAAAAATTATCAACTAAAGCTCTACTTTTAAAAGGGACAGTGAATAATTGTTAGGGGAAAGAGCTAGATGCACTACAACGGCCTATCACATTTCTGCAAAGTAGCCATACATTTTGAGATTTTAAAATATTATGAACCTGTCTTTTTTCCGTATTCTTTCACTGTGAATTACTGAACTCCTATGTCTTAAAAGTGATTGGGTTACTTACAGTAAGCCACAACGACCATACATATATAAGTGACAAAATCGGGATGATCACTAGGTTACCGCCAAGACATAGAAAACCAGGGTTTCTTTAACCATGTTTTATAGGCAAACGTTCAACTGGCTAACACACTAAGATATAACTATGGCTGACTTCATAAAGCATTAAGCCCGAACTAAGTAAAGAACTTGATGCGTATTTAGGCCAACACAGTTAAGGCACTGGTAGCTGTGACTTCACATTATTGTGTATACAATAATATTAAATTTATATGCCGCCCAGCTCCTAGCGTTTTTGGTCTTTAATTAAACTTGGTAAAATAAACAAATACATTTAAAAGGCCTCTCCTCAGAAACGGGGGCAAAAAAATCAACCCGGAAGCGTTTCAAATGTTGAGCCGCCTGATATAAAATCCTAGGCCCAGTTATCGGCGACGCCGTCTCTCACCTCGACCCCTGAGAAGTCTCTCCAACGACGATCTCTTACCGTTCGATCTGCTTCCGGCTCAATCTGATGACGAAACAGGAAATAACCTCAGATTAGGGTGAAAGGTTCATTGTAGGCGCTGCTGAGCTTTGAAGCTGCGTTGTGTTATAGTTAAGGAGCGTATAGGGGAAAAAACCGAGAAGAGGGGATGATGCTGATATTACGGCCGACGACATTGTGGGTCTCGAAAGGGCGAGTGGTTTTCCAAGGAAGGAGGTTTTCGGGGGCTGTGCATCAACAAGGTAAACTCATTTCTTTTGAAGGGCTGACCTGAATTCAGCAGATCTGAGTTTGAAGTAGCAATAATATATAGGCATCTTCTTTCTCAGCTGTAATGATATCTGCCTGCGGCGCGGCGTTTTCCTCTGTTATGTTGGCGAAGCGTATTCCCTTCAAGGATAAAGTAAAGATATGACACTCGCAGGGTGTGACGTTTGAGCAGCACTTTTGCATTTTGGAGGCAGGTTCTCATAGAGTGAGAAGCTTAAAAAGTTGGAGTTCAGAGTCGTTTCCACTCCCCCCTCCCCCCCAATTTCAAAGTGCATTTCTTAGAGTTGTTTTGTTGTCTTGCTAGGTAAAGGCCATGTTGATGAATCTTTACTCCGACCACTATATATGGATGTCCAAGCAACTACCTCTCTGGTATGTCAACTAAATTCTGGTTTGGGATTTTGTTCTTTATTAACAGAAAAATAAAACTAAACTGTATTTGCAGGATGGTTTTATGCATACTTGTTTAGGGACCTGTCCCATTGCAGTCAAATGTTCTTTAGGAATAGACAATATTCTCATATTTTTCTCCAAGAGTTTAATGTGGATTATGTAAGAATCTCCCTTTATTCTTTTACACAATGGCAACTCTGTGAGGTAGTTCGGATTTGGCTATCCCAAAATCCATTGCTATAAGTAGCCTTGAATCTGAAGGTCCTTGTACAGGATTTTTATCACTATGTTGCACTGGCTATTTGGTGGCTTCCATATGTTTTATACAAAAATTATCATCATAAATCAGGGTGGTGAGGATAATAGTTGTAATCCAAAATATCTGGAGGTCTCCAAGTGGCCTACTCTGATTCGTAATGTTTGATTCCTACACTCATCTACACATCTATGCTGTATTAAACCTAATTAATGAAAATATATATAAACTTGAATGTTTACATCTTTATGTTAATTTTTATTTTAAAAAGTGCCTAAGGCTATCTCAATATTATATATCAAAGCTGAATTCAAAGGGGAAAAATGATTTAGAACACAGAGACTACTAATATTACATCTATCAGAAACTTCTTAAACAAGCTATATTCTCATAGGAGAGAGTCAGTTTGGTGTAATGATCAAGTTAGAAATCGGGAGGTCATGAATTCTAGTCTAGCATAAGCACAACGCCAGCTGGATAACCTTGGGTCAGTCACTTTTTCTCAGTCATAGGAAGGAGACAATGAGAAATCACTTTTGAAAAACCTTGCAAAAAAACCTGTAGGGACTTGTCCAGGCAATTTCTAAGAATCAGTGATTGAATGGAAGAAAAAAAAAACTCCTATAAAAGGACATGCTTGATTTAAGGAGGGTACAATGCCCATATCCCATGCAGTCTCAGAATCTTTTCCCTTTTGAATTAGGATTACTATACTGCCCTTTTATATATGCATCTACATGCACTTGTGTATTGCATCTCTGTTAAAAGAACTGGATATATTCCTGACATTCATGGGAATCAAATAAGAGCAAAAACAAAGTAAAATGGCTTGCTATATATCTTATGTTTTAGGACCCAAGGGTTTTGGATAGCATGCTGCCTTATCTTGTGCATTACTATGGCAACCCACACTCTAGAACTCATGCATATGGTTGGGAAAGTGAAACTGCAATGGAAAAAGCCAGACAGGTGAGAATATTATTTTGTTCTTAAAATTAAATAATACATCTGTTTCTGCTGTATTGTTAAGCAGTTTTGTTCTGAAAAATGTTACCAATGTTTCCAAACAATTCTGCTCTAATTTACATTTGTGCATTCCTTTTTTCCCTCCAGCAAGTTGCATCATTAATAGGAGCAGATCCTCGAGAAATTATTTTTACCAGTGGGGCCACAGAATCAAACAATATAGCAATTAAGGTAAATTTATGTATGTATGTATGTAACTCTGGGTGGCTTACAGTTACACCTAAGTTAAAACATAAAAAGTTAAAATCAAACCTTAAAACCAAAGACACATGGGGAGGATGGGGGGGAGGGAGGTGGGATTTGTTATTAATCAACCACCTCCATTGCGCTGGTTCCCCCCTGGGGCCCCAAGCCAACTGGCAAATCCAATATATTGCAGTATTAATTGAAAATGTTATAAAAATAGTAACTTCTCAGTACTATGAGAATTAAACAATTGCTGTGTTTCCCTTTAGTTCTAAGGAGGACATGTATTTGAATAAAGCAGTAGCAACTAATGACATACCCATATTTTTTTTTCTCAACTATAAAGAAATAGGTACTCCAGCTTGAACTGTATATATAGAAAAGATGGGATAAAAGTCTAAAAAAATATTTTTTTTCTTTTTTCAGCAAAAAGTCCATAATGGGTTTCAGTCACTAATAAATGTAATAATCTTTTCTGTAAACAACAACTTCATCTTTTGGAATGGAAGCATACTTTATTGTTGATGTTGCTAACATTATACCTACTAATTCAAAAATCTCTTCTAGTATTTGAACTGTTATAGCATTTTGTGTCATTTTATAAATTCCTGTAATAACTAAAAACTGAAGGCAATTTTCACTTTTTTCCCCTTTTCTGCCTCAAATCTTTAGTTCCCTCTAGTGTCCAATTTCTGAAATCATAGTCTCAGATACACATTATGCCTTAGGATAGTAAATAAACAATTTCTGAAAGTGATTAGAAACTGAGGTTAGTAAACTCAGTGTTCAAAAGACTCAGCTGCAGCTGATGCCTTTATCTCCCAGAGTTCTAATCCACAGGAGACCACTTTCCTGCATTTTATCACATGGAGCAGCCTTCCAGAGCACCTGTGGGTAATCTCCCTTCCTCTCCTTGTCTGGAGCGGTTCCGAAGAACTGGTCTAATTGCCAGTTCAGGTTTTGCCACAATTGTTGTTTCTGCTCTTTCCAAGATATATTTAGTTTGCCTGGAAGTTGTTTTTTCTGTAGATGAAATATTCTGTGATTCATTTAACTATTCCTTATATGGCTTCATTTCCAGGCCTTTCATCATCTTGCTAGCCTTCCTATGAATTTGTTTTAATTTGTCACTATCGTTTTTGAACTGTGATGCCCAGAATGATCACAGATACTCTCTATCATCTGGATTCTGTGAGCTTGTTAATACATCCCAACATAGCATTTGTTTTATTAATGCTAGCTAGCTAATGTTTAACTTATGTTTAGCAAAAATACCCAGCATCCCTTTACATATATACTATCTAGCCAGTCTCATCCTGTACTTGTGCCTTGTATTTTTCTTGCCCAGATACAAGGTGTTACATGTCTCCCTGTTAAATTTCATCCTTTTAATTCCATACATTACTCAGATCTAGCTGTATTTTCTTTTAATCTTCTCTCTTTCATTTAAATTATTACCCATTCCTTTGATTCATCTACAAACTTTATAAGTTTCCTCTTTATAAGTTCCCCTTCTCTCAACCAAATCATTGATAAATCATTGACACTAGAGACACTCAGTGGCTGAATTGAAGCTATTAATGAACTCCATTAATAAGTACTCTCTGGGTATGATCATTCAGCTAACTGCAAGTTCATCTAACATTATTATCATCTTGCCTGTATTTTACCATTTTGTTAAGGATTATCATGAGGCACTATGTCAAAGACTTTACTAAGGTTCAGGTTTACTGTGTCTGTGGCATTCCCCCGATTTACTTAGCACGTACCTCTGTTAAAAAAGAATCAAAGTTAAACTGCATGATTTATTTGTGACAAACCTACGTTGAGGCTTAATCATAGTTTGCCTCTCCAAGTGTTCATAGACTCATTATCTGTTCAAAAACCTTGCCCAATATAGATACCATGCTAACAGACCTGTAATTTTCCTGGTGATCCTCCTTGTTGAAGATGGGGATAACATTTACTCTCCTCCAATATTCTGCTTGACTAAATTAAAGCCAAAATCATAATTTTATACTTGAAATTATACTGAGTGTAATTACTTCCATATACGTGCAGAACTGCAGCATGCATATTTCATTGGAAACAAACCTTATTAATGTCAATAGGATTTATTTCTGAATTTATTTCTGAATGTAAAATTTCAAACTTTTGGTGACAGTTGCCTGAAGCCTTAAGGAAAATGAAAATTTTACATTTCTAATTTAATATTCATGAAAACTATCACTTGTCATCACTTTTGATCAAAATCTTGTTTTTTTCTTGTATCAATTTAAAAGGGTGTTGGAAGATTTTATAAATCCAGAAAGAAACATATAATTACAACACAAACTGAGCACAAATGTGTGCTAGATTCTTGTCGTGCCCTAGAAGCTGAGGGCTTTCGAGTCACCTATTTGCCTGTAAAGAAAAATGGCCTTATAGATATAAAGGTAAATGATTTACTTTCAAATATTTGTATGTCTGAAGAATAGAGTGCTGTTTCAATTTTTTGCTGTCCTCATTAGCCTTAGTATAGCTTGCTGCAGAGAATTTCCTCAATAAAAACAAACAAAATGTTTGTAAGGTAGAAGGTTAGAACTGATGTTCAGGCTGTTAATCATTTTCAGTAGATCTAAATACATTAATAAATGCTATTTAAAACATGGTAAGCTTTTTGTTCTCACATTGAAGTAATTTGATTAAATGGTAATAGTTTACTTGTTAAGGTGCAATTCTAAGAATACTAAGACCATACAGTACTCAATTTAATGGAACTATTGAGTATGCATACATAGGATTGTATCAAATAACATTCATTTGTTTGTTTGTTAAAACTTGCTGCTTTTTTACCTCAACAAGAATTTTGACCTGGGATTCCATTTAAGGATAGAAATTATAAAGTCACCATAATTTTAAAGAGAGTAGGGAAAGCTTGAAGAAAATAGCTTCTTGACTTGTTTCCAAATCCTTATCAGGTAGCCATAGGAGGCATATATATTTTATTTGTATAACAAAGTAATATTCTGCATGTATCGGTATGTATATTTCTATTGTCTTGTGTTGTCTCTGTATTTGTGTATTTGCACACTGGGAGGCAGTGGGAAGGCTACATATGCTTTGTTCTAAGTCATATGACTAGGAGGGAAGGGGGTTAGAATAGCAGTCACCAACCTTCTGAGCCACTGCACAAATACCTCTCCCATAGGAATACATTGGGGGGATTTTTTTTTTCCTAGCCTCCAACCTAATCCAGTCATTTTCAGATTTTGTCTACTGTTTCCTACATACGAGTCTTTACTCTTATTTTGTTCAGCTTTCAGAGAGTTATCCTACTGAAAGACAAATAAAGTCCATAGATCCTTTATGCAATTTCTTTCCAGCTTTGAAAATTAAAGTAATCAGGATTTGATGGGCTTTTATATGTGGTCTTCTATATTAATGCACAGATTTATAGCCATCTTTTATCTTTTTTAATATAATTCTATGTAGTGTATGTTATGCTTCTAAAATAGTTGTTAACTAATTGAACAAAATCCATGGAAGCAAAAGGTCTATCAAGCAGTAGAATATTGCAATGTGGGAAGAAATATTTTGTTTTCCTTGATTTTCGATATTACTTGACCACTCACAGGCAATGTATGACTAATTTCGTCTGTATTGGGATTCATCAGGTATACCAACCGTTACATTTACTTTCTCTCTTGTGGAGTGGTGGAATTGTGGGGCCTGTATTATGAGGGCATGACATAAAATGATAGCTCTGTCTCTCTAGTCTGAGAATACAAATAAGAAAGATAAGATGTATACAATGCATAATTTGTTTTCCTTGGATTGCCCAAGGCTATGCAAGGCTATATCAAACATGAACTGATAGAATGAACTTAGAATAAGCTATTTTAACATTTTAGTGCCCAGTTCTGATAATGATGATGATGATGATGATGTTGGAAGGGACCTTGGAGGTCATCTAGTCTAACCCCCTGCTCAGGCAGGAAACCCTATACCATTTCGGACAAATGGCTGTCCAGTCTCTTCTTAAAAACTTCCAGTGTTGGAGCATTCACCGCTTCTGGAGGCAGGTTGTTCCACTGGTTAATTGTTCTAACTGTCAGGAAGTTTCTCCTTAGTTCTAGGTTGCTTCTCTCCTTGATTAGTTTCCATCCGTTGCTTCTTGTCCTGCCTTCAGGCGCTTTGGAGAATAGCTTGACTCTCTCTTCTTTGTGGCAGCCCCTGAGATATTGGAACACTGCTGTCATGTCACCCTAGTCCTTCTCTTCATTAAACTAGACATATCCAATTCCAGCAACCGTTCCTTATATGTTTTAGCCTCCAGCCCCCTAATTATCTTTGTTGCTCTTCTCTGTACTGTTTCTAGAGTCAACATCTTTTTTACATCATGGTGACCAAAACTGGATGCAGTATTCCAAGTGTAGCCTTACCAAGGCATTCTAAAGTGGTATTAACACTTCACATGATCTTGATTCTATCCTTTTATTAATGCAGCCTAGCACTGTGTTGGCTTTTTTGGCAGCTGCAGCACACTGCTGGCTCATATTTAAGTGATTGTCCACTAGGACTCCGAGATCCCTCTCACAGTTACTATTATTGAGCAAGGTACCATCTATACTGTACCTGTGCATTTGGTTTTTCTTGCCTAAATGTAGAACCTTACTTTTTTCACCATTGGATTTCATTTTGTTAGATAGCGCCCAATGTTCAAGTCTGTCAAGATCCTTCTGTATCTTAAGCCTATCTTCTGGAGTGTTGGCTATTCCTGCCAGCTTGGTGTCGTCTGCAAATTTGATGAGTTCCCCATCTATCCCCTCATCCAAATCATTGATGAAGATGTTGAAGAGCACTGGGCCCACTACACACTTCCCTCCATGTAGATGCAGTTCCATTGAGGACCACACGCTGAGTACGGCCAGTCAGCCAGCTATGAATCCATCTGGTGGTGATGCTGTCTAACCCACATTTTTCTATCTTACAAAGTAGTAGGTTATGATCTACTTTATCAAATGCCTTACTAAAGTCCAAGTAAATTATATCCACAGCATTCCTCTGGACCACTAATTTTGGCACCTGGTCAGAGAATGCAATAAGATTTGTCTGGCATGGTCTGTTTTTGACAAACCCATGTTGGCTTTTGGTAATGACTTTGTTTGCCTCTAGGTGTTCGCTGATTCGTTGTTTGATTATCTTTTCCAGAATCTTCCCAGGTATTGAGGTCAGGCTGATAGGTTTGTAATTTCCTGGATCCATTTTTTTCCCTTTTTTGAAGATGGGAACTACATCAGCTCTTTTCCAGTCCTCCGGTAGTACCCCAGTGCTCCAAGATCTTTGAAAAATATAGTTCAGTGGTTCTGAGATCACATCTGCCAGTTCCTTGAGAACCTTGGGGTGTAATCCATCTGGTCCTGGTGATTTGAACTTGTCTAGGCTGGACAGGTGCTCACTTACCATTTTCTTGCCTATCTTAACTTGTGTTTCTATTCTGTTTTTTATGGCACTATTTTTGATAGGTTGGTCTGTTTTTTCCCTTTGTGTAAAGACAGATGCAAAAAACGAGTTAGTTCTGCTTTCTCCCTGTTGCTTGTCACCTGTATGCTTTTTCTCTTTTATCCCCTAACAGCAGCGTGAGAGAGATTCATTTGAGCAGTGGAGAATCATCTACAGATGTATTGCAAACATTGTGGACGATGAGCATTTGAAAGCGAATTTTCCTGACATAAACCTAGCTCTCATTTACCCAGTCTGGTGCCTCCAATTTGTTAGAGTGTAGCTCTCAAACAAAATGTTCCGAATTTTGGAATTATACACTTGAAGGAATTCAAGTTTGGGGAAATTAAACTATTATACCACATTGCAGAATATAGAACGTGCCTCTGTGCAATATCTGTTATGTTCAAAATACACATACAGAAATCAACAAAAGTCTCATGTTTTCCAAGTCATTATCTTCTTGCCACTTTCTCCCACTAATGGACCAATCATTTCCTTAACCTTTTTCTTGTTTTTTACATGTTCAAAGTAGTTTTTTTTTGTTATTTTTGACTTTTGTCGCAAGCCTTATTTTGAGCCTTAGCTTTCCTCACTTCATCTTTGCAGGCTTGGGCTATTTGCTGATATTCTGCCTTAGTTATGTGCCACTCTTTCCACTTTTTATACTTGTCCTTTTTGTCTTTCAATTTATCAGAGAGTTCTTTATGCAGCCATGCTAGTTTCTTTTGAGAGCTGTTATTTTTATTCTTAGTTGGTATTGTGCTAGACTGGGCTTTTATAATCTCACTTTTCAAAATTTGCCAAGCTTCTTAAGTTGTTTGCTCCTTGAGGATTCTCATCCCTGGAAGCCTTCCCAAGCTCTCTCTTAAGTTTATTGAAATTAGCTCTCTTAAAGTGCAAGACTCTAGTTTGACTGTGTTCTATTGCTTGTGCTTGCATAATGTTAAATTCCAATATTGCATGATCACTCCCCCCCAAGGTTCCTGTGGCTTCAACACCTTCTATCATTTCATCTCTGTTAGTGAGAATTAAGGTCCAATATGGCTGATCCCCTAGTTCCCTTCTCTACTTTTTGGCAGACAAAGTTGTCTGCTAGGTTTGTCAGGAATTGTTTGATCTTCCACTTTGTGCAGAGTTTGTCTCCCAGTTGATGTCAGGGTAATTAAAGTCCCCCATTACTATTGTGATCTGCTTCCTACATATCTTAGTTAACTGACTAGCAAAAGGTTCATCTATTTGCTCTGCTTGGTTGGGTGGCCTATAGTATACACCATGGGTCGGCCAGCCGAAATATCCAACGAGCCGCACGGACCCGTTTCCCTAAAAAAAAAAACCCCTGGGAGCCGCACCTGCCCGCGCATGCGCGCGCGCGCGCGCATGTGCGCATGTGCGCATGCGCGCGCACCCATGCATGCCCGTTCGCGCACCCGTTCGCGCATGCGCGCCCATTCGTGCATGCGCACCCGTTCGCGTGCGCACACCCGTTCGCGCACACGCGCATGCGCACCCGTTCGCGCACGCGCCCGTGGCGGAGGCTCCGGAGCCGCAGGTGATCCCTCAAAGAGCCGCATGCGGCTCCGGAGCCGCGGGTTGCCGACCCGTGGTATACACCTATGGCAATGTCATTTCCCTCCCCTTTTATATTGACCCAAATGCATTCAAGACAGTTTTCATCATTGTGCTCTATTTCTGTAAAGATGTAGTTATTTCTTATATAGAGAGCAACTCCACCTCCATGTTTCTTTTAAATAATTTAAATCCCTCTAGCTGTGTGTTCCATTTGTGGGTTTCATCCCACCAAGTTTCCGTAATGGCAACAATATCATATCTGCCCTCATTTACCTGAATTTCTAATTCACCCTGTTTATTGCTCATACTCTGTGCATTGGTGTATAGACATTTTAGTCCTTTATATGACTGACCCTGTGTTTACTTTCTACAGAACCTGTGTGGTGCCTGAGTTCCCCTATTTTCTTACACCTGTTTGATTACTGCACTTGGTGTGACACTCACTATTAAAAGCTTGATTTTTGCTTGACAGCAAGGCTGATATTCTTATCTGCACACACATCTATGTTACATGCACTGATAACCCTATAACTTTTAGATTGTCTGGGACAGGAATGTTCTGTATCAATTAACTCACTATCCCCATTGTTCAGTTTAAATATTTTTGTACACTTTTTCATTGGACCAGCTGTAGACATCGTGACTAATATAACCAAAGCCTTCCCCTTTACACCACTCCTTTAGCCACATATTGAATTCTGCTATACGCTGACCTTTTCCATTTTGTTCCTTATACACTGGTAAAACCTCTGAAAAAGTAAGCCTACAGCCCATTATATTTCACCTGTTTTGAACTTGAACTGGTTTGTATATATGTAATTATTTCCCTCTTTTATGATTTTTACCAGGAACTGAAAAATGCAATACAACCTGATACAAGCCTAGTGTCAATAATGACTGTGAATAATGAAATAGGAGTGAAACAACCAATTAGTGATATAGGTACGTAGACATGAATTGTGATCTATGCTCCAAATAATGGCCTGTGTAAAACAATGGAGGACTCATCATATATAGGCTAACCTGGATTAATTGGTTAAAACTAGTGACAATTTTATTACATACTTACAGACACAGTATAGGTAGTCATTGATTTACAACAGCAAAAGGGATTGGAATTTTTGTCCTTAAATAATGCAGTCACGAAGCATGACCAAATCACTTAACAACAACAATCCATGCAACCCTACTTAATCCCATGGCCATTAGCTGAGGCAGCTTCTGGCCAGCTTCTCACAACGAAGTCAGCAGGGAAACAGGCAGGAAATAGCAAGTTTAGGCAGCTGGCCGGCTGGCAGGTAAGTGGGTGCTGCTGGGTAGGGAAGGAGATAGGAGGTGCAAGGGAGGCTTGGCAAGGCTTGGGGAAGATACATAAAGGTGCAAGGGAAATGCAGTGAGGATTGGGGAGGGTGCAAGGGAGATACAACAAGAGTTGGAGAGAGTGCATGGGGATGCATGAAGTATGAGGAAGGCACAAAGAGGCTCATGAAGGATGCACAGGAGTATGCAAGTGGCTTGCACAGTACAAGCGCAGAGGAGTTGAGTGAGTGGCATGGTGGGGGAGACTTACCCTAACAACTTGCGATCTATCTGGCTTCCCCATTTACATTCTGTGAATGACTTTCCCCATAGACAGGGAAAGGTCGCAAATGGGCATCACATGATAGCAGGACCCTGCAACTGGTCATAAGTGCAAGCTGGTTGCCAAGCGTCCATATCACAATCATGTGTCTGTGGGAATGCTGGAATGGCTGGAACTCTGAGGATCGATCATAACCACCATTGTAACTTTGAACGGTTGCTCAATGAATGGTGACAAGTTGACCATTAAACTGTATCAGTTTATTGCCTCCAGCTTCCATCATGAATTCTGCCAGTAAGTAAAATTTGTCTATAGCCTTACTGTCTAGTGGCTGACTTCTCTATATAATGCAAGAAAGAGTTTGAGGTTTATGAACTCTAGGTAGGAGAAGTTAACTTAGAAACAACCAGGGGATATTTCTTTCTTTTCTTTTTTGGTAGCCTTTCTTTTAGAGCTGCTCACTAGCTTCCAGGGCAGATGCTAAACACAACATTGAAGAAAGTGAATTAGTTAGTGAGCTGCCTACCTCCCTATATTAGAGACAAACACTTCCTATAAATCTGAATCAAGGAGTTATATATGAGGAAAAACAATTCTTTTGATTAATCCTCAAAATTATCCTTTCAAGATAAAATATTAGTTTGTATACTTAAAATACTTATTTTATGATGACAGAAATAACTATACTGTGGTGTTTTGTTTTTTTTAATTCCAGGTGACATTTGCAGTTCCAATAAAGTTTTTTTTCATACAGATGCTGCACAGGCAGTTGGAAAAATCCCTCTGGATGTTAGTGATATGAAAATTGATTTAATGAGCATAAGTGGCCATAAAATTTATGGTCCCAAAGGTATTAATATTTTGTGAGTCACTGTATTTAAGCAAGAAAGAGTCATTATTGCATGAATGTTTTAATTGCTGAACTGTACTTCATTGTAGTTTCCCTAAGATTATGGAGTGATTAATACTGAAGTAAGAGCTTATTATTCTTGTTATTTACTTTTTTAGAAATATTTAAAGATGTCTTTTGAAAAAGACAATCACATATTGAGGCATTATTTTAATTGAATTGTAGGATTTTTTTGTTATAATTCTTAAGCTTTTTATGCAGGAAAAGTATGTAAATATTTTAAAATTATGTGGAAGCATTATTTATTTTAAGATAGCATTGATCCAATTATTCTGTATAATCTAGGAAGTATTTAGATTTTCAGCTCTTTTGGGTGCATCAATGCCTTAGTATTTAGCAATGACTGAAAGCTTAAAGGAAACAGACAAAGAAGAATGGTTAAATAATTGAAACATATTGCCACTTTATAAACATAACCTGTCCCTATGGTAATTAAATTGAAACTGCTAAAGATTCTTTGTCTCCTCTGTAATTTTGGGTGTTAATTTCCCCCACTGATTTGTAGCCATGAAATTCAGTGTGAAGTGGTTATACAGTAAAGTCAGTTTGTTAGAAGTCCAATTTGCATTTGAATGTAAATGAATTTCTTCTAAGCAGTACAGTATTTCTGCAACAAACATAGCTTGATTTTCTGCATTATGGTTTTGTTATACAAGTAGTCCTCAACTGATAGCAGTTCATTTAGTGACTGTTCAAAGTTACAATGGCATTGAAAAAAGTGACATGACCGTTTTTCTCACGACCATTGCAGCATCCCTGAATTTCAGCATTTGTCTGAAATGGTATAGGGTTTCCTGCCTAAGCAGGGGGTTGGACTAGAAGACCTCCAAGGTCTATTCTATTCTATTCTATTCTATTCTATTCCATTCTATTCCATTCCATTCCAATGGTCACATGATCAAAATTCAAATGCTTGGCAACTAACTCATATTTATGACAGTTGCATGTCTCACGGTCATGTGATCACCTTTTGCAACCTTCTGACAAGCAAAGTCAATGGGGAAGCCAGATTCACTTAACAACTACCTTACTAACTTAATTACTGCAGTGATTCACTTGACAACTGTGCTAGGAAAGGTCGTAAAATTGGGCAAAATTCACTTAAATATTTCCCTTAGCAACAGACATTTTAGGCTCAATTGTGGTTGCAAGTCGACTATATTAGGAGAATTAAGCTTTCTAAATCGGGGTAACAGTTTGAATTCAGAAGTTGTATTAGTCTGCCTATTCACATATATCAGACAGGCTTTTCTTTTTCCATTCCTTTTTTTCTTTTCCTTTTTTTTCTTTTCTGTCCAATCATGCACAGAATTATAAGCACTTCAGCCTTTGATTTTGCATGGATTGATGAAGTAATACGCTTGACTTTTAGATTTCTGACACTGTTTAGAAAAAGGTCTGCTAGTTAGAAATGGAATTGATAAGTAGAATTAAGAATCCTAATTAAAAATTATATTTTGCGCATTTGTAAGCCTCTGAAATATTTTGAACTGAACAAAATTATTTGTGTGTTTAAGGGGTTGGTGCAATTTATGTCCGGCGGCGACCAAGAGTAAGAGTGGAACCTATACAGAGTGGAGGAGGTCAAGAGCGAGGATTACGTTCTGGAACTGTGCCAACTCCATTAGTAGTTGGCCTTGGGGCAGCTTGTGAATTGGCACAGCAAGAAATGGAGGTAAAAACTGTGATTCAATTTCTCTGTACAGGTAGTCCTCAACTTACAACTAGTCACTTACCATTTGAAGTTACAACCTACCCAAAGAAAAGGACTTATGACCCATATCCAACATTCCAACGGTCCGCCCCCATGATCACATGACCACACTTTGGGCACTCGGCAACATGGCTGCATTTACAGCTATTTCCAGCGTAGCCTGGCACTTACTTCTGGCTTTCAGCAAAACTGTGTCCATAGCAAGCAATGGGTTCACACTTACAATTGCCACATTCACTTAATGACTGCTGCAAAAAAGTTGTAAACTCATTTTATGACCATCATGACATACAATCATAATGGGCAAGCTCCACTATGGCCGTATGTTGAAGACTACCTGTGTAGTCTATCCACAGCATATTTAGGACTGTTTCTGTTTTTGACATATTCTTAGCATGATGATTTAAATTGAATGTCTACAATATCGTTACCAGCATGTAGTGATCTAGAATTGGATTTAATATGTCTTTTACCTATTGAATTATTTTGATCTATTTTTCACTCTTAGCGTTTTTTCAAAAAAATGTGCAGTGCAATTTGTTTTAGTAATAACTAAAATTCAATTATTTGTTGAACTGTCTTAATTTGTTTAATGTATCTATTATATGTCTTGTGACCCCTCCCATTTTAGTTCACAGGCCTTTTCTTACGAGTCTCACTCTTGGTACTGGTAAGAAAAGAGGTTTGGCAGTTTTTGTGATCACCAGTATTGAAGCAAATTCTATTGGATTTTTTCTTCTTCCTTTTTTTATAAGTGTCTCTGTTTTGCTTACATAACAACTCTAAATAAATCAACATTTATATTTACATTGCCCTTTGGGTAGTCTTTATTATGCAGAAGCAAACGGCATATAGGTAGTCCTCAGTTAACAACCAATCATTCAGCGACCATTGGAAGTTATGACACTGCTGAACGAGTGGTACTTACAACCAGTCCTTGAAGTTGTGGCCAGTGTGGCAACCCTGTGGTCACGTGATCGCGATTCGGATGCTTGGTAATTGACTAGCCCTTACAACAATTGCAGCATCCCATAAAGTCAAGGGGGAAACCGGCAGATAATGTTGCAATTTGCTCCCACTCCTATCACATTTTGTCAAGGATTCCCACTTTGAAATATGAGATCCTGGGAATCTTGTACTCTGTAGGATTTGCCTGCCCAGAGCATCCCTTGCTTGCATTCCATTGCTTATCCCCCACCCAGTGGGGTTCATGCTGGGCCATAGCACCCACCTGTGTACTTACCCACACTCTATAGCATGCACATCCCTGCCCAGCCACAATTGTGCCAGGCTACAGCACCTACTTGCTCATCCATACTCTAGAACTCACCCATCCACCCATTGGTCTGCTTGCGAACCACCTAAGGAATGGCTTGTGACTGGGACCTGCAACTTCTTGTCAGCTTTTCCATTGCATTTTCATGTTGGAAGCCAGCAGAAAGTCACAATTTGTGGTCATGTGAAATATTTAATTGATTGTTTGATTGTTTATATGCTGCCCATCTTACTATCAAGCAACTCTGGGGAGTATATACATTTAATAAAGAAATAATGACCCATAATCCTTGTTTAACAATAGCAACTGAGAATTGCTGTCACTATGTGATGCAGTGACATACTTCATGCTTTATAATTGAATTGCTTAGTGAAAGAAATTCCAATCCCAATTATTCTCATTTAGCAAGGAGTATACTAAAGTAATATTACAATAATAACAAAACTTTTATGGTTAATATGTATGAATTTTCTGTTTTCTAGTCCTGTTTAATAATAATACTAGAAATGATTAATGAGGCAATTAGAGTAAACTGGTCAAAGTTCAAATCTATTGTGATAAATTAATTAGTTTTTGTTTCTTTTCTAGTATGACCATAAACGAATTAGCTTATTAGCTGATAGGCTAATCACAAAAGTAATGTCAGAAATTCCTGATGTTGTAATGAATGGAGACCCAGTGCATCGTTATCCAGGTATAATTAGCAGAATGTTGACCTTTGTCATTATTCAGTTGTTGACTTTATATATAATTAGAAATTAGAATTAAATAACTCCAAGTGGTAATTTGTAGGATATTTGATATTGAAACATAATTCTGTAGTGATATCTCCTTTAATACTAACTAGCTGTTGCTCTGTAATGTCCAATGACTTATGGATTGCACGTCATTTTAATTATGTTTTATATCTCCAAAAATTACTTTTAAATAGGGTGCTAGAATAACTCCAATGTGTGGAAGTGAAGAGCAGAGAAGAATCCTCTTATAGTCAAGGAAAATCTTGTTTCTTTTTTCTTCATTGCCATCTTCATAACTGACTGACTCTAAGGGTCTTATAATGACAGCTGCAGCATAACAGATTGCTTGAATATATAACCACATTAATTTTCATAGCTGCTATATGGCACTTCAGAAGACATAAAAAATAAAATTCCTGTAAAGAAGAATAGTTCTAAATACTGGAAGTTTAAGATTATTAAATAATCTGACCTTGCTCTGTTAACACAGGCTGCATCAATTTATCATTTTCGTATGTGGAAGGGGAAAGCTTGCTGATGGCCCTGAAAGATGTGGCACTCTCTTCTGGAAGGTATAACTTTATATGTAAAATGGCACATGATTCAGCTTAATCTGTTTCTAGAGAAAAGACTGCTTGGAATTTCCAAAGAAACTGGAATTTTGAAAGAAAATCAGAATAAAAGAGGCATATAGCCTAAAAATCTAGGCTGCATCTGTATTCATTCTATTCAGAATCGTCTTCTTAATTATGAATGGCATTGACTGGCTTCCACTCATTTCACTTAAAAAATGCTGTTAAGATTTCAGGTTCCTTTTTAAAAACTGTAGATATGTGCTAAACTGGAGAAACTAGCAGTGAGGTTTTACTAGTGAGAACGGAAACCATCAGCTAATTCTTTTTGCTTAATCTTTTTTCTTCTCAATTATTTTAATAATTTGAATGTGCCAATGAATTCATGGGATACTTCCAATGATCCAGTTCACGTGTAATCCTCTTGACTATATTGTCTTATATTTGGCTCTTTTTTCTTTTCTTTTTTTTCCTTCTCCATTCCTTCATTGATTTTGCAAAATAAATCCTCTTTTCAGAGAAACATGCCACTTTCATTAGAACCAGGTTTCCAAAGTGATTAAAAGAAGGTTTTTTATTTATTTATTAAAAGAAGGTATATTCAGAGTATATCTAATTGTAACCTGCTGCTTTCATGCCTACTCTTGCTTTGCATTAAAACAAGTATCATATTATTTTCTTGTTAGTGCTTGTACATCTGCATCTTTGGAACCGTCATACGTATTGCGTGCAATTGGAACAGATGAAGACTTGGCTCACTCATCCATAAGGTAAGGGTTATTTTGATAAAAGGAAAATTGCGTGTCATCTTTGTATATATGTTTTGTGCTTGATTTGTGTTTTACTTTATTTCAGATTTGGAATTGGACGTTTTACTACTGAAGAAGAAGTAGATTATACTGTAAATAAATGCATACAACATGTGAAAAGATTAAGAGAAATGAGGTAAATATTTTTTATTAAAAATAGCATTTTTCTTTGTTTAAAATTAAATTTAGATAAAGATTATGAAGAGAATTAGATTATTTGTTATCTCCTTCAGTTGTGTCTGCTGTGAAATTATCAGATCTATATAGCTAATTTAAATGGCTGTTACCTAGATCCTGTATGTATGCTTTGTCATTAGAATTATACTAATAGTATTATATGTTATATGTTGTATTCAGATCTAACATGGGTAACAATGTTTTGGATGCATCACAGGTATCTTTGCTGTATCTGTCAGTAGCTGTCTGTAAAAAAAAAGTATTATTTGTCTTATAACAAATATATAGTTCTGAGGAACTGAAATTTAATTTTTCTTCTTATTTTACAGCCCACTGTGGGAGATGGTACAGGATGGAATTGATTTGAAAAGCATTAAATGGACACAGCATTAAAATACGTATATATCAGACTGCATGGTTGTGGATTAAATGTTTCTGTACATTCCTGAGAAAAAGTATATAGTTTCAAGTGTGCAATCCGTGGGTAACCAGTGAAATGCTCTTTTTAAATACAGAGCCTGAAAACTAATTCTAAGGCAAGAGTTTTGTTTTGTGCATTAACTTTCACATAAAGAAGTATACGTGGACATAAAATATGATGACACCAAAGAAATTGCGGTACTTTTATTTTTAGGTGATCTTGTTGCAGCTTGGTATAATGAGACTTCAGAATTGTATCATTGTGGAAAAATGGTTGATTTTGTTTCTTCTGTAAGCATCATGAGGCTATTCTGAATGTATTTTATCAACATATTACTTTTCAGAAACATACATTCAGGAATAATGTTTCTTATACTTTACTAAATCCTATGTCTTATGCTTACACACTAGTGCTTGTTATATAGCAGTGAGCATGCTAAGCTAAGTAAATCTATAGGTAGATTTTCCTGTATAAAATTCAAGTGAAAGTGAAAGAATTAATGTTATGTATTTCATACAGTTATGTATTTCATGTAGAAGCTGCACAAATGCAATTTTTGTGCTTACACAACTAATAGAAAAAAATATGGAATACAATAAGAATTTCTTTGTTGCATTTGTAGACCAAGAGAAAACATTTGATAGAGTTCATAGGAAACTGTTATGGCAAACACTGACCCAATATGGAGAATGTAAAAGCTTATATAATGATTGCAGAAGTGTAGTCAGAACAAACCAAGGAACATCAGAACCCTTCATATCCGGAGTAAAACAGGCATGTGTACTATCACTACTATTGTTTATCACCTACATTGACAGCATAAGCAAAGAAGACAAACCCCCCAAGAATGGAAATAATATCAACAAACTACTCTGCAGATAATTAGGCATTGATAGCAAGTACATCTAAGAAATTGCAACAACATCTTATGGCCATGAACCAAGAATGCCAGACAAATAATACAAGAATCAGCAAAGAGAAAACAGAAGTAATGGCAGTTGGAAGAAAAAAGCATATCCTAAACATAGTAATAGAAGAAACAAGCATAAAACATGTATCAAAGTTCAAATATCTAGGAACAACATTCGCCAAAGATGGTAAAATGGACGAAAAGATTAACATAGGATGCAGTAGGGCAAACCAAATATTAGGACAGCTTGCTCCAGTCCTACAATATAAGGCAGTACCGATCAACACAAAGAAACATTTCATACAAAGCATATTCATCCTCACCCTATGTTACCAGTGCCAAACATGGACACGTCCGACAAAACAAACGAAAGTTAGTCATCACGGAAGAGAAGGAGGAGGAGGAGTTCATGCAGTCAACATGTTGATTTTTAAAGGTAATATAAGAGGATGCTGGGTTAAAAGAACAAATTTGTTTGGAAATTGCCTGCTTCTGTTTTCTCATATTCATTAAAAATATTTGTTCCTTTTTGCTTGGCAAAGCGATAAGGCTAGTACCTCTCACATTCTGAGATTCTATTTGCCTTAGACTGAATCTTCTACTATTCTTCCTCCAATAATGCTGCTCCACACTATCTCTGGAAGCTGAAATATTCTAGCTACATGGATAGCAGTCATCCTGATTGGATTCCAGGATATTTTTATGGTGCCATTCAAGTTATTACATCCATGTTGTGACAGACAGGGGGGAAAAGAAGAAATAGTGGATTAGTTTTATGGTCATGTTCTATCTGAAATAAATTGAACAAGTATGATGTATTGCTTATGGTTGGAAATCGGAATGTCAAAGATGAAATAGTAGGGAAGAAAAGCAATTGGACTGTATGGCCTAGCAAACAAAAATGAAGCAAAAAAACTTATCAGTTTCTGCTAATTGAATTATTCCTTCATTGCTAAGTTTTCAGAAGGTGCTAACCTTGAATTGATATGTTGAAGGACACTAATGAAGAGATAATTGATTCAAAGATCAAATAAAGATGGAAATAATGTAATTTTGTACAGTAGAGAAATCAATATCTAAAAAAAATGTTAGAAGATATTGCTTATATACAAGAACCTTTGGTGTTAGGATATGAAATTAGATTAATATACTATTCATAAATTTAAAAGACCACAGAATTTGATGGACTCTATAGAAATATGGCAAGAAAGAGGAGAAGAATCAGAAAAAGATTCCAACCAAATTATATACCAAATCTGGAGAATGACACAGTGACACACGGACTGAAGAAGTCAATCTACATACCAATACCAAAGAAATATTTAATGAAGTATTCAAACTCTTATAAAATATTCTTAATTTCACATCCTAGGAAAACAATGGATGGAATCACCCAATGCAGATTAGAGGACTACATGGTAGAGATGCCAAATGTTCAAGATGGGTTTTGCAAATGTTGAGGGACAAGACACATTAGATCATTGTCCTCTTGTGAAATCTATATCCAGAATAAGAAGCCGCAGTCTGGATGAAATATGGCAAAACAGACTGGCTCCATAATGACAAAACAGTGAGACAAGGCTTATACTATCTCATTAATTCAGTCTGCATGCTGAATACATAGTGAGACAGGATTGATTAGAAGAAGCTGCACATTTAAAATTGATGGAACAATGTAAATAACCAGCACTATACTGATTACATTACTCTCATATGTAAAAATGCAAACCATTTGTAAGGTCTAATGAATTTAGGAAGCACAGAGAAAAATGAATCTAAGATTAAATGAAGACAAAGATACCAAAGTGTTGACAATTTCTTCCTTTTAGGATTATCAGTAAAGGAAGCAGCATATAACAAATACGCCTTGTATTAATACATAGGATATCTATGAGAGCCTTTAAAAAAATGTTCAGATGTTACGACGTACCTGTATCTACAAAGATTAGCACTGTGCAGGCAGTACTTTCCTTGTGATGCTCTATGGAAGAGACATCTTGGCTTTGAAGAAGCAGGATAGAAAGTATTGCTGTTTTTGAATGTTGGTGTTGGAAACTTGTGAAAATACAATAGCCAAGAAAATAAACAAATGGATCACAAAAATAAAACCCAAAATTCTCACTCAAGCCTCAAATTGTATTTTGGGGACATTACATGAAGATCTAGTTTTCTTTAGAAGTCTATAATGTCTTACATCTTGTGTAGTATAACACATATAAACAAGATTATAGTCCCAGTAATATAACTGCCTCCAGGCACTAATCCACATCTGCTGCTTGGCCAGATGTAATGGGATGTGAGAATAATTTTGAGGAACAAAGAACTACAACCAAGACAATAAAATAAAATAAATCTGAGGCCAAACAGAAATGTAATTTGAGGAAATATCTGACTTGACTCTCCCTATAACTCTGTTATAGTTAAAGGCAGGGAGGGGGAAGGCTCTTTCAAACTTGAAACATTCTGTTACTATAACTCCATAATAAGTAGTATTAGTATTCATAACTTTGATTTTCTAGTCTGGTCTCTACCTCAAAGGGCTGACATGCTAGCAGGGTACAGCTATGTACCAAAAGCATATTGATATCTTATTCCATACTATTGGATGATCTCTCCCAATAGCTTCATGTAGATGTTAAATAATGGAGGCGGAGGGCCCAAGGGTTTGATCATTAGCACAGAAATCAGCTCTTCAGAAAGGATTTCCAGTGGGGCACAGCACATCCCATCTCCAGCCTAGTTAACACATTTGATGGCATTGAAGACAGTTGACAGATCCAGCAAGATCAGGATAGTCAGCCTCTCCCTTATTCCAGACCTTATTACAGGTCATCCATAACAGCAACTAATGTAAAGGTAAAGGGTTCCCCTGTCCAGTCATGTCTGACTCTAAGGGGCGGTGCTGATCTCCTAAGCCGAGGAAGCCAACCTTGTCTGAAGATATTTCCATGGTCATGTGACAGCATGACTATACACCAAGGCGCACAGAACAGTTACCTTCCCACTGAAGTGATACCTATTTACTCGCATTTGCATACTTTGAATTGCTAGGTTGGCAGGAGCTGGGTTAAATAACAGGAGCTCACCCCCTTGTGCAGCAGTGGGTTCTCAAAGGGCTGTCAGTTTTCCATCTGACAAGCTCAGTGTCTAACCCAACCAAGCTTGGCTGATCCAAAAAGCTAAAAAAGATGACACCCAGTTACTGGGCTGAGAGATTGGACCTAGATTTCAGAACTGAAAATGGACGGGGCACTCAGTCACAAAATCATTCTCAAGAAAGCACCTGCAAAGGATTTTTGTTTTCTTACGAAGAAAACAACATGTACGTGTTCGTGCGCTTGGCAAAGAGTCAAGCTCGACTGAGGGAGGGGGATTTTATTTTCACCTGGTGCAATTAGTTTGTTTTTGGAGTAGCGCTGCGTGAATTCCTCCGCTAGTTTGAAACACGTGGCTTACTACTTTACTGGAGCACAACGTGGAGGCAATTGTGGCTCATTCAATCGGCCGTGATGAAACGAGTCATGCTTTAGCGTGAAAGCTGAATGTGTCTATGTGTAAAACGGGGGTCGATATCGCTGGGAGACCTATTGGTACCTGTTAAGTGTTGTATTTTATGCCCTCTTGGTTCTATGTTCACAGAATAATTACCGGTACTGTGCAAAATGGTGTTTCGTGCCTTTCGTGAAGATTAGTAACCGAAGCGCTCGGCGCAAAGGAAATATTAATTTTTAGAGCACTTAGCAGCTTTGCACCACTTCAGCAGAAAACAGTGTTTTTGAGGAGGCGCTTTTAGCGCGACGCCTCGGTGCCTTTAATTCTCCCGAAAAGTCTCATCGCATCACCTTGGTTTGCTTGGGGTGCCGCCCATTATAGACCCTCCTTCCCTCTCTGTCTCCCAACGGGACGGGCAGGAAGGCGGTGCGGTCGGACAGCCATTTTGTGGCGCTGCTCGGTGGCTGGCGCCGGGCTCGGCGGCGAGTTGGTTTCACTCTAACCCTTTTTTCCCCGTACAGGCTCCTCGGTAAGAACATGGAACTCTCCTGCCTCGCTGAGGAGCGGGAGGGAGACCGGGCTTGCCCACCCCGGCTGCAAGCGAAACATGGCTCTCTTTCACTGCGGCTGCACAAAGGCGGCGGCTCGGAGGGGGCGGGAATTAGGCCTGAGGGAAATTTCAGAGCCTCGTTGCCTTCTTTAGATCCATAATGTGGGGTTCTCGGTACGATTTGTTCGGAGGATGTGTAACGTCCCCATGGTATATTAGTCTTGGCGCGCAGGTTTGTGTTGTTTCTATGAATGGCTGAGCTGGCTCCGGGCAGTGAAGATTTGCCTATGGGCCTCGTCGTTTTGTAACCCCGTTTCTTTCGGGGTAGGTGAGTATTAGTGCTGTTACCGTAAATTGGCTGCGTGAAGCCAGGCTTCTCCAGGGCCTCCTCGGGCCTAATTTGATGTGGCCCAGCCAAGGAAAAGTGCAAGCCCCCTCGTTAAAAGAGAGGGAAGCGAAGTGAGGCTGTTTGGGATTTTAAGCCAAGATGGCCTTGGCTGCGGAAAACGCTGCAACGATCACAGCTACTACAATACGTCTGCTTCTTTCTGGGTTGGAGTTGAATAAAATTGCTCTCTTGCGCATATTCGTAGTAATACTTGGCTTAATCTAAAAACGCTATTGCTATTTTTTGATCTTTTCGGACTGATAACGAGTGTCATTTCGTACAAGTTCCGGTATTGGTGTGTATTTGTTTTTTGTTTTTTTTAAAATCGTGAATGGTCTTAAGGTATGCATTGACTGCATTTTTTCATTACGTAAATGCGAAATCTGAAACTGGTCCTTCCTGGATGCAATCTTGTGATGTGATAACAGGTGAAAACTAAATGTCAGTATTGGTTAAAGTGATTTAAAGGAAATTTTTTCATAAGGCTTGGTGTATATGTTCAGCGTGGATATTTTTTTTAAAAAAGATCTATGTTGAAAAAGAGATAAATCAATTTGTTCTGGAGAGATGAGGGCCAAAGTAATTATATATAGAATTTATGTTTTGAAATCTTGATAATATAGAGCTGTATTGGATACTTTATTATGTTGACTTATTTTTCATGTTGGAGAATGGTATAAATGCAAAAAGAAAATACTAAGCAGAAGCAATAATTGATGTGAATTCACTTTAAAAAGTCACAGAAATTTAAATGTGTTGAAGTACAAATGGATAAAATAGCTTCATAAACGTTTTCAGAAATAAGATTTGGTATTTTGAGTTTGGTTAACTTGAATTGGAAAGCTTGGCTGTCATTTGTCTTAATATTGACTTTTCAGCTGTGTGAATTAATTTATTTTTGTTTTCTTATCCTGTTCTCTTCCCAGATGTTGGGTAAGCAATTATAGTGTCTAACCGAAGGATCCAAGAAAATGTTGAGAAGCTGTTTTGTACTTAAGAATATTTTACTTTGTCATACTTTCACAAGTATCTTAGTTCCATAGGACTTTGATGTGTACTTTCAAAATTCAAGTGCAGATGTTGGAAGTGAGATTTGTGAAAATAATTAGCCCAGTTACCAGCATTGGAATAATGAAGATCAGACACAGACACTGCAGAAAGTTTCAGCATATTAATTTTTCTACACACACGCACGCACGCACGCCACACATTCTGATGGTTTTAATATGTAGTCATGCATGAAGTTTATACAAAATAGCAAGGGGAAAACAGCATGTTGACAGATTCTTTTTAGTAGAAATATCAACAAGTAAACTGCAGCTTCTAACATGTCTTATGGACAACTTCTGAATTATATGAAAATGAAATTATGTACAAAACGTTCACCAGGATTTTTGTTTTAAGTGAACAAAAGTACAATATGTGCCAATATATTCTTTCACGAACCAACACAAATATTTTACAGTCTTGTTTAGAAAGCCAGTAAATATTCTGTTCAGTTTTCTAGAGTTGGAGATGTGTTTTTTTCCTTGCTAATATTTGAGGCTTTAATTTGAATTTGGTGGTAATTAATCGTGATTATATTATGCCAGTTTTAAACTCTTGATAAATTATTGGAATACAGGTCACTAAAAAGTTCCATTCTGTAATGCTTAAATACCCTTGGTTCACATCACTACTTGCTGAGGCATTCATGACATTTTTATTCTATTTGTTTGTTTGTTTAGTTTTCTTTCTTTAAATAGGATATTATTTTAGATTTTGTAGTTAATGGGTGCCAGATTACAGATCTTGTAGTAAAGGAGGTATTCCTAAACTGCCAAAATGGACACCCTTGCTGAATGTTTGGTACTTTTTTGATTGTGGAATAATATTTTGGTCTACTCCATTGAGAATGGAATTGTCCTGTTTCTAATTTGTATTGGATTATACCATTTTTTTGTAACTCTGAATTGGTCAGTGATAGTTTTATAGAAAAATATGTGAAGGGAAGGTTGATGCATGGTGTTGAGGATTTAATATGATTTCTGCAACTGTGGCAGGATCTCAATGGTTATTACCGTATGTTTAGAGAGGTTTTTCCTATATAACTGGATGAGAAATTACTTCTAGTTTTCCTTGATAGGGGAAAATAATCATCTTTTTGAAACCAGTATTGGCAAATTATATATCTAATGAGAATACAAGTTTGAGAGAACACAGTATGTTATGGTTTTTAGTTTATTTTCATGTTTATGTTTGTACTTTGATATAAAATAAATACTAATTGCAGTTATTGTGAACTAGTGTGAGGGATAAACAGAAGCTTTAATTTGGGCATACTCAAACTTGTGGTTTGCTGTATGTTGGGAGTACTTTATCATGGTTTTGCCCCCAAGGTTTCTTTAATGCACAGTTCAGAATGGACTGTTAACTCTAGCTATATGTTGCTTGCATTGATTCTTGCCTCCATTTATTCTTTATTGCAGTCTAAAAGTTGGTTTTAATTGGTTGCCCACAGGATTGACTTGGCTTCTACTACTTGTTAAGGAAAAAAAAAGTCTCACCTTGCAGGTAAGATGCTCTCAAAATATATTTATGATTAATGAGCACAATTTGACTATTAAAGATTATTTTGCGGTGATTTTGAATATATGCATTGATTTTAAACATTTCAATCACCAAAACAGTACAGATTTTTTCTGCTTGATGTCCCAGTTTAATATTTGTATTTATTTACTTTTAACAGATTTTTAGAACATTTCTTGAATATATGAACAGGCTGTTTTTCTGGAGAATGCTGCTTGTTTGTGCTGGTTGTACTTTCAATATGAAGAGGCTGTTTATGTACAGTCATTATGTTTTGTATTTCAGAAGAATGTTTTTTTATTTCTTTACATTTTAAATTGTTCATAACTATCGTTATGAAGACAGTTGTGTGAATTTTTTAAAGCTGTATATGTCTCTCATATCTATCCAGTATTAATTTTGAAGTATAGACGAAGGTGCCTAATGTCTATTAGTACAGGTAGTCTTCAACTTATAACTACAACTGACCAAAAATTTCCTTTCCTAAGCAAGATGGTTGTTTTGCCCCATTTTACAAACTTTCATGCCACGGTGAATGAATCACTGCACTTAGTTTAGTTTGTTAAGTGAATCTGGCTTCCCCATTGAGTTTGCTTGTCAGAAGGTCACAAAAGTTGATCACATGATCCTGGGATAATGCAGCTGTCATAAATACACGCCAGTTACCAAGAGTCTGAATTTTGGTCATGTGACCATGGAGATGCTGCAATGGTTGTAAGTGTGAAAACTGGTCATAAGTTATTTTTTTCAGTGCCTTTGTAATTTGGTCACTAAATGGTTGTAAGTCGTGGACTACCTGAATTTTGAGCAAATTTATTTTATTGAATTATTTGATTACAAATATGCAGCTATCTGCATTGGTCTCAAAATTGTTTATGGTTGCAGAGAAAGTTTTGGATATAACTCTTAGTAATTGCTTTCTTAGATGATAATTGCATTTTGCTTAGTAATTGGAAATGTAGAGTAACTTATGTGTTACATCAAAGGACATAAGTATGATTTCAGTACTTGTATGGATCAAAGCAGTATTCTTCAAGTCTTGAGAAATCTCCAGCTTATCTTCAGCCAAAACCTGTATTTGGAGATGTATTGTAGAGTTCTTACATATATTTTATATATTTTTACAATAGTTGGCCTGCTGTTGTGACTTTCCTTATATTTGACCTATCAGGTGATGGCCACAGAGAAAGGCAAATAGCTTTGGCTAGGTCATCAAACGTGTAATTTGTTTAATAATCAGTATAGCCCTTAAAAACTGAATAAAAGCATCAGTAGGATTTGAATATTTATTTGATTGATAATACCTGAATCTTTGGAAAATGAATATTTATTGGATTGTTAATGCAAAATAAACCCCTTAAGTCTTTATAAACACAAGAAAAGGCTAAGGCAATTATATCACCTAAAAGACTGAGTAGGCCACTTGGTTTTACCACTCAACTTACAAATTTATTCATGGTAGGTTCTACATTGAATGTATGGTTCAAAGGCACATATGTCTAAGCATTTAAATACCTCTTTTATTCCTGTTTGATCAATGATGATCAATGTTACAGTAGGTAATTTTCTAATTTCCTATTAAATGCTCACTTTTGATATTAAATACATTTAATATTGAAAATTGGACTGCTTCTAGTGTTTTTAACTTTTAAAGCATTAGGCATATTTACATGTGACCATTACATAGGAACTCAATTTTAAACTCATTCCTTGTTTATTATATATATATGCCTTAAATTATAATAATTATACTTTATAATTAATATAATATAATTATAATTAACTAGTTTGTGTGGATTTTGAACTGTCTTCCATTTGAGGAACTTATATTTTTGGGATACAGTATTTCTCCCATTGCAAACTTGGAAATGCATTTTTTACTAATACCTGTTATGGCATTTGGAAGATTTTATTTGCTTTCTTTAACAGTATTGGCCAATAGTGATTTTAATACATATAAAGAATTTGCTAGCAGGAAAAATTATTACATAAAATAATCTTTATACATATTTTTATACTAGATGATGATTTTGGAAATAAAAAGCAAATATCAATCATGATTAGGTGAAAAAATGGTTTAGAATATATTTGTAGGGTTTGGCATTAGCTTTTAAGTAAAAAAATTACCCATAGTTCACTTACGACATGGCACTAGCTATAGTTTGCCAATCATCTTCCTCCCAAGCTGCCTCTCTTGACAGTTTTTACAGAGGGGAACCAGTAATTCTAGCTCATTTTCCAAGTTAATTGTAAAAATAATAAAAGGATACAAAAATAATTACATCTGGCTTATCAGTCTGGGTAGATATGACATCCTTGACATTCTGGTTAATGGCCATGTGAGCACCATCTGGTGTCACTCTTTATAATCATATAGCTTTCATGTAGGAAAGCATGCTACCAAATCTAGAGCAGTTGCCAATTCCAATTTGACAAAAATATGAAAAACTAATTACTGTTACACATACCTATTGTTTTAAAAATTCAGAAGATGCAGGCTTGCCTCTGCAGAAGTTGTTAGAGTATCAGTTGGCATTTTGATTAGTGTTAAAGAAAATGGCAGGTACTTGAGAATTGAATTAAATACTTAATCATAGAAACTAATTGGGAGCTGCATTCAGTGATCGTAGCACACCCATTCACCAGGAATCTGACTAACTTTTAGAAAAGGCAGATATGCTGACATGGGTCTATGGTTTGATGATCTAGCCTGAAGAAAACCATAGTAAGGTTCAGATATGATGTAGTTTATGTTGTGAATACAGTACAATACACCCCAAATAAAGAATGCTTCTGGCGTAATTCTTCTGATTTGGCACAACCTTTTGTCCATAATACAAGGAACCCCAATTATGTTGTATAAGGTGACACAAAATTGCCTCTCCAATTTTGCCTTGTCATTAAGTTTATTTAATTATTATACATTTTTCAGGTATGGGAGTATTAATATTTTAATAGCAGAATTTATGATGTTGCCAGTGATTGTGTGTCTACATGTTCTGCAGAATTTGTAGATCATCATAGCCCTACCACTCCCAATTTCAATGTCTTCTCAGTGTATTATATACAGGTAGTCCTCAACTTATGACCCCAATTGAGCCCAAAATTTCTGTTGCTAAGTGAGATATTTGTTAAGTGAGTTTTGCCCCATTTTACGAACTTTCATGCCACAGTTAAGTGAACCATTGCAGTTGTTAAGTTAGTAACATGTTTATTAAGTGAATCTGACTTCTCCATTGACTTTGCTTGTCAGAAGGTCGCAAAAGATGATCACATGACCCTGGGACATTGCAACTGTCATAAATATGAGTCAGTTGCCAAGCATCTGAATTTTGATTATGTGACCATAGGGATGCTGCAACGGTTGTGTGAAAAATGATCATAAGTCATTTTTTTTAGTATATTGTAACTGAACTGTCACTAAATAAACTGTTGTAAGTCGAGGATTACCTGTTTTGATGAATGGATGGCTTTGTTGCATCATTAGTTTTAGTATATATAGAGATATACATGCATACACATATTTTAAAGGAGAACTAAATTTCTTTTGAAGATTCTAGCAGCATGACCTTTTATTAATTTCCTGTCTTATTTTATCTGTTTTATAAATTCTAAGGCATTGGTTAAGCTTTCATTCTTAGAACTATTAGTTTTTTCTTGTTTCAGTTAAAATAATGTTCTCTGCAACCATAAGGAGACTTTAGTTTTATTTTTTTGTCTCAGTTTTCTGTCTATGTAAAATCCAAGGCAAATTACAGCAATTAAAAGTACAATATTAGAAATGCAAATTATAAAAGATAAAATAATTAAAAACAAGGCAAATTTAAAATCATAACTCAGTCAAGTAAACGCTTGATGAAAGATGGGTTTTCACACTGTTCTTAAATTCTACGGTAATATGGCCTGAACAAACCTCCTTGGAGAATGTATTATTCTATAGCAAGGGAACTGTGCAGTAGAGGATTCTCTCCTGTGTATTGGATGGGTAAACGTTTGACAGTTTTGGAGGTGGACTTTCAAAAGATCCCTTTCTGCTGAATTAAGTAACCAGGCAGGCAGATGGATACAGCAAAAGGCAATCCCTTTCATGAAAACGCTTTTAAAAAATGGGATTTTTGAAATAATGAAAATCCTAATAGAGCAGATTCTTGGAATCCCAGCATTCTTTTTAATGTTTGGAAGATTTTCATGTTAAATCATATGTTAAATAGTAATTCTTGATAGTGTATACATTCATAGATATTCCAGACCTTTTATTATAGAAATATTTGTATCATTGCTACTTAGCTGTTGATGGCTATATTTTAATACTGTCAGTAGTAGAAAGATCTAACATTGGTTTTATAGAGACTGAGAAATAAGAGTGAACTGGTGGTTTGTAGCCTATTCCTAAAAAAGAGAAGGTGCTATAGAGGCTAGGAATTCTAGAGTTTTTTGTCCAAATACAGTGTCAGATCCTCTAGCTTACACAAAGAAATTACTGTAGGAGAGAAAAGGAAACTTTACCAAGGGATGAAGAGGGGCCGTGAGCAGGATGCAAAGATGCAAAGTGATCAGATATCTAGAATTGTGGTTTTAATGCCTATTTATCTTTAAAGAGTTATTTGTTATAGTTTGGGCCTGAAATATAAGCTTTGATTATAATTTTTCCAGCCTGCTTCAAATGCAATTTGTGGATTGGATTGTGTAAAGTTCTGATTTGATGCTCTCTTGGAGGGTTTTTCTTTTTCTTTTTTTTTTTCCGGTGCCAGTTCTTGACTGGATCCATGCTAACAGTTTTGGCACTTCATGTTGCAGTTTACTTGAAAGACTTGTTACGATCTTGCTTTTACATTAGTCTTTGTAGAAAGTACCATGTAAATAGATGTAGAAAATAGAATTCTCATTCAAGATCTTCAGGAACATTAAAAAGTAATAATTTCTAGGTTAAACATGTGGTGTCATGAATAGTCTGACCTAGTCGTTGCTTTTCTCATCTGCAGGTGTGTGTATTTCAGCGCAGCATGGCTGTGGTCATCCGCTTACAAGGTCTCCCAATTGTGGCGGGGACTATGGACATTCGTCACTTCTTCTCTGGATTGACCATTCCTGATGGGGGCGTGCATATTGTAGGGGGTGAGCTGGGTGAGGCTTTCATCGTCTTTGCCACTGATGAAGATGCAAGGCTTGGTATGATGCGCACAGGTGGTACCATTAAAGGGTCCAAAGTCACCCTGTTGCTAAGCAGTAAAACTGAAATGCAAAACATGATTGAACTCAGTCGTAGGCGTTTTGAAACAGCAAATCTAGATATACCGCCAGCAAATGCTAGCAGATCTGTTCCACCACCTAGTTCTGGAATAAGTAGTAGGGTGACTCTTTCTACTACAGTATCTAATTTTAACAACCCTTCTCCTAGTGTAGTAACTGCAGCTACTTCAGTTCATGAAAGCAACAAAAACATACCAACATTTTCCACTGCTAGTATGGGAACTGCACCTCCCAATATGGGTGTTACTTTTGGAAGTCCCACTTTTAGCTCTACTATATCTAGTACTGCATCGCCAATGAACACAGTTCCACCTCCACCAATACCTCCTATTCCAGCTTTACCATCATTGCCCCCAATGCCTTCTATTCCTCCCATACCTGTTCCGCCTCCTGTTCCTACATTGCCTCCTGTGCCTCCTGTCCCACCAATACCTCCTGTTCCTCCTGTCCCACCTATGACATCTCTGCCTCCTTTATCAGGAATGCCTCCTATGAATCCCCCACCTGTTGCTCCTTTGCCTGCTGGAATGAATGGGTCTGGAACAGCAATGAATTTAAGCAGTAACTTGAACCCAATGTTCATGAATCCTATAAATGCTATTCAGATCAATTCTCAAAGCGTGAAATCTCTTCCTATCAATCCAGATGATTTGTATGTCAGTGTTCATGGAATGCCATTTTCAGCAACAGAGTCTGATGTCAAAGATTTTTTCCATGGACTCCGTGTGGATGCAGTACATATTCTGAAAGATCATGTGGGACGCAATAATGGAAATGGACTAGTTAAGTTTTGCTCTCCTCAAGATACATTTGAAGCCTTGAAAAGAAACAGGATGCTGATGATTCAGCGTTATGTCGAAGTTAGTCCGGCAACAGAGAGACAGTGGGTTTCTGCAGGAGGTCATATAACATTCAAGCAAACTATGGCTCCTTCTGGACAAAACCATCCTCCTCAAACTCTCTCTATGTCCAAATCTCCTAATGGACAGAAAAGATCAAGATCCAGATCTCCTCATGATCAGGGCTTCTGCGTTTATTTGAAAGGTCTTCCCTTTGAATCTGAGAACAAACATGTAATTGATTTCTTTAAAAAACTAGATATTGTGGAAGACAGTATTTACATAGCTTATGGACCCAATGGGAAAGCACTTGGTGAAGGTTTTGTTGAATTCAGAAATGAAACTGACTACAAAGCAGCTTTGTGTCATCATAAGCAGTACATAGGAAATCGTTTCATTCAAGTTCATCCCATAACTAAAAAAGCTATGTTAGAAAAAATAGATATGATTCGGAAAAGACTACAGAATTTCAACTATGATCAGAGAGAAATTATGATAAATGCAGAAGGAGAGACGAGCCCATCTAAACTCTGTGCACACATATCTAATATCCCCTACAATATTACCAAAATGGAAATTCTTCAATTTCTTGAGGGGCTGGCCATGGAGGAAAATTCTATACAGATACTTGTTGACACTAATGGACAAGGATTGGGACAAGCACTGGTCCAATTCAAAACTGAAGAAGATGCTCGTAAGTCAGAGCGCCTACATCGAAAGAAACTGAATGGGAGGGATGTTGTGTTGAGAGTGATTTCTCTTGAAGAAATGAGAGAAATTGAGAGAAATCCTCCCTCTCAAGGGAAAAAAATGTTGAAAATGCCATTGCAAGGGAGTACAGGAATGCCAGGAGTACAGAATGCTGGTGGGGATGAGCATTCTTTCATAAGTGGTAGTTCAAAAGATGCAAAGAGTGGTCCTCCGTTTCATTTTCCTGGCAATTTCAGTGGTTCTAATGTATTTGGTCCTCCTCTTCCACCACCAGGAATAGGGGGAGGTGGTTTTGGTGACTCCAGGCCAGGAATGCCTGCTATTGGAAGCAGTGGCTTGCCTGTTCTGCCTGGTACAGGTATTGATGTCCCAGGTTTTGGAGGTGGACCTAGTAATTTAACAGGGCCCTCTAGTTTTGGAGGAGGTCCTCAGAATTTTGGGAATGGTCCTGGTAATTTAACTGGTCCTCCTAGTTTTGGTAGTGGACCTCCAGGTCTTAGTAGTGGGCTAGGACATATAAGTGGACCTCCAGGGTTTGGACCTGGACCTGGAAACATGCATATTACTGGGCCACCTGGGTTTGGAGCTGGCTCTGGTAAGCCCGGGCCTACTGTCATTAAAGTTCAAAATATGCCCTTTACTGTATCAGTGGATGAAATTTTGGATTTTTTCTATGGTTATCAAGTAATCCCAGGTTCAGTGTGTTTAAAATACAATGAGAAAGGCATGCCTACCGGTGAAGCAATGGTTGCATTTGAATCTCGTGATGAAGCAATGGCAGCTGTTGTTGATCTGAATGACAGACCAATAGGCTCACGAAAAGTCAAACTTGTTCTAGGTTAGTTGGAGTATAACATCCTTGTAGACTAGATATTAGTGCTGTGATTTACGCATTCAGACTGTTTTATAGTAGCTCCAGGTAGAAACCATAATTTGTTTAAATTACAGATTTGTTTTGATAAAAATGAGAACATTGGTTTAGCTGTTTACAGAACAATTGCTGCAAGAGAAAATATGCACCAGAGTGGATGTGCAGTTCTGCCAGTACAGAGAGAAAGATTCTCATCAATAGAGAAGTTTTTTAATGCTCAATTGACCATGAAATATTCATCATGGAGTCCAGATTGGTTTCTTGAAAGTTAGGAAAGTTGAAGAAAATTGTCATGATGAAGATAGTGATCTCTTAGTGGATGCTGTTGAAGCCATTGTAAAATAGAAACTAGATATTCCTAGAGTTGGTTAAAAGCTGACTGAATTTCTTTGTCTACATAAGTCAAAAGATTTTTCTGTTTTTAAAGTCTTACTTTGCAACTGAATAAAGTCAAAGTTTTTGTGCTTGTTTTCAAAGATTCTTGGTGTATGAACAGTGAAATTACAGAGATAGGCGGTTTTCCTATATATGAACAGAACAATCCGTAAAATTCCAGCTTTTTTGTGGAATAATTTTAGTTTTTATTGCAACTGATTATATAGAATATAAGATATTTGCCACAAGTGCAGGTACCCTTGTTGTCGTTCTGCATTTTTATTCACTGTATGATTAAAATGAATACGTGAAGGTGCCATGCAATGCCATAACTTGGAAAAAAAATTGTTTGATTAGATGGTTTTGTTAGGATTGTATGTTACAGTTGGAATAGGATGCTTATCATTTGGTTTTTGTATACTGTGTATGTTGTGTATCTTTTTGAATCACATTCTTATAAAATCTCTTGGTTTAATACATGAACATAAGGGACTGATGCGAAGTGTTAATGTTAGTAATCATTTGTGTTACTATTACTTCTTGAACTCTTGTGAATTATTACTATGGATCACTTAAGACATTAAAGCTTTGCAAACATATCCCAGTACATTTGAGTTCTTACAGTCTTTACAATGGCTTATATTTTCACTTTCAATCTCTATGTAGTGTTGTTTTTTTTAGTAGGATTTTCTTAGGAAAGAGAAGAGACCATTATATAGAAAAATCAAAGTAGAAATTTGGACTATTCATGATTAGAGTTTAAAAATAGAAAGATTGAAATAAGTTGTTTGAAAAACTCTTTGAAAATCATTGTATTTTAAACAACTTAAAAGCTATTATGTTCCTAGTTAAACAGTGTCTTTTGAGTTGTATATGATGGAACATTTGAAGTGCACAGCCTGTTTTGATACAGAAATGCAAGTGGCGACTGTTCTATTTACCCAGTGTATAAGATGGATGCAAAAGCCTATTGAATGCTACATCAGGGGAGGATTTTTGCAGTTCAGTAATTCTTTGAAAGACTGTGTGAAGGTGTTGCAATGAAGAGGTGGCTGCATTACAACTATTGTAATTCATGGATTTGAAATTGCTTTGACAGGAACTGAGATGGTGCACTCCTGAAAAAATGACATGATTGATTGTACTACACTGTTAAACGTACTAAGCCTCTTGTTAATAAAACTGTCTTTCTGAGCTATCTATTTTTAATTGTTTGGTGTACTTCAACAGCAAAGGCCAATAAAAATACAGAGTTTTGGTTGGAGATATGACTAGGAAATGAAAATTTCTTTTTATTTTGAAAATCGTTAATTATGGGGTGGGGGAGTGTTTTCTGTGAAGCAAAAAATCTCAGTTGAATCCAGATTAGATGTTCCAGAAATAAAGCCCCATTTATTTATGGGTGAAAGGAAATGGAGAGACAGTTTCATTGATTTTCTGTTTTGCTACACCTTGAGTATGGTATCTGGTAAGTTCCCATGTCTTCAAAGACAAACTTTCAGGAAGCAAAGGAATCATTCAGAAATTGCCTCGTTGTTTCTTTTCAATACATGGGGGTCCAGCTCACTGAACAATAAAATTGAGAGGTTGAATCAAAAAGGTTCCTCTCCATGAAGAAAAAGACTTCAACAACTCATAAAACTTACATGAGCTGCAGTTTCTGCTGTGAGTGGAATGGTATCTTTGGCTCCAGCTAGATATTTTAATTGAACAATTGGTTAAGAAAATAGTGTATGACTTACTTGATACTTAAAATTACATTTCAGCATTGCTGGTGTGAAATGCAATTAAAGTGCTCAGTTTCTTATTTAATAATTATATGACTTTCTCATAGTATTTGAGATGGGATTATTAGCGTTCTTCTGCATATTCTAGAAAATATTGCAATAGTGAGAGATTCTTGTATACAAGTTCTTTAATATTGTTTTCCAAATGGTGTTGGATATCTCATCTCATTGTTTCAGTAGGTTTTTAATACATTAAAAATAATACACTAGTATGATTTATCAAAAATATGTTTATATATATATATATAAAAATATATAAAATCTCTCGAAGAGAAGATAGAAATCAAGAATAAACTATATATGCTTCTGGTTTATTATGAGAGTAACCAGAGCTTTTCATCACACATGGACAAGAATGTCCAGTTATGATTAACAAAGACTGCATCTTAATGGCATAATAATGCCTGATATCAGCCACAGAAAGTTTCTTTTTCTGCATAATGCAAGATAAAGTGGACTTTGGAACCTGTGTTAAAGGTTCAGTAAGGTTAAAAGTGTCCTGGAAATTTGTGTAAGTTGGCAATGGGGAGTAGACCTTCTTATCCTTTTCTTCACTAGTAATTTTTGAGAAGCCATTTCTTTGAATCTTGGAAATGATATGGGGATATTGTAAATAAATATTAAACTTGCTGGAAATAGAAGAATCCGCCTTCCAGAGCTACGTTCCTCTTGTGCTGGGATCCATTATAGATCTAATTGAATTGAATGTTTTTTTTCTGTTTATTTTTATTGAAAAAAATTAATTTGATTAACTTCATGGAACTTTCTGGATTGAAGGACAGAATATCCTTTACATAAGAACAGAGGGCATCAGAAGATCAAACCCTCATAGAAGTGAGACATACAGTATACCACATATCAGTATACTAAGGATAATAATGATTAAACTTATTGTCACTTTGAATTTTTTTTAACCATGTATTAGTTAAATAATGCTATTCCTTGCTAGTTTTAATTTTACACATTTTTATATATACCTGCTTTGAATTGATTGTTAAAGAGCAAGCATACTATAAAATTATGATACTTTCGGAACTGGAAATATGATAATTTTGATAGTTGCAATGATCCCTTACAGAAATAGATTACTTGTTTTAAAATTGTTAGTAGTAATTAAGAGTAAGCCTTATTGAAAATAGTGAGATTGAATGAATTTACATAAAGAGGAGGCAACTTTCCAATGTATTTCAAAAGTATTATTGGAAATTAGCTAATGGGAGGAAATTTACTTGCTAGGCTGCCCAACTTCCAAACCACTCTTTCTTCCAATCACAAACCAGTATATAAAAATACAGCTGACCAGAAAAACAGAAATCAAACCAAGAGATCAAAACATAATAAGACAAAAAAGGGTGCCACAATTACCCTATCCAGTATGCCTGGGAGAACAGCCAGGTCTTCAGTAGTTATCTGAATGATATAACAATGAGACCCACGCAAACCTTGGGGGAGGGGGCAGAGGGAGAGATTATTTCATAGTGCAATAGAGTATGTTTTCCTTCAGAATGACATTCTTTAATCAACAGGATCCAAAGTGCATTCAGCCTGTTGGATCAGATCAGACAGGCAAAGAGAACTTAAAGACAAACAGTCTCTCAGATAGCTAAGCCCAATAACATGAAGGGCTTCGCAGGTGTTAATTAGCACCTTGAATTGAACAAACATGGAAGCCAATTGCCAACCAGTGCAGCTTGCAAAGTAGTTGGGTCATATGTACATACCATGATGCCCCCATCTATGTCTTCCCCATGCATTCTAAACTAGCTGTAGCCTCAGAATGGTCTTTAAGGGCATCCCTGTGTAAAGCAATCCAATCATGAGGTAATATGGGTACAGATGACTCTAAAGGGTCTCCTGGTCCAGGAAAGTTACAGCTGGTGTATATTAGATGTACCTGTTCAAAGGAACTTTTGGCCACAGCTTCCACTTGCTCAATAAGCAGAAGCTAAGAGTTCAAGAGGATCCCCTGATTTCATACAAGTCTCATAGAGGGAAATGCAGCCTGATATGAGAGTCAACAAAGAATACTTTCAGATGGGAATGGGGGGCAAATAGACATAGTCCATGTTCAGAACTTGTCAGGACTGACCCTTAATTTGTTCCTCCCCCATCGAGACCTGCACTTCTTCCAGGCACTGGATTAGGATTTCAACTGCATCTCTTGGCAAGCCAGGAGTTAAGAATAACGAGAGTTGGAAGGGACCTTGAAGGCCTTCTAGTCCAACCCCCAGAGGTGTCAAACTGCCGGCCTGTGGGCCAGTTGCATCATACGGAGGCCGCGCCCATCCCAGCTCCGGCAGTGCAAAAAAGTTATGACACGTCACATGATGTGGCGAGTTTGACACCCATGCCCTATACTATTTCAGACAAATGGTTGTCTGATCTCTTATTAAAAACTTCCAGCGTTGGAGCATTCATAACTTCTGGAGGCAGGTTGTTCCACTGGTTAATTGTTCTGTCAGTTAACAAGCACAGATGGATATTATGTCTCTGATCCAATTGCAGAAAACAAAGTATATTAAAATATGATTTAAAACATAAAAAATTAATGATATTTTAGCTGCACCACATGAATATGGTTCTATTACAATTTTGTAAATTTTGATTAGAAGTTTATAGCATTTTCAAAATAGTTCTACTTAAAAATATTCTTGTTGGTATAGAGCAAAAATGTATAATGTTACCCCACGATATACATGATGATTTACTAAATAACATAAGGAAAAATGAATTATTCCAAAGTGATTATGGATTACATTCCAGTGGGGAACAGACATGATCAATCTGTTAAATGTGTAGTTACAGAAAGTTTTATTTAGAACCAAGATTTCACAACAAATGTAGGATTTAAGCAGAAAACAGGTAATAGTACTGATGCATAAAGGAGAAAAAACAATTTTAAATAGCTGGCAATAGTTGATTCTCTTCTTTTAGGTCATGTTTTGAGAATTATTGGTGAAACCTAGAATATAATTTAACTCACTACGTATTAAATATATTCTAAACATGAGGTGCTGACTGGTTTCTAATGTGCTTTGTTTGATTTTGACTCGAGGGGTCCTTAGTGGTCTCTGAGCTTGGTTGTTTTCTTGCAGACGTTCCATTACCCAAACTAGGTAATATAATCATCATTTTGACTTGGTCTTTATGAACCCAGCTGTTGTTTGCTTAATCAAGGTTTGTTTATCACTGATATACAGATAGCCCTTGATTTACAACCATTTTTTAGCAACTGCTCAAAGTTACGATGGCACTGAAAAAAAGTGACATGACCAGCTCTTGCACTTAACTGTCACACTGTCCCCACAGTCAAGTGACTGGGCGCTTGGCAAATGTTGCATACTTAACAATGTTGCCATTTTCTGTGGTCACCCGTTTGCCATTTGTGATTTTGTGACAACCAAAGTCAATGGAAAAGCCAGCAGGGAAAGTTGCAAGACATAATGTCTTGCTTAATTAACATGGTGATTTGCAGCAAATGAATGCAGCAAAAAAAAAAAAGTTGTAAAATTGAGTGTGATTGTGTGATGCTTCACTTAATGAGTGTACCATTTAATAAATGTTCTGGTCCATATTGTCGTAAGTCAAGGACTACCTGTAATGTAATATGTGAACCCAAATAGTTATGAAATTAAGCCTCCACTTGGTATCTTTGACTTGGTTGTAGGTTTCTTTGTATGTTTCAATTATTACATCAGAAATTTCAATATGAATTGCGTGTATCAAAATTATTATTGGAATGTTATCCAAATCTCGCAATTAGTCTCTGGTTCTTTTATTGGAGTAGGGATTCGGGTACTTCAGACACAATTATCCATAAATAGATTTAAAATGCATGCCCAGTATTGGATCATTACAAACATTTTAGAAAATATATTTTGTAAATTCTTTTTAGATACCATTTTAAGGCAGTCCTTCAATTGTAATTATTACAAAGCCATAATGGGGGGGGGGGGAGTGATATATGCAGTTAAACAGTAAGGCACTCAATTCATTATATAATGCACACATTAAAACAACAGAATTCTTACTAGATTTTTATCTCAACTTTTTATATATAATTCAAGCCACATACTTATTGCTCCTGCTTCCTATTTTTCTCCAGCATGAAGATGGATAATCCACAGATGGGTTATAGACCGTACTTCCTGCCCAGAGACTAAGTCAATTAGAATAGCCACGCCTCCTGCTATCCTTACCCAGATACGACTTAGTCTTCAGCCCAGTGAAGTCGCATGGTGTTGGTTCTCCTAGGCAGGTTGTAGATCTCTTTCCCATCTGTGGATTTTCCCCCTAAAACTCTAAGCTGCAGGGACACAAATTTCGTTCCCTGCTGCCTTTTCTTCCCTTTCTCTTGCCGACGATCAGCTGCAGCAAGCAGTTCGTTTTTTCGGCTGCTAGTCAGCTGGGCATCGGCCTCTTGTTCTCTCTGATTGTAGAGGGTCGGGGTGCTAGGATTGTCCCCCCCCCTTCATTCCTTGTAATTTGCTTGTGCAGTGGCCGTTTTGGGATCATTCGGAGATCCTTCCTGGCCTCGTTTTAAGCGCGCAATTTACGGCCGCCATTTTGAGTGCCACGAGGCTTGAAAAAAATAAAAAATAAAAAATAAATTAAAATGGCACAGTTTCATTTTGAGCCAGATTCAAGCCTGGCTTTCTGAAATTTGGGGAGTTTGAGGCTTTTGGCCTCTTTTTCTGAGTAGCATGTGTTAATTAGAGCACTTGAGAGTGGCCCTTTATTTGTTGGCCTTGTTATTTGGATCAATCTCTCTCAGGCTCTCCATCCGCCATTTTGTGGTCAGTTTATAACACGCTTTACAGTGGCAGCCATTTTTCTCCCCTGTGCAGGCTTATTATAGCCTTGGATATTTATTGTGCTTCACTACCAGGTGTGCTTAGCGCGCAGAGGCTCTGGCTCAGCCAATTGAGGCCCGTAGCCATTGATTCCTCCACGGTCTGATTCAGACCTGTGTATTAATTTGATTGACTTTTACCTGTCCTGGGTTCTGGCGCCCCTCTCTGAGATTGCCGAAGTTGCTGAGGAAAACAGCAGACAGGAGCGCGCGTGGGCTGACACCCACCAATTCACGTGCCACCTGCAGGCACTTGCATAGCACACCTGGTTCCCTAGACAGGTCACCTGTCTCTTGGGACAAGCGGGCGCTGGCACCAGCCATCTGAGGCCTGCTACATGTTTAATCCGCAGTCCAGTACAATGGCGGATAAGGAGGTTCCTGAAACCTCTCTTGGTGCCCAATCTAGGCCAGAGACGGACAATCCTGCTCCATCAAGAGCAGCAGGGAGCCTGAGGGCTAAGAGCAAGTCCAGTTCTGGCAAAAAGAGTTCCAAAGCAGCTGAGAAAGCGGCAGATAGGAGACATTTAGCCCTGGAGAAACAATTCTCCAAGGCTCAACAATCTCTAACTACTGGACCTCACATCCCTCCCTCTCAGGAAGGATCACTATTCAATCCCCAACCGGTCCCACTCAGCTCCCTAACACCTAGAGCTGGGTCTCCTGCGGGCGACCCAGGTCAGCGCATAGCTTCTCCAATTGGTCAACTGCAGGGATCGCAATGGATCCCCCCTGCAGCTCCATCCATGTCATTCCCTGAGGCCACATTTACCCTCACTGCAGCCGGGCTTCGCCCTCCAGAACTAGGGATGCATCCAGATCAGCTTCAAGCCTTGCTTGCCCAGGCCTTTGCTCAGGGCATGGCATCGTCCTTTCAGCTCACGCCCAGGCCGGAGTCATTAGCTCCCAGGGCTGAGCCTAGTTGGCAGAGGGTCTCCCCTCAATATCCGGAGTCAATTTGTTCAGCCCCTTTGTCCAGGACCAGGGACTCTGGCTCTGAGGAGTATGGGGCTCCGGACATACAATTGTCTGAGGATGAGGAAACCACCCCAGATCCGTCTCCCTTTGTTGGTCTTTTTGATCCGGGCTTGTTCAAGTCCTTACTGATGAAGGCCATTGCCTCGGCCAATATTGACCCAGGTCAGGAACCTCAAGCAGGGCCCTCTACTAGTAGGGATCCTAAGCCTCTCTTCTCCAAGCCTCAGGTGGATGAGAGACACATCCCCTGTCCCCCCTTTTTCCTGGATACCATCAGGAAACAATGGGGAGCCCCAGCCACTTTACCTTCCCCTGGGAATTTAGATAAAAAGTTGTTTTGTGTAGCTCCTTCCCTAGCGGATCTCCTGGAGGTCCCAACAGTAGATGAGGCCATGGCCCCTATCCTCTCTTCATCTACGGCCCCGGCTGACATGGTAGAGATCCTGAAAGCGGAGGATAAAAAATCTGAATTTTCTCTACGCAGGTCTCATCAGGATTCAGCTTGGTCGATCAGAGCCTCAACCTCGGCCTCCTTTTTCGCTAGGGCCTCTATCATTTGGCTCCGGGAGCTCCAGGCCTTGATCCCTCCGGATCAGATTCGGCCACACCAAACGCTAGGCAAGTTATTAGCAACTTCAGAATATCTAGCTGATGCTTTGCTCCACGTGGCTCGTTTTTCAGCCAGAGCCTTGGCCTCCAACGTAACTACCCGCAGGTTGTTTTGGCTCAAACACTGGAAGGCAGACTTAAGGTCAAAATGGCGCTTGGCTTCTGCTCCCTATGAGGGTGGCCGGCTGTTTGGAGACACCCTAGGCCCCTTCCTGGTGGACGACAAGGACAAGCGCAAGATCTTGCCTCACCTACATAGGAGAGTGGACAGACGCCCAAACCCTTACCCCCGCAGACCATTCTATCGCCCAGGTGCGGGATCAGATTGGTCTCAGCCTTTCCGGCCATTTTTCTCCAGGTCAGATTGCCAGACAGATCGGCCTGCCCCCAGATTCCGTCAGCAGCCCCATTCCAAATGGCCCTTTCGGGGCGCGGGAGGCCGTCCTTTTAGAAGACACAAGTGACTCTCAAAGATCCCTTCCGATTGGGGGCAGACTCACCGTTTTTCTCCCCGAATGGGAAGCAGTCACTTCAGATGTGTGGGTCCTCAACACCATCAGGGACGGTCTCTCCCTCGAATTTCTATCCCTCCCTCCGGAGCATTTCGTCTCTTGCCCGGTTTCCAGGGATCCGAGCAAGACCCGACTCATGTCCGAGGCTATCAGACATCTCTTAGAGATCACAGCCATAGAGCCCGTGCCAGCTGGTCAGACCTGTCAAGGTTTTTACTCCATTCTCTTTGTAGTCCCAAAGACGTCAGGAGGATGGAGGGCGATCCTCGATCTGAAGGGTCTCAACAAGCATCTGATTTACAAAAAATTCAAGATGCAGACTCTTCGATCCATTCTGGCCAGCATCAGAAGGCACGATTTCCTGGCCTCCATAGACCTCACGGAGGCATACCTGCATATTCCAATCCTTCCCAGTCATCGCAGGTACCTCAGGTTTTGTTACAACCATCACCATTACCAATACCGAGCTCTTCCATTCGGTCTTTCATCCGCCCCACGGGCATTCACAAAGGTTTTGACTGCTCTGGCTGCACACCTGAGGTTGGTCCCAGTAAGAGTCCAGTGTTATCTGGACGACATCCTCATTCAGTCCACCTCCTTAAGAAAGGCCCGGTCCGATTTGGCCCTGTCGATCAGAACCCTCCAGAATCTGGGGTTTTCCATAAATTTTCAGAAAAGCCAGACGGCTCCATCCACCCGTCTACTTCATCTAGGCGCAATCATAGATACCCGCCTTTGCATGGTGTATCTTTCACGGGACCGTCAGGAGAGCATTCGGACCCTAATCAGACAATTGCAAGGAAGACCAGTGACCACCCTGGCGGTTCTCTCCCAGCTTCTGGGAAAGATGATTTCCTGTCTGGGAATAGTGCCATGGGCCGGATTCCATTCCAGAGCTCTACAGTGGTTCCTGCTGCCATTCCAGGCGCTGGGCACAGGTTCCTCTCATCAGAGGGTGCGGATCCCTCACCCAGTATTGATCTCCCTTCGGTGGTGGGCATCCCCAGCCTTGTCCAAAGGTTCCCTGTTCAAGGAACCGGTCAGGATGACCCTGACAACCGATGCCAGCCTTTTTGGCTGGGGGGCGCACTTGGGACCCCAACTAGCTCAGGGTCGCTGGTCCCTTTCGGACCTCAGACATAATATCAACTGGCTGGAGCTCCGTGCCATTTACCTTGCCCTCCTCCACTTCAGGGAGACAGTGTCGGGTCAGCACATTTTGGTGCTGACCAACAATGTGACGGCAAAGGCCCACATAAATCGGCAAGGGGGCACTCCGTCCAAGTCCCTGATGACGGAAACCTGGTTGCTGATATCTTGGGCGGAAGGCCATCTGGCCTCCTTGAGGGCGGAGCACATTTCGGGGGAAGCCAATCAACAGGCGGACTCCTTAAGCCGAGCCACTTTGGATCCCTCCGAGTGGAGCCTGCTTCCCAGCCTATTCAGGGAGATCTCAGAGAGGTTCGCACCTCCGATTCTGGACCTGTTCGCATCACCGAACGCCCAGCTCCCGAGGTTTTACTCCCGGTTCCCCTCTCGGGCGGAACGGGCGGATGCCCTACGGAGTCAGTGGCCCAAGGGTCTGTTCTACGCCTTCCCTCCGCTTTCCCTTCTTCCAGCCGTAATCAGGAAGATTTTACTAGAACAGGCAGAGGTTCTGTTGGTTGCTCCACACTGGCCGGGACGTCCGTGGTTTGCCGACCTCGTCAGCCTTTCCATCTCCCCATGTTGGAGGATTCCTCCGGAGCTCGTGGGGCTCATTCAGGGCACCCTTCGCCACCCGGATCCTCAATGGCTCCAGTTGGCCGTTTGGCACTTGAGAGGAGTCTCCTGACACGAGAGTCATATTCGGCAGGGGTCATTTCCATGATACAGGCCTCCAGACGTCCTTCCACCAATCGAATCTACGATTCCTCCTGGAGGAGTTTTTGTTGATGGTGTACGGCCAATAACCTTGCCTTGTCTGCTGTCACAATTCCAAATATACTGGACTATTTATTAGAGGGGCTTAACAAGGGCTTGTCTCCAAGCACTATCCGTAGACAGGTGGCCGCTCTCTCTACGGTTTTGACTTGCGATAATGCAGTGCCATTGGCACACCACCCTATGGTACGCTCCTTCATTAAAGGGGCAACTAATGTCAGACCACCTGTTGTACACCGTTATCCCTCTTGGGACTTGCCTCGGGTCTTACAGGCCCTTACCTTAACACCTTTTGAGCCCGTACTGTTCCTTACAGTTTTTATCCATGAAATTGGCCTTTCTTATTGCTATTACTTCGGCCAGACGCATCTCGGAGTTGGCTGCTCTTTCGGTCAGAGACGACCTGTGCGTTTTTCATGCTGACAGAGTGGTCCTTCGCCTTGATCCGTCATTCGTTCCCAAGGTGAATTCCTTGTTTCATAGGTCACAGGAGCTTGTCCTCCCGGATTTTTGTCCCAATCCAACGCACTCATCGGAGCGTCAGTGGCATAAGCTGGACGTTCAAAGGGCATTGAGTTGTTATATTAAGAGGACCTCGGCCTTCCGTAAATCGGAGGCTCTCTTTGTCTCTTTCCAGCCTTCTGCCATGGGACAAAGAGTTTCTTCATCCACCATAGGCAGGTGGATTAAGGCCTGTATTGCAAAGGCGTACCAATCTCATTCCCTGTCGTTGCCAGGCCACCTCACCGCTCATTCCACGCGAAGTTAAGCGACTTCTGCGGCATGGGCGACGCAGGCGTCCATTGAAGATATCTGCAGGGCGGCGACCTGGTCGTCGCCTTCTCCTTTTGTGAGGCACTACAGGGTAGATAAGTCTGCCTCCGCGGAGGCTTCCTTTGGGAGGAGGGTGCTCCAGCAGGTGATTTCAGCTAGCGGGACACAGGCCCAGACTAGTTCCCTCCCTTAGGGACAGGTCAGCTTGGGTATGTCCCATCTGTGGATTATCCATCTTCATGCTGGAGAAGGGGCGTTGTCTTACCTGAACGCCTTTTCTCAGCATGATGATGGATAATCCACTCCCGCCGCTTGTGGTTAGTCAGGCCCTATGTCGGGTAGGAGAACCAACATGCGGGACGTTCGTCCGTAGCTTCGCCTTCGTCGTATCTGGGTAACGATAGCAGGAGGTGTGGCTATTCTAATTGACTTAGTCTCTGGGCAGGAAGTACGGTCTATAACCCATCTGTGGATTATCCATCATCATGCTGAGAAAAGGCGTTCAGGTAAGACAACGCCCCTTCTACAACAGCAACTCTTTAAGGTGGGTTGGGCTCAGTGAGAGTGATTGGTCCAAAGTCACTCAAGTGGCTTTCATGCCTAATGGAGGTCTGGAACTCATAGTCTCCTGGTTTCTAGACCTGTACCTTAACCATTACATCTAATTGGCTCTCTAAACCAGAGGTCCCCAACCTTTTGGGCACCAGGGACCAGTTACGTGGAGTTTTTTCCGCGGACTGGAGGGGGAGTGGTTTTGTGTGCTGCCTGCATCCTGTGGATGGGGCTTTCCTTGTTTATGCGGACTGGTTGCTGGCATGCCACGGCCCAGTACTGGTCCACGGACCGGGGGTTGGGGACCCCTGCTCTAAATTATAACATAGATAGGAAAAATTATGCAGAAATACTTCTAGAAACAGTGCTTGCTTCATAAGTGATTCTGTCTAAAGAATATATGTATTATGTCAAAGCTGAAAAAAAGTTTTTTTCTTATTTCATTAAGAAACGACCCTCTAATTTAATTGGTATGTGAATAGAATAGAATAGAATAGAATAGAATAGAATAGAATAGAATAGAATAGAATAGAATAGAATAGAATAGAATAGAATAGAATATGGAAGGGACCTTGGAGGTCTTCTAGTCCAGCCCCCTGCTCAAGCAGGAGAATCTATACCATCTCAGACAAGTGACTGTCTAGCCTCTTCTTAAAAATCTCCAGTGATGGAGCACCCATGATTTCTGGAGGTAAGCTGTTCCACTGGATAATTGAGGGAGACTTTTTTTCTTCTATATCAGTTTTGACAGTTCTTTGGGATTAACAAATTAAACAGAACTGGTAAATTATGAGAGGTATTTTGAGCTGTGTATAATGTGTAGATCAGCATTGTGAAGCTGGTGGCCAAGGTCATCATTATTGGAAAATACCTGGTCTCCCAATGGGCAAGATAATGACAAAAGACCTAAAAGGAATAACAACGGTGATACCTGTTTGGAAGGTCTTATTTAGGGGTTTTATTAGAGTAGCTTTGTTAAGACAAGTAGTGTTAACAATTAGTTCCCTCTTCTTGATGTTGGTAAGACTAGTTGTACTTCCAAGTGTTAATGAAGAGGTCAGACTTAAATGGGAGATGGTACTGAACTTTACATTTTAGGTGAAAAATATAGGTGTTTTTTTTTAGTACTTGCAGAAATGTGTGACAAGCCAAAATCAAATTTTTGGTCATTTAAAACTTGAATAACTTTTAATCTTACTTGTTTTTGCTTGTCATGTTTACAGTCAAGGTGCAAGACACAAACTCCACCCCAATAATAAAATGCAAGCACTTTAAACATTATAACCATATCTGCCTAGAGATCTTAATTAGTCTCATCCCATCAATTACATTATTTCTGTGTATTATTTGCATTATTTTCTGTACTTTTTGTGCACAGAAATATGACGTATAGTCAGTGCTAGTGTATTCTTTACTATGTTTTGTCAAGGAGCTTATGACATGCACTGTTCAACTCAAAGTGTACATTAGTGAAAATATCTTCAACCAAAGCAAGATGTCAGTTATGAGGGATGATGGTTTTCAAAGTTTCTCAACTAAAACTAGGATGCAATACTTATTTACATCCATCCTACAATTTCAGTTATGTCATAAATTTTATTAATGTTGAAATAAATATATATACAAACATATAATTCAAGAAATCACAAACCCTTTTAAAATATTTATTTATTGGATTTATGTGCTGCCCATCTGGTCTAAAAGCAACTCTGGGTGGCTTACAAACAATAGAAATAATTAAAATATTGCAATTTTGGACTCTTTAAGATGAAACCTAGCATGGGGTTTTATTGAATTATTCAGATTCTAATAAAGGTTTTACATTCATTACAGTAAAACTATAATTATAACTTTATGTACAATGCTGCACTTCAGACATTGAAGCATAAAGAATAAAGAAAACCAGTTAACATTAAAATTAAACTACAGAGCTGCCAAAATGCATTGTACAAGAAATATGACTACAAAATATTTTACAAAAATAGTATGATCTGTTTTAGAAAATTGCGTCATTTTATACTAGTTCATCCAAAAGATTTTCTGATGTTTTTAACCTAAAGGTTCCAGAGGATAGTACTATTGAATATAAATCAGTTTCAGGTAGGTGAAACTTCTAGTATATGATTGATTGGCAATTGGTATTTTTCAATTGTGTAGATTAGCTTGCCTGCCTGTTTAACAAAGCATTTTCTTCCTATTTGTATTGTATTGCAAGTGCTACCTGGTTTTGAGAATTTCTTTCAAAGGAATATCATTTTTATAGACATCTAAGGCACTTGAATCTGCACATATGGTGATCCTCATAAATTATTTTGTGAATTGGACAGTTAAACTTTGCTCAAGTCCAATAAAACCACTGGCGTATAATTTATAATAGGTTTAAATTATTCAGATTTAAAATTAAAAGGGATTTCTAATAATTGTCTGTCATCAGAGTTATAAATATTCCTTGAGAAGAAGAAATTTGAATTGCAACAGGAACAAAGAATGTAGTTTTCCATTTTCCTGTGAGTTTCCTGTTTTGAATGTTCTGTACAGTAGTGATATTGGATTCCTTTTCTTCAAGTACTGCAATATAAAAAGTTACAAGATTGTTGGATTTTGTCGAAAATGCAAATTAGACAAAACCAAAGATTTGTTGGCATTTTATATTATTTCATCCCCAACAAAAAATTGAATAGTCAGCAGTGGGCACAATAAAAGATATGTTGTAACTGTACTGAGAAAAGATGAGAAATTTACACATTCAAAGATTTGTCATGACCAGCTACAAACAGCCATTGCCTGCTTATGCATTCTAGTCACTTGGGACATTCTGCCACTCCAGCAAAGATTTCTGCCTTGGCCAGTGAGAACATTTTTAAACAAAACTCTTAGGTGTAACCACTTGTCCTTTATATTTTCTTATGGCTGTATGTAAACCCAAAGGATGCTTATAACTTTCCATTAACTTTTATAATCAAAATGGCCTCTACATTGATCAAATCTGAGCTAAGTTGTGTAGTTTTATTGATACTGTAAAGAAATTATGTGTTCAACCACTGAGTTGTCATAATTTGGTCAACAAAAGTAATACATTGCAATTGATACATACCCAATAAAATTATTGCAAAGCTACGCAAAAACATGCTAAGAATAATGGCGTTTTAATTTTGTACTTGCTAAGGGAAAATCATTTAGAATTTAACTCACAAAGAAAGAAATGATTGATTTCAGCTAATGCAACTCATCAACTATTACTTTTGCAAGCCTTTCACAGAATTAATACAGTATATGCCAACTGTGTGTTACAGTTCTGAGAAATTACTCAATACTTTATCTGTATTGGACAGACACATTAAATTGCATTTGTCTTGCATCTGAAAAATACAAGGTTTCTTTTACTTTAATATAAGCATTTCAGTTTTCCTTTACTTCTGTATTCCTCAAGCTTATCCTACTTTTAAGTAACAAGGTTAGCTACTTATCTTTCTTAAGTACATACATATTGTGTTGCCTTTAGTGGCAGCTTTTCATCCCAACCACAAACTGTTTAGAAGAACATCTAAAAAGTTGTTTCTTGCCCATCAACTAATTGGCAGGTGAGGGTTGTTTTTTTTGTAGAAATGTCAATTCTTATTCAGACAAGAATGATGAAATACTACAGGTGTTATCTCTAAAATAAAATATGGTGTGGTATTTGAAATAGGACTTTACAGAGAAAACAGCTAAAAATGAACCACAATTTATGGAAAATATATGCTAAAAATACATTCTGGCTTTAATTTATTTTTAGTTAGATGGGCCTATGTAATATTCTTTGAGCTTTTAAATAGTAAACATTCAACATGAATCTAAATTGAGCAGCAATCATTTTCTTCAGAACTAATGGAAGTGGATATACTCACCTTCACAAGTGGAAACTGAAGATGTCATTGACGCCCAGAAACAACATATTGATGTTTATTGAAGATATTTCTCATGTAGAATGTGTCTAGAAAGCATTCTTTGTTTATAGTCTTAATGGGGTGCAGAATATCTTGTCTAATGCAAAAGTATGTGTTCCAATATATATTATGACCTTGTATGTGCAGTTTATAAACTCTTTTTAGGGGAACATTAAAATGCAAAATAGCTCTTTGTCAAGAACTTTTATTTTGGTGATGTCCTATTTATACTTTTAAAGGCTATTTTTTATCCATGCTTTGCAAAAAATAACACTATTGCAGGAGATTAGGATGGAGAAAAATGGACAAGGTTCTCAAATATCCAGAAATGCATATTCAATATATATAACTTTTTCACAGTGAATGAATAATTTACATGTCATCGCAGGGAAGATAGCTTTTTTTTTTTTTTTTTTACATTTTTCACAGCATTTATTATTTAATCTAGAGCTAGAGTGTCATAACAAGGTAAAACTTATCAAATAGTTTTGTGTTTTGCCCAGGAAAAAATTACAGCTGCTGTATTGTATCTTTAGGTCCTGTGTTCCACTTAGTATCTTAGTATCCACAACTCGGTGAAGAGCTTTCATTTATTTTAGTTCAGAAAATATATTTACTGTCTTGTTTAAAATGAGATATTAAGCGAGATGAAGTTTAATTTCCTTGGTGGGAAGAAATAAAAGCCAGAAATAAATAATATCAGATATTTTTGCATCATCTAATTTTTAGCTATCAAACGGTTATTATTGGAAATTCAAAGTTGTAAAGCTTCACTTGTTCCATTCAGTGAAGGTGTGGATTAGATAAATGTCTTTGGATCCACATTGGCATATATGTTCAATAAAACGGTATTATTCTCTGTAATACTGTTGATGACAATTTTGTAATGTTAATACTGTTTCCAGTTCTCAATTTTGTTGCGTTCATTCTAGTATACTGCTGCATTCCTTGTTTGTGGAGAATAAAAATCTAGAATTGATGAGTTTTGGAACATTGCACAAGCCTTATAGTTGTCTTATTGAAATAAACAGACCTGTTTCTTTCCAAATTCAGCTGAGATATGCAGGCTTTTGGTTTTATTACCCCAAAATAATGCCAAGCTAAATGGCTAATGCTTGGCTGCAGTCAAGATCCTCAGTTAACAATTTCATATACTAAATTTTACAATACAGTAATAGATGCTTATTTTTAAATGAAGACTTATCTCCAATATAGAAAACAAGTTAAATATTTCTAGATAATAAAAGCAGATTTATAGCTGTGTATATTAATGTATCTCATGTAGAATAGTTTTTTACATGGGGAATATCTTCTTAATAGCTTCCTTGTCTCATTCTCTTGGAGATATGTAATTACCTACATATTAATTACAAAACTCTAATTATATTAAAATTAATTATTAAACTATGGATTAATTATGGAACTACATATGTAACATGTAAAAATGTAATATGTTCCATACTTATCCTATAAAAGTTTGGGAATAACAGAAAATAAAAAAAGTTTGAAAGATCAGAAGAATAACCGTATCCTATGTAAAAACTATCTTTCAAATAAAACACAGAAATGTAACCAAATGTTAGGTGCAAACAACCAGATCCACATGTGAAGAGTTCAGTTAGTATTTTTATTGCTCATGCCTATTTCACAGGAATCTTCCTGACTTGCGGTCTGCACCTGAATCAGACTACATAAGATTCAACAGCATTTGGGGGATGGGAAGAAATGGACCTCCCTTTGTACTTGTGTAACAATTCTAGGCTAATTCCCTGCTTGACTCCTCCCTGTGGCTCAGCCAGTCTCTTTCCAACAAGCGAGTGAAGGATATTTAAATACAACAAATACACCCACACACCATGTAAGAGCACAATGATGGAAGTTTAATTATCTCACTATTTACAGTGTGTTCTTGATGTTACTATGTATTAGTAATGCAGCTAGACAAACTAAAATTCATTCTAAAGTTATAAAGGAAATAAACATAAAATATTAAATTTACTACAAACACATAACTGGATTTGCTGTAAATTATGTGAGAAGTAAAACTGGTCATTTTTGGAAATCTAATTGAAAATCAGAATTGAGAAAAGGTATAAGGAGTTTAGTAAGAAATATTAATTGTAGGATGCCCAGCAGGTGGCAGTTAACCTGGCTGATCTAAAAGAAACCCTACAATAGGGTGTAGTTAAGGAAAGGCTTGAGCAGAATCCAGTTAATATAAATATTCCATTTTTTATATGTCTGAGAAATCCAACAATATATCTGTTGTAAATTTATTTGGAAGTTTCACTCAGGTATAATAGAGAGAATCTACAATAGTGCCTTGTTTTGCTAAATAAAGCTGCTGTCCATATTTTATGCATCTCACATACTGGAAATTTGTTTAAAGACTCAAAATTTCTGTAAAAAGTATGAAACATGATGCATAGGAAACTTGGAATTACTATGCCTTTCCTGCTTTTTAATTTTGGAAAATAAATGCAATACAGGAAATATGTTTTATATATAAACCAACATTTTAAAAATCAAATAAAGTTGAATAAAGACAATGAAACTTCTGATTAATAAATGTAATGCATAACAGATGAGAAAGAATGACCAAGTATGCTGGATTTGTTAACAAATTCATTGGAAGCAATGAACTTATTTCAGAAAATATCACCATTTCTGAGGTCAAGCAATTCAGTAACATTACTGTATTTATATGAAACTAAACCCTCAAATAAAAAGGTTTAAAGGAACTGAAGTTTCATACATTTTATCTCAATACATTTTGTTCACTTAATACAACCAAACTACTATGTGTGTGTGGATAAGCTGAGAATTTTTGGGACCAAAATAATGCCCCAAAAAGTCAGTTTTGCTTTTCCATGAATGAGCTTATCAGCAAGTATATTTAGTAGTACTATATTTTTTATAAGTATCAGTATTTATGCTCGTAGGTAAGCTCATCCATGGATAAACTGACCCGTGAAATTTTATGGAAAAAAAACCATGAAAAATGTTTTCATGTTGTAGCTTATCCATGGGTGGCACATTTTTCATGGCATTTTGGTTAAAAATTCGAGGGTCAGCTTATCTGCAGATGGGCTTAAACACAAATATATATAGTAAATATTAAACAGAGGTGAACAAAAACACAGGGCTCCCAAATGATTCTTTGCTTAATATGTCAGAATACAAAAAGTTAATAATTTAGAACATGATAACTAAAAGACCTTTTTATAGAGTAAGTTTCAAACACCCATTGGCCTGTCATTTGTAGTTCTATTTTTGGTATTTTTATCTGTCTTGCCAGATAAATTTGTTCCACATCAGTCATTCCTTCATTAACATATTTTGGACATAGTCTGTCCATAGAAGCAGACATCATTGTTGATATTGTTACTAAGTTCTGGCTCCATTCTTCAAAAATCTCCTTTAATGTTTCCAGTCTTATAACATTTTGTGTCATTTTGTAAATCCCAATATTAACTGACATCAAGAACAGACTTGTTTTTTCCCCTTCTGCTTAGAATCTTTAGTCTCCTCCAGTGTCCAGTTTCAAAAATAATAAAATAACTTATTTTCGTTATGATTCACAATAGCTAGAATAGCCAAAATAAATTAGTTTTTACAATTAATTTCAAAAACATATGTAAAATTCAGTATTCCCAATTTATCTGACCCTTAATCCAAAATCTTTTTTCCCCATTTATTTCAAATTCTTTAAATTGTTAAGCTTATAATTATTCTTTCTTTTGTTCAGAGTTGAAGGTAATCTCATCCAATTACTTTTCAAACGTCATTCTGAAGGCCTTAAATAATTTTAAGATGGTTAATAGACAGTGTTGTAAAATGATTATAGGTAGTCCTTGACTTACAATCACAACAGAGCCCAACATTTCCGTTGCTAAGCAAGACAGTTTAGTCCCATTTTATGATTGTTAAGGAAATCACTGCAGTTATTAAGTGAATCATGCATTAATTAAATCTGGCTTCCCTGATTGACTGCTTGTTGGGCTGGCCAGGAAGTTTACAAATGGTGATCACATGACCTGGGACAGTACATCTGTCATTAATACATGCCAGTTGCGAAGCACCCAAATTTTGATCATGTGTCCATGGGGATGCTGCGATGGTCATAAAGGTGAAAACTGGTCATGTCACTTTTCCAGTACTTTGAAAAAGTACTTTGTACTTTGTAACTTTGAACAATCACTAAATGATGGTTGTAATTCAAGAATTACCTATAGAAGATGAGACTAGGAAACTTATTATTCTTCAAAAGGCACAGTCATGGTTGTGAGCAGGATAGCTGATCTCTTAGTCTCCCAGTGTTCAAACCCATGGAAATCTGTTGCCCTGAAGTCTGCTTGTGGAAGTCTGTCCTCCTTTTCCAGAAAGGTTCCAAGGAACTGGTCTACTCACCAGTTCCTTGGTCTTTCCCATGTCATATTCACTTTTTCTAGAGACATCTTCAATTCACTAGATCTCTTCCAGATATAAATAAGGATTTAAATCTTGGGTTCAGATAAGTACGTAAAAATATATGGGGAATATAGCCAAGTACCCTTAAGATTTTTGTAATTTAAGAAAAGTGGAACAGTTAGAAATGGGCATACAAATTGCCTAATGCATTGATTAGTTAGTACTTTCCAACATTTTTAAGTATATTGGTCAAATTCCATAAATATATGCTATTCTTACATAAATGATAGCCAAGCCCTCCAATAAATGGGCTTATTTGTTTTCTGAAAACAAGTTTTAGCAGTCAAGAAATTGCTGTCATGGTAGACTTGACAATGCCCCAAATGGCTAACAGTGCTGTTGCTGGTCATGAAATACCAATTTATTATACATTCATTATAGACTCTCCTGCCTTTTTTGAGTCCCAGTATCTGCTGATAAATCCCAGAGTTTTTTTTCCCCCTGACAGGTGAGTATATTTGCAGCCACTCATTTTTGAATAACAGGATGCAGCATGAAATTCAGAAACATTTTTAAAGAAAAATGAATACTGGAGTTTTGCTTTGCAGTATAGTATGCCAACTTCATTTTTACTTTTGCTTAAAATATAACTCAAAGTGAAGCAGGGGCTTGATATACTGTACACTGGGGAATAAGTGTTGATTGCAACTGCCATGGTGGGGATCCCAAACTTTATAGAATGCATCTTTTCCAATATATGTCATCTGCATAATAGCAGCACAGGATGGGGGAAAAGTGTAAACCTTTATTTTTTTCTATTTCCTGTTCAGGAAACATCCTGCTGCTTAAACTATATATGTCTAGATAATACAGGAAAGACTGTGGGTAAAGAGGAATAAACAGTGCAGAAATAGCTTGTTGCTTGTGTGATGTTGGAGTCTGCCCATATTTCTAAATTTTAAAACTTACAAATTTTAAGGATGTTTTAAAAATACATTAGTTTATTCTGTCATCAACAATATATTATCATCCTATTTTCATGATAATGTATTATATAACTGCAATCCCATCTGCAGAAGTCTCTCGCTCATTGTATAGAAATAATCTAGTCTTCATACAATTAACAAACTCTTAAGATTCATTTGGAAAACCCTAATCACATTGTAATAATATATCGTGTGGAGTTTCAATATAGAATAGGGAACTGACAATTTGCCCATTTCTTTGTATTAAAAGGTAACTATCCTGTACCTATGACTAAGAAAGAACCTGTTCCATAGTTGCTGGATTGAATAGCATGCCATAACAGAATAGTGCTTATTTTTCTTTCACAAAATCGTGGTTTCCTGTGTCAAATTTCCATTTTTTGATCATTTTTCTTCTTTCTATTAATTGATTGAGATTTAGAAATAGTGGCTAGAAACATAATTATGGGAGACAATGATATTCTTAAATATAAAAAAGAACTTAATTTTTAAACTACTGATCAGAAATCTCTTTGTGTCCTTATTCCACTATAAAATAGAACCATTTTTTTCACAACAATTTTTTTTTAGCTCAGCATTTGACCCACCCTACTAATTTATTACTCGTAGGGAATACCTCTTCAAATATCTGAAATTACGTTCCATTCACACCAGACTTCCCAACATAGTACTGTAGAGCATATCGCAAAATACATCTGATGTAATTGTGGTTATATTACTTGTGGGTGGGTGGGAGGAAGGAAGACCTGACCAGATCAAACATGAATCAAGAGATTGCAGCCTACTATCTTAAAAAGGTTTAATATTAAAAGAAAACAAAAAAAAACCTCTTCTAAAATCCAAGTTACAACATGAAACAACAGGTTATTTTGCATAATTGTTTTGGAGTCTGTTTGGGAGCACCAAGTAGTCTGCTCTGTTTTCCAGTATATAATTGATGAAGCTACAATCATGACTATAATGAAAAGCAATGCCAACTACAGGGTTGTGTATACTAATTGTGCAAATAATCCAAATGATTATTATCCCTAGAAAGCTATTGAGAAAGCAGAATGTAATTAATGTAATTGTGACTTGGCAATGGAATACCCAATCTAAATGATTACAGCCATGTTTTTCTAGTTCAGATACTATTCTCTATAAACATACTTTTTCCGCATTGAGTTCCTAAACATTATATAAATCAAATCGAAACAAATCATAATGTTTTGCCCTGGATTATTGGGATGGTCCTGTGGCTGAACATAAATTATGTCATCCCCAAGAACTAGTTCAATCTTATCCCCATATTTCTGGGAAACAATATGTGACATCCCGGTAGTCTAGTAGTAGTATTCATGTTCTAGCTTATGTGGCTTTTTTTTTTTAAACACATTTGACAGTTTTAAGGGTTAGAATAGCATGGTAGTGGGAGATGAGGTATAGAGGAGGTGGCAGCATAAAAATTTAATAAATAAAAATAAATGAAAGGATTTAAGTTACAATTCTGTGTATTTTTATCAGAGATACTGGATGCAATAGGAATTTTTTTACAGATAGGTATAGGATTGGTTGTGATGCTCCAGTTGCACACACACTTAGTGGCCCCATTAAGCCTTGTATATTTACATGAATACAGGTGGTTCTTGGTTAATTACCAGTTGGTTAGTGGCCATTCAAAGTTATATCCCCCCCCCCAAAGCTCCAGTTCTGGAGTTCCGATGGCTGCACACCCCCACTCCACATTTTGGACTCTTGGTAACTAATTCACTTTTGTGGCAAGTTGCAGTGTTCCATGGTCATGTGACTGCAATTTATGATGCTTTGTTTTCCAGTTTTTGGCCTTTTTGGCTGATTTGCAGCAAAGAACACTTATAGGAATCATTGATTCATTCATGACCACTGCAAAAGTTTTAAAATTAGGTCCAGTCCTATTGATGCCTTGGCTTATCACTATCATGACTTATGATGGGAATTCTGGGCTCCATTATGGTCAAGGTGTAGGTACAAATTGAGATGCTGTTAATGTTTGTAGTGATGATCATGCACAAAATCAAAGCATGAAGCTATAGGAAATGAGAAGATGAGGTGTCTCTTCCGAATTTTAATCTTTCTAAGTCACACTGAAGGTCACGTGTATGTCAGTCTTCAGGAATTGATGTGAATACACAGTAAGATTCCATGCAATGTGTAGCTTAGAGAACTTATTTTGAACTATTTGAATCATAGTCAAATGTAAATAGCTTTGGGAATGACCATGGTGGATCTGAAGGAGGTGATGCGAGACAGAGGGGCATGGAGAACGCTGATCCATAAAGTGGCGAGGGTGTGTGTGTTGAACACAACTGAATGACTGACGATGATGAAATAGCTTTTAGATGCCATAACTTTTAACTGCCATGAGTGTAAACTCTTCAAACATCCAGAGTAAATCTCTCTTGCTCATGAAATGTGTAAAATCATATAACTTTATGCAGGCTTTTATGTTTCTTTACTTCTCTTTATAACTGTTTGCAGTTTACATGTATAGTAGCAGTCAGACCAAAACAGCTTCTCATTTGCTTGCTCATTTATTTAAATCTCCCTTGGAGTACTGTTGCATATTCTGATTAGCATATTAGTAAAATCTTTTTCAACTTGACTTTTTCAAGATATCTTGAACTGCTCTTGGAGTGCCCAGGATTACATCTAGAGAGGTTCAGATTGGAGAATATTATACTAACAAGGCAAATGAAAAACATTTTGGTAAGGATGGGCCCATTAGAAGCTTAAATATGCACCTTCTTTCCCATTCCTTACAATCAAAATAGGAATGGCTGGCAGTATTGGTAATCCCAAAGGCAAAAGTTTCCTGAAAGGATGATGGTGAGTATTTTAACTGGTTAGTTTAACATGAGGCAAACATCACTCAGTCTACTCCCATCAGGAGGTGCAGGGTAACATTTCCTCAGAAATGTAAATACTGTAAAATGTAAGTTGAGCCACTGGGCTTTGAGACCTACAGAATAAATTAATATACCATCTAGCTGATCTTGCCTGAACTGAAAAAAAACCCTAACTCAGTACTGATTAACACTTGAATGGAAGACTATCGGGAAACCCCGGGACTCGCCTAAGAAATTGAGCAAATTTTCCAGAAGGCAGTGGCAAGCCACTTCTGTATAGTTACCAAAGAAAACTACATTTTGTATCTATGAGTTTTCACCTTTTCAATATGCCGTGATTTTATAACAATGTTCCATCTAATATTTGTTTTTTTGTGGTCCAGATATATACATACTGAGATGCAGAGGTATACACATTTTGTAGGCCTTACCATGATGTTCTGTATTTGCAAGGTCACTTTGACAAAACTACCAGGTGATTTAGTATCTATATCTTAATTTCCTGTATTCTCTTGATAAATGCTCTTGGACAAATGGTGCCGTAAATTAAATATCAGTGTCAAGTCAGCAGCATTGCAATTGCAGGTAAACCCATTGATACAGATGAGGTGGGAGAGCAATGAAAGGATCCTTTCAAATGAAAAGCCAGCACTGATTATTGTGTTTTCTGCTTCCTCAATGCCTCCCTTATGTTACTCCTGTTTCTCTCACTTTTAGCATCCTGCCTGATCTTTGCTTTTCTTTTTCTCATTTTCAAGTATCATCCCTATTAATGCTATAGCTTCCTCCATTGTCAATATGTAGCAAATTCCATTGCAAGAAACAATAATCATGGACTTGATGTTACCACACTCTTGTAGGGTAATACTATAATATATGCTTTGTTGTAAATGTAAACATATGTTATTGATTTCATAGTGTGGATAGAGAGAATTAGGAATGCACACCAGTCCACAAAAGAATGTCAGAAGTTTCATTTGACATGAATATATGTAACTCAAGGTTGTTCTGAAGTCCTTGTTGCTCTCAGTTTGGTTGTTCGATTGTAGATGTTTCACTAGCAGACTAGGTAGCATCTTCAGTGCTAGAAGGGAGAGTAAACCCATTCCCTTGTAGCACTGAAGATATTACCTAATCTAGTAATGAAACATCTACAAACAAGCAATCAAAGCTCAAAAAGCAACAAAGACTCTATTGTTAGAAATTTGTTACTCAATAAATAACAACAGTGCTTGCTTTAAGTATGGAGGATATGTATATTCCACTGATTGCTGCTGCCCTTTTTTCAATCTTGCTTTTCCATATTTGCATGTCTGATAATTACTGTCATAAATTAATGTTTATCTGGTTTGATCTGAATTACATCATGTTTGTGGCAGCAAAGCTTTTGATAATAAACTGATTCAGCATAGAATGTTCATGGACATTATAGTTGCTCAGGAAACAAAGCCTGCAGCAAGAAATGCTGACAGTTGAGTTTCTTTATAGGAATACTAGTTTGGTTACAGTCAAAACGTTGCAGACTATGAATGCAGTGGTGTCTTATATGGGGATGCTAGGGAACTAAGTCTAGGGGCAGATCTACCCAGCAACTAAGTTTGTTTTTGTTTTTTCATTTTTGGTCACTGTCTTGTTATTTGTTGTTGACTATGCAATTGAGAAGGCTTTAGCTAACAGGAAGTGGGATCCATTCCATTGATGCTTTTAGTGAATAACATCCCAAAGTGAGTTGATAATGATGTGACTCAAAAACCATGGAAAGAAACAGGTTGAACTGCCCCAGATGCTAACTATCACTAAGTCTAAGTTACGGGTCCCCAACCTCTTGTCCGTGGACCGGCACGGGTCCGCAGCATGTCAGCAACTGGGCCGTGCAAACAAGTGAAGCCCCATATGCGATATGCAGGCAGCATGAGAAACCACGCCCCATCCAGTCTGGGGAAAAATCTTTCTCCACAGAACCGGTCCCTGGTGCCCAAAAGGTTGGGGGCTACTTCCTAAGTAAAACGTCATACTGTCCTCAGAGGTTCTCCTTATGTAAGCAGCAAGTACCATTAACAATGGTAGCCTCCTGTGTGACAACTACTTATAATCAGCAGTCACAAGGGAAAGATGACTGAAGGTAGGACAGAAATAGGCAATAAACTCAAAGCAAAGGTCAAAGAGAATGATTAGAGAGAAGAGAATTCACAGAAAAGGGAAAAAATTAAAAATGTGTAAGGAGGACAGAATAGCCAAATATCATAATTTAAAATTGGCAATGGATTAGTAAACTAGCATCCATTGAAATGGAGGAAAGTGGCAGAGCAGGAACATACCCAACTGGCAAGAACAAGTAGACTGATTGAACTATAGTGGGAAACCATGCATTAAAATAACAAGCTTTTAATTTGTAAAGCCAAATCTTAAACTGCTGAATTTTAAATTTCTGGATCTGACAGGGTGTTTCTTGTTTGCTCTGACTTCCACTGCAATTATGATATTGCACTCCCTAAGAAAACAAATATTTTTTCTTCATTCTAGTACAAAGTATTGTTAGCATGTTAGTTCAGGCTCTGTTATATAAGCTGGTTGATATTCAAGTTTACCGTTCACACTGTGCTTTGGGAACTACATAAAGCAGTTGAATGTTCATATCTACCATTGTGTGCATGTAAGTGTAGTTTGATGTTTTAGTGTTTGAAAATAATATTCATTGGCTTAATTTTTTTTCTTGTGTTAGAGAGGAATGGGATATTTGCATAGTTTTCAGATATCAAATCAATTATCTTCTAAATTCTTTGGTTTTTGCTGTTATTGTATTAGACATTGGAGTGCACAATTATCTAGCGATAGGATTTTTAAAATTAAATACGTATTTTCAAAGTAAGTGATAAACTATTTTAACTTTTAAAATGCTTTTTTCAGTTATTCATCAATATAAGGTTATTGTAAATAACTATTGAAATGCCACCAATAGAACATGTGTGACAATGTGTTACACAGTTTTTATTTTATTTGGAGACTACTGTTGTCTGTCTCTCCAACTGAAAAGAATATGCAGAAATTGTTTGATATTATCCTTTCTGTGGTTCAGATTTAGGACTCAATGTAGACAAATCATACTTGCATTTATATTTTAGGTGTCCGTATATTCAAGAGGCAGTCTGCTTTATGTTGGTTTATCCAGTCTAATGTGTCTGAAACTGATGTTGTATCAGTATTTTGAGAATCTGGGAGTGGAGTGACAGAACTGTCACAACAGAAACTGAATAGATTATAGCATTTCATTCATTATTGATATAATTATACATTTGGCACTCTGCAGCAATGAAATTTTTTTTGGCGTTGTATGGGACTGCTGACATGGTTGCTATCATTTAGTTCTTTTTTGCTTTTGAAATTATTTACATTAGGAAGAAAAACTTAGGAATTATGTTCTCTGAACTTTTATCTTTTTCTGTGACTTTTAAAAAAGTAAACGTAATCTACTGTTTTGTTTTGTATTGTTTTAAAGGAATAGTATGAAAACAATATTAAACAACAGATTAGGTATCTGCCTGCTTAAATACATATTTATCTTGCTAAATATGGTTGCTGCATGATTATTTTTATAATAGTATAAATATGTTGTGGTGAAAAAGACTCGCTTGATATTCAGCCAAATTCATTCAGCTTTGTTAACATTTGTGTTCCATTCTTTGATTGGTTTAAATGCTAAAAGATAGCAACAATAAGAAACCAATACAGAACTAATGAAGAACATTATCAACAGATACATTGATATATAAATCAATCCAGATCCATATACATAGTACACTGAATTTAGCGTTTAATGACTATTCATTATTTTGTTTTCAATCTGTTTATAGATGGCTCACTGCGTGACCAAGGTGGAACTGTCCATTTCCTGTGACAACCTGATTGATAAAGATGTTGGCTCAAAATCTGATCCTCTGTGTGTCTTGCTTCAAAATGTTGGTGGTGATCAGTGGACTGAGGTAAGGAACTTTTGATGGTAATAAAATTACCAGATGTAGGTAAAGCCTGTTGATATAGATTGGTTTTAAATATGATTAAATTAACTTCAGTGGAAACAATTCCAAGGAATTGTTTTTGGCAAGTTTTGTGGTAAATCCACTGAATTCTCCAGTATGACGAGTGGAGAATCCACCAATGGGTTATGCTTGTCTTCTGCCCTTGTAGACTAAGTCAGCCAAGTTGTCACACCCCTCTTCCTGGGTCCTCCTCCCCAGTTTTTCGACTTAGTCTTTCGCCTGACTAGACTCATCTTTCGGATTGTCAGATCAGGTCGTATTTAGAAACTGTTTTTTACTGTTTTATTCAGTGCTGGGGAGGGGGAGGCAGTACAGCAGCCTTAACAGGGATTCTCTAAAAGCCACAGCCAAGCGGAAAAGCTCCGCAGAGCTTCTGAAGGCCAGCTGATTGCCGGAAAGCCGGGAGGAGTTCCGCGCGGCTTCCCCCGCAGCCCAGCTGAGCCGCGGTGAGCGCAAAGGCGCCCGCGGCTTCTCCCAGTCTCATCTGAGCGGCGGAGAGTTGCTGGGACTCCATGTGGATTCCCCGAAGCTCAGCTGAGCGGCAGAGGAAAAAAGTCAAGCTCCGTGCGGCTCCCAGGAGCAGCGGAGGCTAAACAAAGAGGCCGGCGCCATTTGGATGCACGTGGCCTCCGGAGCAAATAGGAGGATTGCCCTTCGTTTCTCCTCCTAGAGGCGCCTGTTTTAAAACAGCGTGAGCTTAGCAGGCAGCCTCTAAGTATCCTTGAGTGCCTTTTCTCCAGAATTGGGGATAGCTTTGGAGCAGTTAAGGGAGGAGAAGGCAGGAGAGAGCGCTCTATCCTGCCCGCCCATAAAACAACTCCAGCACCGGATTAAGATCCCTTTTTTTGCTGCTATCTAGCCTACAACCGGCTCAATAGGGGTCCCACCTTTTATAAAAAAAAAAAAAAAAGGAGATAATTGCTTGGCTATTGCAGGAGGCAGATTCCCCTGCTAGCATACAACAGAGGCGACCAAAAGAGAGCGAAAAGGTGCTTGCACCATTATTGACACTAACAAAGTGACTGACCTAAATTAATATCTGATTGCTCTCTGGCCTACATCGGTGAATCAACAAGCCTCCTTTTTCAGAGATTCCTCTCAGTCTTGAGCTGAGATATCTCTTCTGCCAATGGCAGACAACAATGCGGCCCAGACAACACAGGGCTCCTCCAACAGTCCTCCTGGATGCAAGAGGCCCAGATCCTCCAAACAGGAGGCAGCGGGCAGGATCAAGGCCAAAGCAATAGCTGGCAAGAGATCCTCAAAGACAACGGAAAAGGAGGCCAAACGTCGCCACCTGGCTTTGGAAAAGGAATTTTCTAGAGCAGAGAAGAGACAAAATACAGCAGGCGAGGATTCATCTGCTTACACGGAGGAGCAAATATTTGGCCCGCAGCAGTTTGCTCAGGAACCTCCGGGATCGGAGGCCAACGCAGATACAGACAGATCCCCTCGAAGCGAGGGACATGAGAGCACGGGAACGCCCGAGGCACAGGCTGTGGCAGGGCATAGTGCCTCAGAGGAGCGCTTGCAATCCCTGATATCACAGGCCGTTGCACAGAGCATAGCTTCTTCCAGACACCATAGATCCAGAGCTGGGTCCATTGTTTCAAAAGCACGTTCCTGCCTCTCACAGGAAGAAGCCTCGGTTTACCAGGAATCAGTCTCCCCTTCCCATTCCTCCAGAAGCAGGAAGTCTCCTGCAGAGGACTACGAGCTAACGGATCAGGGGCTAAGGACGATGATATATCCCCAGATCCTCCTCCATTTATGAGTCTTTTCAACCCGTCTCTATTTAAATCCCTGCTCCACAAGGCCAGCAGCACAGCAAAGATCAAGAGGCCGAGGCTCCCACAAGAGGATCCCTCTACAGGCCAGGATACTAACAGCAGGGTGTTCTCACAACCCACCTACACACAGCAATTTATCCCCTATCCCCCTCTCTTCCTTGATTCAATCCAGAATAACTTGGGGTCGCCGGGGGCCTTCATCCCAATGGGGGGGACAGACAAACAGCTGTTCAACATAGATCCGGCATTGTCAGAGGTCATAGAGATACCGACAGTAGACGAGTCTCTAACAACCATGATTTCTCCATCCACGGTTTCCGGGGATGCGGCGGAGGCCCTCAAGTCAGAGGATAAGAAGGCGGAACTCACCTTCCGCAGGGCACACCAGGCATCAGTGTATGCAATCAAGGCAGCCATCTCCACTTCCTTCTTCGCCAGAACTACGTTGCTCTGGCTGCGCCAACTCCAGGCGAGGATCTCACCAGAGGAGGAGAGAACCCTCCATGATTTTAAAAGGTTAGTGGCGGTAGCGGAATACATGGCAGATTCCTCATTGCACTCAGCAAACTATTCGGCCAGGGCAATAGCGTCCAACACCGCAGCTCGCAGATTACTGTGGCTCAGACAGTGGCGAGTCGACATTAGGGCAAAGTGGCGGTTGGCGGCTGCTCCTTACAAGAGCGGCCTACTATTTGGCGAGGCCCTCAAACCTTATCTAACAGAAAACAGAGACAAACGAAAGGTCCTGTCCCACCTATCAAGGAGGACGGAGGGGAGAGTCCCCTCACACCCTCGCAGACAGCCCTTTCGTGCAGAGGCAGGCCAAGAACCTGCCTCATTTCCCCGTACCTTTCAGCCTAGATCAGACCGTCAGGGTGACAGATCAGGCAACAGGGACAGGTTCAGACAGCAATTCCAGTCGAAGCGTCCCTTTCGAGGCGCGGGAGGCCGCCCTTTTAGAAAATCCAAATGACGGCGGGGAGGCTTTCCCCATTGGTGGCAGGCTAACTCTCTTCGCAGACAAATGGCAGGCCACCACCAGAGACCTCTGGGGCTTAAATACCATCAGATTCGGCCTCTCACTGTAATTCTCCTCCAAACCCCCGAACCGCTTCATTCCTTGCCAATTACCCAAGGATCCAACCAAGAGGAGCCTCCACAGGGAGGCCATACAGCACCTCCTGGACATCCAGGCTATAGAACTGGTGCAGAAGGAACAGCAGGGACAAGGGTTCTACTCCATCCTGTTCATAGTTCCAAAGAGTTCAGGGGGGTGGAGGGCAATTCTAGACTTAAAAAGTCTGAACACTCACCTGACATACAAAGGGTTCAAAATGCAAACTCTAAAGTCAATACTGGCAGGTGTAAGAAGGGGAGACCTTCTAACTTCCATAGATCTGACAGAAGCTTACCTTCACATTCCAATAATTCCGGAACACCGAAGGTTTCTCAGGTTCTATCACGCAGGCCAACACTTTCAGTACAGGGCACTTCCATTTGGACTTTCTTCGGCTCCCAGAGTATTCATGAAAGTTCTGGCAACACTCGCAGCACATCTACGAACAATCCCAGTACGCATCCAGTGCTACCTGGACGACATTCTAATCCAGTCTGCGTCAGTTCAAGCAGCACGGTCAGACATGGCACTGACCATAAGGCTACTTCAGGAGCACGGGTTCTCTGTGAACTTCAAGAAGAGTCAGACGGTCCCATCGACCAGTCTTCTTCATCTGGGAGCCATAATAGACACACAAAGATGCCAGGTCTACCTCTCTCAAGAACGCCAAAGCGGCATTCGAGTCTTGGTCAAACTAATTCAAAGGAAGCGTGTTACCACACTGGCCACACTATCCCAATTATGGGGAAAGATGATTTCGTGTCTAGAGATCCTGCCATGGGCACGGCTACACTCCAGAGAGCTACAGTGGTTCCTGCTTCCGTTTCAAAAAAGGGGAATCGGCTCCTCCAACCGAAAGGTAAGGGTACCATCAGGGGTCCTGAAATCGCTCCAGTGGTGGTCGTCCACAGCAATAAAAAGAGGACACTTGTTCAAGGAACCTCCAAGGGTCATCCTCACCACGGACGCCAGCCTATTCGGTTGGGGAGCACACCTAAAGACACAGCTGGCACAGGGCCAGTGGTCAAACAGGGACCTAAAACACAACATAAACTGGCTAGAGCTCAGGGCCATACATCTGGCCCTCCGTCACTTTCACAACACAGTGGCGAATCAGCACGTCCTAGTCCTCACGGACAATATAACAGCAAAGGCCCACATCAACAGACAAGGGGGCACATGGTCCAAAGCCCTCATGCACAAGGCTCAATTGCTGGGAGCATGGGCAGAGACCAACCTTGCATCCATCAAGGCCGAACACATATCAGGAGAAACAAATCAGCAGGCGGATTCTCTCAGCAGAGCAACAGTGGGCCACTCGGAGTGGAGCCTGCATCCTGCTCTCTTCAGAGAAGTATCAGAGAGGTTCGGCCAACCAGTACTGGATCTATTCGCCAGCCCCAGGAACGCCCAGCTCCCGAGATTCTTCTCACGCTTTCCGTCACCAGGAGCAGAGAGAACAGATGCACTGCAAGGCCGCTGGCCAAAGGGGCTACTATACGCATTTCCACCCCTCCCCCTGATGCAAGCAACCATCAGGAAAGTCTTGCAGGAGCAAGCAGAGGTGATACTCATTGCACCACACTGGCCAAGACGACCGTGGTTTGCCGACCTCGTAAGTCTTTCAAAGTCTCCTCCATGGAGGATTCCAAATGACAAAATATCAGTCAGGGGACCCTGCAACATCCAGAGCCACAGTGGCTTCAACTAGCCGCCTGGCACTTGAACGATGCCTCCTAGAAGAGGAGGCCTACTCGCAGGGGGTCATCAGAACAATACAGGCCTCAAGAAGGCCTACGACTAACAGAATTTACGACTCCACTTGGAATAACTATTACAAGTGGTGCATAAAGCAACAGCTAGATCCCTTCAAAATTTCCATCCCTAAGGTCCTAGACTACCTGTGGGAAGGGCTGGAAAAAGGACTAGCACCTAACACAATACATAGACAGGTGGCTGCCCTGTCCACTATCCTTACATACGGTAACTCTGAGCCACTGGCTAAACATCCAGTGGTGCGATCCTTCTTAAAGGGCGCAACAAACAGTAGACCACCTATAGTGCACAGATACCCATCCTGGGACCTATCTAAGGTCCTACAGGCAATTACAGTCCCACCATTTGAACCTATACGAACCTGCACCTTGCAGCATCTGACCCTTAAGGTCGCATTCCTGGTTGCCGTTACCTCGGCAAGACGTATTTCAGAGTTGGCAGCACTATCAGTTAGGGAGGATCTATGCACCTTCCACACGGACAGGGTGGTCCTACGCTTGGACCCTTCGTTCGTTCCCAAGGTTAACTCCCTATTCCATAGAAAGCAGGAGGTGGTGTTGCCAGATTTTTGCCCTCAGCCCTCCCATGAATTGGAGCGCAAATGGCACACCTTAGATGTTCGCAGGGCCCTAAGGCAATATATAAGGTGAACAGCACCCTTCCGAAAATCTGAGGCTCTGTTTGTAGCCTTCCAGTCACAATCCAGGGGCCGAAGGGTCACAGCATCCACAATAGGAAGGTGGATCAGAAATTGCATTGCAGAGGCGTACAGGGGATAATCCCTAGCAGTTCCTAGATGGATTACTGCCCATTCCACACGCAGCGCTGCAACATCAGCAGCGTGGGCAACTCAGGCACCGATTGAGGAAATATGTAGAGCGGCGACGTGGGCGTCCCCCTCACCTTTTATAAAGCACTACAAATTAGACAAGTTTGCGTCAGCGGAGGCTTCCTTTGGCAGAAGGATCCTCCAACGCGTAGTGTCAGAGAGTGGGACACAGGCCCAGACGGCTTCCCACCCACAGGGACAGTGAGGCTTTGGTAAGTCCCATTGGTGGATTCTCCACTCATCATACTGGAGAAGGGGCGTTGTCTTACCTGAACGCCTTTTCTCAGTATGACGATGGAGAATCCACTCCCACTCTTAGGGCCAGTCAGGTCCTGTGTGGGGAAAGAATTGAAATAGTAGAATTGAATCATAGCCAATAGCTCTCGCCTCAGTCGAAACTGGGGAGGAGGACCCAGGAAGAGGGGCGTGACAACTTGGCTGACTTAGTCTACACGGGCAGAAGACGAGCATAACCCATTGGTGGATTCTCCATCGTCATACTGAGAAAAGGCGTTCAGGTAAGACAACGCCCCTTTCAGTTCCCATAAACAACCATAAACACAATTAAATGATCTCAAAATGAGTTGTATTAGTACATTCAATTTTTAGTTATTTGGCATAAACCATTCAATTTTAAAATTATTTATTGTTAAATAATTTTGCTTCTTGTTATTGAATAGTTTGAAATGGGAAAAAGAAATAGACTGTAATGAGAAAGGAACTCTTACTCATTTTTTGGGAATGCATACACAGTGGCTTTATCTGTCTACAGATAATATACATTTTCTTTGTAATATTGAAAGTATTATTATTGCATTTAATTAATTCCTTTTAAGTATTTAAAGCAACATTTGGATATAGCATGTTGCAAGAACTTTATTTTTAGCAATTACATAAATAAACCTTCTCCAGGATGATCTGACCCTAGCCAGACTGTTTAGATCTTCCCAAATCTAACTGTATACCCAAGTAAGTGTTAATAGAATCCATTCACCTTGCTGCTGGTTGTACTTTTTGCTTTCCTTTTACTTTTCTCAACATTTTGTAGAAAAATACTGGACACAATATCTCAAAGACTATGTTTTATCTTTTTCTTTTACATTCATATACATTCAAACATTTATTTAATATCTTGTTTGAAATAGAATGGGGGGGGGGGGTGGCTCAGCAGTTAAAATGCTGGGCTTGTCAGCTGGAAAGCCAGCAGCCCAGGTTCGAGATCCAAGCACCACATGATGGGGTGAGCTCCCATCCTCGCCCCAGCTCCTGCCAACCTAGCAATTTGAAAGCATGCAAATAACAACAATGATAATAATAATGATGATGATGATGATAATATAATAATAATAATAATAATAATAATAATAATAATAATAATAATAATAATAATAATAATAATAATAATAATAATAATAATAATAATAAAGTTGGAAGGGACTTTGGAGGTCATCTAGTCCAACCCCCTGCTCAGGCAGGGGGAGTAGATGAATAGTAGATGCGACTAGATGAATAGGTACCACTTCAGTGGGAAGGTAACAGCGTTTCGTGATGTCATGCTGGACACATGACCGTGGAAATGTCTTCAGACAGCACTGGCTCAATGGTCTTGAAATGGAGATGAGCACTGCCCACTACAGTCTACCAATGACTAGAGGAGTAAAATTCGCAGGGGCTCTTTTATCTTTTTTACCTTGAAATAGAATAGGAAAACTCAGCATTTTGTTCAATCACAAGTTGGTCCTATTCAAAATATTTCTGTTCCATAGCATAAGTTTTTATAATGGTCCAATATAGTTACACATAGTTCTGTTAATTTGATTATATAAAATTCTATTTTCACCTAAAGATTAAAAGTTTGGAGGTGAATGGTGTATAAAAATCCAGAATATTCATTATTGCTAGTGAGGTATGCTTTCTAATTATGTATAGAAGAACAGCATCACGTTTTTCTGAACATTTTTGCTTATAAAAAAAGCAGACAAGCTTCCTTGGAGTTCAACTTGCCTCATACTACTGATCTCCCGAAGTGAAATGAAGCCCAGGGGAATGCTATATGTATGAATCTATTTTGTTCACACTGCATTGTGTGTTAAGCAGCCCTTTTTCTTTCTTTTTGTTGTTCTAGTTGGATCGAACTGAAAAAATAAAGAATTGCCAGAATCCTCAATTTTCAAAAAAGCTGCTAATTGATTATTATTTTGAGAAAGTTCAAAAGCTGAAATTTGGTATATATGATATTGATAATAAGTCATATGACTTAAGTGATGATGATTATCTTGGAGGTGCTGAATGTACTCTGGGTCAGGTACTGTAAACTATGATCATTACTATATAAAATGTTAAGTAAAAGTTTAGATTTATTTTTTGTTGATAGTGAATAAATAAAAGGATATATTAATGTTCAGAAGCTTTAAGTTAAGAAAAGAGATAGCAAATTACTGTTCTTTCTTCCGTTTTGTTATTCTTGTTGAGAGGAAGGAGATTTCCTGGGTTTCTTGGATGCTACCCGGCAGAATCCTTAAACAACTGTACAGCCAATTACAGCCAATTATGTCTCTATTTCACTTGGAGGATTGCATTCATAAGAACAGTAATTTTATAAGTAAAAATGGTTTAATCTCAAAAAATTCCCAAAATTTGCTATGCCACAAACCCCTAAAGTGCTAAATGTATTTGGATATATCTCCCATGAATAAGTCAAATTATTTAATTGGAGTCAGCTAAGAAATACACCACTTATTTTAACAATAAGATTTAAATTTATATGTCACAGAGGTCCTCAAATTTTGTAGTACCAGTTACTGCCGTCTAGCTTGCACAATTAAAATGAACACAGCCTAAAATTAATTTTGACAGTTCTCCCATGTTGACTGTCCAAGCCTAAGTAAGTGTTTTAAATAAAAGTTGTGACTGTCCTTCTAAGTTACTCATACCCCCTGGACATCTGAACCCATAGTTTGAGAATCCATGCTGATTAAAAATTGTCCTACTAGGGACCCCAAGAAGTGCTTTTTTATAAAATAACCATGCAGTGTAATCTTTTATTGGGAAAGATTAATGATTCAGACTTTTACAATATAAATAATTATAAGGCACATTTTCATATTTTTCCTGTATAATTTAAATAATGTATATGCAATTTATATTTTAGATTGTATCAAGTAAAATACTTGTTCAGCCTTTAATGTTGAAGAAAGGAAAGCCTGCAGGAAAAGGCACTATTACGGTAAAAGGAAAATTCAGTTATAATTTGTTGTGAATATATAAGTTAAGTTAGACATCTGTTTCTTCTAGAGTTTAATATATCTCAAGCATTTTTTCCCTTCAGTTAACCTAATATGATGTATCCATTGTGGTTTATACTTTTTTTTAACCAAACTAATTTTTAAATAAATATTTTACAATAATAGGGTGTCTTCCAAGATTACTAAAACAACATTTCCTTCAACCTGCAGATTTGTGCAGAAGAGATTAAAGATACCAGAGTTGTTTCTATTGATGTTGAAGCTCGGAATTTAGACAAAAAGGTAAAAAGAAGTGTAAAAACATAATTCTAGTAGTTCAGTCATGTTCTAATTTTGGAATCACTTTAATCCCAAAGCTTCAGTCTCCATCTGCGTCTCCACTCCTGTCCAGGAACGAACCTCCATAACTTACTGAGTCAGAATCCCTTATCTTAGAACTGAGTTCATCTACAGTAGTGGCCAAAATTGTGGAAACCTTTTGGGAAAAGTGTATTTTTGAGGTTTGATGGCTAATAACACCACTTTTTTTTTGGAGTAGTACCATAAAATTATATATCAATGGAAAGATAATTTAATCAAGAATGTAATGCAACATAGTTTGTTCAATTATCTGTACTGTATTCTATGAAAAGGTAAAGCCAAATAACCAGAAAAAGGAAGCACAACTTGCTTAGGTTGATATCAGGTAGCTTTCCTTCATCTGATTGTAGCCAATGAGCATGAGTATTTAGAGAGCCAATCAGGTGTCATCTTGTTTTGGCAATGAGCCAATCAGATCACAGTAGGATTCAGTTATTGATGTCATGTATTGAAGCTGAGAGGAGGACATTTGTCAGTGTGTTATGTGATCGCTATCAAGTTGGTTGGGGTTTTTTTCTTTGCTTGTAAAACGTAATAAAATTAAAGTAATGGTGCAGAAAGCAATGTACAGAAAGCAATGTAAAATAGTATTATTAAGTGAACAAGGCTACAGTTATAAAGAAATTAGAAGAAAAATTGGTGGAAACTTAACCAAAGGTGGCATTTCTACTGTACACTTTTCCCAAAAGATTTCCACAATTTTGGCCACTACTGTACATTGATTCACCAGTGGTGAAAGTTGGAAACAAATTTGGAAACAACCCCCTATTTTTCCACCAGAGCTTTTCTGCTTTTTTTTCAGAGGAGGCAATCGATAAGTCTCATTCTTTGAACGTGGAAGTGGGGCAACAGACCTAGATCTAGTGTTTGAGGCTGTATGTATGCAGTACGTCTACCATATATTATTCCAATGCTATTAGTGTTTTAATAAAAGAGGCCTCCTACCATGCTGCTGGCTTACCACATATCAGTATCCTTCCCTTTATCTGGTACAAGACATTGTCAGCAGTATGGGCAAAAGGCACTCCCAGGAGTCCTTGGGCACTTCCAGTTAAGTTTTTCCTTCCCTAAGTAACTAAAGCAAAGTGGAAACTGAATTCAGTGGGCATAAGTGTTACATATCTAGTACCATAGTGCCTCTGGCATGAGGTAGCTTCCTTCTGTAGACTTCCAGTTAACAAGCAGCAACTAACCCAAATACTTTTTGCAGAGATTGTTTGCATGATGAAACAGCAACTTAATATGTGACAGTACTTTTAAATCCACAGCTAACATCAATGACACTGCAAAAAAAAAAGAGAGAGATTCTGTCTTTTGAGGAACAGTGGCATGTAACTCTGCCAGGGTTCCTTTCACTGCACCTGCACCAAGAACAATCAGCACTGGGTGCTTCAATACCTATGGAAAGTCCAGGATGAACTGTGCTAAATATTACAGCAAGAATAGAATAGGTCTGTCATAATTTAGAATTATGTGTCTTTTTTATGAAAACCATCTATCTGGTATTCTCCCCCCCCCCCCATCGTTATCCTGGATTGTAGCTAAAGAAAGGCTCAACTCAGTCTCATATAGAGGGCTTCCCTCACTTTCTTTCTCTTTGTTTTTTATGCTTCACAGTATATTTAGGAGGCAAAACACATACAATTGTGCTTAATTGGATTATCTTTATATAGTTCTCTTTATCTAGTTTAGGACTTGTGTGAAGACCAGTTCATATTTTAGGTCATATTTGTACTAAAATATTAAACATTGCAACTTTAAAGCATCACTATGTTCACTGTCTATGGCCACATTTTTGCATTCAGTTTTATGAGTCCATAATTTTAGAATTTCTTAAAAAGAATAGTGCAGACTTTTTGGCTTATAAACTAGCTAAACAACAATGCCTTATTCTCATCAAAGGACATTTTACTAGAGTAACCTCAGTGCCTTCTGCATTCCTTGAGAATATGTCAGTCTTTTTAATTACGCATTTACATAGGCTCAGCTTTTATGTTTTTGAGGCATTATAGACTTAACCTTTGGGTCAGTAGTGCTGCCCTTAGTAACTTCTGGTCTCATCACATAAGCCATCCTTTGGAAGTTCTTCTTGAAGCCACAGTAGCAGTCATTGGGAGAGATGTCTCTCTCTCTTTCCACTCCCAGAAATCTCAAGAACTTGAACCTTGTTCTGTGCCAAGTGCAGATGACACATGTATGAATTCACAGCTGGCCACTTGAATCTCAGTGGTAGATAGCTAACCAGTTTTTATACATGGTTATAAAAACTTGAATGTCCCCTAGATAGATAAAGATTGAAATAATTAAGATGTGGAAGAAGGCAGAGATGAAGGAAGAAAAAATGTACATTGAGTCCACTAAAATATAATGTTTTCTTGAAAAGAATTAACTCCTAAAAAGTATAAAAAGCCATCATAACTATGTTCCAATTCCAAAATACATTCCAAATTTTAATATCCATAGTCAAGTAATATTTTAAGTGGGATCAATCAAAATAGAGCAAAAGAATATGAAAATTTTTAAGGTTTCCTCTTTCAAACAAGAAATCAAGCAAAAGTCCAGAGGCAAGGAAAAGTAAAAATAATGAGCAAATAATTAGGCTAGATGTTACAAACATGAGCTTCTGCAATTCAAAGTCAGACAAAGATAGAATTGACAATTGACTGAAACTGTTAATAGGAAATTTCATGATTCATTGATGAATATTGTAGGTAAATATAGATGGCTACCTCAGTCTATAGGTTTCCTAGAAAAGAATAATAGTTGTAACTCTAGTTAACTTGCATTTAGTGCAAATTACATTAAGCATATTCCCAAGGCATGACCATATAATATTTTCAAGCTCTTAAATGAGAAAAGTACTGAAACCTGTAAAAGAAAATGACTATTACAAGTCAGAAATTAGGAGTATTTCATTGATTCTGTGAAAGGCTTTTTTTATATTTTACCATAGGTTTTGTATATAATAGAGATAATTAGAAGAGTAGAGATAGTCCTTGACTAATGACCACAATTGAGCCCAAATTGTCTGTTGCTAAGCGAGACAGTTGTTAAGTGAATTTTGCCCCATTTTACAAACTTTCTTGCCACAGTTGTTAAGTGAATCACTACAACTGTTAAGTTAGTAACATGGGTTGTTAACTGAATCAGGCTTCCCATTGATTTTGCTTGTCAGAAGGTTGCAAAAGGAAATCACATATCCCAGGACACTGCAATTGTCATAAATATGAGTCAGTTGCCAATCATCTGAATTTTGATCACATGACTATAAGGATGCTACAATGGTTGTGTGAAAAACAATCATAAGTCACTTTTGGGGGGGCCTTTGTAACTTCAGATGGTTACTAAGTGAACTGTTGTAAGTCAAGGACTATTTATACATTGCTTTAGATGAAACATTTTAGTTTTCCTATGTCTGTATAAAAAAATATTTTCCCAATACAGGACTTTTTAGGCAAATCAGACCCATTTTTGGAATTCTATAAACAGAGTGATAGTGGAAAATGGCAACTTGTATACCGATCAGAGGTAAGATTTCCAGCGATTCCACCTTCATTCATTAAGAGTTGTTATATATTAATGGGGAGTTACAGGCCTATGTTTGAAGTTGGGTGGTGTTTCAAATTGGACAAATAAGATTGATTTGGACAGATTTTTGTTTTCCCGTGATGTAGGATGGGTTTCTCTAATTGCCATGTCTTCCTTCAAAAGTTTCTGCAGAGCTTCAGACTTGCTTTATTATTCTGAAGCTTCAGTCTCTTGCAAATGATGGAGTTATGACAACAAAAAGGAGAAGGAAGACTAAAAGTCCTTGGGGCATGCATTTATATGAAATGCCTCTCAGGGAGGGGAAAGCGAGTATCACATTCAGTGATACTAGGGCCCGTTCTCAGATCAAAGCGATCTCTACCATCTTTGGTTATCTCACTTGCACTCTTTGGTGCAAGGTGAGATTATGGGGACAGGGATTCTTGGCCGTTGTTGGACAATGCAAGGGCCAGCAGGAGTGCTTGGCTATGGGAAGGACAGGGATAAGTTTCGGTCAAATTGTAAGTGCAAAGAAGCTTTAGAAATGATGCATAAGTATTCTAGACAAGCAATCTCTACAGTTTTAAAAGGGGGAAAAAAGTGTCTACCGTATAGATTCCATGTAAAGTTTGGACTGTTTTGGACAGGCTATTTCCAAAGCATTAGGTCAGCCCTTAAAGTTATTCAGCTACAAAACTGAACTCTTATTTGCAGAGGTCAGACATAAGCACTTCGTGCAAGCAGAGTTCCTACCTCATAAAAAGATATTTCATTTCACTTAATTCTATACTGGCCATCAGGAACAGCTTTTCAGAGGCAAAGTAGATTTCTGCCTGTAATTTTTTGGACTCTGTTAATCATTGGATAACAACAAACAAGTCAATTGGGATGTTGATAGAAGAAGGCTTCATAAACTGGCTCTAGGAATCTTGTAGGCCTAGCCAACTTAAACTTTCATCCATGATGGAACTGAAATATTAATTGAAGCACATATTGAAAATGTATTTAAATAGGACTTAGGAAATGAAACAAATTCATTAATTTAAGGAGTGCTAACTTTCATTCATTCATTCATTCATTCTCTCAACCAACTTATATGCCACCCATCTCACGTGGAGGCTTACAACAAATACAATTGTTACTTCAGAAAAAAGTGCAAGACTATAAGGTAACATTGTGGTTGTCTTGGACAAAAGTGACCATGACCAAAAAAAAAATCTTTGGAGAGATATAAAAATATGAGAAAACATGTGCTTTCATAATATACATTGATTATAACTATTTAAAATAATATTTTTAGGTAATTAAGAACAATTTAAATCCTTCCTGGAAAAAGTTCAGCGTACCTTTGCAAACATTTTGTAGCGGTGACTTCAACAGGCAAATCAAGGTGAGGACAATGATTAATTTCAGACAAGTTAAGAACTCATTTTATTCAACTCATTTTTTGTTCTGATATGATGCCTGATTTTTAGATGAGTTAGAATTAAAACTTATTTATGTATGAGGATTTAATTGGCTTATTATTTATAAAGCAAACTGCTTCTCTCTCCACCTTCATCTGTTTATTTTTCTGAAATAATTTCAGAAATTACTTGATACAATTCCCCTTCTCTCCCCTATGCTTTTGATTGCTTTAAAAGACCTTTCAGTATAATTTGTAGTATCTGTAATAGATCTATGCCGAACAGCAAAAATATAGGTAGTCCTCATTTAGTGACTGCAATTGGTTCCTGTAACTCAGTCATTAAGAAAAGTTTCGTTAAATGAAAATCACATGACTGTGACCTGCACTTACAATTTGATTTCAGCTTTCCTTTGATAATACAGTATCAGAAGGAAACGACTCTGAAAAGCTAGGTGAGCCCAAACATAGGGAAGGTTTCTGAGTATCAACTCATGAAGAAAATAAATGAAAGGGCATATTCTATAGCCCTTCACCCCCCCCCTCTTTTTTTTCTCCCCCAGTATATGAATGCTCACGCACTACTGGGATAATTAACAAAAAGTGAATTAATGTTTGTATTTAGATTCATTGCAGAGGAAGGGATTACAAGAGAACAAGCAGGCACACAGCAGTCCTTTTATGGCTGTAAGCAAGAGCTACTTAGGAAGCAAACAAAAGCTTTTTAGTGTGAAACTGATTAGAGTCTTGTCAGTATCAGGCAGCAGTGGGAGGGATCTAATCAACTAATTAAGGTCAGAGAACTGAGCATGAGATTAGGACAGTTGTGCTGTGGAAAGATAGCTTGTTAGATAATCTCTCTGCAAAAGTGAGTGGAAAGAAAAACAAGTCACTCACAGAACAACACTAATAATTAGTGACTATAATGGTAAACGTTTGACAGAGAGCTTCTGTGAAGTTGCAAATATGGGCATTGGTTACAAAGTTATTTTTTCATCACAGTTGTACTGCAAACAATTGTTGTCCAAAGCAGTTGGACAATTATGCTATTGCTATTTAGTATTTACACTTAAGAAATGTATTTTTCTTGAAGACCAAGATTATGAAGATATAAAGTATGAGCTTGCATTTTGCAAAGTAAGTGTGACATATTGTTGATTGTGGTAAGATATAAAAACATGACCTGAATGTACCAGAAATACCTATTTGGGGGTTTTGGCATAAGATTTATAAAACCAGCATGCTCATGTCAAAACATTCTAGAATACAGTGATTACAAAACTTCTCATAATTAATCACTTTTAAAAACTATATTTCAGATTGGTGCATGAAACTGCCTAATATATTTATTTTGCTGATGTTCATAAGAAAAGTCACCTAATGGCCTAGTCATTAATTGTTAGGTGCAAACAAGCAGATCCATCAGATCCACACATGAAGAATTCAACTAGCTGTTTTATTGCTCAAGCCTATATACAGGAATGTTTTTAGAATGACAGTTTGTACCTGGGTTAGGATAGATAAGATTCAACACCATGGGGCAGGGACGGGTGGGTTAGATTTCATTCTCTTATGCTTACATAGGGATTCTAGACTAATTCTTTGACTCCTCCTGGCTCGGCCTGTCTCTCTGACATTAATATGACATTTCAACTTGTTTGATTTTAACTTAGATTTTAAATACCATCACTTAACTTTCACAACCCGGGGTTGAATGTAAAAAAGCTTCAAGATAGGATCTGACATTTTATGTAGAAGAAATCTTTTAAGACTGCTACTAATAGATATTAATACAGCATTATGAATCATAATGGGTTTATAATTAACACATAAGCATAAGTTGAAATAATTAAACTATAATAATTTCTTCCTCTGTTGGGAGAAAAGTTTCAAAAATATGAAAAAATTCAGAAGAGTAGGCATGAGAAGGTTGAATGAAATAAGAAACTGATGGATTAGAAATACATAGCTATCCTGTGCTAAGATAAGCTCACACTAAAAAAAATACAGTGAGTTCCTTCTTCCTTTTGAATGGGTAATGACCCTGAACTAAAATCTTTTTTCTATAGTATTTCCTCCTTGCAACAGCATGTTCTTTGTTTGTCCTCCTATAGAAAAAACTTAGAGGTATGTAGTTTCTCCTGTTTAGTTAAGGCTGCTTGATAGAAGATAACAGACAAGGAAAAGTAGTTGTCATTAAGAATATTCTCAGTTGTTATTTATTTCAAATGTTCCATATCATTTATTCTTAGATGGTTGCTCCATAAATGGAAGAAAGCCTTTTTCTTAATTTTATAATAACCATGAAACACAAAACTATTATATCCTACCACAATCCAAAGCAACCCTATCCTGGTATTGTTAGTAGTGTTAGTAGATTGATTGAATAAATGCCATCAAATTGGTGTCAACTCTTAGTGACTACCTAGTAGATTCTCCTGTATGATCTGTCTCTAATTATTAATAGATTAGCTTTCTTTAAAGGTTAACGGAGGAATTTTGCTCTTACGGCTGTATAGTCAGTTTGCAGATGTTAATAGTACAACTCTTATTATTCAGTAAATTTTGAAATATTAATAACGCAGCATCTGGAAAATGCAGTGACTACCCAATTAAACCAGCAATGTAGTTTCTACATTACCATTTATAGGGATATTGGAGTTAACATTATTTTTTTGGTGAATAAGATATAGTTGCATTTTTATGCTTTCCCAATCTAAGGGCCCATTTAAAACTAAATTTTATATTCCAAAATATTTATTGCTTGCTTATTAAAATATTATTGTTTAGTTAGCACTTGAATTATTATATATATATATATCCCATGTTTTAAAAACAGGAGAAAGTTGCTGGTGAAGAATGATCTTCTGTTTACTAGGAATCTCTGAGTATTCTGAGTCAGTCAACACTGACCTGAAGAAGTTAGTGGATCTCCAGCCTTAATAAATCCCACTTTTGGATACTCATTATTGCATTTCCTATGTATGTACTTAATTTTGGGGTTATTCATGGGAATTGCAGTTCCACTAAACATAACATTTGCAGACCCACAGTTAGGAGCTGTATTTGAAAGTGGTTTACCTGTCAACTTTCTGAATTTTAGTACAGTTGTCATAGTACTACTTGTATTATTATTTGTCTCTTCAATGAATCAATTTTCAGCCATTCTATGTGGGGCACATAGAAGTGATAAGCAAATTTTTGTTAGCTGACAGTTGGCATGTGTGGCTTATGACTGCAAGTGTGGCTCAAGAATATGGAGAAGCTGGAGAGAACCACTTGGTGGATGTTTACAGATCACTGATAGTCCATAGGCCATATTTGAGAATCACTATTATTATTTTATAGGTTCTCCAGAGATTTTGTCTTCCACTTTATTCAGAGGAAAATATAATTGTCCATAGGCTTGGAATATAGCATCATTGGTAAGCAGATGATTAGTGTAAGGAGGGCTGTAAGTTTGGGGTACTAGGTAAAGGCTAGCAAAGAGATTAAACCATAATAAATGATTGTTGATGAATTATATGATACAAAATGCAATTCTGATGCAGATGTTGCTGTAATTATTGAGATGCATCACTTTTTCCTTCCAGAAAAATATTTTATACTTTTGCATTTTGCTTTGTTATTAAAGTAATAGCAAAGAATACTTTCCCCTTTTGTATCTAGTGAAAAGTCTCTGCTCTTTTCTATCAGTGTGACTGTCTTAAAGGATTTTGCTTTTAAGTTTTGGTTCCTAGGCTTCTTTACTTCTGGTCTGTGATATTTTCATCTACAAGTTTTAGTCCAAATATATGTCATTAAAAGTTTATTGCAAGCAAATATATTTAAGATTAACATATTACACAATATCTACAGTATATTCATAAACACCACACATAAAACCTAGCCCTGTATTGTTAGTGTATCACAGATGAGCAAGAACAACAAGAAGATGAAAGTCATGTTTTCCTTAAAAATATCAGCATTATTCAAACATCTTTTAAGCCCTGATACAAAACAGTATCTGTGTGATTTCCAGATTTTTATATTTTATGCTGAACATTTAATTTAACACGAGCATTCAGGTCATATTTTGCTTGATTTCTTTTAGAATGAGCCTTGCAGTTTCCGCATGAATGGATGTTCTCATGAAACCTCATAAAATAGAGAAGAACTGTGTGGTTTAGTCTTGTCATATTTTGTATAATTCATGCATCTATTTGCTGTTGGGTATCTTATATTTAAGTTCTGTTTTAAACTCATCTTGACCTTATGTTGCCTATGCCAGCCTTCCCCAATCTGATATGGTCCAGATTTATTAAAACTGCAACTCCCAGACATTTTCTGCTAGCAGTATTCTGAGAAGTGTTTATCAACATATCTGAAGGGCATCAGATTAGGAATTACTGTTTATGCTGGCATATAAAGCACTTAAGGTTTCTGTTTCTCAGAATGCTTGTCTTCTGTAATTGAGTTATTTTATCTTTGGATCATTGATACATATTTTTTAAAATCTGCTTTGCATCTGAGTTGTCTTTCCATTGCATATTGAACACCTAACTATTATATTACATAGTTGTCCTTGAGGACTCATTTTGAGGTTTCTTTCTTACTATTAGGTTACAGTTAGTGATATGGATGACAACACCAGTTCAGACTTGATAGGGGAATTCATATGCAACGTCTCAAAGCTGTTGGAAGTGAGAGATCAAGTGGTGAGCAGCAGTTATTCTCCTTGTCTATTGCCCTCTGTTTCTTTCCTTTCAGGTGCACTGTTATGATTATGATAGTGATGGGTCACATGATTTAATAGGCAGTTTTGAAAGTACCCTGTCCCAGCTACAGAAGGCAGGTGACAGTTCTCCGGTGAGCTTTTAATTTTACATTATTTGATTCGTTTAATTTTTGTATTTTTTTTCTCCAAGAAGGATAATAAAATATTATTTTCATTCTCCCAATATTTTTTGTGCAGATGTATCTTTGTGTGTTTATGGAGGAAAAAACAAGTTATATATGTTTTACAGCTATATTTTTCTTTTTTTTGAGCCTACCATGAAGATAACATTCTGATGCCTATGAATCAAAACTGGTAGGCTTAGGAAGGCAGCTATATGGCTGAGTTGGTCTTAGCAGTAATATAAGTAAATTTTCTCTAGTTGAATGCAATTGTTCTGCTCCATGCTGGTTAATCTTCTGCTGAATTGAAAGATAGCATAATAATTGAGTAATTTATAATATAAATTTAATTTTCCAGTGACTAACTTCTCAATAATTCTTAGTTTTCTGCTATACCATTTGGGAGTCCACTATTTAATTCTTTGTCTCTATTAGACTTCTCTCCCAAAGGATTCACAAACTGAGAAGATAACTGTAGAAATTCTCCATTGAAATTTAGTTTAAATGCACATGATTTGTTATTTTTGACATATGTTTGCTTTCCATCAATTCAATATTCTGTATCTCAGGAAAATTCTGTGTCAGATAAAAATCCTTCATTTTTCTTTTCCATTGAAATAAGAATATTGTAAAACAAAACACTTGTGCTTCATAATGTACCTGTATTTTGGAACAGGAATCCACTGGTCAGGCAGATAGTTTTATTATAGATCCTAAATGACGAATGATAAAGTTGGAGGAATCTTTGAAGCCTTTATATCACAGTGCAAAATACATATTTAAATTAATTTCTTTTTTATTTAAATTGTTACAAGATGCACCTTTAGCATATTCTGTATAACTGGATCTCACTGTGCCTCACTAGTACAAAATTTCTTTCATTCTTTCAGAAGTGTCAAATTCAATATTCTGACTTCATTTGTGCTAGTTATTTCAGCTAGTTATTTAATGTCTTCATTAATAAGTATTAGTTATGCAGTGTGGAAAATCTGGGGGATTCAAGCTGATGCTGAATTAACAATTTCCAGCAATCCATGGAAGCATGGCCACTTTTAAGCTGGCAGTTGTAACTTGGCATTTTCTGAAGGACTTAGGTTCCCCCATTCTTATGCTCATATAATGATTTTAGCATTTGTACTTTTCCACTGTCATAATGTTTGATACAAGTCAAGAAAGAATAATATAGTAATTCTTCCTGGTTATCTTTATTTTTTTTTTAAATTAATTTGGATTTACCAAAGGAATTATTCCTAATTCATCTTAAAGTGTTAGTCTTGATTACATTGATCAATAAGCTTGATTTTGTATGTATGCTTTTCATATAGGTTGAATTTGAATGTATTCACCCTGAAAAAAAAAGAAAAAAGAAGAGTTACAAAAACTCTGGCATTATTAGATTGAAATCCTGCAAGGTATGAATAATTTCATTTCATGCAGTTGACTTTTCTGTCATTATAAGGTAAAAATAATAATGTTGCAATGGTTTTATTTTTCACAGATTGAAACAGAATATTCGTTCCTGGATTATATCATGGGTGGTTGCCAAATTAATTTCACTGTGAGTATCAACTCATGTATTTGATTTCTAGATTAAATGTAAATTCCAGCATTTATATTTTTCTAAATAGTAATTTGCATGCTAACATTTGCTAAGATGCTTTTTTTAAAAATAAAGATAGAAATTACTATGATTTACTAAATTTGTTTTATGTATTTAATAAAATTAAATTTACTTTTTTGTACTTTTTAATTACTCAATAATTAACCACAATTATTAAATACAATGAAGAGTAGGTTTGACTTGTATTGAAGTTAGTAACTCATCTTAATTTGCCTTTGACTTTTGAGAAGCCATTTTAGCAATATTCTGTAGTTGTAGCTGGGTTTTCCTGAACCCAAAGTTAATGAGTAAAAATCTGTTTCTTATATTATCTAATATATAATTTATATTTCTTATTCTTCTATTAGGTGGGGATAGATTTTACTGGTTCCAATGGAAATCCAAAGTCACCAGATTCTCTTCACTATATTAGTCCAAATGGGATAAATGAATATCTCAGTGCTATCTGGTGTGTGGGTGGTGTGGTCCAGGATTATGACACGTATGTTAAACTTACCATCTTTAGCTTATTTACTTACTAAGGCCAAGAAAGATTCCAAAAGTTCCATTGTTATAAACTGTATTTCCTTTGAACTGGTAATTTATTTCATGGAACTGGAAGTTGCTGCCAACATGTTTTGATACTAAAATTAATTCATTGTCTACTGTGCCTTTGACATTTTTATTAGTTCCTTTTGAGTGGAAATTGTTAATCCACTGACCCATAAAATAACACTGTGTGTTTAACATTCTATTATAAAAGTTATGAATGAAGCATATTTAAAGAACTGCTATTACTTGTATGATAAAGAATATTAGAACGCCATTCAGTTTAAAAGAGACTTGAACTCATAACCTAGCTTTCTGAACATTACCATTTTAGAAAAGATCATGCTAACTACAGCTAGCTTTGGTCAGGTTAGAATTAAATGTGATTTATTTTGTTCAACCTGCAGTTAAAATAAAAATATCTGAATATTTTTGTGTTTATTTGGTTTGTTTTTCAGTGATAAGCTGTTTCCTGCCTTTGGGTTTGGAGCTCAAGTTCCTCCAGATTGGCAGGTGGGCTTCTCACTTTAATCACCGTTACACATTTTTAGTTGCCTTTCATCCCATGTCTTAATATGTCTGTCTTCCCAGGTTTCTCATGAATTTGCATTGAACTTTAATCCTGCAAACCCTTATTGCCAAGGTAATCATTTATTTTTCTTATAAAAATAACATAGTTTATAAGAGAAAGAACAAAAGATGCAAAGGATCTTTCATTAAAATTATAAGAGGAACATCGACAGTTTTGAGGACAATCAGTATTTGGCCATTATCATTACTGTAGCATATCTAAAGATCTGAATTTTAGAAATCTTTATTCACCATTTAAAAGAGTGTAAATAGTATTATGATTTCAGTTTATAATGAACTTTACTATAACATTCAGTTTGGGTTTAAACATTAGTGTAAATGGGGGATCAAAAAATTAGTTTATAAGAAATAAGACAGGAGCTTGCACTGCTTAGGGTGGAAGTCACAAACAGCTCCAGTTTATTATACTCCTTAGCCAAGAAATAGTATGTTTTTAACTCATACCTATCTTTTTTTTCATTCTTTATGAAAAAATGAAATTAAAAATTACATTTGAATTTTATTAAATAACTTAATACTGGATGTATGTGATATATGTATTGATTTCAGTCTAACCCATTTTAATGCAATAACTTTTACCCAAAAACAAAATTTTTCAAATATTCTGGAATTCTTTATGAGGCAAAATGAACTTGGTGTTTGTTTATATCCCACCTTTATTATTTTTACAAATAACTCAAGGTGGCGAACACATCCAACACACCTTTCTCCTCCCACAACAACTCTGTGAGGTGGGTTGGACTGAGAGAGAGTGATTGGTCCAAAGTCACTCAGCTTCCCTGAAGCTTTTATTGATGTTTTTATTGAAATTTTTGAAGTATTATTGAAGCTCATTTTTATGATGGTCAATACAACTGCTTTTTTGTGTTGCTCTTTTGCAACACAAATACTGTATCTTGTCTCCTTTAATCTTCCAATCTAATCATTGGAGGCCTTTTCTAAATTACTTTGTCATCTGAAGTATGGCTGGTATCTGTGAAAGAATCCTTTTTATTATATGGCAAGATGCTGAAATTTCATCTCAGAGCATCTTAAGTTCCTTTATACCTCACTTTTTGGGATTTTTGGAAGTCAACTTTTTTTAAATGATGTTGTCATAAACAAAGGTATAAAGGCCATTCTGTTAACAGTTTCACCATAAAGAAGGATAAAATATCTAGAAATAAAATGAAAACTATCTGAAGCCTGTTAAACTATATATTTTGGATTGGAGAATTTTTTTAAAATTACCTAAAAACTTTAGGTAAGAACTTAATTTTTAATTTTGAATGGCATGTTTTTAGTAACATTCCTCTAGGCAAGATAACCACCACAACCTCATAGTACAGTGTACTATTGTTAATATTTTTCTTACCTTCACTTTCCTCTTAAAAGATTAAATATTTGGTATTTTTACCACCATGCTAATCCGGGTGAGTGAAATGAGAATACAGATAGTCCTCAGGTTGTAACCATTTGTTCAGTGACCATTCAAACTTACGATGGCACTGAATGAGGCTGACTTATGACAACTACTTGGAGTTCTGGCTGATCCAATTTCCCCGCAGTCATATAATTGCGATCGGGCACCTGTCTCTTGATTACATCACAGTGAGCTATGGCCATGTGATCACAATTTCTGATGTTCCCTGCCACCTTCCCACAAGCAACATCAATAGGAAGCTGACAGGAAATCAGAAATTGCGATCATGTAAAGTCCTTGCTTAACTGCACAGGCTTCATTTAATGACTGCAACCAGGACTGCCAAATTGCCTTTCCTAAGCAATACAGTCACATGATGTCATGCATTGCTTAATGCAGCGGCTCCCAATCTTTTCTATATCCCGCACCCCTAGAACGTTCCTGATATATTCTCGCATGCCTTATAAAAGTTCAAAATAAGGGCAACGAATTATGCATATACATTATAATTTTGAAAACCCAAGTTTTTGCACCCCTTGGAATATCGTCTTGCACACCCGGTTGGGAACCCCTGCCTTAGTGATAGGAATTCCCTGTCCCAATTGCTTTATAACTCAAGGACTACTTATAAGTAAATAACCAAACTGATTCAAGTAGACTGCTATCCCCATTTCTTTATCTGTACATTATTCCTAGGTGCTCTTCATATTGAAACATTTGAAAGATGCATATAATACTTTATCCAAAGTTTTTAATTAATTCTGCTCTTTCTTTGTTTTAGGAATCCAAGGAATTATAGATGCCTACCGACAGGCCTTGCCTCAGATTCGTCTCTATGGTCCAACAAACTTCTCTCCAATTATAAATCACGTTGCTAGATTTGCTGCTCATTCAGCTCAAGAAAGGACTGCTTCTGTGAGTTGGCTTGATCCTGTTTTGTTTTACACATTTACTATTCATTTAATTTAGGCGACTCAAATTCAAGTTAATCACAAGTGCTTCAAAAGGATCACGTTGTTTGAGAGCTACCACACCAAAAATATTTCATTCTTTGATACAGAAGTTATTTGCATGTAATAATTATGTTTTAATCCTTAATCTTCTGTATGGCCATCCAGATGATGATGAATTGCAACTTTCAGTAACCTCAGTGCTGGCTATTGTAATTCCACAACATTAAAAGCCTTCAGACTGTCCAGAGAAGACAGATCATTTGAAGAGAAGCTTCAGTTTCCAAAGAAGTCATATCTGTTCTTCCTTCCTCCACAGCCTCTGATTAAACATATATGCCTTTTGCTCCTATCCTTGGCAGAAATCTCAGCCAGTTATTACAGCTCACTTCCTAAAAAGGCTTTTCTCAACTCTCCTCTTGTAGGAACAACTGCTCACCTACCTGCCTCTTCCATAGACAGCTTCCTAACTCTTATTTTCTTCTATCCATTTCTGCACTTCTTCTGCAAGATTATATATGAATCCTGGTGCACTAATTGAGTGCCAATGCCAAGCAGCTCAGCTCAGTCTCCATTTGCCTTTTCACCATTCTTGCTCTTCAGGCCTGAGGAAGACAGATCCAGAGAGAATAAAAAAGGGTGATATCTGTCTGCATTCAGGATCCATGTCCATTTGTCTCCAATTTCTGCAAAAAGCCTTCAGGCTTTCTTGGAAGGCTTGTGAACAAGGCACTGGAGGCAAGTGAGTGAATGCATGAAGGCAGATTGTTCAAGGCAAAATAGGATGAATGGGTGAGCAATAGGTTGGCTGCAGAAAATGTGGCTGTATCTGTTTTTTGGGTCATGAGTTTGAGACCTCTGAGACTCCCTTTCCTCTGTTTTACAAAAACAACAACCCATAAAATAGGAACTACTACTGAATATCTTAATGTACAGATTAATGTACAACTCACAGATATAGGCAGTTCTTTGAGTGTTTTCTAAAATAAATTAAACAAAGCAAAACCTGAAAATAACTCTTTTAGATCAGAGCTGATATTTAAAAATAATTGCATTGTTCTTTTCAATCCATTTTAGTATATATGCTTTATGAGGTTATCATATCCATATAGTATTGCATTTCAGTCACTTTTCAACACTGCATACTTGTTATATTTATTTAATTTTTATTGATTCATCTATTTTTTTGCAGCAATACTATGTTTTACTGATAATCACAGATGGGGAGATAACTGATCTGGACCAAACTAGGCAAGCCATTGTAAATGCCTCCAAGCTGCCCATGTCCATCATTATTATTGGTGTTGGCAGTGCTGAGTTCAAAGCCATGGAATTTTTAGATGGGGATGATGGTGTCCTGAAGTCGTTGGCAGGGGAGCCAGTTGCACGAGATATTGTCCAGTTTGTGCCTTTTACACAGTTCCAAAATGTAAGTTCCAAATTTATTTATTTATTACATGTTCTTTTATACTGCTTCAACCATTTTGCTTTCAGGATGTTAATCTAGCAGTAACTAAAGAATATGACCCTTAGAGGTTAAGTTGATCCGTTAGTAAATTATTAAACTCTGCAGTAAATTAAAATTGGAAGCCCCCCCCCCCCATTATCTGGAAGGTCACAAGTTTCTCCACTCCAGTTACAAACAACTATGTTGATTGTGAATCAACATAAATAATTGTGTGAGACATTTTATATCAAGAAATATAGGCTTAACTTGGTATGTTTTAATAGGTTAATTTGAACATATTCTGGATAATATCAACATCTGGAGCTCTGATCTGATGTAATCGCTCAGAGTTCTAGAAGTTACTGATTTTTTTTTAACACCAGATACTTTTTTTCAGAGGCAGAAGTTTGTAACAGATTTAATTCTGCCCATTTCTTAGCCATATTTAACAGCATAAATTTGGATCAGAAATTTGGGCTTCTGATCTGTATTGATTATTCTGTTTCACTATGGGTTAGTGTCTAGTTAGGTAAAACGTTGCATGTATTCCAGTGTTGTTCAGATTTAATTTTGAATTCTGCTTAAACTCCATCTTTTAAGTCTTTGGATTAAAAAACAACTTAACATGCTCCACATTCAAAAGGGTGTGACAAAATGTATGGGAGGCAAGATATATTCTTTTTGTGCTTTCTTAACCAATTATTTTAAGAAATATAAAAATCTTCATATGCTGGTATGGTAAAATGTAAAAGTTATTTGAGGCAAACTATAGTTTTGGAAATGCATAATTAATCTATTTTTAAACTGAAATGACTCAGTTTTACTAATTCTGGGTAGCAGTATCAAAACTGGGCATTTCTCCATTGCTTATTCTTGTATGGTATTTCCTGTTTTTATCTATTTTCTCTGTTAAGTGACTTTTTATATTGTGGAACATAGTATGGAAAATAATATGTTTTTTATATCTGTGTAACATTCTTGTCTTTACATAATACATTTTCTTTTTCATAGGCTCCTCGGGAAGCCCTTTCCCAGGCAGTATTGGCTGAAATCCCTAGACAACTAGTCTCCTACTTCAAGAAAGCTGGCCTGACTCCTCTAAAATTGCCTTCACAAAAGCAACCATAAAGCAGAGAATATTTTTATTGCTTAAATATACAGTCAAGAAAATAATGCTGCAGACAGAAGGTTTTTTTAATAAAAGCATTTATCTTCTGGCATCTAGTAACACTGCACTCAAAAACATTTATGTGGTTCTGCATATATTGCTCATGTTGTATGCAGAAAATGTATAGGAACTGTACACGTATAGGAAATATATAGGAACTCTCATGCCTATTAAGAATCTAGTGGCTATCTCAAATCGTAAGATTTGCTTATCAGTTTGTATTCTGTATATCTGCATGCACTTTGTACAGCATGGAATCAAATTGAAGAAACCTGGGCTTAGAACAAGATTAAAGCTTTACAGTATATTTTTTCTGTTAAAATTATATAACCTGAATAGATCTTAGCAGTGGTTTTGGAAAGGTGATGATACTTACTAGGTTACTAAATGGTTGATGGTCCCTGTGATCATGCAGAAGTTGTTGTAACCTCAAAACTATTATTTTTTAGCACAAGCCTATATTTTATGCAAGATAATCTGATTACAAGAACTTCAGATATGTTGCATATATCAGAAATTCACTTCAAAAAATAGTTGACATGCATGATTTCTTTCTCTAATTTAGAATACTATGAACATCTAGCTGCTGTGAACTTTTTCACTGGTACAGAAATATGTGTGTATGTATAATACACAATATATATTATAATATATAATGATAAATGATATATTGTATATATACATATATACATCATTTATTATATATTCCTAGACAATTTCTCATCTGTAGAAAGACAAATCTTCTTGCACTGTTATAGCATTGCCTTAATTTTTGTGGGTCTTTATGAAATGACAAATATTAAAACTATTTTCTTTATAAAGGAATTGTACTATACATTACCAAAGCTGAATACAAATCATTGTTTAATGTTTTAAATAATGCTGTTTACATTCAGACATGTTTCTTAAGGGCATTTTGGTTCTTATATTTCAAATTATGTTTAAAGTATATTTCATTCATGTATTTCACTGATACTAGTGGAGAAGTGACAAGAATTGGAACCCTAACTCTAACCCTAAGTTGCAGGAGCCTTAGATGCTTTCAGTTACAGCAATACTAGTTTACATTAAATACTTTCAGTTATAGTTTTGGAAAGTTCATTTCATATTTTCTATAACTTTGGAGTATGAAAGCTTTTTAAAAGAAAGTTCAAATCTTATTGATCTAAAGGAAAATGTGTTTGAATAAATTTAACAATAATATCAAACATTATTTACAAATCCAAATATAAGGAAATTAAGTCTGTGCTTAGATAATGAAATAACTTGTCTAATGCTGAATTTGCAGTTTGATCTAAGTAGAGCTGCTTTGTTAATCAAGCAAAGATACTTTAACTACAGATAGTTCTTGATTTACAATCATTTGTTTAGCCACCATTCAAAGTTATAACAGCAATGAAAAAGTGACTTATGACTGATCCTTGCACTTAGGACCATTGCAGCATTCCCATCGTCACACGATCAAAATTTGGGTGTTTGGCATTTGTGATGCATTTACAATAGTTACAGTGTCCTGGAATCATGTGATCACTCTCATCTGGCTTTGAACAAGCAAAGTAAATGGAGGAAGCTGGATTCGTTTAACAACTGCATGATTCACTTAACAGCCACAGTGATTCACTCAACAACTGTGTCAATAAAGGTGATAATATTAGGTGCAACTCACTTAATAACCACCTTGCTTAGGGGAAATTCTAGCCCCAATTGTGGTCATGAAGACTACCGGTATAATCACATTATATTTATCATATTACATCTCAGTTGAAATTAACTCTATAGTAATAATATTGTGTCCGTTTTCAACCCTTGAGAAAAATTGCTTTTGCTGTATTTTTTAGACAGATTTAGACTTGTTCTCTGTCATGATAGAATGCAGGATACACATAACAGATTTAAATTTTAGGGAACCACTCTGAAGAGATTGCATCCTTTCTGCTTTTGAATGTTTTAGGATTTCTCATTCAACAGGAATTTGGATTCAATTTCCAGGGCCTGCCCTATACTCATACCAGGATGATAACAGTTGATTTCTAAGATGGTAAAATAAATAATACAAACTTAGACTGTAGTTGAAAAGCACTCAGCAACTTTAATACTTATTGTATTAAAAATATTTCTCAGAAATAGAATATAGTTCTTTTGTATTTGGAGGAATATTAGAAGGAATTTGTACCCTTTATATTTTTTTATTCTGCCTTTATTACTTTTATAAATATCTCAAAGCAGAGAACATACACAATACTCCTTTCTATTTTCCTCATAACAGCAACCCTGTAAGGTGAGTTGGGCTAAGAGAGAGAGCCTGGCACAAGGTCATGCAGCTGGATTTCATGCCTAAGGCCGAACTAGAATTCACAGTCACCTGGTTTCTAGGCCAGCACTTTAACCACTATTCCAAACTTTAAAATGTTTAAACCACATTTTTAAAAGGTATGTCCAGCCTTTTTGAAAATTGCCTGTTTGGACAATCTTCTATTGCACTGTTTGATTAAATGTTTAATGGAAATAATGGTTCTAATGTAAGAATTCCATTCTGTATTAAATCTCCTTATAAATCTTAAGCCTCTTATTTGAATCAAATTTCTCGGATGTGCCTGAAAACAGTTTTCAATGGGGAACTTGGGGAGATGCCTAATATAGACATAATCAATAGGAAAGTATGTATATTTGAGCATTAGTATAAATGAATCTTGAATGCTCTTTGAATCTTTAGCTAACGTAGCCAAAGGCCATACTGATGACAAATTCTGGACGTTGGAGTCCCAACATGTGCCAGGCTAAAGAATCTGATCTCCTGACAGAGAAATTTGATGTTGTGAGCCATTTTCTTCAAGACAACTATTTCAGTGTTTTTCCAGGACATTTTGTCACCTACTGTAAAGCCCAAGATTCTTCAGTTTACACACACACACACACAAACTGACAGATCATCTTACTTCCACAAAGGTAACGGTAGAATCCTTTGTCAGTGGAGTGGGCCGGGGAGGCTGTGTGTGCTCACACTTCTTTGCTTAATATCTAAGATCAAGCTGGTCATTTATGCCTGAAATGAGAACTAGATGACCCATTTAGTTGTTTTCTTGGCTGCCAATGATATTCTCAGGAGCCTTCTCTAATCCCAAAGTTCAAAAGTCTCAATATTTCTGCCTCAATTATTCAACTTTCACTTCCATAGAGTGCACAGAGAAAAAAAATATTGCCTGCATAATTTGTAGGTATAGACACATTTTGGCATCTGTCTTTTCTAAAGTATTAATTGATAATCTACCTACAGCTTATTTTTTAGCTGCTGATTCTTTAACATTAATCCTAAAAGGCAAAAGCTGTCTTAACCCTTCAGTATCTTCCTTTTTTAAAAAAAATGTTTTATTTTATTCACAAAATTAAAATACAAACTCCAAAAAAGGGAAAAAAATAAAAAACTAAAGCTAACAAGACATTAAAAAGTGCATTAAAAAAACCACACATAGATTGCCCCCCCCAGATGAATACTGCTAAATACATTTCAAGAATAGTGCCCCCCTTGTGCTACAGACCCATGATTTATGAACTTCTACAACTGTTTATCCAACCAATTTGACCTGGCATCTACTGTATAACAAAAAATAGTTAACAGGTAAAGCCAACAGCAAAGTTAAACTTAGAGGTTTACTGTTAACAATCTGTTATTGTATGTATCTTGTAGTGCAGAAAGTCCACTATGGCTTCTGATTTATCATAAACTACCGCAATCATCACCTCTGATCTGTTCAGGATCAAATATCCCTGACTGATTCTTAATGATAAAATGTTTTCTTAAAGTTTTTACTGGGATCTTTCCCAACAATTGCATCTTATTCCCCAAAGTCATAAATCTCTTGTAAATATCTCTGCAGCATTTGTTCAAAGAATCTTGCTATAATTTGAAACTCAGCGTCTCTTGACAATTGTTTTCTAATTGGATATAAGTCCATTCCCCAATCTCCATCAGTCTTCTTAAGAAAGTTCTTAAGAGCTTTTACAACAAAATGTAAACAGTTCCTCTCAATAGATAGAATGACTTCAGACAAAATTGAGATATTTTCCTTGGTAAAAAGTGAATAGAAAAAAAAGGGAAGTTCCCATTACAGTTTAAAAGAAATAAGACCAGAGCTTTTAAAAATGTAGAATACAAAATCCTTGCAGCAAAAATCTGATATAAATGTAAATCAGATCAAATCACATTCACTACCCAGAGGAGAGTCCTCTTGCTATCAATTTCCATACAGTGAAAGCAAAGGTGATTCACAAATCCAAAACAAAGCAGTAAAAAGATGCATAAAATTCAGCAAGGGGTTAGAATAAATCAGCATTCAACCAGTTGATTAACAGTTGAAAATGAAAGTTAAAAAGAAACAGTAAAATTCAAAAATGTGCAGTTAAAACTGAGGTGTGCTTTAAAAAAAAAGCAAAGCTGAAAGGAAAAGATGGAGACCCAAGCCCTTGGGATATTTCTATCAAGAATTGCAACTATGGAGATTCCTCTTCCCAGGTAGATACATGGTCATCTAAGGATCATCTTAGGTCATTCCTAGTTGTTCCTATTCAAATCTGGGAACCATGCCACTAAAGAACCAGCTTTGGCAGCAAAATCAGTTGTTTGTTGCAGGAAGAAAAAAATGCCCCATCGCTCAGCATGCCATTTTTGGAGCAACTGTATCTTCATTCTAAGTCTAGTTGCTGTATCTGTTTTATGAGTTTGGCCTCCTTTTTATTTAATCTTGGTCCCATTTCTTGACTGTACTTCTTAACTTTAATTGCTAGAGCTTGCAGATCATTTACATTTTGGCTATCAGAACAATATCATAAGCATAATGCAGGCTATTGATGTACACACTTTTCTCCAACCCATCCCTCAATATTTATTTAGCATATAAGTTAAACAAATAAAGGAAGGGCATACAGCCTTATGTTCATGTGGTTTTCTTGTAAATACTGTAGTGGTTTACTATTGCCTTTTTCTGTACAGTATGCAGCCTTTACTTGTGTCACTTGAGATCTTCCACTTCCAGCAATTCCCTGTATTACTGCTGCCCATTATAAGTGTCTGCTTGCTTTAGCTGGGCAGTTGGGTAGCCTTAATGCCTTGGATGATCTTGCTGGGATAATATACTCTTGGCACACACTGCAGACATTCTTCGCTTATTCCTCCCAGAACATCCTTACCCCTACAACAATAGGGCAGCACAGCAGCACTTGCTGGGGGAAATAGAAATAGTGTCTAATAAGAATTGCAAGTGGATACAACTATAACAGATTGTATCTATCAAGAAGGATCTGACTTGTATCTTAGTAGTCCTACAAATCAAAATTGGTTTACTCTGTATCAATTAAGTACTGTATAAGCATTTTACTGTCCTCTGGTGGTTCTCAATTGAAAGGTTTATACCGTATGAAATACAGTTTGCTAAGGGCTGTTCCAAAAGGTGACAAGCCTATAGCATTACATTCAAATTAATCAGATGTTGATTATTGTTGTGTGCTTTTGATATGACGCATGTAGCTTTTCTTTTGGCATAAGGCTCTACGATGATTTGGGGAGTGGTTGGAATGTAGTTCCACAGCATATTTCTGCTATAAAGTCTCCGTTAGTTGTTTTACCTGTCTCCAGTAAGCATAGGAGCTATTAAACTCACTGGATTTTCCAATCAAGTGTGATGACTTTGGCATAATATTCGGTTATTGGTTGCAATGACATTTGCAGGAATTGGGGGTGGGAGGAGACAAAATGTCAATAGGGCAGTCAAGGTCCCACCCCTTTTGTACATATATCAATATTATATGTGTATACAAGAAATGGGGATTCAATTGTGCAGCTCTAATCACTACCTTGTGTTTTTTTTTAGCAAAAGAATTGCTCAAATGCTTTCATAAATAGCAAGTGATTCCTTCAAATAATTTCCCAAATATGTTCAGAAGTGTCCAGAAGGCTTTTTTTCACTCCTTCAAATGTTTTAAGTTCTAATAAAGAGTATTAGAATGGAAAAAGTTCACAATTGAGCTATAGCAATGTGAGTAAGAAAACCAGTTTGATCTCGTGGTTAAGATACCAGGCTAGAAACCAGGAGTTCTAATCCTGCCTTAGGCACAAAGATAGCTGAGTAAACTTGAGCAAGTCACTTTCTTTCAACCTAAGAAGGAGACAATGGCAAACCATTTTTGAAAAACCTTGTCAAGAAAACTGCAGGGACTCATTCAGACAGTGTTCAAGAATTGGACATGGTTGAATGGAACAAAAAATATGAATAAACTTAACCTAGCACCTTATCTACTCCCACAAGATGTGATGGCAATTAATGTTTAAAAATGAGGTGAGCTGAATTTGTGGAGAATAGCTGTGTCAACAAGTTACTTAAAATTATTAAATGGAATCACCTTTTTAGGCAAGCAAAATCCCACTAAACAAAGCACATCTGACAAAGGCTGTTACTTTGATTTTTTTTCTAGATTTCTAAGAAGTAGCTGGGCAGACATTCTTGAGTATCAAAGCTCTGAATCAGACCACTTTTTGGTCTAACCCAGAAAAACTCTTAACCTCCTTTCAATATCTCTCCTGAAGTTACTCAATTTTTTATAGTCTTGTTGGACAAAAAACATGCTTTTGCACATATAGTGGAAATCAATTTTTAAATATTTAAATATGTGGATATATAAAACAAATTGCTTCAAGGTAAATCCAATGTCTTGTTCAGTAGCCCATACAGGATCTTAAGAAAGGTCAGTTTATATTAAATTGATATTATCATGACTTCAGCTAATCAAATGAATCTTGTTATATGTACATAATCAAGTGTTAGGTATCAGGGTTCTTCTAGACCAGGCATGTCAAACTGCCGGCCCACGGGCCAGATGCATCATGCCGAAACCGCGCCCACCCCATTGGGAAAAAAGTTGCGATACGTCACACGATGTCACGTGACGTCGCGAGTTTGACATGCCTGTTCTAGACTTTGACTAACCATGATATAATGATAAAAACATGGAAAATAAGGTTGTGAAAAAATTAGAGGTGCTTTGCAAACAATATTAGTGCAAGCAAGGTATTTCTCAGGGTATTAAAGCAGCTATGTCTTTTGATGGGCTTGTATAGATGCTTCTAAGAGTGTCCTGTCTGAGAGTGGGTCTGCCTGCATAGCCACTTCACTCATTGGTGGTCCCAGGAAAAATGTTGACAGTGCATGCAAAGCATGGGAAGACAACTGGGAACAACTTTTGAAACAGCTAAACAGACCCTCCTATGGGCATAGCTGCTTTAACCCTTTGAGGAGGAATGCTTCGCTCCTATTAACAAACCTTACAGTATCTCTTATGAATATTTTGCACAACTGCCATAGAATACCTTCTTCTCTGTACTGTGCATGATATTAATTTCAGTGTAGAGGCTGCACATCTTTGACTGTATAGCTTTCATTAAAAAAACAATATTTTAAAAAAAAAAAACTGATTATAGCATCCGTTATAGTGCTCTATAATTTAATGTATACTGTCATGTACAGCTTTTTTAAATTATTATACACTCCAACACTTAAAAAATTCCTGAATTCCTGAAATGTGAAAGAAGCATTATATCCTACTTGATATTACACTGGTTCCATTATTTTTCTAGCCAGTTCTATACCTTTTTTTTTAACTTGAACACTAGGGATAGGCAACTGTCCAGGTACCTTCCTCTGAATAGCCCAAATCGCATGAGATTGGAAGAATCATGCAAAGTTTCTTCATTCTCACAAGAATTTGGTCCTGTAGATTTGTTTAGCTTAACTTTGAAGTCTGTGAGTTTCATTGTAAGACTTGATGGGAAACTGGCTTTTTTAAAATTAATATTTTTTGTAAGAATGCTCCAAGTATAGACAAAAGGATTTTGGGTAATGAAACATCTGCAAGACAACAATCAAGCTCAGAGAGCACCAAGGAATCCTAGACAAAAGGAATTCTTAAAAAATGAAAAAACAACGAGAAATGTGAGCTCCTATTTTGGAAAGTGTCTCCTCCTGCTCAGAAAAATGACAAGGTATGTCTGAGAGAGTAGGGATGGAGAGAGGAACCTCTGTAATTTGTCCAACCAGGCAGCCAGACTGCTCATGACTATTCTCAACATAAGATTGATAAAACATTCTTTCCCTTGTGATACCTTCCAAATGTTTTGGGACGACACTTCTCAGAATTCCCAGGCTATGTGCTGGATGATTGTTCTGGGATCCGTCCTAACCCAGCTGGAGGATGCTAGGGTGAGAAAGGATGATCCAGTTCTAGGTTCCACTCCTGTTTAGGAATGCAACCAATTATAAAAAATGTTTGTTGATAACTAGGTAAAAAGTCACTAGAACTAACATATATATTCCAAGGTGCCGTTTTTTTTTTTTTTAAAGGACGAAGCATATTGTTACTTTTTTATTTTAACACCGGAATCTGTACCTGCTTTTTTGGCTGGTAATCAACTGCATTTATTAAGAACTGGGTTTATCTTACAGTAATCTTCCTGATTTGGGGGGTGCAGACATTTAGTTACTCGCCAGTGTGGCCCACAGCTACTATTATTGGACAATGTGTGGCTTGCGGGTGGGGTCTGATCAGCCAAACCTGCTTGGCAAGTCCCCAGGCATGACTCATTAAAGAGGCAGGTGGAGCCCTGCTCTGGCGGCGGCCGTCACACAGAGGCCATCAGTCCTGCACTGAGCCAAGCCCTCACAGCACCATGGCTCTGAGTGTCAGCATCAAGAGGGTCTCCCAGCTGCCAGGGACTGGGGAGAGGCAGGTGCACATCAGCTTTCGAGGTGCGGAGGACAGGGAGTGGGGGAAGTCTGGGGTGGGTGGAAGGAGATGCACACAGGGTTTTGGGAAGAGGGAAGACATAATACAATGGCTTAAGATTATGTCCTAGAGAAAGTTAGAATATAGCTCTGTAATATAATTGTTTCCTAATGATACAGAGTTTGTGGGACTTGTATACAACATGGAAAAATACATAAACCTGCCAGTTATTCTTTATGTGAACATTTGTCCTTCCTTTTAGGAATATGCACACAATTATGTTTGTACTGCCACAAGCAGAACATATTCAGGAGTAGCTGCTTAAATCAACAATAACAACGAAGTCTTATAGTTGTTTAAAGAGGAACGTTTATTAAAATTTAAAGTTTTGAAAACTGTAAGAATACACTTTGTCAGAATACCATCCTATAAAAGGCATGCTATATATTCAACATGATTGGAGGGAGGAAGCATTAATAAAAGGAAATGCCAAAGAAAAATTAAATTTAAATGAAGAAGAATCACAGATAATTAAGGTGGGGGGAATCTAAAATCAATTCCTGGATAAACTTTATGGGAGAACTTGAAAACCTTCACACACATTTCTGTCATTTTGGTTGATTCTATTAAAGGCATCAGATTTTGATCTTTAAGGAACAGAATCTTCTCTCCTAAGTTCCTTTGGTTAGTCAATATATATATCATCTATCTCTTTCAATATCTATCTATCATCTATCTACCTGAAATTTGGAACTTTATCTTAAATTTCACATCCATCTGAAGCTCTGCTTCCAGCAAATATGGAAGCAAACTCCAGAACGTGGAATATATATTAAGACTGAGCACAATCATTTGTGTGGGAGTAGGTTCAGTTAAAATCAATTTTGTTTATTTCTGAATAGATTTGTATAGAATTCTACTGCTAAGGACTTAAACTGACAGCATTTGACACTGGAGAGAGAAGAATAAACAATTTTCAAAACAGTATTGGAATTCTGAATTTAATGTAAATAAGTGTTTCCTACAAGACTAATTCTGTAGAAAAAATAAATATAAATATATAAGGTACAATAATTTTAAAAGGTTTCTTTAACCTATTTAGATATTTCATATTTTCACCCCAGGTTCTGATCAATATTTTGCCACTTTGGATTATATACTACACAAGCAATTTGCTTTTCAATGGAAATGTCTAATGGCCATTTTGTCAGTAGTTATTTCCTCCTTTTTCATTTAATCCTCCAATGATGGTGAGTCAGTAACTGATAATGGTCTGGTGGTTCCACTGCACTGGCATATTTACTAGAGTAAATATTGAGTAAATATTCTCAATTTTAGCTGCTTTAGTATATATGGACTTCAGCTCCCAGAATCCCCCAATCATCCATGCTGACTGAATAATTCTGACAGTTGAGGTCAGAATTGTCAAGGTTTAGAAACACTGATCTAGAAAATGCTGTAAGTGACTGGTGTGGAATGGCAATTGTCTCCATGATTGTTTGTTCTGCTTCCGTAACCTATAAAACCTCTCAGAATCCAAATATACATGCATGTTGTTCCTAGTGTAGAACTATGCATTTTGAGGTGTCAGATTGCATGAAAACTCGAGAAACATGCAAAAGTTACTACCAAAACAACTGGTTTAATATAAATTAGGAGTAAATTATTAAATATCCAACTGAAAAATAATATTAGCTATACTTAATGTAATATAAATACTGTAAAATGAACTTAATGTATATGTTGTCTTGACCAGCTATTACTTGTTTTAGAATGTGACCTTAAGCATACTTCATCCTGAATAGTTATGCAGCCCTAGTTTATATCAAGGATACAGCCACTTATCTCATCTCTCAGTGCATCATTTCTCTCCCCATTTTGTTTTTTCCTCTTAAGTTCCTAAGATAATGACTTGGAAAACATGAGACTTTTGTTGATTTCTGTATGTGTATTTTGAACATAACAGATATTGCACAGAGGCACGTTCTATATTCTGCAATGTGGTATAATAGTTTAATTTCCTCAAACTTGAATTCCTTCAAGTGTATTGGGATTATAATTCCAAAATTCGGAACATTTTGTTTGAGAGCTACACTCTAACAAATTGGAGGCACCAGACTGGGTAAATGAGAGCTAAGTTTATGTCAGGAAAATTTGCTTTCAAATGCTCATCGTCCACAATGTTTGCAATACATCTGTAGATGATTCTCCACTGCTCAAATGAATCTCTCTCATGCTGCTGTTAGGGGATAAAAGAGAAAAAGCATACATATTATTTTGGAGTCTATAAATAAAGGCAATGGAATGAAAGAAAAAAAAATACTACAATTTTCAGATAACTAGTTGCCATGGAGTGGTGGTAGAAATTATGTAAAATCCATACATGAGGGCATCTGTATTTCTCTGCTCTGAGAGCTTAAAGGAAGGTAGAACATATATATTATTCTGATAGATTCTATATATCCCTTCCTGCAATGATTGAACATGAGGACCTGGATAGCTCCTAAAGCCAACACACTGCACTGTGCAATCTCCAAAGTGCATTTGAGTCCCATTGGATAACATCTGGCTATAAAAAAATCCAGATTTTTGAATATGGCTTTCTTTTAAGGATATATGGTATGCTCCTTCAAAGAAAATTCATACCCATTTCATATGTTTGATAAAGTTTGTATTCCTCCCCTCCAAGGATTTACCCAGAAAACAAAGAAGATATGCTGTGGCCAGGAAGCAATCTTTGGAGAGGTAAGGAAATATCACACTCAACAGGAAGACTTAATTTTGAATTATAGTAAATTCGTTGGTGTGTGTGGGAAGAGTATCTTTGCATTACATTGCCCAGGTTTCTCCAGAGTAGGAAGTACTACAATCTGGTGAAAGCAGGGTTGTATTATTAACTGAAAAATCAAAAACTGTTGAAAAAGAGTTTGTTAAACTATATTATTGCATAATTTCTCAATTATTGTAAGTCAGTATAGTTCAAAGACCATGCTGTAGCTTCAGTGAATCTGAAGTACACCAGATTGGGAAAAGTAGTGATCACTGAATACAGATAAATACTACAAACTATGTCTCATTGTGGGTGAATACAGCTTATGATCTTGCAACTTGCTGTTGAATTATAAATCTCAAAAACTCTTGGCAGCATGATGATGGTGGGGGTTGATGGGAATTCCATCAGCATCTGGAAAACCTAAATATCCACAATCCAATGTGAGATTGCCTCAAAATTCTGTAATTAGAAAGATAAATGAATTGTATTATGACATAAACTCCCACATTTTCTGTCATCTGTTGAGATTGGACAGGAACAGATGGAAAAGGGACTTTTCAGAAATCTTGGGTATTAATTTTGGCATTATTTCATGTTTTAGCTCTTTCGCTGGCCGCATTATGGAAAGTTCATTATGGAAGAAATGTTGATAGTTAAAGTTTACAACTGCAGTAAAGTATTCAGTAACAGGTAGGTTCCTGACTCACTGGGAAAATCTTTCTGCTACGTTTCACTTTATAGTCGCTTGAACCTGAATCATTCATTCATGCTATATCAAAAATACATCCCATTTTTTAGTAGATACACTTTTCCCTGTTGTATCTCCGAGAGATCAGTCAGGTAATTGTAAAATAACCAACTGCTTGAGTTTCTCCCATTTAATGTTTTTATGCTTAACTTTTCTTCTTCCAGATGACATTTTCCAGTGCATGATATAAAAAGTTATGTTTTTAAGGATTTGTTATGTATAAAAGAGAAAGAAAAGGACTATGGCGTTATCCAACCACTATTTCAACATAATCTGTGTTTACATATCTTGCTACCCCATAATAAGATTTGCTTGGTTCAAACCAGATCAAAAGAGAAAGATGGGAGGGAGCAAAGAGTTTGGAGGAAGGGTGGGGCAGAAGCAGAAGGCTTAATTGCTTTGGTTCTGATAGAAATACCTTCATGGTCTCTTGTCTGATATAGGCACAGCACATAATTGCTCTCCGAAACCCAAGGGCAGCTTTCTTGCTTTAGCTAAGTGCACAACAAGCCGCTTATGATTTATTTTTATGTAAAATCGTTCCTGAATCTACCAGAACACCATTATATGCTTACAATTCTGTCTGTTAAGCTTTTTTGCCTTTTATCTTGGTTTTCTTTTTGTAGATTACTTGGCACCTTAGTTATCAGCCTTCAGCAGTTGGTAATGTCTGGACGACTGAACATCAGAGAGGCTCTTGTTGACAAAAACCATAGCATTACCGGGGTAAGTAATTTGATTAATATTATAACATTTAAAATGCACAGTGATATGACACAAGCATCTCAAATCGGCCTTTTGACACACAGCACACTACCACAGAAACATTTCAGTAACTTTCTGTTGCTGAACATATCCGCAGTCATCACACAATAATTCATCGCCAGCTCCAGTTCCTGGCCACCCTTAGAAAACCTCCCCTCCATCCCTCCCTCCCTCCCTCCCTCCCCAGGCTTCAGGTCGCATGAAATACATTTTTCAAGATATTTTTTCTGTCTTGTGAGCACTCCTCTCTCCATGTTGAAGTCTGGCCAGGCAGAATCTACCTGGACTAGAAGGTGAAAAGGATTTTAAAGCACAAAGGGCCTGATATGTGGTGGCCAGCAACTTAGATTAAACCTGGAAGCCTTCTGACAGTCACTGCAGTTCCCGGGAGTTGTTTTGTTGAATTGTTGAAGAACGTTTTAGAATTGTAAGCCATCCAGAGTCACTTGGCTGAGTCAGGTGATTATAGAAATTGAATAAACAAACAAACAAATAAACAATAAATAAATAAAACAGAGCTGAAAAACAGTTAAAAAAGTTAAAACTTACAAGTAAAACTAAACCAGACTAAAAATTCAGAGCTAATTGGTTAACAAGACAGCAGAAATATCCTTAGATCACCAGCCATTCCCAGGCCTGCATCATACTTTTAGACTCCCCCATGCTAATTGACAAAGCCAGTTCCTAAAACTTCCAGCATGGGGTAATAGTTAACATATTTTACATGCATGCTGATATTATACAATCATAAAATTTTTGAGGCAGAGTCTAAATAAATAATGCAAACAAAGTGAGGTTAACAATTAAAGGGAGTTGGAATTAGAATGAGATATGGTGTAATTAAGTGGTTCAAAATTGAGAAAGGCATGTGTCAAAGTTGTATACTACCATCCTATTTATCTTATATGCAAAATATATCATGTGGAAGGCTGGGTTAAAAGAAATAAAAATTGCATCTCAGATGTGCTAATTATATTACTTTGATGGCTGAGGGTGTGAAAGTTTTGAGTAATTACTTGGTTGAAAGAAGGGTGTTGAAATCCGGTCTGCTGTACAATATTAAAACAAACAAACAAATAAAGATTATGTCAACAAGGAAAAAAGAATTTGAAGTGAAGTTGAGTGAAGAAAAATAGATGTCTTTAAATTATGGGTATTGGAGATAATTAATGATAATATTTTGGCCTGCAAAGAAGAACACATAATTCATACAAGATTAAATAAACCTAAATTATTCATCAGAAGCATTAATAATAAAGTTTAAGGTTTAAAGTTTTGAACACATAATATTAAGACAAGAATTATTGGAACTTGGGAAAAATCAAACACAATTGAAAAAGAGGGCAACAAAATGCAAAGGTAGCTAGATGACACAAGCATGGGCTTAGAAGAATTTAAAGAACTTCACAGATAATCTTGGTGAAATTGTATTCATTAGGTTACAAAGAGAGGTGGCTAAATAATGAAACATTTGGTAATTGTTTCAGAACTCAGTTTTACCACTCAATGATTCCCTTAGCTAGCTAGCAAGCAGGAGACTGCTTTTGCAAATTATTAGACAAATGCATGCAGTCCAGTAGCTGGGCAGTAGCTATGGGTGGGTCTTTTTTGTAGGGAAATGTCCTTGTTTTGGTTTGTTTTTTTTAAGATGAAAGGAGGAAGGAGTGACCTAAGCTTTTTGTACAAAAAGCAGCCTACACTTTTTGAACAAAAAATCCTCCAAATATTTGGGAGTTATAATAGTTTAGTCTTAAGTTTTACTTTTCTTCTGTAGATATATATTGAATTGGATTTGAGATATCAACCTCCGGATGGTGCTGCAGGGACATGGGTTGAGGAAGATTTTGTCTACCAGATGAAAGACAGGTACTGGAATCTGTACTAAGGCACAATATGTTCATTTTTAATATTCTAAATGATAATAGTATTGTTTTTTAAACTAAAAAAATCTATCCCACACCTAAATAACTTTCTAATCAGAAAGTCATAGAACATTGCTGAAATTAAGATATAGTCCCACAGTCTGATAAAGGAAGTGTGACAAATAAAAAATAAGATAGACTTGTTACTGGCAAATCCAACCAATGATAACAATTCCCACATAGCTTTCAAGATGGATCTATTTTGGCAAATAGCCAAAAACTCAGGTCAATCTTGGATGTGTTTTAAACTAGACTGAGTGAACTGGGAGATGTAAAATTACAGCTGACTACTATATAGAACTTTAATTCCCAACCTTGATGATTTGTAGGGGAAAGGTTTTTTTTTAAAAAAGTTATATTAGTAATGAATTTCAACAGCCAACATTCGTTTGCTTTGAACTACTCATGTTTTATTTTCCTTTATTACAGCTCTGAGATTATAATTCGCAACCAAGGATTTGAAGATTTAGAGTAAGTAGCATATTCTATATAGATGCTACTAGTCTGATACTGTATATTGCTGCTGCAATAAATGTATGGAAGTGTATACAATCCATGTGATGGTGCAATATTTCAAGTTGTGTTCCCCCCCTTTTTTTGTGTGTGTGTGCTTTTGAATCACTTTGGCCACCTTAGCAAGCTTTTTGGAAATGATTTGTTGAGCGCAAATTAACTGGCCCAAGATCAGTGTGGGGCAGTAATGGTGGAGGCTTTCCATATAAAGCAACTGAGTGAGGTCATTTAATGGTAAGTGTGATACCCAGCTTTATATCTCCACCCCTGATTGAGCAATAGGCTTCAACTCAACCTTAGCAAGATTGAGTGGCTTTGGATATTAAGATCCTCTGGTACTGGGGGTTGTCAATCTTTAGTTCTTCATGAGCTGGTACAAACTCAAACAGAACTAATGGCCAATTTGGAAGTCCTCCTGGACTTGCAGTTCTTGTGGCAGCCACGGCTAGGACAGCCTTAGCACAATTTTGTGTTGTGCATCAACTGCACCCTTTCCTGGACTGGGATGGCACTCATGCCTTGTTCACCTCCTTTCAGGACTCCTACAATGTCTTTATAATTTAATCTAGTTCACTGAAATCAAAGTTTCAGAGACAATTATGTGCATTATTATTACTTAGTAAAGAATTAAATGTGCTGTTTTCCTAAGTAAGTGATTCATCTTATAAAGATTAAACCAGTAGTAGTAGTAGAAATAGCACTAATAAAAATACAGTAACACGGGAGTAAAGAAGAACGGTATGTAATGTTCTTCATCTCAAATTGTACACATTGCCTCTGGAGATAAAAGAATTATGATGAGCATGCCAGCCTTGTAATTCTTAACTTCTGTTGTGGGCTATAGGGTGGCTGATGCAAAACGAGCCGCTGACCTGGATAGGAAGGCTGCAGTGCTGGGCAGGAAGCTTGTCAAAGGTCTGGAGATGGATGATGAGGAAGACGATTACTACGATGTATCTGATATGGAGTTCTCTGGGATTGTCTTCAGCTCTGTAAAGAGGTACTTTTCAACCATGAGTAGGTAGTGCTTCAATTTCTTCTCAGAAGAAAACAGACTTCAACCTGATACATTCCAGATACATTAAACTGCAATATTAAGAATCCTAAAGCTGCTCTAACTGTGGTGCAAAGATTTCTTTATTTCTTATTCTATCTTCCATCCAGGAGTTCAAGAGATGGTACATATAGCAGTAGCAATAACATTTAGACTTATATACCACTCTATAGTGCTTTATTGCCATCTGTTAAAAGTTGTCTTCTCTCCAGACATTGTACATTAAAGAAAGTGCTTGGTAGGTGATTGCCTATCAGAGGATGTCATGGGGGTGGGTAGGTAAACAAAGACAAGGGAAACCAACACTTGGTTTTCATAGCTTCTCCCACATTAAATCTGTCAGGAGAGCCCTGCTCCTGGGCCTCATTACTGGGGCAGAAGACTCATCAGCAATGATACCAATGCAAGTATGTGGTTAGACAATTCTGCCCCCCTTAGGGCTGGAGGAAAGCTCTGGAAGACAGCTAGCATGTGGCTAGAGGGTACCAGAAAGGGGAAGGCTAATACTTAGTCAAACATTCCTTTCCAAAATAGCATGTGTGCATCATTTGGGTTTATTATTAGCATTTATATCTGTGCAATACTAAAACTCTTGTGTCTGTTCCTAACCTTCAATTGGGCAAAATTGGAAGGTGTGTGACAACAATCATTGAACCAAAGTAACTTAAATGGAGTAACTTACAAAATGCTGGGACCCATGACTTCCATGGGAATGCAATTTTGGGAGGTTATGGCTGCTTCACTGCCACTACAACTTCTGCTACACTGCCACTACATCTTCTGCCTGCTCTTCCCAGAAACCTACCCTCTTTCCTACCTCCCTCTGGCCTCCTGCACCCAACCAACCAATAGCAAGGCCTGGCAGGCAAGTGGCAATAGACTGCTTTGGAACCAAGGTGAAATCCCTTAATGGCAATGGGCAGCAAGGAAAGGATGAGGGAGCCACTTGGATGTGTCCTTGTAAAATAGGCCTGGCTGGGGGTACTGGCGGTCAACAGGTGAGTCACAAGGCAGCTGACACTGACAAATTCTAGCTTGTGCGTTGAGTACTAAATGATGATTACTGGAACAATTTTTTTGCGTCAAAATGCTTTGAGTACCAACTTTGATGAGTTTCAAAGCAATTGAGTACCAAAGTACTATTGTACACATGAAACTAAAACATCAGTAACACCTAAAGCAATTTTTATTTAGTTGATTACACCAACATACATTATCCCCATGTTTACCATTACAATAATCCTATAAAATTAATCTGCTCTGGGCAGATTACTCAATGAGCTTGCTTGAACAAAACTAAACTCATGGTTTTAGCTACTAGAATGCAGTGTTTTGACACATCATGTAGTTCGAATGTAATAGCACTGTTACATATATTAATGGAAATGTAAAATTAAATTTAAATACCATCTTTTTTTCAAAGTAAAAGCATCTGATAAATAAATGTGTTTTGAGCATAATTAATGAAATTAATTTAGTTCTTCAATAGACTTTCACAAGCTGTAATATTGGGGAAATGTCTGCATTTATAGATTTGAGTAGGTAGCTATTTATTCATTATTTTTATCTTTTTATTCCAATGCACTCTGCATTCCAAAACAAAAATAACAGTTCAAATAAAATGACAGATAAGATAATGTAATTAATGTTGGATGTTTCATTTTAGCCGTTCTAGGATTTTCTCCAAGTGGGATCTCTATGCATCTCCTAGACCACAGAACTTCCAGGTGATGTATTTGCCACTTTTACTGTGAATTTTGAATTTCTAGCCATTTTGAACCAGTGGGTTGCATTTGAAATTATGAGAGGAAGCTCTGGCATTCACATAAAATGGCTATATTGGATGGAAGTGTCCCTACTTCACAATAGTTGCTCTGATGGGCGTAGCAGGTTATAAATAACCCAGTTACCAGAAGACAAATTTGAGAAGTGGCTTATTGCTCTTCCTGTAGTTCTCAATGATGTCCCTTGTTAGCCCAGTTTATCTTGTCTTTTTTTCTGCCAAATAGGCAGACATCCAAAGAATGCACAGGGCTGTTTTTTACGAAAGAAGTTTGTGCAATCCAGAGCCATGCTTGTCAATAAAGACGACAATAGAGCTTAGTAGTATTTTTGTTTTATTTATTGAATATAGCATTTTTTATTAAAGAATTAAAATCAGGTGGACAGAAAGCCTGACAGACACATATGAATAGTTGACCTCTTGGAATCTCTGACAATAAATCATTCAAAAGAATGCTCTATAACTCATATTTCTTACCTGATTTTGAAAACCATGTATTTGTTTATAACTTCCATTAATGATTGAGCAATCATTCCAGCAAATCTGAAAGTAAAAGGAAACATTGATTGATTTTTACAAATCAACAAGTAGTTGATTTAATTCCTCTCATTTTATACTGATATATCTAGACTAATTCTAGGAAATATATTGTTTCCCTAGATTGGCATCAACATAATTGAAGCTCAGAAGTTGGTTGGAGTTAATATTGACCCTTTTGTGGTAGTGAAAATTGGAGGTGAGAAAAGACACACAGCAACACAGAAATCCACCAACTGTCCTTTTTACAATGAGGTATGCAACTAGAAGAAAACGTACATAATTCTATTCTCAGACTTGTCAATCTAATGCATGTGAGCACAGTTATATAGCCAACTGCTTACCACAAACTTGTTTTAGCTTTAGAATTCATTTTTGATACAGTTCTTTAACATATTATGAAATTTACCAGATTGACCTGAAAACCATGTACAAATTGTTCTATGTATTGTAGTCAGATGTACTTGTGTTATTAAGTAACTTAAGTATTTGTGTTATTAAGCAATTTGAAGACACAGTAGATTAATAAATAAAATTATAGTTTATCATAGTATATGAGGCAAATATCTTGTGTACATGAGTGATATATAGAATTACAAAGTTTGAAAGACTGTTAGCCAGAGCTCCTCAATCTTTTCTTGCTCATAATCCTCTTCTGACCCTCATTTACCACTTTGATCTCCCTGTTGAAAAAATGTGTTTTACCATATGCACTGTTTATTAATCTATCAGATAATATAACTATAACTAAGATAATAGATGATAAATAGATAGATAGATAGATAGATAGTAGATAGATAGATAGATAGATAGATAGATAGATAGATAGATAGATAGATAGATAGATAGATATACTATATATAAAAGTTATAATAGCTAACAAAACAATTCCCTGCAAACATATTTGTGTAGTAGCACAGAAAATTCTTAGAGACATGAAATGCAGTAGCGTAAGGCTTCCTAGAAATAAGGCAGGCCCCCCCGAAGAGCCATATCACTCCACTGAAAACTGCTGATTTAAACCATTAAATCTCAACTCAACTCCTTGCTTGATTCAGGAACCCTATTTAAAATATTCCTGAGAGATGGCAAAGGAAGATCTGTTTGAACACATCTGATAAACAAGAGTACCTAATCTATTTCAGAAATAGATTCCAATCTCCAAGGACTCTTACTTTTAGGCAGGTTTCCTAACAATTAGTCAGAATCTGTTTTCATCTAAAAGCACATTCTATACCCTGGGATGATCTGCAGTATCTTTTGGCCTTGTTAAATATGTAAATTAATCTTAAAGCCCTATAGAAAAGGATCTTCCATTTAGAAATATTGGGACCTGTAAGGAAGCTCTTTTCTTACATAGCTTCTTGTTGAAAACATCCTGCATATTATTATATATGATGCTGGGCATAAGGTAAACTTAATTTTTACACGAAATGTAATATTTATACTTTTTCCTTTTTCTTCCAGTATTTTACTTTTGATTTTCATGAACCAAGAGATATTCTATTCCACAGACTGATAGAGATTTCTGTAAGTATACTTAGCTACTAGGTATGGGGTAGAAGCGAGATGAGGGTAGATGACCTTACATCATATCATGAAGTGAGCAATAAAGTAAAAATACAGTTTCTCATATATTCTTCTAAAGTTGCAGCTATTCTTTGTCATAGATCTATGAGAGCTAATCATATCATATTTTATCACATAGGCAGCCATTAGAGATGTATAATCTTTACTTTATGCGTTTCTCTTACAAGAAATGTATTATTATTCAGATGTTTGACATTCTAGTTTATAAACTAATTCAATTAAACATGCAAATATGAAAAGAAATACTTGGCAAGTGATGTTACTGAGAAAAAGAACTTTGACTTATTGTAGAAACTAATTTGTGGAACCTGTTTCAATTTCATTAATACCATTTAACTGGGCTATGATTGCTACTTGTTTTAAACCCAGTTATCAGCTGTTCAGTGTCCTCCCCATTCTCAAGCCAAATGCTAGGCTTTTCTTGGCAATAGATGGCTTCTGTGGCAGATATGGCTTATCTGCCATATGACTTAGAACTGAGAAATATCTTTATATTCATGTACAGGTCTTCCATTCAAAGAAGATTCCCTTCCTCGGCACTCTCATAGGCACTTTCAAGATAGATCTTGAGACTGTATACAATCAGCCAGGTACTGTACCATGAGGCTGTTATCATGCTAAAAGTTGCTTCTTAGTTCTCTTTTGCCATTGCTTTGAATAACCTGCTTTGAGTCCATAACGCAGGGTTGTCAAACTTGCAACGTCACGTGATGTGTCGCAACGTATCACGACTTTTTTGCCATTGCAATGGGGTGGCGCGGTTTCGCTATGATGCATCTGGCCCACGGGCCGGCAGTTTGACACCCCTGCCATAATGTGTTCTAGCCTTTCATTGTGGGTTGATCAAAAGTTAATCAATCTGTTTGAAATGGATTTGTTCGTGATAAGTATCATTCACTTCCAACGTCTAAAAATGAAAATTAAAAATGAGTTCTCCCAGTACTTGATCCCTTCAAGAAGGTCCATGATCAAGATTCTCAGCTGAAAAAAATTGAATTGGGTCATTAAATCTGGCCAATATTTTCAGGGCTTGTTGAAGACTTTTTGCTGTATGAGGTTGATCAAATCATGTTTGTGAAATTTACCCAGCTGGCACTAAAATATATTAGCAATTAATTTGTTTCCCTTTCACACCCTGCCCATATCCTGATCACTTGGTACTTCACATTGCCTAATTGTCTATCTTCTAAAATCTGGTGTCATTTGGGATTAGTACTCCCAAAGTTTTTCAATGTATTAGATCAATGCCAGGTTGGGATTGGAGCCATATGATGCTCATGGCAATCTTTCAGTAAAAGTTTATGTGCTCTGTGTTATAGTTTTCTTTAGAAGCAATCTGAAGAGCTCTGCTAATTTCTGGGAAGGAATAACTGACCTATGCTTGCTAAGTATTATGTCAATCCATCAGTTTTAGTTTTCTTCTGGGTCCTTTGTTCAAGACACTGATAGTCTAGATTTAGAATTTGTAGGCATTACGGTTTGTTTATATATTTATATGAATTATGTGGCCACCCATCCCATACTAGTAGCTCTGGGTAGTGCATAGGGATTAAAAACATAAAATCACGCAACATATAACCAATCAGGCAGTCAAGGATAAACAATAACAAAAAAGTACATCAACAAAAGCAGAGCTCATCTAACCTTCTGACTCAAACTCCTAATAATCTAAATTAGATCCAGAGAAATTGTGATTCAATTGTTTTCTCTTTATGCATTTAGACCATAGGTTCTACCAGAAGTGGGCTGTGATTAATGACCCAAAGGACACCAGAGCAGGAATAAAAGGCTTTGTAAAGTGCAACATTTCTGTCATGGCTCGGGGGGATGTAATGGGTTCCTTTCCCACCTCATCCAGCAGTCAGAATGAAGACATTGAAAAGTAAGTCTGTGGTGGTGAAAGGTGCATAGAATGTTGTCTTAGGGAGTTAGTAGTAAGAGGACAGTTTTCTTACTCTTATGGGTAAAGAAAAGATCCAGAAGTGCAGTGCTTAATCACAAACTTGGGAAGTTTGCTTTATTTATAAATTCTATTGTTTAGCACAGGAAAGGACTTGAGCATTCTAACAGAGCGAATTTCAGGTCTCCTCTTTCTTTCTCCCTCTAAAATTGTTGTCTGTCCTCTTTTACATTTGGGATTTTTTTCTTGTCCCACTATCAGTACAGGCCATCCATCATTTCCTGAGTGCAAGAATGGATAATGTCATCTTCCGCCTACTCCAAGTCCATATTTTGAAGCTCCATGTCAAAACTTGTTTTATGTCTTAAACTATTTTAAGCCGTTCTGAACCAGGCAAAGGATCCAAAATACTATAAACTCTGTAATGCTACTTTGCTTTGATTAAGAATAGAACAATCCTAAAAAAAAAAAAAGGGGGGGGGGAGGAGACATTGAGACACTTGCCCACACAAGGCTAGTAAGCAAAGTTTGTCTTCTCTGCATGGATGGGGAAGGCAAGAAGTAGGAAGAATAACCAATCAGGTTCTGCAGTAGCCATATTTTGGACTGGACACCAACCCACTGCAGATTAGACTTGAATCTTTAAGCTCAACTTCAGCAATAGTTGGAAACAGTAAGAAAGACAGCTCAGTCTGGCTGCAGTGTGGACTTCTTAATTTCTCTCCTCATTCTAATCCAAGGAATGATGATATAGTTGCCTCCTTTTCTGAAAAGGGAGATATGATTGTATTATATTAAAAATTAATCAGGCATATGTTGCTTGCAAAAAAAAATATTTTGAGAGGCCCCAAGTTGGTTTTCAGTTGAGTTCATGGACATATTCATGTTATTTTCATGGAATGATATAGAATATTTTTTTCTTCTAGAATGTGTTTCTTTGGGGATTTTTTTTTTAACTTGCTGGTCCAGTTTCAAACTCTGTTATTTTTTGATAGTCTCTCATCCAAGTATTAACCGAGTCTAACCTTATTTAGCAACTAGGCAAAGGTGGCTGTGTACCTTGCTGTGTAGCAAGGTAAGTTTGTTGGTTAATTGAAAAGCAGATAACTGAGGGAATGAACTGTTGTTCTGATTTTATTCTCCAGAATTTGTATCCTTAGTTAATCAAAGGATTATCCCTCCTAATTGATCAAATATGTTCTTTTCAGGAACTTATTGCTTCCTAAAAAAGTTCCAGCTGAGAGACCCTGGGCCAAATTCTGCATCAAAATATACAAGGCAGATGGTTTGCCCAGTATGAGTGCAGGAATCATGGGTGGCTTTTCAAAAATTGTGAGTGAGAAGAAAGTCTTCATTGATCCTTATGTGCAGATTTCTTTTTCTGGACAGCAGGTAATTTTTTTTTCTGCATATTTTATTATTGAAAGATTCATGAAATAGACTGATCCATTCAACTTTAGTACTGAGCTTTTTGAATAGGTCATATAGAACTTAAGAACAGATCATTAAGAACTTAGGAAACAATATGACCCAGTCAGGATTCCTCTAATTGCTGGTTGTGGAATAAATTCCAAAGCTTCCCTAATGTATGCTTAGGCAATTTCCCCGAATGGCTCATTTTGTTCCAGCCTCTTAGTCTTACAATATGCAAATAATAGAATCCCAATGTAGGATTTGCTGACAGTGTAACAGGAGACGTAAGGCTTTTCCTACTACTGAGTTAAAATGTTATCTGTCCTTATCTGAGAGCAGTGCAGTGGCTCAGTGGTTAAGACATTGGACTTCTAAGTGGGAAAGCTAGCAGCCCAATTTCAAGACCTGAGCATCAACATGATTGGGTGAGCTCCCGTCCTTGCACCAGCTCCTGCCAACCTAGCAGTTTGAAAGCATGCAACTGCGAGTAGATAAATAGGTATCACTTCAGTGGGAAGGTAACAGTGCTCCGTGATGTCATGCTGCTCACATGATTACAGAAATGTCTTCAGTCAGCATTGGCTCAATGGCCTTGAAACGGAGATGAGCACCACCCCCTACAGTTGGCAACAAGTAGCAGAGTAAAATCCACAGGGACTCCTTTACCTTTAGTTTACTTTACCTCATCTGAGTTAGGCAAAAATGTTGTTCCCATTGTCAATTCCTATACTGCCTCTAATGCCTCCATTCCAACCACTGCCAGTCAATGACGTATAATGGATTACAAAGCAAGGCAACTTCACGAAAACAAGAGGAATAATAAGCATAATTATGGTTGATTGTGCTATATAGTAATTAGATGCATATAGGGAGATAAAAAAAATTGCAAGACTCTTTAAGAAAAAATGTTTTTCAGATGTGAATTACTTTGTTTATATAGTTCTGATTTAGTGCATAAGCACTAAACTTAAGTTTACAAGAATCTAGACATGGCCATAGAACAATTCCCCTTTAAGGAAAGGTGACAACGTTTGGAGCTAATCGTTTATTTAAAAGATGGGTAAATGGGGCATTTATCCTAGATGGGAATTCAGGGAGTTGCAATCTCAAGACATCTGAATGAGGTCAGGGAATGGGAAGGCTGGTCTGAACAATTCTGTGCTCCCTCACTTTTCTAATATTGCTTTATCACCAACTGTGATCTTTGGTTCTATTCTTGTAATGTTCTCTCATTTAGGGAGAAACATCAGTTGAAAGTAGCACTACAGAACCAGTTTGGAATGAACAAATAATATTCATTGAGATGTTTCCACCTCTTGTTCGAAAAATAAAAGTCCAGCTACTGGATGATGCAAACATTGGAGATGTTGCCCTTGCTACACATTTCATTGATCTGCAACAAATATCTGACCCTGGGAGGAATGGTGAGTTTGTCAGAGACATTGCTTTATATCAGACCATAGCTCTATCCAGCACTTTGTTATCAGAACTGCTGTTTTAGCTGACTGGAAGTCTCTCTGAGGTATCAGGCAAGATTCTTTCCAGCCTTAACCCAGGAGAAGTCAAGGATAGAAGCAGCAAACATTTAGCTTGGAAAGCAGAGATTTTTCTATTGAGCTACAGCTCCTTAGAACTTCCTAGCTGATAGATGATGGTCTTTACCTTTTGTCTATTACCCTATTTATCTATTTAATTTAATTAAAAATTAATTATAAAAATTAATGTATACATTAATTTATACATTTACAAAAAAGCAATGATTTGGGTCAATACCAAGTGTTATAGCCATGGCACAAGATGTACAAAATACTCTGTAGGACTGTTTTGACCATATTGTATATAGCCTAATTATATATGAAATAGAAGAAAACTTTAAACAAAAGGTTTTACTTAAATGGTTCACAAAAGGGACTCAATGTTTGTCAATAGGAATTCCACAGGGTCATTACCAAGCAAGCTTTATCACTTTTGCACATCAGCTTAACATATCTTTCCAGTGAACATTTGAGATAGATGCCTAATATAGCCATAAATGAGCAACGGAAGTTTTATAAAAGTTTTATATTACATTTTCTTATTGTATCCTTGATTCAGTATAGTAATACAGCCTGCAAAATTATTGGAAGGATGGGGCATCTTTTCTTCAACTATAATTCAGCTGAGAAATTATTATATACAGTATCTCTGTCTACTCCTGTGTGTGGTGAGACATAGCTAGGAAATATCTACCTCTACTGGTTGGCACCAGGCTGAGGGATATAGCCACAACTAGTCCTCTTAATTTCTGTGTGATAACAGCATGCCAAATATCTCTTTAAGTCCTCAACTTATGATTATAATTGGAACCAGAATTTCCATTGCTAAGTGCCAGTTAAGTGAATTGTGTCCAATTTTATGACCTTTTTAGCTGCAGTTAAGTGAATTGCTATGGTCATTAAATGAATCACGTGGTCATTAAGTGAATCTGACTTCCCCCATTGACTTTGCTTGTCGGGAGCTTCATGGGAAGGTTGGAAATGACAATCATGTGACTCCAGGACGTTCATTATAAATACATGTCAATTGTCAAGTACCTGGGTTTTGATTATTTGAGTTCAGGAACGTTGTCATGGTCATAAGTGCAAGGACCAGTCATAAGTCACTTTTTTCAGTGTGGCCATAATGTTGAATTGTCATTAAGTAAATGGTTATAAGTCAGGGACTATCTGCTTATGAAAGATCACCAAGGAAACATGACCTATACTTCATTGTCAAAATGGTCCTGTAAAATCTGGACCAAATGCTGGTATATTCAAAAACATATTTTCTTCCCACCAGGCTTTAACCCCACTTTTGGACCAACTTGGATAAATTTATATGGTTCATCCAAGAATTCAACCTTGCGAGATATACACAAAGATCTCAATGAAGGTCTAGGTGAAGGCATCTTCTATCGTGGACGCCTTCTTATGGCCATTACAGTAGAGATTTTCAGTACTATCCAGGCAGCGGAAAAGAAGCCAGCAGAAGTTCTCAAAGGGGCCTTAAGCAAACTCAAGTTGAAGAAGAAGAGCAAAAAGGCCAAAGAGAAGTCCAGAACTTCTGTCAAGGAGCATCATCAAAGCCAGGCTGATATTAGTACCACTGAGGAGGCTGAACAACCAAGTGAAGTGATTGTGGAGGTAGAGGACCTCCATCCTCTCCCAGAGGTGAGTCTTGGTAATCACAGAAATCATAGGAAAGTGAAATTATCTTATATGAAGCCTTCTCTATATTTGGTGTTTAATAAATGATGGCTAAAACATTATTTCCCCCATTTAACACCTACAATATTAAACTTTAAATGGTAAAGAAATGAATACAAATAACTGTAATAATTTTTAAATATTATAAAACAGTGTGATCTAAATTAACAAGATAAAATCCTTCTTTAGAAAAAAACATCAGACAATTTATCTGTTATTGAATCTTTAGAGTTTTCTCTATTTCTTATTCTCCCCTCCTCCTAAGACGTATGCGTATTTTTAAAGATGGAGTAATTGTTTAATGACTTGTGCCACTGATCTTTTTTTACTTCAATTTTTTATTTTACTCAGAAGATTAAAGTACAAAATAAAAAAAAAATTAACATAGACAAAACTTGACAAGGACATTAAAAATGTGAGTTAAAAAGGACAAAGAACAACTTCCCTTTTTATCCCCCTTAGTTGAATACTATCAAATCTATTGCAACAATAAGAGGTTGTTGTAAAAAAAAAAATTGTAAAACTCCAGCAAGGGTTTATAAAATAGGTCAGAAGTCAACTAGTCGTAAATCTCTGTTTAAAGCTCCAGTGAAGCCTTTTAAAAATAAAACAGTTATGCAGTTAGTTTGCACAGCTATGCCCATAAAGAGACTCCTGTCTATCTAATGCTATTTCCTTTCTATGTATAGAGGTGATTTTTTTTTTTTTGATGACAGAATGTTTCTAACCTTCAGCTAAGGTCTCTATGTGTTACTATGATCAACATCCTGATTTTTTTTTTAATAAAAGGAAGAAATTAAAAGTGATTTGAAGTAGTTGAAATTCAGCATAGAGAAGCTTTGGGATGAAAGGGATTAAAATAATTATCATTGCTTTTCCTGATCAAAGCATCCACTTGCATAAAAGGGAAAGCAAGGTATGAATGAAAAAATGAAATAGGAAGAAAACACCATTTACCTTTTAAACATTCTCAAAGTTATCTTATTTTAAAATCTGGATTATTATCTGTGTTCTACTAATCCCAATATATTTAGACGCAACACATTGTGTATTTACTCCTTTAAGCAAAATTCAGCTTTCAGCTCCCACCCTTTAGACCAGTGGTGGCAAACCTATGGCACGCGTGCCAGAGGCGGCACTCAGAGCCCTCTCTGTGGGCACACACGATGTCACCCCAGCCCCGCCTCCCCTTCTGGCCCCTGCCTCCCCTTCTGGCCCCCTCCTCACTAGCAGCCCCCCTGGAGGAGAGTCGCCCCCGGGTGCGGCCTGCGCGGAGCAGTGCAGCCAAGGACATGGCAGCCAGGCAGCGGGGACAAGACTCCACCCTCGTGCCCGTCACACGCAGTTGATGTTGCGGGGCACGGGTGGAGGGCGTAGCCGCCATGGCGCTGCTGGGCCGCCTGGGCAATCTGCAGTGGGCCGTGGAGGCGGTGAGTGGCCCTGCGGGTGTGCGGGGCAGGGGTGGGGGGGCAGAGCGGGGGTGGGAGGGGTGGGGACGGGCGGAGCAGGCGAGATGGGGAGGGGCTGGTTTTGGGGCACTCAGTCTCTAAAAGGTTCGCCATCACTGCTTTAGACAAATACTGATGCAAGTTTGTGTTATGCTAGAGTACTGCCAAGACTAAATGCCATCATGTGTGTGTCTGCAAACACATTAAATTAAAAATACAGTTTGAATTAATCTGTGAATCAATATTTTGTATTATCATAAAGAAGGAAACTGAAAACTTTTTCTTCAGAATGCCCTAGGAGTGAAAGAAGAATTCCTTCTCTTTGCATCATTTTTTGAAGTGACTATGATGGATCCCTCAGTAGGCACCAAACCTGTGAAGTTTGAAATCTCTATAGGTAAGTGACAGAAGCTTCAGTTCTTTTTAATGTAAAACATTTTCTCTTTTTCATTGCCCTGCCATGCATTCTTCTCTTCCATCCTTTACTAGAACTCTACAACTTTGTTACGGCCTTCTCTAAATTGGTGCCCTTCAGATGCATAGGCCCAGAACTGCTGTACTATTACGTTCAGTGAACATGGCCAAAGTCCTTGCCTTCAGGAAGTTCAGATTTCACATTTCTTAGGTGGCACCTGCTGGGAAGAGCGTCATATGATATTATTTTTCTATTTAGACTGAGCTCTGTGAGAAAGCTTCCAGTTCTTTTTATTAGTCCATAGCTTTATTTGACTTTAAGAGAGTAAGGTTTTTATTCTTGTTTAGTTTGCAGCTGAGCTGTGGGTTTGTCTAAGTCTAAGAATTAACAACCATAAAATAGCTAAGGAGTTCCTCATTGGGGGACTTACAATAGATAATAGTCTCTCCCAATGCTCTTCAAACAGCTGAAAAAATGGAAATATGTTAGTTTTCCTTGTCTGAGTTAGAAAAAAGAGGAAACGCATTATTGGTCTAAATTCAGACCAGATTTGGCTTAAAGATGGCCTTCATCAACCTGCATGCTAGGAGAGAGATGGAATGTATCAGTTGACATCCTTAGAACTTGTATATAGTTTATATATGGTATTCTTTTGGAGTGCTTAAACAAAGAGGAAGTTGGAAGCTTCATGCTAATTGAATAAAGATGCTTTTCTAGCCATGTCATATCAAGTGTCCAGGTATCTTCTGCCCAGTCTGAGCGAGGAAATCTGACACAACAGCTTGTAGGACTTAGCCCTAAACTGTCTGCAGACTTCAATTTCCTAGTAGTCTATCTGTGCTCTCAGGTTTTTTTACAAAATAACTAGATAATACAATACTAATAGTTATTCTCTTTTCTGAAACAGGGTTTATATTGTTCAACTGTTTAGGAATTGTTAATTTTTTACCCAGGATTTTTAGGTTTTTTAAAAACAATCTTGACTAAATGGTTTTAATTTTATATTTTCATAAATGGCCTAAACCAGTTTATGGAATTGGAAGCTTATACATTACTTAAATTCATAGAGATAGATAGATAGATAGATAGATAGATAGATAGATAGATAGATAGATAGATAGATAGATAGATAGATAGATAGATAGATAGATAGATAGATAGATAGATAGATAGATAGATAGATAGATAGATAGATAGATAGATAGATAGATAGAGAGATAGAGAGATAGAGAGATAGAGAGATAGAGAGATAGAGAGATAGAGAGATAGAGAGATAGAGAGATAGAGAGATAGAGAGATAGAGAGATAGAGAGATAGATAGCAGATATTATGAATTGTAGATTACATGTTATCTTTATGTCCAAATCAAACAAAAATTCTGATATAACTAAACATTAAATGTGCTACAATAACAAAGAATAAACATGTTTAACTTCAAGGGAACCATGGGAAAACTGAAGAAGTTACTACCAAGATATCTGCAAAAGGTGAGAAGGGAGAAAAGAGTGAAGAAAAACAGCCTTTGCTAGATCCCCTTTCAGATGAAGAGCTGGATGTTGAAGTCATCCCTCCAACTACAATTTTGCTTGATAAGTCTATGACTGTGAACCAAAGACCAGAACCCACTGAATATGACAGGTAATTTCTCAATAGTTTTATGTCATTTGAATTTCCATATTTTAATTAACTTGTACTATTAATTCCATTTGCAAAGAAACCAAGGTATAAACCTTAGTGCTCATTCATGGCCAGAAAATCTATTTTTAAAATTGAAATTTGCTCTTTCTCTATAGAATAACTTATATTGCATCTACAAGATACACAACATTTACCTGGTTTTTAGGAGCTAGTTTGAATCTCAGTTCTTGATAGCAGTAAGTTCCTCAGTGCTTATAGAAATCTCATGATATTTATAATCCTATTCCATCAGGAACAAATCACCAGTAAGTTAACGTTTGAATCTTAAGGCCACTCTCCAATTTTATTTCATGATAGAGGAACTCATTTTCATTTGTCATTTCATTTTCATTTACCATGAGCAAGCAGTTTATAGCTCAGAAGCTGTATAAGGCCTTCAGCAGCAAAAGCCACAGCCTTAGCAATGATTAGCAGGCATGCAGATTTTCCTGTGGCCATGAACGTTGGAAAAATTAAGCAACCAGGTTCCCACCTGACAATTAAATGGCAGGGATCAAGTTGTTCATTTCTTACAGCTACTCACAGCAGGAAATGAACAATCTGTAGTGGATCACTGGGAGAAAGAGGACTATGGATTGAGAAAGATATGTGTATGTCAATGTGTATAAGAGAAGTTACGTATATGTGACTAAGGTGTGTTTATGCAGCATTCTATATAGCTCTTAGGGTTGAAAAAATTGCCCACCCATGAATCTGTGTCAGGTTCATGTAACACTCTTCCTCTGTCCTACAGGGTTTATGTTTATGTTTAAGAAATAGCAGTTCTTTGTTCTATGTAGCTTCCCTACTGGGCTTTTTACCAATAATTGGGTTACCAGGTCTGGGCGGCAGCTTTGCTGAGTAAGATAAAGATTTGGCAGCTCATACCTGGTAACCCCAAATCAAGGAAATTCTAGCAGGCAGACAAATATTAGTTGTTTGTACAAGCTTAAGCATTTTCTGCATACTGCTGTTAGCTCTTACAGCTGCCTCCCAATGCTGCATGAGAAGCCCTGTGTTTATGTATGGAGCTACTGGGAAGACTACACCTGGAGACTCTATAATTCCAACTGGATTGTCAAAATAGCAGAGCGTTTGGTAACGTATCACTTTGCCTGGAAACACTGTCCAAACCTGCTGCTTCCCCCCCACATAACTGATTTCCCGGGAGCATACATAATTGTTTGGGTAGAGCTAAATCATGAATCATAATAAGAAAACCTTCTTGATTTCTTTGCAGAATGATAATTCCTGTTGCTTCTGTGTGACATAACCCTTCTGGTGCAGGGTGTATATTATGCCCTCATTCTTGCAGCTCCCTCCTGTGAAAATTAGATATAAACCCTGTTCCATCTTTAAGTACCTTTTTTCTACCTTATTTAGCATGTATGTATTGAATTGATATGGTCACTCGCTGTTTTATTGAATGCATTGATTTACGCTGGTTCAGTGTTTTAACTGCTGTTGTAAATTATATAGTTCTGGGTTAGTTTAGCAATACTTTAATTATAAATATATTTTAGAAATGTGATTTTTGTAAATTCTGTATGAACTGATCTAACATTGCACAATAAGTAGAGCATAATATAAGTATCTTCCTGGTTTTGCATATTGAAATAAGTGGTTTAGGAAAACAGATGTTTATAACTGTACATTTCATCAAAACTTGTTTAGTAATAATTGTTTTAAATAATTTTGTAGATCAGTTCCATGTGGTTTTTTAAAATCCTCACATCACAGAGAAATAGGACTGTACAACTTATGGATAAAGTTCAAGCTTGAGTACATTGGAGGAATCCATCCATTGTGTTAGCATGACCTGTTTAAAGGACCCATCATATTAAACTGAGATACAATTTGGCTGTGTCTTTTTATTCAAAATAGCTGTTGAGTTTTGTTAACTTGGGTTTATGATTAAGTGAGTCTAGCTTCTTTGCTGACATAGGGGCATGGACTAGAAGATGTAGAGAAACTCTTGAGGAGACCAAGATCAAAAGCAGATGAGAGGCTTCGTCAGGTTTTGGAGGAATTTGTTGCTGGATGTAGGTCAGTAAACTTCTATTGCCTTTTTACTACATGCAAGTTTGTACGTTATGTCTAGATCCACTCTAGAAATTCAGATTTGCCACAAGACACTTTATTATAAAAATGGCAGCTTCCACATATTTTAATTTTATTTATCAAACATATGCCTCTCATCTCGCCAATGGTGATTCTGGAAGGCTTACAGACATTGAATAAAAATGCAGTATAAAACATTACAACAAGAAAGATCTTAAATTTAAAAATTCAATTAAAATAAAACTAAAACTAAGCAGAATGGAGAGGGAGGGAGTAAAGTGTGCACAGGGAGGAGGTGGACTGTTCTCTACTCCATTAGCCATATTTTGAAGCATATTCATGTTTATATTCTGAAGTATAACTTTATAGGGTCCTGATACTTTTTTAAGTTCACATATTAATTCTTAATGAAGAAAAAAACTGATAGTTTCAGAACTTCCAAGGGATATTTCTAGGTAAAATTGTTCAGAGCTGGATTTTGACCTTACAAGACATTAACATGCATTTTAAAAAGCTTGTGTGTAGTTCTGGGTACTATTTTATAATACTGAAAGTACAGTGGAACTCCAGTTTACTTGATACATGGACCTCATACACATGAGCTCTAATTCTGCTGCAATTTACATCATTTGCATAATAATGTCAATTTGCATATGCCACAAATAATATAATGTGCACATTGGCTCTTTGGCTTATAACACATTACACAAAACCTAGCAGATAGATTTATAATAGATTCACTGCCTTTATTTTGTTTAAAATAATTTGATTCATCTTTCTGGACTTGTTGAATTTTCTCCTTCCTCTCATTTTACCACTGCTCTGGAAGGTAATTTGGACTGAGAGAGAGTGGCTAGCCTAAAGTAACCCAGACAATTTCCATATCTAAGAGAGAACTAGAACTCATGATCTCCTTATTTCTAGTCCAGGACCTTAACTGCTACACCAAAGTGACTCTTAATTTCTCAGTTGTATAAAAATGTCATTTCTGTTTGTATTTCATATAATATACTTTGGGATAAAAAGGACATTCCCTGCTCTAATTCACTCATTAAAATGTAATTTCAATGTACACTGATTTCTTCTAACTGTAGAGAGTCATAAATTGTGGTGATTTCTAATTATTTTAAATTCATGCAATGTATGTTCTCATAAATTAAAACTTAACAGTGTCTCTAATTTCAGACAGTATTCTCTTAATGTGGACAAAAAACCAATGACACGTCCAAATAACCTTGATCGATGTCGGATGAAATCTCTCCCACAAAACATTGTAAGTTAGGTAGCCAGACTATGTTAGTGTTGTAAATCAGCCTGATTTAGTGTCCTGCAGTTGGATGGAGACATCACATATTTGGAAGGTACCAGGCTAAGAAAGGCTGCTCTAAAGAGATGACACTACATTTCAGGAACAAACTCTGAATGCTGAGTGTGACATTGAACATAGAACTCCAGAGGTCTGTTAGAATATTGGTTTTCAGAATTTCTCAGGGACAGTGCAAAGGTTTATAAGGTGGATGTACTAGATCAGTTAAATTCAGTTCATTTACGCTTTCCATGTGAAAATATCTTAATTTTTGGTTGAAAAAATTATTGCAAGGGGGGAAAACCTATATTGACAAAGAAGTTCCAAATAATCATACACATAATTTTTCTAACTACAATCAAAATTTATATTGATGAAGGCTACCAGGAACTGGAACTTCTCTGTAATAGAAGTCTGGCATGGAATGAGAATGGGAAAAGAGAATTATCTAGGGTATCTGCAAGGGGATCAGAAAAGTCAAAATGGTGGCCACAACTATGCTATTGAAGCCCTACCTTTTTTACATGTCTGATATTTATTTCAAAAAGAGGATGAGAACTCAGTTTGATTTCCTATGTTGATAAATAACTAATTAGATGAAGATATTACTTTCCTGATGTTAACAGATTAGTTAAGAGTTCATATTTAAATTTTTGACTTATCTTATCACATTTGATTACAATGAACTTCTTGAACAGTTGGTATACATAAAACAAATTATTTATTGTCTCAATTATTAATTTGGCTCTAGATCAGTTCCTGTATGCGAAAATATATTTTTTCTTGGCAATAGCCCATGTTGAAACTTACTCAGTTATGAAGAATTATGTTTTTTCTGGCAAGGGGGCTACCTAAAAAAATATGCTACATCTGTGGAAGAAGAAATCTACATCCAATTTGCAGTAATGGATTGCTTGACATGTTTTGTGGGTTAATATTGGAATTGTAGATTTATTTATTTTTCAACAAAGGGGCAAGGAACATTTTTCAGCAATATGTTCGAAGTGTTTGAAATAATAAAAATAATAATGTTAATAAAATAATTTCCAAGCCTTTTAAAAATTTTATACTGCTATGCTTTTCATCGTTGAAGTTATCTGGGTCGTTTAATGCTGTTGCCTGTCTTTAGATCTTTCCTTTGCGGATTAACTTAGCATGATACATTTTTAAAATGACCTCTTTGTGCTGCATTCAGATACTCTATGCAAAACAGGGACTCCGCATAAGGAAGCGACTGACTAAGCTCAACATCAAGGAGAAAGTCAATGAAACGAAGATAATCCTGTCAAAGTTGCGCTTCCTGGCTAAAGAGGTACACAATTGCAGAATGAAGGATATAAACACAGCTGAGCAGTCAGTTTTGTATTTATAGCTTTAGGGTTCAAGAAACAGGAAATAGAGGTGAAGTTCTGTTACTGTAAAGGAGAGGGGTAATTTCCTAGAATGTGCTGGAATTTTCAAATGTATGTTTGGAAAGGGGGAATTCAAATTTTCCTTTTGGGAGTCTTGAAAATGAAAAGAATCCTGGTAAGTTTTACACATCTGAGTGGCTTGATCAGGTTTTGAAATTACAGTACTGCAAGCATAGCTTCCAGTACTTTCTAGAAATCTTTTGTTCCCACATTATTACCTACTACAATTCAATGACTCCTACAACTTTTCCTTTACATTATCTCTTTTTCTAGAAAAACATATTTACAGTGTTTAGAAGTCTTTACTGTCTCTGTGAATATACAAAGAAAAGCTTGCACAATAAACTTTCTTCTTAATTTCAACAAATGAAAAACTTTTGTTTTGTACTGATTTTGTCATCTTCTTCAGCCTCAGTGTTCTATTCCTGATGTCCTGATCTGGATGTTTAGCAACAACAAGCGTGTCGCCTATTCAAGGATCCCTGCACAGAATATCCTTTATGCAGTGGTAGAAGAGGAAAAAGGCAAGGACTGTGCAAAGATCCAAACTGTCTTTCTAAAGGTAGACATTATTCATTTCATCATTAGCTGATGAACTAATCATTATCATTCATCATTAAACCTACTTAGTTAAAAAAAGAGCAGGATAAATAATCAAATCAAATCAAATATTTATATTATGGTCTTTAACCAGTCTTTATAATAGAAATAGAAAAATAGTTCAATTCAAGAATTCATTATCAGGGGGAAAACAATAAGAAAATAAAATAACATATATAATTAACTTTTGTGTGATTATATGACTTGATGAAGATATTTGACCACCTGATTTGTTAGTGTAGGGTTAACATCCCTTAAAAAGTAATAAACATAACATTTATCATTATGACTTTCAAAATTAGAGATAATTGGGGAGATCAGAGCACAGCTTGGCCCATCTAAAAAAAGGACACCTTATGAGGACACAAGTAATTAAAGTTTAGGGTGGTGACTGTAAGTTAAAGAATGAGCAGGATAAATAGTGAATATTAATCGAGCAACATCAAGGTAGTAATATTGTTTGGGCTTAAAGGTTCCAGGGTCACGTACCGAAGAGATCTTTGCAAAACTGGAAATCTATATGTGGCTTGGGATAACTAAGTATGTGAAGAACAGTACTGCAGAACTTCCAGAAGAATTCAAACACATCTATGACAAGACACAGAAACTTGCAAGCATTCCAAAATACTTCCCACCCATCCAACTCAGCAGAGATGGTGAGTTTAATGCTTGGAGAGCCCTGGAAATAGAATTGATTCAGATGATTTTTTCTAATACAAATAATCAGAGACATTATTTATTTGTTCATCATTTTAGCCAGAATGGTAATATTTGGTTTTGGCTTGGTCTATTGTGTGCTAGTATCATTTACAGGTAAATTAGGCTACTAGAACTAGCTCAACAAAACATGGTCTAGGGAATCCAGGGTTAATCGTAAGTTTCAGAGCTGCTCATGGATGTCTCCATTAAATGTATAATTTTAGCTCTTAGAGCAGTGTTCCCTAAATGTGCTGTCTGCTGTGTTTCTGCATAGTCACTTTCGTAAGAATTATTTTTCTGAACACTTTCTCAGCAGAAAGTTCATTCTATTACACTGGAAAATATTGAATGATTCAATTATACCCAAATCAGAATCATATCCTAATTAGCAGATGGCACTGCCTAGCTGACCTTGATTAATCTAAAAAAAAAAAACTAAGCATGATTGGATGTGGTTAGTGTTTGAATAGCTGTAAGCTGGAGCAGAAAATCTAAAATACATTTTGGGAGAATGCAGAGACTATTTTTATTTAGTGAATAAATAAGCAAATACAGGTAGTTCTCATTTAGTGACTACAACTGAGACAGGCAACTTGATCATTAAGTGAAGTGGTCACTAAGTGAGACAGAGCTGTGCTTATGATCTTATTTCAGCTTTCTTTTGCTTTACGGATCTGCAAAGGTCATAAATATGACAATTGGTCATAAAATTATTTTTCATCACTGTTGCAACTGCAAACAGTTACTAAACAAGGCAGTGACTAAACAAGAACCACCTGTATATTAGTTATTATAGTTATTCCTATTTAACATGGCAAGACATCGTTTTATTCCCACCTTGGTATAAACTAGTTAGAGAAGTACCTGTCATTCTCAAGACAGCCATAATTGAAATCTGTGAATATCACATATAGCCTATTACTATGGAAAATATCTCTCTCTCTCTCTCTCTCTCTCTCTCTCTCTCTCTCTCTCTCTCTCTCTCTCTCTCTCTCTCTCTCTCTCTCCCTCCCTCCCCCTCCCCCCCCTCTCTTTCTCAGACTTCAGTTACTTTCAGCTTCGAGCTCATTTGTATCAGGCAAGGGGAATTCTTCCTGCTGATGAAAATGGCCTTTCAGATCCGTTTGCAAGAGTGGTGTTTTCAACACAGTGCCAATCTACAATGGTAAGAATATTTGCAGACATTGTGAATAAACTGCAGATACAGTAAATACTGAAATGGCAACACTTTCCGTCCCCCTCCCCCCATGAATGTCTGTACTGATCCTGCCCCTATCTGCTCACCAAATATTTAAATCCTGTTTTACAACAACATCCAGAGTGGCTCCCTGATTTCTGACGTTTTTACTTATTTATGACATTAATTCCAGGGGCATCCATGGGGGTGGAGCAGGATTGTCCAAAATGTCAAGATGGAAGCTATGACCATGTGATTGAAGCCCCACTCCTTTTTTACGTGCTCTCTTGACTTTTTAAATTCCTCTATGGGTATCCCTATTCCAAAGCTAAATGAATTTCTGCTCTTCCTACTTATTAATACATCATTCTTAGTCTTCAGTTTATCAAACTGCTGTTATGTTCCTCCTCCCATTTTTTTTCCTCCTGGAGGTGGGCTGAGAAATAATGACTGGTCTCAAATCACCCAGTGACTCCTATGACCACAAATGATTTTGAACAGGATCTCCCTGGTCTTGGTTGAACACCTGAACCATTACATCATATTTATTTCTTTGTTACGTTTATTCCTTGCCATTCCTTCAGGTGCTCAAGAGGTGTACGTAGTGCTCCCCCTTATTTTTCTCTCAAGAAGAGCACTGTGAGTGAGATAAGTTGGGCTGAGTAAGACTGAGAGTAGAAACCTAGGGGTTTCCAGTCCTAGTCCCACACTTTCACCACTACATCTCATATAATTCATTAATATATTTGTATTATATTTCCATGGTTCATGCCACACTATAGCTCTGTTAGAAGAGTCTCAAATGATTGAATGGGTCCACATTGGAGAAAATTATCCATAAGATCTTTCCAGTTGTATGTATTTTTAATTTTACCTTTTTAAAAATGTGATACTAACTTGAGCAGAGTTTAAATTGGAAGAACTTGGGGAAAGATGGGGAGGAATAGGGGAGAAGACCATTTTACATTAGAAGAAGCAACACACCCTAGATGTGAGAGGTGTGGGAAGGAAGTGTTTCAGAGAGACTTACCTTAAATAATTCACTGTAAATCTAGCTGGGAATTTAGTTTCAGTTTTCAAGAATTTTTGCTCATTACTCTTTACTAGTGTCATACGTGTTTTTGAAATCCATGTGATTCTTGCTTGTTTAGTTTGGCAGCTATTGCAGCACTTAACCTTACTTAATATTTTCTCCACAAACTATTTCAAATTTCAGTCTCCGTTGCTCCTGCCCCACTTCAGACTTTTTTTTAGTAAGGGAAAGGGGGAAAGGCAGATGTTGTTTTTTCCTTCAGGCAGAAGCAAATCAATTGGGAATGAACATTAGTGGAAAAAAATAGGCAGCGAAGAAAAGGCTATGTTCTTTTTTGTCACTGCTTAAACCTAGGATATTTCCATATGTGATGTTTGCATCACTTCAAAATCAGCTCTGAATCCATGCAATCCAAATTAGTCACATCTTCAGTAGCTGAGCCAACTTATTTTCAGGTCAGTTGTGTTGAAAGTGATTCCTCTTAAAAACACTGAAATTCTGCAGAGTTTGTGGGCAAAGCATTTCAACATTAGTGGCAACATTTGACTCTTTCTGCCCCCAGATCCAGAATACAAGTTGCCTTCTACTCCATTCTCATAGAATTGTAGCTATTAGGCTTTGCAGGTCTTTTAAATATAGGCCAGAGGCCTTAGGGGTTTTGCAATTTCCGATGTTGAAATTTTCTAGTCTTTCTTTCTTTCTTTCTTTCTTTCTTTCTTTCTTTCTTTCTTTCTTTCTTTCTTTCTTTCTTTCTTTCTTTCTTTCTTTCTTTCTTTCTTTCTTTCTTTCTTTCTTTCTTTCTTTCTTTCCTTCTTCCCTTCCCTTTTCTATCCTTCTTTCTCACTTAATATAAAGTAAAGGCATGGGTGGAAGGCAGGGGATTGAATTGATGCATTCTTTGCACTCTCCTATTGGCTTAGGTTTGAGGGAGCAATATGATGTTCTTAGTGGTTCAAGGTTGACAGCTATGAAGACAATCACTGATGATGTTCAACTGTTTAAGGTTTAGAGAGCAGAAATATCACTAGTGTAGTGTAAATGTTCCCTCATAGATGCTTCAGATTGCTTCCAAACTCTAAAACAAATGCTGGAGATAAGACATAATTGTATATTTTACTGTATCTACATTAGTTTTAAATAGTTATGGGGAATATCAGTGTCATTGGCTGGCAATGTCTAAAATTGGCAAACTATTGTCTTTCTTTATTTTCCTCTGGAGTATGATTCATCAACAGATTATCTCTGCTTTTTCAGGTAAGGCTTTGCTTTTTCAGATAAGATGCCATGATGCTTTTCATACAAACAGAAACTGTATGAAAAGCTATTTATTGTTATTGTCCCAGCCTGAATTTATCATAGTACCAGAACAGAGTGTATGTCTGGGCAATTGTGCAATAGGATGAAAAACAGCACTCATCAGCTCATTCTGTCACTGTCAATAACCTCAATATTTATTAATTCAGGTATTGGAAGAAACACTCAGCCCAATGTGGAATGAATTACTTCTGTATGATCAGCTTGTAATTGATGGAAAGAAAGAGGACTTGAAGACAGAGACTCCAATAGCTATTGTCAATATTTTTGACTACAATAAATTTGTAAGAGTACTTTTTCTTTATAAACCTTTAAATCTGCTTCTTATTGCTAAAAAGAGATTCCAAAGCAGAGAACAATCTTCAAAAGTTTACAATAAATTAAAGCAATGTTTGAATTAAAAACATGATTAAAAGCATTAGAGAACAATATTGAACTAAAACAGAAGGCCTAGCACCACCAGTTTAATGAAGTACCTGGATAAACAGACTTGTCTTAAACTCATACCAAGAGCTTAGAAGATTCATTGGCAATCATTGGCCTGAAAGCTTCATAACCTGAGAGATTGTGTTGGGAGTATTTTTTCTTGAGCCACCGCATAGTAACTCACTGGTAGATGCAGTATCCTTAAGAACCTTTGATTCTGCAGACTGTCATTTCCAGATGACTTACCTTGATTGAAGAAAATTGCATAACTAAGGGAAGCTCTACACATGACATTTGCATCAATCTCATGATGTTGGTGTACTTTAGATCTTTTTGGCAGATAAGTCAGTTAATTTCTGGCTCAGCTGTGATGTAGGAGGAAATGCTATAAATGTTTTGCAATACAGGTAATCCTCAATTTACAACAGTTCATTTAGTGACTGTTCAAAGTTACAACGACACTGAAAAAAGTGACTTATGACTGTTTTTCACACTTATGACTGCTGTAGCATCCCCATGGTCATGTGACTGAAATTTCAATGCTTGGCAACTGGTTCATATTTATGACGGTTGCAGTGTCCTGGGGTCATGTGATGAACTTTTGCGACCTTCTGACAAGCAAAGTCAATGAGAAAGCCAGATTTACTTAGCAACCGTGTTACTAACTTAACAACTGCAATGATTCACTTAACAACTGTGGCAAGAGAAGTTGTAAAATGGGGCAGACTTAACAAATATCTCACTTAGCAACATAAATTTTGGGCTCAATTGTGGTCATAAGTCGAGGACTACCTGTATTAACTGGATCTGGAAGGGGTGCAAATTTTCAGTGCAGGAACTCTCCTATTATCCCCATTCTCGGCTTTTTGGCTTTTGCCCCTCTCTACGGAAGTGAAGATGCCTTAAAGCTTCACCTCTCTTCATTGAGTTTTAAAATTCAGAAACTCTCTCTGATCCCTGTTGAAATCAATGTTCCAAGCTTTTTAGAAAGCACTGCCTTTTTCCCATCCGCACTGCAAAGGTAAATAGGGATAGCAATAAAAACAGGAATGGACTACTATCTAGGTCAGGGGTAGGCAACCTTGGCTCTTTTATGACTCGTGGACTTCAACTCCCAGAATTCCTGAGCCAGCATGGCTGGCTCAGGAATTCTGGGAGTTGAAGTCCACGAGTCATAAAAGAGCCAAGGTTGCCTACCCCTGATCTAGGTAAAGTAAAAGGTAAAAAAGAGTCCCTGTGGATTTTGTTCCACTAAGTCATTGGCCGACTGTAGGGGGCAGTGCTCATCTCCTTTTCAAGACCATTGAGCCAGTGCTGTCCGAAGACATTTCCACGATCATGTGGCCAGCCTGATTTCACAAAGTGCTGTTACCTTCCCATCCAAGTGGTACCTATTTATCTGCTTGCATTTGCATGCTTTCAAACTACTAGGTTGGCAGGAGCTGGGGCAAGGACAGGAGCTTACCCTGTTGCGTGGCTCTTGAGTCTCTCTCAAACCTGGGCTGCCGACTTTCTAGCCGACAAGCCCAGCGTCTTAACTGCTGAGCCACTGCACTGCCCCTGGACTACTCTCTAGTCAGTCATCCATATTATTAGGCTTTGCATGTTTCAAAAATGGTTTGGAATTAGTGCTCCAGACTTCATATAAGTGCTACATCTCTCTGCTATTCTTTAAATGAGCCGAACGTCTTGCTGGGTTCCTATAAAAGTTTGAAAAGAAGTGCTGCAAGTGCTGTAAGAGTTGCTTTAAGAATGGACTCCTTAAAGCAACAGCAACTTTTGCTAGGGTGGTGCTCAGCTACAAGAATATTCTACATCTGTGTTTCTCAACCCCAGCAAGTATAAGATGTGCAAACTTCAATTCCCAAGCTGGCTAGGGAATTCTGGGAGTTGAAATCCACATATTTTAAAACTGTTGAGATTGAAAAACACAGTTCTTAATGAAATTTATAAGCAAAGGCATAATTTAGAAGTAATGAATCTGATACCGTTAGGGATAGAACACTTGTCATCTGAGTAAAATGCCCTTGAATCCTTTGGTAGTAAGCTTTAGTGATCCCAAAATAATGTGCATGTATAATACTGATCTGATGGTTGCTTTTTTCTATAGGGCTCACCAGAGTTCCTTGGTCGAGCCTTTGTTACCCCACAGGTGAAGCTGGTGGATGAGCCTTACAGCAAACCTTCTCTCCAATTTTTTGATATTTATAAGGGCCATAAATCAGCTGGGGAATTAATTGCTGTATTTGAACTGATTGAACTGGATTATAGTGGTTACTTAGAGGTATGTGTTTGTATTGTCATCACCTGATTTATAGATATTGATTTCCTGAACCTCAGTTAGCAAACTTTGGATATAATGAACAAAATCCATTCATTTTGTGCATTTTTAAAATTAGCCATTTAATTTACATTTTGATTTAGTGGACATTCATTAGTCCATAAATTCTAGAGTTTGCTGAACTTGGAAACAGGAATAGGTAGAAAATATCCCTGTTAGACACAAGATGCATGTTCAGTAATGTATATTTCTAGCAGTACATTAAGCATAACAAGTAGACCTACATCTGCCATGTTTTCTTAATAAGATAGATTTTCATTTTGTAGCAGGATATGATAGTGCTGTGGAAGGTTATGATTAGGATTTAAAAGCTAGATCATAATTTACAATCTGTAAAATTACTCAATAAAATAGTGAATGAAAACAAGTTACTATGTAGCAAGTGCCTTTTCATCTCTTTAGCACAACCAGTGTGCAATTAGGAAATATTTCTGGGTAAGAAAGTATCACTTCCAGAAAAATATCATGTGATAGTTCCATTTTAGAAAGATAACAACTGATTTTGATAGCAATTATCAAATAAATATCATGCTTCAATGATGGCATTTCTTACTAATAAAGTAACGTATAAATGATATTGTTTTATACCAATACAGCTTCATCATTCCTCTCTTTGTGTAAATTAGCAAAGAAATCAAAGAATCTTTAGTTAATCATAGTTTTCTGTAACATAAGAACTATGAAACTTTTGATTACTATTTCAGAAAATGCTATAGCTGATTAATTTAAAAAACTGTCATTAATAATTAAAAAAAACCTCTTATTTATTTGGTAACTCATACAAAGTATGGAGGCTATTGGATTGGGCTTGCTTAGATGTTTTGGCAATAACCGTATTTATACATGCTCACAGAGTTTTTTTAAAAAATTGCTTTGAACTTTATTTTCTAGCCATCAGTGCCTAATGATGTAGATCCCAAAGAGCCAGACAATTTGGGGGATCCCCGTTCTGGACGATTCATTATTCCTGAGGGAATCCGCCCAATCCTTAAAGAATTTCGCATAGAGGTAAAAATATTTTCTAAAAGATATTCCTTGAAAATAATTATTGAATATAACCAACCTGTTTAAACTGACTAGCCAGATAAGGGGACGGAAAATGAAATTCTTTGTTAGTATTACCATATACTTTTATCAGCAATCCACGTGCTCTATGCCATACATAAATAAATAAATACCTTTATCCATGTGCTGAAATAATGGCAAATAAATTGTATGGGTAATAACAAGCCTTATGTTACAGCTAATTATGTTTGTGTATGCAGAAATTAGATTAAGAAACTAAGAAGCTATAAATTAATATATCTGTTCAACAATTTTTGCTTTTTTAACTTTTTTTTTAACTTTTGAGAATTATAAAGTGAGTCTATCGAGAGAAGTGGCCTAGACTGAGGTATTTTGCTGAAATTGTAGAATTAATATACAACCCATGACACATTGGGTCATTCTTCTTTCCAAACATAATATAGGTTTGTGCCATTTCCCCTTCCCTCACAATGAGTAAAACTGCAACCCCTCTCTCCATTCTGGCATGTGCCCAAGAGCACATGCTCCCTCCAGGGAGAAAGAGAGTTCACCCATCAACTGCTAGTGCCCCTCAGCCAGTCCTACCTTGCCATCAGGCATTGGAGTCACTGCCTCATTTTTTCCTCATTAACTACCACCATTAAGAGATTTCAAATTTCAGCCTCAGTTCCAAAGCAGCCGATGGCTGCTTGCCCAATGGGCCTTGCCTCTAGCCCAGGGGTGTCAAACTGCCGGCCCGTGGGCCAGTTGCATCATACAGAGGCCACGCCTACCCCAGCTCTGGCAATGCAAAAAAAGTCACAATACGTCATGACACGTCACGTGACACAGTGAGTTTGACACTCGTGCTCTAGCCAATTGGGTGCAGGGCCCAGAGGGAGGCAGGAAGGAGTGTGTGATGAGGCCCTTCCCATCTTTCCTTGCACCACACAACATATGGGTTTCTGGGAAGTTCATGTGGAAGGTGGTGGCATGACATGGCCACAGCTTTGCCAAATTTCAATCCCACAGGAGTCATGGATCCCAGATTTTGGATGCATTCTGTAAGTTGGCTTATTTGAAATATGTTGATTTAAAAATTGTTGCTCTATGATGCACAATTTTGCCCAATTGAAAGTTACAAAGTATCAAACAGATAAGAATTTAGTAATGTATAGATTTATGAAGTTTACATTATTGTTCTAAATCAGAATCTTCAATATGTAGATTAACCCACAGTAATTTAAACTGAGTATACTGTGAGATATTATAACAAGTTGTAATTTCCCATAATGTAGACTAGGACAGTAGTTTATAAATAATAACTATCTAGAGTTAGTATTTTAAAGTATAGCCACATTACTACATAACCAAAGCACAGCCATGTTTAACCGATGCGTGAACTCTGCTAGGCGATGACATACACAGCTTCTGGCTTGAGACATATACCAGGCACTGCATTGTACAGATAAACAGGAGAACTGATAAGGGAATACCAAAGAGGTGAGAAATGAAGGGGCTGAGTGTTCAGCAAGTTTGGGTGATAAAAAGGGCTTAACTAACTTTAAACATTTAGATGTGGTGGCACCTTATAGGCGGAATGTGTCACTGGCCTGGGCCTATCAACTGGGCCTGGAAAGGAGGGACTGTGTGGCCAGGAAAGGATGTATTTAAACTGCTGAGATCTGTAAGTAGGTGTAGTCTCTTGCTTGCAGCTTTGAGATCCACCAGCCTTTGCAAACGCTTTGTTATTAAAACTTTGTTATTTCCAACAATTTGAGTGTGAGCCTTGTTTCTCACAATACTATAAGCAGAGAAGAGTTTGCTAATTTGGGATACAACTGTCACACAATTCAGTGTGACTTAAGACTGGGAATCCTTTAGAGAAGGAGAATGCTTGGCCTTATTCTGACTTAAGACATTTATTTGCTTCTCTCTTAGATCTTGTTTTGGGGCCTGAGAGATCTGAAACGTGTGAATCTATTTGAGGTTGACCAGCCACAAGTGATAATTGAATGTGCTGGAAAGAAAGTGGAATCAGAAGTGATCACAACTTACAAAGAGAACCCCAATTTCAATGAACTTGTTAAATTTGTTAATGTGGTAAGTGATAATTAGGAGGCAGATTCCAAAAGTTAAGATAATTGTAATAGAACTAATCAAGCTAGAATTGTACAAATATGATCTAGGAGATGTTTTGCCGAATGTCAGGACAGTGATCAGGTACCTGGGCAATTGGTTCTTTTGGTTCCAGAAACAAAGAACACGCAAACATATAAAAGGATTTTAAGTTTCATTATTAGCTCAAGCAAACAGATTTAAAAAGCATACATACCAAGCAAAATGATACTCAGATCTCCTACAAGCTGCTATGACCTCCAAGACCTGACCTTAACTGGGTGACACATGTCTCTGGAATGGGAATCAAAAGACTTTCACAGTGAGAAAAGCTTCGAAGCTTTCCCCCCTTCTCCTTTATTCAGCAAACAAGAGTAACAAAGCGAGCAGGTTAGCTTAGAATGAGCTCTAAACTGCTAGATTTTTCTCAATAAAAAGGAGAAAACAAAATATGTCACTAAACTCCTCAAACTAACAATGGTCTTCCACATTGCCATTACAGGAAGGACCATTATCTTTTATAGCATCCATATGCATATCTTTTTGTTAAATACTGTTTTCTTCCCTTTATAACCATTGAGAATCCTACAGCATATAGCTGATTTTCAGTGGAAATGTCCAATGGCAATCTGCATACTGAATTACTGGATATCTGACCAAGAAAAGAAATGTGTACTTCTGTTATTGTATCACTGGAAATTCAGTGAAACATCATAATAATCCACTTATCTTAGAAATACTATGGATTGTTCTGAAATTCATTTGGTTGACTTTCTTTCTTTTAATAGGAACTTCCAGAACAGGTATACTTACATCCGCCTCTCAGTATCTTTGTGGTGGAGAAGAGAGCCTTTGGACGCTCTGTCCTCGTGGGAACTCACATAGTTTCTCATATTATGAAATTTGCTCCTAAAGAAGTAGATGAACTGGAAGAGGAAACAGATAACCCCCCCAAGAGTGAGTTTTTAGAGTTTTTAGGACATCATCCAATGAAATGAAATAGAGTGTAATGCATTGGGATTCAAGATATGTAGAGTATAGCATCTGCTTTGTAAATTATTTTTGTCAGTTAATACAGATAGTCCTCAACTTGCAACAGTTTATTTAGTGACCATTCAAAGTTACAATGGCACTGAAAATGTGACGTATGACCGTTTTCACACTTACAACTGTTGCAGCATCCCCATGATCATGTGATCAAAATTCAGACACTTGGCAACTGACTCATATTTATGACAATTGCAGTGTCCTGGGGTAATATGATCCCCTTTTGCGACCTTCTGACAAGCAAAGTCAATGGGGAAGCCAGATTCACCTAACAACCGTGTCAGTAACTTAACAACTACAGTGGTTAATAACTGTGGCAAGAAAGGTCATTAAATGGGGCAAAATTCACTTGACAAATGTTTCACTTAACAACAGAAATTTTGGGCTCCATTGTAAGTTGAGGATTACCTGTATAAAGAAATGTCCTGACGAGTCACCCCTAGAAATAAAAGCATGTATTTGCATTATACACATGGTTAATATGTTTTATTTCAGAAAGGAAAGCATCAGATAAACCAAATATCTCCCAAAAGGTAATGAACCTTGGTGCAGCTGCTGGGCAGACTGTAATAAATATTGGTGCAGCTGCTGGGCAGACTGTAATAAATATTGGTGCAGCTGCTGGAGACCTAGGAAATAAAGCTAACCCCCTCAAGCTTGTCAAGGTGAGTGCAGCAAAGCTTCAGATTTACTCTAACAAGAGATTCTGTAATGTTGGTTGTATAATACATACATGGATGCTTTAGAAAAAATATTGATATGATGGCACCAATTAAATGACAAAGAAGGAAATATAAATGGGAAATTCATGAAAGCAAACAAATAAAAAAGGAACCTAAAATATTTTAAGAGCCAGTTTGGGGTAATGTTTAAGGCATCAGTCTAGAAATCAGGAAACTATGAGTTCTGATTCTGCCTTAGGCATGAATTCAGCTGGATGACATGTCTAGTCACTTCCAAAACACTTCTGAGTGACAGTAATCAGGAACCTCCCACTGCCAGATCCAGGAAGAAGCACCCAAGGCAAAATTGTGCAAAGGACCTCCAGATTGCAGAATGAATCCAAGTGAGGCAATGCAACTCCATCCAGATTCAAGGATCAATTCATTTCCTTAGGGCCCCAAATTCACAGCCACTTTTTCTTGGAATGGTGGAGCTGAAATCTGTTCTTTCCTATCAGATCCCCAAGACCTGCAAACTGCTTCACTTGGATGATTGGGGCCATGATGTACAATTAACTGTTATCAGCATGCTAAGATACTGCACCCCATGCCAAAAGGTCACTCCTCCAACAGCTTTACTATCTAATATACATATTAAACAGGAGAAGGTAGAGAGTAGAGCCTTGAGGTACACACAAAGCAAGGGTTTTGGACTAGACCACTTTCCCCCAACACTGACTAGAACCAGCTCTGGAGAAAGAACCCATCTAGAAAGTCCCCCATCTTCCAACTCCTCAATGCTGACAAGAGATCAAGGAGGACTAGGATGGGTGCACTGTCCCTATTCTGAGCCCACCAGAAGTCATTAGCAAGCACAATCAAAACTCTCTCAGTGTTGTATCCTAGTTTGAAAGAGGTCCAGATAATCTACTTCCATTCAGGACCCTTTGGAGCTGCAGGTTGACCACCTTCTTAATGACCTTCTTACCTTGATAGTAATGATGAGATAATGATTCAATGTTTATATATGGATTTTATGAAGTAATCTTCTAGCAGTTGTTGGAGAGGTCCAACACGTTTGTTCTATAATTCCACATAATAGATGGAATTTATGTCATTTATATTCAGGCACCACTGAAAAAAATTCCTATTGATAAATTGGTACCAAAAGTGGAAGAATTTGAGGAGGAAAAACCTGAGAAGGAAGAACTGGATTGGTGGTCCAAGTACTATGAATCATTAAAGGAATTAAATAAACAGGTAATCATGGACCTAACAGTATAATTTATATTGTATTATAATGAGATATGCGACTGAGTTGAATAACCTGTCCCTTTTAACTTATTGATTATAAAGTGTAAAGTTCGGATGCTAGAAGGACAAGGGGCTGTTTAAACAGTAAAATCTGCTAAAATAGGTCTGATTTTGTTAGGTAAAATAGCTGCCTGTTGATTTAATTTAGATTATGAATTTCTTTTTTTACCATTCCCATATTTCTGTCTTTGCTCTTGAATACATTAACTGATTTTCCAAATAGAGATGGGCTGCAATCTCTTATCAATAAACCTAGGATTAATTCTCAATGTGACTTAATTACTGCATAGGACTGCATTGCCAGCATTTTTTTTCAAACTCTATGAAAACTTTGTACTGTTACTCATGATAAGAACTCTATAGAACAAGTAAGAGGAAAAGGCTCTCACACAAAATAATTTAAAATTAGAGGAAGAGAAAAGAAAAAGTGCTGAATATCCTTATCCATAATAGGTTTTAAATAATCAGTGTTTCGAGTGCAGAATTTATTAATTTCTTGCATTTTACTGTAAAACTCACATTAGAAAATTGTAAGAAATCTACAATATTAGAAAACTAAGAAATTTATTAAGACCATAAAATGGTAAGTCTGATTGACATCTGTTCTAACTCAGTTAAAAGCCATTCTCTTTTGCAGTCTCTTAGTGATGAAGAAGAGGATGATGCAAATGACGCAGGTGAGCTAGTCATGCTATAGAACAGCATTTCTTAACTCCGTATCTTCACAATGTCTTAAATTACACCTTCCGTCTTCCATAACTAGCATACCCAGGAGGGATTATATTGGCCCAGCAAGCACCAGGGCAGGGGAATGCTAGTGACAAAATTTCTCCAGATTCTTACCTATTTGAAGTTTCAGTTTTCTTTACCAGAAAGAGACCAACACTGTCTTTGTACACATCAATAAAATGAACAGATATTGTAACTAAACACCGAATCAGTGGTTGATCCTCTGCTACCCCAGATCCTTATCCCAAAGTTTCTGCTTTCTCTAAAGTGCCAAGTACTTGTGGTGTCATCTGACTCTGACTATCCAAACAGGCTCTTGCTGTACCAACATTAAATTCTCTCTGTGAGAAGAAAAAGAGAAATGTGGCCAACTCATTGTGCCATAAATAAAATGGGGGGGGGGTAAGTTTTGCTCTTAACTGTTAGGAAGAGATCACTATTCTAAATAGAAGTAAAATGGATGCAGTAAAGAAAACAAAAAAATAAGTCATTAACTTTACCCAACTACTCAGAATCATTGCAGCCAGCAACTAACACTGTGAGCTGAGAAGAACACCAATCTAATTTCTCAATATCTTCTTTAGATGGAGGGAATCTGAATGCTGCTTCTCTTGATGAGGATGTAGAAGATGAAATAGTTGTTGAAGCTGAGCCAGTTCGTCCAAAAAGGAAACTTATAGCAACATTAAAAGTAAGTCTTTGTACCAAAACAAAATAAGAAACTGACATAACTTACAAATTTAGCTAAATTTAGTATATTTACTGAAGCAGTTCTAGTTTCTTCACATGGATTCCTTACACATGGCAAAGTCTTGAGGGATGAACAGACGAAGAAATTTATTTAATCATGTTATGTCAGAGACATAATTTGTTACGATCATTTGTTCAGTGTTCATGTTGTCTATTCTCTTTGTCTTTCTACTTTAAAGCTAAAAGCCAAGTAAAACAGGCTGAGCAGAGAGAGGGCTGTTTGCTGTGGTCCTACTGTCCATACCTTTGCTTCTGCAAATAGTATGCGACTCTTCTGTTAAACAGAAGCCCCAAGAGCACTATGGCACCTTACAGACAAAAAACCATATTGTGACATAAGTTCATGTGATCTTGAATCCAATTCATGCAATAGCATTCTAAAGTTCGGTTACAAAAAGCGGAGATATTGTAAGCAGTCAAGTTAGAGGAAAATGAAATGTAAAAAGAATATAAAGTAAGGTCATGATAGTGGCTACTCGTAAAACAAGCATCATTGAATTTGATTAATTAATGCTTGTAATGAGCTAAAAATCTGTAATTTTGATACAGGCAAGAGATGATAGATTTGAACGTCTTGATAAATGGTAGCTCACCTATTTCATACAGGTGTTCTTTAGTCATAACAATATGTCCTTCTGGGAAGTTGCAATGTTCTATTGCTGGCTTCAAAATATTGACTTTTTTGATATTAGATTGTGCCCATATTATTTTTTTGCATAGAGACTGGTTTCTCGAAGTGTTACTATAATTATAGTATACTTAGTATATATAATTATAGTAATTTAAGATGATACTACAGATACATACTTCACATTGAAAAATAAGTATACAAATATTTCTACATAATAAAGGATTCTGGCTGACAAAATACAATCATCAATGTGATTGTTTAGGTTGCACATTGTTATAATAAAAAAAATGCATCTTTGTAAAATAAAGCTGTGAATGAAAATATCAAATGGACCGCTAACACAATATATCTTTATTTTCTTTCTTTATTTTACAATTTTTATATACTACATCAATTGCTAGGTCTTAAATAAGACAGCAAAAGATGTGAGAACAAGTAATCAAATAATTACGGATATCCAGTTTCCAACCATGGGTTTTTATCAAATTTTTCTTCAAGTGCTGCTTGATTGAGTATAGAATACCAAGTTCAGTTGTTATAGTCATGTTATCATCATCCTTGGTATAACAGCCACCCATGAGTCAGTCTCTTCCAGATATATTGGACCATAAACACTGGGCATCATTGGTCATGATTGTGCAATCAAGAGCAACCAAAGTCTAACACATTAGGATGGTAATGGATAGAAAAAAGCTGTTATGGGAAACATGTTGATGATTGGAGTTACACTTTGTGAGAAAATGTGAGGACAAAGGTAGTCAGGGCAATGATATAGAAATAGCAGAGCTTTGCACGTATGACCAAGATTTTGTGGTTTTTTTTTTTACAAAGTTGCATTGCATTTAAACTTGTTTAAATGATGTTGAATCTGTTTTAGAGTTTGTGCTATAGTTTAATGTTTTCTCTCTCAAAACGGCAGAAAGCTTACTACCAGTTTCCAATCAACAGTGATCAGAAAGAGTTCCAAGAACTGCAGAAAATGAATTAGCGGGAGTTGCCTAGCCTTCCTTTATAGTATTATCTATATCACCTGTCTGTGACAATGTTATCTGTTGAAATAGAATTACAATCCATATCTGACTGATAATATGAATTTTGAACACAATAGGAACAGTATAGAACACAAAAAGGAACAGGATAAATAGCAAAAAAAAAATATCAAACACTGAATCTGTCACTACAAAAATTGTCTTTGATTGCATTAAGTTTTCTGTTCTGTTCTAATTCAGATTATGTTCAATTACCATAGTGCACATTTTATTCCAGATTTATAGTTCAGAACTAGAGAATGAGTTTGACAATTTTGAGGACTGGTTATGTATTTTTCCACTTCATCGTGGAAAAGTTAATGAAGATGAAGATGGGAATGAGGAAGAAAAATTTGTTGGGAAATACAAGGTAGGAACCCCATTGAATCATATTCATTAATACTATTTGATTTTGTTCCACAGTAATAATGATAATGATTTTATTCCTTTTAGTACTAATTTGTTTGGCATAGGGGCTTGTCAATGTGTCACAATTCAGTCTTACTCATTCCCTTATAAAATGTAAGCCTTATTGACTTTAATGGAATGATCACCCAGTAGCTTTGCTATGTGCTTTCCATAGTTCTTGACCCAGCTTTCTGTTGCTACAGCGTGGAGATATCTTTTCTTTTTTTTTCTTTTCTTTTTTTACAAATGGTGAATTTCTTTGGCAGGAGGTAAATATTGGATCCAAATCCTAATTTGGGAGTATGACTGCTGATCTGAAAGAAAGTCTATTTTAACACAATCTATTATTGCAGCACATTCACTCCAAAGCTTCAACTGGTTCAGAATATGATGGGCTTCCCATAGCATCGTTGCTCCATGAGCTGCAGTGGTTGCCGGTGTGCTTTTGAGTGTGATTCAAGGTGTTGGGTTATTATCTATAAAGGTACTGCCTGTCTTCCACAGTTTCTACCAATCTGGTATGAACTGGCAAAGCGGGCATTTTCCAGGTCACCCTTCATTAAATAGTGTCATGTTTCAGGACCCAGGAAGTGTGGGTTCTCTGGCCTCTGAAATGAGGTTCCTCCTGAGGTCTGTATGGTTCCTACATGGATGATGTTCTAGAAGGTCTTGAAAAACTGGCTATTTATTCTTGCCTTGGGGTAGGATAGGTGTTTGTATTTACATTGTTGTTTGGATTGCTTTATTGTAAGTATTTTGCACTTTTATACTTGTTCAGGTTAATATTTTGTTTTTTGTTGCTTATATATTATTCCACTGGGAACTGTTGAGACTGGGTTGGAGTCAGGTGGCAGCTATATTGAATAAATGAATATTAATTAATTAACAGTCAGATATATTCTGCTAGGGGAAGTGAATAGCTTCTTTTCATCAATAGGGCTTTTCAGAATATAAATTACTAGAAAAATATTACATAAACAGCACATTCTTCTCAACTCCCTCCACTATAGGGTTCATTCTACGTTTATCGAGCTGAAGAGGCAGGTCCAGAACATAAGATCTCCCAAGGCATCCCCAGAAATAGACCCATCAAGGTTCTTGTCAGAATTTATATTGTCAAAGTAAGTATTTTGACTTCATATACAGAAATACAGAATTCTGATTTAGGATTCTAATCTTTCTTGAGGTACATTGCAGACAGGTTGATTTCCAAAGCACAATCTGTTTCTGTTACTGATTCTGTCATTATTTCAAACCTGGCCATTACTTGTTTATTGTGCTCTTAAGTGCTATTCTTTCATAAATTGAAAAGTAAAATATTATTACAGAACTTTCTTCTGACATTCTCAGGTTGGGTATTTTCAAATAAAAAATTCCTAGTGATGTTGTTGCCCCTCCCTTGCAGATTGTTTTGCTGTTAGGAAAATAGACCCAGTATTGGGAAAATATAGGAGAATTAAATATGTTTATAAACCATGAACTCTCCAAGGTGATTGCATTAGGAAAAATTCATTTGTAAACAATCTAAGCCTTTTTTCAGATGGGAAGATATAGGTTTACCACAAATTGCAGGAATTTCCATTATATTGATTCCACACCAATTTGTAGAATTCTTTTTGTCCTGTGCTTTTGTATTCTGTCATTATATCACATGATGCTGTTTCTTTAGGCAACTAATTTGACACCAGCAGATCCCAATGGCAAAGCAGATCCTTATCTTGTGGTAAAGATTGGCAAACAACAAAAAGACACCAAGGACCGATATATCCCAAAACAGCTCAATCCAGTTTTTGGAGAGTAAGGATATGTTTTTGTATCAGTTATATCTTCTCTAAATTGATTCTTGTCTTACCACAAGATGTTCTCTATTTCAGAAGAATGTACCTGTTTGTTGTAGAGAGAAAGAGAGAATCTGAGGTTATATCTAACCAATACACTCATGAAAATAGTAAAAGAAAGTAATCTGCTAGTAAAAAGAAACAATTGCAAGGGTCTGATACTTACCTGGCCATACGAGATAAAGAAGGAAGGTGAACTGGGGACTTTAAAATGAAAGAATAGTCTTTATCAATCTGCCAGTGGATGCATCCAGCCAGTACTCCTTTTATTTTAGCATTTATGTTCACAAATACAAGTTAAAGGAAATGCTGCTATAGCAAGCAATACAATGATTGTTGTACAGAAGCTATTTTGTTATGTTCTGTCTTTACTTGCTATCTCTCAATGATATATTTTTCTTTCTATCTCATCTTTAGAGTACTGGAGCTTTCAATATCCTTTCCTATAGAATCAGAACTCACTGTATCAATATTTGACCATGATTTGGTTGGATCTGATGATTTAATTGGGGAGACCAAAATTGACTTGGAGAACCGATTCTATAGCAATCACAGAGCCAATTGTGGAGTGGCCTCACAATATGACACGTATGTATTATAGGAACAGTCAAGGTGACTGAATCCCTCTCTCATTTTATTAGTATTCTGTAGCTTTGTCAACAGAGCTTAAGACACAATACTTTCTGCCCTATAGGAACGCCAGCACTAATAAACCAGTTTCATATCTAGTCTAAACTTGTTAAAATGCAACATACCCATATTTAATCATTTGTTACAGAGAAGGCTACAATATATGGCGAGATGCTTTCAAACCCACGCATATCTTGGAAAGTTTATGCAAGAAGAATGCACTCCCCTCAGCTGAATACAGGGCAGAGGAAGTCAAAGTAAATAACAAGATTTTTAAAATTCCCCCTGAAGCTTTTCCTGAAGGTAATGGTACATATCTCTGATATAATTTTTATTTCAAGGTTGCTGGAGATTTATTTCCAAAGCTGAACATGCATTTCCATGTAATCCTGATTATTTATGCAGGACCTTGATTTCCATCGCCTAGTGTCCTCAAGAAGTATATTTGACTTCAACTAGTACCACAGTCTTTTCTAATTGGGACCATGCTCCCAACTTATTCTTTTTTAATTGGGACCATGCTCCCAAGTTATAGATATCTATATCTATCTTTAATTTTGTCATATTTTGTCACTTTCTTTGGGGGATTTAAGTAAGTGACCTCCGTTAGTTTTATTATAATCAAGTGAAGCTAAGTTTCAACTGAGAGACTGTCTCTGCTTCAGACATCACCCAAAGCCACAAAGCTGTTTGTCTGGGGATTTGGTTTAGCTTCTTTTGTGCATTACTATGTAAATTCAGAATTTTTGAATTTACAGGTGGTCCTTGACTTACAGCCATTTGTTTAATGGCCATTTGAAAATACAGTGGTACAGAAAAAAAGTGATTTATGATCAGGCATTGCAAGTATGACTATAGCAATGCCCCGCAGTCATGTGATCAAAATTCAAGCAATTGGCATGTATTTTTGATGATTGCAGCCTCCCAGGGTCATTTGTGACATTCCCAGAGGGCTTCTGACAAGGAAGTCAATGGGGGATGCAGGATTTGCTTAATGGCCACAGCATAAAGGTGATAAAATTGAGCATGATTCACTTAATGATCATGCTGCTTAGTGACAGATGTTCTAGTCCCAGTTGTGGGCATCAAGTGATCACTGCATTACCAATACCGGGGGTAGGCAACCTTGGCTCTTTTATGACTCGTGGACTTCAACTCCCAGAATTCCTGAGCCAGCTATGGTTGCCTACCCCTGACCTATACCATACGTATTAAGCTATTTTTAAGCAAAGACGGTCATGCTTACAACAGTTATCAAGTATTATGATTCACACAACTATTTTCATAAAGAGTCTTAGAGTACTATCCTAAACATATTTCAGACTATCCTCAAATCAGTTGAACCTCTTTTTATTTGAAAACTCACCCACCCACATATATTTATATGTATATATTTGAATATATTTATCCAAATATATATAGATATATTGGTGTGTATGTGTGTGTGTGAGAGATCACACATTCTAAATCTTTCAGCAGGAAAATATTAAAATATCAACTCCCACCAACTGGGATAGTTTTCCAAATTCAGTGGCACTACTATGGATACAAAATTAGAAAGTGAAAAAGAGTGGATGATTAGAAATCTCACATATCACGTTAATTACTGAATTGAATCCAGTCTTGATGGGATCTGTATTTTGTTAAATTTCAGAAGCTGTGGCAAAAGACAACAAAGAAAGTAATGACGAAACCTGGTCTGCCTATGATGAGCACAAGGCTTTGTATGTTCTTCAACACTGGGATGAAATGCCCGAGTATGGATGCAAATTAGTACCAGAACATGTGGAAGTTCGATCCATTTATAATTCAGAAAACCCTGGTATACTCCAGGTAAAAGCAGAAAGTTGATTGATACATACTATAGCATTGTTATATTTTGCATCCAACATTTACATATGTATCTTTAAGAAGAGACTGGACAGCCATTTGTCTGAAATGGTAGAGGGTTTCCTGCCTGGGCAGGGGGTTGGACTAGATGACCTCCAAGGCCCCTTCCAACTTTATTAATGTTGTTGTTGTTGTTGTTGTTGTTGTAATAACCCTCTGTGGACAGAAGGCTGCTCTAGCACAATCATAGCCACAAGGTTACTCTGGCCAAGTCAAACTCAGTTCCTGGTGACTTTATAGATATAATAATATAATTTTCTTGGCATAATTATGAAAATGGTTTGCCATTATCTTCTTCCTGGATGGTTTTTTTTTTTCAATTTTGCTACCTTTCTGGCAGCTCTTAGATTTCTTCAGGCTCTCCAATCCAATCACAAACTCAGCCTGACTTAAATTTTTGAGACCAATCAAAGATGTTTAGGTGCTCAATCTATTTCATAATGCTGGTTTTGCTAGGTTTTGGCATTTGCTTATAAGCATTTGCTTATACTCCTACTCACAAATATTTTGTCTGAAAATATTTCAAGATATTGAACTTTCTTCAACCCTTCATTGAAAGAAGGCTGGATCCTTATTGTTGTTAGCCTATACTAGTGATGGTGAACCTTTTAGAGACTGAGTGCCCAAAAACCGCCCCCTCCCCACCCACCGCTCCACCCCACCCGCCCACTGCCTCCACGACCTGCCGATTGCCCAGGCGGCCCAGCAGCGCCATGGCGGCCATGCCTTCCATCGCACCCCACAGCATCGTCTGCACGCGGGCCGCACCTGGGATGACTCTCCTCCGGGGGGCTGCTGGTGAGGAGGGAGCCACGGGGGAGGCGGGGCCGGGGTGACGGTGTGCGTGCCCACAGAGAGGGCTCTGAGTGCCGCTTCTGGCACGCATGCCATAGGTTCGCCACCACTGGCCTATACTTAGAACCTGATTACACTTCACATAACTTGCAAAAATTGGCCTGTTTTAATTTATTTTGAACCAAATTATAGAGTGACTTAGCTATTTCTTTTCACATGTGAATCTAGGAAAATATCTGCATTTGGGTCAGTGGAATGGTTTGTACAAATATAGAACCAGAAAAATAGAAATAAAACCAACAAACAAAGAGGTATTATGCTGATTTGTTTCCTCCAGGAGCATCTTTGTAAATATTTTTCTAATCTTTTTAGTCTGTTGTGATTTCACTTACTCGATCTGTGTTAGTCCTGAATTTAGAGGAAATGGGGAGGGGACAATTCCTTCTGATTCAAACTTTCTGGACATTCCCCAAACAGGATGTTATTTAGCCAGCTTGGTTTGATATCTACAAACTGTTTTTTCTTTTTTCTACACAACTTGACAAGGCTGACTCAGGGCTAGCAGATGCCCCAAAGTCATACTGAGAATCTCCAGTTCTTCCCTACTTTGCAATGGGATGAACTGTGGTTGAAGGAAGAATTCTTTTCCAACCAGCAAGTATATTCCTGGTACAACTTTCTGCTGAATTCATCTTCCATTTTTCAGGGCAGGCGTGAGCAAGGAACATGAAAAATGTTGGGGAAACAAGGATTAATGTTCTTGGACCTGACCTGACTCTCCTGGGCATAAACGAAAGGATGAATGAAAAATGCTGTTTAGTTGCCTAGACAACACATCCCAAGTTGTAGTGTAAAAACACAGATACACGGAATAATACTAAGCAACTTAGGCTATTGACCAACAAAGGAGAGAACATTATCAAATGACTTTTTGTTGTTCTTGTTTCTCCAGGGTTCTCTCCACATGTGGATTGACATGTTTCCAAATGATGTCCCTGCGCCACCACCTGTCAACATCAAACCACGACTGCCAATCAGGTGGGGGGGGGACCTCTATGAACAGGAATGTGAATCAATACTTATTTTATCTTTATAGAATTTGTTGTGTATATTGTGCAGTGGGAAAAGATTTGTGACTTGAAATTCTCTGATGCCGCAAACATCTAATCTTTTATCTACTTTCTAACGGCAAATTGCATCACATTGCATATAAATGAAAAGTGCATTTAATATTCTTGAAAAAGGTTTGCAGAATAACAGAATCAGTACAGTTAATTTCATCTGGATGCCTTTTCAAGTGGAAAAGTGCACACTTGTGGGTAATATGCTGTTAAGAATGGAAAATAATATATGTACGATAAAGCAAGAGGAATATGCAGCTGTAGCTTGCCTCAGAATTAATGGAGAGACTGGCTGGAGCCAAATTTAGACTAACTCAATGGTATACAAGAAGAATCTGTAATTCTAATATGGAAACCATGGAAATCATATTGAATTCGTGCTATTTTAGCATTAAACCAAATGCAGAGAATCTGCAATTACCCCAAGGGTTTGTTTGTACCAAGGCCACTGGCAAGGGGCTTCACTGCCACCCATCTTGTATGCATCTTTGCAATTAATTAACAGATCAACCAACCAATTACTTAGGATTTGCAAGAAAATCATTATTCTCTTTGGTTTTTTCCTTCTTTCCCAGTTATGAACTACGTATTATTATCTGGAATACAGATGATGTGATTCTTGATGATGTCAATCCAATAACAGGAGAAATTTCCAGTGACATATATGTCAAAAGGTGCATTTGCTGGGATAGGTTAAAACAACCAGAAATCTGTCCCTGGGCCATCCTTTCCGTTTCATTAAGTGTGTGAATTGGAGTTTAATATATTGTATTTGTGTGTGGAAGGTTAATGCATAATTATCCTGATACAAATTCCTCCTGCTACATGGTTCCTTTGGGTTTTTTAAAGAAACAGCATTTTGTATGATGTCAACTTTAGCCCATTCTCAATTTGTGGATTTTCCTTTGCTATTTGGGAGTTAATCAATTTAGCATGAGTTTTCATTTTTGTAGCAAATATTACTCTACTGATATAGACTTTGGCTTGGGGCACCTAAATAAAGCTGCTGCTGCTTTTCTTCAAGCTTGCATGTGAAAATGCACTGTATATCCTATAATTAACTCCTCGACTTACAAGCACAGTGGAGCCCAAAATTTCCACTGCTAAGCAAGATAGTTGTTAAGTGAATTATGCCCCATTTTAGGACCATTTTTGCCGCAGTTGTTAAGAGAATGACCGCAGTTGTTAAATAAATCATGCGGTTGTTAAGTGAATCCAGCTTCCTCAATGACTTTGCTTGTCAGAAGCCATCTGGGAAAGTTACAAATCACATGACCCCAGAGGCAGTACAACTGATCATGTGACCGTGGAGATGCTGCAATGGTTTTAGTATGAAAACCAGTCATAAATCACTTATTTTCAGGGTCGCTATAACTTTGAACGGTCTCTAAACAAATGGTTGTAAGTCGAGGACTACCTGTATATAAAAATGTGGATATTTATAATGTGATGGAGGCTAGCCAGGGTGCAGCTGAGACATCTAACCTTTGGGCTTGAATGAGCAAATCTCCATTCCTTCCTCCACTGTTACCTTATTTAGGATGTACAGGTAGTCTTTGACTTATGACTACAATTGAGCCTAACATTTCCATTGTTAAATGAGACATTTGTTAAGTGAATTTTGCCCCCCCTCGTTTTATGACCTTTCTTGCCACGGTTGTTAAGTGAATCACTGCAGTTGATAAGTTATTAACATGGCTGTTAACTGAATCTGGCTTCCCCATTGATTTTGCTTGTCCAAAGGTTGCAAAAGGTGATTACATGAGCTTGGGATACAGCAATTGTCATAAGTATGAACCAGTTGCCAAGCATCTGAATTTTGATCACATGATCATGGGGATGCTACAAGGATAGTGTGAAAAATGCTCATAAGTCACCTTTTTCAGTGCCGTAACTTTGAACTGTCACTAAAAGAACTGTTGTAAGTCGAGGACTACCTGTATTCTGAATCATCCTTATGTTAAAATGTTGCTAGATGCTAATGAAAATTTCTCCTGCAGCTGGATCAAAGGACTGGAGAAAGACAAGCAAGAAACAGATGTTCATTTTAATTCTTTGACTGGGGAAGGCAACTTCAACTGGCGGTTTGTGTTCCACTTTGATTACCTTCCAACCGAGAAAGAGATAACTTATAAAAAGAAGGATTCTATTTTTTCTCTGGAGGAGTCAGAATTCCGTGAACCAGCTGTCCTAGTCCTTCAAGTCTGGGACTACGACAGGATTTCAGCAAATGATTTCCTAGGTATTCTTCTAAATGTACAGAATTTGAATGTTAGCTTGTTTTTTTTATATATATAATATTTTATTAGTTTTCCAGCTAATTTTACAATTAAACATTTAAAAAGCAACGTGGTGGCTGGGTAGTCAATAATTCAATAACATACATAAATCTAGAGCACAAATCTCAAGTTACAACATCAAATATTTCCTCTCTTTTTCCCTTAATATCTACTATCTCATATTGAGTTAATATAGTTCTTATTGTTATCAACTTAGTAAAACCATCTTTGTTACATTTATCAATAGTTTTTAGCTTATATATATCTTAATTGTGTTTGCATTCAATCCTTATATACAATCAATGTCCTGTTATTGCTTTTTCCCTAGGCTTTAATTTCCCCTCAATATTCAAGTTAACATTTGGTATATTATAATTTCCAAGCTTTAGGCGACCAGAGTTTCCCTTATCTCAACTTCTACATTTCCCCCTTTTTATAACAAAATCTAAAATTCTAAATACACATCTTGTCTATTTGCATATAATCTTATTCTATTTTCTAAAAGTTATCTATTTTTCACCATATTAAACCAAAAGTCTATTAATTTTATTACACATCTTACCTATTCAATTATAATGTTACTTTATTTTCTAAAAATTATCTATTTTCTACCATATTCAACCCACTAATCAATAGTATAAAATCCCCTCTACTAGATCAAAACCCTAGTTTCTTTCAGCCTTACTCTGGCTTTTTTCCTTTGCCAACTAACCTTCCATGGCAGTACTTTTGAATCCTCAAACAGTTCTCCCTCTATTATTATATGTATTATTTGAAATAAGAAAGACCATTTAATTACAGTTTTTTTGGAAGGACTAGCCCAATTATATTCATTTAATCTCCTCCCTATTACTCCAATTTCCCACAATTGTCCTGATAAATTTATCTTCCATTCAATCTGTTCTTCTTCCTTTTCCTCAAATTTCTTCTGATTTATGTAAAAAATCTTTTCCATTTTCAATGTTATCACTCTCTTTTCTAATTTTCCCATTGGCTGGATCTGTTGGTCAGTTGGGTCTTCTGTCTTAGTATTTAGTTGTTCCACTTCTCCTGTTACTTGCTGCATTGTTAGTTCTTTGGTTGTAGTCAAGATCTGGGTTTGTATATCTAAGCTGGCATCTTATTCCTTTATGTTGCCTCTTATTTTGTTACACGCTGAAAGAATGGTTTCGTGTATTGATTTCAACATAAAAAGGATTTTTTCCTGATCTTCATCCATATTCTCTTGATAATGTTAGCTTGTTTTAGTGCATACAAATAGTGCATACAAATAGGAGAAAATTTTGCTTGCAATTATATGAAATTGATCTGCTACTTAAAGGTGTTCTGTTCTTCTATTAAGCTGGTTAATATGAAATAAAAAGGGAGCCAGAAACAGGAAAAAGAACTATTTCAATTCCCACTATTATTTAGAGGACATGTCCCAGAATGCCAGGGACAATTTAGCAAGAGCCTCTTCTCCTTGTTCAGTTTTGAATGTTTTATGCAGCTATAGGTAGCAAAAGTCATCTTACCTATTTATAGATACAAAATCTGTATCCTTGGTGAAGCAGTAAAGAAGAAAAATGAATATACAGCACCACCCAGTGGTTACCAAGATATTACAATATAAGGTCTAGATTTGTCAGGGTGAGTTTATGAGTTCAGAAGCATTGATGGAGTCTCTTTGGCTCTCAGTCACATTTGCTTACAGACAGTCCTTAACTTACGACCACAATTCGGACCAGAATTTCCATTGCTAAGTAAGGAGGTTGTTCAGTGAGTCATGCCAGCTTTTATGTTCTTTTGCCATAGTTGTTAAGCAAATAGCTGCAGTTGTTAAGTGAATCATGCAGTCCTTAAATGAATCTGGCTTTCCCCATTGAATTTGCTCATCTGAAGCTGCCCGGGAAGGTCTCCAGTCCTATGACCCTGGGATGCTGCAACTATCGTAAATGCATGCTGATTGCCAAGCGCCTGAATTTTAATCACAGGACTATGGGAATGTTACAACGGTTGTCAGTGTGAGTTGCAAGTTCCTTTGTTTGGTGTCCTTGTAACTTTCAATGGTCACCAAATGAGTGGTTGTAAGTTGAGGACGACCTGTATTACATTTGTTTGCCTATTTGTTTAGCAAGTAAAATACCAGATGCCTCTGCCAAGAAGCCAAGCGAGATTAGGTCTGATTAAATTCTTGCTGGGTGATCACCAGAAATTCCAGGGAAACAGAATAGGCTAAAAAGTCAAGAAATATTGTAGAAGAAGAAAATGACAAGCCACTTTGCTACTGTTACCAGGATAACTATTTGGATATATCCAGACAAGCTTCAGCTGAGGGTCCCTTAACTTTAAACAATTTCTGGTATCCCTGGGTAGGTTTTCTTAGCTAAATAGGAAGATCTATATGAACATCAGGAACTGCTTTAAAAAGAGGTCAGAATGTTTTGTGTTGCCAGTGTAGAGCTGTGGGTATCAGAGCTAGAAGAACCAAGGACAGACAAAACCTGAAACCAGATAGTCCATTGGGAGTGCAAAGATGAAGACCACAGATGGATTCTATAATGCTAAGTCCAATGTGGGTTGGTACATTGTGTGTATATATAGTTGGCAACTGCAAGTTTTCTGCTGTGATTACAGCTTTTCTAGCATCTTTAATCAAACAAGGTTATAAATGAGTTTATTCTCTGCTCTGAGTAACAAACTGAGTGAAGCTTGAAGGTGGGAAGTTCCCTGAAATGAACTTCACCAGCTATGAGAGTTATGCAGGGATACAGTAACACAACAAAATCCGAGAAGATCGTATTGTTCAAACAAGACTCAATTAGAAAAGGAAGCCATTTTATATTTCTTCTTTCCCAGGAGAACCCAGTGATCAGCCTGATCAATTGGATTAGATCATGTGCTGTAGTTATTATATGCTACCTTCAGTCAGTATTTCATCAGTAGCACCAGATTTAGCCATCTGTGATAAGGGTGCATAATTGTATCAAATGATAGTTCCATAAGATTAGTAGTAGATGGACTTTGTTCAAGAATTGACTAAAGAATATTTCTTCAGCCTCAGAATATAGGCTTCTTGTACTATCTTTAAGAGGAAGTTTCAAGAAAAGGAGGTTCACTTTTTTTTTTTCTCAAGCCAGATTGCTGTGCCCTCTTTTTCTGTATGTGACTTGGTCAAAACATCTTACAAGCATCTTTCTACTTATGCCATGCTATTGGGAGGCTGATGTTTAGAAGGTTCTGCCTTGAGCAGGATTCACCAAGATGACATTAAGATGTCATATTGTGATTTCTGCAATAATGTTTCAGACTATCAAGATTTGATGCCATGCTAACTGTGATCAAAATTAATATAATTCCCAGTAAAATTTAAAAAAACCCCAGTTCTTACCGGTTTAGCAATTATTGCATATATTATATATTATACACGTGGGTGAGTGCCTGAGATTCTCTGTTTTTCTGCACCTTTCTAGGAGCCATTGAGTTAAAGCTGAATGATATGGTGAGAGCTGCCAAGAGTTCAGAGCAGTGCACTATCAAGATGGCCAAGGAAAAGGCCTTGCCACGGTTTTCTATCTTCCGAAACAAACGGATGAAAGGGTGGTGGCCCTTCGTTAAATTGAAAGGTCAGGAAGACATTGAAAGGGAAGAGAGGGAGGCTAAGCAGAAGAAGAAGAAGAAGAAGAAGAAGAAATGGAGGAGATCAGTTAAGCCAGAAGATGTTGAGTTTTCAGATCCTAGTGGGAACACCTTCATCTTAACTGTAAGAAAACATGCAGCAATATTGAAGTGGTGCCTGAAAGGCTAAAATATAAATGTGCGGGCTCAAACCCAGCTTTTATTTTAGGGTTCCCATTCCTTAAAAACATTTCTGTTTTCCTGGTCTTCTTATTCCTACTTCCCTCTTTATCTGAGATGAATCTGGCAGAGCCTAGTTTTCTGACAGTTGTGATGCTTTCTTTTGAAATTGCCTTTTACAGAAAGTCACCAGGCTGAATCCATCTTCAGTTTCCAGATATTAGGAAAAAGCTCTGAATTTCATTAGACTATATTTTGGAACTTATATATTTGTGGTGGCTATCAGTATAAAACTAAAACCTGACGGGGTAAAAGAAGAATTCAAAATAAAAAGAAAACTTTCAAGGGCTGGTGCCAATGTGTTTTGCTTCAGGAAGAAGAACAAACCAGTCTCCAGAGACAGGAAATTTAAAAAGCTGAACTTCATAATCAGAAAAGCTTCTTGCCAACACCATGCTCTGGGCACAGGAAATAGGTAGATAGATGTGACCCTACAAGAAGATCCCAATCTAGAATTAAATGGGATCTGAGCACAGTCAAAATATCTTTATCTTACTAGGAAATGTGTTTAAAGAGAGATATGTTGTCACACAGAACATAAAACATAAAACACAGAACATAAAATAATGGGTGCCTTATATATTATCAGAAGCCACCACCTTTTCTAGGTATCAGAGCAATTATTATTAAAGATTATCAACTGACTTCTCCCATTTCTCTGATGATTGATTCTACAGACATGGATTTTTACTCTTGAATTTGATTGATTAATTTTATGTTTAATTTGCTTTCAACTCAGTGGTGGGATTCAGCCAGTTCGCACCACTTCGGCAGAACCGGTAGCTAATTTTTTGTTGCCCAGGCCCAGAATGGACTTCTGGAAGCAGCATCCACACAGAGAACCAGTTGTTCACATATTTGAATCCCACCACTGTTTCAACTGTTGTGGAAATTGTGTTTCTTGGAGAAAATTTTTGGTTCGTTGCATTGTATTTTCTTTAATAAGCAAACACTTGAAAATGTCAGCTGCTATTTCATAGTGTGCTTTTTTTCCAGGGAAAAGTAGAAGCTGAATTTCAGTTATTGACTATAGAGGAAGCTGAAAAAAACCCAGTTGGTCTGGGGAGAAAGGAACCAGAACCTTTGGAAAAACCCAAGTAAGTGCTGATAAATGTTTGCTGATTATCATACAAATGCCCCAGTCATAGATCCAACCATATCTGCCCTTGATCTCCCACTCAGAATGGTAACAGTGATATATAGTGAAGGGTTCTCTAGAACAGAGGTCTCCAACCTTTCCAGGCTCGCGGACCGGAGGGAAGGAGAGCAGCTTCAAAATTGGTGTGCAGGTGCACGGGGCCATGCACACTGGCACAGCACTAGCAGCCCTGTTCGTGCATGCGGTATGTGCTCGTGCCGGGCACATGCGTGAACGGCCGCACACCCCCTGTGGCGGCTACCAGCCCATTTGCACATGCGCAAACTGGCCATGCAACCCATCCGGGCTAGCGGCACATGCGTAAATGGGCTGCGGACACCCACTGTCAGGCAAAAACATTCGATGTTAGCAGCATTGACATTTGAAAAGCCTCTTCCTTCGGAACCATAACACCCACTCTACGCTAGCATCCCCGTTTGTGCCCGTGCACATGCGCAAACAGGGCTGCGGGCGCTAGCATGAGTGGGGGGGGAATGCGCACCCACATGTGCACGCACCGGCCAGCCATTTCCGTGGCCTGCTGACCAAGAGCCCACGGCCCGGGCCCGGGCCGCGGCCCATAGGTTGGGAACCCCTGCTCTAGAATCCTCCTGTTTATGTGTATGAGGAGTTGGCTGAATGTAAAGTTAGGATAATTTTATATGAATGTGGCCCACTTCCAGTTAGATGTCCTGAAACTCTGATTTCTACTTATTTTCTTATTTTTTTACTATCATTTCCAGGTCCAGATAGCTGGAAAGTAGTAAGAGAAAGAGAACCTAAATTTACCAAGAATCAATTTATATCCAAAATTATCATACTGTTAAAATTGCCTCTTTATGTTGCTAATTAAATAGAATACAGTAATTGAATTGGAACATATTCAGTTTAAAAACTGGCAACATGGTTTGGAAGATATTTAGCTTTTTCAGATTATGAGGCTGAAGCAAAGAATATTGGCTTAAGGAGAATAAGGCTATTCATGAACTATACTTGTGATGACTATATCCTTCCTCCAGAATGAGAAGCAATTTTTCTCTGAATATCACTTGCTCTTGGCCAACAGAATGATACAGTTGTTGTCCTTGTATTTTGCTTCTGGATTTCCTTTAAAGAAGATAGGATGATGAACTCAGTGAAATTTTATGCTTGAGAAGGTGCCTCCTTATGAGAATCCAAGCATCTGTACACTCAGTGGGAGTCAAATTTTATTTCTTGAAAACATTTATATAGTCACCCATGTTACATCAGATATAGGGCATATGGTTTGTATATTTTAAATTTTAGCATTTGATTCCTTCCTTAGCTTCTCCCCCCCCCCACCTATCTAAAACATGTTCTTTCTCCTCCAGTCGTCCCAAAACATCCTTCAACTGGTTTGTGAACCCCATAAAAACATTCGTCTTCTTCATTTGGAAACGGTACAAGAAGTACATCATTGCATTGCTGATCATTGCAATTCTGACCATATTCTTGGTTCTTATTCTCTACACAATGCCTGGCTACATCAGTGAGAAGATAATAAATGGCTAAAGAATTACTCTTCCTCCCCAGCAAATAGGGATTTAACAAAAGGAACAGAAGGGAGATAACAGTGACTTTCTATCAAAGATCTTAAAGAACATGGAATATAGCTGCCTAATTATTCGTACGACATTTTAAAAATGCATCTGCCAGTGGAAAAAAATGCTGCCTCTATCTGAGCAGACAGCCTGCTCACAAATAGGATTCATAACAGTCTTTGAAATATGTTTTTTACCTGTCAATAGTTCTGAAGATAAAGTTTTATTGAAAAACAGACTCTGTGGACTTTATGGATAAAATAAATAAAAGAAAGCAGAGGAGATGTAGAAGCACTAAAAATAGTCATACAAAGAAGACTAACTGTTTTATGCTGGTGCTGTTTATGTTCCCAGATCAAATGTCTGTGGGAAAATGAATTTCAATTAGTCAAAACACATGTTATGGATAAAAAAAATCCCAATATTATAGAGCAAGAGATGGTAAGCAGTAGTGGGATGCACTTTATGGAAAAATTATCACTTGTCATTGTTAGTATTTTGTGTTTATATAACAGTACATAGGAAAATAGACTATGTACTGTACCATGCAAATAGACCAATTTTAACCATGGGGGGAAAAACTTTAGAAAATGATTCGATCAACTTAATTGCATTTATATCTCTGTTTCCTCATATACTTACTATATCATGGGTTGTGTTGTACCACACTGAATAAAATGCTATGGTGGTGCACTGAGGACACAAAAAACTATTAAGGTCTAGTTGAATCTTTAGAAGAATTAAGCGTATCAAATCCTTTGTGAGTTTTGCAATGGAAGTGCACAAAGGTTGTGCAGGTGCAAACTATACTAACTTTTATAGATAATCAATCACAGTGATAGTCTCTCTCCAACCATGCCTACCAAATAGCTAATAATATAATATCCAGTTTGAGAGAGGTAGAGATGTACTGCTGTTTGTGGATTAGAGCACTTAGACTGCTGGAATATCAAGCCACATTCATCTTCATAAGAAACAGTCACAAACGGGAAAGATAGTTAGTAGGGTTATATAGCTTTTCAGTACCTTAGATTCTATTAAGTAAAGTAACTTGTATGGGCTTTGGATATTTGGGCAATTGTGAGAGCATATTGAAGTGCTTTCATAATATGGAGTATGTGGGTCATCTATTCGTGAAATGGCTGCTATGGTGGACATGGCCAAACAAAGCATTGGTTTTATAACCAAAAGACTGGAGAAATTGTTCCCCATCATTTGTTCTAAGCTCTAAGGAAGTTCTCTACTTTTACTTTGGTCCTTATTCTGGGTAATCAGCCTACTACCAAACCACTGATCTGGACTCCAAATGTGTCCACTCAGCTGGAGCTCCTGGGCTGAGCAGAGATAATTAGAGTCAGTCTGTCCCAGGAGCTGTGCCATAAAGGGCCTTATAGGAGATAGTCAGCATCTGGAATTGCACCCGAAAGCTTATAGGGAGCCAGTGCAGCTTGATAAACAATTACATGAAATGAGTACACTGTATTCTGCTGCAGATTTTTGTTGTATGAGTCAGAGCACAGTAAGTGGGGAATCTATGCAATGCAATATTGCACAATTTGTAAAAAAAAAAATAAGGTATCAAAAATCAGTTTATAGCTGTCAACACTAAACTTTTAGGAACTCAGGTTGCTCTGCAAATCATGTTATTGACTAATCTTTCATTTCCAAAGGACCAACTGGCTCCTAAATATGTGCCAAAATAGTTTTAGCTAAAGTGTGTCATAAGCAATATGTATGCAACTAGTACTACACTAAATGAAGTGATTTGAACAGATATGAACACAAAATTCCTTTCAATGATCAGACTACAAATAGTACTAGAAAACTATTTGGAGTTCAGTGGGAGATAGCTTCGGTTTGGTTTCGAATATTTGGAAAGTCCAGTGCTGAACCAAAATTACATTATCCTTAGTGCCTTTGTCTGCCATATGTATCTCTTTGTACAAATAGTAATCAGCATCCAGGAATTTTCAAAAAAGTTAACTTTAAGTGAAAAAAGCATTTTAGCATAATTGTATTTATTTATTTATTATGAATGTATACTCTGCCTTTCTGTTTATGAAAATACTTGAGACTGTTGAATATTTTAAAAATACAAAAAAATAAAATTTAAAAGCTTGACAGAAGAAAGGCATTTTTGCCATTTTCCTAAATACTCAAGAGAATTGGTGGCCAAACACTCCTCTCCAAGTCACTCTATGGCCCGGGAAAGTCATAAGAGAGGCAATTACTGGGTGGTAGAAAAGTGCACAAGCCTGAGCACTTCTTTAAGTACTATTCTCTCTGTGCATAACTTGGACAGGAAAGCAGAATTACAGAAGGAGAGTGAGCAAGCTGCTGCTCTGCTTTTCAGAGGTTTGTGGTCTTCTCAGCTACCCTTAGCTGCTTCCTCTCAATCCTGTTCCCCTTTTTTCTGTGGCCTGATATTCCACCTCTCTGACTTTGCTGGATAGCCCAAGGCTGTGTCCTTCTTTGCTACGTCCACCCGCCTCAGACACAAGAATGCCGGACCTGATTTCTGTCCAAGACTTCATCTCCCAAACCCAAGAAGACCTGAGTTCTCCAACAACCTCCTCCTTTACTAGCCACATGGGCAAATGCAGGAACACAGTTTGCAGCTTAGAGGAGGTAAGGGAGGAGCAGGGAAAGAGGATTTAAGCCAACACAACTGGATTGAATTAGTTGCTGAGAATTTATTGGGGGGAGGGTTTGGTAAGCAAGAATCAGGAAATTTCACCTCATCCTATTAACATGTAACCAATTATTATTTGTGAAAAAATGTGCACTTTACTCTTTCAAAAGCAGAAGCTCAAAGCAGTTTACATAATAAAAATGCAATTGTTAATTAAAATTAAGTTCCTGAAAAAGTGAAAAATCTAATATTATATTTATATTTTAAAGTATGAATGACTATCTGTGCATCCAGATGCTCACAGAGGTTGACAATCCATTTAAAACTTTCCAGCCAAGCTGACAAAAGGGTTATGATGTACAAGAGTTTGACCATAATAAATGTGTTACTCCCTAAAATGCCATAAGTACAGCTATACTCTTTAGAGCCAGACCATCACAGGACTTTACAGTGGCACAAAATTTCTCTGAGCCTTAACAGGTTTCATCTCATTGGTGAAGATACCATGAATTAGTTATCTAATAACTTCAGAGTTCCTATGGGCACAATCTGAAAGAGGTTGATATGCCTCTTTGGCGTAGTGAATTCTGCATATTTCTTGAGTTATTACTCTCATCCTGTGTCAGCACTTCAACAACTGTTTATATACAATTTAACCAGGCAGATTAAGTTTATGGTCTTCTCACAATATTACTTAGGAATGAATCACATGAAAATAAATGAGGCTTCTTTCTGAGAAAACAACTGACAATATGCATAATTGATATTTTTAAAACAATAATGTGGGGTACCTTTTATACAGCTATGGAAGAGGTCATTTACAGTAAATATTTGTTGATTATAATTTTTAGAACCATTTCTGTCTCTCTTACTTTTTCATTTCCTCTTTTAAAATGTGTTGCACATATTTCATTTTTGGTTTCCCAATAACCACACTTATTGTGAAGAAGGTTCTAGAAATGGACAGCTAGTTAAGTTTTGTAAAGAGCTGAGCAGATCCTATCAAAAGTCCCTTAAGAATTAGGACAGGATGTAACATTAAATTTAAAATTGGTAGCAGGAAACCATTGAAGAATATTAATAGTTTGGAGGAAAAAAACTTGTAGCATCAGGAAAAGGAAATGTTGGTGAAGTTCACATTATAAGTCCAAAGGTTTATCTTCATTATTAGTGCTTCTAATTAGCATTCTGACATTATTTCATCTGGCATTATCTTACTACTGTAGTAGGAAATAAATTGATATTCCCAATCCTTTGGACACTGCATTCCATACCTGCATGTAGAACTTTAATTTCATCGTCTTGTCAGATTTTAAATAATTCTGCTAGAATTTCATCAGCTCCTGCTGGCCTGTTATTAGCAATATTTTGTAGGGCCCACTTAACTTTATTTTCCAGAATGTCTGATTGTAGTTCTGTGATAAAATCTTTTCATGAATTTATGCTCTGACAATCTCTCTTGTTCATTTTTTTTCTCTATGGTTGTGCCACCTCTTTATATTTCCCTTTCTATAGTATGTGTTTGCCTCCTTTGATTTCTGTAATTTTCTTATTTTTTAAAAAAAAAACTATTTTTTATCCTTCTATTTTTCAGTTGTCCTTAATTTCTTTGAATTGGTTATTCAGACAGAACTCTTTGTCTCTCCCTGCTTTATCTAAAATGTAGAGTTTAACTGCACAAATTTTCCTGTCTCTGTTGCCATTCAGCATGTCAGCAGACTGTTATTTTTCTTCTACTTTTTGCATTTCTGAATATTTTTTGTTAGCTTCATTTTTAATTATGTGTCAGTTTTCAGTGTAGAGTTCTGCGAGGCACTCTGTAATAACTATTCCATTAAATATATTTTTCACATTTGTCACATGTGAAACATTGCTTAGGTTTTATTTTGGTCTATTTTATTTCTTTAGTTTAAGGTTTAATTTGGTAAAGAATGTGTAATCTAAGTCACAAGAAGCAGTAAGTCTTATTTGTGCTGATTGAATAGTACTTCTCCATAGTACTCCGCCTGTATATTGTATATGATTGTATTGTATATCATATAGTTAATGATTTCAGTGTTGTCCGTTTGACCAATAGAAAAATAAAATAAAATTTTTTTGTCTAGTTAGTTCACACCTTGAACTTCCACCAACTGTACAGTGACAAACCTCTCTATCTTCATTCCACACAAAAAGGGTAATAAATTGCTAGCAATCCTCACCATGCTTTCCAGTATATGTATTTGAGTGTATTTATTTATTTACATAATTTATATTATCAGCCACCTCACAAGCAAGTTATTCTGGGACGTATACAACAAACTAAAATAATAAATATCTAAAATCATTTTCAATAACAAGTATTAAAAACATTATACTTGTTTTAGTAGTTTGTATAGTTTTTTTAGACGAAGGGACATTAATAGCAATGGAGCCACCTTACTAGTTCATCTGTCCCCTGGCATCCCAGGCCTGCTGGCAAAACCAGATCTTGATGGACCTTCAGAAGCTGAGAACTGATGAGCTTATTCTTATCTTGGGGTGCAGGGGAGAAAATTCCAGCATTGGATGATCTGCAAAAATCTGAACAGCATTTATTTATTTACAGCATTTGTATAGCTGCCCATCTTAAAACCAACTCTGGGTGGTTTGCATCCAATAAATACATAAATAAATACATAATGCTGAAAACAATAAAACAGAAAAACCTGGCAATACAGCCCCATTTCTCTGATGCTACCCATATTCTCATCTCATCTCACCCTATTCCAGTATAGTCAAGTCTTGAAAGCTCTCCAGAGGGATAAAAGGATAGGAGCAGCTTGATCTGGGAGGAGGGAGTACCATAGCGCAAGGGCTGCAACAGAAAAGCCAAGCTTCCAAGGACCCACAAGATGGCAATGTTTAAGGCAAGCAAGGCAGGCCTGCAGGTAATTTTGTCCCATGCTATATAGGGATTTAAAGATATAAGCACCTTGGATTGCCCCTGCAAGAAAATTGAGAGCCAATGCAACTCATGGAACAGGTATAATGGGCAAACCTCAGGGCGCCCAATACAGTTCATATCACTGCATTCTGGACCAGTTATAACTTCTGGGTGGTCATCAAGGGCAACCTCATGTAGTGTATATTGCAATAATCCAAACAGGTTAGTTATGAAGGTAAATTTATATAGCTGATTGCAATAAATTTGAACAAAACCACTGAAATCTTCCAGAAACATCCTGCATCATTGTTGTCTTAAAAGCTTCTGTGAACATAGGTTTTGTGGGGAGAGGATGACAATATATGCATTATGATGTCATCATGCAAATGCCACCACTTATAAAGTTGTGTCTGATATCATGATGCTAGGATATAACCACAACCTTTGTATAATGAGATCATTCCAAGCCTGTCACCATTTCAGTGTCCTTATGATTTGCTATAAAAGCTAATCCTAATGAACTGCAAAATTAAAGTAATAGCATGTTGGTAACTCTGCAATAACATACTTTTCCCAATTGCTGTGACTATGGTTGTGGGCAAAAGAGAACATATGTTTAGTCTTTCTTTTTTAATGCTTTTAGGACTTGGATTCAGATCGAACTGTTCTGCAAAAAATGAGGAAAGCAGTCAAAGCAGAGCACACGACTGGACAAGGTCAGACTGCAACAAGAAATAGAATGTAGCCAAGGGAGCCAAATCTAGTGGGCCAGAATATTTCTGGATGTCAATACTTCCTCAAAGGAACCAAATAAAGGGGGGAGGGGGGGAGGCAGCTTACATTGAACCATAAATTAGGCAACTACCTTGTAGGCAACATGATGTATAAGCCAAGTCCACGTCATGCAAAGAAAGAAAAGTCAATTATTCTGATCACACTCAGTAAATGTATTGCACAAACTGCCATTTTCAGGTAGGACGCACTGCTACCTGACAAATATACTTGTTCAGGCATGACAAAGAAATTTCAACTCAGTACATGCCTAGCACTAAGCAACTCTCCTTTATATTAAATCCTTTTCATTTAATCCATGAAAAGCTGATTTCCCTGCAGACAGACATTCTAGAATTCCGTGTCAAGCTGTAGATGCAAATGCTGCCCACTACAGGCAATCTTGCTGAACCCCATGGAAATTGGCTGTTCACTGATGTTGTGTACTTCTTTGTTACATGTGAACAGACGTTTGGGTGCAGCAGACTAAATATATGCACTCTGCTTAATAATCTGTGTATGCAAGAAAAAAGCTGGATTTACACATTACACTGTGCAACAGTTTGTTTTAACTAAGGATTGTTAAATAAGCCATATATCCTGATTTGCACATTAACCATAAACCATGACTTAGGAGTCAGAATGGCTAGATTGATAGACTACAATTAACCAGAATCAAACTTTGTTTATACAATCATAGGCATCACATGTCTACAACTGACAGAAATTATATAATTTGCATTATTTGCATGACGATGCCATTGTTGTTGTTAGTTGCGAAGTCGTGTCCGACCCATCGCGACCCCATGGACAACGTTCCTCCAGGCCTTCCTGTCCTCTACCATCTTCTGGAGTCCATTTAAGCTCACGCCTACTGCTTCAGTGACTCCATCCAGCCACCTCATTCTCTGTCGTCCCCTTCTTCTATTGCCCTCAATCTTTCCCAGCATTAGGCTCTTCTCCAGTGAGTCCTTCTTTCTCATTAGGTGGCCAAAGTATTTGAGTTTCAACTTCAGTATCTGGCCTTCTAAGGAACAGTCAGGGTTGATCTCCTCTAGGACTGACCGGTTTGATCGCCTTGCAGTCCAAGGGACTCGCAGGAGTCTTCTCCAGCACCATAGTTCAAAGGCCTCAATTCTTTTGCGTTCAGCCTTTCTTATGATCCAACTTTCACAGCCATACATTGCAACTGGGACAACCATGGCCTTGACTATACGTACTTTTGTTGGCAGGGTGATGTCTCTGCTTTTTAGTATGCACTGTCTTAAAGTTTGCACCATAGCTTCCCGCCAGGAGCAAGCGGTTTTTAATTCTTGCTGCAGTCCCACAGTCTGTGTATCTTACGGAGCCAGGAAGATACAATCTGGTGTCACTACACACTCCCATTCTCCCACATCTAGCTATTGCCCAGGAAAATTGAGAGGGGCAAGGGATGCAACATGATTTGTTAAATGTTCTATTTTTTCTTTTTTTTGGGATTTATTCTAATAGTTTGAGTTTGTCAAAGCCAACTTATTATGCTACGCTACGCTCGCTTCGTTCACACACCGCATCAGAGGCATGTATGATCCAGTTTCCTCTGTCACTTTCTGCGATAGAGTAGGATATTGTAATCTGCAATATCCGTAGAGGTGTGTTAGGATATTTCTCACACGGCACAACTTAATTCGCGCGAACTTTGAGTTGCAGTCTAGCCTGCGTTATACGTCATGCTAGGGCTCATGCTATAAGTTAAAATAGGCAGGGCGACAAGAAGTACAGGCCTTGACACGGACTCCTGTTTCCGCAATTTTATACCAATCTAGTGGTTCGCCGTGTACAAGTCACTCATGTTGTTCTGCCCGCATATAAGGTGTTCATCAAGGCCACAACAAATAAGTATGGCGCAATGGTACTCACATCTCTTGTGTACAGAACTTTGACCACAAGCTTTATCGTATGTGATACCACATCACTATCAAAGGCCTTTAGCAGAGCTCAATGAAGAACGGAAGTGAAGATGTTTTGTCTGCGAACTACACCTAGCTTTCATCCAATTTGGATCAAAGCACAAATATGTTGGCAATTTTGATCTCTATAGTTCCTCTGCCATCTTCGAAATCCATGCCTGTACTTCGTGGAAGCTTTCCAGATATCCAGCGAGTAATGCTGGAGTCTGTAGACTCTGTAGGATGTTATTGAAGCACAATAACATATTTACTTCAGTAAATGAGTGCAATGGTGCGATAGTTTGAACTTCTTTGGCATTGCCTTTACTTTGGAATTGGAATGTAAACTGCCTTTTCCAATCCTGTCGGCCCACTGTTGAGTTTTTCCAAATTTGCGGGCAAATGAGTGTACACAGTTTTATTGCTCGTCTTTTAAATTTTGAATAGCTCAGCGGGAATACTATCACCTCACAAGCTTTTGTTGTTGCTCAGCTTTCCTAAGCCCATTTCACTTCACTTTCTAGGATTCCTGAGGGCTCGAGGTCAGTGACCACCCCATCGTGTTAAATCAGGGATGCCCTAAGTCTCGTTCTTGTATAGTTCCTTCTGTGTAATTTTGCCACATTCTTCTTATCTCTTCTGCCTCTGTTAGGTCCCTGCCAGTTTGTCGTTTTAAATCATGCCCATCTTGCTGAAACGGTTTCCCTCATATGCTCCAATTTTTAATGAAGAGATATCTCTGTTCTCCTATTCTATGTGGTCTCACTCTATTTCTTGCACTGTTCCATTTAAGAGAAGGGCATCTTATCTCTCTAGCTTATTCTCTGGAATTCATTGCATTCAATAATGGGTGTATCTTTCTTTCCCTTGCCTTTCGCTTCCCTTCTTTCCTCAGCTATTTGCAAAGCTTCCTCAGACGCCATTTTGCTTCTTGCATTTCTTTTCTGTTGGGATGGTTTTAGGCTGCTACCTCTTGTACAATGTTGCGAACCTCCATCCATAGTTCTTCAGGCACTCTGTCTATCAAATCTAATTCCTTAAATCTATTTGTCACCTCTACTGTATATTCATCAGGGATATGATTTAGTTCATACTTGAGTGGCCTAGTGTTTTTCCCTACTTTCTTCAATTTAAGCCTAAATTTTACAACAAGAAGCTCATGATCTGAGCCACAGTCAGCTCCTGGTCTTGTTTTTACTGACTGTATAGAGCTTCTCCATCTTTGGCTGCAGAGCACATAGTCAATCTGATTTCTGTGTTGACCGTCTGGTGATGTCCATGTGTAGAGACGTCTCTTGGGTTGTTGGAAAAGAGTGTTTGCTATGACCATCGTATTCTCTTGACAAAATTCTATCAGCCTGTGCCCTGCTTCATTTTGTACTCCAAGACCAAACTTGCCTGTTATTCCGTTTATCTTTTGGCTTCCTACTTTAGCATTCCAATCCCCCATGATGATAAGGACATCATTTTTTGGTGTTGATTCTATAAGGTGCTGTAGGGCTTCATAGAACCGGTCAATTTCATCCTCTTCAGCACCAGTGGTTGGGGCATAGATTTGGATTACTGTGATATTGAATGGTTTGCCTTGGATTCGCACTGAGATCATTCTGTCATTTTGGGGATTGTATCCCAGTATTGCTTTTCCTACTCTTTTATTGACTATGAAGGCTACTCCATTTCTTCTGAGGGATTCTTGCCCGCAGTAGTATACCTGATGGTCCTCTGAATTAAATTCACCATTCCTGTCCATTTTAGTTCGCTGATTCCTAAGATTGTCGATGTTCAGTCTTGTCATCTCTTGTTGACCACGTCCAGTTTGCTTTGATTCATGGATCTTACGTTCCAGGTTCCTATGGAGAAAAAATCTTTACAGCATCGGACTTCCTTTTCACCACCAGATGCATCCACAGCTGAGCGTCCTTTCGGCTTTGACCCAGTCGCTTCACTCTTTCTGGCGCTACTAGCCCTTGCTCTTCCCCGTAGCATATTGGACCCTTCGACCTGAGGGGCTCATCTTCCAGCATCATATCTTTTTGCCTTTTGGTACTGTCCATGGGGTTTTCATGGCAAAGATACTGGAGTGGGTTGCCATTTCCTTCTCCAGTGGATCACATTTTGTCAGAACTCTCTGCTATGACCTGTCCGTCTTGGGTGGCCCTGCACGGCATAGCTCATAGCTTCATTGAGTTGCGCAAGCCCCTTCGCCACGACAAGGCAGTAATCCATGAAGGAGTGCCATAACACTATGGTATCACTTGCTGTCCTGCTCCCCTGCAGAAACATCCCACAGCGTGAATCCAGCCAAACTGTAATATTCTGTGAAAGAAATTAGATCAGACAAGTACTTTTGTAAACAAATTGATTCCGAAAACAAACAGCATAATCATGGACATTACCATGGTGGCATCAATTTCTCAAAGAGAAAATATATTCCAAAAGTGCTTCCTTCACTCCTGACTAGCTATCTCTCGGTAACCCCTTTGTCATTATACCTCCTTTCTATCTTTGAATTCCTCTTGTAGATAAATTTCCCATTCAGGATACATTTGGAAGTCATTAGTTCTAGATGAGAAAAGACTGAGGAATCGTATCTTATTATAAAGCAATCTTCCTTGTAAAGGCTTACCATTTGCAAACTGTAATTCCTCATTTGGCATGGAACTCCAGCCCTTATCTGCCCTTACCAGCATGGTCAGGAGGACCCAAGAACTAGAAGACCACATATTCTCTTCTGCTGTGCTATCTTAACAAACCTCAGATCAGTTATCTGAGGTCCTTACCTTCATGCAGCATTCTATGTCCTTCTCAAAGTACATTTCCATATCCTAATTTCCAGAGTGTTCCAATACTATATGTATTCATGTTGGTTTTAGGGCCATTAAAATAAATGAAATGGCTTCCTGCCAACATTTTCAGATTTCCTTTTGTAATACAGCTTTGCTTGCCTCAGAAAAAGATGTGCAAGAACATTCAAATACCTTTTTATTTCTGCAGATCTCATTAGCCACTTAGAAGCTCATACTGCTGCCCTGGAGAAATTTTCAGGAAACTATCACAACACTGGAGATGAAAAGCTGTCTGAAACTTTTACCACCCTTGCTTCATTTTCACAAGAGCTGCTAGAAGCCATCAAGAGTCTGGTACTGCCCCATTCATCTGACCTCCCATTTTCTGGGGAAAGTGTTCCGATGCCCTGCTGTTGGGTTTGCTGGGCATTGTTGTCCAACAGCATCTGGATGGCCACGGAAAGGACTTTCCTGTTCTTTGTCATAACAGTTTGTATTAATTTCCTTTTAGGAAATCGATTGAAATTTCCCTGACCTCTGCAAAATCTGACTACAGGTGTCAAGAAATTCACATGATTAAATAATCTCCTAGTTATAAAAATGGAAAATGTGCTTAATCCATTTATTAATCAGAGGGGGCAGCAGAACATTTTGATGCTTTCCGTGTATGAGTAGTCAATTTTTTGTGTGGACCAAAGCCCATGCTCAGCATTTGGGGAGCCTGAGATAGGAATAGGGTTGGGGACAAATGTTTGAGAATTCTAACTGCAATGTGCATATTTTAGGATTATTCCACAATTCCTACCAGTTTTTTTATCCTAAAGTTGCATTAGACTGCAACTCAGTCCTGGTTTTAAAGATATGCCCTCAAGACTTTCCCTTTATCTTAATTCCAGCCCAGAGGATAGACACTTAAAGGCACCTTTAGCTGTTCCAGTTTTGAAGTAATGTTCTCATGATCCAATTTTTGCATTATAATCTGTCATAAAAGCTAATCTGGTGTAGCTGTAACAGTTAAGACATCAGACTAGAAACTAGGAGACTGTGGGTTCTAATGGTAGCTTGGGTTCTAGTGCCAGCTGGGTGACTTTGGGGCAGTCATTTCCTCTCAGCCCTAGGAAGGAAGCAAGGACAAACTACTTCTGAAGAAAACTGCAGGGACTTGTCCAGACAGTCCCCAAGAATTAGATATGATTGAATGGAAGAAAAAAAAACCTTGCATACTCCACCAACCACTTGGCTGCCGATGTAATCTAGGTTGAGGATCAGCTGGCTTCCTATTGGTCTTGTTAGCCTGGCTGCGAAGAGACAGGATAATTGGCTTCTGCAGAGGCATCTGCCCTCAAGTGCTGATCAATCCATTCTGAAGTGCTTGTTTCATCTTACACAGGCTCTTTATATGCACTAATTTAGTACTCTTTTGAAAGAGCATGGACCTGTCCTTAAAGAAGACTGGTTTACACTGCATAAAATATTTGATCCAGGAAAAATAGCGGAGTTTGCCAGCTGTGCATTGCTAGTTCTGTGCCTGATGAGGGCATTAAAAGTTTTCTGGTGTTTCTGCCATTGATTTTAATACTGGGGTAGCAGGCACATCCCATTTTGTTTGTTCCACAGGGTTCTACTAGATGCTGCTTGTCATGACCCTTTATTGCCAGCACTGCCATCCCTTTGCTAAGCAAGGGTAAAGTTCAATTATTATCAGTTGCTCCTTCCCATTTCATACCATGCCAGTTATCCACAGCCATGAACAGTCTGCTGTTTGGATTCAGAATGCCTGCTCTCTCAGAAGGGTGGTAGGACTTTGTGGTTTTTTGCAAAACAGGAAGTTTAGACCTGCTATAGATGAGATTTCTGAATGTTATACATAATATTGCTCTGGGACCGGCATTGCCTGCTTCTATCATTGTTTTTGAATTCCTGCAGTACTGCTGGATCTGTTTGCTTTTAGGGGAGGTTCTTATATCACCTGCCCTGCCTCATAAATAGAGTTATGGGGACCAGACATTATAAGAGAACAGCTGCTCGTCTCTTCTTAATGTCTATAAACATTGGCTGTCTGAAAGCATTCCACATAATAGCCCATACTATACTGCATACTTTAAGTTATTACAACAGTTTTCAATATTCTCTTCTTTCATTAGGAAAGAGCACTTATTATGTGCCAATTACATAATAAACTTTGTTTTTCAGTTGCTGAGCCTCTATCACAACATTCATTTTTCTCTGGATTCACTGGTCAAGGGAGATTTCAAAGGGGTGAGTTGATGCTGGAATTAGATTGCAGAATATGTATTAAAGCCAGTCATCTGTTAATTTTCAAAATGTGATTTCATGATCACTCTGTAGTTTCCATGTTGTAGGAAACACTCCTTATTAGGGACAGCTCTTTTCATACTATTTCATTTATGAATGACAATAATACACGCTCAAATTCCTCACCCTGAAGTTATTTTCTTGCAAAGCCTTTTACACAGACTATTTTTCTGATAATGCTTTTGGGCAGTTGTGGACAGTGTTTTTGTTTTCTGAGGTGGTATCAAAGCTGTGGTATTATCAATTTCATTTGTGAGGAAGTGATAGGAAAAATTGCATAATTTCTAAATAAGCAGAACTAAAGTTGTTTTCTATGGATAATTTGAAAATGTCAAGGGATTAAGTTCATTTTTAAGGCACACAATTGGGCTGGAAAACTGATTAAAGAATGGACCTTCTCAGAGCAGCTAGTATGTCAATAAATTAAAATTACTTTTAAATTTAAGTTTTTGTTCAGGCCTGCATGATCTCGCAATCAACTTAACAACCAGGAGAGTATTTGTAGTCTTCTACTACTTCAGGGCAATGAAAAATGACTTTTTCAACATTTATTTATACCACTTCCAAGATTATACATTGGTGTATTGCATTAACTTTCATTTTAAACAGAGCAGCTGGTAGGCTGAATTTCTTGCATTATGCCTATATAAAAGCAATTTGTGTGGCAGAAATAAGGGGGATTATTAAAAGAAACTGCAGCCTAATTTTGATGAGCTTCCTTGCAATCCACTGATATTGCAACGGGGGCTTGTTGCTGCAGGCAGGCAATTCTCATTTATTTCAATTGTTTCACTGAATGAATAATTCAGCAACATGAGATGGAATTTGATACTTGTTAATGGGAACACTCAAAGATGCTAGCAAACCAGACTGAAGATTAGATGTTGGAACAATAGGGAGAAAGAGAAAGGAAGTAGCATATCCAATACTGCTGGATGTGACTGTAAGGGTTTTCCTTATGTTCTAATAGCAACACAAATGTGCATTAATAACTGCTTATTACCACAGACCATGTGGCTGAATGCTTCTCATCTCATATTTATAAGAGGTAGACTTGTTACATAAATTATAATCATTGTTGTAGTGCATCTAGCTTATACTTATACACATTTATCCAACTACGCTTAATCCTATATCAATAAGCGACAACAGTTTACAAAACTGAACAAGGTTACAAATTTCCTTTCCCCATGTCCTTAACTGACCACCTTAGCAATAAAGATAGTATAGTAGTGACACAATGTTAGCCTTCCAAGATGATCAACACAAAAAGCACACCCAGATGAAATAATTCTACCTTATTGTAAGCTTACTTTAACAGAAACTTGCAAGTCTGAAAGTAGATTTCTCTCCCATTGCCTTTGCAGCCCCCAAAAAACTAAGGAGGGTCCCTTCAGCTTCACCCACATTCCTTTTGCAGGCTGAGCTGCCTCATATCTGACCTGGCTCTTCCCTCTGTCTCCCAAGGTCATTCCCACATACCATTAAACACATTTTTTTCTCTCTAGCCCTTTCCTGTAGGGATTGAGAATCCTATTATTTTGTGATTACACCTGTCCCTATATTTTTCTCCACCCTCCAGCCCCATACCTCCATAGGTCTTGTTGCAGATTGGAGTTACTTGATAATTTATTTATTTTTTACTGAGTTACCTTTCAGTGTCTCGGTCCTTATCAGTGTGGGGTGGGAAACAATTACTTGCTGCTGGTTGGCTATAGCAGTCTGCATCAATATAAGCTTGTGAGGCTGTTAGGCTCGGCTACTTCTCACTCCAGTTATCAGCTTCAGCATTTCACTGCTCACTCCACCAAACCTATGTTCCGTTTCACCTCCTCCAGGCCCAGCTGGCTGCTTTTTCAGCTTTGACTCAATTTTTTTTCCTTCTACCTCCATTCACACCCTGTCCCTTCAGCATTTTTCTTTCATCTCTCTGCAGCACAAGTGTGGTCATTTATTTTCTCAAAATCCCAGGGGATACAAAACCACAAGGAAGGAAAACTCACATTGGCAGCTTTGAAGTTTTTCTTCCATACTCATCCCCAGCAGAATTTCAGTTTTAAAATAGCATTTCTCTTCTCCGCTGGGCTGTGAATACAATCTAGCATATTTCATCAATGGGATGCTAATGCAGTCTTCAGCTTGAGATCTGCCCAGCTTCTTTTTATACTTTAGGCCAGAGGTGTGGAGCAAGCATTTTGCTGAGCAAGATATGGGACCCTGTTTCATGCTATGCATCTTTCTATACTTGCACACTATTAGTTGGGGAACCCAAAAGTAGGTAAACCTACTCTGTTAACATCTACCTGCACTTCTTTTTTCCATCCACAGGTTGGAGGGGAAGTAATGTTAGAAGAATCTACTAATCCCCCTCCTTAATTTCTGCAATAAGTGTATAAAGATGGTACCTATCACCAACTTCATTGCTGCTGCCAGTTGGGGTAGAATCCATAGCAGATTGCTTTGGAGCTGATTAGTGATTGGGGCAGAACAATGCATTCCAGCTTACTTTTATGTCAGTTCAACTACTGGTGGATAACACTTTAATGTAGCTCTCTGGAAAAGAGAATTAGGAGATGGAAAAGCTGAAAGAATTCACTCTCTATGATGCCACAGACTAAACAAAATTTGAAAATATATTTATTTTATTTGTTTTCAAACTCTTTGGAAATGTAATGGCTCTTTTTCTGTATATTGTTTCCAATACCACAGTTAGAAGAAGGAACCATAGCTCAGGAGCTTTTACAAGTATGTAGCCTCAGATTTTATCCCTGATAGTCCGAGTTGAAAGGACCAAGAAGGTGTTGCTTCTGTGAGAGAGTACCAGAGAGGTACTAATTAGGTCTGATGAATACAGACAACTTGAGGATTAGTCATTTCAAATTTCTATTTTAGTAACTGATCAGTTGAAACAAAACTTTATTTAGTATCAATATTGTGCCTAAAGAAGCATAATGATATAGCATACTGTAAAGTATTATATAAAGGGGAATTATGACTTAAACACTATAATGTTAAACAGATTAATTGCAATAACTAATTTTCTGCATTATTAAAGATAGTTCTAGCAAGTAATAAAAATTAAAATAGGAATCAAGTACATACAAGCATAATGCATCGATACAGATAATCAACTAAATAGACAACTACAGCTAAAATAGATGACCAATAGAGTCAAGTGGGAAATGTCTAAGAATTAACTGAGGAAAATTGTGGGGTATTATACAAACAGTATAACTGTATTTAGCAATATTCAGAAAAATAGAATCAGATTGATCTGATAATAACTGAAGGTAAACTGGAATGCTTGACACACAAATACATACATGCTAACAGAACAGTTTAGCAATGTAAAATTATTTGGGGGTAGAAAAATAGAACAAAAGATAAAATGCAGCATTAAAGTGTTGCTTCATCTCTCAATAGGATTTTAAAAAGCCTTTTGAAAAAGCTTGGAAGGACTATGAAAGCAAACTGTAAGTTGTTTTGATATTATCTTCTTTACAAAACTAACCCTACTTTATTTTGAGCTGATTTTATTAAAATACCTAACATTGCTTTTTCTCTACTTGAGTGCAAAGATAGAGAAAGAAAAGCGTGAGCTGGCAAAACAGTATGGAATGGTGAGGACAGAGGTTGCTGGAGGAGAGATTGCTGAGGAGATGGAAAAAGAGCGAAGGATGTTCCAGTTACACATGTGTGAGGTGAGGCAGGCAGATGGTGAGGTTTCTTCTCAGAAAGGAGGTCCTGAGTCTGTCTTTCTTTCAGCTTAGGCAGGACCCTAAGCATGATACCTCTGAAATGGTTGAGAATCTATTAACTCCATCCTGTGGAATCCTTGGTCCTTTCAGAGCTTGGTAGTTTTGGATGTTTCAGCACCCAACTAGGTAATATCTTCAATGCTCATATCTCCACTGGGCCCCACATCCTTGGCTCTTCTCACTCTCTTACTTCTTACTTCATTTATTTTTTCCCAAAGATTGCCTCTAGGAAAGAGAAATGGCCTATCTGCCATGTGGCCTTGCTATACTATACCTATACTATACCTAATGGTGCCATCCCAGAAGCAAAATTCTTGGATTGTGAGAATTGTGCTGGTGTCCACTTCCAGGACAGCACCATCTGGCCTCTATATAGTATAGGAAAGCTGCATAGCAAATTGGATGGTTCTTTTTCCAAAAGATGATCTTAGAAAAGGTAAATGAACTGAGGCATGATTGGGGGGAAGAGGCCCAAGGGTGTGGGAAGTTTGCAAGGAGAGTCTCAGGAAACTAGGGAGGCCCTGGTAAGTCAGGGGCAAGTGGATGAGCTCGGGAGGTGCTTTACTGTGGGTCTGGTCTGTGCCAGGCCTCCCTCCCTGAGGCACCCCATGCTCCACTTAACGAACTGCACAGTCACTTAATGACCACCATGGGGAGAGCTAGGGTTGTGGTCATTAAGCAAGTCAATCATGTGGGCACCTCACTCAATAACCTCCACAATGTGTGACCATGTTTCTGGGCTCAATTGTGGTCATATATTGAGGACCATCTGAAGTGGGCCTCAAAAAGCAGGAGAGCTAATATAGAGTTGCAATGAAGAAGCGAAGTGGCAAAATCACTGCCTGTTTTGTGCCTAATTTCCTCTTCAAATTGAAGGAATCTCTTCAGTTCATTTAGGAGAATCTGGATCCAACTCTTATTTTTTTCCAATAAATTATGTTTGTTTTTAATTTGTTGATATATATCCTTCAAGATAATTCCTCTAACATTGGGACCTTCATTTTTAAAGCATCATTCAGTCTCTGAGAATATACAATATTTCCACTATTTGGTAAAATTCAGTTATAATTATTCAGATCTTAATTCTACCATAGTACCATAATTACCACTATGTAGCAATTTACTTTTTTGCTGTGAGCTATTAGAAATAAGTGTATCTTATACTTGGAAAAATATAAATGTAACATTTGGTTTAGTTAGTGTAAATAGCTATGTAAGTTCTGTCTTTCATAGAATTTAAAAGACAAACCATAAAAATAAATTTAAATTACTTCAATCCAAGTACAATTGTTTCTGAGTTTATGTAAAGTGAAGATTATTATATACTCTGTGTGTGATATAAAAAGAAAGAACTGCAAAGTGTAACTTAGCACTCAAGAACAGAGGAGGGCTAAGCAAACAAATGAGAATGTAGTTTAAAAAGTCAGCTATGTAACCTTTCCCTCCAGTACCTAATTAAAGTGAACGAGCTTAAAACCAAGAAAGGAGTTGACTTGCTGCAGAATAACATCAATCACTGCAACTCCCAGTTCAAGTAAGTGCCATCCATTTTCTACCTTTTCATTCTTCACAATTCTCTTGGAAGCAAAGATATTAGGGCAGTTTAAATACAAATTTCTTGTTGCATGAACTTTTGTAAATGTGAATCTATGGCATAAATATATTTTATTCTATAGTGTACATTTTACTCTATTACGGGTAAGTAATCTTATCCTTGCAAAGCTTCATTTCCAATTCTTTTCTTATAATTGTCTGAACTCTGAAACACAGAATATAGCAAGTTGCAAAACTGGCAGGTTAGGCCCTCCTCATAACTCCTATTTTTATGTTGGCTTTTGCCATCCCTGTTAATTTTTCTACCTTTTGGGAGGGAAGGGGTAGTGCTGTAAATTGTTCGAGATTAACACAAATGAAAAACAGTATACAAATACGTATTTTAATTTTTAAATGTTTGCCTTTTGTTTTTACTACTACATTAAATAGAGCAATTATTTAAAAACTGTGCAAGAACAATTGCAAAGGGCATCCACTCAAAATCCAGCGTAACCAGTTGCTCTGTTTGAATTTCCATCAGTTTCAAAATGAGTTGTGAAGACGGTAGAGGAGTGGAATGCAGTGTCCATTTCAAAAAGAATGTGGGTGACACTATATTTCAATGATGCAAACATTAATAATAATAAAAATTGTGATGTCACTCATAAAAGAGTAGCAATGTTGCTTCTCCTGAAAGGAAATTGTATGATGGATAGGTACATAGGTCAGTAGGTTTTTGCCTACTATGCATGCAATGTTAACAAAAGGAAACATTTGAAAGTGTGCTTCCCCACCTCCAGTTTCAAATGGCCTTGCCTATTCTATCATTTCATTCTGTTTCATGTATAAACTGTCCCCTCCACCTACAAGAATGGGTAACAATTGAAGTAATCCAATAAAACACAGGTAAGGCAACAGCAATATGTCCATAGATTTTTCAGCCACCATCTTGCAAACTCTGAAGAGATACATTTCTAGCCTTAAAGCCATCCAGGCCAGTTGCTGTACCTGGGTACTGAGGCTAAAAAGGGCTCTTCCAGATGAGGTTCTTACAGCAATTCAGAACCTGGACCTCATCATTCTCATGGCTGCATCTGGGAGTTGAATTGATTTCTTACTAGCTCTATAGTGCATGCAACATCACAACAAATTAAATAGTTTCACTTGAGCATTGGAGACCTTCTGGACAATCAGTTACCCACTCTTGCTTTACTCACCCACTGATGGGAAGGTATCTTCATCTCCTCCCCCTTCCCATCTTCTTTCTGCTGCTCAAGCAACATTTACAACATATTGAGGTTAGCAATTGTGATGATAATTGTGGAAAGACTTCATTGAAAATAGTAGCATTGATGTGAAAGTGTCCTATGGTGTGAACTGAACATATAATTTTTTACTTTTGTTTCATTGTATTTTTGTATTTCTCCATCAGTTTCTTCCAGAAATGTTTAAAGGCGACAGAGAAGCACAAGCAATTTATAGAGAAACTAACTCCTGAGCTTCAGAGTGTGAGTATATAATATGAAATTGATAGGCCAAAATTTCATATCGGGTTAAAACACAGTGTGAAATACATAAACAGACTCAAGTCCTATCAAGTCTTAAGTTTACACACACTTTCCAAAGAGAAATTCAAAGTTTTCACTCTACTTTTAGTTAACCAGATGCTTTGTTGTATTTGGCATTACTAAGGTTTGTATTAACAAGCCATCTCCAGAAATCATATTTTGAAGTTAGTTTGTTTGAACATAATATAACTAATAGTAATAGCAGTTTGTCTGGATGGGGAATTCTGGCAGTTGAAGTCCACCCATCTTAAAGTTGCTGAGGTTGTGAAAATTGTTTTAGACAACATAATAAAAACAAAAGCTTACATTTCCAAAACCCTTCTTCCCTTGTAAATAGTGTAGGAAAGAGCCTGTCCACTTAGCCTGAAGCGGGTTTTCATTCTCATTCTGGCTTTTCATTCTCATGCATGCTGCATTAGAACAGTTTCACAAAACCTGAAGTCCTGGGCATGCACCCTCCACAGTAAAGACTTGGAAGTTTCACATGTGTAAAGGGATTGGAGCTTGTAACTTAAAATCCCAAGAACTTGCAGAAGCCACTGAGAAGAAGAGAATTATTGAACGATTATGATTGGAGAATAAGCATATTGGTTATGTTTATTTTTTAATATAAAATGAAATAAAATTTAACTTCTGTCCTAATGCATCCATTTTGTGCAGCCTCTAGCACGTCACTCATGTTCCAGAGTGGACATGTTAAATATGTAGAGTTTTGCACTACATGTACCATGTTATACCATGCAGATATGCAACACTGATGTTGGGAAACAGCCAGCCAGTCAAGGAGGGGGGAACCAAGTTGGGAGTTAGCCTCCCCTCTAAGTTTCATGTACCTTATCAGTGTGTTCCCAAGAGAAAGCAAGCAAACTAGCGAGATTCCTGCATTATAAGTGGAATAAAATAAAGTAGTTAGCTTGAAACACTATATGTGTGGACTTGATTGTTTGTGCCTGAAAACTGGTGAGACAAACTTTCAGCAACAGGCTGAGGGTTCCAAAAAGTCCTCCACCCTAAACCTGTTTTTTGAATATATCTTTAAGGAAGTGCATATGTTTTCAAATACTAATTGGATGGTTTACAGGGCAAAACCATGATAAATATTTCCAACTTAATAATTAAGTTCAGCAGAAAAGGTAAAATGGCTCCATGGAAAGACATGTAACTTGGCCTTTTGGCCTTCCAGGTAGGTATTAAAGCTTGGTTTTGCCAATTGGCTTAGGTGCTGGAAGAGTTGGTTGATGGAGTAAGACCTCATCTCCATGCTGTCCATCTCCTTGATTTTAATTTTTTGTGTAGTTTTAAAATTTTAATTTGTTTTTCTATTCATCTTTTTATAATCTGTAAGCTGCCCAGAGTCGCCTTATCGGGGAGGTGGGTGGCATATAAATTTAATAAATAATAAATAAACTTCCTTTTCCTTCTGGTCAGATTTTATATGCTGTGTTGTGTAATCTGAACATCTCACTTTAATTTTAAATTAATCCCTTTCAAGTATGTATAACAATGAAGAAGAATCGAAGAGAAGTAGACATAATTTCAAATTGCAAGCATCTGAACACGTACCAGTCAGACTTGGAACAAATGGTGTTGTCATTAAATTCATTAGCTTAACTGGTGTTAAAATTGCTGTTAATAATGTTGGCTGGAGACTTCCTGGAGATTTGGGCAGCATAGAAAGAAATGCTAACTGAAGGTATTTTGCAGCAAACACAAAAACAACTGATGTGTTTGATTGAATGTTTTTGTGATGCTTTTTAGATGAAGTCAAAGCAGGAGGAGGAGAAGAAACAGTTGTGTTCCCTTCGGGATCAGCTCAGAGTAGCATTGCAGTTGGAGCCCAGAGAGGTAAAACTAGGGACGGTACAACCAATTTTGCTATAGAGAAAGACCAGCAGGTACCTGATGAAATATTCTTAGAAATCTTTTGTTATGGACTAAAAGGAAGAATTAATTGGGGGAAAGGCAATTTACCAGGTGTATGAGCACAGTTTCTGCCAATCTGTCTTTGTTTCTGTCAATTCTTCAGTTTTATGGAAGAGAATTTGGTTTCAAAATTCCTTCAAAGGAGAAGAGAGCTTCAGGAAATACTCAGGTGGAGTGTTTCTGTATTTATTTAATTACAAGGGAGCTGGATAGAGATAGATAGACAGACAGACAGACAGACAGACAGACAGATAGATAGATAGATAGATAGATAGATTAGATAGATTAGATAGATAGATGTGGTCATGTCTCTTGTATTCATTGTACACTTTTCTCTCCTATGTGCTTTATCCTCCCTTCAATTAAATCTCAAAGGAAGACAGTATGAAGGAGCTACTCCCACAAGCCTTTAAAAAAAAAAAAATAGTAGTAGCAGCAGTTGTGCTGTCCCACCTAAGGGAAAGTTGTGCTCATGAGAAAATGTTGGAAAAAATTTTCTTTCCATGGGGAAATTCAAAAAAGCCCCCCATCCAATATGTCTATCCCAAAATTTAGTGCAGAATTTCACAAAGCCTTCTGTGCCCAATGGTATTTTGTGCTTTGACGTGAAATATAATGCCCATTACATTGTTTTAAGAGGAAAGTTATTAGTAAGAAAAGGTGCCAAGGTAGCCTATCACAGGGACAAAAAATATTTGGCAAGGATAATAACTGCCCAGCTTTCAAATTTCATCTGCTAACGTTGGAGAAGTTCTGACTAAAAGAAAAGATGGGTGCCAGCAAAATCAGGCCATTATATCAAATCAGTGTTTCTTAACCTTGTTAACTTTAAGATGTATGGATTTCAACTTCCAGAAATCCAATTCTACAGATCTTAAAGTTGCTAAGGTTCAGAAACACTATACTAGATTGATCTTTCTATGTTTCAACAGTATTGCTGCAGATAATTCATTGCTATTGCGGGCTTAGCATTTTCTAGGTAAATGTGCTGAACTTGTGCCCAAAGCAATTTAAAAAAATATGAATCAGTGGGAAAAGAGAAGATAGATCATATGATTGAATAGTTGAAAGGATTTGTGCAGCAAATGGATTACATTATCTGTTGATCTAGAGAGCAGACCAAGAATCAATGGGTGAAAATGGCAAGGAAGCAGAGGTTATATTTTAAGAGGATCTGATGGTAAGAGTATTTTGCAATATGGTGGATTCTCCTTACTCAATGGCTGGATGATTGTGAGGGATTCTATGGCTCCATATTGGATTGAGCAGAAAGGTGGCATCAGTGTCCATCTAACTATTTCCAACTCAACATTTCTAATTTTGAGATCATATTCTAATGGACGTTGAATTTTTGGCATCCTTGCTTATTGGTGTATATAATTACATTTTTAAAATGTATATTTGTTTTTTAGCAGAATTCTGTGAGCAAGCCAGTGAGGTATAGCATGCATCAGCTCCAGGGAAATAAGCAGTATGGCACAGAGAGATCTGGGAGCCTCTTTAAGAAAAGTGATGGGTAAGTAATGCAATGATTTCATCCTTGGCAACTGCAAATATATTTTAAAAACAATAAAACTTAAAGCAATAGAACTATTTAATTGCTGCCTGACTTTCTCTGTTGAATGCAGGGCTGTGACTATTTCTCTTGTAAGTTGCTTTGGAAATATTGTATTTTGAAAGCAGAGTATGAATTACTGAAAAGAAAACATCAATTGTTTTCCAGGCAAAATTTTGGTGTCGAAATTATTAAACTTGTTTACTGGGTATATTTGGGGTTACCAGATGTCTGGCAAAAAGGAGGATGTGTCCTTTTTGGCCTCATGTTTTTCCTCTGGCAGGCATAGCCTTAAAATAAAATATTGTCTGCCTTTTTGAATCTCTTGATTTTTTTATTATTATTTTGGATTGTTTCACAGCCATAGTCATTCAAATTTTCATATATTGTGACTTTGTAAATTGTTTGCTTCTTTCTTTACCTTGTTTATTGGTAGATTCAAGAGTCTTACATTATTTATTCAAGAATTACATTATTTATTTCCCGAAGTCAGCAACTGACTTCACTCAAGCCCCTTCAAATCGATGATCACTCTAGTCTGTAGATCACACGACTCATCATACATTTCTCTGTGAAATCTGAATGGGGCATTGCTGCAGATTCTATGTTATTGCTAGCAGATGTTCTGGAAATTAAAACTTGTTGTAAAAATATTATGAAAATATGATTTCATATACATCTAGATCTAAATAAAAAAAATTGCAGTTTTTCACTATAATTTTGACTGTGGATGCCAAGAAAGTTAAACAGTTAGTGTGCCCTCCTTTCTAATTGTCTATGTCCTCCCTTGCCTGTTCAGGTATCTGGTGGCCCAAAGTACATTTCAAGGCCTAACTAGCTTAAATCTTAAGTCTGCCTCTCCTATAATGAACCTATCTGATTTTGGAATGCATTCTCTTGGAAGCTGAGTTGAGTTTCTACTTTCTCAGTATCCAGAATATGTTTATTGTCTTAATTTCTTTCTACTAATATAATAATGTCATTTTGTATATATTGTTTTGTTTTTAAATGGGCTGTCTGTCTTTTCTACTTTGCCTGAGTAGAAAGGGAGAGTATAAGGGAACTAAATAAATCCTTTTATTATAGTATTATAATATTATATTATAATATTATATTATAATATTATATTATAATATTATATTATAATATTATATTATTATTATATTATTATTATATTATATTATAATATTATAGTATTATAATATTATAATATTAGGGGACTGGAGGCTAAAACATATAAGGAACGGTTGCTAGAATTGGGTATGTCTAGTTTAATGAAGAGAAGGACGAGGGGGGATATGATAGCAGTGTTCCAATATCTCAGGGGCTGCCACAAAGAAGAGGGAGTCAAGCTATTTTCCAAAGCGCCTGAGGGCAGGACAAGAAACAACGGATGGAAACTAATCAAGGAGAGAAGCAACCTAGAACTAAGGAGAAACTTCCTGACAGTTAGAACAAATAACCAGTGGAACAACCTGCCTCCAGGGGCGGTGAGTGCTCCAACACTGGAAGTTTTTAAGAAGAGACTGGACAGCCATTTGTCCAAAATGGTATAGGGTTTCCTGCCTGAGCAGGGGGTTGGACTTGATGACCTCCAAGGTCCCTTCCAATTTTATTATTATTATTATTAGTATCTCAGCCCAATGGTAGAAGGTTCACCCTTCTCTATAAGCAATTCCATGCTCTGCAGAGTTGAAGAAGGCCTCTTTCCAGACAGACCCTGTAGAAATGCAGATGGCTTCATTAGGAAGAAAGGAAATAGTGGAAAACATTATTTCCATGAATACTTTAAGTTCATTTAAATTATAGTTATGTTCCAAACGTGAATGCCTTTTTTTTGATCTGACCATCTAACGGTACTGTTATGCCATGGTGGTTGGAATTAATACTGTATATGTAACTGGTTAGTTCTCCAATAATTTAAAATGTTATCTTTTAACTTTTAAATAAAAATATGCTCTTTTTATATTTCAGCTTAAGGAAAGTCTGGCAGAAGAGAAAGTGCACAGTCAGGAATGGCTATCTTACCATTTCACACAGTACAGTATGCATTTTACTTCCAGTATTGGGGTGTTTCTCTTAAAACAAAACTCTTAACAAAATGGAGCTACTGTTTATACATTGGAGTTCCTCTATGCCCTTATTTTGTTTTTGGAGGTCCTGAAAAGGCAGGTCCACAACTTGGGTCTGCCTGGACTCATGGATCAGCAGATGGAGGATATGGCCAGTCAGGGCTTTGCCCAGTTTTAGTAGTATGTCATTTGCAACCTTACTTGAGACCTTTACAGTATTTACCTCCTCCTGGAACTGTTCAGCCTAACACTTATTGCTTCTCCATTGGTCTTCTGCTCAGTCTTTCCCCAGAAACCCTTCCTTCCCCTCTTGAGGTTTGGATGAAGCTGCTGCCAGCTGGGTCTCTCCTTCCCATTCTTAGATCTTGAGAGTTCTCATCCCTTTGGGTCCTTATTTCCCTTTTTTCAGGGCTGCCTCCTGAGGACCTTTCTTCTCCCTTTCCAGCTAGGAAGTGACAGTTGCTCTGCATACTCAACTTCTTTCCCCAATTTTTCTTTCCGGACACTCTGTACACTTCACGCATACACATTTTCTCTCTTTTTCTTGTTATATTCCAACACACTTCATCTGATCCTCTTTATGAAGTAGTAACAACAGCTCTATAACATCAGGATTTAACCCAAATAATACTGCTTAGGATACTAGTTAAATGCTATTGAAACTGATGTTCATTTTCTTTTTCTATGGTTAATTAGTTAAATCGTCTTCCGGTGAAGCTGAATTTGCTCACTTGTCAAGTTAAACCAAATGCAGATGACAAGAAATGTTTTGATCTTATTTCACGTGAGTTCTGTTAAATTCATCTTAGACTGGAGTCGTTAACTAAGTATCATCCAGATATTTGATTTTATTTCCCACCAGTCTCAGTAAACATGCCTATGATAAGGGATTAGGGGAATTGCTGCCCAAAGTATCTAGAATTCACCTGGTTGCTTGATGCTGATGTAATGATTATTAGGTACTTGTAATTTAACTCACAAGTAACCTGAATCTGGGTAACCACCCTGTCTTCTCTTCCCTCTCCCCATTCCAATTTAAATCATACATACATCTGATAAAATGAGCTAAAGTTCATTAATATATATTTTTAATTGTGAAAAAGTATTACCAGACCCTTCCTGATTTTTGACTATCATGGCTAATATGGCTGTCATCCTACAATATTTTTTGTTAATGACTCCAGTTGCTTTATTTTTTATATTTCTTTACTAATATTCAGTTGTTTCCACATTTGCATATAAAGGATACGATAGCTTTATCTCTGTTATTTTCTGGTTTGCTAATATTCAAGTACAATTCTGTTATTCTGTTTTTGTGGGGGGGTTTCTTTTCAGATAATCGGACATATCACTTCCTGGCAGAGGATGAACAAGAATGTAATATGTAAGTACCAGGGAGGAACAAAATAAGTGCCTTTTCACTGGATTTCTTCAAAGAAAATCTGAATAGATTTTTTATCTCTGTGCTGAAGAAAGTTTTATCTTAAGGGCCTGGCTGGTCCCTTTTAAATCTAAGGTTTTATTATTTTTTTCCTACTAATTGAAAGTCTTATTTTTGTTCTTTCAATTTCAATTTATTTATAGCCATAATGCCCAAATGATACTATCTGTTCAATTGTGTCCAATTCTCAGCTATTCTATGAACCAGCTCTCTCCACATTATCTGATCTTACACAACTTCTTCCAGTTATTTTATGCTCTGGCTGATGTTAGCTTTGATGGTGTCCAGCCACCAAATAGCCACAAAAGGTCCAAATAGCAGATTTCAAATATAATCTGAAATTTGGCATTAGATAAAACAGTTTAGGATGTATAATATTTTTAAAAATTACATAATACACTTAAAACCCCAACTCAATGAGGTGTTATTAAAAATCTTGGTTTTATAACAATAGTTACAAATCTGGCCAGGGCTTCTCTAATTTTAGGATTTTCATTTGCAAGTAAAATTTTAACATATTCATAAATATTTCTTCCTTAAAATAGGCCAAGATAACTTCTTGCCAAAGACTCCTATAAAATTCACAATACAATAAAATGTGACAAAGATCAATACCATTTACAAGGACAAAATCTTTAAAAGATGGGGAGTTTTTGAAATCTACCTTTTAGTGTATTTTATGGCAACATATTTAATTTGGCTTTTGAAAACTCTGCCCTTCACAGATGCATGAAATGAATAAGTGGAGAGCATAAGACTATATATCTTTTTCCCATGTCAGGGAAGGGTTCACTCATCAATGTCGGTTATGCAGACTCCATTTTTATCTTTCTCCATTGTTTAATGTGAAGGAAATGGTGTACACAGTAAGATTTTATAGATCCCCTTAATCTGTGGCGCTCTGAGTAACAGGATGAAGGCATTCATTTATCTAATGACACTTTCCTTCTATATTACAGATGGATCTCTGTTTTGAGTAACAGTAAAGAAGAAGCTTTGAATATGGCCTTCAAACAAACTCACAACAAGGACGGATACAACATGGAGAATCTGACTGGAGCAATCATTGAGGAAATAAAGCACATGCCAGGAAACAATATGTGCTGTGATTGCTCAACACCAGGTACAAAAAGAGATTGCTGCTACTTCTCACTATGTCTCTGAGAAACAATTTAGGATCTCAGCAAATGATTATGTTAAATTGTAGAAAAGAGTGATATAGCCCTTGTTATACAATATACAGGGTGTGTGGTGTGTGTATGTCTTATTTCTTCTCCAGAAACTGAAATAAGGCAGTCTTCTTAACCAGTCCACTTCAATCTAGTCAACAATTCCCACTATTTCCAATCACATACCTGCTGGTTGTGCCAGCAGGGAATTTTACAAAAGTAATCCAACATACCTGAAGGGCACCAGAGTGGGGAAGGCTTGAGTAATAGGTGATTTGAAAGCAGATTTCTCACCCATCCAGTTAATTGTTTTTCCTATTTTTCTATTGTGTTCATTTGTTTTTAATAATAATAATAATAAAGTTGGAAGGGACCTTGGAGGTTATCTAGTCCAACCCCCTGCTCAGGCAGAAAACCCTATACCATTTCAGACAAATGGCTGTCCAGTCTCTTCTTAAAAACTTCCAGTGTTGGAGCATTCACAGGTTGTTCCATTCACAAGTTGATTAATTGTTCTGTCAGGAAATTTCTCCTTAGTTCTAGGTTGCTTCTCTCTTTGGTTAGTTTCCATCCGTTGCTTCTTGTCTTGCCTTCAGGTGCTTTGGAGAATAGCTTGACTCTCTCTTCCTTGTGGCAACCTCTGTGATATTGGAACACTGCTATCATGTCGCCCCTCATCCTTCTCTTCATTAAACTAGACATACCCAATTCCAGCAACCGTTCCTTATATGTTTTAGCCTCCAGTCCCCTAATCATCTTTGTTGCTCTTCTCTGCACTCTTTCTAGAGTTTCAACATCTTTTTTACATTGTGGTGACCAAAACTGGATGCAGTATTCTAAGTGTGGCCTTATCAAAGCATTGTAAAGTGGTATTAACACTTTACACTTTATATTTATAGGCATCTGTAACGGGCAAAGTAACAAAACAGGAGTTAAATATTTGCTGCTAGCAGGGGGGCAGAATATGAAAAAAAATGCATTAAAGCCTCACTGTATATGTGCCATTATTTTCTGTCATTGCACTAGCTGTGGATGCCTAGGATTTCCTAGGACGTCTGTGCTAGGCTTCACACAAAAATAGCTTCTGATTCTCCACCATATCTCTTCTCAAGTCTTCAGTTTGAAGCTAACTACAGTTGTCTTCACTGTTACCTGTCCTTAAAAAATTGGGAAAAACCACAAACCATTAATTGCTTCGTCCAGCAGACCAATTTAAGAATTTTTTAAAAAATGGCATTGCATTATTTCCCAAGATGAGAGTTAGTTCTGACACAGCCCATGAGAAACAACTATGTTTTGGCAGTAGATCTCACTGTTGCCAAAACACAGAAACAAATGGGAATGAGATTTCTCCTCAAGAAAGGGGGACCTCACAAGAGTGCAAAGAAACACAAACATGTTTAAACCTTAATTCTCCAAAGAGGGTTTGCCTCCCCCCTTTGTTAAGTAAAACATCTGCCCTCTTCCTTGCACAGAGACTGTTAAATGTGACTATAGACTTTGTTTCCCCTTATTTTATTGTTTATTTTGAAACAAATTATTCTATAGCAAATGGTTTCTCTCTACTATTAATATTTTAGGAAATACTGTACCTTCACAATGTCAAAAATTGGGAACATTTCCTGTATTATTCATTATTTCCAGCAAGATAACACTATATGCCTATGCTTCCTCCTTGCATAGATCCAGCATGGCTCTCCATTAATTTGGGGATCTTAATTTGCATTGAATGTTCTGGGATTCACCGAGAGATGGGTGTTCATCACTCCCGCATCCAATCATTAGCCTTGGACAAATTGGCCACCTCAGAGCTTCTGGTAAGAACCAATTTTGTTTTGCACCATCACCATTTTTTCACAAGCTTAGCATTGGAATAGATTTGATATGTTTCACTATGTTATAAAACCTTTGTTATATTCTTATTTCTTTTGTAGTTGGCTAAAAGTATTGGAAACTCACGATTTAATGACATAGTAGAAGCTAACCTTCCCAATTCATCTTCAAAGCCAACTAAGGACAGTGCAATGTAAGGAACATTCATTTTTTTTATGATCATGAGAAGGGGATGGGGAAGGACAGAATTATCACAATAAAACAAATTTTAAAAAGCTCAGAATATCAGTTGGACAAGTGGTTACAGTCAGTGGGAAATTTGGCAATTTAAAAGTAAATTGGAAAATAAAAATAAAAGCAACTGAAATTGCAGCAATTGTATTACTTTATCATTATAAGAAGTTCCCTGCTAGATCAGATTAAAAGACCATGAAGTCCAGTATCCTGTAGTGATTTTCATTTGCTTCTGAGAATACAACAAGGCTTGTAGGCACTAATCTTTTTTCCCTATAAAATATATATTTTTTAACAATTGTGACTGGTTATATAGAAGGAAAAAAAAATAGGACAGGATGATTTTATTGTAAGTAGACTTGGAGTCCTTGGTGCTATCTGAGCTTGGTTGTTTGCCTGTAGACCTTTCATTACTTGATTGGGTTTTATATAAAATAGCTTGCATGCCAGTGTTGGTGAAGGTATGGTTTTCTCGGTAGTAGCTCCTTGATTTCTGCTTGATTGCCATGGAAAGCAACAATCAACAATAGCATTATATTAATTTTCTCCAACAATAAACTAATTTTTAAAACCCTCCAAATATTCTGAGGATGCAGAAGAAGAATTCAACTTTGATGTATAGAGAAGTGTTTGGTTTGAGAGTACAGGAAGGTTTTTTAATGGATTTATGGTTTGGGAATGTTTATACCATTGTTGAGAGCTGCCCAGGCTTTTGGCAATAAAATGGTTAGTAGTACAGTCATATTTCAGTACTTGACTGCTTCAAAACTTATCAAATTCAGTTCTTGATGCATTTTGAAGCAAAAATCTTGTCCCAGTACTCATCTATTTCCCGGTATTTGATGCACAAGGTAGAACTTGTTGGCATCGGCTGCCTCATGACTCGCTATTCCTTCTGGCTGAAATAAAGGATCACGTAAGTCACGTGATTTGCTCAGTACCTGTTGTTTTTAGTAATCATCGTGCCTCCCAGAAGGAATCCTGGACGAGTACCGAGGTGCCACTGTATTTTGCAAGGGAAAATAAATATTTGAGAAATTGCAAGACCAATTTCAATACAAAGTTATTTATTGTGTTATTTAAGTAATTTATAGGTGGCTACTGGACTAATTACCTGGCCCATCCCCCCATGCTTTCTACTCCCGCTCTATCCACCTTTTTAATTCATATTATTCTACTTTCATTGTTTATTTTTTCATTGCTTTGTTTTTGTTATCTTTACATTTTTATCATTTTTCATTTCTGCTTTACTGTTTGTAAGTTGCCCAGAGTAGCCTCACAATAAGATGGGCAGCAAATGCATTTAACAAATAAATCATAAATTCTTTTTTTTTCCCTACCCTAAAAGGTAATCTGTTAAGTAGGGAACAACGGAACCGGTAAAGGATGTCTTTCTTCCGTTTTCTCTTTCTTTTGGAGCCTTAAGATTTGCACTTCTCTGCTTATTGGGAAAGAGTTCATTGTTTCTGCTAGCAGATCATTATCGTGCACCTTTTAAATCTGTCGTTTCTGTCTTTCCGTGTACCATTATAGGACTCATCGGAAACATTTCATAATTTCAAAGTATGTTGATAGGAAGTATGTTGTTCCAAGGATCATGAGAAGTCCAGTTGCCAAGCTCAAGAATTTGGAGAATGCTGTCAAAGAGAAGGATATATTTATTTTGCTTCAGGCATATGCAGAAAAAATGGATTTAAGTGAGCCTGTTTTGGAATCTAACCAGGTGAAACTTCCTCCTGTTAAAAGCTGAGGGATATGTGGACACTTTAGCAGAGATGGTACATTAATACCAAAATGTGGAACATGCAATACACTCTTTTTATTGAAGCGTATAAGAAAAAATTGTTTTTTGAACTATGTGCTAGGGAAGATAATCTACCTAAAGTGACTCAGCATTAATGTTCTGGTCTTTTTCTTCAGGGCAATAGCTTGCTCAATAAGGAAACTCATTAACTTCCCTTTCCTTCTTTTGAGTCAAAACTTACTGAATGTCAGTGGAAAAAAACGTGATACAATTTGACACAGGTTTTTTTATATATCAATTTTCTACTATTTGGTGTCCTCAAGATGTGTTGGATTGTTATTCCTGTTGTCACTGGTGCTGATAGATTCTATTTTCCTATTCATTTGGAGGCCACCATGAAGGATAATGCTGACATATTTATTTCCACCACTGTCTCTGTTGGCCTCTCATTTTGTCAGCGCCCTACATTTTCCCTTAAATGTAATTAATAAAATAAACAAATAGCCCTTCTTTACTAATAGTAATTATAGCCTAAATATTAAGATTTCACAGGAAAGTTCTGTGATTCTGCTTCCACCTGAGGGGACCTTTTAATGTTAACACTAAAGTTTTAAAAAATGGATACTGACAATAGGAACAGTTGGGAGGAATTCATTTCATAGACAGGATTATGCGGCCCGATTCTCCAGTAAACTATTAGCCATCCATAGTTGTTCATTTGCACTTTGATCAGAGACCAATTTGTAATTCTAAATTTAGGCAAGTAATTCCATAAACTTTCTTCTGATGTTTTTTCTATTGTAAATTAGCAGAAATTGAAGAAATCATTCCTATGATGCTAGTTCCCCATGAATTATCATGGCAATCTATTTTCTTAAATAATCAGCTTGTTTCTTGTTTCAAAGGAACCTAGAGAGACGCTTCTTCATCTGGCAATCCTAGTTAGTGACCGAAGCTCTTTGCATATTGTAGATTTTCTGGTGCAGAATAGGTGAGTTGATTTGATAGGCCTAACAGAATTAGCAAGTAGCAAATGTTCTTGTGTTTTTTTTTCACATGCACACCAAATAAAGTGAGAGTACTAATAGATTCTGAGCTATTAGCTCTGGGGTTTCTTCACTCCGGTGGAACAAAAATTGACATACCCCATATAGGAGAGATTATCCGATACCATGGGGGGAGATATCATCAATATGCTGATGATACACAACTTTACATTTCTACCCCTGGTGACCCAAACGATGCTGTGGATGCCCTTTCGTGATGCCTCAAAGCTGTGGGGGTATGGGTGAGAGACAACAGGCTTCAACTGAACCCTGGTAAGATGGAGTAGCTATGGGTATACGGAGCCTCAGGATCCAGACATTTATCATTTTTAGTTCTGGATGGGATGGCACTACCACAGACAGACCTGGTGCACAACTTGGGTTTTTTTCTAGATTCATGACTCCTGCTCAAAAAGCAGGTGGCAATCGTGGCTAGGAGATGCTTCACACAACATCATGTGGTGCATCAATTGTGCCCTTTATTGGATTGCGAGGCCCTGTGTTCAGTCACTCATGCCCTGGTCATTTCCCATTTGGATTATTGCAACATGCTCTACATGGGGCTATGCTTGAGGAATATTCAGAAGCTATAATTGGTCCAGAATGCAGCAGCACAGACAGTTTTGGAAGTCCCTAAGGTGGCCCAGGTAACACCACTGTTACATGAGCTGCACTGGCTCCCAATCGGCTTCTGGGTGCAATTCAAGATGGTTACTACCTTTAAAACTCTTTATTGCATGGGTCTAAGATATCTGCAGAACCATCTTTCCCCAATGGTAATGGCCTGCTCCACTCGTGCTAGCAGAAGGGGCCTACTGCGGATCCCATCAACCAAGGAATTTTGGCTGGTGGGATCCAGGAGAAGAGCATTTTCTGCCACAGCTCCTGCCCTTTCGAACATCTTGTCACAGGAGGTAAGATCTGCCCCCTCTCTTTTAGCTTTCAGGAAAAGCCTTAAAACCTGGTTCTGCCAATTAGCATGGGGTCCTGAAGTAGAAGCTGTTGGCTGGAGGTGGCTGGCACACTAATAGAGAAGGCACCCTTACCTTTCCCCTCCAAATCCTTGTTTTTTTAGTTTGTTTTAATTTTTGTAATTTTAATCCATTTTTATATTTATAATCATTGAATGTTTGTGTGTTTTATCGTCATAAGTCACTCAGAGTCACCCTGATCAGTGAGATGGATGCCAAATAAATTTGATCAATTAATCAATCAATAAATGTGGTTCCATAAGTGGAGGATTTTTGTATGATGAATAATTTCTCTCTTCTAGTGGGAGCCTGCTGAAACAGACATCCAAGGGAAATACTCCCCTTCATTACTGTAGCCTTCACAATAAACCTGAATGCATAAAACTTCTCCTGCGAGCAAAAGCCAACATCACAATCAGTAAGTGATCATGAAATAAAATGAGTGTTCTGAATGAGAAGGCAAAATGTCAATTTCACTGTAGTGCTACAAAATGTATAGTGAAGATTATAATGCTGCTGTATTTTATACTCTGTACTATATTTTTCCTTTCTCTATCTCTTCTGTAGTTTTTTATTGTAGGTTTACTTAGTAGTAATGGATGAATGTTCAGTTTAAGAAAACATACTTGAATATTTGTATCACTGTAAATTTTATTTTAATACTGCATACCTGAATATTTAACCCATTCCCATTGATGTTATTGCATTGGGTTAGTCTTTTTCAGTACAGTATTTAATTGCAAGCCATTTAAGAATAGTTAGTTTTACCCATTCAGTCATCTCCAACTCTTGGCAACTTTATAGGCAAGTGCTCTTAAACAACAATAATTACTAAATTCCATAGAACCATGGGAGAAAACAACATCCTACAGTGATTGGATATGTTGTTTTAGGTGTATCTTCATATCTGTCAAATCCAATAGTTAGTAACTTGATTGACGGCTAAACATGCTGTTCCAGGCATTGCCAACACTCGTCTAAGTCAATAGGTGCCAGCAATTTACCCAGGACAAGGCAGTAAAACTCGCCCTAGCAATAAAAACTTACACTCGTGAGCATAAGCACAAGAGCTAAGGACAAAGCTTGAATAGGCAAATTGCTTTTATAATTGATAAGAAAATTAACAAAGAAAATCAGCTGCTACCAAATCTAGATATTTATATGTAGTAGCTGATACACATTAGATATAGTGTTGAAGTCCTGCATCAATTTATCCTGCCTTTACTTGGTTTTGGACATTTGTGCCATTCATTTTATGATCTCAGATGTAGAAGGCATCTGCAAAGGGGTTTGATAATGGTCCTAGCTGCCTTCAGGCTCTTTTCTTTCCAGCTCTGACAACTACAGTCCTTGCAGGCAGAGTAATGGGTGGGTTTTTTCCCCCTCTCTCCAGAGGCAATGATTAGTGAGATGGGAAACAAAGCCAGGGGAACCCACCAATCACTTTCCTTAACAGGCCACATTAAATCAGTAGTGACAAGAGGACCAGTTGCAGCCTCCTTCTGTGGCAGAATAGAAATTGGCAACGAGAGCAGCACGTTTTATGCTGGCTTGTCATACTTTACTGCTGGAGAATAGCACTTTAATGTTTTGCCCTTAGTACATTCATTTACCAGAAGCTTACAGTTTCACTATATTTTACAATTTATTGTGATAAAACAAATTATCTTCTCTGCAGTCATGAGCAATTCACTTCCTTTTTCCTTCTTTGATGCAACTATAGAAAGAAATTAGGTTTCATGTTTAATATTGATTAACCATAATTTAGCAGTACGTTCATAAGCTGATGTCTAGCTAATCTTGTAATTATGACTTCCTTGAGCTGCAAGGAGTCATATATCTTAGATACAACAAATAAATCTTGGTTGCTCTTCCACCTAAGACAAATATTAATTTCACACTTCTTAATACTAAATATTAAAATATTAAACCCCAACCAGTCATTTTGGAAAGATTTTATTCTCAAATGGCATAGATCCTTCTCTAGTATAATGACTGTAGTTGTGAAAATAACAGAATAGCTTTAATTGCATATTTTGTATCTTATTGTATATAATATTTAAATTTACATAGTGTTAGCTCTTATGTTAATAGTTTCCAGTGCTTTTTTTGTCATAGAATGCACGGAACGGCGTTCCGGCACCTTTTTTTGAACAGAAGAACCGGTTCCTTCTAAGCTGCCATGCGAGTGAGTTACGAGCGTTCACTTAACGCTCTCATGCTTCCCCCTCCCTTCCTGCCGCGCGGGACTCACCTGGAAAGAGGAGGACTCACCTCCTCTCTGCCACGGTTCCTGCTGCTGCTCCGATCTGAGGCCAGGGGACGCGTCCACAGCCCCCCGCGACCCAATCTGGGCTCCGGAGGCCTGGAAAAGACCTCTGCCGCCCGGATCTATGGCCACGGAGTAATTTTGCGGGGGGGGGGCCACGGCCCAATCTGGGCTCCGGAGGCCTTTTCCAAGCCTCCGGAGCCCGGATCCATGGCCGCAGAGCGATTTTGCGGCCCCCCAGCTGCCCGATCCAGGCTCAAACATGAATTTTCCTACACCATATATTTTCCTGTTAGGGGAACTTTGCTCATACTTCCTGATTTCTTCCACATTACTTGCTTAATCCAGAGTAGAAAACCTTTTTAAAAATGCTTTTCACAAAGGCTCTAGATGAGGCAGCTGTCAGAGCATTGCATCAGTTTTTTATATATTGTTTTTCTGTCTTTTGCAGGGATCTCTTCAGGGAGGGAGTCAAAAAGTTAATATGGGGGCCACATCCATGTGATTGAAGCCCCACCCTTTTTTGTGAGCATTATACATAGAAAAATGAGCAGGACTTTGTGGCTTCCATATTGACTTTTTTGACCTACCTGCAGTCTTGCACTGCTGTTCTTGCTTTGCATAGATGATGATTAAAAAAAGTAAACAATCACAGTGTGAAAACAACCCTTTGTTAGAAAAAAAGTTTCAAACTGGAAATACAAATAATGTAGCCACAATCTTTAAATGTCATTCTGAGGTCCTTTCTGTGGTTGACAGTATGATTTATATAAGTGGAGTCAAATCTATGAACAATTTTTTTAATTATTATTCTTTTGGTGACATCTAATATTCTCCAACAGCTAATGAAGCTGGAGAGACAGCCCTTGATGTTGCTAGGCTACTGAATCACACTACATGTGAAGATCTGGTAAGAAACAGCAGGTTCAACACAAACGTCTAACATTATCCCAAGGCCTTGACAAGTGGTGTCTGGATAATGTGCTCCAGACATAGCTATAGGCAGTATGTTTTCAAAATGCAAAGTATGTTGAAACTATTACAGCTCTGCTGTATATGTGTCTTTTTCCACAGCTTTTATCATAATTTCTTCTCTTCTCTAATAGGTGTTCAGTTTTATTTAGCATAGCACTTACCTGCAAATTATAAGAGCAGAACCATGTTAAGTAAAAATAAAAGCTAAAATATATTGAGTCATAATCACAACTACTTCAATTAAACTGTTTCTGTTTTTATATGATTTATGTGCGTGATTGTTGTACAAAGAGGATAGAATAACAGATTCTACTCGCTTGCAAACAAAAGTCTAGAGAATGTGTTTCTTTTTCTTTTGAATTAGTGAAAAGTTAGGTGTGTATTCACATAGACACACACACAAAAATATATAAAGGACGAAGAACATGAAGACAAAAAGAGACATATCTTCCCCTTGCTAGGCGTCTAGTAACCTCTATTAAGATAACCTCTATTATCTTAATAGAAAGCTCTATTAAGATTTCTTAATCACAGACAAACCATGCAATGCCTTCTTACACATCATAATTTTATTCATAATATTAAGGAAAGAACTGAAATGCCATGGTTTGGATACAAGCCCAATATCAGATGCAGCTTCCCCCCCCCACACACTATTTTTTAAAAACAGCTATAATAGGTAGGTTTTCATACCTCAGAAATAATGTGGTTGAAATCTCAAAATATTCAGTCCTCAGCCCTGAATTCATCCTGTGCTGAAGTTGGTCTTTTGATTTCTAAATCTATTTTTCCCTGTGAGATTTTTCAGTTTTTTGTTCTTATTCTTGTTTAGCTTAGTTTTGAGTATTTGAGAATTACTTTTTAAACATTCCCTAACTTAATGTCTGAGAAAAAAGCCAAGTTTCAATGCATTTTGAAAGATAGGCAGAATCAGGGCCAATCAAATATCAGGGGATGCTGTTGTAAAGGCGGCAATAGAGAAAGCATGTCTCTGAAGTCCCACAAGGTGATATTACCTAAGCCAGTGTTTCTAATCTCACCAACCTCAAGATATGTGGATTTCAACTTCCAGAATTCCCCAGGCATCAGAGAATTGTGGGAGTTAACATCCACACATCTTAAAGTTGCTGAGGCTGAGAAACACTGGCCTTATGCAATGGAGCTGGAAGTGATAGAAAGTGTTTCTGCTAGGACTACAGCTGTAGCTTTCTGTCTACCAATACAATCTGAAAAAGCTCAGTGGAAGGAGTTCACTTATGATGTCTACCTTTGGGACTGAATGGAAGTGGAAGGAAGAAGGCTGCACCACTGATAGAGAGATGATTGAAAGAGCATTCACTTATATCCTTTGATTTTATCTAACAAATGCAAAATAAAAATCACCTTGAGAATTTTTGTGAAATTCTTCTTTGAAATTTCAAAACACCTTCTCTTCTACTGAATTGAGCTAAAACTGAAAAAGCAGAACAATTGTTCTACGTAAGACTACTCTGAGTACATAGCACAGTATTTTATAGTAGTTGTGTAATTACATATCTAAATATTCCTTCCCTTTGTTTTCTGCTGCTTCCTAATTTCCATTGAAAGTCCCAAATGCCAAAGAAAACAGATGTTAGTCCAGTGGGGTTAGAAATGCTTGGAATATCATTATGAGCAGAGATGTTCTGTATCTTCCAGCTATTGCAGGCTGAAAATAATCAGTTCAATATGCGTGCCCATGTTGAATATGAATGGCAGCCAGGCCAAGAGGAGATGTTTGAAAGTGATGATGAACTGGATGAAAAGGTAAGATCTCATCACTTCTGGTCAGGCTGAAATGTGTAACTATTATTATTTAATTGATATAGTATAGATTTGGTACCTTATTAACAGATTACTGATCTTTTATTGGATATATTTTCTGATACCAATTCCATGAAAACTACCTAGATATTTATCACAGTCAATGAATTATAAAATCAATGAGGTCCTGCCTAATTTCTTAGACTATTTTGATATTCCAAGGCCATAGTCTTGCATTATGTTTTTGTTATTGAATATCAGGGGCCTTAAGCATATTTCATTCTGTGGTTAAGATGCCACTCACAGATTTTCATCCAAAAGTTGTGCTCCAGATAGACTACCTGTTACTATATATTTAAGTCACCATTTTAAAGAGGATATTTTTCCTAATACAATGGTCTCAAATGTGATGATAAATGTAGCAGTTTTATAAATATACAAATATAAAGAATACTACCTTTAACTTCACTTTTCCAGTAATGTAGTCTGCTTGTATGTTTCAGCCCTGGCTGGTGAAAAAAGATCGCTTTCATCGCCCACAAAGCTGCTACAATCTTCCTGGGCCAGCCTCTCAGTCATGGAAGAATCCAGCCGACTTTTTCAGAGGAACCAGTCCAGCATCCCAGGACAAGTGTCATGACTTATATGCCATACCACATGGCTGTAGATCTGCTGCAACAGCATTGCCCCCCACCTCTGCCTGTCCAGGCCCTCCATTGCCACCACGTAATGCCTCCAGAGGTAAGACAATGGTTTTTTGGTACACCTTTGTATAGTCTTGGAATTATATCAATTTTTTTTAAAAAACAACACCTTAATTTTAGTAAAAGTACTAATCTATTTTAATATTTAATGCAATCTTTGTAAAACAACACACTTATGTTTTAATATAAATACAGTAGATGAATCTGAGGATATGATTAACCTATTCTCCTTATTTGCTTCTTACAGTTGATTAAGATTGCTGTAATTGAATTTGTTTCTCAGCCCCCAGCTTCTCTCCTCCATCACCCCCAACCAGCAACTCTGCCTATCCTGTAGATACAGCAACTAAAAGAGCTGTGCCTCCTCCTCTGATCATTAGGCATAAGCGGACCTCCTCAGAGCCTCTCCCCTCTACGCCACTGAATCACAGTCCTTCTGATGGTAAGAGAGCCTACTGAATCACTTCTCAAGTGGAAAATCTACTCTTGTGGTATGTTTCTGACTCATTAGACAAAGTTCACTTCATAACAGAGAAAAATAGCTTTGATTCTGTTTTTTATTAGATTCTAGATCTTTCTCACTTCCAGGGCGCTGCTCTCCAGAAGGAGCTTCTCCTAGGAGTTTGAGGTAATTGTGTACATGTCATATGCAGAACTGAATAATAATGCTACCTGCCTGAAGCTGGGTTTGCTCTGAGGGTACATCCTAGTTTTGAATAGAGACTAAGAGTCTTACGTTGATTGTGCGTGAGGTAATGGGAATATAAAAGTTACTCTGGCCAAAATAGTCATTATCACTGATCTTCTTTTTTTTACCAGCTGGGACTGTGGAAATCTCTTAAGGGTATTTTGTGAATGCAAATTTAAGCTACTTTGCACTAGACTGGGAATATCTAGACAGAGGATATCATTTAGATACGTTCAGTAGCAAGTAATAAGTAGATGATTATTCAACTATATATACATATACATACAAACATACATACAGTATATATGTACATATGTATGTATGTATGTATGTATATATGTATGTATGTAATGTATGTATGTATATAATTTTCCTCTCCCTCTTCCTCTCCACCTACATTATTTCCCTCAGTTCTCAGCCATCTGAACTCTCTGAAGGGGTGGATTCCTGGCAGCAAAGTAAGAGAGTTTCTTTTAAATATACTATTTAGTTGTAACTGAGAATTGTTATCTCTTTCTTCAGGGAGGCGTTTCAGTTGTGAAAAAAGTTAATTTACATAACTTCCTGCAATAGTTGGGTGGGGGAGGAAGATGGAAAAAAATACTTTTCAAGTTTTATCATTATGAAAATAAGTGCTACCGAAAGTGCAATTATATGAATGCTATAAACTCTGCAAAGTTAGCAGGTAGAAATTAATAGGGAAACGTTTTCCCATCCAAGCTCAGAAATATTTATCAAATTATTTAAACACAGAAGGTCACCTACTTCACAGTTTATCCAAAAATAATAATGTTATAAACTATTTATTTGATAACTAATTTTGATCAAAATCTCTGATTTGGAAATTGAGTAGTTACAGGTGGAACATATCAAAGAATGTTTTTTTTCCTGGGATAAAGTGGCTACTGCCATATAAAGGTAATCCTAACTGCTTTAAAGTATTCTGATAGATGCTACATATTCCTTCCAAAACACATTTTGCACTTCAAATCTGATTTCTTTCAGTCACAATAAATACTTTTGATTTCTTGTATAATGTCATTCCCATCTTTAAAACCAGCAATCCCCAAAACAATAAAAGCAAAACAATCACTATAATATCTCTTGAGGCCCACCAGCTATGAGGACACTGAGATTATGGTGTACAGCAATATTTCTTAACCTCAGGAACTTTAAGATATGTGGACTTCAACTGGGATTTCTGGCTGTCAATCAACATAAAATTGCCAAGATTGAGAAACACTGGTCTAAAGGTTGCCTACCGTAATCTGTGTTGGAAGAGACACCTTTTATAGCATACTTCTGTGGCTCAAGAGAAGCCATTTTGGCTATGAAGTTGAACCAATGCTCTATACAACAATCCAAATTATAGCAATGGCTGCACAGTTATTCTTGAATGTGTTCAGTGAAGAGGAATCTAGGTAAACACTATCAAATTGGACATTTTCATCACATTCAGACAGTATTTGTCTTAAGCAAAATCACTATTCCAAGTTCACCCATTTAAGAAGAACAGACTGTTATCTTCTTTGTGAAATCTCTAAAGATACTGAAAAGTGCTGTTCTGTTTCTCCTTGGTCATTTCCTTCAGTATTGGAAGAGTCCGCTCAAAATACATATTAAAATCTATGTCTCCAGTAGCACATCAACACCAGACGTCAATAGGAAATGGCCAGGTACTACAGGAGTGATTCTCTCCTCTCCCCCCCTCGTCCTTTTATATCAGGGGTGTCAAACTTGATTTCATTGAGGGCCACATCAGCATTTTGGTTACTGTTGGGGGAGGGAATGGGGCTGTGTGGCCAGCTCTACGTCGCTCAGGTCGGGGGCCACCTGTGGGGGGGATCCGGGGGTCTCTGGTGGAGGGGGTTAGGGTTAGGCTCCTTCCCTCCCTCCCTCTTTCTCATTCGCATCTCCTTCTTTCTCTTCTCTTCTTTTCTCTTCTCCCTTTCTCCTCACGGCTTCTCTCACAAAAAGCCTTTTCTCTCTTTCTCATGCACACGTCCCTCCAAAATCCTCCCCATTATCATGCACACACCTCTCCAAAAGCCTTTCACCCCCCCTCTCTCTCACCGCTTCTCTGACAAAAGCCTTTTCTCTTCTGCCAGTGTCTTTTTCTCTCTCCTTCTCCCGCCAAAACTGCCTCCTTTTATATCCCTTCCTGTCTCCGCCCCCCCTCCTTTCTCTTCCTGGTGAGCCAGAAGTGCTGATCCTGGGGCCTTTGTCTCACCCCAGCAGCCCTGCAGCTCCTGAGGACTCTCTCACGGCAAGTCCTGCGCTGCGCCGCTTTGGCTCATCCCCGCTACACTTGGCTAGGCTGGGCAGGGCCGCATACCACCTGCCAAGTGCCAATGTACCACCGGTGGTACCACCGGTTGAAAAGCCCTGGTCTACAGGGTAGTTCTATTTCCTGTGTTGTTTGGATGCATGTAATTTGCTCCTGGAGGGATGGGCTGCAAACTATGAATGCCTTTGTATCATTACACTATAGAGTCTGGTGGCAAGCCACTGCGAATATCTGCGTAAAGCCACAATAAATCCTCCAGCACAAAGTGTGTCCTTGCTTTGTCCAGTCAGATTTATTATATTCTGTCTGTGCCAGCATCCTAAATAGCTTGTGGTTATTTGAGGTTCATGGGACTGGTTCGCATCCCATCTTCTTCAGGATTAGTTCTCCTGCCAGCTACTCACTTTTGGACCACTAGAACTGGTTTTCAACTATGATTGATTTATGGTCTCAAAATATTCTAGAATTATGTCTTCTCATCATAACAGGTATCAGTTTTTTTGGCACAAACAGCAAACTTCAGAGAGAAAGAATAAATGGGGGCTCTGACCCTCCCAGAAAATGTAAAGTTATAGCTTTATATTACAGAGCACACTATCATGAAGGGAATAGATACTGACATTAGGTTCATCACATTGTGACAAATAAGCTTACCATAAAATGAGGTAACTAAGAATTTAATCTTGCATTCTGTCAAGCTTCAAGTGCCCATTTCTGGGCATCATCCTAATACATCCCAACATACATTGCCCCCTCTCTCTTTCTCCCTCTCTCCCTCTCCCTCTCTCCCTCTCCCTTTCCCTCTCCTTCCTCCTCCTCCTGCCCTCTGTCCCCTTCCTTAAACCTGCTCCAGTTTCTCTCAATCTTTATTTAAATATGCCTAGAACCAAACACAAGCAAGAACCTGACCAGTGAAGAATGGAAGAAAGTTATGATTTTCTGTTGTTTGCAAACAATATCTTTCTATTTCTCAGGAACTCAGCAATGATACAGCAACTGTTAAGGGCAGCAGGATGTTCAATCAACAACACTGGTTCTATAACTCAGGAGTGGATAAAGTGTTCATTCTCCTTTCTCCTTTCAGAAGAATCCACTCTTTCAGAAGTGATCCATTATGTGTCCTATATTGTATGGGACAGTAAATAGTATTGGATCAGAGTGAAAATTGCACAGCATTAAACACACCAACATGCATTCTGCATAATCATTCAGATTATCCAAAAAATGAAAATGACATATCTTTTTACATTGCAGCTGCCTCAAAAGGAATGAAGATTCCTTCTGAGTCAAACCAAAACTCAAGAGAGAACCACTGGTCTTCTTCTCAATCTCCTGAATCATCAGATGACATTCCTCCACCACTACCAAAAAGGGGATACATGGTATGTTCTTAAACTTAATATCCTGAGGTTATTTTTGCTTAGAATACCCATTTATGGACTAAGGTAACTATCTTCTTCTGATACAAAATATCCTATACTATCTAAATATATATGAACCCATATTCAGATAGGTTTGGGGGCAATTAACTGTTCAATACTTCAATTAAAAAATAGATAATACCACAGTGCATAATTATGTGCATTGAAATATTTAGCAATTAGGAAATTCATTGTGTGATGGTCTCATCTTACAAGTTTAGGTCTTCTTCACAATATGATTGAGATTTCATTTCATAAACTGGTATCAATAAAAATCCAATCAGCTTGGGTATATGGATGCATGAGACACATGCAGAAATATATAAATTATCTTTAAAAACCCAAAGATATCTACTGTTCTGAACATTTCTTCTTTTTATTTGCCTTATATTTGTATGATTAGCTTTTGCAATTCTATGTGACATACAATATCCATACTCTTAAGCTTTTTGCTTATGGTAAACTGTTTGCTTATGGCAGAATACATCCTGTCTGCATCGTGTCAGAGCCCTTTATGATTGTCAGGCTGATCATGAAGATGAGCTCACTTTCAAGGCTGGAGAAATCATTATAGTAGAAGGACAAGAGGACTCCAACTGGTGGGTAAGTGTTAATTTGATTCTCTATTATTATTATTGGGAATTCCTTATTGAGCACAGAACACATCCCATAAGACCAGCTTCAGGTTTGGGACAAAGACTCTGTGAAGGAGTTTTCCTACTAAGTAATTTGGCCTATTTTTGGCAATGGATAGCATGGCAGGTGTATATCAGGCACCAGCAGACACTGGAATATTCTGAGTATTTAGCATCTATTTTTAGATGGTGTCTAACTTTTCAAAAAGTCTTCCAAGAATTATATTAATTTTCAGTTATGCCTTAGAATAATGTTATATTAGAACCATTGTGGGAAACTAAAAATGGTAAATAGATTTAGTTGCCTGGCAGTATTCAGAATTCTTGGTCTGCTACAAAAAAAAAGGTACAATGGAGCTCAAGATAAGCATTAAAGGGGTTAGGTACAGACTCGTCCCATCTAATGCAGAGTTACCCAATGTTTCCGGGTTTGTGGACCAGCGGGGGGGGGGGGGGAGAGGGGATGGTTCTGAGTGAGCAGCTGGCAAGCACATGCACATACAGCTCCATTTGCACAAGCGATGTGCATGTGCACCTGCCGCTCACGCAAATGAAGCACACGTGCACGCACTTGCCCTCTGCTCGGTCAAGTGAGGATATGTGCGTATGTTCATGGGCTCGCTGGCCTTTTCCACTTCCCGTTTGCAATTCCCTCATGGTCCACTAGGTTGGAGACCCCTGATCCAATATATCTCTATTCCAATATGTGGGAAATGATGGGATCAGAAATACTGATAAGCATGTATATCTTCTTAAAGAGCTTCTAATTATTGTGCACTGTTCCTGCTGTCTGTTAAAAGTCTTGGCTTTTCTTTTCTTTTTTCAGCATGGCAGGATTGAAGGATACCCTCACAGAAAAGGTGTCTTCCCAGTGTCATTTGTTTATATACTACCTGAATAAGAATACATCTAATTCATGCAAAGTACAATCCACTCTACTGTAAAAGGGCCTCCTGCCCTCTCAAAACACATGCATTAATCTGCAGTCAATAGTTGTTCAGAAACACTTATTGGAATTAAATACAATTCATTGGCACTGAAATGTCATACAGAGGACAAACATCTCCTCCTCAAGTCATTGGCAAGAAGTCCATTGAATTTTTTAAAAAATGATATCTGAACTGCAAGAGCTTTTTGATGAACTCATCAAACATACCTGTGGGAACAGTGCAATTTCTTGCTGTCACTGTTCGTGCATGAATGCAAGCGGTACGTGGGTACCTTTCAAATGCCTCTGTCATCCATCTGTTAGACTAGAGAATGATTTAAGCAAAAAGACTTCACTGTTCCAAAATTTATCAGTATACATAATAATATAATTCACAATAATAAGAGATAAAGAGAGAAATGAATCAAACATGTCATAAGAAGATAATGCCTGTGCCTACTGTTTATTTCTAAATATCAAACATGTCATAAGAAGATAATGCCTATGCCTACTGCATATTTCTAAATGTCAGAAACACATGAGAAAAAATGCAAATGTATAGTGTTTCTTTATTCTTCTCTTACTTGTATTCATGAAACATGGGGGAAAACATTGTCAGAAATAATGCTTTAGGATGTCTATGGAGATTCTTAGTCATCCAGGTCATGGCTGTCCCAAAGGTGCTTTTTCAAAAGGCAAGTGGACTTTGTTTTTCCTTGAAGACATTTCACTTCTCATCTAAGAAATGTCTTCATTTTAAGGAAAAACAAAGTCCAGTTCCTTTTGAAAAAGCATCTTTGGGGCAATGCTTTAAGTATTGCAAAATTCCAGTATATTAGTTTTTGAAGTAAAATAATCATGTCATTTCTGATTTGACTGTTTGTAAATCTGCATGTGCAATGTATTCCATAAGAACTCCTACTAAAGGATGAAGAAGAATGGGAGAAACTTACTTGCATCTAAAATATCAAAAAATAGAAATCACAAAATATATTTCAGTTTATGCAAACCCACCCAGTCCTTTCTTGAAAACATTGTTTATTATGGAAAGAAAATAATACATACACTAATTCAGAGTCTTTTAAATTTTCCAGTTAGATGCATTCTTCTACTATTCATAATAAAGTCTTAGAATAAATATGGTATATTGAAATTTCATTTTCCCCAAGTTCACAACAGTTCTTTTAAATCTCCAAAATTGTTTCTAATAATGCAAAATAATGCTATTAATGCAGAATTCCTCTACTTGCTATTATGTTACTAAAATAAATACAGTACTCCAAATGTCTTAATGGTGCTTTTTATTATAGTACTTCTATTTACTAAGAATGTGATATTCCACCTTCAATAGCAATTTTGTTCCTTGTTCCTGAACTGAATATAGGTCATAATTATATCTCTTATCAATGTCTACTTCACTGATAAGATTAGAAAATGTTGACACTGAAAATGGCAGAACTATATACTATTTATTTCATCTCTTTGAATTTTTTTATTTTTGTTCAAATTCATTGTCAAAAATTATCTCTGTCCTCCTTTATATTAACAGTATTTTGGCAAGTCATAAGTTGTTGTTAATATAATAGAAGAATCCTATTTTTATTTATCCCCTTCCCCATACAAATGTTTTTTGAGTGCTACTCTGCTTTGATCTTTTTTCATATATATCTTTGCTGTGTTGTTTCCAGTATAAAAAGGAAATGTTCTCAAAAATAGAATTGGGAAGTGGCCATACACTGAAAAATATAACTGTTTATGGAACCCATATTTTTCTCCTTTCATGTACATAAATTATACTAGGGTAGTAAAGTGATTCTGAATGAGATGCAAGCAGGAATGCTAATTCTAAATAGCAACATGAATACAAACTATTATGTAATTTTAATGTTACTGAAATTTAATAAATAAAACTAAAATTTAAAAACCAGAATGCCAATGAGTAAGTAATATAAAAGGAGTACACTGAGATAGTTCGGACATATGGAGGAAATGAATTAAGATCCATTGCAAAACAAAAAAATCAAAAAAAAATCAAAGGAAGAGTAAATGGGTAAAGAGGGAGAACAAGAAGATTATGACTGGAGGGAGCTATTTAGTTTCTCAAAAAGAGAAAAGTGGGAATTTTAATGAACAAAAGGCAGCATATGAAGTAGTATAAGTACATGATAGAAGTAAAAATGGTTTGCAGACAGGTATGGAGAGATATAGTGACTGGTTTGGGTGTAAACCAGATTTGTTTTCTTTTTAAAAAAAAACTCATACCACTAATTTCTTTGACTTATTATTTTTACTTGCAATCTATACTTGACGTAATGTAATGGGTATGTGTGTACATATGCATAAAACTGATGATTGTGACTTTATTAATTTGAATCTTACCTGAGTATTTGCATCCTCACATGCATACTGCAGTAACATAAGAAATAATAATAATCTCTAATTTTAAATACAATTTATAAAAAGCTTAAAAAAACACCACTATAAATGATTCTGGGAAAAATCTCTTAACGGGACAACCGTTAATGATGTGCTGAAGAAAGTTGAAGGACTCAACCTATCAGTTTGCCTACCACACATTGCACACACAAAATCAGGACATCAAAATCAGGACTCACAATCGATGCAGGATAGGGTCTAGAAATAGAGACAGTATTGTGGGTATTGTTTTCTGCTGTCCTGAGTGATAGAAAGTCCCTTATACCAGAAGTTGGAAAAGGCCCTGAAAAGTCATCTAGCATAACTTACTATTTCAAGAAAAGATCAACAATGGTGAGAAAGCTAACTCTCATTACTAAACTTCAATGAATGATGTCCCTGAAGAATGTAGTACAAAAACAGCAGTATGGGCAGATTCTACGTGCTGTAGCCAAATTTTATGGCCTCAGTTGCAAAAGGAATACAACTGCCAAATTAATAACAACAAACTGTGTCATGGTCAACTAACAACTTAATCACCGAGCATCTGCTTGTTGTGTCACATCTGCAAACAGCTACAGGAAACCACTTCTAATTACAGTATGTTTCAAACACGTTTCCTTTTTTATTGCTTAAGCTGATCTGTTTTAGGAAGAGAATGCACATTTTCAAAAAGGAAAAAACATATCAGTTATACTGTTAAATCTTTTTGCAAATGTTCTCCTCCATCTTACCAGAATCTGTAAATTGTAGCCTATGGCTGGGGAAGATTAAGATTTTTTACTAAGAAAAGGAGAATAAATAAGAAAGGGCTTAAACATTCATAGAAACGAAAATACTATTTGTTGGCATGAGGTCTCCATTTAGGAAGTGCAGCTTTCAGCACAAGTGAGTATACTGCAAACCTTTTTTCAATTTGTCTCATTAACAAGCTGCACACTAATTAGTGCACTGTGATGTGCATCTATGTAAGATTGAGTTTTTCCTGAAGAATCTTTTGGAATAATTCTGCTAGCAATAGATTTTATCAGGCTATTGAAAGTATGGGATTATAACACTTCAGTTTTTCCCAGTTAAGTGTTTATTTAGGGCGGCTTTTGGACACACTCAAATATGTTCTCTTTCATGCTAAAGAAAAACTAGAAAATTGCTTTTTAAGTGTACATTACTATTAACAGGTTTTGTAAATGCATTACAGAACATTCAGGCAATAGGAAGAACATGAATTTAATTTGCCTTGTAAACTGCCTGTAGAAATGTTACTAGAATTGTTCTTTCTTTTAGCTAACAGCCATTGCATTATAAATATATAAAACCCCAAGGGGTGATAGAAGTGATAGCAGGATAAAAAAAAGCTTGATTTGTGAAAGCATTTTGCTGTACTACTGTTGATTTATGTTAATGAATAAATAGACTTATAACACTATATAAACTAACAGAAATTTTTGCACAAGCTTTAATTTATTCCACTTCATGGGGATTATACTGTACTGTATTATCTGACAAAGCACTCTATAATCACAAAATGTTATACAATAATAAATTGGTCCATCCTTTAGGTGTTAAATATAACATTGTTAAAAGTAATGGAAAATAATAAAAGGATTACCCCTTAGAAATGTATTCTAATATGCTAGCCAGAACTCGTCCATTCACAAGCTCTTTTCCTGGCATTGTATAAATCTAGGACTTACATAAGATTGTGCTTCACGGTGCAATATAGAATCTGACTTTTATGACTGTCAATGTATGAAATTTGTTAATTTTATTACACACCTTTCTTGATACCAAGAAGTGAGAGTTCAGTGGTCTTTCAATCTAGGATTACATATTCCGGATGCAACCAAATCTTAAAGATTCCACCCCCCAATACATGTATTATTCTATATTTACATGCATATAAGTATGTGTTTATGTGAATTATTTATTTTTAATTCATTTCACAACAACTATATGAGCAATGTAAAAAAGAACAGGGCCTGGACAATTGCCCACTAATATTAAATAACTACTGATTAAAATAAATATAACTAGCTGTCTGTAAGATGAGGGATGTTAGCTATCCCAGTAATTGATTCCTGTCAAAATATACCAGTTATTCTTTCTCTCTGGGAGTGTCTGCTTTTATGGCAATATTATGGCCACCATCTTAACTTTTTTTAAAACATTTCCTGCAGATGCTACTGTCTCTTTCACACTCAATCCATTCTACACACAGGCTCACCCAAATGTACATAACTATCTACTTCCTCTTCTCTTCCCAGCAGGAGGAGGGAAAAGGGAGGGGGAATCTGGATGTAAGAGGAACTGTCTAATTGATAGGAAGGGAAGGGGATGAGGAGAGGAGACTGCTAACTGAACATGTTAAGAAAAAAATGGAAAGAAATCTTATATTCTTAAGAAAAATGTTTAGGTCAACAGACAAGCAACTCCTACTACAAAGTACTTCTCATTATTCATCAGTTGGTCCACAGTTAGTTGCATTTCCTACTGATTTGCCTACTCATGCTAAAACCTCTACCAGAAGTCTTTGAATGCTAGCTGATTAATTTATATCCCAGTTTAGGTGACCAAATCTGAAATACAAGCAAGGAAATATGCCTACTCCCCAGAATCCCTTGGTGACTTCACAGCTTTCTCAAAATGTGTGGGTCCAAAATTCAGTGGTCCTTTTGCATTTTTAAGAATTGAAGAAGTTAAGGGGAAATTGTTACATTAAGATTTGCAGATGTTAAGGCATCCTTTTCAGTCTTTGAAGTTCTTCTAATGTCTCCACCCACTTTCAGTGTGTGAACTTTGATGTGCCATTCAAAGCCTGGAGTGAACCTCAAATTGAAACTTGCATCTCTTATATTGGTTAAAACTGTTCTTGGTGTGAGAAACAAAGAAGTTTAAAAATAAAAGGTTTAAATTGTTTAACAAATAAGGGATTAGTCAAGCCAAAACTGCACCTAGGCATTGAATTCCAGGAAGCTTGGCTATAGGAGACACTTAAGCTTAACAATTGATCCTTAAAGGGGGAACAGTAAACAGGACAAAAGGATGGGAAGAAATTTGAATTGATGTAATCAAACGAAGGGAGGGATAATGTATTCTGACTAGGGGTCTCGGACAGATTGTAAACCTAGAGGGCCTATCAAATGGGACCGAAGGGGAGGGAACGGGGCGTCGCGATAGAACTGTATATAATATTATGAATTTGAATGCTTGTGTGTGGTCTCTGGTTTAGAACTTCCTGTTGAAGTCTCTCACCAGGATCCACCGCGCTTTGCAAATCGCTTTTCTATTTTTCTGCAGAATAAAACTCTTTTTCTTACCAATCCAATTTTGTTGGTGTTTTAATTCCATTTCCAACATTGGCATAATGAATAATTTGACTTGTCAACGTGGAAAGACATTGCACTTAACATATGAGCACAGAATAGTAATGCCATTTGGAGACAAATACATATTGTTGCAGGTTTACCAAGACGTTGATTTCTCCCCCTTTATTTATTTATGGTTTACTTAGTTTTGGTTTAGTATGCTGTGTAACCTATTCAATTGCTTGGTAAACCATCATTTTTTTGCTTTAGTGAAGAAACTGGTTTATTAGTAAACAATGATTATGATTTATCTTACTATGTCAAATCCAACTGGTAAATATGAATGTTGAAAGAAGTAATTGTTAAAATTTCTGCTCATCCATGTCTACAGCCACTCCTCCCTGCCCAAGCCAGTTGTCCCACTTGCCAGATGCCTGGTACACTTCTGTTTACAGAAGCAAGATGAGCCATTGCCAGAAATGTAGAACTTGCCACCTCTTGTTCTTGCTTCTCTTCTTCATATTATTTTTTTCCTCTCTCATTTGCTTCACCATGTGCTTTTTCTTCCTCTTTCATTTTGAGTACTTGTAACCCATTTCTCACTATCAAAGGTGATACCAGCCAGAGCATAGAATAACTCAAAGAAGTAGTGCAAGATCAGAAAACATGGAGAGAGCGGGCCCATAGAATCACCAAGAATTGGACATCATCATCATCAACCCACTTCTGCACATATTCTCAACTATAAATCTCATTGAATTCAGTAGAGTTGATTCCCAGGTAAATATGTTTCTCTAATTTCTGAAAATATCTTTTCTTGGTTATCCTTCCTTATTTCTCTTGTTCTTTTTTCTTGCCTACTATATTGTTTAGAACCCTATACAGGTAGTCCTCGATTTACAACCACAATTGAGCCCCAAATTTATGTTGCTAAGTGAGAAATTTGTTGAGTTTTGCTCCATTTTATGACTTTTCTTGCCACATTTGTTAAGTGAATCACTGCAATTGTTAAATTAATAACTCCGTTGTTAAATGAATCTGGCTTTCCCATTGACTTTGCTTGTCAGAAAGTCACAAAAGGTGACCCTGGGACATTGCAACCATCATAAATATGAACCAGTTTTCAAGCATCTGAGTGTAAATCACATGACCATGAGGATGCCGTCATGGTCATAAGTGAAAAATGATCATACGTCACTTTTTTTAGTGCCGTTGTAACTTCGAACAGTCACTAAACAAACTGTTGTAAATGGAGGACTACCTGTATTAGTTCTCTTTCTATCTGTTTAAATGTTATATGTTGTTTTCCTTTAGTAAACTTTTTTTCCACCAAAAACATCTGAATCCTATATAATTAATAAGAAAGAGTGAATGCTGTCTGGCGTAACATCACAAGTCAAGGGATTGGATCTTTCCAAAATGAAGTGATTGGGGAGTTTGGGAGCCTAACAATTCCTGGGAAATTCCATCTTTGACTCTGAAGACTTATAGTTCTCCCTTCAAAGGAAGTCTGCAATTTGGGAGGTCTCCTAGACTCACAGATCCTGCTTGAAATGCAGATAGCAACAGTAGCCAGGAGGGATTTTGCATAGTAACATCTTGTGCACCAATTGTTACCCTTCCTGGACTACAAAGTCCTGCTCACAGTCACCCAGGCCCTAATAATTTCCCATGTGTAAGGCAAGCTACATGGAGCTGTCTTGAGGAACATGAAGAAATTACAGTGATTGCAGAATGAAAAGTCCCACGCCGTGTAACTCACTGCTTTGGAAACTGTAGTGGTTACCAGTTGGTTTCTGAGATGATTCAAGGTGTTGATTGTTATATTTAAGACCATAAATGACTGTTTATTTAGGGACCAATTTCTGCCTATCTAATCAGATCAAATAGGGTCAACCACCTCCAAATCCCACCTCTAATCACTTGATGGAGTCCTGGACGCATACATTTTCAGTAGCTGTCCTCACTCTTTATAGCATCCTCCTAGTAGAAATTCAGTCAGCGTCATGTCTCCTAGGCTTCAGAAAAACTTTGAAGATTTACCTGTTTAGTCTTGCACAGAAGGAAAGTAATCCGTGAGTTGAAGGTGAGGTTGCGAACACATGTATTTTTTGATGTTTAGTTTTTTAAATTATTTTTTGCTTAAATGTATTTGGGGATTTCTAGGAGTGTTTATATGTTTATATTGTGAACTGCCTAGAGCCTGTGGGAATGGGTAGCATACAAGTAAATCAGTCAGTTAATAATTTACTGAATAAATGATTAAAGACTTTGTTGCTGGCTATGCTGCTGTGAGGAAAATTCCAAAACAATGAGACCACCAAGAAAATTGTCAGGACTCTTATAATTAATAAGGATATATTAAAATGGTCCTAACAGTTTTGAAGATTCACCCCCAAGGGCATCACAGCGAATCTGAGTTGTGGGGAAGTATGTAATCCATGGACGTGATTGACAAACAAATTGCTTTTCTTGGGCAAATTTTATAGCCCTTCAACCTCTTCACTCCCAGAGTTGGGTGCAGGTTTAGGCACAAGGGAGGGATATATATTAATGAAGATTAAATGTCTAGCACCCGGCTAAGAGAAAAGAGGGAAACAATTATAGAATTGGGGTTAGAACAGGAAATTTGTTATGTTGTTGCTTGTGAGATTAAATAGAAAGAGCTAGCTTGTCTTACTTTCACTGATTTGGCTGTACTCCAATTTGGATATATAAAAGTTTCAAATATATTAAAATGGCTGGGGGTGGGGAGTTTACAAAAATGTCAGAGTAGGTGTGAAGTGAAAAGTTTCTCAAAGAAGTTATCACTAAACTGAAAAATTCTTCATACTGATTTAGCAGTTAGTTGCTTTCTCTTTCTTTTTTTCTTTCAAACTACATCTATTATTTTTAGTGTTAAGAGCCTGCCACTTTCAACAAGGTTTCCTGGTTCTAATATAAACATATACCTATGAAAGTCACCATAGTGTCATATAAAGTTTCAAAACTGTCTTTTCTATTTATCTTTTTCTATTTACCACTCAGCAATGTAAATACAGGATTTTGCAATCTCTTTTGTCTTTCTAGTTCCCTGGAAATACTACAAAATTCTGGATATGTTTGAATATTACATATTTGCAATATTTTCAGGAAATATATAACTGGCTTGAAGCAGTATTTTTTTATGCAATTCCTACACATCATCAAAATTTATGTTTCAGTGCAGGTATTGTCTTATGAGCCATACCCCCTAATAAAGTGCTGTATGCTTAAATCACATTTTGGAAAGGTTACCATGAAGCATTGACTGTTTCACTGCAAAACATGGCTATATCCTCTAAAAGATAAAAAAAAAAATACTGGATGAGGTATACAGAAAACACAAGCTGATTGCATTACATTCTGGTACAAATTATATACGGAACAAAACACACTATGAACCTGTACTTGAACAACTTTGGATACTGAAACATAGAATCATTGGATTTTTAAATCTGTTTATTAATATCTAACAAAGTATATTCTACCATGACACATGGTATTGTCCTTTGAGATCTATGGATAATATTGACATATCATTTTGTGTGTTTCAGCATTCTGAAGATATGGCATCCCACTATAAGAATGTACTCAAAGAATGAATACAATCTACTTTGGTTTTTCTAGATTTTATCTACTTTGAAAACAATCTAATAATACCTGAATAAAGGATTTAGCTGCAGTTATATCATCCAGCATGATAATTTTTATTCTATCAAAGACGCTAAACTAGCAGTTCAAACTGAACTGATACAGTGAACAATGATGTGTAAGAAGAAGTTGTGGATTGTTCTGGCCTTATGTGTTGCACTTTCCATCTGGAAGATATATATTTCTGTTTCACCTTTGTCAAAAAGTCTTGATGAGTGGCTAGTGCAAGACTCATTCATGAAAGAGGAAATGTGTCACCATAACAGATGCATTGGCCTAAGCAGCTGGGATTGGTTTTGTGACCACTTTAATGCCTCAATAAACCGCCTGCTGATTCTTGAAAACTTTGATATCCCACCAGAGGTTCTTCAGTGGTGGCTGGTGAGTACTGCATCATATTACTAAGCTAAACAACTATATCTATTTAGAGAGAAAAATTGGAAAGAATATTATTCTCTCCACTAAGCAAAGTGTTGGTTATGTGTAGTACTTGTTCAGATTTGTCTTTCAGTGGAAAATAAATGATAGAGGCTTATTTTAGCATTTTATCTTTGAGTTCATTTTAACTAAGACTGAGCATAGCAAAAGCACTAAAGTCCAATAGAGTGAACATTCATTATCTTCATATACTGTATGTAAAACATATTTTACACAATTTGCCTTTTGCTTGCTTTTTTCCTGTACTTGTCAAAAACCTGGCTTCTCTTCTTTCCTCTTTTTGAAATATCTAGATTCCATTATCTTTTGGCGAGATGGATGAAGAAAGATAAGACCTGCTTTTGTTTCCTAACTGTAGAGAAACCATTCATTGTCCATTTAGCCAACAATCTCCCTGAATGTTGTTACAATCTGAATTCCATCAACATAGCATGGAACGAGCAGGCTTGGCAATGAGCAGGAATATGGGAGTTAGGGTTGAACAATTTGTAGAGGGCCATCGCCTCCCTGTCCATAATGTACATTATCTGAGTCAGCCAGTTTGGAAATCTTCAAGCTGTCCTTTGGTTTCTATTAACATTTCAGTTCTGTTCTCATGTCTTATAATGTATCTAAGGTATAGAACATTTTTTCTGTTTAGGACTACACTTGATGTTTGATGTGTGGTGAGTTATATTAACAATTCATTTTATTTTCTCTAATGGATATTTACTAGAAATTAACTAGACATATCTTCTGAAATGTTACTTTCTATATATTTAATATTTCTCTGCTTCTGTGTCATTAATCATTACCATTTTATGAATATTTTAAGTAAATCCCAAATTAATCAATCATGATTAAGAAAGAAGGATAACTCTATAAGACCAAGAAAACCATTTGGTAGGGAAAGATCAGCACTGCAATGAAAAATGATAAAGAATTTGTTTCTATCATATTGTGGGAAGTCAGCCCCCCCCAAAGAAGGAAATATTAAAAGAGCAGAAAAATATATTTCCTCAAAAGGATTTTAAAAGCAGAAACCAACCCTGCCCCCAAGTCTCTCTGTCCCAAGCAGAAGCCAGTTCTGTACAAATGCAGATGTAAACCATCAGAAAGGCCCTAGTTAGGAGATCAAGAAGACAAAGACACCTAAAATCTGCATACCTCACCCAAACTCTAAGAGTCATTAGCCCCAGCACCAGGGAAGCAGGATATGACCTTTGGGACATAATAGGATTAACCTACCACCATCAAGAATACCAGAAAGGCACACCCAGACTCAGGTCAGAATACGTGACACAGGAAATACAAAGCCTAAAACAGGAACAGGAAACTATTCCAAACAAAAGGCTCCAGAGGGTATAAAAACCTACTCCCCACATGTGCTCAGCCCTTTTTTCTCTCCCCTTTCCTGCCAGAACCATCTTTCTGTCTGGCTCTTCAATAAACTGCAACCTTCTTTCTAAAGCAGTCGCCATGTTGTTTATCCCCGGCTTGGATGGAACCACGATGAAGACTTTTCTTTCAACAATATGGATAAATTGATTCAATTTTAAGTTGCTTAATGCACTTGAACATACATTTCAGATTGGTAATATTTACATAACATATTAGGCTAGAATGTGACTGGCCGGTTTTTGGTTCAGCATGTCTTGTGAATAAGTCACATAGCCACTAATCCTTTTACCAAAAATTGCTCCAGGGCATTGAGGCTACACAGCTGTACCTTCTTCCATGTTTGTTAAAGAAATAGTGATCATTTTTCATGGTCAGTCTCCTACAGATATAGGTGCCACTTTTGAAATCAGTATTGACCAGTGTAGTTCAGAGATATCCAAAGGGTCTGTATTTCTTCCCCAAAGTAGATCATTTTCTTGGGCAAGTGTTATTGAAAATCCCTCCAGCCTGCTTCTAATGCTCTATTTTATTTCATCAGAAGCTACAAAGATCAAAAGATGGCAGCCAAATTCAGATGATAGTAAAAAATCTGTTTGACCTCCTTCAGTCACCCACTGCTAGAGTTCAGGATGTTGTTCATTGTGGAACCTGTGCTGTGGTGGGAAACTCAGGAAGGCTGAGGGGCTCTAAATATGGGGAGAAGATAGATTCTCACAAGTTTGTGATGAGGTAAGTAGAACAGAGCATATACGCAAAGAACGAGAGAGATCTGCAGCCCTCAATTTAGATTCAAAAGATACACCACAGATTGGTGCAGTCCTCTCCCAAGAGTGATATTTTCCTATTTCATTCTTTTTTTATTGTTATATCAACTAGTTTGACTGCCCTAAAATGGTAGGGAGTTGGGATATTTATGCCATGTTTGATTTGATTCAAAGGCGGTGTTTTGAATATGCAGGGCTATGAACTCAGCATATCTCTCTGATTTGTTAAAGCAGTAGCAGCAATAAAAGTGTTTTCCATGATCACACAACTCTGTTGGAATCCAGGAAAAGATGACATTGTATTAATGAGTCACAGACAGAAACTGCATTCACTTTCTGAAGCACTTTGAATCTGAATTAAGCCTCAAGCACTGCACAGCCTAATCCTCCAAATTAGAAATAAAGATTATAGCAATAGTAATCTTGCTCCCTTCTTTGGCATCTTTGTTAATTTTGCCAATTTTAATGTTAATATTTATTATTCTAATATTTTAATGGTTTTTATATAAGTTTTTTTATTCATTTTTTCCATACATACAATAGTAATTTTTCAACCAACATGCTGTTTGAGTTTACATGCTAATACACATTTAATTCCTAATCCTTTCTTTTTTCCTCCAGCCAATGGTAAAATAAATTCCAGGTTTGATAATAGTCCCGTTTCTTCTTTTTCTTTCAGTCTAATATTTTAATGTTTTATCTTGTTGCTTTTTACTTGCTTGTATGCCTCCTAGAGTCGCCTCTAGGTGAGATGGCGGCATATAAATTTAATGATGAAAAGTAAAAAACTTTTAAAGTGTATATATAGAAAAGATGTAATTTCCTCTATTGACAGCATGTGGCCATCAACAAATTGACAATGAAAGAATGACCATTACCATTTTAAAAACATTTTTATCCTGATAAATGATCCTAAGTTTGTAATCAGGAATCTAATGTGTTGCTGCTATGAGCAGATATTATAACTGGTTACTGTAAGACTCTATTGTCTTAGGGAAGAAAAAGGTATGGGCCAGGTATAGAGATCTCAGTCTACATCCAGTTGGGGGTTAGAAAATCCCCATTTCTAAGGGTAGGTGGTATACATTTTGTTATATAGATGGCTGCATATACTTTGCCCAGCATGTCACATTCCCAAAATAGGGACCTAAAGTAGGCACCATGGGGCAAGTCTGAATTTTTTTAAGCCATGAAATGAATGCCTTAACATTATCCAAGGTTTAAAATTTGCCCCTTAAAATCCACCCCAAATCCTAAATTCTCTTGAGACCACAAAAGGCATGCTGCATGCAGCTTATGGACCACATTGTGTACTTCTAGCACACAATATATATTATAACCACATGAGGAAATAGATAGTCTCAAGTTAATAAAGCACATTGAATATCATGTAGGTGATATCCATAACTTTATCTGGATCTGTGACTTAGATCCAGGTTTTGTACTTAGTAAATTTAAGTAATGATTTTTCCCATGTGTGTGACCTAGGTATCTTGAATAAGAAAATTCTCATTGGTTTTTTTTTTTAATATTCTCCAAGAATGAACACTGCACAGGTTACAGGTTTTGAGGAAGATGTTGGTACACGAACCACACACCATTTCATGTACCCAGAGAGTGCTGTGAATCTCCACCCTAATGTACATCTTGTACTAGTCCCTTTCAAACCCCTGGATCTCAAATGGCTGGCCAGTGCCCTTTCAACAGGAGATATCCAGCAGTAAGTATCCTCCCTAAGTAGATGCAATATAAAAGGCTGGGCAATTACATAGTAATGTCATGCTATCAAGCATTCCTAGTGGTATTAGGATATCAAGCATGATTCCATTCTTGGATGGCAAACACATTTCTCACTATATCAGGTATCTGTCATTATCACTTATTAAAAAAATTTCCAATGAAACTGGTTTTTCATAAATGGATTTCAGTCTACCAACCAGAGGAACAAAAATAAAATTATGGTTAAAATCAGAAGTCTCCTTATTTGGGGCTACCATAGACTACTATAGTTCTCTTTCTACAATGTTGATTAAAAGAAAATCAAATAATGTTAAATGGTAAAGATTCTTCCATTCTTTTCACAGAACATACAAAAGAGTTAAACGATTTATTAAAGCTGATAAAAGCAAGGTAAAGTGTAAATGAAAAAAAAGCAATAATGCATTTATTAACTATTACAACTCTTTTCATTTTTTTGTGGATTAAAAATAATCGGCATTGGAGTCCCAACTTCATAAATAAAGTGTATGTATTGTTTTATATTTATCTTATACATTAAATGCATAATATTTCAAGCTGATAATATTCCTTGCTAAATAATAAAATATGGGAGGCAGAAGAAAAAAAGTTATGGAGGCCACCATACACATTCTTAACAGTCAAAGCAAACTTGTACTAGGAAGGGTCCAACTAGGAATCTCTTAGGAATATGAACTGTTCTCGTTCCAGCTACAGGTGTGGTATTTTGTGGTACCTTGGCCCTGAAACCATGGAATAACTGCACATACTGTCAGGGGCTGATGTGTCCAGGGAGAGGGGATCACCCAATCTACTTTAAGGCCTAGGGAAAATTAAGGACTTTTCTTGCTCTGGAGTTCTTATAAATAAATAGATAAATCTGAGGAGGGATCTATGATCAATCTGGGTGACTCTTGTCTTACAAAATTATCTTCTTAGATTCTAATAATTCACCCTTATTTCCTGAAATATATCCAAGACAAATGGACATGGCATCATGGAAAGTATCCTTCCACTGGGTTGATTACACTGATTTTTGCCATCCATACTTGCACACAGGTAAGTGCTGTAGAAAGAACCACCCCTCTTAACTCTGTAAATCAGGTGTCCCCAACTCCTGGGCTGTTGCCCAGTATTGGACCACAGCCCATTGGCAACTGGACCGTGCGGCGGGCCACCAGGTGAATGCGCGAAGTTCCAAGGGAGCTTTGCAAGCGTTCCCCCTGCTTGTGCAGAACCATTCCCTTCCCCCTCCCCGCCACCTTCGCCACTGGTCTGCAGAGCCAGGGAGGTTGGGGATGGCTGCTGTAAAGGGGTTCTGAGCTAAACGGCTCTTGAGTTCCTATTGCTTCACTAACCATTTTTAGCTCTGTTCCTAAAACAATTTCTCTTTATTTATTTAGTAATATAAATCTTGTTGGGAAGCTACTAAATGGCAGATTGTATGTGGCCAATTGATAGGACACTTTGTACTTTAGTCACCAAAATAAAAAAACTATGACCAAAAAATAAATTCAACCTACTATTCAACATGAGTTATATTTTAACTACTTGCCGTTTCACTTTCCACTTTGCAAAACCCATATATAACTTTTGAAAACAAAGAGTAAAATTGACATTTGAGGAGGGATATAAATTATGCAACTCTGGCATTTATGTAATGCAATAGACCACGTGTGTCAAACTCGCCGTGTCACGTGACGCGACGTATCGTGGCTTTTTCCGCATTGCTGGAGCTAGGGTGGGCACGGCCTCCGTATGATGCCACTGGCCTGCGGGTCAGCAGTTTGACACCCCTGCAATAGACTATAGTGAGACAGGCAACCTAATACAGTATTTTTGATGTTTTCTATTTCAAAGCTCATCTATTTCATCCAGCACGGCAATGACAATTACACTGCAAGAAGTGTAATTCAAAACATATAACAGGGATTAGGTGTCTGATCTCTTCAGTAGATGTGTAATGTTTAAGTTTTTTGCAGACATTTACTGTTTTTCTCACTTGCTCCTATATGTGGTAGGTTTCTGTCTTTGGCTTTGGTGCAGACAGCAATGGGAATTGGCATCACTACTGGGAAGACAACCATTATGCAGGAGCCTTTCGCAAGTCTGGAGTACACAATGGCCCTTTCGAGCTACAACTCATTGAAAGGCTGGCAATTGAAGGCAAATTGGCATTCTATAAATAGTTTACAATTTAAGCTGTTTTAAATTCTCTCTGTTCTGGTTTCAAAGAAAAGCAAAACTAGAATAAAACACAAGAAGAGGAGACATTTCGGTTTGTTTAATGCACTAAATATTAAAAACATGAGTAACATGGTCCTGCTTTTCTGAATTTATGTATTTTAGAACAACAGAGACTATAAACACTATTTGTTACTAGCTTCAAATTTTGCTTCTTTCTCTGAGTATGAAACCACAGACAGAACCATTCAGATTTGCTAGCTGTGTTTTTGACAGCAGAAGAAATTGGAGCACCAAAAGTAGCACCAAAAGAAACATATTTCTGATTATTTTCATAACAGGTGTTTGAATGTGAAATATACCTTTGAATTTGAAAAATAGGCTTTCTGATAATCCATTTTGTGTTTCTCCTTCCCTCCATTACAATTTATAAATCAAGTTCTCAGTAAATTATCCAGATTTTTAATATTATTTTAATATTATTTGAAAATGATTGCTGGAGGTATGTTTATTAAACTTATATACTACCCATCTTATTGTTTGGAGTGATTCTAGATATATATTATAACAGTGATTATTTAGGAATGTCCAATACACTAATTGGCTACTCTACATTAAGCTTCATCAATTCTAGACCCAATATCAAAACACATAAGGAATATTAGCAATAATGAGAAAATTCACATTATTTCTTTGATTTTTTTATTTAAAACTTTATTTAAACAATGGTAAGCCAAGTAGCCAATGATTTGGTTCATAGTTTTCTATGATAGATCAATTTTTGTTGGCATGACCATTTCTATGATTAGAAATATTGCATGATAGCCTTTTTCTCTGTAAAGTAAAACTGAAATGCAGGATAAATCTATTTCACTGGGCAAAAACACACTATTATCTAAATATTTTTATGCTGCTCCAATTAGAGAATGAGTAAATAAATAAAGGGTCAGATTGGCACCCAACCCTACTTAATTGATCCCTGCTCTTCTCTCCAACTGCTCTGATGGGTTTTAAGCAGAGAACCTCCCTCTCCACACAATATTTAACCTAATTCCCAAAACCTGGAAAATCCTGACCTGCTCCATTTGTATTAATTCTTCAACCCATTAGGACTCTCATCACTTCACAAAATGTCAGTGCGGTTCCTAGCCACTGATAGATTATCCACCCCAAATGTCACTCAGTGCTTCACTTTAGCCACTGCTGCTCTCAAAAAGGATAACATATAAATGATGTGATCAGTAAAACAGCAAAAATTCAGTTACATGGTTGTAGACATTTAAGTTAATGTCATGAAGAGTAAAGTGCCATAGTGGTGCAGTTGATATATACTCCCAAGATGGAGTAGAAACCAGTGAGGAAACTACTTGTACATTAGGTTCCAAAACATTTGGCCTAGAGTAGGCATAAATTCAATAGGTCATCATTATCACAACCATAAATAATCGCCTTACCTGATCAACCATCACAATGATTAATGAACAGGATACTTCCGTCAGCTGGACAGTGAGATGAAGAATGAGATACTGCTAATACATATATGAGGCATTGGGAAAAGAGTTATGAGACAAGAACCAGTAATTTCATACGGTATTGCAAAATATTCTAATCAACTTTAGAAAATGAATAGCCAAAGATAAAGATCATGTGACCTATTGCAGAGTGTGGTTAGAATTAAAATATTACATACCAATGAAGAGGGGAAAATGGCTGCCATAAGCAATATTTTTGGATATAACAACTCTTGATACTACATAAGCAAGCTTTAAAAAAGTAAATTATCACATCACTTTAGTAAAACTTTTTCCTGAGAATTTATTCCAACCACACATTTTACAGTATCACTAAATACAAATTAAATTAGAAATAACTAGTTTTAGGCATATACAAGTTCTTGTGGTCTATATTCTGGATGACACTTTTTTTTTGGAATATAGAAACTGAAATATATGCCAACAGATTAAGGTGAATATTAAAACAGAAATGTTTTAACAGCCACAAACATTGATGTTTAAATTTAATCCTTGTTTTACTTGTCCCAGGACTGGAATGTCAGTCTCTTCTCAAAGTTCCAATTATCTTCACTTGGCACATTCATATTGGACATTGATGTTAGGGTAATTTTTCATTTTTTCAAGTCTTTTAGGAAGGATTGTAGAATCTAATCTATGTAGTTTTTCCAAGTTCAATTTTCTTCTGAATGGCTCGAGCTGAATGATAGATCAAAGAATCAATGAGTCCTGCAACTGAAAGGAGGAAAAGGAGGGTCAGTTTAATTAGCCAATATAGAAAGGAAAGGAAAAAAAAAAACTGCAATATTGCCACAAAATAAAAAGAAGCCCCCTGGCATTCTTTTCAAATTCTACTCTTATGGTATAATACATTCGTAACGTCAATTTAATCTTGTTGAATCAATCAGGAGTTATACATTTTCAAAAGCTGTATAGTAAGTAGAAACCACAAATAGTACTCATTAATAATAGCAACTGTCAATTTTTCCCTATTTCTCATTTTATTTCCAATGATAATGGCAATTCTGCCAACTTGTAAATGATAGAACTGATTTGAAAATGCCCTGAAAGTATGATGTAAAACATCATACAAAACATTTACAAACTAATTTCCAGATTCAAAATGAACAGAAAACTATTTAAATTTCTGAACACAAAAATCCAGTTACCTGTAAACACTCCTCCAATAATGGCACAGACGCCTGTGAGAAAATGTGTAAAGGACCTGGATTTGGAAAAACATTAATATGAATTTACATTCTGAAGGCAAAAATTGAAATCAATGAGAGAATTGTTTTATTAAAGCCATTTCATTAATTACATTTATGATTACATTTATACTCAGACAAAAGTCAGATACTTTCAGCTTGGATCTGTTGATTTCAGAATATCTTCCAGAAACTTATTATCAATCTCTATGTATCACACATTTCACATAAAATATGGTTTCTACAGACACGTTAAATGAAATTTCATCTAGGGGGAAATTAGCTGGTTTTTTGCTTCACACTCAGACTCATGTTGAGAAACTCTCACCTGTGCTTCTCCGTTAATTTCACCATCATGGGAGAAAGCTCATATAGTACAAACACACCAGGTAGGCCTTGATCTCCAATTAGTCCATTAGCTATTTTTTCATGCCTTGTTACTGAAAATTGATTTGTCCTCACCATCTACAAAAATGTTGAAATAGTTGATTAGTGTCAGGCACCATCCAAACTGAAGAAAAGAAAAAGAAAAAATGCAGCTAATTGTGTATGGCTTTGTGTATCCTTCAGGTAGAAGCATTGTTAAGTACATGTCACTCATTTCTCTTTTAGGTATGCCAGGAGACTGCAACCATAGTAACAGTGACCTGTAATCCAACTATCTCCTTTCAAGAATATCTGTGATTCATATTTTGGAAGATCCTAGGCCGACTATTCATGGCTTAATAACAAAATACAATTGTTTAGTAGAATTGCTTGCAATTTTCTATCTGGTATTTATGAATGCTATCTCTTCACTCCCAATTAAATATAGCAGATTACTTCCCCACAGAAAGGACCCTGCTGAAAATTTGAATTCTCCTTCATCCTGTAACCTTTCCACCTGCATTTCTCACAGCAGATTTGTGGGATATATAAAAGGAAGAGAAAACAATACAGGTAGTCCTCGACTTACAACCATAATTTCTGTTGCTAAATGAGACATTTGTTAAGTGAGTTTTGCCCCATTTTACAACCTTTCTTGTCACAGTTGTTAAGTGAATCACCTCAGTTATTAAGTAAGTAACACGGTTGTTAAGAGAATCTGGCTTCCCCATTGACTTTGCTTGTCAGAAACTCACAAAAGCTGTTCACATGACACTGGGACACTGCAACCATCATAAATAAAAACCAGTTGCCAAGCGTCTTAATTTTGATCACATCACTACACAGATACTACAATGGTCGAAAGTGTGAAAAATGTTCATAAGTCACTTTTTCCCATGCCGTTGTAACTTTGAACGGTCATTAAATGAACTGCTAGAAGACGAAGACTACCTGTAACAAAATCTGAATAAAAGACTGTTTTAATGTTGAATTTAACCAAATTTAAAGAAACTACTTAAAACTATTTAAAGAAAAGACAATATTCAGCTCTTACCTCACCATCAACTTTCATGTACACAGTGGGGACTACTTTTACAAAATACTGGAACATCATCGAAGCTAAAAGCCAAAATAAAATCATAATGGGTATGGGTGAAACAGAATTGTGTTTTGAACCCAGTACAAATACTGTATGATGTCGAATGACTCTGCTGGATTGTTTTGGATTAAATGTAGTTCAGCAGAAAAAAAAATCACTTTGGTTGTTCCAACTTCAAGCTGAAATAAAATTGGAAGAAGTCCCAGAGTGATTTTACAGGGCACAACAAAGCTGATTTGCATCACCCCATTTTTCATTGCATATATATTGTTAGCCACCCCATCACCCAACACCTTTCCTTCCCCAGCCATGACAGTTGCCATCAATGTTTGCACATGCCAGTGCAAAGAAATCCCTCACTGCCAGGGATGTCCACATACATTATTGGCAAAGAAAACCAAGAGTGACTTTTCCCCTTTTTCCTCCTCAAATCATTTCTAACTGGAAAATGCATTCTGGGCCACTGTATCTGGAACAAAACACCTCCATTGTTCCATACAAGGACTCAAACAATTGAAACATTTTTCTATGGGCTGGAGCACCAGCTTCCTCATGCACAGAATAGCTCATGCCAAGTATAAGTAACCAAAATTGACTGAGTAGAACTCAATCAGTAATTTGGTAGGCATTAACAGAGTTGGGCATGAAATCCACTAGGATCTTATCTTCCCATTCTCTTTGGACTGCTTGTGAAACTCTACTCAATATAAAAAAAGACTACCATACAACTTATTGCATTGCTGTCTTAGGGGAAAAATGCAAATTTTCCTGCAGAATTAAGTATTAACATAAATCCTAATTATTATGTGTGAGTATCTATGTGGCCACCTTCTTCCTGGATGTTTTATTTAATAATCCTGGGATTATAATAATTTCTCATTTAATAATCCTGGGATTATCTATAGTCTCCTACCCAAGTATTGATCGGGTATGACCTTGCTTAGCTTTTCTCAGATAAGCCAAGATTTATAGGTGCTGCCACCTACTGTGGACATCTAAAAACTTGGGATGTGCAAAAGTGTGGTTAATTGCTGGAACATTCTTTGTTTTTCCCACAAAATGCACAGATCTCAACGTGTTTTTCAGAATAGGAAGTGGCTTGTAATTGCACACAACTACCAAACATTTAAAAGCTGGATTTGTAGAGAAAACCTCAAGAAATGTTAAAACTTCAAGAATCTTAAAACAATGACTTAGGATTCAGCAAGAATTTGAAATAGATTAGCACCAGCCATTTTAGGGGTGACGTTTTATGAATTTCAGCGGGCTCTCAATCATTAAGTTATTTTTATTATTATAACTTGGATCTGCAATTAATAAAACTAAGATGACGTATGAAGAGAGTAAAGTGAGAGGTTGAGGCTAGGAGTCCTTCCTTAAAGTAATCACTCAATAAGATTAACAACTCCTCTCTTTGGAAGGCCTTTTTGTTGCTCTCCCCTTCACACAAATTGAAAAGGTTAGAAGAAATTAAAAGGTGATACTATAAAGAAGACCGTGCAATTAGGGAATATCTATTAAAACCTAACTCTATCCGCACTGCTAATGAAAACATGGAGAAAAAAGAGAGGATATGGTTCCATTAGACATATATTCCTTATTCTGAAGTAAAAAAGGGAGGGGAAAATTGCATTTTTATGGTTCTGCTGAAAAGTGATCAAACTCCAATTTATAATTAAAATGATTAGTTTAGCCAAGGCATATCTATTTTAATTAAACACCCAACAAACGGTAAACAAATGTGCTGGTTGTCACCTTCATTTACCAGTTTAGATTGAAAGGCTGCTTCAAACCAATACCTTGATGAGCTGTGACAACTGTTCCATCAAGTGGGTTCACAAGGCCTGGATAATCCTTCCCAAATGAAAGATGCCTGATAAAATGTGTTATGTTTATCTGAAACAAGCAAACAAAGTCCCAAAATATCAAGGAGTTGAAGAAATAGCACAGATGGAACAGGCTGGGGGCCATTCACAATGCAGGCGCCATTTTATATGATGGATGAAATATGACTCTTGTTATTCATCAGTTCCCAGCTAATGCCTAGATACACATATGTATTTCACAGGCTTCCCTCTTTGTTGAATGGAACAACAAGTGTTTAGCACCTGTGCCAGTTTATGCCAGGTCAGAACTACTAATATTGTTTCCTTCTGTATTCCTGCGTGTACATTACCCGAGGGCAGAAGCAGTGCAGCTGTCCCCAGGCAATTATACATCTGTACTCCCTCCTGGGAACAGCAGCCATAAGAAAGGGATAGGTTGTTTGTGCTCAGTGATCTACGTCCTCTATCAAAGAGGACAATTCTAGCAAAAGGGGAGAGGGATTTTTTAAAGCATGATTTATAATGAATGCATTGTATAATGAACCCTATAACAATTTTTAAATAGAACAATTTTATTACTCCTACAGTTATAATGTTGTTATTCTCTATAGATGCCACACTAATATATGACAAATTATCTACATGTGCACAACTGGTAGATCATCTATCCCTTTCAATGTAAGTAGAAAGCTCAGATACAGGTTCTCTTAGGGAACTTACATTGTCAAGTCCATAACTCTGAAGATCATGAACTGCAAAAGACAGACAACACATAAAGTTACTGGAGCAAGCCTTTTTGTATGCATTTAAAAAAAACTAAAAACTAAAATTTGATTTTTTTAGAATTAGCATTTCTAAGTAAAGATCATGATACACTTTTAAGCTGAAATAGTTTAAATAAATAAATAATTTAAATAACTAAAATAAATAAATAGCTCCTCAGTAGTAAACACACACATAATTTTTTTAAATCTTCCATTATGACCTAAGCTGTCTCCTCCTCAGCAATTTCACAATCTTTTTACTGTTACTTTTTCTTTTTACTGATGCCTAAACTCATTCAGGATAAATTAAAAAGAAAAAAAAAATCCATGAAATATCCCAACTTGGTTGTAATTATTCTGTAAATTACTGATTTCAGAAAACAGACACTTTATTTAAGCAGGATCTACCAAACACATAAACATTCCTCTTTAATATCAAGGGTCTTAAAGAAATATAAAGAAATATTTAGATATAAATTGTTTAAACATTCCATTTAGCAACTAAACTCATGAAACATTACTGTAACATAAACTCTTAAGGATTTGATCAAGGCAATATAAAAGAATGTGTCAGATCCAACTAAGCAGGAAGATGAAATGCAAAGGTAATATCTAACTGAAGCTACATTTGGAAAATCTTAAATAATGTTTTATTTTCAAAATTATTGTTTCTCATATTATGCAGTAGCAAACATAAATACGGTGTATATATGCAGAGGGCATGATAGAACCCTACCATTTATAGCAGGAATTTCTATGCATGCTTAGTTGAAAATAGTACACAGCTCCGTGCAAAGTATTTTTAAAATGTATTTTTAAAATGTGTTTGAAACTGGTTTCAATGATCTATAAAATAGAATGCACCTAAAAGGAAGAAACATTCTATTTCATGACTGGGCAAAACAACCCCACTGGAACATTTCAAGTTGGCTTTTTTTTATTGTGCTATCAAGTTGTTGTTGTAAATTAGGTATCTAGGATATTGATATCTTTACTGTTCAGAATTTCAGTACATTCCTTCCATCTTTCATCTTCTTCAGCATATCAGTTTGAGGTTGAAAGCTTCCTTGATTTTATTTCAGAGTTCTGGTTCCCTGTCAATGAGGTTCAGGACTTCAAAGTGATTCCTGGTGTTCTCCTTGAAAACAGTGGGTATACGCTCAAGATCAAATTTTGGAAACTGTTTTGACTTTATTCTTCTGGTTTAGCTCGTGTGCAAGTTCTGACTTAGAACTTGCACACGAGCAGTTCATGATCTGTTGCAAAGCTTCCAGCCACATCTTTGCTGCTAAAACTGAGTTCTTCCACTTCTTTGTATCAATATGATGCAATGAAGAAATCACTGAGGTGGCAAAAACTGAAAAGTGGTTCTCCTGCTTCACGTCTGTTCCTGAGAATATTTGGCTAGCTACTATTTCCAACATTGGCATTCCTGTCTCTAAGTACAACACATCTTGCTTGCGTTCAATTGCAGATTGAATTTGACTATGAAACTGATCAACCCCTCCTTTGGCATCAATGGCTGTAGCATAAACTTGCCTATCATATTAAAGGGCTCTTTGCAAAATCTAATTGATATTATTTAGATACTGATTGCATTGTACCCAAGGATGATCTTTGCTACATTATTCCTGATTTGAAAGCAAAATGGACAGCATTTAATTAATTAATAAAATCATCTGACTGAAGGTGTGCAATTTCAGCCCATTCAATTCACTAATCTTTGAGATGTCAGAGTAATCAGTTCATTTCAACTTCCACTATACTGAGTTTTCCCATGGCCGTGCTTCTTACCTTCCCCTTTTCCACTATAATTTTCTCTTTGTTGCTTCAGATGTTCTTTTCCTGCATAGCAGCAACAGCAACTAGCTATCCCAAGGGCTTTACTTTAATTGTATCATAAACGCCAAATGGCAAAAATAACTCAGCTCTTCCTCAGTAGCATGCCATCTAACTTGAGGATGAATCATCATTCAGCACTGAACTGCCAATCATTTTAAAGCTTAAAATGTTCTGAGGGTTCGAGGCACAAAAAACTCAAATAATGCAATTGATGAGCATTACTTGTACTAAGATCCCTGCTGTCGGCTCATGACAAAAAACATTTCTCTTTCCCATAGCAAAAAGAAAGAAGAAAACGCTCTAATGTGGTTTTCTGTGGTCAGCCAAGTACATATCTTTCCGATGCTAGTGGTCTGGAAGGGTGCAGTAATCATCACCGGGTCCTTGCTTCTTAGGAGAGATGGGACACGCAAGAAAATTCTCTCCCTCTTCCACAACAAAAGAAAAATATAAAAAGCAGCAGATTGTTGCTGTACAATAACTACCACCACCAAGAGTACAAATTAACATCATCACCATCATCACTATTGGACTATTTAACCACCAGACCACTTCCTTTTAAATAAACAACTTTATTACACTGCAACTTCAAAAGAAAGAAAGGAAGAAAAGCGCTACTGTATTTCGATAAACAAGCTAACAGAACCTGCATCTAAGTTTAGATGCTGACGTTTAACGTCAGAGTGTAAGTTTAGTCAGCAAGGTACTAAAACATGCACAAACAAATCAGCCCAATTTCAATTTTAAATGCACTATAAAAACTCAAAACCTACAAAGCATAACAGCCAAACCCTACCAAACCAATCATACCAACATAAAAATTAAAATACTTGTTTCATTTGTAAAGATTTGATTTGATATTGAGAGTTAAGTTTATGGGACAAACCTGCCAATTCTATGAGTGATAGGCTTCAATTACTTCTGATATATAAGCTTTATAAAAATTCCAATTTATTTCTCTTGGAAAATAATTAAATGTGAGGAGTTGACAAATGATAACATTGATACTTCTACAAAGTTTACCTTAAATCATTGTTTACTATAAATCCTGTCTTCTTCTTCAAAACCATATTTGCTAACTTTGCAATGGTATTAAGTCTGATCTTTATATATATATTCTATAGAAAGTTTGAAGGGGACGTTACTACTTTACATATATACAGCTTCTATAAGAAAATTTGTGTGATTCAATGGGATTAGAAAGGATAAGTAGCAGTACATCCTCTAAATGTTCAGGAAATTTGTTTTTTAAGAACAGAATTGTCATCAAAACAATCTCAATATTTTAATGGAACATCAAAGCCATATAATGCCCATTCCCAGATCCTTGAACTAAAATATCATTCTCAGTTTGGTCAAATCCTTAAGTATTATCAAGCTTTAACAGGAGAAATTAGTCCCCTTCATTATAGACAGTACAGAATTAGCAAATAAAATAAATCAACAAGACTTTAATTTCATCAGCATGCATGCATATTTCCAAATGTTTGAACATTACCTAATTCAGTTAGGACTGCATGTAACAGATAATAAATAATAGATTTACAGAGGTGGTATCCTACTCAGTGTATTTTGACTTAATTCTTTTTAGAGAATAAATTCTTAGAAGACAAATAAAGAACCAAATACTTTTGACAGAGATTTTGTACCTTTTGCAGGCAATTGAAATTAACCATGTCAAACATCAGAAAAATGAATAAAGTACTGCCAAAGAGACTTTCCACACAGGAATGAAAAACTATAATGGAGAGTAGCCAACACAGAATTTGACTCAACTTTCAAGAAATTATTATACATAGTTTTTTCATAGATATCAAGTAAATTTGCAAGCTTTGTGCAGAAGCCAAAGCTTCTTCCTCTTGAAGATTAGCTTATTTATTCAGTTTTAGCTCACAATCCAACCAATAAGATCTACAGATTCATGTAGAACATCTCAAGTGCCACATACGAAAAGGAAATAACACATTATATTCATAGTACAGTGCATGCCGCAGCTGCAATAAAATTGCTGAGCATATGAAGATCTTTAAAATCACAAACCTGTTTGTTGCTTTAAATTACATATGAATTTTTCAGTCTTAAATATCCAACATTTATTTGATCTAAAGTGTACTGAATATGTCGTGTATATTGACATTTTATTTTTATATGCTGAAAACATATTTTATTAAATCAGTCCTGCAAAAGGAAACAGATGATCATATCATCTGAATGCCTTTAAAATTGTACTTATAGCATTTCCTATACAGAAGGGAATAATGATATGAAATTATTTGTGTGTGTGTGTGTATGCATGCACACACATACAGAGAGAGAGAGAGAGAGAGAGAGAGAGAGAGAGAGAGAGAGAGAGAGAGAGAGAGAGAGAGAGAGAGAGAGAGAGATCCTTGCATACTACAACTTTCTTATTCTCATGAAAACAGTACTTTTGAAATGTTTCCTCTTGCTAGTTTTTCTACACTCCAGGAATGATGTATTAGTTATATTGCTAGAGTTCATCACAACTACAGTGCAGTAATTGGACTGATAATATATAAACACCATCAATCAATCAATGTATCCTAAAATTTAAGGGAGGAGACAGGGAAAGTTTATAAGATATTCAATGCATATGTTACTTTACCATGAACATGAGACTGTTGAAAGCTTTTTCCTGGTGCAAAGTGAAAATTGCCAGCTACCTGTAAGAGAAATCCAGATCTCATTCAATGATCTAGTTTTCTATACCAAACAGCATCAGCTTTGAAAAGTGTGTCTTTTTAAATTAAGAAAATCCCTCTTATTTGGGTATTTAAAAGGAGCACACATACCTTTGCCTGAAATGGAATCTGAACAGATGCTTCTAACATTTTAAATAAAGCCATATATAAATCCATTTTGTTTTTATTTGTAAACAACAGCTAAATTCAACTTGACAAAGAATATTCTGGGCCTTTCAATATATCAGTCAAAATATAGAGCCCTTATGTAAGAATGAGCACTCCATCCTTATTTTAAATGCAAATTGTTTACTGAACTGCACACTGAAAAGAGGCACTGCGTCACACATATGCCTAACTACGTTTAAACTCAATACTATTCTTACTAAAGGAATTAGAGCACATACTCAGAAACAATCCATTCACTGAATAGTAAACAATTATTTCATAGTCAGAGTCTGAATGGCTAAAGATGTGTGAGTTTCTGTCAAAGTCACTTGATTGTTAAATGAATCTGGCTTGATTGCTTGTCAGAAGGTGGCAAAAACTGATCACATACCCCGGGACACAGCAACTGGCATAAATATGACCAGTTGCTAAACATCTGAATTTTGATCACATGACCATGGGGATGCTGCAACGGTTGTAAGTGTGAAAAATGGTCATAAATCACTTTTTTAAATGCTGTTGTAACTTTGAATGGTCACTAAATGAACTATTATAAGTTGAGGACTATCTATACTGAATTTCTACTTAGCATGATCAAACGTTTATACTGGGTGAAATGCCAATGCAGAACGATGATAAAAATTGCCATACTCACTTTATTGACCTCTAAAAATCCATATACTTTGCATCCCTCATTTTTTTGCTCCTGCATTTTCTCGCTAAATCCTTCTCTCTTGCACTGTTCTATAGTATCTGGATTCTTGAAGGCCCACCCTCGCCGCCTGTATGCTTCCCTCACATCATCACAATTATTGCAGCATCTGCCAAAAAAATAACATGCATAAACACCTTAATTAGAAATAGAAAAAATTCATCATATTTTGCTGCTATAACATACAGCAGCATTACAAAACCTGAAAATTATGATTATCAGGGATTTTTTTCCAAAAAGTTAATAGTCCTGTATGAATTGAAAGTAGTATTAGATAGTCTGCTAGATGTCTGTCACGGCATTTCCAAAGCATATGAAAACTGGGAGAGACAGGGAAAGTTGAGACAGCCATCACAGTAGTACAGGTAGTCCTCAGCTTACAACCACAATTGAGCCCAAAACTTCTGTGGTTAAGCAAGACATTTGTTAAGTGAGCTTTACCCCATTTTATGACCTTTCTTGCCACAGTTGTTAAGTGAATCACTGCAGTTGTTAAGTTAGTAACATGGTTGTTAAGTGACTCTGACTTCCCTATTGACTTTGTCTCAAAAGGGGATCACATGACCCCGGGACACTGCAACGGTCATAAATACGAACCAATTGTCAAGCATCTGGATTTTGATCATGTGACCATGGGGATGCTGCAACAGTCGTAAGTGTGAAAACAGTTATAAGTCATTTTTTTTCAGTGATGTAACTTTGAATGGTCAATAAACGAATTGTTGCAAGTCGAGGATTACCTGTATTTGGGTAATGATCGGAGACAGAATATCTGACATCAATACACAACTGTTTTCTAAACCGGGTTATAGAAGCAAATATGTGCTGAAATAGCTTATGGTGCAGAGCCTTTTGATTGATGGGCCTGAGAATCCAATTAAATATTATAGGAAGAGTCTCATGACAAAGAGCTTGGAATAGCTTGGAATAGCTTGGAATTTCTTGATTATTCCTGGCTCAGTAGAAAGCATTTCAAAGGGCTAACATACTATGCTGATTGTCTTAGGAGCAATATAGCTTACAATCCTATGGCAAGCGCTCCTACAGAAAGGATAGATTATTTTTCTTCTCGAGATGAGGAATTAAACAGAATTATTTTATGCTCCCAGGAATGCAGCAGACTTCACATCTGCTAACTTATAGGAACAGGGGATATCAGACCATATTTGAGAGACAACACAAGCATAGTAACTGTTGCAATTAACAATGTGTATATACTTCAAATACCTGGATGTAACCATCCTAAGAAAATAATGCAATAAAAGACTTCCACCCAACAGCTTTGTTTCAGGCAAAACTATTATTGCACAGTTTGCAATCCTATCTGCCTTGGGACCTTATAAGCGTTTACCCTGGAGTGAAACGAATGGTTCAATCCAAACCCAAATTAAGTGGCTGAAACTTCCACTATTTCAGATTCAATCTGTCTGCTATTACTTGAGAAACATTTTCTACCCTCTATTAAGAATGAAAAGCCCAGTAAAACCCATATGATGTTCTAGGCAAGAAAACATGGAAGAATATCAGCTAAACTACAAACAACCATAAGCTTAATCCTTCTTAGTAAGTTCAGAAAATGATATAGCTATGCAGCTCCCTCCCAAAACCATTTTCTTGCTTCCAAGTCATAGTAAGAAAAGTAAAACCTACTTGATATCCTCGGATTCTGCTCCGTAACAGCTTTCACAGCGTTCAGGATCTAATGAATTTGGATCAAAGAATAGTTCCTCTTCTTTTCCTAACTCTGAAATAAAGACATAAAACCTGTAAAAGTAATGTATGACTAAGCGTATCAGTGTAGAGCATGCTCAAACATCTAATACTGGTCCATGTCTATTAGTTGTACCGAATATCTGGCCACAATAGAAACGTATGCCAGCCAGTCACTCTTATACCCTTAAAATCAGATGTCATAAAACTAAACCCAGTGTTACCATCTCATCTGCAATACTGCTCCCACACTGGAACAGTATATCTATTCTACCATGTCTTTCTGCTTCTGGAGTCACATGCTTGCCATCTTTATCCAAGCGCTGTTTGAAGAGATTATGCTCAACATCTAATTGTTGCTCTCCAGCCACATCCATTGCATCAATGCTCAAATCTGTAAGTAACAAACACAGACAGTTCCAAACCAATTTCTTGGGAGACAATTATAATGTACAACATATCCATCGGGCCATTAACGAGAACACTGAAATTTTCTTGAAAGCTATAGCAATTAGAAGACTGGGTAATCAAAAATCAATGTAGATCCATAATCACACTAGCTAAGATCTAAGGAAAGAATCCTGAATCAATACTAATACAGGAGAATTGCTGAAAATCAAGAAAGGATGCATGCCGCAGGTTAAAGAACATTTACATATATCTGACTATTATTTATGTCTTAACCCTTAAGAGTAGTACTTCCTTTTACCACTTCAATATTATTCCCTTGTAATCGGCATCCATCTTAACAGAATCACAGAATTGGATGGGACCTTGGAGGTCTTCTAGTCCAACCCCCTGCTCAGGCAGGAAAACCTATATCATTTCAGACAAATGGCCATCCAATCCCTTCTTAAAAACTTCCAGTGTTGGAGCAACCACAACTTCTGGGGGCAAGTTATTCTACTGATTAATTGTTGTAATTCAGGAAATTTCTTCTTATTTCTAGGTTGGTTCTCTTCTTAATTAGTTTCCATCCATTCCATTCCATCCATTGTTCTGCTGCCTTTGGGTGCTTTGGAAAATAGATTGACCCCTTCTTTGTGGCAGGCCCTTAAGTATTGGAACATTGCTATCATGTCAACCCTAGTCCTTCTTTCGTTAAACTAGACATATCCAATTACTGCAAACATTCTTCATATATTTTACCCTCCATATGTTTTAGCCAAATCATCTTTGTTGCTTTTCTCTGCACTTTTCTAGTCTTAATATAATATCTTTTTTAACATGGTGACCAAAACTGGATGCAAGTGTGGTATAATAACAAGGCATTATAAAATAGTACTAACACTTCATGTGATCTTGGTTTTATCTCTCTGTTAATGCAGCCCTGGACTGCACTGGCTTTTAAGTAAAATCTTACTTTACTTTGCAGAGGTTCCAGACACTTGTTCCTAAGATTAATTAAAATATTATAAAATACTATGTGAAGACAAGGAGTGTCCATTTTTCCATCATTTCATTTAACTAAACAGCAAAATTCAATACCCTTTACTCACAAGCACATGGCATATGTGGAAAAGCAATGTCAATATTTATCCGTAGCTTATCTCCCCTTGATTTATCAACATATAATTCTGGATGAATCTAAAGATAAAAAAAATAAACAAGCAAAAAATCATTTGTAGCTTAGACCCAAGGTACTTATAGTATCACTTATTCCCATACATTTTTACTGCCCTCTTAAATCAATGGGACACAATGGGATATGTTTCACATCAAACACCAATTCAGATTTCTCCATGACAGGGCCAATATTAGTGAACAAATTACCACCAGAGTTAAAGCAAGCTCCTGCTTTATTTCAGTTTAGAAGCAGACTCAAAATATGGTTGATTTTTTGAGTTTTAACGCTACCATTTAATGTTATATTTTATTTTTGTTTTTAAAACAGCTTTTGCTACATCTTGCAAACTGTTCAAGGAGTACCTGGCTCACATATTTTCTACATAAATGCATTATTTATTAGAACATATTAGCCATATGATATTTTGAATCTGTTGGTTATCACCCAAATTTTATTGCTTATACTGGTTGTTTCTCCTTTTTTCTCTTCCTTCTATCTTCTTTTGAATGCCTGTTTCTTTCAGCATTTCTTTTTCCTTGAAAATAATAATTTTGAAAAAGAATACAAGTAGGCCTTGGGTTATGCTTGGCAATTGAGACCAAGATTGTCATTGCTTAGCATGATTATCACACGACTGCTTTGTTTAGTGATGACAATCCCAGCAGTCCCACCTTTATGGTCTCCCACCTTATTTGCTAGGGTAATTTTAAGCTAGACTCCATGAGAATTGGATGAAGATGAGATTCAAAAGAGATTTCTGACATTTTCTATTATATTAAAAATGAGTAAAAATGAGTAAATACATTCCATTCAAAAACTCATCAGGAGGTGTTTTTTTTTTTTAATTTGCTTCAGTGGTTTGAAAACAAGCTTGCTTTCAAGCATCCTATATTCAAAGAACTAAAGAGGACTAGTTGTGGGTTTTGGAAATCTAAACCAAAGAAATATTTCCCATATTCTGGACTCCTCAGAGTGTAGCATCTGGAGGACAATAATGTGAGGAATTCAGCTTGAACATACTACAATATAGTGAGTAGGAGACATACAATTTGTATTGCTTCTTTCAAGACACCTGTTATAAAGAAAAGGAAAATCCTCCAGAGGCACAATAGTCATATGAAGGTAGAAGATAGGAACCTGAAGTAACATTTCCTTTTATTAGATGCGTGCAAAAGAGGCAAGCAAAAACATGCAATGGGAGAAGAATAGCAGTTAAGGACTTCAAACTACATTAATTTTAATAAAAATGTAAAATACAATTAGAGCAATTTGCTCAGAAACATAAAACTATGTTTTTAAATATATTATTAAATGTATACTTTCTGCTTAGATAAGTCCTCAAAATGGCCTATAATAACAAAATTTACGTTTTTATTCCACCTGCAGAATGATGTATTTGATCTACCTTTTATCTTTCTAGGCACCTTGTAGGATAAATTAGCCTGAAAGACATAGCTGCTATAGATTTCATAGGACAAGTAGGGAACTTTGAAACCATTTGGTAATATCTAATACAATATCTGCTTCTAAAGAATATGTGAGAAAATTGAAGTTTTATATTCAGAAATATATATCCTAGGACAAGAAGACTCATTTACCTCCTTTGTAAGATAGTACTGGAGCTCCGAGAAGAACAGGAAGAACATGATGAGTCCACTGATTACAGTCACTGCATATGAAGAAAGGAAAGTTACATGTTGTCATATCTTAAAACTTATACATTTATCATTGTATTAACATTTAAGCATAGAAGCTGTAAAGTATTTAGCTGGACAGATTAATTATCTATACTGACAAGTTTTTCTATAATTTCAAATAGATCTTTTCCCGTTCTACAGAAATACCAGAAATGTAGTACTCTGCGAACAAAAAAAATCTATCACTGAATAAAAGCCATTTATATGTTATTGATTTTATTATAACTTTTGTTTTGAACCCAAAATTGTTGAGAGTTGAGCAGCATATAAGTTTAATATATTTATTTATTTAAATTTAAACGGCTCACGGTAAATTTAAACGGTTCACTCACAGTGATTCTGATTTACTTACAAGGCTTACAAATTATCATCATCATCATCTCCCTAACAATTTTTGTATGTTTCATGTACTATAAACATATGGGATACCTCAGAGTCTAACAGGGGTGCCTCAGTAGGATTTCCCTGACAGGAAATGAAAATGCATACCTTTTAAGAAAATAACACTACAAGCATGTTTGGCTTGCTCAAGGAATCATGCAGGGAATCATCTGGAGGAACTGGCTAAGCCCTTTGCAATTCACCCAGTGCCTTCAGTTAAAATGCTCAGCACTGTAAAAAGACATGAAAATTTGAAGATTTCCCAGGAAACCAATCAGCCTCTACGTACTTGTTGAGAGAAAGGGATTCAATACCACTTTTTTATCTAAAATATAAAGGTATCTTTCTAGTCCATAAAAATGTAGCTAGAATAAGCACTGGCTTAGGACAACTTAACAGTTGATTTAGGTACAACAAACTAGCAGACTATCCCCCCATACACACCTCTGAAAACTTTGTAAAAAAGGTTTGAATCAATATCATATTTTGGAATGATGAAGCAACCCAAGAAATAATTACACTAACTAGTCTGGGACTGCAATATTATATAAATTGATTGACTATATACATGAAAAACAATTCTTTGTATGAAGCTTTTTATATATAAATATTAAATTTATAGAAAAAAATGCATGCAAAAACATGGGGAAAATATATTTTGCACTCCAGCTGCATGTGGAACAGTAACTGCCTGATGAAACTTCTTAATGCAGGATTGGTAAAACAAACATGTTTGTGTTATTCAGATGCAATATGGTGCAATGCTTTTACTAAACCAATAAAATAAAAAAATCAGGAGGAAAAGTCCTTTCTTAGTTTTCAAGACCTTTAAAAAAGTGAAAAAATAAAATAGGTAATATTCATTTCTCTTCAATAATAAATTGTTAAATATTCATATACTAACAATCAGCCATTATTCTCACCATAATTTTTAAAAGCTATACAATAGTATATCTTTTATATGATTATTTATAAGAGATTATAATTTTTGCATGCAAATGTTCATTCTCCATGGAAGACTGATATTTTCTTCCAAGAAGGATGCAAGCTTTCTTTAAAGTCTTCCTTTCTCTTGTTTACTTTTGATCTCTACAGACTGGTGAATGTGTTCTTATCCTCAAAGAGGTCCCAAAGGACAGGGCTGAACATTGCCAGCAGCAGCAATCAACTTGCATTTTCAAAGGGATGCTTAAAAAGCTATGCATACATTTCATTTTTTCAGTTTCCAGGAAACTGCTTTAATTAAAATTTCTACTATTGTTACCTATCTATAAGCACATATTTAAAGGAGTGGTGCTGAATCCTGAGCAGTAAAAAATTCAGAAACACATACCTACTGTATGTAACAAATAAATAAAAGCTTGGACAAACACAAGTGAAAAACAAATTATACAAAAGTACTATATAGCCAAAAGAAAATACTCCTAAAAGAGATTATGTGTTGATTCATATATATTTTAAAATATTTAATATAGTTTTGAGATGCTATATTTCAGAACATTTAAATTTTAAACAAGCAATGGAATCACCAAAAAGCATCCATTCAATATCTCTGTAAGATCAGTTCTGATTCTTTGTCTCAACTCTATATTACTTTAAAAGAGTATGGATTACTGTACTTTAAAATAAGCAATGATAAAGAAAGCCATTATAAGATAATTTGACTCCTTTTCCAGTCCTCAATAGAAGACATATTTTCTTGGAAAAGTTTACTCAGTATTAAATGACAGGACATCTGGCAAAGGCTAAAAGATCTAAGTTAAAAAAAATCTAATCTACCATATGGTTCTAGACTGGAGAAAGTACAATGAATAGATTTACTGATTCATAGGTTTACTGATTTTTTTCCCCAAGAGAGTCAATAGTTCATTGGACTGCTACAAAAATCCATTTAGGTTCCTTACCAGCAAGTGGTACCAAAGCTGTGCCAAGCAATCACTTCATAATCCTGGCTATTCTGTACATTCTTAAAGACTAATTTGCTAAAAAAAAATGGAAACACTGTCTAGGCTGCATTTTCTTTAAACGATTTCTTCATACACATTCAATGCACATATAACAACATATACTGCCTTCTGAATTAATGCTGTTGCAGGCATTGAGAAAACGTCAGGTATGATAACGTAACACAGAAGAAAAATCATATTAAGTTCAGCCTCGATACTTTTCAATATGACAATTTCGCTACCGATCACCAAGCTGCGAAAGATCCAATTTCACAATCCACAAGACCAAAAGATAACAAATGAGCCAAACTCTTTTCAGTTCACACATGAAACATTACGCCGATCTGTCTGCATGTGCAACACTATGCCTCAACTTAGGACCGCTTTAAACTAGCAGGGATCTCTGCAAGAGCAACCCCTCTTGTCTTCCTCCCGACAGCAGCCCTCTGAGTCCTGTAGTCCGCGGGCAGCCGGCGGTCCCTCACCGAAAGCGCCGCCACAGGTCTTAACCCGAAAATCTTCCAGCGTCTTGGGGAAGGCATCGAACCGCTTCAGCCTCCAAAGCGACTCCATGATGGACACTCCCCCACCCACGAACCAGAAGACACGACGAACTTCCGGCCCTCGCCCCGCCCTCTGCTAGTTATCAAGGGGGTGGCGACAGGTATTGGCTTTCTCTCAGAACTAAAATCCTGATTTCGGTGGGTGTTTCCTCCTCGTCGCCAAAACGGAGCAATTTTGAGGAGCTTCAGTGAATGATGTCTTGGGTTTTCTAACCTGGGTCTTTTGTCTTTTGTCTAACCTGGGTCTAAGTGTGGAAACGTTACATCGTTTTGTTTCTAGTGGTGAGAGGTTTAGACGGGGGAGTTCAAATTAACCTTCAGGATTGTTATAAACCACCTTCTTTCTAATGATACCGCCAATTTATATATGATATACCATACAATTTTTTTCGTCTTTGAGGATCTTCCATTTGCAACTCTCAAATAGCCTCCAGGGACATTTATAGTGGTTTTTCATTCTAGATCCTGAAATACCTAGTTCGGTTACTAGGATGTGTACTGTATAGCTAGCTGAAGTTCTCTAATTGTAAAGAAGCAAAGGATTATTGAGAACAGATAATAAGCAACTATTGGCCACTAGTTGCAAGAAGTGGTGGCATAGATTATAAATATAATGAAGAAATAATCAACCAAGGGCTGAGTTTCTAGAATCTCAGAAAATTATTAATACATAATGTGGGTATGGAAAAATAGTATTGTTAGGGAAATACTATATTAGAGTATTATGAAATATCTGTAATACCAGATAGAAAAGTTTTGTACAAAATCCAGGATTTTTTAAAGTACTCTTTTAAAAAAAATATGAGAAATATTTAAAATGAACTTCTGCAAGGCAGTTGCCTAGTTATGTAAAGAATATGGAACATTTCTGCTTTTATTCTTCTGAATTAGTCCATTTGGGGGATGAGCAATTTGAAGTATAAAATATATTAAACATTCCAGAGCTATCTAGGCCCTAGCTATTAAAAGTTAACACAAATATGCAGTAATTTAAGTTTCAGTGACATTTTATACCTGACTGGGAATTAAATCTGAAACTGGAAAATACACATTTTGACCCCAGTTCGTTTCTGTAAATGTCCATAATGCAGATCAAACAGCAAAATTGTGATTTACAAATTTAATTATGCAATTAAAGCTTTTCAACATTTTAATTTTTTTTTAAAAATGGGACTTTGCTAGCCACTAATCTATGATATTTTAATTCCACAGTAGTAATGATCAAATAGTAAAAAAGGGGAAAGGAACTTCTATGGTTACTATTATCCTATGTTTACTCCTTGTTATTCAAAGTAGCAGGAGATACTTACCTAGCTGAAAGAGAACCATGGACTGTACCCAAGTACTGTCTGCTATATCCTTCCTATGAAAACAATGTCATTGTTCAATTCACTGATACCTAAGATGTCAATATGTAGTTGATTAATCTCATATTTCATTGTTGAGCTTTTCCATGTTTATGCTTATTACATTCCATGTTCCTACTGCGATTCCCTTAACAATTTAGGATTTTCTTTTCTTGCCTGGCAGCATTAGTAACTAGAAGTTCTGAAGGCTTTTATCTAGCCATGTCATAAATACCATTAGTAATCCAAAAGAATCTCTGCTTTTCCTCAGTAGTATTCCGAGTGCCATCCAACCTGAAGGGCCCATCATCCAGTACTACATTGTCAACCACTTGTCTGTTTTTGGTGTACCGTTGATTTCTTCCACATTATGGATGGCTGCTTTTACCATTGTCACTAAAGTGGTTATCTGCCTCCAGCATCTTCTGTATAGCTTCTGCCCGATATATGGGTCTTCTTCCTTTAACTGGATAGCTGGGATGAGCTTCATACCTTGGCTGATTTTGCTGGGAGTATAAATATATGATGTACATTACTGCTTCTTCACTCATCCTTTCCAGGAACCCTACCCCAACTCCTACCACAATAAGTCAGCATAGCAGGATTTGAGGTAGCGCACAAGCCCATACTGGTATGTAGTTTAAAAAAAACTTTTGAGCATTCCCTAAATTAACTATTTCATTGCCTGCCGTGTAATCTTTCTTTTAACAAGGCAGCATCTATTTATGCTTGCAGCTTTGTAACTATCCCTAAATCCTCTTCTGTTTAGAATTAACTAAGAGCTTAGCTGGCAACATTTCAGGCTTTTGTCCTCTGGTCAAGTAGCAATGAACCCTTGAAATATGGACCTTTCCTATTTTCAGTAATCTTTCCTTTACCCTGGAACTCTTCAGTGGACTTAATTCACTCTGGAATCAGTAAATTTTCAACATGTAAACTGCCTAAATGCATCTTGGCTTCAGTAGCTTTCTTTTTCTCTCCAAAATGCTAGTGATAATTCCTCCTTTCTGTTAGGTCATCAGCCTGTTTTCACTTCCTGGTTTTAACGCATAAACTCCATTATGAATTGGTGTAGCTACTGTACTTTCAGGAACAACTATGTAGTAGCAACCCATCTGTCTCATCACTCCAACAACTTTTTTTTTGGTAATCTCTTAAGTTTCATGAGGTGAAGGAGTCAGTTTTGCAGACATTTCTTCTTAGTTGTAACAACTAACAGTACTTTCAGTACAGGATTGGCCTTCTAGAAGTTGGTAAAAGTGGATTACTGTAGTTCCAGGGGATACTTGAGAACTGAAGAACTAAATTTATTACTTTGGTACTTATTTTTTATCTTCTATTTTAATTACAATGGTATGTGTCTTATATAGTCCTTATCGGCATAAACCTCCAGAGGTTCTTGTAGATAATGGCTATGCATGCATATTATCTATCTATTTATATATATATACCACAATCTCAAAAAGCAGAAAAGTTTCATATGAAATATTTGAGCAAAGAAAGAAAAAATAAAATGCATTTTTATTATAAAAGAAGTTTAGTACAAAATGTTATAAAAACCCTCTAGATATATCTTATACCAAATTGCTGTACAATAATTTAGGAAATGATATCTCTATCAATAAGATTATTAAACCAAAATGACTTTAGATCAAGATTTCTCTCTCTGATCAAGTACTGTCCCATGTGTCTATACAAAAAAAGCAGGAAATCTTTTTAATGACTTTAGTTTTTTCAGGACTTTTTCCCCGGAAGGAACTTCCATTCTTCCTATCAGAAAGGGTTTCTTTGTTTAGTTCTAATACACTGGCTTTGAATTTTGTTATGTCCAAAGATTTTCACTCTGCGTATCTTCAGCCACTTAGTATGCAGCCTTTCAACTACTTTTGCTTTTTCTCAGGCTGTATTGAGATGATCTTCACTGATTCCAAAGAATCTGGAATTATATTTCTGAAGGATCAAAACTAGCAGATAAATCCTGGAAATCAAGGCTAGCTGAATATGAAGAAAGATCCATCATACCAACAACTTTTTAAATTCTGCTTGTGCTGGAGCCTCTGTAATTTTTGCTTTTGCTACTCCTGTGCTACCTTGTGGGTTTCTGATGAATACTTTTTGGTGTTGAGCTTGCCAGATGTTTTCCAGATAAGACACTGTCTGAGACTACAGTTCTCCATGTCAAGCTGTTATTCAAGGTTTCATCAAGCTTGCGAGTCTCTGATTCCAGAACAGTTGCCTCAGGTTTCCTAGCCACAACAGCTAAAGAGTTTACAAGCTCTTGATGTAAATCTGAAAGCTCTTGATTTGTTTTGGTACAGCTGATGATATAATTCTGCTTCTGATTCCGTTCTAGTGATAGCTGTGATTGTAGAACAAAAACCTAAAACAAGAACAAATGACATCAAGGACTAATGAATTATTTCCCTTTGAAGAACTTAATTTCTAATTTTCAGCACAAGGAACAGTATCTTATGTAAAGTAAAACTGTTAGATTTATTATTTAACATATCTAATATTACTAATAAATTCTGAGAAAATGTTATGTGATCGCTAATAATCAACACTGACTTGATGGTGCACAATTAACATTTTTTCATAGCAATGCATTGTGCATTTAACAGCAAAAACAGTGAATTATTCAAATGACATGGATAAAAATATTTTGAAATTTTTTTTAAAAAAAATTCAGAATTCCTTAGAGAAGTACAAAATGATTTTGAAGACAAAATGTCCCAAACTGTTCTGATTGGGATTTTCTACTTTAAACTGTCCTTTAAGATCATTGCTTACAAAGATTATTGTGAATCTTTAAAAATGCAGTTACTATGGAGGTGCAGCTCTCCAACAACGGAAGGTAAGAAAAGCAGTTCTAAGAGACGTAGTTCCAATTATAAACTACACACCTGTTTTCGTAACTCTGCCAGTTGCTTTTGGAGAACCTGGGTTTCTTTCTAGAGAGAAAGCGAGAGAAAACAATCAGCTACTTATCTTCAAGAAGTCTATTATTTAGGAAGAGAACATTATTTATATAGCTTAGATTTTCTTTCAATTATTCAGGTTCAACCCAACAATTATAAACTTTAGTTAAATATAAAAGTAAAGGTTTCCCTTGTCCAATCGTTTCCAAGTCTAGGGGACAGTGCTCATTTCTGTTTCTCAGCCAAGGGGGCCAGCATTATCCAAAGGCATTTCTGTGGTCATGTGGCCAGCATGTCTAAACACTGAGGTGCACAGAATGCTGTTACCTTTCCACCAAAATAGTACCTATTTATCTACTTGCCTTTGCATGCTTTCATACTGCTAGTTGGGCAAGAGCTGGGGCAAGTACTGGGAGCTTATCCTGTTGTGTAGTGCTCGGGTCTTGAACCCGGGCGGTCCGCTTTCCAGATGACAAGCTCAGCAGTCTTTAATTGCTGAGCTATTGCGCCCCTAGTTAAATATACTACTATCTAAAAGCAAAAGTTAAGGAAATAATGGATAGCAGCTTCCGATAATAAAATATGCAAGCCCTTCAGAGCAGGGATCCAGGATATCTGAGGAACTGTCTCACCCCAATGAGACTAGCCTGCCCCACCCCTGCTGGCAGACGGGGCATGCGTCAGATCCCATCATCAAGGAATTTGGGATGGCAGGGTCCAGACAACCTTTTCAGCTGTGGCTCCTGGGGAACATCGTGCTCCCCAAGGTGAGATCTGCATCCACCCTGTTTGGTCTTCCGAAAGGACTTGAAGATATAGCTCTGTCGACTGACCTGCGATTCCAATGAGGGCGCATCATTCTGTAGGTGGCCAATGGGTTAAATAACATCCCACCTCCTACCCATATGCACTTTGCTCCCTTCCTCTTCATCTTGGTCAATTTAATTTTAACTAATTTTAAATTTAAGACCTCTGTTTTATGTAGCATTTTTAATTAATGATTGTAAGCTGCCTTTGGTGACATGGGTGGCATAAAAGTTTTATATGTATGTATGTATGCATGCACGTTCAAACCTTTGAAATGGAGAGAATCTTTTGTGAGCCAGAGTCAGCTTGTGAATATTCAGAACTTAGAGAAAAGTCTCCATGACTCCTTTTCAGTTTCCTTCGTTCATGTTCTACCTGTAATGGATAAAAGAGAGATAAAACTATTATCCTAAATTAGGTAAAACTGGCTAATACTGACTGGTGATATTGAGCAGATTACTGAAAATAAGACAGAGAATACCAAGTACAAACACTGAATTGTGAACAGCCCTAAATTTCTGAAAATAGGTAATGTATAAAAGAGTATTCACCACCCAAAGAAATCAGTAAAACTTAGGAAGTCAGGAAAAAGAATGAGCAGGTTTTATTTTATTAACTACATTGTGAGATAAGTTTGTGAACCTTTATAAACTGTAGTACTGTGATCTATAAGAGATTAGAGCTTTATCTAAATCCTATTAATAGATAAAAAGATTCTAGTTAAACAACTCTGAAAACAGCATGTTGTGTCATTCTTTATTGAATATATAAAGCAGATAGTTAGAGAAAGTTATGTGAAGCTTTAGATTTAAAAACACAGGCTCCCTCTTTCAACCAAGTGTATATTGTGCCCATTGAAATCTTCCATACATTGGCTTGGAGTTGTTTTGGCCCGTTCCTCTTTGACTCACCGATATACTTGGGCTGTCTTGCATGAACTGTTTGCTTCAGGTCATACTACAACATTTGTGTTGAGTTAAATCATGGCTTTAGCCCTCCCATTCAAAAATGAATTTCTTTTGGTTCAGCCATGTTTTTACATATTTACTTTGTGTTCAGAACTACTGTTCTTCAACTTATGCATAAATACCCTGACATCCTGTAAAATTCACTGATATAATCCAAAATTCATTACTTCCTCAATCAATTGAAAGCAATTCATTACTCAATAATATTTATTTGGTCAATGACCAGCAAACTGAAAGCCATTGAGGTCTTGAGACTGCAAAGCATACCATCATACTTTCAACTGCCAAGTTTCATGTTTGGGAAGATGTTCTTTTGTTTCAGTACAGTATTTTATTTTCTGCAGATGTTATATTTCTCATTATTATCCCAAAATTCTATTTGTGTCTCACTTGTCCTCAGAATTTTTTTCCATAGTCTGTTCAATGATCTCTGGCAAACTTGAGATGGGTAAGGTAACAACATTAGACTTTCTCCATTTATTCTCTATCTATCTGACTGTGGATTGATGAGGTCCATAGTCTCCCATAATGGTTTTATAGTCCTTTTAAGTATTGAGAATTATTTTTCTTACGTGTACAAAGAACTCTTTTGATTAGGGCCTGACTCGCTTCCATAAACCTGAAATGAAGGTGGTATATTTGTCTTTTTTTAATAGGGGAGGCCCCTCAAACTCACAATTCTATCATCTCATTAATTAAAATTTATGACTCAATTTACCTCTTTATCAGAGCTTAGGGCTTCACATTACCTTTTTTATGAACACAGTAAAGGTTGACTCATTGTATTCAATAAAAACATAACAGTGCATTGTCTTACACATTCATTGTTTAATCATAAGCTCTTTAATGAGAGAGTTTAATCATTAATTTGATCACATTATAGGACAAAGAACTACTTTACCCAATCACTGTATAATGAAGGCTAACATATGATTACATTGCACTGAAAAATAATGCTGACCTTAGTTATTTTACCTTTTCAGAAAAGCTTACCTCTTGCAATGCATCTCTTAATTGGGCATTGTGCTTCTCTAAACCATGTTTATCATTCTCCAACCTGGCCACAGCTTGCTGCAGAAGATGTAAACGCCTATACAAGAGTCGTTTTTCAGCTATCCATGTCAGCTGTCCCTCTTTTTCCAAAGCCTGCATGACACAGAAATGGTGCAGTACAAAAGAAGAATATAAAGGTCAGGATACAAAGATACGAGGCAGTCACTCATAAATGAGGGCGATTTTGTCCCATGGATGGTACATGACTTTTTCTGAAGAAACCTTAATATGTTGCTATTGTAAATTTCAGAATCTTAAGCAATTAACTGCTTAAGTTAGATATGTCAGTTGCATCAGTTCCTATAGGAGTAACTGTTAATCATTTGGAATAAAATCAATAAACACTAAACTTAAAATACTTGCTAATTTATTATTACATAATATGACATAGAATGGGAAGCAAAAAGACATATAGAATTATAATAAAGTTATACTTTAAGGTACAAAAAAGCCTGATGAAAATTCGAATACATCTTGCTCTTCTATATGACACATTGCTATCTCACATGTTTCATATCCATTCTTTTATCTCACCTTTCCAGCTTCATTATGCTGTACCTCTGGTATATCATTTTCACTGGATAGCAGATCAGTAACTCCCACCAGAGTTTCAATAATAAACCTTGCCTCCTTCAGAGTTTTGAAAGCTGTATCCAATTGTTCCTACAGGAAAATAAACAATACTCTGCTTATTTAATTAAGTACAATGGGTCTGCAAAATGTTTTCTTACAAAATGAACAGATCCTGGAATATGTCATTTACAGTGCTTGAAAGGACTCTGACATCAAGACAAAACATTCCAAAGTTAAAATGCACATTTCAATGTCAAATCCTATCCAGAAGAGTCTTTTCTAGAATCAGGATATTCTATGGCAGAATATATGGCAAACAGTAAGTTAATATTTGAATCCACACTCAAACTCCTCAGAAATATTATAGCTGTTATTAGCTCATATGAAGTGAGTGTAAATGATACAGTATCTTAGCAACATCTAACTCATAGCCTCTTGGTTTTTCTCCCTGTCTCTCCTCATTTATTATTTATATCTTCGAGTCCAAGAAAATTTCATTTTAAACCACGTTCCCTTTAAAAATATAAACAGTGCATCTCTAAAAGAGAATAAAAATGATAGATATAATTTTTAAAATATAACTTCACTGCTCACATGCTTTATAAAACATGCTGAACCTGTAACAGTTTGCATGCATTTTAAGATGAAATGCATACCTGGAGATGAAGCCTATCCATATCCCTTTCTGAAACCATGCTCTGTGTAACAGCCATTTCCTCCTTTAAAATTCTCATAGCCTCTTCGCTTTGGGCAAGGGTCAGATCCAACTTCTGGGCTTTCTGCCTCCATTCTATCTCACCACTCTCTGTCTGTTTTAGAACAGCTATCATATGATTCAATTCTTGTCCGTCTATCATTTTCTCATTTTCCAAATGTTCAATCTTTTCCTTCTGCCATTGCAAGCACTGTCCTTTTTCCTTAATAACCTTCCTTTGAGCTAGTTCTTCTTCCTTCCACATAAAAATTTTCTCAATACAGCTATGGAAATTGTATTCTTTGTTATCCTGCAATCTCAGAGCTGAGATTATTTGCTTTATCTGATCACTGTAGGTTAGTAATTCCTTCTCTTTATCTTTGAGTCTCTCTTCCAGTTGCTCAATTTTTCCTTTTTGCAATTCATTCTCATCATCTTTCTTCTTTATAAGTTGGTGATGCTTCTGCTTTTCTTCAGGCTCATCTTTTTGACTTCTCTCATTTTGACAATTTATCTCTTTGATTTTTTGATCAAGCAATTTCTCTTGCTCTCTGGGATGTTTTTCATGTTCTTGCTCATTTTTGTCTTGATATTGCAAAAGATCTTCCTTACTTTTTTGTTCTCTCTGTGTGGCTTCTACTTTAGCCTGGTACTTACTAATTTGTTCTGCTTGCTTCTGAAGCTCTTCTTCTTTCTCTGCATTCAACTGATTAATCCTATCCAGATCCTGCTGTAGACTTAAAACAGTGTGCTGTACTTCCTCTTTCTGTTTTGAGAGTTCCTTGATACACGTTTGTAAGGATTTTGTTTCCTTTTCTTTGTCATGAAGGGAAGACCTAGTGAGGTGAAGTTTATCCAAGATAATTTTTGTCTGTGCTTCCTGTTGTTGAACTTGCTGGAGGTTCTTCTCTTTTAAATATTTGATCTGCAATTCTCCAGTTTTTAAAGCTTGTTTTGCTTGTTGAAGTTCTGCTTGCAATCCTTTTATTAGCTTTACATTCTCTTGTGTGTTCTTTTCATGCTGCTCTTTCAGGGACTCAATTTCTTGTTGTCGCCTCTTAAAGAATACTTTGAGTTGTCCCAGCATTTCAAAAGTAGTTTCCTGTAGTTTTTGCTTCTTCTGTTGGTTTATTTGTTCATCTGGAAACTCTGCATTACCTTCTCTCTCCTGTAGCACTCCTGAGTTGTAGTGGATATCTTCAAGTAGAACTCTTATCTGGCTTTTTGATTCTTCTTCATGCTTCCTTTGGAACGCCAATTCTCTGTTGTTTTCCTCCAAAGTTGCCTGTGTCTTGGCTATATGTTCACGAAAAGCCATTTGTTTTATTTCCATTTCTTCTTTCATTTCTTTCATTTGGTTTTTTTGTGCCTTGAGTTCTTGTTCTCTTTGGGTCAAAGTCAATGACATCTGCTTCTGCTTCTCAGAAAGCTCACTGAGATGCTCTTCCTTCTGAGCTTCAAGCTGTTGGAAAATGGATATCTGTTCCCTCTGGGATTCTATTTCCCGTTCTTTGTCCTTAATCATGGCTTTCATGTGTTCTAGGCTTGTACAAAGAGCTTTCTCACGCTTTTCCCCCTGTTCTTCCCATTCTTGAAGTAGCTGTTTTTGAGATGCAAGTTCCCAACCTTTTTCATTCATCTTTATTTTCAGGTCATCTAGATCTTTCAGCAAAGCTCCAATTTGTGCGGATTCATTATGTTCCATAATCTGAATTTTCTCCTGTTTGATGTTAGCTTCCTTGATTTTTTCCTCCAGATTCAGAGATAGGCTTTCAATTATTGTTTTTTGGTCTTCTGATAACTCTTGTAGTTTTTGAAGCTTTTCTTGTTGGGATTTCAAAGTCTGAACAGCCTCTTCTAGATCTAGATTTAGTTTCTTGAGATCAGCCTTTTGCATCTTATCTTGCTTTGTCAGTTCTTCAATTTGCATTTTGTGGAAGTCAATTTCTTTGCTTCTGTTTTCTAGATTTTTAGTGAGATGCTCTAAAGCAGCTTTTTGCATTTCTTTGTGATTCTCTAAATCCCTAATCTGCTGTAGCTGGTCTTTTATTTCTTCATGTCTCTTTTCTACAGTAACATTGAGCTGATCCACAGTTTCCTGAAGTGCTCTTCCTACCTCTACCTCTTTCTGCAAAACCACAAATCTCTTCTGATGAGTCTCAACTTCCTCATGTTTATTTCTGAGAGTGGAGAGAGCTGTTTGAAGCTCTTGCTCCAGGGACTCGTTCATCTTTTCCATGGCTCTTGCTGGAAGTTCTGAAGCTTTGACTGATTCCCGAAGAAGCTCCAACTCCCGTGCGAGCTTTTCTTTAGTCATTTGTAAGGTGCCCCGCTCATTCTGAAATGCAAAAAGAATTATTTTCTTCTTGTTCGTTATTCCAGAACTCTACTGTTCAGAGACAGCATTCATTCAAATGTAAATCTTGCACAAAAATGCTTGTCATTTTTTAAAAATGAAATGTTTGCTAAAATATATCATTTCCATACATACATAAGTTATCTATTCAAAATATTTACTACAAGGCAGCCAGTACCTGCACATGGAGAAAATCTTTAAGTTATGGTTAAGAATACAACAACAACAACAACAACAAAAACAATAATAGAGTGGAAGGGACCTTGGAGGTCATCTAGTCCAACCTCCTGCTCAGGCAGGAAATCCTATACCATTTCAGACAAATGGTTACCCAATCTCTTCTTAAAAACTTCCACTGTTGGAGCATTCACAGCTTCTGGAGGCAGGTTGATTAATTGTTCTAACTGTCAGGAAATTTCTCCTTAGTTCTAGGTTGCTTCTCTCTTTGATTAGTTTCCACCCATTGCTTCTTGGATGGAAATCCAAGTAATTCTGTTTGATGATTCATAAAATCCTATTAATAATTCAGAATTTGAGTAATAACTTTCTTGTCCATTAAATAAAACTTTTTCCCCATAACAATTTAACTTTCTTAAATATTTAATTGTGACATATTTCTAATTTATCAAGAACTATTCCATCCCTAATGAATACAAGAGAACAAGCTAGAAGCAGAAAACATGGACCAGAAAATGGTTACTGCTCTAACTACTGCTACATACATTAGAAAGTGTGTGCTTCTGCAAAAGTGCAAAAGCTGTAAAAGAAACTTAGAAGAGAAAGATAGTCACAATAGACAATAAGAAACAAGTATTTATATGCCATCTATCCCATTATAAAATCACAACATGAAAGAAAATTAACTCCCTTAGAAAAAAAATGTTTTCAACAGTTTATCAGATTTTAGGATATTGAACTTATAAAATGTCTGGTATCCTTACCACCAAGCCTTTTCTTTGTTTCTCTGTGTTTTCAAGTTTCGTTTCCAAACTGGTCAACTTTTCACGTAGACTCACATTCTCTTCCTTAAAAGCAATGACCTCTAACTTTAAGGCAGACTCTAAAGAGCTGCGTCTTCCTTCAACTACATATTTTTCTATAATGAAAAAAAAAAATAAAAAAAATAAAAAACCCTCCACCCACTCGTTATAATAGTGACTTTTCTAACACGAAAGTAATTTGGGGGTATTTTAGAAGGTGCTAGTAACTAATTTACTATTCAAAATAATTTTTAAAATATCAATGCATTTTCTGCATGAAATATCAAGGAACAAGAAAAGAAAGCATCTATGAAAATTTCTAGGAAAAAATAGCTCCAGAATGAAGTACTAATTTTTTATTGAAACCATTGTTAAGAACTGATTTTCTCAAAAGTCATCAGAGAAGATGGTTTGAATCTCCTACATCTGCTGGAGTCTCTGTCCTTCTAATATTATATTCAGTATTGCTGTATATAAGGAAATGTTTTTGTTACTAAGCTTGACATAACAAGTGCAATAATGAAAAGAGCTTGCTTTGCCACTGAGGATTTTCTCTATCCCTGAACTCTTGTATCACATCTTTGGGTTATCACAGAGAAAGGTAGAAGATGTACCTTCCTGGCACTGGCTCAGCCACTTTTGCAGCTCTTCGGCTTTGGCATTAATGCGTACCCTTTCTGTTTCCTTCTCAGTAAGTTCTTGTTTCAACTTCTCAGAATTCTTCCTTGCTTCATCCTGCCAAAAAAAAATAAAAATCCAACACATGCTATAGATATGCTTGATATAGAGAGAAAGCTTTATAAAAAGATTTTTTTAAATAATAGAAATTTTCACGCAGCAAATTATACATTACATTGCACAAACTATAGGTTACATTTTCTTGGGAAATTGTATCCTCTGTCTTCATCCTGCCTGTTTATAAACTTTTCCATATTGTTGTCTGTTACATCTTTGACTTTTTTTATAATCTTCAGAAATACAATTCTAGCTGGGATAGAAGTACTGGAAAATACATAATTTGAGTGTCCCAAAGCAACTGGCAACTGGACTTCCTTGGTTTTGAAGGAAGGTTTCAAAGGTTTGAAAAGGTTTCGCTTCTTATCCAAGAATTTATAATGCAAAAGAATTTGTATACAGGTAGTCCTTGACTTACAACAGTTCATTTAGTGACTGTTCAAACTTTCAAAGGTTTGAAAAGGTTTCGCTTCTTATCCAAGAATTTATAATGCAAAAGAATTTGTATACAGGTAGTCCTTGACTTACAACAGTTCATTTAGTGACTGTTCAAACTTACAAGAGCACTGAAAAAAGTGACACGACCGTTTTTCACAGTGACAACCTTTCCAGCATCCCCATGATCATGTGATCAAAATCGAGATGCTTGGCAACTGGTTCATATTTATGACCGTTGCTGTGTCCCAAGATCATGTGATCACTTTTTGCAACCTTCTGACAAGCAAAGTCAATAGGGAAGCCAGATTCACTTAACAAGCGGGTTACTAACTTATCAACTCTGCAGTGATTCACTTAACAATTGAGGCAAGAAAGGTTGTAAAATGGGGCAAAATTCGCTTGCGATCACAATGGGGGAGATTTACTTAAGCAACTTGCAACCTTCCTATTGACTTTGCTTGTGGGAAGCTGACAGGTCATAAATCACAATCACATGACCACGGGACATTGCAATAATCATGTAGCTCATTGTCAAGCACCCAGATCACAAGTCTCAGATGACCAGACTTTTGAGGGCCTGTCATAACCACCACTCATTCAGTGCTGTCATGACTTTAAATGGTTGCTGAACAAGTGGCCATTAACCAAGAACCACCTAAACTACTAGCTATGCCTTTAACTGCATTTTGTTTTTACTTTCATCTATCTCAATTCTTAAGGAATTAAAAACAACCTATCAGTATAGTAAAAAGCCAATCATTATATTAAGTAAATTGATATATATTTGCTGAGCTTCTTAAATACAAGGCCATGGTATGTCCTAATAATTATCAAGATTTATACAGCACTTAAGATAGAATATAAATGAACTTCTTAAGTGTTTTAATTTGGATTTTACTCCTTAGAGTGTTAAATTATTTATTTTGATTATCGGTAGCCAGTGAAAGACCTCTATGCGTTTTTAACTTAATAATATAAGGAAAATCATTGGGCAGACAATAATACCGGATTATCTAGTCCATGAGTCTATTCCTCAGTGGCCAGGGAGATGCCCAAGGGAAACTGACCAGCACATGTTTTCTGCAGCAACTATTTATACATGTTCTTCATTTAAGAAAAAGATTTCAAGAATACTGTGCTGGATAATATGCCGCTATCACAATACCTTTATAAAAGTTTTACTATGTCTCCTTTAAAATGCCTGGAAGAAACCCAAAGAATGATGACACATTCATAAATCAAAAAGTACGTTACCCGTTCAAGGTGAGCCCGCCAGAGATCTTGTCGCAAGTCTTGAAGTGCTTCTGCTACTCTCTCTGCTGTAAGCTCTGTGGAGCTGTCCTTAGGCTGAGACAAAGCCAGTTCTTTCAGATTATCTTGTTCTGAAGAAATAAGCCTGTTTGGTAACTGCACCTTCAGGTTAGGGTTATTAATTAGAAAGAAAGGGAAATCTAGATAAAACTTTAAAAGTCAAATTATCTACTGTGATAGATCTGAAACTGACATGGGTCTGCACTGCTTTCTATCTACAGTTTCTTATAACATGGAATATTGCCTTCACCAACCAGATAGCTTCCAAGTGTGTCAGAGCAACTTTTCCACAGAATGTTCAGTCAAATGGGCACTGGTGATTGTCAAACATTATTTGCATTACCAATTAAGAGAGAATATATGTAGCTCACGTTTGAACTGTGGCGTTCTTGGTGCTCTCTGAGCTTGCTTGTTTTCTTGCAGATGCTTTTATTACCGGATCTCCAGTGCACTGTTATTAAGGACTCCATATTATTTGTATTACCCATGTCACCTGTATCATCCATTTGGCCTGCACTTCATATAAACTAATAATTTTAATGCCTTAGTCGGTGTTTCACAGTCTATGAGCCAAATATCCAATGTAGTTTGTAGCCAGATCTTGCCATCATACTTTATTTATTTATTTATTTGTTTATTTAATCATAAGCAGTAATTCAGAACCCAAAACTTATACTCTGCAATCCCAACCTTGCTTTTCTGATTTTTACTTATTCAATTTAAAAAGTTCTAAACAACCATTTATATAAATAGACCTTGTGTGATGAATAATAAAAATACAGTGACACTATACAGTACAAACACAATATAAAAGTAATACTTAAATTCTTAATTCTATATTTTACAACACATAGTACAAATGAAGCATCTCTCTTTGACATATTAAAATAGCTGCATTTTTGCTGGGGGGGGGGGGGCAAATGAAGTAGCTGTGGATACCCGTGCAGACAGGAACTGCCAGAAGCTATTTCTGAAGCAGCTGCAGAAAAGTCTGCAGAAAAAAATATATGGATGTTTTAATTATTCAAAGATAATTGCCCTGTTTATATTCCCATGTGTTGTGAAGCACTTCTTTTAAAGGATTTGCATATCTCTAATAAACACAATTTAAAATATGTAGCTAAAAAAAATGTTTTGATCTGGAGTTAAGGTCACTATATACTATTATATATATAGTATATATATATACTATATATATATATATATATATATATATATATATATTCAAAAGCCAATATCATTCATTTTAATTGCTCTTCCAAATAGGTCTTAGGTAATGACCAAACATCATTAAGAATTACAGTTGTTTTTCCTTCTATAAAAATTGCATCATTCTAACTTTCAGCTCTAGGAAAAAGGCATTCAGAAGCCATTTCTGAAATCTTGCCCAAAACTGCAGACTTGACCAGGCAATCACCAGGAGTAAACAGTGACTTGAAGGGGCACACCTACACACAAATATTGAAATGATACACATACAATTTTGAACCAGAAGATTTTTTAATACTCGGACTCTTTAGGCTCCAACTCCAGAAACCTTCAATTCTTTACTTTGTTCTATTCCAAACACATATTTTTTTAAAAAAAGTCAGTTCTATCTTGTATATCCTAGACAGCCAATAGACATGAATTACATAAAGAAAGATGGGTCTCTTAGATTATGCATTGATTTTAAAGGTCTGAACGCGGTCAGCATAGAAAATATGTACCCCCTCCCCGATGAAGGACATGTTAGCCCACCTGGCTAAAGGAATTTTTTTTACCAAGCTGGATTTAAGAAAGGCTTATTACTGGATCCGGATCAAGGAGGGGGACGAGTGGAAAACCGCCTTTAATTGCCCTTTGGGGAGTTTCCAATTTAAAGTGATGCCTTTTGGACTGCAGGGGGTCCCCGCTGTGTTTATGTAATTGATAAACCAAGTGCTCCATGATCATTTATACAAGGGGGTTTTGGTTTATCTTGATGACAACCTTATTTACACTGAAACCATGGATAAACACATCAAATTGGTCCGTGAGGCGTTAAAGAGACTGTTAAAAGCCAAACTGTATGCAAAGCTGTCAAAGTGTTAATTTCACCAGACACGCCTTGATTACCTGGGGTATCGGATTTCAGCTGAGGGAATAGAGATGGACCCCGCCAAAGTTAAAGCGGTACTAGAAGGCAACCCCCATGCACCCGCAAGCAGCTTCAAAGTTTTCTGGGGTTTGCTAACTTTTATCGTCAGTTTATTCCCTCTTTCGCAAAGATAGCCATGCCAATCACCAATTTACTCAAAACAGGAAAAGGAGGGGGAAAACCCCGACCTTGTCAGCCATTGCAATGGTCGTTAGAGTGCCAGGCCACATTCAAAAAACTAAAGAGACTCTTTGCAGCTGAACCAGTCCTTAAGCACCCTGACCCTGAACAACAATTCATCATTCAAGCCGATACGAGTGACGTGGCTGTGGGTGCTGTTTTCTTACAAAAAAACCACAGAGGGGAGTTACAACCTTGTGCTTACACTTCCGAAAATTAACTGACACCGAGAGGAGGTGGGCTGTTTGGGAGAAAGAGGCTTTTGCAGTTCGTTGGGCATTGCTGACATGGCGTCACTTCTTGGAAGGGGAGGAGATACCTTTTGAGGTGTGGACTGATCACAAAAATTTGGAGGCTCTGAAAACCCACTGTAAATTATCTCCGAAACAAGTTTGGTGGGCTCAGTACTTCAACCGTTTTAATTTCACTTTAAAATATTTTCCTGGGGGTAAGAACCTTTTGGCTGATGCCTTATCTAGAATGCCCCAGTTCAAGAGCCACCGAGAGGAAGTAATCAACTCCATTATTCCTCTGCCACAATTAGGGGTGGGATTTTTTAACTTTGTATTAGGGAATTGTTACGTGTGTCTCCAGACTTGGTTTCACTTTTGACATGTCGATACTTTGTAACTAATAAACATGTTCTTTGAGGAATTTGCAAGCCTCAGAGTTCTGCTTTATTCATCTCTATCTGTTGGAACCATGACAGTCACTATATTTTAATTAAGCTAACCTTTAATTATAAAGGTTAGCTACGATTTCTCTATATCATATTGGTAAATACATACAACACCCCCCCCAAAAAAAATATAGTTCTACTACAACACAGTTCTGACTGTGATATTTGGTTAAAAATGACTTGTAAAGAACATACTGATCATTGGCTTGCTCCTCAAACTTACCTCTATTAAGGAATGATGAACTCCAAAAGTTTTGGTCTCCTTGCCCTCTAAGCTTTGGCTCAGGACTGTTACACAGCATGTACTGAAGTACTGAATGTAGTTTTATCAGCTGAGCTTGAGCTTCCCAATGAACTGAACAAACACGCTGACACTCAGATGCCAGTGCCTCTGCCCTACTCTCTGTGCTACATAGGCTTAAGCGCAACTGGGACATTTCGGCCTCCAGCTTTTGTATAGTGTCTTTGGCATGCTGCTCATTCACATGGGAAACTTCCAGATCTTGAGTTAGCTGTTCCTCATGAGCTATCAAAGTTGCCTCCTTCTGTACCATCATCTGCTTGAGTGATTCCATCTATGGGAAAAACAATAAAACTTGGACATAGGAATAAGGATAACTCTAAGATAAGTAAATACCTCCTAGGCAAAATAAAAGACAAACTTGGAAAAGTTAATTTAAGTACACAAAGGAATAAGCATTGTATATTATTGCAAATACAGATAGTCCTCAATTTACAGCGGCAGTTGGGACCTGAATTTCCATCACTAAAGGATGCAGTCGTAGAGTGTAACTACACTGCTTAGTGACACCAGTGCTTGCAGTCCTGGTTGTTGTTTTTAATTGAATCCCATAGTTTTTAGGTGAGGCAACTTCCTGTCGGCTTCAAGCAACCAAAGTCAATGGGGGGGGGGGAACAGCAGGAAATTGCAAGACCCAGTCTTCCAGGCAGGTAACAAGTGGCTGCCAAGTGGGGGAGACAATGAAAGCGGGTGGGTGAGGGATGGTCATGAAGGGTGTGAGAGGTGCCATGTAAATCAGGAAAGTATGAGGGGATGTGCAAATTTATGAGGGGATCACAAAAGATATTGCACAGTGGGGGAGGGTAAACAGTGGTGTGAGTGGGGTGCATGAGAGGCACACTGTGCAGCATTGGCAGGATGTGTGTGAGGGGTGCATGTGGGTTGAGAAGGATGCAAGAGAGTGTGCAAGATGCACTGCGTGGGTTAAGAAGAGTGTACAAAGGAGTGTGCGAGAAGCACTGTGTGACACAGGCAAGATGCACAGAGGTACATGAGAAGTGCCATGGGGATCAGAAAGGATGTGTGGGAAAGCATGAGTGACCAGCAGGAGATGAGCGTAGAGAGGCTGGGGGAAGGTGTGCAGATGGGGAAAATTACCCCAGTGATCTTCTCTGTTGGCTTTCCCTTTGACTTTCTGTCGAAACTGGTATGGAAGGTTGTAAATATTGATCATATGAGCGAGGGGTACTTGACCACCAGTCCTAAGTGCAAACAAATTTCCAAGCATCCAGCTTGCAATCAGATGGCCGCAAAGGTACTGGGATGGCCAGAACTCTGTTTTAATAACCACCATTTATTCAGTGCAATATAACTTTGAAGGGTTGCTGTATGAAGGGTCATAAATCAAAGACTAGCTGTAGGGCTTTACATATTATTATATCAGTTTTAGGCAAGTAAAGGAAAAAATTAAGCCAGGTTATTCCGAACAATGCAAGAAAGAGGCCAATGTATTAGAAAAAAATAAAATACTGAAAGCAGGTTTTATTTTAATCATACTACTGTACATTCGATAACATAGATCTGGCAATAAAGAGAAAAATAAAAAGGAACTGTTGTGGATGATACCTGACTAATGAATTCTTGCACTTCATGTTTGTGCTCAGCAAGCATCTTTTCTGCTTGGTGTAGGGCACTATTCAATTTGGTGATTTCATCCTGATGAGCATCATCCCTCTCTTGCAGTTTCTTCAGCCTGAATTCCTTCTCCTCCAATGAGAGAATCAAGCTACAGCAGAAAAAAAACAGCAAGATTTCAGTTGTAGGATAACCATATTTAAGTACAAAAACCCAGTTTTCTTTCCCTTAGATGGTATCATCATGCAGTTTTAGTTCTTTTATGGTACACACATAAATGTACCATAAATGGTACACCCAATTATGATATACAGGCAAAATTTAAGTATATATGCCAGAAAATAGTAATTACACAAAAATGTGTCAAACACAGTGTGCATCTGTAAAAGAAGATACCGATACAAAAATTATTCATGCAACATAATTGGGAGAATATATAGGATTAAATTACCAAGAGATCATCTCTCTTAATGTAAACAATGTAATATAAAAACGAGATCATACCAGCATTAATAGATAGAGATGCATGAAATTATACTGCAATCATTATATGGCAGCAAAATTCCTGACAGGATACTACAACAATTAGTCAGACAATGCAGATTATAAAAGCTAAGCTTTAAGAAGTATAAAAAGCTGCCAATTTTTAAATATAAAATTACAAAACACACTTTTGGAATAAACAAGGACTATCCTGTCTTTTTCTAAGAGAAGTTTTCACCAAGGACATTCTAAAAAAAAATCTGTATATCCACACAATCATTGAATATTTATAGGGAATCAGCAAAAAGTAACACTCTCTGAGATCATTATTTTCCACTTACAATTTACTGCAGTTTGTGCTTACCTGGCTCGTTCATGCTCCAGAGCCTGCAATGTTGCCTTAAGCTGCAAATTCTGGTTTTGTTCTTTCTTCATACATGTATCCTTACTTTCCATTTCTTCTTGCTTGTTATGAAGAAGGGCCTGAAATTCTGCATTCTGATACTCAACTTTTTCTTTCCAATTCTGCAACTCTGAACAGCGTTTTTGTGCCTCTTCCCAATGGCTCTGAAGCAGGGCACTTTCATGTTCTGCCTCCTCCTGGTGCTTTTGAAATACAGCTTTCAGTTTTGCGTTCTTAAGTTCCACCTCCCCTTTCTGTTGCCGCAGATTTCTGTTCTGAAGCTCTGTGTCCCTTTTCTGATTCTGTAGCAGTTTAATTTGAGATTTTGCCTCTTCCCATTGCCTTTGGAGCTCAGAATTCTGAAGCTCCGCCTTTTCCCACTGACCCTGCTTTTTTTCCAGGGCTTGAATAGTGGTCTGCTGGTGCTCTACCTCTTCTTGCTTTCCTAGTAGCTTGTTGTTTAGGTGTTTTTCAGTCTCCCACTGACTCTGCAGCATAGCTGTCAGTTCTGTGTTTCTTTGTTCCAACTCTTCCTTCTGTCTCTGCCACTTAATGTTCTGCTGTATGACCTCCTCTCTCTGTTTTCTCTCTGTTTCTAGCACCTTTTGTAGTTGTGACACTTCAAGTTCCTTTTGTTCAGACAATTCTTGCTTTTCTCTTAAATGTTGCTGACCTTCTTGGTTAAACAGTTTACAAGAATCTTTTGTAGCCAGCAGTTGGAACTCCAATTCTTGTATCTTAAAAGAGAGAATAATATAGTGAAGAGGCAGATTATATAGTTTTCACAAGTGTCAACACAATGGTACATTATACTACATACAAGTGTAAAGATGGTACATTATGACTCACCATAAATGAAGAGATAATGCTGCAGGTTTAAACATCTCAAAATAAACTAATATCAACCTGAGCTTTTTAAAGATTTCAGTATTTGTCTGATCATAATAAAAATGGTAGCAGTGCAATGGTGACATTATACCATTAAGGAATAATAAAATAAATTTGGCAGAAGGGAAATTAGCTACCAGAATCACTGTCTTATTATATAACCCAACATACCTGGCTTTTTTAAAAATAATATATATTTCTTATAGAAATGTTTGTCTTTTTAATTTGTACAGCTTTCCATGTTTTGGAAAAGTTAACAAAGCACAGTTTTAGCTACACCCATAAATTCTCATTATAATTTCAGAAAGGCTGCATATTAACACAAGGCAAGAATGGGTTAAAGTAAAATCACCTGATTTTGTAAACTGTCTCGCTGATTAAGTAGGACATTTATTTCTTCTTTGAGAGATTTTATTTCCTCCTTCTGCTTTATTTTTAATGATTTCATTGTATGTGTGGTATCTTTCAGCTTAGCTTCCAGACGTTGTACATTACTCTGCCAATAAATATGTAAGAATTGGGATTTAATATTTTAAACTATATCTGTGCATATCCAGGCTTAGTTTCTATAATAACATCTTTCTTTTATTAAGTTTCTAGATACTTATACAATCTAGGAGTATATACTCATGGATGCATATGCATTCAGAAGTATTGATTGATTGATTGACTGATTTACTGTGCCATTCCATTCTCATAGGCTTTGAGCGGTGTACAATCATCAAAAAATTAAAACAACATAAAATCTATCTATACACTTTCAAAAATAGTCCCATCCAGCCTTATATTTTCCTATATAAATTCTATTTGTATATCTGAATTCTAAATTATATGTACATCTATGGTAATGAATAATGTGAACGAGATACTTGTAAGAAGTAAAGTGAGATCTATTACTTGAGAACTAATGTGAAATGTATTCTGTCCCATGGCTTATACACGTTTTATGAAGAATAATGGCTATATATGGAAACAATTAAATCTGATTGTGTTTTTTTATTTTCAAGTACACCATCAAAATTTGGTTGCAGAACAGTGGTAGATTTGTAAAAGGAAAATGTCCAACCAAGAACTGCATTGAGCTAGATTACACGTTCTGCAAAACCCCAAAATAAAAAGCCCAATTTTTTTTCTCATCACTTGCCACTAGAGTCGGCCCAACCACTTCAATCATACCAGCAGAGGTAGCCAGTTGTCCCCCATTTCCAAGAGGTTAGGGGGTCTGAAACCTGTTTTTTTCATGATGGGGCCAGCCCTATGAAATGATTCATTTATCTCCAACTTCTGGATCTGGAAGAAGTTTAAATTAAAGCTTATCCAGAGAGGGCTTTTGGAATTTGACATCATGTATTGTTTTGAGATTGTTATAATGCATTTCTAGGATATTTCAGGTTTTTATTATTGTGAGTGGACAAGAGACATTTTATGATCGGGGCAAGATAAAAATCTGATAAAATATAAATAAATAAGGAAGGATGCAGTTGGTTTAACAGCAATTTTGCTAGTAAAATATACTATAAGCTTGTTACAGTAGGTTGTCAAGAGCATCATTTCATCATTTGAAAACCTAGGACTGAACTAAGTTATTATTTAAAGAACGTCTGTTGGATAGTATTATGCTGATGCTATGGTGGCAGAGAAAGACATTATCACTGCCACGAGATAGGCCATAGATTGGTTTTAATTCACATCCACCAAGATTTGCCTTGAATCTTTCTCAGCATCTACCTTCTTTTGCTAAATGTTTGTGAATTCCATTAGGCAGCAGATGTCTCCCTTGGTATCCATCAAGCTCTTTCCCCATCACAAACTGGAAGACAGCATGCTAACTTCAGTACCATCTTAATTCACAAAAAAAGCCTCCCAAGGACCCTACAGCCATATTAAAAAAAAATAAAAAATAAGCTAAGGCTATACAGAGTATCCTGGAAGCTAGAGGATATAAGATGAAGCCTTTTGGTAAACTTGGTAAATTTGCAGTGCTAAACACACCAGTATAGCCACTTCCTAGGGCAACAATTCTGCAAGATAATCTGCAACATACTTCAAAAATTCCAAATGTATCCACCAGCCTGAACAGGGCTTCTAACCCTTACTTATGTAATCTCTAGGAACCTGGGCTCTATACAATAAGGAAGACAAATGAGGGTCTTGTATCATTGCTCTGAGCTGGATTCTTGGAAGATTTCACAGTATTTTTCACTAATCTGCTTATTCTTACCTGTTTCCTCTCTTCAAGCTTTTTCATCTCTTGATGAAGACACTCCAGCTGCTGAGAAGTATTAGCAAGTTTCTCATTTGTTTGGAAGATTTCCTCTCGTAACGATTTCTTTTCATTCTCTTTTTCTAGAAGAGCCTATACATGAATAGAATAGAATAGAATAAGAATAAGAATAAGAATAAGAATAAGAATAAGAATAAGAATAAGAATAAGAATAAGAATAGAATAGAATAGAATAGAATAGAATAGAATAGAATAGAATAGAATAGAATAGAATAGAATAGAATAGAATAGAGTAACAGTCTTGGAAGGGACCTTGGACGTCATCTAGTCCAACCCCCTGCTCAGGCAGAAACCCTACCATTTCAGGCAAATAGTTGTCCAGTCTCTTCTTAAAAACTTCCAGTGTTGGAGCATTCACAACTTCGGAATTACATAGACATATATTTGGATCTATTAAATACATGACCTTTTAAAGCCAGAAGTATCACAGTAGAAATTGACAGTTCATAATAACCTGAAGTCAGGCCGCATAGTTAGACTTGAGTAAAGTATGCTCAAATTAGATTCCCAGATATTAATCAGGGATAAATGTGTTTTAGAAACACACTGCATAAAAGGAAATATTACTCAAAACCCAATTTTAACTAGTTTTTAAAACCAATGAGACCAAATTCAGCACAGAAGATATATAAAATGTGAAAGTTTTAAATATACTTAAAAATATAAGCAAAAGATTATCCCTTTACTATCTTGATTTTTTTAAATCAGAGTTCTGCATAATAATTCTATTTTGATCGCTAAAAATTTTTCAACATCCTCATCTCAAGAGTTCTTATTACCAATATATATATACCTAACAGAGGTAGACCTATGTGTGAAAGGTATGTCTGTAAATCACAGCCAATTGGAAGGTATGCAGTTGTAAAATTTTTAAGAGTTAATATGTAAAGCAATAAAAAAGAGGAATTAGTAGCGATAATATTTCACATTAGTATACCAGAGTCATAAATAATATCCTAAAAGAGAAAAACAAAAGGGCTGAAGCACAATCTTCCCGATATGTAGAGTCTCAGCAATTACCATATTGGGAAGAGAATTTGGGGGAATGAAGTCTAAACCACCTAATGGTGTTAAGAGTGGAGAAAGAAGTCCTAATACAAGTCATGCTACCTCTTGTTTGGCATTTTCAGCTTTAATGAGCTCATCTTCCATATGGGTTTGAATATCAGTGATCTTCTGCTGCAGTTCCAACAGCTTCCTTTCACAGACATTTTCAGTCTCTTCTTTCTCCTTGACAACACGTTCCAATTCTATTTGGTGACATTCACGTTCATTTCCCTAGAAATACATCAGGCAAATCTAATAAATACATAAAAAGAATGATGTCTTCTTTAACCACTAAAGCAAATGTTCTGCCTTTAGCAAAGATTTGAAATGAGTTTACTAAAGACAAGATACTATACCTTAATGTCATATAATTACCAAAAAAAGAATTGATCAGAAAGAGAATACCTAAGGTTGAGATGAAACAGAACAAAGAAAAAACAGAAAAGAAAAAAAATGGTTGTATAATTTAGTGTGAGGTATAACAATCATGTGAGAAACTGAACCAATGACAGAGTAACTATATAAATGCTTGCCAGCTTCTGAAAGAGTATGTCCATTTCTTCTTTATGTACAGTGTAGCAGTGGCTGAGGGTTTCTTGGTACTTCTGCTCTATCTGTGAGAGCTGCTGTGCTTTTTCTTCTTTCTCTTGTTCAACTTTTAATTTTGCAGCTTCCAGCTCAGCCCTAAGGCATTTCACTTCTCCTGAAATAATAAGCAAAGAAGAAATTAAATTTCTACTGAATCTCATTTTCCATTAACCAAGGAAAATATAAGTATTCTACTGTTTCCCGAAAACTCCAACTATTTCTCACCTTGTATCACTTCTTTGGCCTGGCTAATTGCCTGAATTTTCATTTCCAGTTGATCTCGGGTAACTTCTAGTTGAGATAATTGCTGTTGAGCCTGGAAGAGATTTGATTCCAAAAGATCCTTTCCTGACCTATAAGATACAGACATAAAATTGGCATTTAGTCTTTCTTCCCTTTCTTGTATGAAACCTGAAAGATACAGTAAGAAAAATGTTACATTTGAAGTATTCCAGCTACAATCTCGATACATATAAACAATAATAACTTTAGTAAGTATCTATTTGTCAAGCTAATACCAGATAGCTAATATTTGGAAAGAACACACATTTTTGTGCATGCACTATATTAATTGTTTGATCTGACAAATCTGACAAATTATATGCATAATTTAAAACATGGATAAGGCTTGAGTAATGTAACTGCTACATATTTCTTAAGTTGCTTTCTACATGGGCAGAACTATCTCTAATACAAGAGATTTGTATTATGAGATACAAAGATTTTTTCAGAATCCAGAGTACTATGAATATATAGTGTTATTTATTCAAATAATTAAGAAACTTCATGCAGCACTTTCTTACCTAAATTTTGACACCTGCTCTGTAAGAGTCAGTCTGTCTCTCTCAACAACTTTTAGTCGTACTTCCAAAGAAGTTTTTTCACGCATTAGTGATTCCTTTTCTCTAGAACCCTTGGACAGCATTTCTCCTGTATGAATTAGCTCTTGATTTGCTTGTTCCAAACTAGTATGATATATTTCATTCTGATGGTGAACCTACAAGAAAGGAAAAAAAATGTCTAGTATAAAATAGTCTCGATTAATAGATATCACACTAAAAAAGGAAATATTTATGGTTTCATTATTCATGGTTTCATTATTTGTTTACTTATATGTATAAAAATTTGTATACTGCCTACTGGGATAAAACAAATACTAAAATCTACTACATCTTTCATTCTAAACTGTGTTATTCATCTTTATTTATTTAAAGAACTTTATATACTTGCCCATATTACAAACTACTACTTGGGACAATTCATAAAACAGAAAAAAACAGAAAAAAACAACAACCTCACAATGAAAACTTCTGGCACCCCAGGCCAGCTTTCTTCCACCCATTAGCATATTCCTTTGCTGGGCTCCTGCCTGATTCTACCCCAACCCTCGACCTCTGCCATAAGAAACAATGCTACTAATATATCTATGTGGGTTAGCTTTTAATACTCACTTGGCTCAGCTTCTCATTTGCCTCTTCCTTTTCACCTGTTAATACTCTCGATTCATTCTGTAAGCTTTCCTGCAACTCCTCGGCCTTATGCAGCAACTGTTCCAAGCGAAACTTCTCTGCATTTAATTCTTCATTTGTTCTTTCTGTCTGGTTAAGCTGCTTTTGCAAGGAAGCCCCTCTCCTTTCCATGTGGCCTACTTGGTCCAAGAGAGCCTGGTTTTCTTGTTCCAACTGAATGTAATGAAAGACCAACAATAAAGATGATCTTAGCTTGAGGAAACACTTGTTTCTATTCTGAGTTGAACACAATCACTGAATTAACATATCCCTTATTTTCATACTACATGCTGTTCAGCATAAAACAATTTATCTAGAATATGTTCTTACCTTCAAAATTAGTTGGTTTAAGCTCACTTTATCCAATGCTAGTGCTTCATTAAGGGCACTCATCTTTGTAACTGTATCATGAAGGTTAGCAGTTTCTGCCTTCAGCCTATTGTGCACACTGGTTAACTTTGCAAGAGACTCTTCAGCCTTACAGAATGAAACACACCAAAAACAAACATCTATCAATCACTATGACAAATTTCTATTCAGTGGCTTGAACATGTGCCAAATTCTGCTTATCCAATTATGGCCAAACAGTTTAATCTTGTGAGTAGTATTGGGGATAAGGAGAAGAAAAGATGGTGTTGTAATTGCCTTCTGTGTGATAACATACTTCTATGCCTAACATACATAGAACAGGACAAGTTTTTATATTTTAACCCACTTATTATAAAGAGGGAATACAAGTCTTGTTAACTGGAATTATGTATAAATCTCAGGAAATAAATAACATAAATTACATTTTTTTATTAGCCTGACCATTACAGCCATTCCTCATTTAATGTCTTTACCAACCAATAAGTGCATTTACCACCATATTTTGTGCCTGACAAAAAAAAACCTTCAGTGTGATACTAATTAAGCTCTGGTAAGTTTCAGGCAGCACTGCAGCCAGCAGGAGGATTCTAATCAACTAATTAAGGTCACAGAGCTGAGCTCGTTAACTTGCATTTAGCACTTTTTAAGGAAGCACTGCACTATGGAGAAAAGCAGCACAAGAAGAGATAGCTTGTTTAAGCAATCTTTCAGCCCTGTGAGGAGAGGACACTCTATGAGAGAACACTATCTGAATGAGACAGCAGCTACCAGTGATCTTCACACCAATGTTCACTTACTCACTTTGTAAGTAATGCCTAACAATCAAGTCATTAGAACAGAATGTAGTTAATAAATGCAGAGGGTACAGTATATAACATTTAATATGGCATTTATACTTTACACATTTCCAGTTTAAGTTCAAGTATAAGGTAAGAAAAGTATGTTAATAGTACCTGCTCTAATGCTGAAGCAAGTTCGTATTTTTCTTGCTTCATCAGTTCTCCATCAAGATGAGATTTTTCCAATGATTCTCTCATAGCTATCAATTCATTTCTTAATAATGAATGCTTTTCTTCAAGAGCATTTTGATCTTCCTGACTGAAAAATCATATTTAAAAAAGGAAACTATAAATGTATTTTTCTATTAAAACAGAGGTACATCTTTCACATTCTGTCCTAAGAAAACTGTTCTAAGAGTACCGAAAGCTGGTTTGCAGCCAAAGTACTACTAATTCACTCACAGTAGTACACAAAATTTACAAAACTCAAATACAGTACATGGGAAGGGAATAGAAAGAGCTCTCTAATTTTTTTCCTGTTAAGCTGTATCTATAAACTGAAGATGCTTACTTATTTCTAGAATTCAACAATATTGAATATTACTGCTTGTGTCAATATACTGGATAGTTCTAAATAGTTCTAAATATACATAATCTAAATATACATAGAAAGATATATTATCTTGCAAGGTAGCTTGCATGGACTATCATGGGTAAAGGTTTAATTGCTTTTTGTGGAATACTAGCCAAAATGTGCGCAAACTGACTATATTCTACCCTAATTCTTCAGGATATGTTTCATCTGACACCAAGGCTGGTAATCTAGTCAATACTATTACTATCTTACTAAAAACATTATGTTAAAGCCACAACTAGAACAACTAGATAAATATATTTTTTATAAAAAAATAATCTTCCAACAGAATAAATGAGAAAAGTTACAGTAAAAAAAGAATAGATGCATAATGTGGGAGCAGGTCATTTTTTAAAGCAAATTATTGCTCTTTGGAGAATGTGTGAAGAAAACAAGCAAAAAAGCTCACATGTATTCTCTCTCACGCATTAGCCTCTCCAATTCCTCCTGTTTTTCTTCTTTCTCTCCATCTGCCATATCTCCTTTCAGATGTAGCTCTGTGTTACTTTGGCGTAAATGCTGGGCCTCCTGTTCCAAAATTTCCAGTTGTTGCTGCAGTTCTATTCTAGATTTCTCCAGGGTTTCATGGTCACTATGAAACAGCAGCCTCCAGTTAAGTAGTTGCTTATACTGCTGGAAATGAATAACAACTAACATGGCAACAACAAACAGGTACATAAGGTAAATGTAAATATAAATAATTAATAGTATAATATATTAAAGAATTACTGGCATCTCCCAGATATTTTGAGACTACAGCTCTCAAAATTCTTAATCAGGAAAGGCAAAAGAATTCCAGGAATTGCAAACTCAACACATCTAAAGGCAGCAAATTAGAGAAGATACTTTAAAGCTAGAGAAAGCTAACATAATGCATACCTACGGTAAGTCTCCAGTACAGATTGTAAATGCTGAAGCTGGCTTGCATATGTGTCTCGTTCACCTTCCAGTTGTTCTAGTCTATCTCTTAAGAAGTTGCACTGCTCTTCCTGTTGCTTCTGTTGTTTTTCCAAAGCAGTGGCAGAATCTTGACTTTCCAACAGCTGTCGCCTCAGTTGCTGCAAAAGAAAAAAACAAGAAAATAAGGCTTAAACAAAAATGTCTGATGAGCGAATGGAGTGTGAATATTTACAGACATCAAGTGTCGAAATTTTTATAGGAGAAAGTAGTATTCTTAACAGTCCTCTTACCTCTACTTGATTTCTTCTCCTAGCAAGAACATCACGTAAAAGAAGAAAGGTGCCATCTGAATCACCAGTATTCGGTTCCATGATACCACAAGGGTCAGCATACTGTTCAACTTGCCTGATGCCAATTGTTGCATCATTCTCAATAAGAAGTGCCTGAAATCCAAACCAATATCACTCTGTAGTTTTTCATATTAAAACCATCACCTATCTAGAATCTCCTACATAGGTTCTACTCTTGTGAAAGATTCTAATGGACAATGGATAAGTCATTAACCTTACTCATACTTTCTATCTGCATGGATCCTTACCAAGTTGAAGCAAGACTAGGACTTGCTTCTCAGTGTTACATCTGACATCCACTACCCATATGCTGTGTACTGCTTGTAAGAATTAACTTGCACAGCAGAACTTGCAATTCATGAGATTGTGGAGTAACAGCCTGATTATGTAGATCTATAAGCAAATGCTCTATGAATAATGACACTATTGTCAGTGCTGAATTTTGGAGATGTACAATTGAACAAAAATAACCTTAATAACTGCTCCTCCAAATACCGTAAATCTAAATAATATGTAATGAGAGTGTCTGTATTTCCCAAGTCATGACTTACATAATGGGTGGAATATAAAACAACTCCCATTTAAATGACTATCATCACATAGTGCAAGATAGATTTTTCTGAAACAATGGAACATCGTCTCCAGGATGTCTCAAAGTAATAATACAGTATGATTATTTTGCTATTAAATACAAAACAATTTTATGAACATATTTCCAATATATTCAGATAGGCATTGTCTTCCTTCTAAACCCATAAGAAATCCATAACCAACAGTTTAACTTCTCTTGTGGAATAACAGAGCATGTTCTTCAGCAGGTTTTGATATGTGGTGGTGGAGGGAGGGATAAGTAATCTGCTAATACAGGGAAGTACCTGTGTTTTGGAGGGCAACATTATTTTGATTTGACTTAAAATTATGGAGGGTTTTTTTGGTTATTAAGAACCCCTATAGTCTGAGATGACAAACATAAAAATTATTGTAAATCAATAAAACAAACATATCCCTAAATAGGATACAGTAAATCTTTTGCATAAAGCTTTTCTATATTTTATAAATTGGGGGTCTGAAATGTAATGCCTGCTATATAATAAACATATTTTTGTGATTGGCCATGTTATGAGTGGACAAAGGCCAGCCATACACTACAAAGTATGCTCCTCAGTGTCCAAATGTGTACTTCTAGGCAATAGAATATGATATTTAATTTATATTTTAAAAAGTAACAGAATCATGAAAAGATATCTAAATTATACCTACCTGAGTAATTTCTGTTAATACACGTTGCAGAGAAAAGATCTCTTCACTGATATCTTTGCTTGGTGTTTGGTCACAATCTATCTTCAAATTATTAGCCTTCTGAAAAAATAAAGTATTAGAATTAAATCATTGTTTATAGAATCTGAATCCTCACAAACATCTGGACTTAGAACATAATTTAATAGGAATACTGCAATGGACATATCTGCAATAAATACTGCAATAAAACTGCAATGGACATATCTCACTGGCCAGAATATATCATATGAAAACATACCAAAAGGAGTTCTACCTGTAGGATTCCAGAGCAGTACTGGGAAATTAGTACTTTTTAACTAGCTATTAAAATTGACATTCAGTTTACATATTGCATACATGTTTTCAAACTATATTAGCAAAAAGAATTTTGGCTTTATAAATGCACAACCTGTTTTCCCATTCCTATGGCATAATTATATAAACAGTAGGTATTACTGTTGTAGCAAATAGTACATTTCTTTTCAAAACATCTTGTGATCCAGCATTTAACTTGTGAAAGCAGTTATCACTAAAATTACATGAAGCAAGCTGTATAACTTTTGAGTTTTTGTCAAGGAACTGAATATCGTTTTAGCTTTGGAAAGTCTCCTAAATGGCAATAAACTAAGGAACTGAATATCTCTTCCACTGGATTTTCTCTAACTCCTTGACAACATACCAGAATTTCTACTGTCTCTCTTAGAGATTTCACTGTCTTCTCCTTCTCTTCATTCTGTTTATGAGACTCTTCAAGCAAAGCAGTCAACTCCAGCACCCTGAAAAGAGAACAGCAATATTTACAGACTAAGATGTTTTGGCTAACGCAATTTTATTTTGCTGCTTCTAAAAGTGGCTCATTGTCCCTGAAAGCTCAACATGAGAACGTGAATCCTGCACACATTTTTATGCATTTAGGAATCCCAGCTTCTCAGCAGGGTCCCCATTTTTAAAATCAGAAAAAAATCTAATTACATAATTTACATTAATCTCTTGAAAGAGCAAAACACCTTTACAATCTTTGTTGCCATTTACAATCAGTAGACTTTCCAAAGCCAAAGAGGGATTCCTATATCCAATTTCTCTGTGTGCTAAAGCAGAACTTTTATACGTTCAGACTACTCCTACAGGAACTAAATGCAACCATCTGGAAACCAAGTTCCCTCTCCAATATATCACTAATTGTGGTATAGTGGCCCAAGAGTCTACTTACATACAGACTTTTAATAGAGAAAACATCTCCAATCTCCAAAATGTTATTACTTTAAAATATAGCCTGTATATATAAAGCAATACATTTTTACCTTCTTTATTCATACATCACAATTATCAGAAGATCTGCATTTTTTTCCAAAGGAGAATGAATCATATTGATTACTTATTTGGGCCAACAGCAAATACATCAAAGTATTCAAAATCTATGAAGAAATATACTGTATTCTCCTTCATGCAAGCTAAATTTTGGCATACATCAGTATGAATATATTTCCTGATCATTCATATTATGCTGATTGTCCTTGTACAACATAATCCAGTGTGCACTGAGTTTCTCTTTGCTCAAAATAATGAAAACAAAATAATCCAAGTTATAAAGAACAGAATAACTATACCAAACCCATATTCTATTAGCTTTATCTTTCCAATTTGCCCTACTAATTAAATTGTTAATTGGTATAATTCATTCCTACTACAATTTGCAACAAAAATATCTTCCTTGAAAAAGTCTTGGCACTAACAGCCAGTGTAATTTGAATAAAAAACTACAAATGGTGAGAAGAATTAGTAGACCTTTTAAATGGAACTTACCTGCTCTGAAGATCTTCCTTTGCAAAATCTCCTTTGACATGTGATGCTCCAATTGCCTTTGCTTGCTGGCATTTTTCTTTCTCCATGTTCATTTTCTCTAATTTTTTAGCAAGCTGTTGCCGTTCCTGCAGCTGGCATCTTAGGGCTGAATCTTCCAAATTCTTGGTCTCCCAAAACTGTGCATCCGAGCTCACATGGAAACAACTGATCAATATAGAGCCATAAAGCCTCACTTGCTCAGCTTTTAATTCAGACAGATCCCTGGAATAAAAATAAATAATACTATATTCTACTGATCTGTAGATAGTGGAATTCAGCCTCTAGTAAAATGAAAGTCTTCACAGGAAAGATGGAGTAGATAAGAATTTTCCTTCCTAGACAGCAGTGAAGAAAACATGTCATAATTCTTTCACTGATATACAGAAAAAGGACATTTCCACATACAATTTAGTAGTATACTATACTGATAGAAGAATCCATTCCTCTTCACCTGTCAGTTGCTGTTTTCATTTCCAAAAAATGCCGACGTAATTTCACCACTTGCCGCCAAATGCCAAGGATACGATCGTGTTCAGATTGCCTATAGTGTTCAAACAGCTAGAAACAACAATAAAATTACAAATGAAAAATAATCTGTTTTATCCCACAATAGTAATTTGGTATACACTTTTTCAAAGGAAAAAATATAAGCTTTTTAAAGCTCATAAACTTTATCCTTACTATTCTTTTTCTGTAATATGAATCAACTTTCAAGATATGGTTATGAGCTGATCGATTATTAAGAAAGGAAAGCACTCATTTCCCATTTCCCAAAGATTGTTAGAATCACATACATCTGTTTATACCCTTAGTGCCATTACAATATTTACCAACTTTCTTAATTTTTATCAGCAAATATCTGTTCAAGCTGAAGCACGGGGAATTTCTATCTAACTGGAATAGAAAACTTTCTAGGAAAAAATTACTTTCCTTATATTTTCTGTAATGTTCCTACAAATACATTCTTACCTCCCGTTCTTTGTGCCATTCACTCTCTTTGTGCTCTAACTCAGTTTTAGCTCTTGTCCAATCATCTGTCAATTTATTGGTATCTTCCTGGAGTGCCTCATTCACTTCATTGGCTTTGTCCAAGTGTTTCCGAAGCAAGATATTCACTCTAGCCAAATTCTCACATCTGATATATAAAGTAATAATTTAAACAAATAAACATGATTCTGAGAAGACGAACTAGCATCAGTACAAGTACTCCTCATTTAGCAACTAAAATTGGGACTGACAACTTGATCATTAAGTGAATCAGTTGCTAACTGAAACCACAATTGTGCTTATGATTTTCAGGTTTCTTTTGTTTTACATACCAGTAAAGGTCATAAATGCAAGGAATGGATGTAAAATTACTTTTTCAGTTACTTTTTGTAACTGTGATCAGTCACTAAACAAAGCAATCACAAAGCAAGGATTGTCTTTACTGTAATTGTACTATTACTCAATACACTTCTACAATTAGGTTTAACTCACCTCTGCTGTTCTTCTTCCAAATGAACCAATACATTTTCTATACTCTGTTCTACTTTGTGATTCCGTAGATGTGGATGAGAATCCTTTGTGAGAAAGTAAAGTCTTAATTAAACATCAGATTATAAAACACTGATCAAATGGATAATCAAGGGCATAGTACTAAGCCATATTAATTTAATTACAATTAAAATAAGTGCATGGCTCTGAAGTGGGAATGGTTATCAGATTCCAGAAAACAGTGTTATGCCAAATACTGATAATAGGACTGGGAGGGATATGCAGGATGTAGAAGGGCCCAAAGCATAAAAGTATAAGAAGGAATAGGTCAAAATACATAACTTGAGGATTCCAGAGGATCTATAGAAATGCACTGAATATGGTGTCGAAGAATAAGTTTTCAGTGGGGGAAAAAAGCAAATACAATTTGAAAGGTATTATTGAAACCTGATAAAATGAAATTCGTGAACTGAATGCAAGCAAGGAAGGTATAACTTATTCAAAAGGAATACACCAGATAAAAGTTAACAGGGAATGGCATACGTGAAGGAAGTGCACTCACATACTGATACCCAGAAATTTGAGAGAATTCAGTCAAGAACATATTTGTAAGAATACAAGAAAAGGAGTATTATTTTGAGGATACCCAATAAACCACCAATTAGATGTGGATAATGATCTCCTGTACCAGGACTTTCAGGGGAGAATAATGATAATAATTCAGTACCTGAATACAGGTAATCCTCATTCAAAGTTACAATGGCACTGAAAAAAGTGACTTATGACCAGTCCTCACACTTACAACCATAGGTGTATCCCCATGGTCATATGATCAAAATACAGGTGTCACAGTGGAATTGAAACTACCACGATTGTTGGGGAAAGTTCACCCTGTGTTTAACTGCAGTCTACTGAAACCTGTGTCAGAATCCTTTTTGGGACCTGTCCCAAAGAAGCCACTGGGTCCAATGGTGGTGGAGGGGGAGACACATTACGAAATAAAACATATTCTCGATTCTAGGTTGTACAAGGGAAAGTTACAATACCTTGTTCAGTGGAAAGATTAACCCTTTCAGAAGCTACATGGGTGAAATGTACAAACATGAAAGCAGATAGATTGATAAAGAAGTTTTACGATAAATACCCTCACAAGCCTCAAGGGAATGCTTAACTTGCTTTTTCTTTTCCCTGCAGGAGACTCTTTCTTTCTGTCAACTTGTCAAATGAGCATAGCTGTGGCTATCTTCCTTATTCATTTTCAGTCGACACATTGAAAGGAGGGAGGGGGGATTACCAGGTGCTTCGCTAGTCTAAATAAACTTTTGTCCCATGGGAACCAAGGTCATCGGCTGCTCCCGAGACTGCAGGCTGGGCGTTTCATGAAAAGCCCGCCAAGAAGATGTATTGGGGAACGTAGTTGCTTGCATAGCCTTAGGAGTGGGATTTCTTAACTTTATATTGGGGAATTGTTATGTGTGTCTTCAGACTTGGTTTCCCTTTTGACAAGCCGATACTTTGTAACCAATAAACATGTTCTTTGAGGAATTTCCAAGCATTTGTCAACCAACCTGTATTTACGACAATTGACACGTCCTGGAGTCATGTGATCGCCATTTGCAACCTTCCCAGACTGCTTCTAACAAGCAAAATCAATTGGGGAAGCAGGATTCGCTTAACAACCATGTGAATCACTTAACTGCAGTAATTTGCTTAACAACTGTGGCAAAAAAGTTCATAAACTCAGATGTGACTTACTTAATAACCATCTTGCTTAGCAGTGGAAATTTTGGTTCCAGTTATGGTTGTAAGTCAAGGACTACATGTATCAGTTGGGGGGAAGCAATACTGTAATCAAGGAACTACCAAGGAAAAAATCCACACACCTACCAACGCTGAAGGGCAAGCTTCTATACTTAGAGGGAGCAAACCCCACAGTCACTAGCACTGATGTTACCGAATCAGATAATGAAACGTCTGCAAGTAAACAACCAAGCTCAGAGAGCACCAAGTATTCCATAAAATGTATTTCACACACCCTCCTCTCTTTTGCATGGCACACTGTTAGTAACACATAATTGCAAAAATCACAGTAGTCACTTCCAATATTACTCACACTGTTGGATTCCAGACGCTTTTCTAATTCCTTGCACCAATTTCGATATTGCAAAACCTGACAAACAAAAAATTAGTGTTTATCTTTTTGTGTGCTACAACACATTTCAGTTTCACATTTGTTATCAATTAACACTTTATGTTTTCTCTTATAAGTAGCTGCCTACGTACATATATTCACTTATAAATTCCAGTTTTAGAGTAATTTTCAAGCACAGGCTAATAATTTTTAAATGTATCTTTTATATTTATATTCTGATTTTCTTTCAGCAACTTAAAGTAGTATTGCCACTGCCAATTTTATCCTCACACCTACTGTATTCTGGGGGAGGTTAAGCTGAAAGATAAGATTACTCACAAGTTGCTTAACTGAGTGGGAATTTCAATAAGGTTCTCCTCCATTCTTGCACAGCACCATCACCTCAGTTAACTCTTTTATTTATTTATGCATCTAAGAAGATACATCACCACTTTCTTTTGGGTGTCACTGGTAACAGAAAGGCTTTTTTTACCTTTGCCTGTAGCTTTTGAACAAGTATTGCCTGACGGTGTTGTGCTTCTTGTGAACTTTGTAGTTTCTTATGATAGGATGCACGGTTTTCCATCATCTGCTGATGTAATGCTGTTATTTGGTCATCTGGCAATAAAAAGCCCCTCTGTGTTTTCATGCTGTTTAGTATTTTCTCTTCTTCCATCTATAAGAACAAAATCTATATGAGCAAGATTGATACCTCTCCTCTGGCAGCAAAAGCTGCTCTGACAGCCTTTTCAATAACAAGCACGACTGTTTTGGCATTCTTTAAACAGATAAATAGGTAAGATACCCGGGACAGAAACTAGTCTGCTTTGTGTCCAGTACACGAATGAAACATTACAGGCGTTTAATATACCCCACAGAAATAGAAAAAAAATAGGTATTTACAAAAACTAACTTCTCTAAAGTTCAGAAACTCATCCGTAGATTTCACAGCGAGAACAAACCTAATATTCGTCTCTACTCGTATAAATTCTTATGACGTTGGGGACCGCAAGACTTTTATTTCCAGGCCCGCTAATGCCACCGAGCGTGGATCTCAGGTAAAGTCCGGAACAGCCCTCCCATCCAGAAGTCAGGATGCAGTTGCCTTTCTGGTCCTCCTCACCTGTGAAGCAGCGAGCAGGTAAGGCGGAGGGAGGGAGAAGAGCAGTAGGCCCGAAATTGCGAATCAGCTGTGCGGTATCTTTCGGAGCTTGCCTGCAGGAGCAATAAGCCAAATATATATATATATATATATATATATCCAGAAGCGACTTGTGGGAAATAGAGTTCACTTCAAGGCGGTTATAATTAAAGCTGCTCTTGAAAAACGACATTACCCATGAGCCCTTGAGCTCCGCTTCTGTACTTCTCCGCTGCCTCCTATTGGTTCAAAGGGAAGATGACACTGATGCAGAACAGCGGGAAGATGAACGTGTTTGTTTTTAAAAAAAACTGTCTCTTTCTAATTGGTCAACATAGCACGTATTTTAATATTGCTAGTAAATCTTCTGGTAAGATGATATATTCTGTGAAGACCAAAAGGTAGAAAGGAAAGGATTTTTTCCCCAGTCTTCCTATTCCTATTATTTTTCTACTCATTAGATTTGCTTCTCTTCCTGGTTCACTTTTTCCCCCCCTTTGACTTGTGTTGTCGTCCCCCATGTTATATAAGTGCTTTCGAATGGTGGTGTTGAAGAAGACCCTTGGGAGTCGCTTGGACTATAAGGAGAACCCAGTAGTCTTTCTTTTTAGCTAATTCCAAGGAAGCAAGATATCTTTGATGCTTAATCTGGAGAGTAAATTAATTAAAATCCAGTTGCAGAAATGGCAACTGAAACCAAGGTACAGTGATGAGTTTGAACTTGCTTGGAAAAATGATAAATGTTTGTGTGACAGGACAGAGATTTTCCTTAAATCACTTCTGCCTCTTTCAGTATGCCTCATTTCATTCTCCCTCACTACAGTATGCAAAGAATTTAAAATAATAAGGTTACTTAATTGTGTTGAATGTTGAAAATTCCAAAGCATAAAAAGGTCTTTTTGAAGGGTTATTATTATATATTCAGCGGTTGTTTTACTTTGTATATTAAACCACAAACTAGATAATCATTTGTTAGCCAAGAACATTGTTTGAGTCCAGAGTGTATGGTTACATTATTAGTGTGATATGTGGAACCAGAAATTTCAGTCAGTTGAATAAAACTATGATTAAATGCTTCATGTGTGGATAGCCAAAGAGAGTTACTGTATTTTGCTTTTGATGAACAAAAAGCAATTTCATTTTTTTAATATTCTAAATCTAAGGCTCTACTAAACAGAAATAATACTGTATTATCTGTAGGTAAAGAAATTAGTTCACTGAACTAATTTAAAGTCTCAAATATTATGATTTCAAATAATAAAAGGCTTTTTAATAAAAAAGAATAATTCTTACTTATTTCTAACAGAACTGACAACTATATAACGGTAAAGTAGAAATAGTTTCAGGTTCTGCATTCTACAATCTTTGTTCGGAGGTCTATTTGCAAAATCCCTCCCTAGAATTTCTTGCAAAAGAGTGTCTGCAAATCATAACAACCACTGCATCTTTCATCTCAAAACCAACATGTTTTACAGATTTCATCTTTTATAACATCTATAAATTTACTAGCACTTCATTCCAGGTAAGACACAGAAGTAGAAAGATTTATATCAATTTATTTAACAGTGTTTTTTATATGTATTTCGGGATTTTTTATCTTTCTTTGGGAATATTCTATTGCCTGCTAAGAAATGTTTCTATATGGTAACAGCTATATATCATACAAATAAGTTCCCAATGCAGAACTCCAGGTATGAGACCCTGCATATAATTCATATAATTGACATTTTTTTAAAAAATAATCTATATTAAAATATGCTATTTAAAATAGTCATTTTCTAGCCTTATCTGACTATGTTAAGACAATTTAAAGTAAAACTTTTGAATTTTTATTTTTATTTTATTACAAAAATTCCTGTACAGATGACATACAGGAATGCAGTGGTAAGCGAATAACAATTCTACAGGTATGAAACTTGACATGCATGACTAATCCAGATTTATTGTAGCATTTTTAAAGAATAACATGCATCCCGTGCTTTTTTAAAGGTGTGATACATGACCCCACCTATCTTAGGCTCATAACAAAACTGTGAGGCAGATAAGGTTGGCAAAGAATTAATAACTCAGAATCATCCATTGAACGTTGTTTCGGAGATTTGTATCTGGTATATGCAATAGAGCATATTAATTCATTAACATAGAAATAATGGCATTACAGTGAAGCAGCACTAACTAAACACTAATCTCGGGATAGACAACTGCTCAGCACTGGCATTTTCTTCAGGCTTCTTCTCATCCCATTACCATCTCTTCTGTCTCCAATTTTCCACTTGGAATGTATCTTGTTTGGCTAGTAACTTTTAACTTGTTAAAATTTGTCACTTAGTTGTTTGATTGATTTCTCCTGGAAATGGTATTGTATAAAAGAGGCATTTGCTCTGTCTTTGCCATTTTGTACCGTGTTTTGGGAATGGGAGATTACCACAGGAATTGAAAAAGCCCTCACTCCTATGACTGAAAAAGAAGTAAATTAAGTTCTTATGAAAATAAAATAAAAATACTCAGTACTTCTTTGAAGATGGTCACACAACTTTTTTTTAATTTGCAATATTTGGCACATAGACCTCTTTCCTGGGAAATGTATTACCTAAAATTGGGATAATACTTTGGGCCCTGCTTCAAACTTTTATTTCTCCTTTTCTAAACTGCTGAAACACACAGTGATTTAATTTTGGAAATATTGCCCAATTTTCAATTCTCTGAATCAGCACAAAAACTATATACTGTGGCCCATTAGTGGTTTGAAGGCTAAGTTTTTTGTTTGTACAATGGTGATTATGCTTATGCTTTCTTATGCCATTAGAGTAATGTATTGCTGTGATGAAAATTAATACTTGACATAAAATGTTTAAACATTTCTGATCAGAGTCATGAACTATTAATTGTAGGAATAACCTTCCCATCTGCATTTATTTTTCATAAAATACTTGAGGAATCAGTGATAATGTCTTTCTAGAAAGAAGACAATTTTCTGAAGGAAACCGGAGAAATACTCTAATTGCTTTGGATTAATAATTGGTATGTGTGGCAATATTATAATAAATATCCTGGAACACAGATGCTTGGAACAAATGGTAGTGATGGTATTAATCGTAATAGCTTTGGGCAAGGGGAATATAGCACAAAAAAGACTGCCTTCACGGTCTAATTTTCCAATCAACCCGCCTCATATCTTTACATATTAAGGGAAAGGACAGCGACAAATCTGGTCATGTATCTTTTGTATCATCATACTTGCTTCTTGAAAAGAAAATTATATCAGCCGTTCTCCAAGCTTTGTTAAGTGCAATTGCAATTATCATTTGGTTCAAACCAAGAAGCATGTTGTTAGGAATTATATCAACCCAGAGCCAGTGAAATTAAATCAGTGTTAAATTAAAAATATATTTAATTATAGAAAGATACACATGTTGCAAACTCATCTACTTACATGGATCTCCTCATATCTATTTCCCCACCATGATTTGTGACATCTGTAAGTAATACTGTATATTCAACATCCATGAATTAACTTAAGAAGGAGGGGGTTGATATGCTAACAAGCACATATTTGTTTCACACAGGTTTCACATCTTAGCCATAGGTTGATGTATTTACTATAATTTTGAAAGACTGTGTATATTTTACTCAATTAGAACTTGCTGGACATAGAATTAAAACTTATTGCTATCAGCTAATTTTGGGGTATGATTCAGCAGTTAGAATAGTTTGCAAAAGTTCCGGTTTGGTGTCATGATGAGAAAGGTGAAAGAAACCGGAGCTCCGGATTCCTAGCCCGATTTCGCTCTGTCTGGAGACCCCAAGGGGTCGGAAAGTTGCCCTGGAGAGGCGACGAAGAAGAAGGGAAGCCTTGGGAGCTTGGAGCCAATGGTGGTCGGCCCAAACGAACCAAGGAACCTCTTCAAACGGACAGAAAGAGACAAATAATATAATAATAATAAAGTTGGAAGAGACCTTGGAGGTCATCTAGTCCAACCCCCTGCTCAGGCAGGAAACCCTATACCATTTCAGACAAATGGCTGTCCAGTCTCTTCTTAAAAACTTCCAGTGTTGGAACATTCACCGCTTCTGGAGGCAGGTTGTTCCACTGGTTAATTGTTCTAACTGTCAGGAAGTTTCTCCTTAGTTCTAGGTTGCTTCTCTCCTTGATTAGTTTCCATCCGTTGCTTCTTGTCCTGCCTTCAGGCACCTTGGAAAATAGCTTGACTCCCTCTTCTTTGTGGCAGCTCCTGAGATATTGGAACACTGCTATCATGTCCCCCCTCGTCCTTCTCTTCATTAAACTAGACATATCCAATTCTAGCAGCCGTTCCTTATATGCTTTAGCCTCCAGTCCCCTAATCATCTTTGTTGCTCTTCTCTGTACTCTTTCTAGAGTCTCAACGTCTTTTTTACATCGTGGTGACCAAAACTGGATGCAGTATTCCAAGTGTGGCCTTACCAAGGCATTGTAAAGTGGTATTAATACTTCACGTGATCTTGATTCTATCCCTCTGTTATTGCAGCCTAGCACTGTGTTGGCCTTTTTGGCAGCTGCAGCACACTGCTGGCTCATATTTAAGTGATTGTCCACTAGGCCTCCGAGGTCCCTCTCACAGTTACTGCTATTGAGCAAGGTACCCCCTATACTATACCTGTACATTTGGTTTTTCTTGCCTAAATGTAGAACCTTACTTTTTATAAAAAATAAAAAATAACTTAAGCGTTATAATGGACATATTGGAATATTATGAAATGCATCCAGGGAAACAATTGGCATTAATATTCTAGATGCTCAAAAGGCATTTGGTAATGTTTACTGGCAATTTATGACTCAACAACTAAAAACAATGGACTTTAGACAAAATTTTATAAATACGATTGAAACAATATATCACAAACAAATAGCAAAATGGAGATTATACAGAGAACTTCAACATAAGAAAAGGCACAAGACAAGGATGTTTACTATCTCCATTGTTATTTATCTTAACTTTGGAAATTTTAAATAGAAATATTAGACAAGACCCAGAAATTAAAGGACTAGAAATAAAAAGTGAAACTTATAAATTGCAAGCATTTGCAGATGATCTGGTATTCATCCTAGAGGAACCTTTAGAGATGATTCCTAAATTATTGGAAAAGATAGAACAGTTTGGAGAGATAGCAGGACTGAAGATAAACAGAGAAAAAACTAAAGTGATAGTTAAAAATTTTACAGATAAACAAAAAAACAAATGTCAGAAAAAATAGAATTACAAATGGTCAAAAAGGTTAAATACTTAAATACTTGAATATATCTAACAGCAAGATGTTCAATGATAAAAGAAGATAACTATATAAAATTACTGAATCAAATAAAACTTGACCTGGAAAAATGGGAAAACTTGCAACTGTCAATACTAGGAAGAATTGCTATGGTGAAAATGAATATATTACCAAAAATATTGTTTTTTATTCCAAATGATACCTATAAAACTGGGGGGAAATAATTTTGAAGACTTAAATTCCCTAATTTTGAAATTTATTTGGTAAGGAAAGAAAGCTAGAATTAAATTGAAAATGTTACAAGAAGCTAAAGAAAATGGAGGTTTTGGCCTGCTAGAGTGGGTTTTATATTATCAAGCATCTGTACTAACATGGATAAAAGAATGGATAACTCTTAGAAATAAAAGATTGTTGTATTTGGAGGGACATGATTTACAACTTGGTTGGCATGCTTTCTTATGGTATGGGAAAAATAAAATTCATAAATATTTTCAAAACCACTATATTAGAAATGCATTATGTGAAAAAATAAAATGTAAACTATACTTGAAAATTCCAGGATGGCTTTCAACAATGGAAGCATTTGTACATCCAAATTTAATCACTTTTGAGAAAATATAGACATATAAAGATATTCTAAATTCTGAAGGGAATTTAAAATCTAAACAAGAGATGGAAAATCAGGGAATTGATCTATCATGGTGGGCATATTTACAAATGCAAGTGAGGTACGATAAAGATGTTAAATTGTACAGATTTTATAAAGAGTAGACCTTGTTTGATCAGATATTAACCTCTGATGAGAAATTAATTAAGAAAATGTATAACTTTTCATTGAATTTGAAAATGGAAAATGAACAAGTAAAAGAAACAATGATAACATGGGCAAAGAATTTTGGATATAATATAGATTTAGAGAAATGGCAAAACTTGTGGGAAAGAAATTATAATTTGACAATGTCAACCTCTTACAAAGAAAACCTATATATTTCATAGATGGCACCTGCCTAGCAAAAATGTTTAAAAATATGTCAGATAGATGTTGGAAATGTAAACACAAGTCAGGTACTTATCATGTATGGTGGGCATGTGTTAAAGCAAAGAGATATTGGACAAAAATACATACCTGGCTAGAAAAGATGTTGGGAAAACATGTAGATTTTAAACTTGAACTTTTTTTATTAGGTATAATGCCAGAAAAGATTGATAAACAAAGTATATACTTGATTTTACATGTGATAGCAGCGGCAAGAATCATATTCGCACAATATTGGAAAAATGAAGAAATACCACCAGAGGAAGAAATAATTAAAAAATACTAGATTGTGCGGAAATGGACAGACTTACTCTGAGATTGAAAGAAAAAGAAGAAACAGAATACTATCAAGCTTGGGACTTATTTTATCAATGGCTGGAGAAAAGAATAAGGGATTTGGAATTAAATCTGTATTAGTGAATGATAAACTCAGATAACACGTTTGTTGAACAAGCACTACTGAATTGTATGAAAAAACCAATAAAAACTTTTTTAAAAAAAAGAATATTTGCAAAAGTACGAGAAGTTCTTTATATCATCCTCACACATTCAAGTTACATAACAGAATCCCTCAAGAAGCTCAATTTTTTACATGTTTCATTAAGCATTCATGATGCTCTTTTTCATGCAAAATATAGTTAATGACATGTGAAGCTTGCATATTTCTACACTCTAAAAAAAGTCTAAGATGACTCATTAACTAAGGTGACTCATTATCAGAATTACAGAGATATGGATCGGTAAAGAATTTTATTTTAAAAAACTGATCAGAATTTAGTTGTTAAATGTTGAATAACTCAGATTATTTGGTGCTTTAACTTCATATGGCTCCAAATTCCTGCAGGGGACACTGCTGCTTTAACATTGGATATTCAGGGAAGAAGAAGTTAAATAATGAAGCCTAAAATGCAATATAAGAAAATATTTTCTTCTCAGACCTCAAGTAGGACTGTTCATAATTTCTTATTTTCTTTGTCAGTAGTTCATAATGTTTAAAAAATGCTTTTTAAGCAATAGCTTTGCTATCATGTTTGTTTTTTAATTCTTTCAGTCACCTGCTAATAAACCAGAAATTCTATGTTTAGAACTGCATACAAAGCATACTACAAATTTATTTTGACCTGTTTTTGTAAAAGAATCTTATGACTATCTTAGGTGATGTTGTTTGATTCTAAATGAAGAGTTCACTTAAGGCTAATAATACAAAACATGTTACCACTTTTAGGTCCATATTCTATACACCTTTAGTCCTACTGAGTTGTTTAACATAAAGCTGAGTATGACTCATAAAGCAAAGAAGACTTTTTAAAAGAAATATATCACACTTAAATTAGTTTAGACAGCATGACATCAGAGAGTAATTAAATAGGTTTTTGTTGGAATTCCACTTCCAATTCCTGAGTTCAAGTTTGTAAAAGATTTCTAAGCACCTGCAGGTTTCTGTGTATGAAATATTTTCACTGGAAGGGATTCAAAACTTTTTTTAAAAAAACTTTTAACACAGAGGCAGCATTACGCCATTCTTCCTTTTTGGAAAAAAAAAATCCTCTCAGATTTAAACAAGAGTCCTTCAAGTTTTTAGTCATTTTTAAGGAAGAAAGGGGGTTGGTTAACTTTCTCTTTTTAGGAATAAACTGCTGGCAGAAATCAGGAGACAGCAAATTGAACATATTAGCATTTCCACTATGGGACTGGATACAGATATTACACAAATTGATTTGAAATTCTGTATATTGAAAATAAAGCTCTTTTTCCTTTTTCCTTTTAATCTATTTTATTTTTTATGCCAAACCAGAGGAACCTTTTTAAATTTTTTATTTGGTGGCATTCAAAGGAAGACCAGAGGATGAAAATCCTGTACTTTCTTTCTATACTGCTTTGGCACTTCAGTTGGTTTTATCTGGTTTTCATTTCCTTAATATTGAATCCTGCTGAAGCAAGTCAAGGTAACCTAGGGTTGAAATTAGGATTGTCTAAAGTAGATGGAAAAGAGAGGCACCCGTTGCCAAGGACAGGCACTTTTAGAACAGGGAGCCATGAATATAATGCTGGCAATTCCAAGTCTAGAACAAGAAGCAATATTGCTCAAGCTGGAGGTCTCTTGGCAAAGACTGACAATTCAAAGAAGACTCTGTCTAAAGCAAGGAATACAGAAAAACATGACGGACTTACTTCAAATAGACAACCAGGAATAAGGACGGTGACTCCAAAGGCTCAGAATTTTGGCCCTAAAGCCCCAGTGAAAAAATCTGGCACAGGAAATTCAGATAGTTCCTACAAAACCAAAACAATCAAAGAACCTGTTACCCAAAGGGAATCTAAAGAGGCATTCAGACATCCTGCTGTCATACCACATGAATATATGCTTGCCTTATACCAAGCTCTTTCTGATGTAGAACGGAAAGATATGAATGGAAGTCTAAAACTGGAGATGGGACTTGCCAATACAATTACAAGCTTCCTAGACAAGGGACAAGGTAAGAAAATCCATCTATTTGCAGAAAGACACAAAACCTTGCTAATCACAGGTGTTTTCATCCTAAATGGATACTTTTAAGAGCATTTCTAGTGTCAGATTTTGATATTTGTATTAAGGTAAATACTAATTTTCAGAATGTATTGATGTGTTTTTCTTTTCTGCATAAAACATTGCCATCACTTTATAACACAATGCTATATATCTGATAGAATAAGAGCTGAATAATCTGTTCCTGTTGTCTATTTCTATTTCAGAAAAAACAGATTAGCAAAGAGGGACAGTCTGGATATTTCTAATTCGTTAGAATGAAACTAATTCAGATATAGTTTTAATTCAGATTCAATATTACAAAATAAGCAGGAGGCTTAATACTTCTGCAATAAAAAGACTATAAGATCAAAGGAGGTCATCTACATTTTTTTTAGCTCCTCATAGGCCCCACAGCAATCTGTGAATTTTCTTTAATTCCCATGTTGGTAACTGATTTTTCTTCTATAAGTACTCTTGAAATGAGTAGTGTGTACAACTCAGGTCTGTAACTCATGATAAAAAAACATATCTATTATCTGTAAATATACTCAAAGGAGAAAGTTTTTTCTGAATGAAATTCCAAGTTGAATGTTTAAATCCAATATATATCATTATTCATTAAGCTTAAACTTCTCTTCCTGGCAAGTGTCTTTGAAGGAAAACAGTTACTAAAAATATCATTCACAAGCATATGCTCTGTGCTTTCTATCTTAAAATATAACCACTACATAGCCACATATGTTTATATACTTTCCTTGATATATTACTACAACAAAAAGAACATCATAGGCACAAAGTTTTAATCTGAAGTTCAGGTTCAAATGTATTTTATTGGAATTTAAGTTCTAATTAGGTTACATGTAGCGTCTAAAACTGTTTTCTTCTCTGAAATGTTGAAGAATTGGTCCAATATATCTCCATGTGATATTAACTTCTAACAGTGCCATAAAGCCATTTTATTAATCCCAAACTCATTATACACATGTGCTGGGAGAAACTAAACAGTAGTACACATTTCTATTCAGAAATATTTGAACCTCTCTCTGTTTTTCTCTTTAGATGATCAAGCTCCAATTAAAAAGCAAAAATACATTTTTGACATCAGTGCACTAGAGAAAGATGGTTTATTAGGGGCAGAATTGCGGATTTTAAGAAAAAAAGCTGATATCTGGAAGCCTTATTCTCCTGAGAAAACTTATCAAGTGAAGCTATCCAGTTGCTCTACAAGCAGGCAAGCATCCATTGTCTTGGAGTCTCGAACAGTCAACATCACAGATACAGCAAAATGGGAAGTGTTTGACATTTGGAAAGTGTTTAGGAACTTTAAAAACTTTAATAACTTGTGTTTTGAACTGGAGGCTTTTGAAAAGGGGAGGCCTGTTGATTTAAGGATTGTGGGATTTAATAGAGCAGGAAGGCAAGTCAATGAAAAGGCTCTTTTTTTAGTATTTGGTAGAACAAAGAAAAGAGACTTGTTTTTCAATGAAATAAAAGCCAGATCTGGTCAAGATGACAAAACTGTTTATGAATACCTATTCAGTCAAAGAAGAAAGAGAAGGGCTCCTCTAGCAACTCGACAAGGAAAACGACCAAACAAAAATTTGAAGGCAAAGTGTAGCAGAAAACTACTCCATGTGAATTTTAAGGATATGGGTTGGGATGACTGGATAATAGCTCCTCTTGAATATGAAGCATATCATTGTGAAGGACTTTGTGAATTTCCTCTTCGGTCTCATCTAGAACCCACCAATCATGCAGTTATCCAAACATTAATGAACTCGATGGATCCAGAATCAACACCTCCCACTTGTTGTGTTCCAACAAGGCTGAGCCCTATTAGCATTTTGTTTATTGATTCAGCTAATAATGTAGTTTATAAACAATATGAAGACATGGTGGTAGAGTCATGTGGCTGTAGATAGCAGCACAAATACAGTTATTTTCTTTTCTTTTAAATAAAAGACAAATAAAGTATGAGCCTATAGATGATCAGCATAATAAAATCATCCAAAGCCTTCTATACTGACAATAGTGACATTTTAATGTTGGCAAGCTTTTTTTTTATTACAACTTCCAAAGGATTCTATCTTCCTTTATTACAACTTGTAATAAAGAATTAGATTTTTTTAAAGCAGCAAATGTAGTGGCCTGGTGTCACATGTTTAAATTATTCCTATTTATACTAGTTATATCTACAATATTACAAGGGCCACATCTAGAGACACTTGCTACTGTCAATAGAGCACACAGATATTTGTGGGATGTATGTCCTCAAACCATCACATTAAATCATGTCAGGTTGCTACCACCAGGGCAGTAGTTGCCACACTGTACTTTGAGGTCAGGTATGAGTCACGTATGTTTCTAAATAGAATAGATTAATAAAACAAACAACATGAAAAATGGACTGCAGTGCCATCCTGTAATTTGTCATGTTTTAATATTTCTTACTCCCTAAACCAGTGCTGGCCCAATACATTTTGCTGCCTGGTGTACAGTATGAAATAATGCAACCACACTTTAAAAGTATGTGCTGCATTATTTAGACTTCAGTTTTTGCCTTGATTTATCTCCCCTGAAGCAGGTTTCTTTACTGGAAGGTAGTAGCCAATCTTCTTTAACCACTCAAATACACTTCAGTGACACATTTTTATCTGATAAATATTTTTGACCCAGTAAAAACATTAGCAAATAGTGTTACAATGGGCCTGTTTATTTTCTTACACATTTTTAAGCTCAATAATATTAAACTATTTCACAGATTAATCTTCCATGCCCATTATTGTCCAATATATTTATCTTGTATTTGCTTGAAAAAAACTTATTTCTTTAATTCTATTATAACCAAACAATATCTAATAGTTTAAGAAACATTTCATATATTTAGAACTGTATATTTGCAACAATTATTTAATAGAATACTGACTTGGTTTTAAACTGTACATATTATATATGGAATTAGAGAATTGCAAGCAAATATGTCTATTTCAGTGTATATTATTTCCATTTTATCTTTTTAAAATGTTCATCTTTTTAGTGTTTGAACACTAGTGTTTTGTTGTTTTGCTTATAAATCATGCTGCACTCTAATGCTTATAATCTTAAACTGCAATAAATTATTGGGCGTTAGATATCTAGATGACATAGTTACTATAAATATAATTTTATTAAATCTGTGTTTTGAGTGCCCTCTTTAAAACTAATGGAAGTTAAGAATGCATGATTTTATTTGCTATCTGTTTGAATATTCTCTGAAAAACTGCAAACTATCAAAAACACACATATATACCATGATCAGTACTTTTATTGGGAAATATAAAATAGTAGTTGAGGCAATCTTATACATTTATACTCTGGACCCAAATACCACTGCCTTTTGACTATATACACTATGATTATAGTCTAAATCTGTTGTGTGCATGAGTCTATTAATTTCCATAGACTTAGGCATTTTTGGCTCATGTTCCATGGCTTTTTTCTAGATGTCTGTCCATTAATCCCAGAAGAAAAGTCTTTGATTTCAATTGTACATTAGTTTTCAAAAATCTCCTGAATTAGTTTATTTGTTTGTATCCAAACTTTTTTTATATGTCTGTCATACATGATAAAATGACCCTTCATGTTGTTCACCTTTCCAGCAAAAATTTGAAGTGCCTTTATACATTCTAGACAATTTCTCTAATGACAAATACCAACAATACATCATTTTATAAAAATTCCCTTTAAGGCTACAATATAATGTAAATTTCAATCCTTTCAACTACATATTTTCCCACTGTCCATTTGTATATTGTAGCCAAACCTTTTAGTGCATTTTTACTTGTTCTGTCTCATATTTCAACAAAAGTTTATACATTTTAGCAATAACATGTTCATCATTTGTACATACTTCTGTTTCAAACTAAACTTGCATTGTTCAAAACCATAAAAACTTTTATCCACTTTAAACCTTTCTGTTAATTGTACATAAGAAAACCATTGACAAGTATATCCTTCTGTTGTCAAAACCTCTTAATTTTATTTTACAATCCTCTTCAGAAATTTCTAGTACATCAAGATAAGATAACCATTTATGTTTACTTACTATTTATCATTTATAAAACACTTCATGTGCTAAGAACCACAAAGGTATTTTCAGGCACAACCTAGGCTTATATTTATTTCATAGTCTAAGAATAGCCCACCAGACATAAAATCTATATTAACCTTGCTTTAATACAGTGGTCCCCAAAGAGACCAGTTTTGTGGAAGATAATTTTTCCATGGGCTGGAGGTAGGGATGGTTTTTGTTTCGCTCACTCACCGTGAACCCAGGAGGGATGGTTTCCATTTCCTCGCTCGCCTACCACTCACCTCCAGCAGCCTGGAGGTTGGGGACCCCAGCTTTAATATACCATAGATGTCCTTACCATCCAAATTTTAGATCATGTCCTTCTAATTCCAATGGCCTTCTATTTCTCAGCAACATCCACTTTTCATCCAAGCTAAACAACAAGCAGTGAAGTGTAATGTACTGAAATCTGGTAGAACTAATCTTCTTCTTTGCTTGTTTGCAGGCAATAGTATATTGTCTTGCAAGGTAGTTTTTTAAATTAGACATCCTAGTTTGCACAGAGCAGCGTGAATTATAATGGAACTGACAACCCTGGCAAAGACCAAAGAACTGGCAAATAGACTGGTTCTTTGGAATATTTCTTGGTACGGAGAACACAGGAGATCCACTACATATGCTTCAGATAACTATTCCTTGCAAGGAGACTGTAGGATAGCAGTTTTCCATGGGTTTGGGTGCTGAAAGACAAAGGAATTAGCCATCATGCTTGCAATCTCAGTGAAGCCTTTCAAAGGACATTAAGTTTACAAGCCTCACTTTCTAATCACTTTTGGAAATTGCCTATTAACTATCATAAAGCTATTAGAATTACAGATCTAAAAAGTCTCTGAGTGAGTTTAGCTTCAAACTGAATAAGTGAAAAAGTAATTACAAGATTAAGAATTCAAAGAATTTAAATAAACAGCAAAAAGCCAAATATGATTTTGATCTAAGAAAGTTACAAATGGATTATGGGTCTTGTTAAATTTGGAACATTGACTTTTGCTATAAGATTTTGGTATTAACTCTCAGTTTACTGGAACTACAAAATGACACAAAGTGTTATAATATCAGAACTATTAAAGGAGAACTCTGAAGAATGGAGCCAGCAATTGGTATTTACAATATCAAAAGTGTCAATAATGATGTCAGATTCTACTGTATGGATAGATTATCTCCAAAAATGTTAATGAGGGAATGACAGATGTGGGGCAAATTTTGTCTGATAGGATAGAAAAAGTACCAAAAGTGAAACTACAAATGACAATCCAAGACAAGGATTTGGAAAAAAGATATACAAAAGAAACTGATTGAAGCTTTAAAAATTAAAGACACACAAACCAAGAGAACGACCTGGGAAAAAATTATTGGATCAGCAAAAGAGGCTTGTTAAACCCTTGAAGAATTCTGTATGCTAGAGTAAAGAATTAAAGAGAATCAAATCCTATGATAATATTTGAATGAACTAAAGATTAAAACTTTTAGAAGTAAAAGGAATATAAAGTTAATCAACGTTAAACTAAGATTTTTTCCCAAGGTTTTTGCAATCCTTTACAGACTTTTTGCTGACACCAGGATTGAAAAGTTGATGTCTTAATGGATTTGCTTGTAGAGAAGGGATGTGATATGGAATGAAGTGAAGATTTACTAATTTTGTCTATACTTTTAATGAAAGATATATATTTCTTTTCTTTTTTCTTGATCATTTTCCCTTCCTTTTTGTTGCAGCTTTTATACTTACTATTCTTTTTTTTCTCTTTAAGTTTAGTTTGTATTGGTTTTTACTATTATAATCAAAATCCTCAATAAAAAATATATACAAAAATGGATTGAAAAACCTAATCTAGATGAACCATTAGTTGGATTCAGCAGAGATTATGTTTTGAAAACTGTACAGTGAAAATTAACAAGTATTCCTGAATTAAATATTCTCCCTAACAATAACTTTCTCAGCTACTTAAGAGTTTAATAGAGAGTGGGAAGACTGGCATCTCAAATTACTATGATCAACTATACTGCTTTCCCCTAGGGACGTGGCATTATTATTGAACGGTAAACATTTGGGGGGGGGGGGAAGAGTGGTAAAATGATATTGGTTAAAAGTTCAGCTTTCCTATGGCAGGTTTCTCTCACTTTCTAAAGTCATTCTCTATGCCAAGTGTGTCTTTGTAAACATTCAGATTTCAAATAAGTAGTATACTATGAGACAAATATGGGCTAATAATTTTTGTTGTATTTGGCTAAAATATGAGAACTGAGTTGAATGGGTAAAAATGCAAGTATGCCATTTAAAACAATGCATTGCCATTAGTGTTTGAATATGTGCCTAAACTCTATGTGTACTTTTGTATGGTTATGTCATTTCCTATATAAAATATGATTGTTTATATAACAGCCATATGAAAGTTGCAGTAACCCAGTATGTAGGCTATTTGAAGCTGCTTTAAAGAAACATAAAAAGCCTTGACCCTCACATAATAAAAAGTATTTATAGTGATACTGTTTTATGATATCCTAACCAATCATGATAGAATTTTTGTTAGAAAAAAATAGTCTGTGGTTTTGGCATATCTTACTTTAAGAATTTTTACGGTTGCACAGTCAGTGGATTAAATTAAATTATTACTGATCTTCAAATATAGTTGATTTTTCAAACATTAATATTTTATTTAGTTGATGGATAGTTTGACAAGGCCACAGAAATGGAGAATTTTAAAAGGTTTGGGCTACTGCAGTTATGGCTATGTATAGACTCTGATTTTCCCAGTACTTCTAATAACCAAATATAAGTATCAAAAATTATTAAATTATAATAAATTTAAAACTGAATAAATTAAATATTTGGGTATTTAAAATATATCATTTATATTAATAAACAATAATAAAATAATTAAAGTAGATGTTACATTGATTAAATTGATTAAATGCTCTTCAACATCTTCATCAACGATTTGGATGAGGGGATAGATGGGGAACTCATCAAATTTGCGGATGACACCAAGCTGGCAGGAATAGCCAACACTCCAGAAGACAGGCTTAAGATACAGGAGGACCTGGACAGACTTGAACACTGGGTGCTATCTAACAAAATGAAATTCAATGGTGAAAAAAGTAAGGTTCTACATTTAGGCAAGAAAAACCAAATGTACAGGTATAGTATACGGGGTACCTTGCTCAATAGTAGTAACTGTGAGAGGGATCTCAGAGTCCTAGTGGACAATCACTTAAATATGAGCCAGCAGTGTGCTGCAGCTGCCAAAAAAGCCAACACAGTGCTGGGCTGCATTAACAGAGGGATAGAATCAAGCTCACGTGAAGTATTAATACCACTTTACAATGCCTTGGTAAGGCCACACTTGGAATACTGCATCCAGTTTTGGTCACCACGATGTAAAAAGATGCTGAGACTCTAGAAAGAGTACAGAGAAGAGCAACAAAGATGATTAGGGGACTGGAGGCTAAAACATATAAGGAACGGTTGCTGGAATTGGGTATGTCTAGTTTAACGAAGAGAAGGACGAGGGGGGACATGATAGCACTGTTCCAATATCTCAGGGGCTGCCACAAAGAAGAGGGAGTCAAACTATTCTCCAAAGCGACTGAAGGCAGGACAAGAAGCAACGGATGGAAACTAATCAAGGAGAGAAGCAACCTAGAACTAAGGAGAAACTTCCTGACAGTTAGAACAATTAACCAATGGAACAACCTGCCTCCAGAAGCGGTGAATGCTCCAACACTGGAAGTTTTTAAGAAGAGACTGGACAGCCATTTGTCCAAAATGGTGTAGGGTTTCCTGCCTGAGCAGGGGGTTGGACTTGATGACCTCCAAGGACCCTTCCAACTTTATTATTATTATTATATAGTTCCATTAAATACGAGTAATATTTCTGGAGATTATACTGTATACAGTATGTGCACCTTTCTTCATTAACACAAATATTTTGAACTTGATTATTGTCAAAAAGAGTACAATGATTTTAGTTTTTAGTGTCCCAATTAACAGAAGGAAAATCCTGGTTAAAATAAATTTTAAAATTAGCTCCCTTGTTTCAATAGTGAATTTAGTATGAGGCTCCTGCCTGTGTCACTTTCACAATATGACTTCATGAACTGCTGGTAGAGTAACAAAGAAGGACATGTGCTTATATAAGAAGTTCCCTGCTGAGTCAGGTCAAAGACCTAAGTTCAACATTCCAGATGTGTTCAGAAAACTTATAGGTAGGATTTTCTTTGTTGCCGAGAGGAAGGGATCTTGTATTTCCAAACATTAATTATCCTACTGACATTAAGGTATGTTGACTGCTATATCTTATTACAGTTTAGATTAATACAGCTTTTATTTAAGTAGCATTTGGGCTAATTTCTTAGACATAGCTGTATTTATTTATTTATAGGCAGACCAATTCCTAAATGATTCTGGGCAATCTATAGTATCTAAGTTAAGATTCTCAACTTTTTTAAATCAGTGCCTGGAGACTGCACCCCAGAGTGTGAGCAGGACTGGGACACCATAGGCAAAGCCAGAATAAATAATAATTATTTCCCTTGTATTGTATAATTTTCATTTTCTGTCAAACTGAAAATTACAGTTGGCACCAATTTTAGAGATGCTCTTGAGACTCACACCCAAGACTTGAATGGGTCACATGCAACTTGGATCTCATATTCTGCTCCCCACCTAGACTATTCTATTAATGGTAATCCAAAAATTTAAATTATTGAAATTCTGTTAGATAACTAGATGATTTGAATAGCATTAAATAAAACTGAATGTTGAGATCAAACTAAGTTTTATCGTTGCGTTATAGATATTTCCTATTAAATAAATGAGCAATTCATCATATTGCTATGCATGCTTAATTCTAACTATGCAGTGCCTGAACTTTCTTCACTGAAATTTTGAACTACTTTATCTATAAATTTGGACATGTGTGATTAAATTTGATTAAAACATGCTATATATTTTAAGAATGTTGGTATTTTTGTTTTTTAAGCTTCTTCTGTCTGTTTCTCTGGTCAATGCAGCTGGGAATGATAAAACAAAAATGTATCTGGGCAGAGGTCACTACTGCATATTTTACTAAATTATTTGGAAAGAATCTGTCCTCAGATTTCCATCTCAGGAGTGGATGTATAAGGATGAAGAAAATATCACAGGAAGAAGTGGAAAAGTTTCTTTGACTTTCAGTCTAATGGTTCCTACTGCTCCTGTTGAATAGCAGATTTATTTATTTTAACTGATCATCTGTGGAGGCTCTGTTTGCTGCTACCTGCCCAGCATGATATTCTGGCTATTTCATCCCTCCCTGTCAATTTCTGAATATGTTTTGGCATGATGCCCAACTGGAAAGTTTGACGACTTCAGCAGACATTGTTACAGCAACAGGCATCAGAGTAATTCAGCTACTTAATCACACATTGCTTCTCATCTGAGTGCTGTTGAAAGGAGAAAACCTTTGCTGGTTGGGCTGGTTTTCCATTCCTGCCAGCTTTAGCTTTCCATTACCAATAAGAGGTTATACAGCGTACATCTCTGCACACTGTACACACTATATGTAACGGAGGTGTTCAGACTTAATTTATTCCTTACCCTGGATAAAGATTATTGCAGCTGTGTGTTTTGGAAACCTATCAATGAAGGGAGTTCAGCTCATACAACAAGCTTTGAATAAGGTACTGTATTCTGTATTTCCAGGATCTGTTTTAATTGCACTTGCATATTAGTGGGAGAACACCAAAATCTGGAAAATGTTTCCTCTGCGATGGTACTTCAGCCTTAATTTTGTATTGTACACCATATGATCAAAACAAGTTATTTTAGATGGAATACAGAAGTTTGTCTGCCATTGAATAGACTTTCTATAATCACTTATCTCCAGTTTTAAATAGTTGTGTTGCAGTCATTAAAATGAGTGGGCCCAACAGTCTGTGCTCAGGCTTTTAAGCATGCGTAAATATTAGAACTCCCCAGAACAAAATATGTAATAGAGTAGGCTCATTCATAAGGATTTGGATGAGATAATGAATAAGCTGGCATTCTTCTCCATTCAGTTGCAAAAAGCAATTGTCTTTTCTTCAGTACTGATGATTCTGGGAGTTGTAGCTCAAGCAGCTAGAAAGTGTTAAGTGTTTGCAATAGTGGTGAATATCTATAGCTCGGGTATAGGATGAAGGTGAAGGTTCATTCTCCGAGCTTGTGGGTTGGTTTCCAAACGTTTTGTTACCAGGCTAGGTAACATCTTCAGCGGCATGTAGGGGATGTCTGTGTCAGTACTCTTCTGTTTATAAGGCCTTCAGGTGTGGATGTGTCAAGTGAGGGTCTTATGATCTGTCAGGTATGAGTCATCAGAGAGGCTTGTGATGGGTCTTCTGATGGGGAGGTTACTTCAGGTCAGGGTCATTGGAAGGTGAACTGCTGGGGAGGGGAGAGGGGCTGTCGGTTTGTGAGCTGTTGTTATTCCTCCAGAATTCTCCAACCCCTAGGAATAATGACAAACCTACAGCCACACTCTGCCAGGAATTATCCAGAACCAAAGACAAGACACAGAAGGATGAAAGAAACAATGTAATCTACAAAATCAACTGTAATAAATGCAACCATTTCTATGTGGGACAAACATCATATCAATTAAAAACCAGGATCCACGAACACTGGCTGGCAGTCAAATGCCACGATCCCAAATCCTTAATCACTACCCACCCCAAAACCAAACAACACCAGTTTGATTGGAGCAACATTAAAATCATCGGCCACGCTACCACCGCCACACTCGTGAGCTCATTGAAGCCTAGCACTCCACAAGCAATTCCGTCAACAGACACATTGATCTACAACCAGCCTATGAACCCCCCAGAATCCAAATCAATTGCACAACCAACAGGAGACAGCACCAACCCACAACAGCCCTTCCTCCCCAGCAGTTCACTTTCCAATGACCTTGACCTGATGTAATTTCCCCATCACCAGCCTCTCACTGATGACTCACATCTGACCCACTGACAATTCATACCCTCCAACGACCCTGATCTGAAGTAACCTCCCCATCACAAGCCTCTCTCTGATGACTCATACCTGACCCATCACAAGACCCTCACTTGACACATCCACACCTGAAGCCCTTATAAACAGAAGAGCACTGACACAGACATCCCCTAAACGCGGCTGAAGATGTTACCTAGCCTAGTAATGAAGCTCAGAGAACAAACCTTCACCCTCAGTGTTAAGTGTGTCCAGACCTGGACTAAATCACAAATCTCCAATCACTGTAAATAGGCATGGAAGGATGTTTTATAATAAATCAGATTATTTATTTCCCCAATATTGTTGATTTGATCCAGCAGTATGTCTCAGAGACAGATCTCTACCATCACCTGATTCTTTTTAAACTGGAGATGTCGGGGACATTATTTGCTAGATGGGAATCTTCTGGTCTGTCATTAAACTCGGTCACCTTAGGCTCTGCTCTTCCTGACTGCAAAGGTACCTTCTGTATACTGCTACATCAAACAAAAAGGTCAGTTTGTTTCCACAGTAATGAGAGACAACTAATTTTAATAACTTGTTTTAAAAAAAAACAGAATGCAGTCTAGCTGCCACTTTTTCTTTTTTCTTTTTTTTAGTATATTTTATTGATTTTTTAGAATAACAATCTTTAGTGCTTGGTAAACAACGTCTGGGTTGTCTGGGTTCATATATTTAACAACAGTGAATAGTAGTTAATTTCTATACTTTCATAATCAACATATTAACTAGAAATACTTTTCCTTGGTCCTCTCTTCTTCCAATAGATTCTCCTTTTACTAACATTAAGCAAATATAGTTCTTAATACTATCAATACATACAAATTTAAATATAAACATTTTTCTAATATTTAACATCAGTATGTAATGTCTTTTCTAATCAGCTTCTTTTACAGTTGCATTTGCAAAAAATCATCTTATGTAAATCACTCTAGATCTTGTTTTCAGAACTCTTATTTAAGCTTAGTTTCCCCTCAGTAGTCAAAACATTTCTTGTCAGTTAGTTTTCTCAAAATTGATTACATTTAAATATCCAAAATATTTCATACGTTTAAATCATCCCAATATTTTTACATTTCCCATATCATAAAAAAGAAAAAGAAAGAAAAAAAAATACTATACTACTTATAAATCACATTTCTCTTATTGTAAAACCCCTTCATTTCCTTAATTTAACTATTCTTTTAACCATATTTAGACAAATGTTTGGTCATATAATATTCCATCTGGTATGTCAAGTCATCTCTTTTAAATCTAGTTCTCACCTGTTCTTATTTAAGTTTAAGTTCCCTTCAGTATTCAGAACATTTATCAGTTATAATTTTCTCCAAATTGATTACAATTGAATATCCAAAGCATTTCATACATTTAAATCATTATTTTTACATTTCCCATATCATAAAGCAATATTATACTACTTATAATTCACATCTCTTACTATAGAACCCATTCGTGTCCAAAATTTAACTATTCTTTTAACCATATTCAAACAAATGTTTAGTCATGTAGTACTCCATCTGATAAGTCAAATCATCTCTCGAGTCTAGCTCTCGCCTTCTTCTCTTGCCTAGCAACTTTCCAAGTCAGTGTGTTCAGCTTGCCATGTAATTCTTCCTGTATTTTTATAGGTGTTGTTAAGAATGAGAAAGACAAATTGAGTAAGGTGCTTTTGAGGAGTTTTGCCCATTTATACTCGTTAAGACACTTCTACTTTTCTTCTCCCTCAATTTCTCTTTCCATTTTTTGTCTTCCAGACTCTAGTGGTTCTCCTGACAGCTCTATTGTCCATTTTGTCAAATCTTCTTTCTTGTCTTCAGGTTTGTTTTAATGTTCTGAAAAATGAAATGTCTTTTCCGTTTCCAATATTATAGCAAGATCTTGTAAATTTTTCTTTGTGTGTTAAGTTGTGGTTTTCTTCATTTGTACCCTCCATCTTTGAATCATTTTTCTCTAGTTTTTGTTCTATTATCTGATTTGTTTGTTCATTCTTTATCCCCATTTTCTGAGAATTTTTTAATTGTGAGCTTAGATAAAAAAAATGTGTTCATTTATATCATCAAAGTTATTTTTAATCTCTTTATGATTTGAATCCATTGTCATTTGAATTAGTTGCAACATAGCGTACATTTCCTCCTGGAAAATATTTGTTTTATTTTGAAGTATTTCTCCTGCATATCTCTGATGTTCCAGACTGGGGATTTTAGAAAAGAATATTGCATGTGGTTTCTTACCACTTTTAATTGTATATGCAACCTCCATTTTCATCAAACCAACCAGTCTTAAATTCCAAACACTATAGTCTGATATATCTCTTATCTTTATAAACAATCCAAATGTTTAGTCATTTAAAAACCATCCAGTAATTTCCCCCCTAGGAGAACAACCAAAAGGTCAAAGTTTTTCTTTCTCTGCAGACTATTCTTAAACTTAAATATCACAGCTCAGTAAGTATTTATAATCCAAGGTCAGCAGTTTTCATAAACAATTCTGCAATAGATAGCCCAGTGTGTTGTCTTTCTTCTATTCCCAGCTGTTCTCTGTTTGGCTAAGAGTCCTTGAGGATCAAAGGGATAAAAGTACTCTGTTTCTGGGCGTTTTGCCAGTTTCTGAGGCAAGACAGCTATAATTCTATGCTGTTCCACCACTAGATATCAGTGTCTATTTTCCAGCTTTTAAAATGAAACTATTATTTTCTTGTAATTCCGTCAATATTCTTTTAAGTAGAAAATCTTAACAATTTCCATAATTTTCAGTTTTTATCCAAATTATAGCTTTACATTAGTCCATTTCAATGTATTTCTGTCCCCCATAAAAATTAAATCACCGCTTCAGTCTATGCAAGGGTGGGGTTATAGACTTTCGTAGGATTTTTTTCTTCTTGGGGAAGCAAAAAGGAAATCAGTTTCAAAATAGAGATCAATATTCTCACCCAGCTCCAACACGCTATTCACAGTTGTTCTTAGTTAGACTTCGGATGCCAGTAGCTTGGGCTAGTCTCCAGAGTGCAGCTAGCCTTTTTCCTGTCAGGTTGGAGGGTTTCCCCGGGATCAAACAGATCGACCATCGTTCCGTGATCATCGGGGTGCCCCTCCTTCTTTGCCGCCTCTCTGGGGCAACATTAGACCCATTTAGGGTCCTCAGGCAGGGCGAAACCAGCCGTGGGGTGCAGAACTCCGCAATCCCTCGGCCGCATTGCTACGATGTGAAACCGGAAGTCTAGCTGCCACTTTTTCTATTGGTTCAATTTTACAACTACAAATGGACCTCACTTAATTATCCTAACTGGAACTGGCAACTCTTAAGTGAAACATTATGTGACCACCCCACTTAGTGACAGTAGTTTCAGCAGTCTCAATTGCATTTATTAAGCAAATCACCTACAGTTGTTAAGAAAGCCATAATGTGACCGTGTCTTGCTGCCTCCTACTGGCTTCCCCATTGACTTTATTTGAAGCCAGGTGGGAAAGTCATAATTGGTGATCATATGAACACAAAACTTTGTGATTATCATAAATATGCAATAGTTGTCAAGTACCCAAATCACAATCATGTGACCCATAGGGGGGCTGCATAAGTATGAGAGTCGATTGCAAGACACTTTTTTCAGTGGGATTGTGGGATACAGCTGCTCCTTATATAAAATTCACTATGACACAATTAACCACATTTAAGCAAAATACAATACAAATACAACCTATGTACTCACTGAAAAAAATGAAAAGAATTATCTATCTTTTGGTTTTATATCTGGAAGGTATCAATATTAATATTGCACTGCAAGTTCTAACCCACCTGGTCATGCACACCACTGTAATACATGAGAAAAAGACTCCTGTCACAACACTGTGACAATACAGTATTGGAACCAGCGTGAGCTCCGTTTATGTTCTCCCAAACATGGAAATTGCAAAACTGATTCATAAAAAATGGGAAAGATCACATCTGCTCAAAATAAACTAGCTTTAGAAGGAAGACACATAATGACAGTATGATAAATATGGATTCATTTTCTGTTTTCTACCACAGCTTGAGATACACATCTCACTAAATTACCTGGTGTTGGGTTAGCATGTGAACTCAGTCATTATGGCTTGTAAATCATAGTTTATGACAGCATGGTATGTGAAACTAATTATATTCCACAAATCATGGTTAAAACCCACAAGTTAGTATGAGAAGGAAACCTGGCTTCCTTTCAACTCATTAATGGACACAGTACTACAGGGACATTCTTTTGAAAGTAAGCCTCATTAAATGAAAATTTATTCTTAACTAAGAATATGCAGCAATTATTTCCAACCTGACATCTTCCACCTGTGCTGGAATATAACTCCCACAAGTTCTAGCCCATACTTCTAGGCTTGGGCTCAGGAAGTTCCTGCAACACGAAAAATAACATGTGATGTAGCCTTTCTTCTATAGATAATCCTTGACTTACAACAATTGAACCCAAAATTTCTGTTGCTAAGTGAGATGAGTTTTTCCTCATTTTGTGACCTTTCTTGCAGCAGTTAAGTGAATCACTGTTGTTAAGTTAGTAACATGGTTGCTAAGTGAATCTGGCTTCCCCATTGACTTTGCTTGTCAGGTCACAAAAGATGATCACCTGACCCCAGGACACTGCAACCATCATAAATGAGTCAGTTGTCAAGCATCTGAATTTTGATCACATGACCATGGAGATGGTTGCAATGGTTGTGTGAAAAAACGGTCATGTCACTTTTTTCAATGCCGCTGTAGCTTCAAATGGTCACTAAACAAACTTTTGTGTACATTGGATGTTTAGAATATTTACATCAGCAGGTGTGCCTATTCTAGCAATCTTCTAAGTAGATCTTGACTCCATTTAGAATTTTCCCACTTTTTCTTCACTGCATTTCTTCCTTGACCTTTTGTAGCAGCCTCAGATTGAAGTGAAGATGAAAGAACAAAACCTCAAGTACTCATTGTACATTACAACGTTCTCAAGGCCACCAAACTAGGTTAAACAATGACCCATCTAAGAGGCTCCAGGGCTTTCTTTCATCCAGGGCAGACTTATTTGATTCATTATTAGGCTCGTAACCAAAATAAGTATTCTGCACATTCTTTCAGGAATCCTCTTCTGCTCCTGGCGGCTTCAAGCCAGAACAGCACATGGCACAAGGCACTTTAGAATACCCCCCTTCCCGTTTCTTCTCCCCCCCCCGGCTCTCTCTTCCAGTTTCCCCACGATCGCGAGTGGCGGCACGATTTACACCCGCAAGCATCGGCAAGCTTATCTAGGGCGCTAGGGGTACGAAACCACGTCCACCACGTCCACGGAGAAATACAAGGAGCGCTATAACTATCTTCCTCGCCCTGATGGCCTCCAGGTGGCTGAGGAGAGCGCGGCGATTGCTAGCTCAGCTCCCCTCAGGGCTCGGGCGGAGGAAGCTGTTCTAGAAGAATCTCCGTGGAAACGCGGTTCGATCGCGCCATTGTCTAGGACCACCAGAACGCGCCTTCTCCCTTTGCCCGGCGGAGAAACGGAAGAACTTGGACGTTCCACGGAAACGGAAGCGCGTCCCGCGAGGGAGATGGCGGCGCTGGTGAAAGTCGTGGTGAGTCGGGTGCATGACCTGTTTGTGAGAGGCTCTTTCATCAAACTAGCCGGGGCGCTGCTCCTGAGGAACGGATGGTCCGATGTTCGGAGGCTTCCCTGGGGGTTTGCTGCCTGGGGTGCTCTGTTTGCCTTTGTTGCTCGTTCGAGAGCAAGAACCTGATGTATGAATGGCAAGCCCACGCCGTAGGATCGTTTTCATGGTGGGAAAGCTGCGAGTCGGAGCAAAGAAGGGGGCTGCTTGTCTAAGTATGATCCCCGGAGTTCTCAGAACTGGGGGGGGGTCCCCGTGGGAGTCCTGTGGCTATGAAATAACCTTTGCGGAGGAGGAAAAGGAGGATGAGGAGGAGTTCATAACCTTCATGAGGTTTAGTTGGTAGGCTAAAGAGATCCATCCCCACACACCTTCTCAAGGCAAGAACTTTTGAGCTGAGCATTAATTGTCATAAAAATTAACACCCTTAATTCTATACCTCTATCATACTGATGAGCATTGATCATTTTTGTTTGGCAATGTCAGTGGAGATTTTTCATTCGTTTGGCACTCCCATTACTCTTTTCATGTGTGTTCCTGTAACCACTTTTGTGTTGATTCTCCCATTTGCCTGTTAGTTGCTCAATAGTGCCTGCATATATAATAGAATAACAGAGTTGGAAGGGACATTGGAGGTCTTCTAGTCTAATCCCCTACTCAGGCAGGAAACCCTATACCATTTCAGACAAGTGGTTGTCCAATCTCTTCTTAAAAACTTCCAGTGATGGAGTATTCACAACTTTTGAAGACAAGGTGTTCCACTGATTGATTGTTCTGTCAGGAAATTTCTCCTTAGTTCTAGGTTGCTTGGACCTCCTTATAGCAACTATAATCATTAAAAGGTTAGAAGAAATATGAACATAAATCTTTACCTTTTGCAAGGCAGGTATATTACAGTATATGTAGTATAAATATCTATTAGTGAGTGAGATGTGCCATGACCCAGTCTAAAGGCAAAGAACAATTTTATTAAAGTAAATCACTTAGATCCAGTTATAATTGCCTCAGTTAATATCTGTTGTATCCAAATGCTTCTGTATACTTTTCCTAATACTGCAGTTAATGGAAGTAAGTCTTTTCATATTCAGTACTGTGACTGTTTATATTTCACTTCAATTATAACTATGTTTAGCTTTATATTGTGAGATATTCTGGCTTGAGCTGTAGCTGGTTGTAATTGATACTGCATCCTTAAAGATGCTTTTATATGGAAGCTGTATATTGGAGGGGTTGTTTTGATTATCACTATTAATAGTGATATAGCATTTTAATTATACTAGTATATACTTCATTTTAATTTTCTCATACTGTAATAGTTTTTCACAAATTAATTGTTTTATTGCACTATAAAATATAATACATTATAGAATACAGATAATAGCTAAGTTCAGTGGCATTTCTACAAGAGAAATTAGAAATGTTCTTCATTTAGCAACTGTTATACATCTATTGAAAACCTGTTGAATAATTTATAAATTATAAATTATAATTTTATGAAATTACTATGAGTGTTAATAGTACTATGAATGTATAATGAGTGTTCCTTTTAGGGTATAATTTGTTGACAGGATATTCCAGGATGACTTAGGCACATATCAGTACTACAATAGAACACATGCATATCTCTACTTGATATAAATGGATATTAGTGCAGAATATATAATTACTGTCATGTATCAATGCATGTTATTCCATTAAAAAGATGAAATGTTTTTTTTCTGAGATTCATGAGGTGAATGCATGCCCAAAGCCCACAAACTAAAAATATTAACCATACACTGAAAAGTTACTAGAATACAAATCTGACTAATAATTTGTCACTTTGAATTGTAATTAAATATCTTGAAAATTCATATGGTTGAAGTATACTCAGGAAATTCAGAATCTTCAAAAGACCAGTACATTTATATTTTATACTAAGCCGTACGCTATGTTTTGAATTTAAATTCTGTTCCAAATGAATGACCATTGATATACATTCTTTTTTATTTTCTTTTTCTAGATACACTGTACTAGAGAACCTCATTGGATTTCATTATGCAATGGATTGATACCAACATTAGCTCAACAGCAGTGGGGCAGGTTGCTTCATGCTTCTCTCCAGGTAGGAGTTCAACCATAATGAGGCAGAATTCTCCATGGAAATTGCTGGATAACATATTTTTATAGGTACAGCTGCAAGAATGAGAACTACTATATTGTGCGGGAATTTTGTGGGAATGTTGAAAGAAGTACTTTCTGTACCTTTAATCTGGTGAATAATTTGAACCTGACGTGACTTACTCTATTTGCCTTTATCATTCCTGAAGACCAGTTTTATCTGCTATGCTTTGCAGAACATTGTTCTTTATTATAAGCTAAACAATTGAACCATGTGACAGTATTGCATAAAACTAAAAAAGTATGTGTTACAGTGGTTAGGAAAAGATATAGGATATTAATAGGAATTCAGAAGATGAAATGTAGGAGTTAGAGAGGCTTCGATTAAAAAAATGAGAATTATAGTCAATTGGAGGTGGAGGTAATATAATTTTGGATAACAAGGTAAAAGATAATGTTTCTGTGAGCCTACTGAGGGGTTTCTTTTTCAATATATATTTCTAGTAATGGCTCACTTGTATAGATTTTAATGCTTCATAGACCTTCCTGATCTCAACTTTTATTGGTTGACTCCAGTATGTAACTTTCAGGCTTATGTTATCTCTTAAGCTAACAATATTTCTCTTCTGCATTATTTTTTGTATACTTATGCCCTTTTCTTTTTGTTGTTTTATCAGAGACACAACAATGGCCAGTTTCAGTTAACCAAAGTTTGCTGTGATTTAATACAAAGTATCAGGACCATAAAACAACCAAACAGAACATTTCATCACACAAAGGTCAGGACAAAGCAAAGTTTTCTATTACAATTATGCTGTTCGAATATACTGGGCTACGGTTGTGGTCTTATTGGATCTGGAGATTTCTGGATTTGTGTAGGAGAAGTGCCTAATAATAGAGGCTACCTATTATTAATTTTCAAAGGGTTTGCCCTATTTGTTGGATCTTCATAAGAAAACTGTAAGGGCTGTTCGTGCAATATTTCTGATTCTGGTTGAGCAGTGTTTGCTCATTCTAGAGACAGGCATCTATGGACTTCTGTAACGGTGAAAAGCAGCAGTATAGGCAGAGTCAGGGATGAAATCTGTTTGAATATTCGTAGCTTGGGTTGGTAGTTGGACTGTTGGTTTGATCACCAAACTTGGCGATTTGGTTGCAAATGTTTCGTCTCCATTGTTGTAAACTAAGTGAAATCAAGGAGAGAAAGAGAAGCCTGGTTCTCCACCAACAAGTCAATAAACAGGCACATTGACATCAACCCAATCTACCAACTGCTGAGAACAAAAGGAACTACTACAACCACAATCCCAAAGGCAGCATTTAAAAATGAACAAACAGGCACCCCACCACACAGCAACAAAAATCACAGCCCTCCACAAGAAATCAGACCAGCCAGCCAACCAAACAACCCGAAACCAGACCATGACTCAGAGGCAACCGAACGAACAAACACCATTTGCATCACACAGACTATACTTAGACACCAAGAAATATGGCCCAGCAACAACAACCAGCCAATCAAACAGTCCAAAACCAGACCATGACTCAGCAACATCTGGACAAACAACACCCACACCAATTTACATCACACAAAAAGGTATTTAAAGGCCAGTGTTCTGACAGACAAGCACAGTTCAAAGATGTCCCCCCCCAAATGGAGACGAAACGTTTGCAACCAAATCGCCAAGCTCGGAGATCAAACCAACAGCCCAGAGTCAGGGATTTCCAGGGGCATCTGCAGAGGGGTAGTGAGTGATGTAAATAGTGTTGTGACACAAGCCCTGCTGCTTGTTATGATGTCACGCACATTCCCAAAAGTGACAGAGCTTCATTATTAAAAAAAAAAGACACTCTTTTGATCATTTTGATGAAAGCAGCAAGAGCCTATGGGCAGAACTGCAGGTCTTCATGTGTTATTTATTATGACTAATTAAAATGATGACTGTCTTAGGCATTGTATTCAGAGGTAGGCCTCCTGAGAAGTCTCCCCATGCAAAGCTACAGTGGACCAGGCAGTAGATGTTTTTGGTTTTGTGGCTCTATGCTTTGGAAGTTGCTACCTTTGGAGGGTTATGCAACAGCCTTCCAGCCAGCCCTTTCTTAAGGTAGTCATATCGGCTTTATTTTTCCATTAAACTTAAATGTTTTGTGGCTTCCACTTGGGGAGGTTCTTTTTTACTCAATGGTACTTGATTTTTTAAAAATCTGTTTAATAACATTCTGAGTCTCTAGATTGGAGTAATCTACAAAACCCAGGAAGAAAATATAAGTTTTATGCCTTCCCATCAGTAATAGCAGAACTGTTATTGGAAATGTGGAGTTTTATAAGCCACATACATTTTCAATAAATTCTTTCATTAATATAGTGACAAAGTAGGATCTAGTTAACTTTGATAATCCGGAAGTATTTAGAAATGCGTCTTGTGAAGTAATAAACAAACAGTATCTCCTTTATTTAATGTGAAATTTTAAATGATACTGGTAGTCTTTAACTTACAACCATTCATTTAATGACCGTTTGAAGTTACAATGACATTGAAAAAAGTGACTTACGACCATTTTTCACACTTATCACCATTGCAGCATCCCTGTGGTCATGTGATCAAAATTCAGATGCTTGGCAACTGGTTCATATTTATGATGGTTGCAGTGTCCTGGGGTCATGTGATCTACTTTTGCCAACTTCTGACAAGCAAAGTCAATGAGGAAGCTAGATTCACTTAACAACTGTGGCAAGAAAGATCGTAAAATGGGGCAAAATTCACTTAACAAATGTTTTGCTTAGCAACATAAATTTTGGGCTCAATTATAATCATAAGTTGAGTACTATCTGTACATAGTTTTTGGTGGAGAAGAGAAATATGGCAAACATTTTTTATCCATTTTAGTACATTGCTTCTATATTGAGGTATAGATATGGCCAAAAGTATTGGTACCCTTCCCTTTTTTCCCAAAGAATATCAATTACAAGAATATGTTAAGTCATACATCAAAAGCAAAATGTCTGCTTTGTGGAGTGTGGAATAAAGAATGATGGGTACCATTTACTTGTGCCAGTTTCAACTTATTTCTTAGCTAATTGGGATTCGGCTTGTGCAGTAAAGAGATATAAATGAAATCTAACACAGATGGTACTTCTCTGGAATCTACATTAATTGGATTCAACATATAGATGGAAAGTATCTTTTTGCTTCATTTTTGCAAAAATAGTCATTGGAAAAAAATGGGGGAAAAGTCTATCAATTCAGAACTGCCATTTAGAGCTGAATATAGTTTAACTGAAAATTTATGAATCAAAATGTGAGTTTTACAACTTTTTGTTTTTATTACAGATTTTTAGAAGTTCCGTTCAGCCATCTGAAGAGAAAGTAGGCACTTTCACAAAGATAATAGAAGCAATGGGATTTACAGGACCACTAAAATATAGAAAATGGGTAAATAGTTTTCTTCTTAAGTTTGATCCTCTTCTTCATAAACGTGTTACTTGTATTCGGTCTAAATTTTGCTGGAATACCAAATTCCTAGTCCAGAGAAGTGATGCCTGTATTTTATAAAATAATCCTATTATAGGACTGCAGCTATTATACTTGAAGATCAAAATGCTGATTTTGGCTGAATATTTTCTGCATGTCTAATAGTGACACAACATCCTATGGATTGAGTTAATGTTTTTATTCTTTTCTATCCCTTGAGTGGTCCTTGAGTGCCTTTTAATTATGTTAATGATAGTGTAGAATACATTATAAATGTGGTATGATTGTTTTGAATTTGAAATGGGCTGTTTCAACTTTAAGTTCTGAAACTGAAGCAGATGCTCAGAAGAGTATAAAACATGATTGTTCAGTGCTTGGAATGATTATGGTGTAGTTGGAATACATGTGATATTAATACTTTGCATCTCTCTTTTGTTGTAACCCAGCAACTTATTATATAAGGAAATTTATTTTTAAAAGTAAAGACTCCAAGTAAAATAAAGGACATTCTAAATGTAATTTTTCTAAAAAAAATCAAATGCTCAACCAACTCTCCCAAAAGCATTGAAAAGAAATGATGTTTTTATTACTAAGATCTCCTCAATTGTTTATTTATTAAAGGAGTGTTAAAAAGAGGACTTGATTAATTAATGAGTAGAGTTAAACTCAAATACAATGGTAATGTATTGCTACAGTTTTCCCCCAGAAATAGTTGGAATGCATTTTTAGGTAGCATCATCCATATTTTTTATCTAAAAGTTGTTTTTTAAATTTCTGTGTACCTATGTGTTGATGCTGCATAATAAAATTTCCAATTTACCTAGCAATATCTGTAATCACAGATTACAGATGCATGAGCAATAGGGTACTTTTATATGATCATCTCATCAAGCTTTACTTTAAGATGTTGTTTTAGGAAAGGCTAAGCATACCGTATTGTTTCTTGGGAAGATTACACCATTTTTTAAGTACTGACAGGATATTTCAGATAAAGCCAAGAATGTTTACTACCATTGAATCATAGAGCTGGAAGGGACCTAGGAGATTAGCAAGTCCAATATATGCCCACTGCAGGATTCACTACACAGTCCCTGATTGATCTAGCCTTGGGGTACAGGATAGAGAATAATGCTCTGAAGTTACAGGAAAGCACATTCCAATTAAGTAATAGGATAAAATTCTTATGAAAAGAATATTTCAGTTTGGATTCTTGTACTGAGGTTAAGGTGGCCCTTTAGCCCATTTATAACTAAATGATCCTTCTACTTTTGTGATAATGGTATCAATAAAGAATTGGCATGTTTGAAATAGAAAAAAATATAAGCTTGAATGAATGAATTCTAAATACAATTACGCAAATGCATTATGAATTTGCTTGCCTGGTTTGTTGATATAATGGCATGGGATTGATAATGCTTTATAACCCAGTGTTAATTATTAAAAATTCTCCTAAATTCAGTTTAGACTGTGAAGCTAAATATCTCAGAGATTAAATAGATTTGAAAGCATATGTTAGTGGAAATGAAGTATTGCTAATTAAGTTATTCTAAACTGAATATTGTTAAATGAAATTATGTAACTAATTTAATGTGTTGTGATGCAATAATCCTTTTAATTTGGTTTTTATTTTGTATGCTGCCCTTTCGCTGTTTGTGAGATGGGCAGTTTTATAAATTGGTTTAATAAATAATTCACATTTAGCTAATAATAAATGATATATAAATGTGAATATCTCAAAATATAGCGGAACATTTTGTATTTTTGCAGAAGTTTCTTTAGTGAAAAATAGAAATAATATAATTGTTTTTTCTCTTCAGAAAATTAGAATAGCAGCACTACGCATGTATACATGTTGTGTGGATAAAATAGACTATGAAGAATTCTTTAACAGTAAGTTCTTCATCCTTCTCTCTTCTCGCTATCGTGTGATTGTGATAGAAATAGGATAGCTTACAGCCTAGAAAGATTGTTGACTTTGAATACCTATGTTAAGTAATGCCCAGTGATAATTTATGATAATTATATGATATGCACGAAAATTGTTTTTATACCACATTGCTTAAAATCTATCATATGGTTTGTCACAAAGTACTAGTTTATCAAAGGACAAATTGCAGAGTCCAATATATTCCCTATTAACTCAAATATTAAAATACTGACTCACCATGTTAATATACATGGATAATTTTATCCATCATTATCACCACTATCACCAGCACCAGTTCCTCCAAAGCTCTGATCTCCTCCAGCTTCTCTCACGTTTTATAGGCTTACATAGAGGAATGCTGTGGATATAATTTACTTGGACTTCAGTAAGGCATTTGATAAAGTAGACTACAACCTACTACTTGATAAGATAGAAAAATGTGGGCTAGACAGCATCACCACCAGATGGATTCATACCTGGCTGACTGGCCGTACTCAGCATGTGGTCCTCAATGGAATTGCATCTACATGGAGGGAAGTGTGTACTGGGGTGCCCCAGGGCTCTGTTCTGGGCCCAGTGCTCTTCAACATCTTCATCAATGATTTGGATGAGGGGATAGATGGGGAACTCATCAAATTTGCAGACGACACCAAGCTGGCAGGAATAGCCAACACTCCAGAAGATAGGCTTAAGATACAGAAGGATCTTGACAGACTTGAACATTGGGCGCTATCTAATAAAATGAAATTCAATGGTGAAAAAAATAAGGTTCTACATTTAGGCAAGAAAAACCAAATGCACAGGTACAGTAATATAGATGGTACCTTGCTCAATAGTAGGAAGTGTGAGAGGGATCTCGGAATCCCAATAAGACAATCACTTAAATATGAGCCAGCAGTGTGCTGCAGCTGCCAAAAAAGCCAACACAGTGCTAGGCTGCATTAACAGGGATAGAATCAAGATCACGTGAAGTGTTAATACCACTTTATAATGCCTTGGTAAGGCCACACTTGGAATATTGCATCCAGTTTTGGTCACCATGATGTAAAAAAGATGTTGAGATTCTAGAAAGTACAGAGAAGAGTAACAAAGATGATTAGGGGACTGGAGGCTAAAACATAAACGGTTGCTGGAATTAGGTATGTCTAGTTTAATGAAGAGAAGGACTAGGGGTGACATGATAGCAGTGTTCCAATATCTCAGGGGTTGCCACAAAGAAGAGGGAGTCAAGCTATTCTCCAAAGCACTTGAAGGCAGAACAAGAAGCAATGGATGGAAACTAATCAAAGAGAGAAGCAACATAGAACTAAGGAGAAAAGGAGAAATTTCCTGACAGTTAGAACAATTAATCAGTGGAACCACCTGCCTCCAGAAGTTGTGAATGCTCCAACATTGGAAGTTTTTAAGAAGAGACTGGACAGCCATTTGTCTGAAATGGTATAGGGTTTCCTGCCTGAGCAGGGGGTTGGACTACAAGACTTCCAAGGTCCCTTCCAACTCTATTATTATTATTAATAATAATAATTATTAATAATAATAATAATCATTGCACAGTCAGCCAGATGTTCAGACTGGATTTGGCATTTTTGTCTACCTATCGAGTCCTTACCAAGGACTTGGGATAAGCAGATGTGGATGTTTGATGATATTACAGATATCGTCGCAGGACGGAAGCAGTTCCTAGTAAGGCCGCCTTTTGCAATTGACTAATGGCGAATTTGTCAATGCCAATGGTGTTCAAGTGGTGCTCCAGTTGTTTTGGGATTGCACCCAAGGCGCCTATTACTATTGGTACTACCCTTGCTTGCCTTTGCCACAGTCTTTCTATTTCTATTTTTAGGTCTTTGTATTTTGTTATCTTCTCCAGTTCTTTCTCATCTATTCTGCTGTCTCCAGGCACTGCCACGTCTACTATCCAGACTTTTTTGTCATTCTTATCTACAATTGTTAAGTCCTGGGTGCTATGTTGCAGGTGCTTGTCTGTTTGAATTCTGAAGTCCCAGAGCAGTTTAATTTTATCATTTTCTATGACTTTCTCTATTTTATGATCCACCAGTTCTTGCTTACAGGCAAATGATATTTCTTGCAGATCTTCCAATGCACCATTGTTGCTACTTTGTCATGCCGCTGCTTGTAGTCAGTCTGTGCGATCTTCTTGTAGCAGCTTACAAGGTGGTCCACTGTTTCTTCAGCTTCTTTGCATAGGTGGCACTTACTGTCTGGTGCTGTCTTCTCAATTTTGACTTTGTATGCATTTGTCCTTAAGGCTTGCTCTTGTGCAGCCAGAATTAGTCCCTCGGTCTCTTTCTTCAATTTTCCTGCTCTTAGCCATTGCCAGATTTTGTTATTATCTGCTTTCCCAGCTATTTTTTTAATGTACTGGCCATGTAATGCTTTGCCTTCCCATGCCTCTATTCTGTTCTTCATTTGGTCTTTCTTGTAGGCTAGTTTGGTCTCTCCAGTAGTCAGTAAGCCTTCTGTCATGGTTCCGATTAACGAAACACTTCAAAGATGTCAACGCTGCTAACATTGGATGTTCTTGCTTTGACACCTTCCTGATATACTAATTTCAGTGCATCTTCCTCATTGTCCTTCAGATATTCTTCCAATGCCATTTTTTCTTCTTCAACCATCTGATGTACTTGCAGCATTCCACGGCCACCTATTTGCCTTGGTAGATAGAGTCTGTCAATGTCACTGCGTGGATGAAGGACATGTCATTATTTTTCTGGTCTTCCTATCCATTGCTTTTAGTTCTGCTTGAGTCCAGTCCACTATTCCAGCTGTGTATCTAATGACTGGAATTGCCCAGGTGTTGATTGCCTTCATGGTATTTCCTCCATTGAGTTTGGACTTTAAGATCTTCTTCACTCTCTTGATGTATTCACCTCTAATCTTTTTCTTGACTTCAGTGTGCTTGATGTTGTCAGCTTGAAGGATACCCAAGTATTTGTAGTAATCTTCCTCATCCAGACTCTTAATGTTATTTTCGTGGGGCATCTTGATTCCTTCAGTTTTCACTATTTCCTTGTTTGATAGTAAGTGTGGCACATTTGTCCAGGCCAAACTCCATTGCAATATCTTGGCTATATATACGGACAGTGTTGAGCAGCGATTCTATTTCAGATGATGTTTTTCCATACAGCTTCAGATCATCCATGTAAAGGAGATGGGATAGTCTGGCAGATGTTTTTGATGTTTGATAGCCATGTCCTGAGTTATTCAGTATTGTTGACAGAGGAAACACTGCAATAACAAATAGTAGTGGTGATAATGAATCTCCTTGAAATATTCCTCTCTTGATATTAACCTCTCCCAGTCTCTCACCATTGACCTGCAACTGTGTCTTCCATTGTGCCATCGTTGTTGTTGTTGTTATTATTATTATTATTATTTAGCTCTGGAAAAAAAGAATTACCTTAGGTATGTGCATGCATATATACAGACTTTTTTCCTCCTTGTATGTGCAGAGTAGATGTGTATGCAAGCCAATTCATGTATCTTTTTAAATGTTTAAGTAGTAAAATACATTTGCACTCACCACATTCATTTTTAAGAATTACAGATCCCTGACACTTTCAACTCTTGGTTTTTAATAGCACAGCTTCATGTCTGGTAAGTAAAGCTCTTTACAGTTACATTTACTACAACTTTTGTATCGAGAAAAAGAGGAATTTATCACTTGGCTAAACCATGTTAAATGTATGCCAGATTTTTTTAAAAAAACAGTTCAACATGCTATTTCTAATAGTTTCTTCACTCTACTAGTTTAAAAGCTTCTTTCTTTTAAAAGCTTCATTCAGCCTGAATGGAAAGGTCTTTTATTTATTTCTTTTTAGGAAAAGCTCACATTTATGTAAACGTTCTTTGAATTGTGAGAACTTGTGGTGACTTGACTTACTAGTTGTCAGAAGCCTTTAACAAATTATAGCACTGACATTTACAGTTTCACCTCTAAAACCTACCTACAGGTTACGTGAGTGCCAAATTGGTTTCATGTGGAATATTTAACACCTCAAAGTGATTTTTTCCTTCATTAGTTAAATAACCATCCAAGGAAAATAACTAGGCAAACCTAGTTTTCATCTAAAGTTAGGTGCTTGAGAAGGTCAGAATGATAGAATAATGATGTAAAGTAAGGAATCATTATTTTCCAGTGGTTTGCCTTTTTAGAAACTAATTATATTAGATGTAAATTGTTCTATTTATTTTACATTTATAAATGTTTTTTGATAGGTACTTCTGAAAAAAATGCTTATGTTTATTTTTAAATATATTTAATGAAAACCTTAATTGCAATATGCTACCATAAAAAAACTGTTGTGACTTTTGAAAAGAATGTTCCTATTCTTTTCTGTTTTCATAAATGTATAAATTCAGTTCTCTAGTTTACTTAAAATTACCTCTCATGTAGGTTAGCAATACCAGTTCTCAAGTTAGTGAACATTAGTATGAACCTTTTTGTAAAAATAATGGCTTGATTATTCTCATATTTTTGAAGGTGGACAACAGCAAACAGTTGCTGCAATTTATTTTGTTAAACAATTTTTTGAAAAAGGAGTTAAGAGCAGATGATAGGTTAAAGTAAGCAACATGCAGTGGTGGGATTCAAATAATTTAACAACCAGTTCTCTGCTACAACCCCAGCTAATACTTGGTGGCCTCACCCCCTTTCCCGTATGCATCAATCGGGAAACTAGAGAGATGAAGCGTCTATTCCTAAGTCCTGCGCCCCCTCACCATACACAGCACTCCTCTTGGGCTTTTTTGCTTGTTGTGGCAGCCACCGGCGGTGTAAATGTTGGGTGGCAGTCACTGGAGGGTCCGAGCCATTAAAGGGTCCTCGAGAAGACGGAGGAGGGGGTGGATGCAATGGCAGCAGAAGGCGGAGAATGGGCAATATCGAGGGAGCAATGGGACCAAGGTCGCTATGGCTGAGGAAAAGGAAAAAGGCGCCCTGGCCAAGGGATAGGAGTGGGAGATAGAGATATCCTTTCGAGGCAAGAGTGGGGAACCAGCGCAGCTGCTCCGGGTTGCTGTGGCTGCCGGCGCCTCCTGCTCCTTCTCCCACTGGCACTCTGGCTCTCACCTAAAGGGGAGATGGGGAGGGGAACTGCGGCAGTATAGAGCCCCCTCCAGCGTCCGTGGGCACATCCTGCCCCCACTACACAGCTTCGCCCCCCCCCCAGAAGCACAGCACCACCTCAGCTTCGAAGGGCTGGGTCCTTTCCCGTGGAAACCTCCTCCCGGTGGACCAAGCTTGGGGGCAGCCTGCGGAGGGAGGGGAGGGAGCGGCCCATGGCGGCTCTGGAGGTCCTTTCATGGGGATGATGTTTAGGTGTGTGCCTTCTCTGCGCAAAGAGGTGTGGCGGTGGCTACAAGTGTTCCAAGCTGTACAGCGGGGTAGCGCGGGATTGAATCCAGTACAAAGCGGGAACAAAGGGAATTTGATCAGAATAGTCAGCGCAGGCGGCTCCGGGTCCCATTGCATGGCTGAGGATGCCACTATCCCCAACAGAAACTCCTAACCTCCTCTGGAGGAAATCCGGTCAAATTTTACTTGTATCACTGTTGAAAAGCGAAGGTAGTTTATCTTGTGACATTCCCAGAATGCTACAAGGAATCCAGAGTAATGTATCTTTCCCTAGACGACGTTTCCCGTTTTTTTAGTTTCTACACTGACAGATGATCCTAACCAGTTCGCCGAACTCAACAAAAAATGAGGTATCGGTTCTGCCGAACCGGTGCGAACCAGCTGAATCCCACCACTGGCAACATGATATCCTTATTATAATGAAGGAAGCATAAGAATATGTGAATTAAAAATCTGTACTTGTTTTAGAAAAAAAAATCAGTATTTCATGTTATGCCATACAGTATTATATTTATCAGAATCAAAATAATTTTGGCGATGTATACAACTTTAGCTTCAAGAAAAATGTCCTTCACCAGTTAACTCCCTAGATTCCCAGGAAGCATGGCTGATAGTGAGGAGTGATGGAAGGAAGTTAGTAACACATGCCACCTAGTCCAGTTTCAACCTTCCTAGCATTGCTACCTAGGTCTGCCCAGGGCTTCAGTTTCAGGATTGCCTGGAATTCATTGAAGAAAGGGGTTGATTAATGTATGAAAAGAAAATACATTGATATATGCAGCAATGATTGATTTGTCAGGTATAAGGAGAGAAACAGTACTAGAGCAAATGATAAAATCTTTATTTATGAATTGAGAAGCTATGTAAATTATGAAATATGAATTTGGGAAAATGGAGAAAGCAAGTATACTCTGGTTTCTAAACTCTATGATAATGCAGCGGGACCTTCATTTAAGAAATTAATAAGTGGGTAAAGAAAATTTCAAAAACTTATAAAGATATTAACTGAATGCTTAAACGTAGCCTTGGGATAAAAAATAAAAGTTTTGGCAGCTGTGTTGATCTGGCTAGAAACTCTGTCATTTTAATCTCAAGTGGCAGTTACTATAAATGGGATACTCATTCCAGTTTCCATGACCTCATTCAAAGTGTTGCTAAATTGCTGTGTGACAGCACAATGCATCTAAATCCACTGCAACTTTTCAAGCATTGGGTTAAAGGCAGGTTGGGAATTAGTGTAGATTTTTATTCCAGACAGTGATAATTGCATTAATTTCTGTGATATTTTTTTTATTAGGACTATGTAAGGCTTTGTCTTTGCTTCCAGAAAGGTGTTTCAGGAATGCATAGGATCACCAATTTGCAGCTCTTTAAAAGCAGACCTTTATTTTCTCAGGACTGTGCAACAGGGAACTATTTTAAAGATTTACTGATAGATACTGTGTTCAGACTCCTCATCAAATCCCTTTTTTTAAACATGGCAATTGGAGGAGTGATGGATTATTGGGCACAGTAGCTGTAGTTGTATGCCTCAGTCCCCCCAGCTAGCTGGTATTAGTTTACTGCCATATCTTATGGCAGAACTGTACTCCAGTTGAAAGCTGCCAATCTCTGAAAATTTATAAAAATGGGCCACAAAAAAGCAAAATAGCTATTTTTTACACATTTGAATTGTATTTCTTACCTGTGGTTCATGCTAGTTTAATTAAGCGTCTATACTGCATATGTTACCACTCACACAGTACTTTCAAAATACTGTCAGAATCCCAATTTTAGAATAACCCATGCAGAACCAGTACCTTTTTTAATACACCGAATTGTCAGTTTTGAGAGTGACATTGTTTTGACACAGAAATTGAAAGTACTTGATACATACATTGGATTTGCTCTCTTTTTCAAAGAAATTGATTCTTTATTTGAAAGAATTGATACTGTTCCCAGTTTTGTACCAAAAGATATCTAGTAACCTTATGTATTCTCATTTTAGGAGACAGCTTGATTTCCATGTTTAGTTGAATCTTTGGCTCCAGTCATATTTGTCTGGGATTAAACATTAGTTGAAAACTATTGGAGTTCTAAGTACATGTGTCTAAAAGTGAGATTCTGAATGGGTTTTCTCTGCTGTCTTTTTGATCATTTATTAATATTGCAGCCCTATAGCTGGAAAACAGCTAAAAGGGATAATATAAATTAGTCACTTTCCTGTGATTTGTAAAATGCTGTGGCTGTGGAATACTCTACCGGAAGTTGTATTATTTTATATCCCAAAGTGATTTTACTATATACTATACTCTTAAAATCAGACTTTTTACCATTCTCTTGAAATTTGTTTAATTTTTGGTTTATTTTCTTTTCAATATATTTTCCATCTTTATTTTTATATGTGTCTGTATTTTTAAACAATGATTTGCTTTCCTCTAGGATGTGCTTAGTACGAATGAAACAAGAGGGACGAGCAGGAAAATACATGTGTTACTATATTGTATATGCTATGTGGGAAGATGCTGAGCAACGTGGGAAGGTTATGGGAGTGAGTATTTCTTGATATGGATTCATTGATCACTTATGTATTGTCTTCATTCTACTTTGTTCAAGAATACACATATAAAAGTATATTGGAGACGAATGTGAGGAAAAATTGGAGGCTAATGTCTGGTATGAATAACAGCAACATTACTCAGACTGGCAAATTGCATCATCATAGCTCAAGCCCTGCCCCTTTTCTATATGTGTCTCTCCCCCCTGCCCCCACCAGTGGATGTGGCACAATGGCTATGTTCAGTATTATCACAGAAATGGAAATATGTTGCTAGTAGAAAATCCCAGATTGTTTTAAACTTGAAATCCTAAATATTATATGAAAATAATAATAACGTATAGCTGAGTGACCTTGGGCCAGTCATTTTTTCTTGGCCCAAGTTACCTCACAATACAAACTAGATTAGTATTTTCTGAATTTAAAAAAAAAATCTCAATAACTCATAATATTAGCTTTAAAAAGACTTGCTGTTTAACTTAGAACAATTTACTTTTTATGTCCAGATCAAAGAATTTCTAGCAGAGAGAGAATATCTGTCTTTTAAAAAGTAAAAATTAACTAAAGATGCAGTCCAGGCTAAAAAAAATTACAGTTCATAAACTTCTTAAGCTGAAGTATAGAAATGTTTCATTTACAGATATTAAATTTATTTCATGCATGTACACTGCAATATAAATTGATTATTATACAGCCATAGTTAGTAGTTTTAACAGTATAAATGCCATAAGGAAATATAAGGTCCAGCTATATACAGTTGTTCAATGAAGCTTTCTTTAAATGCAAACTTTGGAATAATTTTTAAATAATTACATTGCTGAAAAAAACAAAATCAAGAAAGTAATTTGGAAAAGCAAGTAAAATGCTACAACAAACTTGCATGTTGTGGTAACACATAGCTAGTGTATACATAGAGTTGCTTTATGAGGAAAATGGACAGTTTCTAAATATGATAAGTAAATTACAGTAAGTAATGTAGAAATGATATATGCTTATAGATTGAGATATGGACACTTTCTTTAGTTTTACAACTTGCTATTTGGTGTTACCAATGTGAGAACATCATGATTTGAATCAAGGCAGCCTACTGCATTTTCACTTCCAACTTATGCTTTTCCTAGTTTTAAACAGTATATTAATTCATAGACTGGCTGTTAAAATTGTTGCAATATGAATCTTAGCTGCAAAATGTTGGAACCCTTTAACCTGGGTTCTTTCAGCACTTTTGATTGTTGGCAAGAGGGAACCAAAACTTGAAGCAGCTGTAAAAACAAAAAGAAAGCCTTTGGCCTCAGCAATTCTACTGGTGCTGGCAGGTTTCATGTATAAATTTTATTCTGCTGCCCCTAAAACCTGAAGTTACTTTTGTTGATTATGTACCAGGTGTGTCCAGTTTTGTGGCTAACCAGTATTCTTTATCTAATTTTTCCACTTCTGATTTTTCTACCAAACTTTTAAAAAAGCATAAAAATTAATTTGATACTGTGATTTAAAGTGTTAATTGTAACATTAGGCATCATTAAAAATAACTTAATTTCACTCTGGTTGTGCAATTTACAGACATAGTTGTCTAAACTGCCAGCTATTCAGTTTTGTGAGTTTGAGCCAAAACATGGGCTTTATTTTTGTAAAATGTAAATATGTAAACTGCTGCGTGAAAAACAACTCATCTCAATCACCACCATCATCATATTAATAAATGTGACTCAATAAGGTAGGCATATGGGTAATCATATCATATTTTATTATCTGAATGTACATGAATATTTTGCTTATGCATTGAGCTTCTATATTTCTCTTTTGAGTTGCATTACAGTTTTAAAATGATCTTTATATTCCATCCAATAGGGATATATAGTGGATGTCAGCTTGAGAACCAGAATATTAAATCATACTTCGAAGTTAGCTTCTCATCATCCCATCTTGTTCCAAGCTGGTGGTCATAATGTTCCATTTCAATTTAAACAGAAGGTTATGTTTAATTAAAGGTTTTGTGGCTTAATCAGTTTGCTGCAGGTGGAATTTTACAAACAGCTTATGCCTAACTTCTATTAAGCAGGGTATAATTGTCTATATATAAATATGAAACAGAGAACTACATAGTAATCTGTAAATTTGCACATATTGGTTCTGAGAAAATGAAAGTTAGAAATCTTTTAGAGTAGTGATGTACAAGAGTGGAGTGGTTTTTTTTCTGAAACAAGGGCCACATTTGGCCTTTAAATGATGGGTTGAAAGCTCTACTCAAAAAGCTAGGGAATCAGCCTGAACAAAAAAAATAGTTCCATTTAATTTACCTTTATATTTGATTTAATTTACCATTAACTTTAGTTAACATAAATGTAGTTACTTTCCAATCATGTCAGTTCTTCTGGCAATAAAAAATATAATTTCTTACAAAAGAAAACTCATTTGAAGGCCACATCTAAGGTTTCAGGAGCCATTGACCCTGAAATCACAGTCTACATTTACTGTTGTAAAGCAAAGTAGTCAAACAATTATCAGAAATATACCTGGCCCTGTACTTGTGTTCTGCAGTCCCCAAAACTGACAGCATGTTTTGCTGCCATGTTGAAGCAGGGAGAAAAATGACACCATAAGCTCTAATGCCTGCTTCACATAATTAAAAAAAAAGACAAAAACCAGCATACCTTTAAATGGCCTTATTCAAGTAAGTTAGGGTGTCAAACTGCCAGCCCACGGGCCGGTTGAATCATGTGGAGGCCGCACCCTCAGCTCCGGCAATGCGAAAAAAGTCGTGATATGTCAAGACACGTCACGTGACGTGGCGAGTTTGACACCCGTGAAGTAATTGATGCAGTTCTGCCTATCTTGAATCACTGTGAATACATAGCAACTCTCCCCTCTGCTATTATGAAGTGCCAGTTTCAAAAAGTTGCTCATTTCCTGATCTAGAACTAAATATTTTGGTAAATTCTCTTAAGTAGAGCATAACCCCTGATTTTCCCTCAGTTATTTTTCAGTCATTTCAATAAAAGATGATGCAGACCTCTTTTTTGGGTACCAAATGGGAGCATTTTCCGGACTATTTTTTTTCATTGTATTCCAGTTTTTCTTTTATTGCCTCTATGTTATAACTTGTGGCGTGGACTCTCAACATTTTAGTGGTTTATGGTTCTGAAAGCTGTTTAGACATCTTTAGAAATATCTTATGCAAGAAAATGTAATTCCTACCAGATGTTCAGCCTGATTTACCTTGGAGTAAGTGGTACTGTAGTTACTTGCTTGGGTTCTCAGGTTTATACAAAACAGGCATGGCACGCCCATTTTTAATGTATTTATTTCAGAAGCAGGTTCTTTTAGCAAGATTCTGTACTATTGTGGTCTCTTTTTTTGAGTCCAAACCATTGCCCATTTTTACTATCATATAAGGAGTTATTTACTATCATATAAGGAGTTATTCTTACAATTTGAGAAATTATTTTTTTCTGATTTTGTTGTTTGGAAGCCTATGTCGTCAATGCTGTAACTGGAAACCAAGAAACCAGTAGGAGAAACTACATTTGATATCATTGCTCCTTCTCCTGATCTTGGGATACATTCTCTCCATGATGCTTATTTTTACTATGTATACTATGTCTTATCTTTTCTGAAAAGCACCTGAACTTGCAAAGTATGTTTTTTAGAGTCGATAATTAATTACATAACATACTCTCTCTTTTCACAGTAAGTAATAATACTGTAGCATTATCTTGTGGTCTCCCATCATTCCTTGGGGAACCTTGACTTCATACTTTCTACACACAATAAAAAATAGGAAAACCTTTATCCGTAGCATTCTCATATGTTAATTCATTTTCTTACTGTCTCAGCAGCAAATGAAAACTTGGATTTAAAGAATAGATCTTTTTTCTCTACTTTTGTCCCTTTTTCTTGTTTTTCCAGGGGTTAACGTGCAATTCACCAACTTTCAATAAAATTACTCTCCTAAATGCTTCTAAACTCACATGAAGAGTCATCTAAAATTGTACAATCAGAACAAATTTTGAATAATATCTACATATAAATTGATTTGTGCAATATCAAACAGAAAGAAGCAAAACTACAAGTTGCTGAGATATCTAAACCATTTTTAGTTTACTTATTCCTGGCCTTCATTTCTTTAAAAATTTTAAGGAGTGTTTAAATCTTGTGGAAAATGTGAGCGAAGATCAGATTTTGAAATGAATATTCCTTGTGGCAAATAAACATTTTTTTAAATAAAATGTTGCTCTCAAGTTGAAGGGACACTGTAATCCCACTACATCTAAGACTTGTTTGTTCAGTATAAAATCCTGATTTGTAGCTGAGCCTGCTTTAAAAATTGTACAAGATGATAGGAGCAGGAAGGGGCCATCCAGCCCAATATGCCAACCACATTTTAATTTATCTTAATCCTACCTTCCTGCTTTCCTCCAGACCACTCAGGCCCCTCCTTTTCCAGAAACACATTGAAGTGTTTCTTGAATTCATGTATTGATTCTGCACATGGAGTACAATAAAGTCTTTGTTTTATGTTAGGTAGAGCTATTTATACTTGGTAGCCCCTCTTACCTTCCCTCATTATAACTTGATTTGACTTGAAGTTTACTAAAGTTACTTCATACTGCACTAGTAAAGTTGAAAGAATCTGGCTGTAAGTAACTAAAACAAAACTTCCAACCCTTTCTTTTCTTTTCCTGTTTGGTCAGAGGATGTCCTTTCCAATTGTAGTAGTTACAATTAATATATTCTGAATTTCATGGATGCCCAAAATAACAAAAGTCTAAAGTAACAAATTGTATAATGAAAATGAACCTGTAAATTTAATTAGAATTACTAACTGCATTGAAATCCAAGTATAGAGTTCAAGGTAATCCATATCATCCAAGACTGTCTATGAGCTAACTTCCACAAGAACTTCCCTAAAAATGAAGGTTGGAGACTAGTACTCTCTAGTGAGATGTTTTTTAGGATAAGGTATCTAATGCCTCTTTCTCCCTGTGAAACATTGAATGTTATCTCCAGGACTGCCTATTTCAGTTAGAATTTGCCCACTCAGTGTATTCTAACATAGAGTAGTTTCTGATGGTCTGCATTTGATGGGAGGGAACACAGAGGCAAGCGTTTTCTGTAAGTGCTCTCCTCCTCAGAGGCAAGAGTGACCTTGTTGCTCATAGTCTTTTGAAAATGTGTTTAATGATAGATACCTGTACTTTGGGGAACAGATTGTCATTCTGAAAGGGATGTGACACTTTGAATGTTGTACCAAGATACATTGTTGTTTTTTTAATTTTTAATTTTTATTTTGTATGTTGTTTGAATAGTGAAACATTAATTGAAGTTTAAAAGTCCCATAAATAAAATATTCACTCCTCATTTTATTGGCACTGGCACTATAGGTTTTGTTTCTGCTAGTTTACCTTCTGGAACTTCTCAGTGAATCAAGGGTGTCCCAGGCTCAAGATGTGGAAAGAGGCTGTTTCAGGGCAATCACATTAAATACCCTTTTCTCTGAATTCCAGAGACTGACCAGTTGCTGAGACTATAAAATTGCTTGAGAAAATTCCTTAGAGCAACAGATTTGGTGTGGATCAATTGCAGTGGTACGTTGCCAATGAACTATAAACTCACCAGAGTGTGGTCTGGCTATGACCAAGGAGTAATCATGATGTCCACTTTCAAATTACAAACCATCTATTCCAAAGTAAAGACTGAACATTTAAGACAGACCCATGGATGTTGTGAATTCCTAAACCATTCCTGACTCCACTTTAAGGACATGGGAACTGAAAGCTCCTAGCACTAACAGCAGAAGAATCTAAAAGTATTCCCATGATAAGAGAAGTGTTCAGTTAGAGGTTTCGGTAGACATGCTAATAAGCAGAAAGGTAAGCAGTACAGAAGAACAGTATTAACCCTAACTTTTTCCTACAGTCCAGTTTCAAATATTGATATTCTCATCTGTTCTCTTCACCAAGATATAAAGAGGACTAAAGTCTATTGAAAGACCACCCCGGTACCCATCTCTGACTAGGTTTTATTCAGATATATGCCATACCCAAAAAGAGTAATAGTCACCACTTGATTTTGAGGTTTTGTGAAATTAATGCTTCTTTGTTTCTAAATTCTAAATCTTGGTTGTTAAAAGAATATTGCCTTATATTCCTTTCTTTAACTGATGTGTACTTCCATATTTTGTTTATCTTAGGATAATGTCAATACCCAACTGAGGTGAAAGTGATCCATACCAGTTTTATGTCCTTCTCTTCAGCATTATTCTGGTGCCTATTTTGAGATGCATACAATTCACTTCAGCATACATTATAATGATACAATTCATTCAGCTTTATGCAAGACCTCACATCTTATCAAAACTTTCCCTCAGGAAAAAAAAGTATAGTTTTTAGTTTGTCTCATTTAGAATCTTGCTAATCCATTGATTTATAGAAACAGGCTCTTCTCAATCTGTCCTTCATTGAAATCAAAAGTACTGGATTGTGTTCTAAATGTGCAAGGTTAGAAAATCCATAAAAACCTTTAAGACTGGCTATCTCCCAATAGTGTTTCAGGTTGTGTCAATTAATAAGTAGCCCCCTCTCCCTAATATTAGAAAGAAAAATATTTGCCTGCTTCCATGAGACATTGGATGAAAACTTTGGCATAAAGTATCCCTTGTATATGTATCTATCAATAGAAATGTGCAAACTTCTTAGAATTCGCAAAGACAGTACTGGTGGTATTGATGAACAATTTGGCTGTTACAACTGAGGAGCAATCTATTTATATAATAATATATAAATAAATGTTTAAGACTGGAATTCTCCAGAATTCTGGTCAACTTAACTCTGTAACATTTTGTGGTTCACTTTTTTCCTTTTACTGGAGGGCAGAACTAGGGCAGAGAAATAATTTTTATTCACTTCAGAAAGGTTACAGCAATAAAGAAACTCTTGTTAATATCAAGGAGCATGGCAGCCAGGAGTTTTCACAGTCTGGCATTGTTTGTTTTACCAGCAATTTGGAACCTTCTGCACTCTTAAAATATTGGCAAGAAAATGTTTTACTGTTAACTGTTTTGTGGCAGGCATGCCTTGTGTAAAAGAAGCCCTTGAAGAAGCAGAATTCTCTTCCTCTACTTTTGAAAGATGTGGGAAAAGTTAAAAATCCTGTAACATATATGCCATCTTTTATGGATAATTAAAATGTCCATCTAAAAAAAAACTCAGTCTAGAAATCCATATATATATATAAATAGCAACAAATGTGCCAGAAATTAGTAATAGATGGATTGGGGGAAAAGAAGGATAATTAACAATCAAGTGTATTTATATCTTTATATGTTGGATGAAAATGTTGAAATGTTCAAATTAGTCATTGCTGTATAACCAACCAATTGCTGATTGTAACAAGAGAAATGAAGTGGGCCTTAGCTGTACGTGCTTTCCCTTCCTTTCTTCTACAACTATAGACATTTTGCTTTTGTTCTTGATTAACTATAGTTTAGCATAACATCCAAATGACAGTGCACTGTGATTAGTTACAATTACGATTTCCTTGAAATAAACCATTTTTGTATATGGATTTGAACCTTGCTTGTTTTAAACATAACTGAGCTAATCATGATTTGCATCAGAATGTTACTCTGAAATAAAGTCCTCTTGGGATTGTGCTGTATGAAAAAGCAGAAAGCATGTACATCCAGTGTTTGTTCCTGTATTAATTAATCATAGTTTAAATGTTATCTCTTGAGTACAGTTAAGGAATCTTTTCAAAGATAGCTTTCCTATGTTATATATAAAACTAAGAATCTTAGCACATTTGGAATGAGTATCTTTTAACTCCTTAGTTCTGACAATCTGGGAACAATTTTTAAGCTCTAAGCTATGCATATTTATCTGGAAGTTAAACATTGTTGGACTCATTTGGGCGTAGTTGTATCTAAAATTGCACGGTATACCTTCTGAAAGTAATCTTGAGCCATAGATTTCAGTGGTCTTTAATGCATCTGTGCTTAATTTATATTTTTGTGGGATTTGGGGCACAGCCCTTAATCTGAAGCCTTCAGAAAACTTCTGGGCTTCTAGAATGATTGCCTGTTTTCTGCTAAGATTCCTCAGTTACTCTGATCAAAAGCCAATATGGAAGTAATTCCAGTCCAAGTTTTGGTCTTCACAGGGCTTATTTTGCAGGAGAATAAGATGTGGCTATTAGCAATTATAAGTCTTCCACTATTCATAACATTTGAGACAGGATTGTAATTTAAGATATAATTATTGTTGAAAGCTTGATGTTGAGATTTCTGCATTTCTGGGAAGATAGGATTGAGACAGATTGTTCTAAAGAGTCCTCTCTAAGTTTATTTTCTTTAATGAAGTACTGTATCTCTAGAGTTAACCATAGAGTTTCTCCATATGAGGAAGCCCTCTTAAAATTGTGCTGTTATCCAGGGTCCACTCCCCCTTCTCAGTGTAAGACGCATCCTTTTATTTATTGGCATGCTTGCTTAGCTTTGTTACCTCAATAATTCTTTTTAAACGTGCCCCTTTTTTGCTTTAAAGCTGCTATGCAAGGGGTACGGTATCAAGTGCAATTATTTTCTTTGCCTCTTCTAATGTTTGTATTATGTGTTAAATAATCCTTATGGTAACCTTTTTATTTCACAAAAAAAGCATGGTAAATATATTATACTTCATAGAATTTGTTTTAAAAATGAAAGGGTAATTTATTACGGGTGTGTTACAAGAAAGCTGCTCCCCCGAACAGAAATACAGTTTATTCAGAAGCATATTCTGTTAACAAAAACCTTTGTCTTGAACATGCATTCAAAGAACAACTGTGGTTGGGTGAAAATGACATAATTTATATAGTTGGTAAAAATGTAAGTAATTATTGAGGTTGTAGTCATCATCTAACCTTAGGATTTTTAGCACTTTTTCATTAAATATTTAATAGTAGCCCCATGATCAGTTTGTGATAGCTGGTAAAGTATATGAATTTTAATAATTTGTATATGTGGAAATATAAATCACTTGCATAAAATAATTTTTATGATTTTGCTGTAAGTATGAACTATTTTTTTAAAGTTATGAAAGAGTAGTTTAATGGAAGACTATATAAAGTGTAGGTTTAATAGACTGACCTGAATTAATTAGCTCTTTGAAGGCAAAGTGATTACAAGCCTGTTCCTGAAAAACTATGTGCAAATGATCTCACTAAAGAGCCGTGGTGGTGCAGTGGTTAGAATGCAGTATTGCAAGCTAATTCTGCAGACTGCCAGGAGTTCGATTCTGAGCAGCTCAAGGTTGACTCAGCTTTCCATCCTTCCGAGGTCGGTAAAATGAGAACCCAGATTGTTGGGGGCAATAGGCTGACTTTGTAAACTGTAAATCACTGTAAAGTGGTATATAAGTCTAAGTGCTATTGCTAGTGAAACTACAATGCCTTGCTTTTATCCAAGGGATCAGATTGTTGGTGTTGTTCATGACTTTTCTTTGTGTTTAGCGATAGCAGCTGATGGGCTATGCAGTTTTTATGGGTTAAACATTCAAATCCTGCTTTGCATCTCTTACAGCATTTTATTTAGTGTAATTTGTTTAGCACTGTGTTGAGTTCAGCTAATTATGATTTTTATTTGCTTGTGTCTTTTTTTTCTTCTCTTGTAGAACTAATAATCACAATAGAAAGTTAGGATAGTTCCCTGCAATCAGTTGTAGGAGCTTTGTCCTTGATAAACTGCTGCTACATTGTTTTTTGTTTAATAATATGGTGTACTGTCCATACATATAATAAACTCAGTGTCTCTACAGGCATCCTTCACTTCTATACATCACAAATCTTTCATTTTATATAATTTTATATTCTGTGCTATCTAAAGCAAGCAAGTAAGTAGGCAAGAGACTTTAGCTTTCTTGTGCTGTTTTTGCCTCTAATACCAGTCCTACTTCTAAGTCAGCATTGCTTTTATTTTTCAGGTTAATTCTCTTATCCTAAGAAGAAGTCTGAGAACCTTGACAGAAGTTTTCTATGCATCTATTTTTGGATATGATGAGGTAATGTAAGTTAAATTAAAGTTAAATATGCAGAGAACAGGAACAAAAAATCTATATGTGTTAACATGAGTTAGTCTCGTTGTGTGGTCAAATGCCCTGAATGTTTGTTAATGTTTCCTAATATTCTATATCTGCTATTGGTGAGAGGTGAATGAAGCTAGGGGAATGTGCTGTGGCCACTGGAAAACCATCATAGATTACAAAGTTGGAAAAGTCTTTTAGGTCATAAAACTCAACCCCTTGTATTAGAGCAGGGATGTCAAACTGCCGGCCCACGGGGCAATTTCATCATACCGGAGCCGCGCCCACCCCATTGCTGGTAATGCAAAAAGAGTCGCGATATGTCGCATCACGTGACATGGCGAGTTTGACACCCGTGTATTAGAGAAATCCAAAATAAAATATCCCTTATGGACGCCTGTCTAGTCTCTACTAGAACATTAAGTGAAGAGGAATCCACTCTGTCTCTCATCTATAGCATCTCTTTGGGAACCTGATAACAAATTGTTCATATTTTGCTTGAGATTTAACTTTTTTGCTGTTAAATTGTATTTGCTTTAATACATGTTCCTGAATAAACCCATCATAATGCTGAATCTGCTGCCTGGATCTCCTTGTGTCTTACTTGTTTCTAACCACAGATTGATTATACATTCTGCAGTCCTGTCTATAGCTTGTAGCACACAATATTATTTTATGTAAAGTAGTCAAGATCTAATATTGTATTTAAAAACTACATTGTTATCTATAGGTACTGTAATCTCCTGCTGTCCTTTTTATTTTATTTTCCTTTTAAATATTTTTAAAATAATCTTTATTCTGTTTAGTAAAGCAAATAAGGGCTTCTGTTGAAGTGCTTAGAGATTGTTAGGGTCTAGAGAGGTAGACTTGACCATACCAAGATAAATTAGCTATGGGTTCAGGATCTACCCACTCTTGGGGATTGTCCAGCTTTACTGAATGGATTTTAAGACCGTTCTTATGGTTATCCACATCTTAGTTTCCTCTTCTTTGGACTACTGCAATGCATTTTATATGGGGCTACCCTTGAAGACTGTTCAAAAGCTACAAGTAGTCCTGAATCTGCAAATAATTAAGTGATTGTGGCACCTTCTTGTCATATTTCTACTGGGCAAGCTGCTGTTTGGCTTACCAGTGCATTTTAAGATGTTGATAGTTATTCATAAAGCCCCTCTTGGACATAGTCAGCATGTTCCAGGTCCCCTCATTGAAGACCTGCAATTTTGTGAGACCTGGTGTGTTCTCTGGTTATGCAATTCTACTATACTTCTTTGAGTCATGTGACATGTATCTTAGGAATCTAATAAATAAAAATGTAAGGAACAATATTTTGACTAGGAAATATTCAAATGGGCTGATTTGGCAACTTCTGGGATGTAGTGCACAGTGTATGTGACAGAAGAAGACCCATTGCTGGTCTTTCCTACAGAGGTGAAAATGAACAAGGTAGTAATAACCTTTCTATTTAGCAGTCCATATGTATTTACAAATAGCTAGGAGAAGATACGAAGTAAAGCATGATCAGAGATTTCAAGTCTGGCAAGTCTGCAACAAATCCTTCATCCTCTATAACTTTAAGGCACCAGACTAACGTTAGGGCACCAGGAGACCTAGTCCTGCCTTAGGCATGAAAACAAGCTGGGTGACTTTGGGCCAGTCACTCTTTCGTCAGCCCAACTCATCTCACAGGGTTGCTGGTTAGGTCTGTTCACTGCCTTGAGTTATTTATTAAAAAAATAATATATATGGGATAAAAAAAAATCTAAAACAAAAAAGCAAGAGGAAAATAATGAGATCTCAATGACCCCGTTTGGAAAATGTTTACTTTCCGCTATAAGAAGCCAAAGATTTTTAATACAGTTGTTGGGGGCTTTTATGACAGCTTTGTCCAACTTCCTCCTAGCCAATCTGTTTGAGATAGCATATTTCCAACTGTCACTAGCAGCAGCACACCAACAAACCATTTCATGAGTTAGCTACAAAAAAAGATTGGAATGGTCTAAATCAGGGGTGTCAAACTGCCAGCCTGCTGGCTGCTTGCATCATACGGAGGCTGTGCCCACCTCAGCTCTGGCAATGCAAAAAAAGTCACGATACGTTGCGACATGTCATGTGACGTGGCGAGTTTGACACCCATGTTCTAAATGATGCTATGCTGCTTGCTTGTTTTTTCTTTCTGTCTGTCATTTCTTCTTTACAACAAGCCTCTGGTAAATCATAGGTTGCCCCTTTGCTGTAAAGGATTGTCCTATATGAATAACAGCTTTTTAAAGAAAATCTGAGCATCTTCTTTAAAAATTTATTTTAGGGAATACTCTCAGATGATCATGTACTTGCAGCAGCTATCTGGAGAAATCTGTTTGAAACAAATTGCAGTGATCCTAGGCAGCTGGCAATGATGGTAGAATATGTGCGCAAGCAGGTAAGCAGCATAGAATAGGTAGGTTCCTTTACTATTTCATGAAAAAAGATCATGTTTGGTAAGAAGCTAAGTTTTCTTGATTTTCCTTTTGATAACTAAACTTAAGGGTTTTCCATAATATTGTGTCTCCAAAATACATGCCTTGATCCCGGTCACTTTGCTTCTTATAGCAATTTTCAGAAATCAGTTTTTCTCCTTTATCTGTAAAGTTCTTGACTTCTCACACCCAAGGGAAATCATGTTAGCTGCCTTTCTGCTATATTCTGGCAGGCTGAAAAGTTTTTATTCTAACACAAATTTAATGTGTAAATTAATGGAATTCTGTTAATTGGGAATTGTTATTGGGAAGAGCTATTTAGGAACTTGGTGTTTCTCAGCAATCCCTGTCTGCAGCTTATCAAGACATTTACATCTGTTTCCAGTATTGCACAGCTGTTCTGAGGAGCTTTCTTCTACTGCAATTGCAGTCTTTGAAACAGATGCAGCTGCTTTAATGAAACTTATGTGTTCATATTCCCATATGTTGCGAAGCACCTCTGAAGCTGAATTGGTGCTATTTTAATAACACATTTCTAATTGTGTTTTAATTATGGTTAATGGTACATAGTTGGTTTTTTTAAATATATTATTAACCATTTAGTATTTATTTAGCACATGGCAAGCCATTTGTATGCTATTTGTTGATGGAAAGGCTGGATGTACATTAAACCAGTAAATAAACAACTGGAGACTGGAATTTCTGTATGTTGGGAAAAGATTCAAAAAGTGTAAAGAAGAACACTTTTAGTGGGGTGTTCAGAGAAGCTGCTAATAATCAAGAAACCTTTTGGAATCGTACTATAACAAAACTAGAGTATTTCAGTAGAGCAACCAGTTGAAGCCACATTGAGATAAATTGCATTTGAATATTCTTAATAACAAAGACAAGCTATTCTTTCTTTCTGGAGCACTCATTAAACAAATATTGTATTTCAGGAAATAATAGGATATGGGCCCATTTGCTGACTGTGTTACAATTGCTGTGTAGAAAACAGCTGCTCTTGGATAAACATTGTACATTATCCTTTGGTGGTGAGGTGGGCACGTTATCTTTTAAATGTCTGGTTTTACTATTAATATCTAACTTTGGCCCCATCTTCCATCAGTAACCTGAAGGAAGAATTACCCTTTCAACATATCTGTAAGTGACTTGCACTATTTTGCTGTGATTATCAGGTGCAGCATCTGGATGCTATGTCAGGAGAAGACCTGCTGCTGTGTGGGGAAGTGACTTGGCGCCCCCTTATGGAACCTAATCCACAAAGCATTGTAAAGCCCGTTTCTCCAGTATATAATGATGAAGGACTTTGAATCCTTGTCAACCAACCAGAAAATGTTTGCTGTTGTGTATATTATCTTTATACATGGAACAATTCCTGGAAACAGTAACTGGGAATTCTTAGAAAAAAGCATAATAAATGCTGTACTGCTATGTTAAAAAGTGATTAAGAGTTTGTTCTTTTGTAATTATACATTCTAATAAATTTAAATACCATGGTGTTTTAGTAGTATATATATATAAATAGTTGCTACTATTTATTTATGGAGTCTTTTACAGTTATATTATCCCCAGGTTCTGTCAGCTCAGATATCTTTTGTGGAAAAAATAGTCTATCTACATCGGGAAAGATGAGGATCAGTTGGCCAAATATTATGATCCTCTTTTGCAAAGCCTGAAAAAAATGCAAAATTCCTACTATATTTTTGAACAAATATTGTCTGTCCCTAGGCAAATGTTATCTTGGGAATTGCAAGGATTAAAATAAAGTTTCTTAAAGTATTGCTTGCTTTTTCCCATCTCAGATCATATTCAAGATAATATATATAACGGGGAACACTTCCTTACTTTGATTTTGCAGTTCAAGAATAGAACATTTTAATGATCTTGTAAGAGTCATAGCTTTCACAATCAGCCCAGAGGTAACTATTAAATGAGTATTTATAAATGATTTGCATGTTGTTTTAGAAATGCAGATAAAATCAGCTTTGTTTAATCTGATGTCTGGGAAATGGAATCTATATCTTCCCTCCCTAATTGTGGAGAAAACTTATTTGCTGAAGCTAGTATTTGCTTTGAAAGAGTAATCGTTATTGAAGTTTCACCTAGTGTTATCTTAAAAGAGTGATTGTACTAGGGCAGGGGTAGGCAACCTTGGCTCTTTTATGACTCGTGGACTTCAACTCCCCGAATTCCTGAGCCAGCCATGCTGAGGGGAAAGGGAGAGGTTTCCAAGCTGAGCCATGCTGGCTCAGGAATTCTGGGAGTTGAAGTCCACGAGTCATAAAAGAGCCAAGGTTGCCTACCCCTGTACTAGGGCTTGTAGGAGGAGGAAAAAAGGTCAAATTACTTTAGCCCCTGTAATGATCAGATTTTCTCCTAGTGAATGTGATTTGCATTTTTAAAAACCTGTATGTTCAATCCAACTCTAATGTCATCTAGTTTGGTCCTATTAACTATGGTTAGAAGTTCTAGTATCAAGGTCCATTGTTTTGTATAATTAAAGCAACTCAAAGGCTTTTTCTGTGCTGCTTATCAAATGGTATCTTCATTTAGAAATTATCCTGATTTGTTCATATAAAGCAAGTTGACACATTATTCCTTTTTAGAAAATTAGTTTTTTGTAATGGCCAGCACTAATATCCCCGTTTTATCATTTGGGTTTTGTTTTGTTTTGTTTGAAAAGTTGGGAGATATATATTCTCCACAAATTTAGGGTCTGACTCTAATAAATATACTAAAATATAGTTGTCTGTTTTATACTTTAAGCAGTACTACATTCCAAAAGTTTCATAGCCTGATGTATACAGTATAGGCATTACAATTGCATAATATATGATCAAGGTTCTGCCAATGCCCTTCTGTTCTTATATATTCTCCAAAAGCTCTTGAGTTGCTATTGTACTTTTCTACATGAACTGTGGGGCAAGACTTTTGAAAATGACCAATTCTTTCCAGACGTTTAAGGATTTTAATATATAAATTCTGTTACTGGGTTATTACATATATTTTGCTCTTGATGATCATGTAAATAGCCAATACAGAAGATGCTCTATTTGAGTGAAGAAAATTAATGGAAACTCTATTAAAAAAAGAGAGCCACCTTCTGTAATTCAATTCAAAAACATAATCTCCTTTAATACGTATTATTGGAACTGGTTGAATTTTCACTAATATATCTGTTAATGAATGGAAGATAAATCCATTTGCAAAACTTGTCTATGCTGAATGGGGCAAATATGCCATTCTAGATGCTCTATTGCTGTATTGGTCAATTTTCTTTCTGTCCAAAAACTAAACCCACTAAATACAACCCCAAACATTTAAATTATTTTTTTCTAAATAAAGCTTACTAAGCTAAATCTATAATGAAACGATGAGTTACGTTTTACTTTTGTAAAAACATTACAAACCAGGCACTTTTTCCTCAGTTTATTTAAGATGCCTTTGTTGCAAGCTGTACTATACAGCTTAGGTATAAAATGCTATGCAGAGTATATGTGAGAGTTAATACCTTGCAATTTATTATGGCTGTATTATATTTATAAAGCAAGGCTTAGCTGTGTAAGAATCAGCTGATTAATTTTTTAAAATATAAAGTACTTAAATGAATTTACTGTGTCTCTTGCTGCTCTGTGAATACACAAAAAATGAATAAATTTAATACATTAATTCTTAATCTGAATATTAAAATATTTCCCTTCCTGTGTTCAGAACTGTCTTCTTTAGCTGGTGCTGGTCAACATTGAAGTGGGTTGAGATGTACCAGTCTTGGAACAATTTATGAACAGTTAAGTGTGGTAATTTAAAATGCTGTAGTAAGACTGAGAAAATTCAAATTCAAATCCATCATGGAAACTCAGTGGATGACTTTGGGCCAGCAACTCTCTTACCTTAGTCCAGGGGTGTCAAACTGCCAGCCCACGGAAGCCGCACCCACCCCATTGCCGGCAATGGCAAAACCGTCCCGATACGTTGTGCGATGTCACGTGACGTCACGAGTTTGACATGTCTGCCTTAGTCTATTACACAGAACTGAAGTGGGGAAAATTTGGAAAAGGAAGTTATCTATGGAGCCTTGAAGTCTTCGACAAAAAGTGTGATAGAAGTTCAACAAAAAAATAGATATGCAGAGTATGTAACCAAAATCCTTAGTATCTTTCCTACACCTGGGACCATACAGAGCCCAAGATTTCCTGAACTTTGAACGCTTGGCTTTAGATTGTATATAAATGGTATCTCTCTTATTATATGGATTGGGATATTCAGATTACAAGTTCTTTAGCTCCAAATCAATTTAGAATTTTCCTGCTCACAAAAAAGAAAAAAAAGGATGTAGGTAGTTATATTGCCATCTGGTGGCCATCCAGGAGTCGAAGGTTCTTTAGGATTTAGGGATAAATAGGCTCACATAAATGCCAAAAAGGATTTTACTGTGAATAATTAGTTTGAGTGTTACAGAAAGAAGGGTAGAGCAATCCATGTTGCTTCAGCTTACTTGATGTCCCAAAAATGACCACAGATGGCTTGGTCACAATTTCAGGCAGTTGTCCCAGTATCGTTGGTATTTTTAGGTATAGTAGGATTCCTGGAAGACAAGGCCGGACTGGGGACGGGGAGAGATTAAGCCAATGGCCTATGTTATCAGTAACTTAGGAAAATGTCACTTAGGTAATATTTTTATGGAAAAATTTAGTGTGCAACTTCTCCCCCCCCTCCCCTCTTACCAGCAGATTTAGATTAGGGACAGAGAGCTCACTATTCTTTTTATCTTAATAGTTATAAAAGGGAATGCAAATAAAAGGCAAGAGTGATTTACAAAACAACACTGCAATCTACAAAGTTTGCTATGTAATATTTTCTGCGTTGGTGTGGAGGAATTTACAATACAGGTAGTCCTCAACTTATAACCACAATTAAGCCCAAAATTTCTGCTGCTGAGCAAGAGAGTCGTTAAGTGAGTTTTGCCCCATTTTATGACCTTTCTTGCCACAGTTGTTAAGTGAATCTCCAGTTAAGTTAGTAACACGGTTGTTGAATGAATCTGACTTCCCCATTGATTTTGCTTGTCAAAGGGTCACAAAAGATGATCACATGACAATGGAACACTGCAACTGTCATGCGTCCGTTGACAAGCATTTGAATTTTGATCATGTGATCATGGAGATGCTGCAATGGTCATAAATGTGAAAAACAGTCATAAGTTATTTTTTTCAGTGCCATTGTAACTGAGTGGTTACTAAACATAGAGGACTACCTGTATAAAGCTCACAAAGTTGCAAACAAATATCTTGGCTGATTTAATATGTACAGAAGGAAATTTTTCAATTTCCTTTTCTATTACCTATGAACACAGGCTATATGATAATACCCACATGAGTCTCAGTATACTGGAAAGCATTACTAAGCATTTTGAATATGATTAAATAATTTCCCCTTCCACTCAACTGTGTCCAATTCTCAGACACTCCCTGAATGAATCCCTGTAGTTTTCTTGACAAGGTTTTTCAGAAGTGGTTTGCCATTGCCTCTTTCCTAGGGCTAAGGGAAAGTAACTGGCTCAAGGCCACCCAGCTACCTTTGTGCCTAAAGCAGGACTAGAACTCCCACTCTCCCTGTTTCAAGCCTGATGCCATAGCCACTTCACCAAACTGGCTCTATGATAAATTAAGAGAACTAATTAGATTTATAATATATTCTCCAAGAGCTCAAGGGAGCATATCTCCAAGTTTTCTATACAACTATATGTGGTAGGCTGGGCTGAGAGGAAGAGAACAGCTCTAAGTATCCCAAGAAGGTTTTATGACTGAGGGTGGACTTGAACCTTGATCTTCCAGGTCCATAACCAATATTTGGCCCATTTGTTCCCAGGTATCTTTGATTTTCTTGAGCATGTATATTGTCTGGATGTGTATATTGCCTGCACCTAATCAAAACTAGTGCACCTCACTAGATGTGTGCAGTATTAGTTTATATACCTATTTCTGTTTCACTAATTTAAGAAAAGTTAGCATATGTATAAGGTTCTTGTAAACACGAAAAGAGCTAAACAAGCACACTTTCATAGGCAATGTTGAAAGATAATGTAGATAAATATTAGAATGGAGCAACAAGTTTATTTTACACACAACTAGCTCTTAATTTAGTCAACTATGGTTAAACAATCATAGCTATGAGTGATATGTAAGCCTAGCCTAATACTAATCCTGAGTTGAGGTGGGGGAGTGAAATGGCTAACTAACCTTGAATTACTGATGGGGAGGAAGTGGCTGAAAGGTGATCTGTCCTAAAGCTTTTCAGTGTTTATCTAGTAGTTTCTGTAGTGAGTGCATTAGTCTGGTGAGATTCATGTCAAAGGGAGAGTAGCAATAAATATACCATTCTAACTAGCTCCTTGTATTGTTTCTGATTCCTTGTGCCTGATGCATCCTAAGCTAAGCTAGTTAGATGGCAGAGTCATGGAATATCTTGAACAAAATAAACACTAGAAAGAGCATTTCAGGATTAATTCTGAGCCCTGTATCATTCAAAACCGGCTTCTTCTTTTGGCCAGAGTTCTGGATTGCTAGTTAAATGTTTCACACATGTTCCAGTAAAGTATCATTTTTGATTAGACCCAAATCACATTCTACTCTTACTCAGAAAAATCCTCCAAATTTTAATAAGTGGAAGGTTACCATCCCAATGCCTCAGTTCTTCAAGTGACTGCACAAAACAATTGCCTTAAGTTGGTTCTTGTTTGTTACATTCTCCAGGACTTAAATATCATGTATAAGGAAGACCTCAGACATAATCTGATTATTGTCAACTAAAGTGACCGGCATCAAAAACAAATTCACTGTAAAAAGACATCCAATATGATACGGTCATCATGTGTTCTCAGTGAGTGGTAGTGGATTGCCAGGTTAGAAAAAAATGAGAGTGGCAGACTTTTTCTTAGGTTAAACACATGGAAGTTTAGAAGACAGAATAAAATGACAATGCACAGATCTTGGAAATAGCCTAGGAAATGGGTTGGTATTATGTGGTAAAAAAATGCTTGATGCTGTTTGAATTAAAGCCATGTTTTCTGCAGGGGTCTCTGTTCCAGCTATGTAACCTTTATCTATTTATTTATTATCTACCTATCTTGGTCAGGTAGTCCAAGTGTAAATTCCTGGAGGTTATTTGCTTTTAACTGGGAGTCAGGACTAGAATCCAAAAATCTTCTTTCTAAACATGTTGCCTTTACAAAGTGAAGGAATTTGGGGAACTGAAATAATAAGTATCCCCCCCCTTTTCCACTGAGCATGACTGATTCTAGATCCAGTCTAATCCTCAAAGCAACATTAAACAATAAATATTATTAGGATGCCCTGCCCAGTGTACTATTTTAGTTTGGGAATGCCGTTGCTGAGGATAATTGGCAAGGGATGTCAAAGGAATGGAATACTTAGTACATTAAAATGCTAAATATAATACACACAAAACACTAACCTATGACTAAAAGATATATGTTGGCACAAACACGCGTCCTTTATTGTAGCACCAAAGGAGTAGAGTCAGTAAATATCACCCTCTTTTGTTTATGCAGACAGGTGCTTCTCTTTAAAGTTTGGTTTTCTATACTTAGGTAATTAACAATTTTTATTTATATTTTTATCTCATAATCTGGTTTTGAAAGTACTTCCTCTTGCAGTTAAATAGTCATTAAGCTTCTTGAGACTCAACTCAATTGGGGAAAACCCAGATGACACAATTGATACTGAGATATTTCTTACATTTTAAAAGAAAGCAAATATGGAATACTGTATATCTGCAATATGTTTGCCAACGTGACATACAGGTATTTATTTCAGTTAGCAATACTTTTTCATGATGAATCAGAGGCTGAGTTTTGTTCCAAAACCTCTGCCACAGTGCACATTTATTGATTTTTTTTTAGTCTGAAGTAATTTGCTCACAGAATTTCTGTTATTCAGTCAAAAAGAAATGATTAATAATTAAAATACCAACCATCTTAGAGAATTCTGTCCTTTGCTAGTATATGGTACATATTAACTTGCCAAATATTTTTCAATCTTTGGGCAGTTCTCACAAACTGATGAAATAGGTCATTCTATGGACCAAATGTTGAGATGTTACTCATTGAATCATCTCAGTAGAGTGACACTCTAGACCTCACAGATAGGAGGCAGTGATCTAGCAACAATTTATATGGGCAAGAGACATCTTTAGGACCTTCTGATATTGAGACACTGATATTCTGACAGTGTTCCAATATCTCAGGGGTTGCCACAAAGAAGAGGGAGTCAAGCTATTCTCCAAAGCACCTGAAGGCAGGACAAGAAGCAATGGATGGAAACTAATCAAGGAGAGAAACAACCTAGAAGTAAGGAGAAATTTCCTGACAGTCAGAACAATTAATCAGTGGAACAACCTGCCTCCAGAAATTGTCAATGCCCCAACACTGGAAGTTTTTAAGAAGAGACTGGACAGCCATTTGTCTGAAATGGTATATGACAGGGGTATCAAACTGCCGTCCGCGGGCCGGATGTGTCACGACGAAACCGTGCCCACCCCATTGCCGGCAATGGGAAAAAAGTCGCTATGTCGCAACACGTCACGTGACGTCACGAGTTTGACACCCCCTGGTATAGGGTTTCCTGCCTGAGTAGGGGGTTGGACTAGATGACCTACCTCCAAGGTCCCTTCCAACTTTATTATTATTATTATTATTATTATTATTATTATTATTATTATTATTATTATTATTATTATTATTATTATTATTATTATTATTATTATTATTATTATTATCATTATCATTATCATCATTATCATTATTATTATTATTATTATTATTATTATTATTATTATTATTGAAAAGAAGGATTCAGGTTATTGCAAAAGTGACATGTTCCCTTCCTAGCAAGGCTGCTTACTAAGATGCCATACCTGATAGTATTAAAAATGACAGGAGGCCAACAGAACTGTCAGGTATATTGCTCCTCACAAAAGTTGACTGAACTAAGAAAGCCATTTATTTCTTTCCCCAAATCAATCCTAAAGCTATGCTGAAATGAGTGGAGATAGTTGCTTTCAATAATACTGAAAGTACTAGAGACAAAATAAGCAAAAAAAAGCTGAAAAATTAACAAAGGAATAAAGAAATGAAATTTCATTAGAGGATAATATGCCATATAAATAAAACACCAGGTCCACTTTAATAATTTAGCAATCACATCTAGAGCAACTCTAGAAGTTAACAATATACATAAAAGAAGGGGCATTTCCCCCATAAACAGGAAATTTAAAATTCACATGATTAAAAAAAAGCAAATTACCAAAAGAAAATTAATCCTTCCACATGTTTGTTCAACTTTCTCTTTAATGATATAATTACATGATTAAGACACAAAAGATTGCAAATAATAATCCTTAATGTTCCCAATGCAACTGCTCTTATATCTATGAATAAGTATAAGGACATGGGACTAAATCATAACAAACCCAAACTTTAAAACAAATTCTACCAATTTCAATAACTCATTAAAGAGTCAGACCATTAAAAGAGAAAGGGGGAATCTGTAAATCTTAAATTTCAAGTGGACAGTCTCTGTCTATTGGGAAAGAAAAAAAAAGGAGGAAGAGCTTCATGTTATAAGTAAGAAAACACCCTCCTTCCTCATTCTACTCACGCATGTTTTTGTCAGGAAAGAAAGAAAGAAAATGTTTATCTTTAGATTTTTAGGCTACAGGTAAAAACAATTAATCAAAGAAAGAGGAAGTGCTTTGGCAGAGAAATGTTATGAACTGCTAACAAACATAGATTGCTCAAGGGGGGAAAAAAATTACCCCTTTAAGTTTCAGATTACAAGTAAATGCACTCAATTCAGCAAAGATGAAATTGATAAAGAAGAATATTTCTAGCTCAGGTTTAAATGAGGGGTCCTTGGTACTTTGTGAGCTTGGTTGTTCTCTTGCAGAACTTTCTTTACCCAACTAGATAACATCATCAGTGCTAATAAGGAGTGGGATTTGCCCTGTCAGTGTTGATGCAAATGGTTTTGGAGGTTCTTTGGGCTGTTTATTGTTAGCTTGTTTGGCAGTTCCTTATTGGGATATTATTTAATTCTTGATAGTTGGTCTGATGAAATTATGAAAGATGAAATTACTGGTTTGCAATAGTTGATTATCAACTATTAATCAAAAAGCTATTAATCAAAAAAAAAGAGACAGTGTCCAGGTTTGAGCTCCTGGTAAGAAAGCTTGTCTGGCAGCAGGCTGGAATTACTGGTATTGACAAACAGCAACTTAGAACTGTAGTCACTCAAAGTCCAGAAGCACACCAGATGTTAAGAGCAGTCATAGGCAGAACCTTCAGAACCCTGGACAGGCTGTAGAAAAACCCTGTCTCCTGTAAATAGGGGGTGGGTGGAACAACTGATTAATTCTTTCCTGAGTTTACTTGCCTCTTCTATATTTCACCTCTTAGCTAGAGAACAGAATTAAACATGCTTGAAACTCTGGCTTCATCCAGGGTACTCATTCATAAGATGTTTTGCTTGTTTCTAATCTTAGATAGAGAATAGTTGTAAGATAAACTCCAAGGCTTCTCTTTTTCTCTTTGATTTGGTGATTCACGGCCTTGCCTTTGAAATTTTGAGTCTGGTCTAACATCTTGTGTAGAGACAAGTATAATTATTCAATAAGCATATTATATTCATTTCTGGCCAAGTATGTTGCCCATGAGGCACTTTTATTAATCATATTTATAAAAGTCAAGCAATTCAAAACTTTTCTCAATTTATATGAAAATACTTGAGGTATAAATACTGGTTCTTGGATGGATTTTATTAAGAGTTGTTTGTTTGGAATTATTTAGGATACAAGGATCAAACAATGGAGAAGGCTCCAGTTAGAGTTCAGATGTGATGTTTCATAGAGGTTTTATGATTTAATACAATAACTCTTCATTCTTCAAGTCAGTTCTAAATTACTGTAGTGGCCTTTCCTAGTCAAAAATATACAAGCATCTAGAAATATCTCTGTCAAAGAAATAAGAAAATACTCCTTTTAAAAAATTATCTACTTTATGTAACAATGCTCATGATACTTAAGAACCTTGATTGCTCCCGTCCTTCATTTCTCTTTTAAAGACTGTGCCTATTAATGCTTCTTCAACATATTGTGCTATTTGCTTGAGATGCTTCTATTGTCCCTAGCGGTATCCACTCTATCCCAATCAGAGTGTTTTGGGGGGGGGGGATAATCAATAATTTAGGACAAGTGACTTAAATCCTAATAAGATCTCCCAACAGGCATTTCCAGCAAAGTCTTTCTCACTTCTGCATCTTTTTTACTTATGATAAATGAAACAGCAAGAAAGGATATCCACTGTTATATGATAGCAATCTGAGTCAATCATGAAGATAGCAAAAGTCTACAATACATAAAACCCTGCTGCTTGTGGGGGATGAGAGTTGTAGCCCAACAAAAGGCTAGATGGGAAAACATGCAAATTATCAATAAAATTACAAGCTTGGTGGGTCTAATTCAGAAAGATAGATTTATTAGGCCTGTGCAGCTGCCACACAATCTTAGAAAAAGAATATTTGGGTTTAAGGAGTTTTAGACTGTTTTTTCCACCATAGTGCAGTCCAAACACCCATTTTCCTTCAAACTCTGAGTGAGTGAGAAGATTAAAATGGTATTCACTCAACTACTTATTGCTTCCCTCAAAACTTTTGTTCCAGAGAGTAATTTTCATATTGACAAAGGCCGGTCATCCATAGCTATCTCTCATCTTAATAAGTACTGCAGAGCAACCACCCACACAACACAATGATACATGGTAAAGTCAATGGCAATTTCTTGAAAACCTAGCTCTGCCCATCTGAAGTTCATTTCCTTCGTACTTGCACCATACAGCGACTAGCTCATCCCTTTTATACTCAGTAGCTTTAATCAGAACTTAATTTGAAATGGGATCAAGCTTGGCATACATGATAGGAAACAATATATCTCCAAGAGTGACCAGAATGCATTTTCTTCCATACTGTGGCAACATAACTAGCTCAAATATAGCTGGAATTTAAAGCTCTTAAATCAACAACTTTTACAATTTTGGGCAAACCTGGACTCTCATATCATTTTTTTTTCTTTCATTCAATCATGTCCAACTTGTCCAGAGACTGCCTGGACAAGTTCTTGGAGTTTTCTTTTGAAAGCTTTCAAAAGTGGTTTACCATTGCCTCCTTCCTAGGACTGAAAGAATGAGACTGGCCCAAGGCTAATAGAGCTAAACATATTCACACTTACACACACATCCTAGTAGGACAAAGGCAAAACGTTCAAATCCTAGTCTAGTGAAGATATTTAACTATTATTCACTCTACCCAATATTATTCATATAAACATTAAATTGTTAACCAAGAATACAAATGGCACACACAGCTTCCATGATTTTTATTCAGTAAAGACCAATCCACTCAAATTTCTGTTTCCCAGCCCTGCCCCTGGCAGCTGGTAAAAATAGTGAGAAATTATTAACAATAATACGCTTGGGCTCCTGAGTTTTCCTCATTGGTGGAAGCTGAGAATTTAATCCAGAAAGCATCATAATCCCTTCTTCCTATCTAAATTTGTTATTATTTTTCCACAAATCTCTCTGTTATGCCTATAGTCCTACTTTCTATGCACACATACATAGAGATATAGGAAAGCAGGAGACAAATAGGAGTGCAAATTAGAGTAGGAAAATTATATGAGGATTTAAAGTTAAACAACCTAATCCTCCATGACATTCTGTTGCATTTCAACAAAATATGGACCTTGGGCATTATGAATAAACACTTCTCTGCCCTGAATTAAAGCAATTTGCAGAGTCTTGTGACACTGACGATTCTCTTTTTGTTTCTTCAGTACCTGAGTAGAAGAATAGAATGAGTGCTAAAAAATGCATAGCAGTTTTCCTCTCATTTCCAGGTTATTACATTATTTTAACATTTATGCATGTTTGTAGCTATTGCATAAACCACATTGACCTTGGAACAAGTTTCAACATTCCCATTTCCTCGCAAAGCAGTAAAACTTACAAAACAGGTTTCAGTGCTTTGACTGCAAGAGAGATATCACTTTGGGGCGGGAACGTAACTGAGTCTTATTGCTTGAGGAAGCATACCTAAAAGCAGCAGTTCCTATAAAGAAGATGAAGAAACTTTTCTTAGCATTTCCATAAAGAAGACAACATCAAAACAAGCCATGAGAATTAGAATTTTGAGCTAATTTTCTCCCTAGGAACAGGGGGATATCTAGAAAAACAGAAGTAAAACTAGAAATAAAACAAAATTGTTCATTGTGACTTTTCTTCATCTCGACATCTTCATTACAGAATCACAAGGATTGATAAAGTCAAGACAGTACTCAAGCTCAGAATATCCCTCTGACAAGGTAACACCAAGGATTGTGGTGCTTTGTCACCCAGCTCTAGAGGCATGAGCTGGTTCTCAAAAAGCCTTGGGAATTCCCAAGGGAGCACAGGGCAACTGAAAAATCGACTGGAAGATCTGAAAAAGCCCTGGAAGAAAGAAGCCAGCCCTTCAATGCTACAGCATAGTGAGACCGCCAGGCTAGCTGTGGATGCCTTTCTGGAACAAGGAGAAGCTGGCTATCTGCAAGTCATCGCTAAAGAAAAAGAACTGCCATTCCTGTCCACAATGGACATGGCTTACATGAGCCAGCACATCCAAAGCATCCCAGAATCTCCAAAGAAGGGGCTAGAGGCAGGACTCTCAAGAGCTGACAGCATGGATAGGGAATCTCTCCTCTCTGAAGTCACATCTGGGACATACTTCCCATTCATGACAGATATTGACCCCCCTCAATTGGAGCTGGGTTGGCCAATGATGCCTTCTGTCACAGTGCTCAACCGAACAGAAGTCAGCTTGTATTTCCAAAGGGACAAGGCAAACAATGTGAAGGAATTACTTCGATCTCTAATAAGCAAGGCCAAGACAGTAAGTAGAACATTTTAAAGCATTTAAAAAGAGGAGACAAAGCTAATCAGTGTGGTTTTTAAAATATATAAAAAAATAGAATTACTGGCTCCCATTTTAATTTTTTTTTAATTCTTACTCTGCATGTACCTTTAATGTACTACTTGCTGGATTTATTTTTATTACGTGAGTATGAGTTTTATATTTAACAAATGGTATATATGCAGAAAGAAATGAACTATGCAGATGACTCTTTGTTCCTTTGTTCTTTGACCCTTAGTTTTCTGAGCTATGTTGGAACATGTTCGCAATAACAAGTGAACAGAACTGGCCACCTTTTATTTTGAAGATTGTTCAAAGAATTTTAAGAACAGAACATTGTTTGATGGCCCAATGATTAGGTCACATATTATTTCTTAAAATGAAATCATAGCAGCTTTAGAATTTAAACTTCACAGTTATGGAGCAAAGGAGTCTGAGCATGTCCTGGATATCTTATGCAAAGATCAGAGGAGTAATATGCTCTTTGTTTTAGAACCAGAATTTCCATATTGTGTTAAACTATGAGGAAAATGCTTATGACTGCATAATTTAAAGTAGGTATAGCCCTTAGGTGGTAGATAAAAATATTCCATAGACACACCCAGCTATTGAGACTTCATTTTGGCAGCCCTTGCTACAGTCAGCTGATGCTTAACAAAGGAATACTTTGATGAGCAATAAACATGGAAAACATTACATTACAATGTGACTTTCCCAGGAAATTTCTATGAATTAGATGCCAGATTGCTTTTGTGTTTTCCAAGATATTTTCTTCAAAATCCAAATAGATTCCCCACTTTGGCATATTTTATAGATCATAGAACATACACGTATGTATGTTCTTTGAGTATGTCTGTGTGATTTCTTTTCTCTTTAGTTCAACTGTGTCCCATTCCCAGGGACTACCTGAACTAAGTCCCTGCAATTTTTCTGGCAAAGTTTTTCAGAAGTGGTTTGCCATTGCCTCCTTCCCACAACTGAGAGGAAGTGACCCAGCTGGCTTTCTTAAGGTGAGACTAGAATTCACAGTCTCCCAATTTCTTGCCAGATGTCTTAACCATTACACCAAACTGGTGTATATTTGTATAGAAATCATCCCAAAATATTCCTGTGTGTGTGTGTGGAAGCATATGCGGAAGGGAGGCTGTTATATCAAAACAAATATTCTAGACTTTATTCATTTGTGTCCCTATTGAAATTACTTAATGGAAAATTGTAAGAGTTGTGTAAAATTTGAATTTTAAATAGATTTATTAGGAATTCATTCTTATTCAGATTAATAAAACGGATTTTCATTCAGTCATTGTTGGAAGATTTTGGGCAGTTAGCATAGTTAGACTACTCAACAAAATTAGTTTAAAATAAAAATAATAAAAATACTATTTGAGGCTAACACTATACATTGCAACTAAAAGTCTGAGAATACTGCATAAAATAAGTGGGAATTATTATTTTAAACATCATATAATTCTGTTTTGCAAATGGCTTTTTCTCAGAAATTCTGAATAATTCAAAACTAGATGGAAGAAAAGATGGAAGAAAAATGCCCAGTGGAAGGACATAGGGATTTTTTTTTCTTTTTGAAAAAGGCTTTCTGTATAAAAGAGGCATTTAGAATATCTTTCTCCTATCCATTAATTTACTCCTACAAATTTATCTCAAATACACAGGGTGAGAATATGTGCGTATGTGGGAGGGTGTAATAGGGCTGACAGACACGCCTATCAAAACAAAGCAGAATAAATGCCGATATCAAAACCAGTAAACTTGATGGATCAAATACTTATAGGATTCTCTTTCTTAGCTAAATCTGGGCTGCTCTGTACATTCTTTCAGAGAGGGTGTGATTCCCAGAGGCAGTGAGCAGGCAGGATGCCTCCCGAAAGTTGAAATGCTGGTAAACTTTTGCTTTGGAGAAAACACCGCAATCCTAATTTTTCTCCAGGATGTTTTGGCACAGATGATAAAAGGCTGCCATACTTTAATTTGGCGTGATAGTGATTTTACTTTCTAAATGTAAACCATCTTCAGTCTTAGCAGACGGAATCGAAAGGCCTGAATGAATAGTTAGATAAACAGGGTTTCATCCGTTTGAAGTGAAGACTATTCTCTGATAGAATCTGAAATCAAATCTTCAAAGCAGGAATGTGTAACTTTTGGGATACAGTGGGCACCTGTGGTTTTCTGAGAACGTGGCACAGGAAAGTCTTACAAAATAAGAGGCATGAAAGGCATGGATAATGTCAAAATATTCATTTACCAGAAGGTAAACACTGAAGTTTTACTAGTTTCTGCCACTCCCACTAAGCCAACTAGGCTCTCTCCTACTTCAGTTCACTCATGAGTTTTTTCTGGAAGGAGGTGGATAGGCATCTTCCAAACAAATCATATGGGCTTTAAAAGTGGCATTCCCCCTGTATATGCCTTATGTAAGATACTTTGCATGTTACAGACTGGTAGATTTGTTCCAGAATTGCTTTCCATACCCATTAACATTTTATAATGGTGATGTTCCAGGTGACAGCATTCCAGGAAGGAACCAAGTAATTAGTCTCTATTATAAATCTTGATTACCATGAAGTGTATGTATAAACTGGGAGTGCAGCTAATCCTTCTACTCTTCTTACATTTTCCTGCTGCTTTCTCTTCTGACAACAGAACGTTTCCACGAAGAATTGATGGAAAACTTGGCTACAAATAGAGCAGAATGGGGTGGCAACATTTTGAAGATATTACAATGATGTAAATATTGTGAAGATGGGGAAGCAGTTGCCTTGGGGCCCAGAGGTCCACTGTGTTGCCCCTTGCCTTCCACAGACTTAATTAGTCAGGGATGCAAAGGAATGAGAGGAAAGGAAATTGTTCTTACTTTAAAACATGTGTCCGTATTTCACACAATGTTTGAGATGGGCACTCTGTTTTATAGAATACTGACTTAATTAAAACAATTTCTAAAAACCCATAGGTAGGTCAAGAAACTTAAGCAACCTCAAATAGGATATTATGGGCTACAATGGTGTTCATTCATGCCGTATTAGAAGCCCAAGAGTCAAAGAATTGCCTAAATTATTCTTTGAAAAGTAATTAAAAGTAGTTCTATGCGGTTAGTGTGTTTGGAGTGGTTAATTGTAGATCATTTTAAATTGCAAAAGAGATGCCACTTCTGAGTGCTCCATCTACATTTGAAGTTCCTTACAAATAGAAAACAAATACATCATAGAACAAAGTTAACCTACCCTTTGTCCTCTGAGATGTTTTCTTAGTTGATAAGATTTTTTCAACATAGGCAAACATTTAAAATGAGATGTAAGGGTTTAGGGTCTCTCGACCCCAAGAATTTGCTAGTGGGCATCTGGATTTTTGCAACTCAGACATAGTATATCTATTTCCTTTCCTCTCATTCCTTTGCATTCCTGACTATCTAATTAAGTCTGTGGAAGGCAAGGGGCAACACAGTGGACCTCTGGGCCCCAAGGCAACTGCTTCCCCATCTTCAGAATATTTACAACATTGTAATATCTTCAAAATGTTGCCACCCCATTCTGCTGTATTTGTAGCCAAGTTTTCCATCAATTCTTCATGGAAACGTTCTGCTGTCAGAAGAGAAAGCAGCAGGAAAATGTAAAAAGAGCAGAAGGATTAGCTGCGGTCCCAGTTTATACATACACTTCATGGTAATCAAGATTTATAATAGAGATTAATTACTTGGTTCCTTCCTGGAATGCTGTCACCTGGAACATCACCATTATAAAATGTTAATGGATACGGAAAGCAATTCTGGAACAAATCTACCAGTCTGTAACATGCAAAGTATCTTACATAAGGCATATACAGGGGGAAGTGTCACTAGATTATAGCTTCTCACAATTCTCTGTGATGGAAAAGATGTATATTGTAAAGCTCAGCAACTCTGGAATGCAATCATGTGCCCATAATTTTCTCTGGGTTCTCCATAAAAACAAGAGTGAAGAAAGGAAAAAGATTCAGAAATAATAACTAGTGAGGAAACACTATGGAGCAGTTTCAAAACTGACCTTCTCACTTTAGGTGCTAACTGTTTTTGCCCTTCTTGTGTTATTAAAACAAACCAATAGTGCAATTCTATGCGTATTTACTCAGAGAAGCCTTGATGAAAGGTTAAAAAATTGCAGCTTGAATCACTTAAAAAGGGTCTTATATGGGTATATGGGTTATTTAATAGGTCAAATCCACTGATCATCTTTTGACAATGTCTTCTGTTCTACTCTCCATTTTACCCCAACCTACCAAAAATTGTGCAGGTGATTGCAATTGTGATGGATCAATTCACAGATATGGAAATACTCAGTGATCTGATAGAAGCTTCAAACAAACGTCATGTTCCTATTTATCTGATCCTGGATGAAAAAAACTTGAAAGAGTTTACAGAAATGTGCAATAAAATGGAAGTCATCATGGATGACCTTTTGGTATGTTTTCAATCAGTTTTTGTTTTTCTTTTACTTAATATTCATATTAAAATATGTAATGGAACATGAAAGTGAAGAAAAAAAGACATTTTTAAATCTGCTTTTATTTCAATCATTTTCATCATCACTCAGATGAACATGGGTTGGTTTGTTCATCTAAAGCCAATAATTGAAATCCAAGGGCAACAACAAGAAAAACAACAATAATAGCGTTATACGGTCTTCCTTCCTTCCTAGGTTTCTTGATAGACTATTGACTGTTTGGGGATCTGAAATGATTCTCTTACCATCAGTTCCAGGATGCTTTCTGAAGCATATTTACCCCTTTTCTGTTATGTGGTATGACATCAGTAATACACCTTTATTGGATGATTGTTGAATTATAATCCGTTTTCCATGTGAAACAACATGGCTGAAGCATAAGGTGCAATTGGACGGTGCAAGTAAAATTTTTAAATATCTCCTTTCAAAAAAGTATGTGCTGATAGATATCATATGCCCAACCTTTGCCTTTCACATACACGTTGAACAAACAAAAGCCCAGAGCAAAACAGTGCCTGAAGTTAATATATGAACCTTATTTACTGAAGGAAAGCAGTCAACAATCACAGATATCTGTACTTTTAGCCTTGTCTTCAGTATAAAGGAGATGAAAAGTACATTGCTTTCATCCAATTATTTTAAATGATCGGCTGAGGCAAAATTAAAGATAGCACAGAGTCACATTTGCTTAAATCAAGGCTTGCCACCTTTAAATGTTACAAATGGAGTGAGGTTTACTTCTGATGCTCAACAAAATTGAGAGAAAGATGCCCTGGGCATGAGACTGTATTCAATCTGACCAGGAGGATCTACAGGTGTATGTTTTGTGTGTGTGTGTGTGTGTGTTAAAAGAGTCAAAATAGCTGTCACTTTCATTTACCCTTTCTACTCTAGTTGCTGTTGTTTGCTGTTTCTGTTTAAAAAGGCAAGGGAATGTGTGTGCATTAACATTATTTATATCTGAGAGTGAAAATGATTGGCATATGCAAATGAAAGATCAATTAATTTTGTTATTAGGGGACCGCATTTTACAAACAATTTTAATCAAGTACGGTTGTTTTACACACAAACAGACACACACATACAGAGCTCTCATACATGTGTTTGTAGGGGGAAAGGAATATCTGGGATTGTTTTTCTGGAGCATAGACCTAGGGTGGGAAGCGAAGCGTTACTTCGGATTAGGATTTATGCTGCATATTTGTTCAGCCTGTTTTTGGTTGAGCAAGAGTTATGTTTAATTCAGGGATATCTTCCTCTTGGCTAACTATGGCATTTTCAATGTGAGTATAAGCCTAGCTACTAACTACAGGAAGTCCTTGACTTACAACAGTGTGACCGTTCCAAGTTACAATGGCACTGCAAAAAGTGACTTATGACTATTTTTCACACTTATGACCATTGCAGCATCCCCATGGTCACGTGATCAAAGTTCAGACATTTGGCAACTGACTCATATTTGTGACGTTTGCAGTGCACATGGGGTCATGTGATCACCTTTTGCGACCTTCTGATAAGCAAAGTCAATGGGGAAGCCAGATTCACTTAACAACTGTTTTATTAATTTAACTACAATGATTCACTTAACAACTGTGGCAAGAAAGGTTGTAAAAAGGGGCAAAACTCATTTAACAATTTTCTCACTTAGCAACATAAATTTTGGGCTCAATTATGGTCGTAATTCAAGGACTACCTGTACTCTATTCTGCAAAAGTATCTTATTCCATCACCCCAACCCCCGCCATATGGAACTTACTCTCATTTTGTCTGTTATCAGTAAATGTATAGTAATTTCCCATTCTGAGCAACTGCAGCTTTCAAATATTGAAATAAGGGCTGGAAATTACTGAAATGATACCGGTTTCTACTTTTTCACCATCAGAGACTGAGCAGTGTACTATGTGCCCACCCACATATTACTTAGTGCTTTCCAAGTACCCTATGCTACCTAATTTCATTTTTCTGATTCTTTTAATTAAAAATAATGGGGAAGCACACATGCTGCAAAGTGAACTACCATCTTGAGCATAACCTAAATTTCCAACAACGTATCTAGGGGTCTCCTCAGCCCCTTCAACTTTCTTAGGAAATAAAATCAGGTGGCGCTCAGTTTTCCTTCTGATAGATGGACATTTTGTGATTAGCTGCATCAATCTTAACAACCATTTTGTGAAAGAGACTATATCAAACTTGCAAAATTCCAAATTATGTCCACTGCTCCCAATACATTAACTAATAAAACACAAGGCAAATCGCTGGTCATGCCATTTGCAGTCATTATAGTTGATATACTTAATTTAGACTGCAATTTTATATCCATTGAAATTTACAAGAGATTTCTGAGAAGAAATTATAAAACAGGTTAAAACTGATAGAGTTAACAAAGCATCAGTACTGGATTTTACAATAATGTTTTTTTTACATTAACATAGTATTGATTTTGGTATGTTTCACAGCCATTAATTCCAAGATTCGCATTCACTCATAGGGTTACAGTATATATAAAAGTCAGCAGTATTTTTTAAATCTTTTTTATGCTTTTCTTATTATTTTAGAATATGCGCATACGATCTGTAAGTGGAGATACATACTATAGTAAAGCTGGCAAGAAGCTTACAGGACAAGCCCTTGAGAAATTTGTGTTGATAGACTGTGAACAAGTACTTGCAGGGACTTACAGGTGAGACATTACAAGTATACTTCAGAATGATGTCATTTGCAAAGGGCATTTGTTTGTCTAGAGATTTCTGGGACTAATATGTCCTAATTCAGAGTGATTGCAGGGTATGGTTTTTTTTAAAAAAAAGCCAAGACGCCAGAGTTTTTATTGCACTGTTGCAGCTAGCAACTTGATTTTTTTAACTATGCCTTTCAGACACCAGATTAAACGAATGTAGCAAATTATTTAAATTATTTAAATTACATTTATTTAAAATTATAGTGCTTTGTATCCTTCTTATGGGTCAGGTGTCTAAGGCTGTTCTAGTGCTTCTCAAAACTGTGTATCTTCCATTTCAGTTGAAAGGAAAGGAAAGTTGCAAATGGTGAATATGCTACTTCTAAATGTACAAAAAAATGATATTAAAACATATACAAAACAAGTTCAGTTCTTTTAAACAATTTTTTAAAAATGTGTCTCCTTTAACAGTTTAGGAATCCAATTTTAAAAACACGTTCTAACTCTACCCCAGCCACATAGTCTAATAATTTTCAGAGATTCTGAATTTTCATAATTTTCTAGTCAACTGAAGGTTATAGAAGCGGAAATCTCAACAGTTGGAAAGAATATGCTTAAGGAAAAGTATTCTAGGATTAAAAACCTATTAAGTGCTATGGCATTTACTCCCAAGAAACAAGCACAGGAATGCATTATATATATATATATATATATATATATATATATATATATATATATATATATATATATATATATATATATATATATATATATATATATATATATATATATATATATATATATATATATATATATCCTTAAAGTGAAATAAATCCCAGGGAATTTTGATCCCCCTAATTATTATATTATATGTTTATTTGTACTAGCTCCAAGGAACTGAGAGCAGCATATAGATAGTCCTTGCTTAATGGCCCTAATTAGGACCGGAATGTTTATCGCTAAGCAAACAATTACTAGGTAAAATATCACATGACTGCACTGCATAATCAGTACTCCTGATTGTCTTTATTAGGCCAGGACATCAAGCTTCTCCTGCCCTGTTATGCTCACCTTCCCTTCAACTCCACCCCATCTGCCTATCTTCTCCCCTCTCTATTGTTTTGGCTGCCCTGCACTCTGCCTTCACCCATAACACCCTGCACTCCATTGTTCTTGCTACCCCCAGCTGACCTTGGCTATCTTCTTCCTCCCAGTATTGATGAGGTGCGCCTGGTCTGGCCCTTTGTGAGACAGCTGCTGGCTTCCCGAAGCTATATGTGATCTTCCTGGAGGCCTCAAGAAGGCCATGTGTGACCAGCTGCTGCCTCACAAAGGGCCAGGCTGGGCATGCTTCATCAACAGTAGGAGGAAGAAGTGAAAATCAGCTGGGGTGGCAGAGGCAGTGGAGTGCAGGACAGTCAAAAAGCAGAGATGGTGAGGAGTGATAGATGTGTGGGTAGAGTTGAAAAGTACTCTGTGATAAAGGTGGGCTTCCAAGACTTCCGATCATGTGACCGCAGGAGTGCGGCAATAGCATTAAGGACCAGTTATAAATACTGTTCATTCAGGATCATTACAAATTCAAGCAATCACTGAAGAAATGGTTGTTGTGAGGATTACCTGTACACAACTTCCTATCGTCAAAACAAGCCTGTGCAACACACTAGGTTAAGAAGTGTCTCAGGATCTCCAAGTAAATACATAAAAGGCCTCAGTGACCCAAACTTTCACCTAAAAATACATCTTGGTTGACTCAAATCAAGTCATTGTATATGTTTGCTTATTTAATATCAATACATATTTTTTAAAAATTATATGGCTGTCTATCTTATAGATGATAATCCTAGATGGCTCATAGCAACATTCCATAACAACAAAAAATAAACCCCCCAAACCCCGCAAAAGATGTAAGATTTCCCACCAAAGTGCCATAGCATCCCAGGCTAAGAGAATGGGGGCCCTCCAAATTTCATGGGGGAGGCTTTTAAAAAGGACTGGGGTAGCCATGGAGAAGATGTGTCTCCAAGGTCCTACCAGATGACATTTAAGGAATGGGATCTGGGACATGCCCACCCTAAAATAGGCAGATACCTCAAAGGAGAAGCAATCCTGGTAATCATTTACAGGGCTATTCATTTAATGAATGGGCTCCTTGGCAGTCAACAAAAGTAAAAGCATAGTACATAGTCCAAATCAATTTTTTTTAAATCAAGTTAAGGTCCCTATAAAAAGCTCATTGCCAGCATGTCACATATCCGCATGCCAGAGTTTTATTAACAATTAGGCCCCAGTACCTGGTGAGAAGTCTTCACAGCCTTTGGAAAACCAACATATTTGGGGCTTTGCATATCTCTTGGAGAGAGCATGACAAAGAAATCATGCTTCCTAAAGCACTGCTTCACGGATAGGACCTGGAGCCTCTCTCCTCTTCCAGATCTGATGGGACAGGGGAAATCATCACAGGTTGTTCTATAAGTAACCCAGCACCATGTCATGTACGAGTTTAAAAGTAACAACCAGCATTTTTAATTATATATGGAAGCCTACCGGGAGTCAGTGCAGCTCACACAGCAGCAATAATAGATTGGTGTACTGTGATGCACCCAATGCTACATGTGGCACTGCAGTTTGGACCAGCTGAAGCTTCCAAAAGCTCTTTAAGGGCAGCCCCATATATAGTGTGTTGCAATAGTCCAACTGCAAGATGACTAGGATGCAAGTAATCATGAGCAGTGCCTCCTCACCTCGGAATGGCACACTAGACATATTTGTGTAAAAGCTCTCCTTGTCCAACTGCCCCCTGTTCCAGGAGAATCCCCAGATCATGAACCAACACTGCCTGGGAGAGTGTCACCTCATCCAGTCAGTACACTTACTTTCAAGTATCCCTCCTCTGCAAGAAATGATACAGCACAACAGCATAATATTCATTTTACATATTATACTAGTTAACCTGCAGTTATTTTTGCCTTAGTTGCCAAACCTTTGGCTATATTTTGAAGGGAAATGATTTTTCTTTGCTTTAATTGCAACTAAATCTACTTCCTTGATTGATAATGCACACTGTCTTTCTTCCACCCAATCTACTTTTGACTCACCAACACAAATATTTAATAGCAGCTTTACCTTTGTCCTCCCTCTTTATTTACAGAAAGCTTGCCAACTCCATACCATGTTACCATCTCAAAGTATCTTGGTATATGCAATATTTCATCCCAAAATAACAGCTTTAAAAGATTCCAGTAGGAAGTTGATAGTCGGATGTGCTGTTTTCAAGGGATTTTAAAATTAGATATCACTGATAATTTGATTAAAAATCTGCCACCAAGGATTATATTTTTCTGAGATTAATAAAATTATTTTTCTGTACCATTTTTAAATGCTCAAGAATTGAGTTACGTTGTAAATCTTTTCTAAATGAGCGCCAGTCACACTGGGTGGCTACAGATCTCCTCCTCTTGAGCCATAAATATGAAATCTATAATTAGCTTGCAACCAATTCCTTATTATTCTTATGAGTTTGTCATTTAAATGATTATCTATAACAATTTAACCATAATAACTTGTTTGCATGCTCAGGTGTTACCTTCATTTATTGCCTAACATAATATAAACATACACATACAATAATCTAAGATTTTGATCATCAAACTGTTCCACTTATTATTTTCTCAATGCTTTAAAACAGTAATGATGGTACACTGTTGTATTGTAGCAATAGTGCTAAAGATGTTCTGATAAACATACTTAAAATAGTACTAATGTTGTAAATGAATATTATTGTCCAATGAATTTTCAATATTTTAAATGTGCACAAATTAATTATATATCGATGTTTCATGTTGTTCCTGAATTCTTTTCATTTCAGTTTTACATGGCTCTGCAGCCAGGTACATACCTGTTTAGTGATGCACTTCAAAGGAAAAATTGTTGATGATTTTGACAGAGAGTTCCGATGTATATATGCCGAATCTAGATCAGTGAATCATCTTGGAATCCCCACTGCTGAAAATTGCACACCTTCTCCTTACAAGATCATGCAGAAACCTGAGCCCATTTTAAAACACGTTCAACGGAATGAGTATGAAGCCATCAGTCCGCCAAGCACCCTTTCAAATTCCAGCGTCGTGACCATCAAGAAATCACCATATCATAACCACTCAATTCCCAATGTATTCTGTGAAAAGAAGGAATTAACTCCAGGTGAAACAAGAAAAAACACTTCAGGCTTACTGGGACATAATGACTTGAGATACCAGCCCAGGGGCTTGCCAGACTCTAACTGCAGCATATTAGATAAATTAAAGTCTCCACTCAGTGATGCTTCTAATTTATTGAAGCTTAAGACATCTTTGCTATCAGTATCTTCACCGATATTAGCTGAGAACATAGGAAATGGACATCTTCCTGAGAATGTGGGAACAAATGATAACAAGAAGTTCCTTTATACTCAACCAATTGAAAATGCAAGCAAACTACATAAGGATGACAAACCAGTAACTCATGGGTACAACAAATTTGAATTCATTAACAATCCCACTAAAACTGTAAATTATGAGATAAAGGGCAAAGTTCCTAGAACCCTTGATGTCTCTGAGGATATGCCAATGGAGAACAACAGCAACATAAATAGGAATGAAAAAAGGTTGACTCTTGGTCACAGCAAATTGGATTTGATTACCAACTATAACAAATCAAAATCAAAAGTAGTTCATAGTCGATTTGAAATGTAATCTAACAAAAATATTTGATCTCAAGTCAAATGTGGATTGAAATTATAATAATACATCAGATTTAGCTCAAAAATATTGGAAAGCTTAAAGAAGCTTAATAAAGCCAGAAAAATAATCACATACTGTGTAAGAGATTTAAGATTGTTGCTATTTACCTCTAGAGTTAATTTGAAAGGACATACATTTTGAACACTGAAAACATTGTCTGGTACTTTTGCCTCACAGACATAATGAGGATTCCTCATTCCTCATAATTTAGAATTCCTGAAATACTGGAGGGGCATGTTTGGAACAATGCTATTTCTCAGTTTAATAGCTCTGGGGGAGAGGGGAAGAACATACCAATTTAAACAATTTGATGAATATCAGTATGTAAATAAAATTGTTATTTTATATATATATATATATAATATACAGTACAAACAATTTGGTTTAAAGGGTTGGTAGAGAGGTTATAATGCATCTCTTTGATAAAAGCACACATCTCAATTGCCCACTGTGGATTATTCTGCAATTCTGTTTAAGACAGAACTATAAGAAATCCACATTTACCAAAGTAGCAGAAAATAAAGAACTGCAGAAATCATATTACATAATGCCTGACTTCCTTTTAATATTGCTGCTCACTCAATTGACCATACTTAATACAGGAATCCAAATTACTGCCACTCTGACATAGGAAAAAAAGCCCTCAGTTGTTTCCTTCTGTTGCAAGCATGATAGAGATAGGAAAAGACCCGTAAAATGCAACTCTTAGTTTAAAACTCAAAACACTAACTATATGAAATTAATAAATGTAATCTCTTTGCCTCAACAAAGAATCTGAAAAAGTGATTTGGCAGGTACAGAAGAAATGTCAATAATGTAATGATTGCATTATATCATGATAAATAACATAAATAGCATTAACTTTTGTCTTAGAATTTTGGTTACAAACTGGAAAAATAATTAAGATACATTTTGTTAATTTTGTTCATATGATATATGTTTTAAATATATGAATATATATATCATTGTAATTCAAAATAAGTGGTCAATCAGATTTTAATTATCTGTTTACACGATCAAAGCCCAGCTCAATTTATTTCCACTCTAATAAGTAACTTCAAAAGAAGAAGCCATTTTCTGTCCAGTCAAAGTGATATTCTTGGAAGTCCACTGAACTCAAAGATGGTGTTCTTTGAATGCTTAAGTATATGACAGAGTTAAACATTTTAATTAATTGATCTTACTTTGTATGGAAAAACAAATTGTCACCACTGACATTTATTATTTCTGAAAATCAAGATTTGATATGCTTCCTGAGGGAGTTTAGTTTAACCAAGATTTTTGAGATTTCATGAAGAAGTCACAAGGAAAGCTATGATTGTTTTAATAATAAATTTAACATTGTTTTAATTTCAAAAACTGGTAGTTCTGTCAATAGCAATTTAATGTATAAATGCCTTAAGAGAAGGACTCCTCTTTCTTTTTTCTTCTCTTTCTCTCTCTGGTTAATCATAACTTTGACAATGTATAATCTGATGGTGCTTTTGAAATAAACAGTATTCTATAAACCACTATGTTATGATTTGTTTAACTATCATCTACCAAATAAAGTGGTAGATATTTTGAGGTAACCCACCCAGTCCCAAGTCCAGATAAAGTGAGGAGGGTTGAGCATAGAGTTAGCATTCCTACCCCATAAATCTAAAAATTACTAAAGAAACAGCAAGCAAACTTAAAGTCTGTAGTGATCGTAGCGACTGTAATGACCATGATGATCATAATCAGCAACAACAGCATGAAGGTGTGATACCATGGTATGATAGCATTGGAGTAAAGCTGAAAGGATGTCCAACAGCTGATTCTATATTGATTTTTAGCGCAAAAGTTACAACACAAATTGCAACATGGAAAGTTCGATTTTATATCAATGTGGGAAACTTGTACAAGTGCTATGCAAATTTGACAACTATGATCTTCATATTTTTGGCATTAGCTATACCAGCTGGACTGGGAGTGGTAGACTTACCAGAGATGGGAAGATTTCTTGCCACAGTTGTTAAGGGAATCACTGTTGTTAAGTTAGTAACATGGTTGTTAAGTGAATCTGGCTTCCCCATTGACTTTGCTTGTCAGAAGATCATAAAAGGTGATCACATGATCCTGGGACACTGCAAACATCATAAATATGAGCCAGTTGCCAAGTGTCTGAATTTTGATCATGTGAAAAACAGTCATAAGTCGCCTTTTTCAATGCCGTTGTAACTTTGAATGGTCACTAAATGTTGTAAGTTGAGGACTATCTGTACTCTGTGGAAACTTCCAACTTGTGCTATTTCTCTCCAAATTCATTTGTAAAAGCAAACCTGCCTCCCAAATCATAAATTCACAGGTAGGGTTCACACTGTGATAAGCCATTTTTTGTTTAATAATAGGGATACTATACTGGGCTGTGAAACTCTAGATCAGTGTTTCTCAACCTTAGTAGTTTTAAGGTGTGTAGTTATAGGCAGATGCATCCTTTAAAGCATTGCACAGTGCTATTAAATTAGTGACTAGGAAATAATTATATTCATTATAGCAAATTTTAATTAAAGAACGTGAACTCAAAACAAATTAGTCCACCCAATAATTTTTGGAGTATGACCGATACATATCAGTCCACATGCAGCTCTTGACCCAAAACAAGTGAACTAAAAGTTGTAAAGCCTAAGGCTATAGTCTGATTAGCATAAATTAATCCACATTTGAAATCAGCTTTAACTTAATGGTTCCTATCCATTCTCTCCTTTTCCATTATAACTCTTATCAGGAATGAGGTGAATTTTTATTTGCATACAGTGTAAGCCTATTTCCACACAATACATTTATCTTTGATTAGTTCAAATTAAGGGATTACAGGGTCGTAAACAGGGAGTTTTAGTCATGTAACCAATGCTGTAAGTCTGCATAACACACTACTTTAACTGATTACTCAGTATAGTGAGCTAAAAAGTATTTGGCTAGTGTGTACTTTAGTGCATCATGCAAACACAACTTCAGTTGTACTATATGAGGGTTTACAGTGAAAGTGGACTGTAATACAGTGGATTTCACAAGCCAAAACAACAACAACAAAAAAAAAAAAACGCCAACATTTCTCTGGTATTTACATCAATGTATATTATTTGCACAATGAAGTAACTTGTGCTAGGAATGACTTACTCTTTGATTTAAAGGGGCAATACAGAATAAAAGACACCCTTCCCTCCAGCTAGATTATTAAATTTACATAAATACAACAACTAACTGCGGAGAGTATGTTTGTAGCCCAAACCGGTCTCCTCAGTTTGGCCAAAGAATGGCTTAGTTAGCACAACACATTTGATCCACAAACTAGTCAAGAAGATTTTAGTTTATTGTTATGCAAACTCAGCAATTCAAACCCAGCAAATAGGTGTCATTCAGTGGATACTACATTATTCTGTCGCATTAGGAACAGCTAAGTTCCCTTTCTGTTGAATGCAGGTCAGAAAAAGTCCCTATAGCTCATAGAGAGCTTTATATGCCCTCCTTTGCACTGAACTACAATAGTGTTTTTCAAACTTGTCAATTAACCTAAATCAAACATGCTTATACAAGGTTTGCACCAGGCAGCTCTTGCAGTACTCTGACAGAGCAAGGGCCCATTCAGCCACCTTCTCAATGATTGGTATGGAGAGTCATGATGGAGACAGAAAATAATGGTGTTTTTAAAACTATCTCTTTAATTAGTTCCAAGTTCATATTAGTATATTTTACAATGATGAAGTTTCACTTCCAAAACAGTACCTTAGTTTTCACCAGAAACACAGGATTCACTCTTTGACCAAGCATATGGTTACAAGGTGGTGAGGCACAACCAACTAGAATACAAAAACATTTTCCTATTAATATCATTTTCTCTTCCCCCATCTAATTGCTATTGCTGGTACCAGCGATTCTCCTAGCAGAATTCTCTAAAGGGTTATCTGCTTTTCCCATTAGGTGGTGTTAAACATACCTAACAAAACACACACACACGTTGACCAATACACAAATATCATTAATCACTATATTGTCATCTGGGCATATAAATTTAATTTATACACATGCACGCATACACGCACACATATATCTCTGTATCTCTGTATGTGTGTATATATATGTATATATATATGTATCTGTATATATATATATATGTATCTCTGTGTATATATCTATCTGAATCTCTGTATATATATATATATATATCTGTATCTCTCTGTATATATCTATCTATCTGTATCTCTGTATATATATATATATATATATATATATATATATATATATGTAGGTCTTTGGTAATTCGGGTTTTCTCCCGTGTAAAATTGAAAGTGTCTTGGCAAACGTTTCGACGAAGTCCATTCGTCATCTTCAGGCTGGTGTCTTCGGCTTCGTGCTTCTAGGAGCAATGTGTGATCGCAGCTGTTTCTTCCTTTTAACTGCCAGTGGAGGTATGAACTGATTGGATGGGAGCTTGGCTGTGTTCTGATTGGGTGGAGGTGTGTTCTGATTGGTTAGGGGCTTGGCTGTGCTCTGATTGGATGGGGGGTTGGCTGTGCTCTGATTGGATGGGGGTGTGCTCTGCTTGGGTGGGGGCCCTGTTGTGCTAGGATTAGTCTGAGTTGCAGGGAATTTGAGATGGAGAGCTGCATTGCTGTAGTTTGGCTTCGCGTTCGTGGTCGTGCCACATCTTCAAGGTGGGTGTCAGTTTGCTTCACGTATGGAATGGAGGGGTTTAAAATGGCCAATGATGCAGCTGTGGTCTGGTTTCTGGTCCGCGGTCGTGCCTCATCATCGGTGCGGGTTTGAGTCTGCTTTTTTGCGTGGATGTGTGGTGGTGACATCATGTGTGGTCTTCGTGAGTGTGGGTCCAGTGTCGCTCCTTGTGCTAGGGATTCGTCTGTCAATAAGGCTGGGTTTCCAAATGGCTGGTAGGCGGGAGGTATCATCTCGTTTATTCATGCTGTGTGGGCGTTTTTTCTATCTCGATGGCTTCTCTGATTATTCTGTTGTTAAAGTGTTCAGTTTTGGCAATAGTTCTGGTATTTTTAAAGTCAATTTTATGTCCTGTGGCTTTGAGGTGTTGGACCAGGGAGGAAGTTGGTTCCTCTTTTCTGACTGAGTTCTTGTGTTCTTCAATGCGTGCGCTTATTCTTCTGTTGGTTTGTCCGATGTATGTGGTGGGGCAGGCGGTGCATGGGATTTCATATACTCCTTGATTTTCTAACTCAATTTTAGGGGTTTCTTAGGATGGTAGATATTTTTCGGTTTGTGCAGAATGCTGTCTTGATGTTGTGTTTGTGGAGGATCTTGCTGATTTTGTCTGTGGTGCCTTTTATGTATGGGAGGAGGGCTTTGCCGTTTTCTTGTTCTATGTCTTGGATTTTGGTGGTTTTCTGAGGTTTTTTTCTGAGGTTTTTTCTGAGGTTTTCACGGGTGTTTGTATGTAGGTCTTTGGTAATTCGGGTTTTCTCCCGCGTAAAATTGGAAGTGTCTTGGCGACGTTTCGACGAAGTCTCATTCGTCATCTTCAGGCTGGTGTCTCTTCGGCCTCGTGCTTCTAGGAGCACGAGGCCGAAGAGACACCAGCCTGAAGATGATGAATGAGACTTCGTCGAAACGTCGCCAAGACACTTCCAATTTTACGCGGGAGAAAACCTGAATTACCAAAGACCTACATACATACATACATATATAACATATATATATATATATATATAACATATATATATAACATATATATATATATATATATATATATATATATATATATATATATATATATATATATATATATATATAACATATATATATAACATATATATATATATAACATATATATATATAACATATATATATGTGTGTGTGTGTGTGTGTGTGTGTATGTATGTATATATATATGTGTGTGTATGTATGTATGTGTATATATATATATATATATAACATATATATAACATATATATATATGTTAAATATATAAATTGTTGTTTCATATATGTGTATTAAAAATGAGGAAGTTGTGTGGTTAAGTTTAATAAATGCATACATACATAATATACATTGTGTATGTGTGTGTCTGTCTGTATCTGAGTGTGCGTGTGATGTCTATGTATATGGTGTGTGTGTGTATGCATATGTGATAAAATCTAATCATCATCATTTTTGGCCATCTGTGCCCGAAGTCTCTGAGAGGAGCCTCTCCCTCTATAGGTGGAGTAAAAAGGCTCCACCCTCTTCGCTCTCATCCAGCGGTGCCCGGAGTTTCGCAGTCCAGATCTGCCGCCCTACCTCATAACCCGCCCAAGCCCCCGGGATCGTTTCGCAATTTGGTGGGAGGGAGCTTCCGGGAAGTGAAGAAAAACGAGAGTCAGCGCCGGGTTGTATTCGTCCAATCAGCATCAACCTATGCGGCATGATATCACAAGCGGAATAACGTCACTATCGGTTTCCGGGCTACGGTTGTCGAGGCCTGTCCTCGTGTCTTGGGCCGTCGACTCCTTTTCTGCCTTTCCTCCTCTTTTTGCCGGGTTTTTGACGGTTATGGCGGTCCGGGCGAGCTTCGAGAACAACAATGAGATCGGCTGCTTCGCGAAGCTCACCAACGCCTACTGTCTGGTGGCCATTGGAGGCTCTGAGGGCTTCTACAGGTGATGATAGAGAAGCTCGACCTGTTTTCTCTTCCTCTCCTCCGGATCTTAGCCCGGGTTGGCTTTGATTATCCGAGAGGCAGTAAAGATTCCGCGTCAGATCGGGACCCTCCTTTGCTGCAGTGCAGCTTCTTCCTTCAGTTGCATTTAAAGAAGAATAAGTGGGAAAGGCTGTAGCGGTCTCCCTTTATACTGAAAGAGCATGTTTGGGCCCTTTTTCGTTCTGTGATTATTATTTTCAGCGTCTTTTGAGACAGGTTGGGTTGGGCAAATCCAAGCAGACGAAAATGACTCGGTGACACCCATAGTTGAGAGGAGATTTCAATATGGGACTCGCCAATCTCCCTCCAGTACTGACTGCTATATCAGGGATCAGCCCCTGTAAAGGTCTGCTGTTTTACTTGCGCTATACTGAATACGTTAGGTCACAAGAATTCAGTAAGACTACTACTCTTCAGCTTGTTCCTTTATTAAACTTTTTGAAAATGTAGCTCTTTAAGTATGTTTAAATTGAACTTCATGATCTTCCTTGCATATTTAAATCTTACTCTGTTGTGTTTTAGTGTATTCGAAGGGGAGCTTTCTGACACCATTCCTGTAATTCATGCTTCTATTGCTGGATGTCGAATCATTGGCAGAATGTGTGTAGGTGAGCTGTTTTATTCGTATAAATTATTTTGAGTTTTCCTAATTGTAGAAATCTCATCCCATTTTAGCCTTAATATATTTTGACAAGCAGTTTGACTATGTGGTTTGTAATATTTCAGAAAAGGAAGGCAAGCTGCTATTGCACCCTTCATTTATAAAATCCAAATATACTGTTGAGTTCAGTTCATGTTTATCCTGATAACTTTTCAATGAGATCATTAGAAAACATTTAAAAGTTAAATGTTTTTGCTTACCATTTAATAGTGATACCAGGCTCTGGAATTGAAACATTAACATTAATATTATGGGAACTTGTATTCAACAATCTTTTTTATGTTAAGGAGAGTCCTTCATATAATTTTGATTCAGTCTATGGGCTCTCATTGTATTAATTACTACAGTTTCTGGGAAGATGGAGAAACTTATTATCTAAGTGCCTACAGAGACTAAATAGGGGGGATTGGTGGGGGGTTCTCATCACTGCCTTTTTCAAAATTTTATATTAATCTATTGTAAGAGGTGCAAATGGAAATAATATAATCAACTTTATTTAAATTTATTATGGTTGCCCACTCCCATTTACTCTTGTTCAGCTATAATACTTTTATTAAATTCAATTTTATGCCCAACAGTGATAGTGGAATTGAGAGAGGTGATAGGTAAGCAGAATATTGTTCTTTTTTTCAAATACCTTATTTTTCCGTCTATAAGATGTGCTCTTGTATAAGACGCCCCCCCAATTACTGGTACTTCTCGGTACCATCACACAAGGGAGGCGACTTCCTCCAATCAGATGGCGCTCTGCGGGCTTAGTCCCGCCCACCCCCTCGGCCGTCAATCACTGTACTGAGGCAGCTTCCCAAGGCCTCTTGCGGCTTCAGCCCGAGCTGCACCGGTGAAAAATGGGTCATAGAAGGCGGCTTCAATGGGACCGGCAGCATCCTTGGGGCAGCGCGATAATCCAGCACCAGGCGGCATCTCGGGCCAGTGATATCCTCCTGCACCAGGCGGCATGGCAGCGGCATGTAAAGAACCCACACAGGCATGCCCTGGGCTGCGGAGGTTACCATTATTTTTTCGTGTATAAGACGCTGCAATTGTATAAGACGCACCTGATTTTTGAACAGGGTGTTTGCAGGAAAATATAGCGTCTTATACACGGAAAAATACGGTATATGCTTCCATTTGTGCTATGGGTGTATTTTGTTAGAAAACCCACTGGCTGTACTGTGAACTGTTAAAGGTCAGATGCTGTTAAAGAACATTGATTAGATTCATCATGTGCCGAGTTATTTTATGGCATAGAATGTTGGAGACAAGAATTGAAGGCAGTTTTTTTTCTATATTTTAGGTAACAGACATGGTTTGCTAGTCCCAAACAATACTACTGACCAGGAACTTCAGCATATCAGAAACTGCCTTCCTGATTCAGTGCGAATCCAGAGGGTGGAAGAACGTCTTTCTGCATTGGGCAATGTCACTGCATGCAATGACTACGTAGCACTTGCCCACCCAGACATTGACAGAGTAAATATAAAAATAAATCTCAGTACTAAAAAGCATGTTTGCACTAAGCTTTAACAACAGTTTAACCTTTTTGATTGAGCATTTGCTATATGTCCTTGCTTGACATATTCAGCGACCATTCAAAATTATGATGGTGCTGAATGAATGGTAGTTAAGACTGGTCCTCGAGGTTCCAGTCATTGCAGCACTCTCTTGGTCATGTGATCAAAATTTGGGTACTTGGTGCCTCTCCCACATTTACAATCTTCTCAGTGTCCCACAGTCAGTCTCTTGCCCTATGCAAAACTGCCTTTGCTTCAACTTTCTTCGCTCGCCTTTCTCCCACTATCTCTGCTCTTTTAGCTGTCCTGCACTATGCTATCTATCTCTGTTGCCTCTCACTCCAACTGACCTTCGCTGTGTTCCTCCTGCTGATGGTTCGGATCCAGGTCATGAACAGTGAGCACAGCAGGGTGGCAGAATCTCATCTGCAGAAGGAAGTTTGCCTGGCCCAGCCAGGAGGAAGCAGCAGGACAGAGCCATTGGAGGAGCCAGGGCCGAGGGCAGGTAGAGAAGCCACATTTGCCACAGCACAAGGAGCAATAGTCTGCAGGTTGTGCAGCGTGCAGTAGGATGGAATGGCGAGATACAGCACGTTCTGTGCTGGGCAAGGCAGCAGAGATTGCAGTCCCCCAGGTGAAGGTAGTGGCTGTGTGTGGGCACTGTTTGGGGTGGCAGCAGAACTGGAGAACGTATAGGGGCAGGGACTTCCCAGAGGTTCAGTGTGTACTCCGCAGCTCTCTAGAACAACTACAATAGGCCATCTAGGTCCCCAGCCTGTGGGCCACGGCCCACTACCGGGCTGTTGCCTAATGGGCCATGTGAGTGGCCAGCCAGTGCATGCACATGGCCCCACTCACAGGAGCCTTGTTGCAGGCACTTGCAGCCCCACTCACGTGAGCCTTATTGTGGGCACTTGCAGTCCCACTCATGCTCGTGTCACCGCAAACATTGTAGGAGCTCGCACTCGTATGTGCACCTGCCTCTCCCACAAAATCATCCCCTTTCCCCCTCCCCCCCCTCCGGGCTGCCAATCCGGAAAGGTTGGGGAACTCTGCTCTAGGTGCATGTTGAAGCCACTCCTACAGGAGGAAGGGTGCATCCAGCTGAAGCAACTATGGCATTTTTCAAGGCTTTGCAGGAGGCAAGCTTGGCTGAGCAAGCAGAGGACTTGTAAGTAAGTTTTGTCAGCACAGGACTTGCCTCCATCCCTTGCTGAACCCAGCAATTCCTCTGCTCACTCACTTCTAAAGTGAGCTGCAGAGGACTAATTTGGTTGAACTATCCCACTAGCAGGTGTGAAGGCAAATCCTGCACATGCGCACTATCTCCAAGCAGCTGATATACTAACCTTGCAGGTAAATAGCTTTGCTATAAGATTTATGGTGTAGAGAGATAGAAAAGCTTGCAAGAACATGAATAAAAGAATTAGAAAATAAAAAGTGAAGAAAATAGAAATCTTCTCTCTCTTACCTTTACTGACATGCCCAGTTGGTTACTATCTCAGTCATTGTTTATGTGATCATGTTTCATGATTATTTGATCTTTGAATTAATACACATTAGCATTAGGAGTATGCAATGAATACAAAATAGCTGAATGTAAATACATCTGCATATGTAAATACATATGGATGAGTCATTTTATGTAAGGTACCTTATTTTGTAAGAAATCCTTTTTGGAGAAGTGATTATATTCAGGTTAGTGACCTTGCTCTTATTTCTCTTGAGCTGGAAGGGTGTCATTTAGACTTTAGAGCTTATATCCATTGTTGGGTTACTGGAAAAAATACAGCTGGAAGCGATTGCACAAGTAGGCCAACAAGTGCAAGCACGATTGATCCTAATAATGGAATGTAGTTTCCATTAGCAGTATCAAAGTTTTGGATTTGGTATTTCAGCTAGAATGAAAATGGATTGTACAATTAATTCAAGAGTGATGACATTGGGCACAAGTCCTAGAAATAAGACTACTATATAATAAGTAATAAAATAAAAACAAAGTTTGGGAGTTGCTTAAGTTTCATTTAAGGACTTCCTAGAAGTGCTTTAATGCCTGGTGCCCAATATCTCTATTTTGACATCCTGTGTTCAGGTTGTTGTAGCATTTGACTGGTGCAAAAACTGGAGAAATTTCAGACTTTGGAATAAATGTAACTTCAAGGATATCTAGCTACAATACAGATTTCAGCTGATGGGTCTTTAAAATACTTCATATTCTAGCAATCTAAATATTCAAAATCTGTTTGAAGCAAGTTTACAAGATTTAGTTGGCAGCTAATCAGTTCTGCCACTAAATAGGCATTTCTGTTAGTTTTTTCTTCCCCAGCAATCTTTCAAAAGCACCATTTTAGATTAGACAGCAAAGTCTGTTCCAGTCAGATTATTATGAAAAAAAAAACTTTTTTATTCTAACTGTTGCAAATGCCTTTCATTTCAAGATGAATTAATTAGGTCTTTCTTGCTAACAAAAAACAGTGATTGGATATGCTTAATGCTATTGAAGTTCGGGGATAAAAGCAATGAAAGCATAATGATGATTATTTAAAATCAGATAAATGTGTTGTAACAACCCTAATTTTAAATGTCATTTTTTTCCCCTACAGGAGACAGAAGAGATTTTAGCTGATGTACTAAAAGTTGAAGTATTTAGACAGACAATAGCAGACCAAGTACTTGTGGGAAGTTACTGTGCGTTCAGCAACCAGGGAGGCTTAGTACACCCTAAGACATCTATAGAAGACCAGGATGAGCTTTCTTCATTGTTGCAAGTCCCCCTTGTGGTAAATGTTCTTTCTGTTCAAATCTTGGGAGTGTTCAGCTACTTTAAACTATATTTTGAGCCAAATTACAGAATAGAATTTTAACATCTTATGACTTGGGAATGTATTCAGCCACAGTTTCATCCATCTGTATGCCACTGTAGCTTAGTTAACTCAGTGCAGGAGGTCTCTTTCTATGGAATCGTTTATTGTTTCAATATTTTTCCTTCAACTTCCTTTTGGATTAAATAGTCTTATGGGGTCCTCATAGCATAAAGAAATAGACAACAAAACAGTTATTTCCAAATATGCATGAGGTATTAAAGCCTAATCCTAAATGAACCATAAAATTAGGAGCAGTGAAAATTTAGATGAACAATGCCAGTGGGGAGACATTGAAAAATACATCCGGTATAGTTGTGTTACTTGTATTTAATAGCATATGATATATCCATGGGAATGATGGTAACTGTGGTTCACACATTTTGCTGAGCTATTTCTAACTATGATTTATTGAATAAGCCAGAGTGGCTGGGTTCATAACACTAAACCATAATGCATAGTTTGGAAAATGCAGAAAACTGCCAATTCACTGACTTTGAACATCGTGAATATCATGCATGCCTACTGAAGGCTTGGTCCTCTGATCTATTTAAATATTGCAAATAATATTCATGCAACCTTAAGCAAGAAGACCTGATAATATGCGTGAGAAAGAAGTTCTTAAGACACTAGTTATCTTTCTTACCAGGCTGGAACTGTTAATCGTGGCAGTGAGGTGATTGCAGCTGGAATGGTTGTGAATGATTGGTGTGCCTTCTGTGGCCTGGATACAACCAGCACAGAATTATCTGTTATTGAGAGTGTTTTCAAACTTAATGAAGCGCAGCCAAGTACCATTGCTACCACTATGAGAGATTCTTTGATTGACAGGTAAGTCAGACATTAATCTACTTTCAAAAATTATTAGCAATTGATAGTAGCCGGAATATAACTGTACTAGTAACGGCTTTCTTCAGTTGTCTTATGTTTCCAATCTTCTGTAAATCCCAAGGGATTCAGCACTCTTGAGAAGATGTATAGTACTACTTTCTCATTAATAATATATAAATGTATTTCCCTGTCTTCCACCTGCTTGTATCTGCTCCCAAGAAGAGCATATAGTGCTTAATTGTTGGTAAAGGTGAAAAACCAATGGGGAAATTGCATTGGCATGATATGTTAAGTCAACTGGACAGAAATAGTTCAGCATTATTATTACAAGTAGCCCTCACTTAATAATCAAAATAGGGAAAAACAATTCTATTGCTAAGTGATGCGATTGTTAAATGAGACATCACATGATTGCGACTTGAGATTTTACTGCCAGGTTCTCCATTGACTCCACTTGTCAAAAGCTGGCTGTGAAGTGCGCAAATAGCAATCACTAGATTGTAGGAAGCTATGACAGTTGTAAATGCCATCTGGTTGCAAAATGCTGAAATCTTTATATGCATCTCACTTAGTTTTAGTTTGGGGTACTGATTTTCAATTGGACTTTGACTGATTTTATAGATCAAGCATGAAAGTAAAGCTGGAACCCTTCAAGTTTGTTTTTTGCTAATCATTTCTTTTCCCTTTTGTAGCTTGACATGATATGCTCCAGAAACACTACAGGTGTGAAATACCAAATTGTGATCTTGACTACTCACTCAAGCAAATTCTTCCAGTCCAAGAAGGAGGTCTCTACCACAATCATAGTTTCAAAACTATATTATTCTAAATTCCCTTCCCTTTGGCAATCCAGACTTGAACAAGAAAAAAATTATGTCCCTTTGTTTTGTTTTTGCTTTCATTTATTCATGAGATGATGTTTAGAACTTAATACATGCAATTACAATAAGGAAAAGAATTATTTTATCCCCAGTATTCACCAGAATGCTGATTGTTTTCTGTTCAGAAGTGGCTGGCGTTTGTGTGGTTTCAGTCTAGAAGTTTTCAAGATAGCTTTCACTTAGCCAGCAAGACCATGTTACTATCATGCATCATTCTGTATCCAGAACATAATATTTTAAGGGGCTGAAAGAATCTATGGAATATTTCAGCAAAACCAAATATTCAATAAGTAAGATTATGTAAATAAAATCTGGTTTGTCCATATGTGAAGTCACTGAAAAGCCAAAGAGAACTATATCTGTTCTTTAATAGAAAGTCTTTTTTCTATCAGGAAATAATAGATTTAATTGAAACGGTTTTTTTCTGATGCCTTCATGCTCATCTTTTATTATCAAAATATATTGCTCCGATGTCTTAAAACCAAGGTTACAATGTTTGTTATTGCATAAACAAGAACTTGCTTGTTCTCTTGTTGTTATATTGTTATAACAACAAAAACAATATAATCTTGTTATATTATTTGGAAGGGGAAATTTTATGATAGCAACACAGTCAAGTTTTAATAATCCTTGAAATAATTGGTATGGACATTGAGGTGGACTTGAAACAACAAGAACTGTATCGAATTTAAGTAATATGCTAGGCCACCATTTTTGCTTTATCAGTCCTCTACCAAATTAGTATATCATAGTTTGATGTCTTAAACATACACTAAAATTATAAAAACTGTCATCACTGGTTATGTATTCCTTATCAGAATCACCTTGTATCTTCTATTTGAAGTGATGATACTTGTTCTGTAAGATTGGAAGTGATCAGACTGACTCTGAGTCATCTGTTCTAAGTGTAGCTCATGCATGACACACAGATAAAAGAACAGGGTGAGCTGGAGGTAAATGAAAAATATTGCATTCTTAGCCTCCAACTGCTGCCTATTGCATAGCCTCTTTCAACAAAATTGACCTTTGTTCTCTTGATTCATAAGTGTGGACTCCAGCAGTTTTCATACTTTGATACTGCAGAGAGAAGCTGAGAGACTTAACTCACAGCCAATATAATTAAATATAGACTTTTAGTAGTATAACTTTATAGGATGGTAACAGAGCTAAGTTAACTTTCTAATAAAAAAATCCTTTGTAGATACAGCAATTCTTTAATTAAAATACCAAGAAAGTCAATTAGTTGCTAACTATATATTGCACCCAAGAAAGGCTTTGACCATGATTAAAGGCTGCAACATAAACCATAGCATCTAATTACTGAATCTACTAAGTCCAGTGACTTCTAGCCAATCCCCAACTTATGTACTGTTCTGAAAAACCTTGCATAACTGCACAGGTTGCGTGTTCATCTGGATGCTGTACTACTTTGTATTCTGTGCAAAATTCACTTTTATATGCATTAAGAAAATGTTCAATAAAGGTGAGTTTATGTAAGTCAGGTTGTACATAATCCGGGAAATGTTTGTATTTTTAAATGGGAATTTACAGAGTGAGATATTGTTTTCATAATTTGGCTCTACTTGTGGATAATATGTAGAAAGGCACAACTGAAATTCACATTTTTGCTATGGTAGTAAACAAAAATAAACAGTGAACTTGCATCTTAGAAACTAACAGATTTCCCCAACCATTAATGAGATAATCAGCCTTCCAATGGATTTTAAAGAGTTTTAATGATATGGTACAGATATTTATTTTAAAATGAATTTGACAGAATGGTAGCCCTTTGGAAATGATAAATTCTTTCAATAAATCGGTTTGATTTCATGAAAATTTCATTTGTATGACAGTAGAAGCGTGCAATCTTCGTCAGCTCAATAGTTAAATCTGGTGTGTGGCATGCAACAGTGCATATTCTTAACAGTGAGTAAGGTCAGGCTTCCAATGTTTGTGGGGTTTTTTTCTCCAATGTTTTTAACAGCAACCTAAACTTCTGCAAGGCTTAGAGCATCCACTTAGCTGCCTCTGTCCCTCTCCATATAAATAAGACAAGATACATACTTGGTTCATCCACTTTGGGGGCTTGGGAAATGGATAATAGCAGTACTTTTGCATCCTGTATTGTTATATAACTGCAGCTATACCATATAGATTAGGAATGAATTAAGTTATTTTACAAAGCTTTAATCTGGGCCCAAAACTAAGGGGAGGAAAAATATTTCAAGATCACTGATAGAGTAACATTGAAGAAAAGTTTAGCTGCTAGCATGGGACATACGTGCAAGCAGGCCTTTTCATATCAGCACTAAAAATGTCTATTAAGTCCTATATGATTGAAAAAAGAAAATACTAAGGCTGAAATAATATAATCTGAGTTTGAACTATAAACCAAGCATGACCATAATACATAAAGTATTATTTGATGTAAGGCTTGAGATGAAATTTATCCATTTCTATAAATTGCAGCAGTAATTCTCAGTACACCTGGATTCTGAAGGTAGGAGATGTGACCCCTCAACACTATCCTAGCCACCGTGGATACTTCTGTTATACTAAACCCAATATTGTTCTGTCCCAGCCTACATGAATATTGCTCAACCGCTTACTCACGAGGAAAAACCCCTTTGCATTGAACAGGGCAGGACTTGGTAAGATAAACCCCTTTTATTTTTACACAATTTTTATGAAACAAAACTCCAACCAGTCCTTTAGCTGTTGAAACGAACAAGATTCAGTTCTCAGCTGGAATGCTGAAGGTTTAAGTTACTCAAACACATAAAACCGACAAACCTGGTTAAATATCCAAGAATCCTGAGGCAAGAAATCCAAGGACAGAAGCACATAGCTGTAGCATGAAAGGTTGCCTTCGGCAACCAGCCCCTCCCACGCCTCTCCTCTTTATAGTCCAGCCAGGGCGTGTCTTCTTAAGAGTCTTACTTTTCCTGGAGAGCCGCCCCACCGCCCTCCGCTGTCCTGCATGCCTTTCCTCCCTGCGCATCCGTGCATCTGGAATAGGCCCCAGCTGCTTTTCGTCTTTGCTCAGTTCAGGCCCCCAACCCAGCTGTCTCTCTGCCTGAGCATGAGTAGATGGGCCCGGAGTCACATCTAGCTCTGAGTCTTCGTGCTCCTCAGAGCCTTCCACAGACTCCGATGTGACCCCAGGCAATCCTTCCCCTTCATCCGATTCATCTGACTCGGCTGTCGGATCTGCTGGCAGGCAAGGACTCACAACAAATATCAAAAAGAGAAGTACAAACTTTTGATCCCCAAGCAATATCAAATTGGTATACATTTCTATTAACCAACACTGTAGTTTAATAACTTGGCATTAAACTCAATTGGAAAATACTTTTTTTAAAAAAATCAAGCTGAAAAAGGAGAAAAACAACAGAAATACAGTTCTAGTAACCTTAGTAGTTTTGAGTATGGTGGACTTTGAAATCTTTGGCTTTTCAGTGATCAAATTCAATCCTATCCACTTTATAAATTGTCTAAAGAAATAACCGTTAAGCTGGTTCTGAATTTTCTATGAAAAAATTGCTATGGTCATTTTCTAAGTCTCAATTGGATTAATTCTAAAGTAGGAGCTGTGTTTAGATCAATTCATATAGGTCTAGAAATATATTGAAAGATTACTTAATAGCAAATGGGTACAGTAAAATCTTATAAATAACCAAGCCTAAAACCAAGGTTCACATTTGCAACATAAGAGGGTATCACTCTGCTCAAATCTTTAAAATGTCTTTGCAATGAAGTGGCTGAAGTCCTTGACTATTAGGACTGAAAATGCATGTGCTATTAACCTGTGTTTCTGTCATATCATGCTTGAAATTGAAGGGTTCTGGAACAAAGGGAAATTGTTTAGTCTAACTGTTGCTTTCTTGCTTTTTGTAATCAGCTTTTGCACCAGGGAAATCTCATGCAAGCGTGAGAATCATGTACATGGATGCGATATACTGAAGGAGGGAATAAGGGAGTGTACAGGAATGATTGATGTCTTTCTTATGATGTAATGGTTCTGTTATCTTGATTTTCATTGGCTAACAAAGTTTATAAAGCAATGCTACCAACTTTCTAAGGTGTGGCACTTCTGGACGTAACTCTGCCAGCGTTCCAGATTGTTGGCCACCCAGCTGCTTGATTTGATCAAATAAAGTGCTGCTTGATCAAGAAGTCTCCGCTTGGGTTATCTGATTAGATTGACATGGTATCTCAAGTTCAAGTAAGGGACTGGGACCTTACAAAGTGATGGTGTCCTCATACCAATTTAGTACATAGTAATAGCACTTTACTATCACATACATTCTGTACTGCATTTCATGTTGAATGCACAAAAAGAATGTATTTTAGCCCTAAGGCTAAGTCAACATGCTTCACCTAAAAATCATTGCCTTTTAATCTGTATTGTTAAAGAAATGCTTTGCAATCCTATAGTGTGACCTCCTGGACTCTCAGAATATCACTGATTTTCTTAAAGCTAATATATTTGGAATGTTCTCAGTTACAACATATATATAAATTAGTATAACATTTACTAATTCAGTGTTGGGGTTGAGACAAAATTTTAAGAACAAACTAGTTATCCATTCTATATGTGAAATATTGTATTTAATCTTTACCATATCTGTTTTCTTTAATTTTTCTCTTGAATAATGTTCAATCATTTTTTCTCCAGCTGAGCCTTATGTTTGAGCCCAGCTGAAAAAAGACAGCTTGGAGTGGATTTATAGAATAGAATCAGTGAAAATTTGGAAAAAACTGCACCTTTTCATCCTTTATTTGGTTATTGCCTAGTAGAAAGGTTGAAAGCAATAGATTTGCATTCATTAAAAGCTTGCCACTTTAATTGCAGAGGATCTGCTTTAAAAAAATCACAAAATCTGGAAACAGCCTTCATTCTGCTACTGGATTGTATATTCCTATTCTCTGGACAGAATTGGCATTGTATAGCCACCATTTAGTTCAACTTTTATGGCTGGAGTAAGAAAGATTCCTGAGGAGAGGACCATACTACCTTCCATGTGAGAGAACCTGCTCATATAAATTGTTAAGCTACTTGGAGAGATTCCCATAATCCCAGAATAGCCCATTCAGCATCCCTTTGAAAGAGGCAGGGTTTTTAAGAAGAGAAAGTGACAATAACATTATCTTTTTGTATATCCTTTTCATTGATTGGATCCAACACACCCATGTTTAGGAGTGCCTTGTTTAGATGTCTACTGAAAACAAAATACTTGTACTGAATATGAAACTGTCTTATAACTTCTTCTTAACTTTCTTGAATGCCTGCAATTTTATAGGTTTAAAGGTTTTGGCTAAGACAAATTCCAGAGAAGGCCTATTGGGAGACTGAATTGGGCAAGGCTGCTGTGCCTGCTTCTCTTTCCCACTCTTTCCCACTTATCTGGCCTATCCATTTATTTATTTATTTGTCAAACTTGTATGCCGCCCATTTCACCAATGGTGACTCTAGGCCGGAGGTCCCCAACCTTTGGGGCATCAGGGACCGGTTCCATGGAGAGAAGTTTTTCCGCGGACCAGGGGGTGTGTGGTTTTGTGTACTGCCTGCATCCCACAGATGGGGCTTTGCTTGTTTGTGCGGACTGGTTGCTTGCATGCCACGGTCCTGTACTGGTCCACGGCCCGGGGGTTGGGGACCCCTGTTCTAGGCAACTTAAAGACATTGAATAAAATGCCGTATAAAACCAAAAGAAACATCTTAAATTTAAAAATTCAATCAAATCCATCTATCCATTGATTTCAGCACTTTCCTTTTCTTACTTCCCTCAAGCTGTGTTTGAATCTCTGGACTTGCTGCAGCCAACTTGGTGTGGAAAAACTCGGCATGGCCAACTTGCTGCGGGACAAGAGTTACACTAATATCAAAGAAATGGTGGAACAGAATCATTAAAGAAAGGATGCAAAAGCAGGGACAAAATGAAATGTGAATGACAAAAATTAAAAAAATTTTTTATTATTTTAAATAATTAAATTGAATGGTTGCATTGTCCTGCAGTGAGTTGGCCTGTGGCAAGTTGTCCCATTCCAGGCAGCAACATCTAAGAGGAGGTAGGGAAGACAGGCTGCAGATGAAGCCAAGGACACTGCCAGGCAGAGCTCTATCTAGCCCTAATCTTTTGAAGGCCTTTACCTCTCCCTTAGTTATTAGTTTTGCACCCCTTATTTTCCTTCTATTTAAATATACTAATATCAATAAACAGTGACTTAATTACACTGCCAAATTTTAAACTTACAAGCTTTAAAATAAATTTCTTGATTTATGTCACTCTTTTCATCATTGCAAACCAAACCCCCATTGCAAACTTGCCCACAAATTTTACTGTTCTAATGAATATGTGATTTATTTTCTCTTATATAAATGGGTGAAAATATCATGGAACATACATTTCATCTTATAATGGTAACAATTTATTGTTGCCAACTTAAAATAGTGGTAATATGACATTTAAATATTTATTACATGACACGTTATTAAAAACAAGATCATTAAGGTCTGCATTCACATCATTAGTGTTTGTAAATTCAATTTTTTAGTCTTGCAGACTAGTTGAATTCAGAAATTTCATTTCTGTTAGTTTTGGTGATCTGAAATGACATTAGAGCTGTTTAAAGTTGTGGTCTACACAAAATTACCTCTTAAGAGCTCTTTCTGTTTGTTGCTGAAGAGTGGAAACATTACCATGAATGTACAAAACATCTGACCAGCAGGTATTGGAAAAAATGGTATTCAGGTAATTGCCTGGATCCTGTAATAAATTAAAATCTTTCAGAATGACTAAGCCTCAGAATGTCCTCTTCAGAAGGTACTGAAATGTTCCTTTTGTGACCCACAGAACTGTCTCTTTTTATGAGGCAAGTGTAGAAAAAAAGACTCAATAGGTGGTTGGCTACACTGGCAAATGCTGGGTTTAAAAGAGGGCACTGAAGAAGATTGCTCAAGTGAATTGAAAAAAGGTTGAAGCAAACTTCTCTTGAGGTCTCCCAACACTCACTGAGTGGGTTGGTCAAATATGTCATACTGAGACACACGGCACTGAGGCAGTCAGAAGGAAAGCGGCTCTATAGTGCAAGGCCACCTGGGTTTAGTTGATTTTTGTTTTTGTTTTCAGTCCCAGAATTCTCTGACTCATGTCTCTTGAAGAAGTTGTTTGGCAGGCTATCCATCAAACCGCCTTCTAATGTCTGCAGCCCATCATCATCATCTCCTCATGAACCAAACGAGCCACTGAACTTGTCATACCCATTCCTGGACAGGTCTTCTGTAGTATGTCACGCTTTGCTGGACCTCTTTATTTTTGAACTGGAAGATTGTGTATACCAAGACAAGGATACACAGAGATAAAATGCAGGGGATCACAACTGCAATTGCGTTAACGGTGCTAGGCACATCGTTTATAGTTACCATAATATCAACATCATCATGAGAGAGGCGTCGGTCTTTGCTTCGTTCAACTTCCTTCTGGTTGCAACCCATCCAGTCTTTGAGAATTGACCTAGGATACCCCGGCTCCACAGTCAGCCTCTGGTTATCAAACTTCCAGTATTCCTTACCCTTATAAAAGTAAGTATAAACTGAAAAAGAAAGCAGAAATTACTCCATTCATGCACTACTAGAATCACAGAACTGGAATCAGTCATTTTAAGCCATTGTATATAGGAATCCAAATTAAAGCTTCCCAGACAAATTGCTGTCCAGAATGGGGCACAATTTTGAAATGGAGACTAATAAACAGAATAGAGTGGAATGATTACTTATGATTTGGTAATTGCATTTTTTTGATGCAGCCTAAAATTGAATTTGGCATCTTTGTAAGCCAATATATTTTTGGCTCAAATTCAATCTGCAATCAACAACAATTCCAAGATCTTTTTTGCGACTATTGGTAACAAGGCAGGTATCCCTCATTGTACACATCTGCATTTGATTTTTGCTTCATAAGTGAAGAATTTTTTACTTGTCTTTTTAAGATTTATTTTTACTTTCAGCCATTTCTCAAATCTATCAGTATAATCTTAAATTTTCCTTCTTTCCTCTAGACTATTAACTATTGCAGTCAATACTGTATCATTTGCAAATCTGATGTATTACTTCATCTCCTCAATCAAATAATAAAATTCTGAAAAATAGAGGACCCCAAACTGATTGTGACATTCCACTCAACATAAGTTGAATGAGAAATTATTCCTGAGCACTCTGAATACAACCTTGAATGCAGTTCGGAATACAGTACGTTTTCAAATCAATAATTCAATAATACAGGACAATAATTCAATAATTGTCCTGTAATCCAACCCACACTTAACTAGCTTTTTTACATTAATCAGCATGTCATGGAGTATTTTATCAAATCCTTTACTGCAGTCAGGGTATAGAAAATCTGCATAGTAAATGGGTGGAGATAAAGTAGAGAATTTTGTATATGGCAAAATTAGCCATACTTTAGAAGACAGTAAAAAGAAACAATTATTTAGGTTTTCCTACACACAGAAAATTATATTTCCTTCATTTGCATCACAAAGAAAAATGAGGATAGGAATAAGCATCCATTTATTGTTTAAGGTCAGAAGAAAGCTCACTGATGAAATCAATCCAGCTTAGTTGAAATACAGGATTCAGCAAATCAGATACCTAGCCAAAATTTCCAGGAACAGAATATGTATTGCCTTGTCAGGAATCTGCTTATAAGCGTGTGTCTTTGCATTATTATGATTGCTAGGTCATAGCAATCCAAACGCTTTGCTTAGGGGGGGGAAAAGACATTAAGTGCTATTGAACCAAATACAACATGTTTATACTCACAGCCTTCTTTGCTGACAAAAGCCCCTTGTGGAGCTTGTGGAATCCCTTTCCACACAGTGATTGGTTTGGGGTAGCCTGGATCTGTTGCTCTCTTGTCTTCATTATATCTCCAGTATTTATCTCCTTTGAAGAAGTATGTTTTGCCTACAGGTTCCCACCGTAAAGCTGTGTCAATCCCTTCCCGGGGAAGACAGCTTCCCAACTCAACTAGGCTGTGCGGATACCCTGGTTCTGCTGTCACTTCCTTAAAAACCCAATACTTATCTCCTAGATTTGAGGAGAAAAGAACATACATAATATATAATTACTAAGAGCTAATTAAACCATTAACTATTTTTTTTTATCCTAGAAGTTCAGAAAATAACATGCAACAATTTTTCACTGTTTTCCTTATCTGATTCAAAAGGGTTTTTTGATAGCTGAATCAGCCCGAGAGCTTAATCTATTGGGCAGTAGCAAATTGCAGTTGATAAACTGCCTTCCATAAAGTTGACTGTGTGGTTGCAATGTGTTGGAAATTTTAAAAGTTTTCTGGAAAACAATCCACAACTCAGAAAACTGATGTAAATATGGACTATGCTAAAGATTGTCTCCCTCAGAATGATTATCTAAAAAATAGATTTTTTAAAAAAAGTTACTTAGCCTAGGTTTTTACTTTCTATAAAAACATCTGAATATCATCAAGTTTTCTAAATAATAAAAATACCTTGATAGGGTTTGTGTGCTCTGAGGAAAATAAGAACTATGCCAGAGGTTCAATCATACTGGACAGGTCTCATCTGAGGAGATGGACAAGTGTCTCTCCCATTAACAGTATGGTAAGAAGTAATTTAAAGAAACCCATACTGAATCCGTCACCACCCGGTCAATAAGGACTGCCCTTACTTCCATTAATCTATTTTCTCTCTATCCTGAGAGCCCTGCTCAATTTCCACTCCAAACTAGACAGAATTTTCTACATAGACCCATTTTACTGCAGAGCATTTTGGGAATTCAATTCCTTAATTCATGATCTATGCTTTTCTCAATACAGCAACTCATTCTTCCAAATTTTGCAAGGCAACACACACTATTTATTTTTCTATTACATTACTGTTTTTGCTTATCATACTATACAATCAATATTTTAAGAAGATGGCAGATTGACACCAAACTGACAGCAGTTTATGGAAAACTGAAGGTTCTCTGAGACATAGCTTAATAATAAAAAATAAAGAAAACTAGTTTAATCTGAAAAGGCAAGATAAATATAAACAAAGGCCTTTGAGACTATTTTCCTTGGCAAATTGTTATCTATGGGGTACTTCCTCCAGCAACAATGGAGGAGGAAATTGCAGTTGAAAAGACTTGAAAAGATTATATTTTCACAGATGTTTACCAAGTATTGCCTGGTTTTGAAATTTTGAAGGTAAAAGAAAATATACATATAAATGCATGCATTTCTAAAATTATATCTCACATACATGTTTTCTTATGTATATATTTTAAAATTATGTTTTAGAATGACTAACCTTCTTCAATCTCTTGATTATTCAAAAATCAGCAGAGATGAAAAACTGAACAAAAATGTATTAAGGCCAAGTTTTCAATGTGTGCTAGCATCTGTTTTAATAATATTCATATTATTGTAGAACTGTTTGTATTTACATGATAAAAAATATTAATACCTTTAAAGAAAACAAATTTTCCATCAGATCTTTCATAGGCAGCATCAATTTTTGCTGGGAGCCCTTTCCAGAACTGCTCAATTTGCATGGGATAACCCTCTTGTACTCGACTGTTACGAAGACGCCAAAACCAGCGGTCCTAACAAAAGAAAACAACCTCCTAGGATTATACTTCAGATTCCAGTAAGAGGAAACAAAACAGTGAAAGAGGTTTTATACTGTATTCTTTAAAAAAGCACTGCAAGATGTTTTGTCACCTGAGGCACAGCAGCAGGGTGAGATGCACAGGACTCAAAGCCAATCCAGTTATTTTGGCATGAGTGGAATTTTACTTCCAGAAAAGCAGAGTGGTACTTATATTATTGGGTACCTGTATTATTTCTAACATTAATACCTCTCTCTTTCCCTGGAAGTAAAAGCTTAAGACAGGCTATCTCACTCTGTCTAATAATAGAACTAGCTCTTGACTCCAGTCTTTCCCACCCCCACCACCAAGATTACTTGATAACATTGATTTCCAGAAGAAAATCATCTCAAATCCATATCCTTTCTTTTTCTACATTCTATGTTCATCTTTACATTCAAATCAAATATCAAATGATGCACTAATTTGCTCTCCTTCCACTCCCATTCTTTTTACTAAAAGACATGCAGAAATTCAGAACAGGACGCAAAGCAATAAAAGTTTACAATATTAAACAATATAAAAACCCATATTTAAGACAATATTTAAAAATACAAAGAAACAGCAACACATACATAAAACATTGATGTGTTCTTAAAAGATTTTTAAAAGAATATCATAGAAACATTAAACCTGCAACAATCCTAAATATTAGCATCTTAGGCTATCATCTCATTCAATATAATGAATCCCTATTGGCCTAGATCTGTAATCTTTATCTAAGGACATGACCAATGTTTCTTTCTTATGATACATAGCCAACTACTCGGCTCAACAGAACATTTTAAAGCAGCAACAATCACTTTCCTTTTCTGCAATTAAACCGATGCAGGAAATCCATTTAGACTTTACAGCTTACTCAACTTAATGATACATCCTGCTTTGCTCAGCAGATTTACACATTATGATATAAATTCTAGATCTAGAGTATCAGTACTGTAAAATGTTTGCATTTTGGGATAGGATATAATGGTACTTGTAAAATTTTGCTTTTCCCAAATCACAGAGAAAAATGTGCAAACTTGTTTCTATTTGTGCAAGCAATCTGATGTAAGACAATTTGATATATCAATGATACTAAACTCAGCACATTATGGTCCTTTGTTTTGTTAGGGTTTAACATTCTGCTTTAAAAAACATTTGATACAAAATTTTTCAATTAGAAATGACCAAAAAGTGAGGAATTAATTAGAAAATAGAGGTTTTTCTGATAGATAAGAGGACTATTCTGGTTCAAATACCTTCTAACCATTTCAGAAAATTTAATATAAAGCATAACATCATTACTTCTCAAGTTTGCAGAGCAAAATGTCGGAATATACTTGCCTTGCTTCAAAACCCATCCTCATGCCCTGGACATATCTAGGCCCCATTTATGAAACAACTCTTCACAGGGACTAGAGTTCTGACAGGCAAAAAATTGCTACATCAAAATAAATCCCCAAAACAGAACACAGCACATTCTTGGAAACAATGTGAAAACAATCCTTATTTTAGATTAAAAATGTTTAGATTTAGGTCATCTAAATATTTGAGAAGGAAAGACATTGTGTCACCGGCTATATCAAAGTATCCTAGTAATTCCTCAAAGAATGCAGGCAAATTCATTGCGAGTCAGTCATTATTGAATTAGATTAGTGATATCAAAATACCAAATGACTTGGTTGACAATCAATTATACACTCCTTTGTAATATATAGAGATTAATAAAAACCACACTTCTAGAACAGTTCTTCCTACCTTGAAAACAAACATTTCTCCTCGGAACAGAGCCACAGTATTGAAATTTCCATCACATATGTTGGGTTTGCTGCCAGGAGCAGAAGGCCTGTCCCCTAGAGGAGGCCTGGGAGGCCGTGAGTGTCTGTCATGTTTTCTTTCTGAAGTTGAATGGATTCTGCGGACAGGAAGGGTTGGTAAAGGTCTGGTGGGTTCCAGCGGCTCAGCAGGTGGACCTAAGCAAAAAAGAAAGGGGGAAACCAAAAAGCAGTTGGGAGTATATTCCCCACAACATTAAACGTTGTCAGACAGCTTGAGCATGTTTTTCTAAAGATTTTATCAAAATATTTCCTTTGTCTACAACTGCAATATAATTTTCAGTGTCCTGCAGCAAATTACTTTTGGATAATATAATTACCAACAATATTGAATTTTTCTACATAAAGTGCTTTAGCTATTAGTCTATCAATGAATGCAACCCTTTTATGGCTGCTGTGGAATGCATTGCAGATCACATGTGGGTAAGGCTTGGAAAAAAATAAAAATTACCCGGGACATGTATATTCGCCTTCATTCGTGAAAAATTAAAGCCCTTTATTATTTTTTTGCAAGTGTGGAGAAGATATTTATTGGGTTATGAGTCACTCCAGTGCTCAGGGGACATGTTTATATTTGATTGCTACAACCTGGCAGTGCATTTGCACACTAATGCAAGCTAGAAGTGCCATGGTACTGCAAGCTGTCATTCAATTATAATTTTGGAATGGACTGAGGGCACTGAGATGTGGAGATACTGGCAGAGAGATGCAGGAAAGAGTGCTTTGCTTACAGCAGACAAGGGCCAATTTGTGGTATATCCAGAGCATTATATTTATTTTGTATTTTTCTTTTTTAATTGATTTCCCAGGTTTGGTACTACTATGATCTAGGCATGTCTTGTAATTTATCTTCTTCCATGAAATGCTTGTAGTTTTATATATTTAAAGTTAGAAAGCTTTAATAATAATAAAAAAAAAAGCTTAAGCAGAAGGGCAGCAAATGGAGGAACAGACCTGTCTCTCAAACACATTGGGCTTCTAAATTGGATGCGGGATGGGTGAAGCTCTCTGGAAAATAAGCAGTAGTAGCAGAAACTATCAGGCCATGACTCCAGAGCAGGATCAGGGCTTCTGAAAGGCAATGTTGGGAATTCCAGCCTTTCACTCTGCAGACTTCAACAATTTGCTACACAAAGGTTGTTGTACATGGTGATAACATGGTGAAAGCTGTAGCTCTTAATCTTTTTAAAGCTTTTCTTTTTTGTTTCTCTTTTCTTTATTGCTTCGAAAGAGAAAATTGTTCTAATACTACAGAAGGGAACTCTTAGTGATTACATGAAAATAGGGAGGAGAGAAAGGATCAAGAAACAGAAATGCAGTCTTGTGAAAGAAACACTGTGGGGAATGGCATTAAAAGTCCATTCTTTGGCATGAGTGTTGTTGACATATGCAGCCTGAACATTTTTTGGGATAAAGTTGGCACAGGTATGAGATAAGGACAGAGGGTGCCAAGCTTGCCACATGTAATGTTACATGTGCTAGTCAATAAATGTTTGTGACATTTCAGTAGCTGCATTTTACTTTATGGTTTATACTCAATAGTTGTCCTTGCTATAGTGGTGAAAGAGCATGCTACCAACAACAGCTTGTTTTGACTTGAGAAAATGTCATTTCCTTACAATTGATGCATTCATAGAGGCAGCCTTCATTTGCAGCCAGCTCAATAGTTGAGTAATTGTTGCATATTTCTTATTGAAGGAACCTCTGCTCATATCAAAATAGAATACATTTAAAGACACCATTTTAAATTCAACAATGAATGTGAAGTCTGAAATGCCTGAGCAGTTTTCTGAAGACATGTCTTTATTTCAGTGGTGGGATATTCCAGGTGTACATGATATCTTAGCAGTGCAGAGCAGGCAAGCAAGAAAACTACATTTTCTTCTGAAGGGGCTAAAATCAATTTAAGAGGTAAAATGGATGTCTTAGGCCTTAGCCCATCAAATATTGGTAATAAAAAATGAAGCTATTTTAAATGAAAATTTTCCCACAGTAAACTTCATGAAACAAATTTGAGAAATGCCCCAACTCTTTAGAATCACAATTCTGGTTTATAATTTAATTTGTCAAGGTTCTGACTGATGATCCCAACGAAGTAAGCACAGCTGAGACAATCCAATCTCTAATGTACAACTTTATTGAGCACACCATATCGGCACTAATGAATAGAAAACCACTCTGACTAAATTGGCACCAGAACCGTAAATTAAAAGTATAGAAAGTCCCATTTCCCCTGACAGTGCAAGTCACATTCCCCAATTAAACATCAGACAATTGTTATGAGAGAAATCTTTCATTACTTCATAAATAATCTGAATGACCTTGATTCCCAGACTTCACAGCTCACGCCTGCAAATGCACATTCCATTCATTTCCCCTCCCCCCTGGATCTGTAGGCAAGCCAAGAAACAGAAATGGCTGAAGTATCATGAGGTTTCTTTAAAGCTTGACATAATTATTAAAAACCATTTGAAATTATGGGATATTGAATTTATCTTACCATAGATCTTCTGAATTCCTTGAAGGTCATCTTGGGGTAACTTAAAGTTGTGTGTCTCCATGTACTGATAAAAAGGAGCCATAATAGCACTAGGGTCATTGGAATGCTCAAGGCCTAATGCATGACCCAATTCATGTACTGCAACCAGAAAAAGATCATTTCCTATAGAGGCAAAGTATGTAACTATTAGCTTCTGTATTAATAGGACAAGAGTTCCAATCACAAGCTTCACAAATTCTTATTATCTCAACATTATAGTGGTATAGCAGTTATGGCTTTACAAAGAAACTCAGGCTACATCTGAATATAATTGCAATATCTATTGTGTCTTTTGTATACTGTTTCTGCTCGTATAATAAAATTAACAATTTTTGTATATTTAATTGACTCAATATTATCTCAATAGTCCTGGCAACAATATCAAAAACAGTATCAGCTACACAAATCAGTTCAGGTTCATAGACAATTTTCTAATATGCTACCCTGTACATTTGAGATTATGACTTCCATCATTCTTAGCAAGCATACCACAAAGCAATGTTATTCATTAAAGATAATTTGATTCTTGTTAACAAGATTTTGCAAAGACTGCTGATTGTATGTGACCAAGCTATCAAAGACACTAGTTGTATCACACTGTAAAATCTACAGTAAATCTGAGGGAAAAGAATTTCAGAGGTCAAAGTGTCTTCTGTTTATCATTTATCAAGACACAGAGCATAAATAGGCAGTTTTAGGCAATGTACGGTCCAAAAAGACAAAATATGAAATCTAAGTTTATAATATTATGCCCCAAATCCAGACAGAATTTGGAAAAATAAACTTAGTATCACTGGAAGAGAGCTCCAAGTCATTTTTTTTATTTTAATTTTAGGCATTCATTTTTATTTTGTATCTTAAGTCATTAAATTCTATAGAGCTAGAGGACTTCAAGATGCTCATATATCTACATTATATCCAGTGTAAAACACATACTCTATTGCAAATGAACTCTAGCAGATTAACTGTATCTTAATAGTTTGCAGAAGGATTTTCTTAAATGGAAGAACTTATCTAGATCTTTTACAAAATAATTTTCATTAACAAATTTAAGAATAATAAAATATGCATTTTTAAAAGTTAAGTGAGCACTAAACACACAAAAACACCAACAACCAACAAAAAAATCATGTTTCAATTAACATATCAATATAATTGTCCTTCAGATGTTTTTTGCATACAAGTATTTCATACAAGCAGAGACATCACCCTGCCAACAAAAGTACGTATAGTCAAGGCCATGGTTTTCCCAGTTGCAATGTATGGCTGTGAAAGTTGGACCATAAGAAAGGCTGAACGCAAAAGAACTGAGGCCTTTGAACTATGGTGCTGGAGAAGACTCCTGCGAGTCCCTTGGACTGCAAGGCGATCAAACCGGTCAGTCCTAGAGGAGATCAACCCTGACTGCTCCTTAGAAGGCCAGATACTGAAGTTGAAACTCAAGTACTTTGGCCACCTAATGAGAAGGAAGGACTCACTGGAGAAGAGCCTAATGCTGGGAAAGATTGAGGGCAGTAGAAGAAGGGGACGACAGAGAATGAGGTGGCTGGATGGAGTCACTGAAGCAGTAGGCGTGAGCTTAAATGGACTCCAGAAGATGGTAGAGGACAGGAAGGCCTGGAGGAACGTTGTCCATGGGGTTGCGATGGGTCGGACACAACTTCGCAACTAACAACAATTTCTGTGTAATAGTATATGTGCCATTGTCACCAAACATCTTATGTACGTTCTGTATCATTGTTCCATTGCTGTATTATTAATTTTACCTCTTGAAATCTAAGAAATTATCTTGAGATCCTAAAGGCAAGGCTGCACATATTTATTTACTTATTTTTATTCATTAGATTTATTTGCTGTCCATCTCATCTACAGGCAACTACTGTCCAGTATTGATGCTGCAACTGGAGAAATGTTAAAATATGAATATTATTTATGGAATGCCTAATTTATTTATAATTTGTATAATGATTGGATCTATGCCTGCCATTTGGAAAACTTCTGCCATGGTTCCTTAAGATGCACACAACCTAAGGAAGAGGAAGAAGAATATCTTGTTACTAACTTTGGTGGCACTGTTGCCTGCACCACTGCCTCCTGCCCATTCTTCTCAGGTGCTGCTCCTTCTCAACTCTATCAGGCTAACTGCAGGGACAGCTAGAGCGTTAGGTTTTATAGTGACAGGCAGACAAAACACAACAGGAAATACCATTTGACAAAAAAAGGGGGGGAATTCTGCATATATTTTGCTAATTCAAAACTTGTATCTGGGAACGTTTTAGCATATGGTAAATCAATAGGTGAGATCAAACTGTTAAAATTTAAAAATGAAGAAAAAAATAACAGGCTATACCAGGGGTAGGCAACCTTGGCTCTTTTATGACTCGTGGACTTCAACTCCCAGAATTCCTGAGCCAGCATGGCTCAGCTTGGAAACCTCTCCCTTTCCCTTCAGCATGGCTGGCTCAGGAATTCTGGAAGTTGAAGTCCACCAGTCATAAAAGAGCCAAGGTTACCTACCCCTGGGCTATACAATCAATCCCTGGTATGAATAGGAGTAATACCAAAACTATAATTATATAAAATCAATATAAACCATTCTAATCTGTCTATAACTTTTTTTTGTTATTTAGCTATATTAACTTTTGCTATCATAACAAAAATATAGTTAGCTACAAATTCTTCGTATAATGTATTTCAGGTGTATATGTTGAAAACAGGAGTTAGGTGATCCTAGTGTAGGTGCAGCATATTGAAATACCACAAATATGAAGGAAACATGAGATGGGAGACAGACATGTTGGAATAAATGATAAACAACTACTTACTTAATAGGATAATAAACATTTACCTGTATAACGCATGCATGTTTTTAACATGCACATGCAATCAACGTATACAATAGAAAAGGAAAATATTAAGTGTGAATAAAAAAGCTAAAAGATAAATGCTCAAAAAGAGTGTTCAAAAGAAGCAATGCTAATATACCTGTTTTTATTTCAAAGCAACCTATAAATCTACACTTGCTTAGATTTAGGAATGCAGAACTACTGAAGTATATATAAGCATAAACTCCTAGTTCAATATAGTTCAGGAAAAGGGGCATCTTGCCACTCCTGGCAGTCATTTGCAATGTTGGCAGTCCCTGACAGCCATCTAATTTACCAAATTTTTAATAGGCTTCTTCACATCATTAACTCAATGCATAGGAAATGTAATGGACCAAACAGATCCATTTTTCTGTGTCCCTAAACCTAACAAAATGGTCCTTTGCCTCTATAACAGAGCTTTCAAATGTAACTTTCCAAATGCTATCCATCAGAAAATTTTGCCTAGCTCCTGTTCAATGAAAGAATGTTTTGGATGGATCCACAAAGATTCCACAAACAATAAAAATATTCATCTGGATAGAAACATGTAAAAGTATCTGATTTTGTAAGAGTCAAGTTTTTCTGCGATCTCAATTGTCTAATGAACTAATGAATTGTATAATATGCCAGTATGATTGCAGGGCATTTTGAATTCCAATATTACATATCAATGAAGAAATCTAAAGCATCTTGATTGATCTATTCTGTTCCCTTGTAAAATGTCTACGCCAAATAAGAGTCTGTATATTAAAGATCAAAGCAGAGATCAAAGCGCCTGTATATCAATGATCAAAGCACACAACAGAATTTTCAAAGAAAAGGGCACACACCCCTTTACATTATTAATTTTAAAAAAAAGAACTCTGAAAGGACTTGCTCTGCAAAGTTATTTAGGGCAGAAAGTTGTTTGTGTACTTGACGTATAGATTCAGGCAGCACTTTATATGTAGTCCACAGTTAATGACAGTAATTGGGATCAAAATTTCCATTGTATGCAATGCAGTTATAAAATGTGATGTGGCACGACCACATCGCTTAGCAACAGCAATTCCAGCACCTCCTTTTGCCAGTGTTAAGTGAGGATCATGGGTCATTAAGCAAACTCCAGGCAGTTTGCAAGCAGGATGGCAGGCAGGTAAGGAGTGACAGCTGGCACAAGTGCAGCAGGGCCAGGGGTGGCTATTGCCAGGTGGGGGAGGGTGCAGAAGTGGCCAGCAAGGAGCAGCATGAACGTGGTGGGGCCAGGGGTGAGTGTTCCCAGCAAGGGAGGGTGCAAGCAACTAATGAGTGATTTATGGCCTTTCCTGCCAACCTCCCTATTGACAATCATGTGACTGCAGGATGCTGGAACTAGGGTGACAGTCAATTGCCAAGCACCAGATCAGGTGACTGGGGGGAGGGGATTCTATGATGGCCTTTTTCAGTGCTGTCATAATTTCAAATGGTTGCTGAATGAATGCAAGTCTTTATATTTTGTTATCTTCTCCAGTTCTTTCTCTTCTGTTCTGCTGCCTCTAGGTATTGCCGCACCCACTATCCTGACTTTTTTTGTCTTTCTTATTGACAATTGTTAAGTCTGGGGTATTATGTGGCAGGTGCTTGTCTGTTTGAATTCTCATTTTCTATTACTTTGTCTCTTTTGTGGTCTCACCAGTTCTTGCTTGCAGGCAAATGATATTTCTTGCAGATCTTCCAATATATCATTGTTGCTACTTTGTCCTGCTGTTGTTTGTAGCCAATCTGTGTGATCTTCTTGTAGCAGCTAACCAGGCGGTCTACTGTTTCCTCAGCTTCTTTGCAGAGGTGGCAATTGCTGTTGGTTTCTGTCTTTTTGATTCTGGCTTTGTGTGCATTTATTCTAAAGTCTTGGTCTTGTGCAGCCAGCATTAGCTCTTCTGTCTCTTTCTTCAACTTTTCTGCCCTTAGCCATTGCTACGTCTTATTATCTGCTTTGCCTGCTATTTTTTTTAATGTGCTGACCATGTAATACCTTGTCTTGCCATGTCTGTTTTCTGTTCTTCATTTGATCTTTCTTGTGAGCCAGTTTGGTCTTTCCAGTACTCAGTAAGCCTTTCTGGTATATTAGCTTCAGTACATCTTCTTCACTGTCCTTCAGTTATTATTTCAATACCTTTTTTCTTCATCATCCATCTAATGTACTTACAACATTCCATGCCCACCTATTATTATTATTCTATACTTTCTTCATCTATAAAAGAGCAAGACAACCTCAATATACAAAATAAAAGTTAACACGCAAAAAGGAAAATATGTAAAATGAAACTAGAAGTACAAATATGGTTCTTAGAAATTAAGAAACTAAGAGACTTATTAAAATAATTTTTAAATCCCAGAAACAATCAAGAATCTATTTTGCTCTAGCACTCTCAACACAGCTGAACACTGTAAGTCAAATTATTTTTCACCAATGCTATGTAACAGTCTCAGAGGGTGGCTGACTTCATACCGTGGTATTACAGAAATGAATCTTACACTAGGGATATAAAGGATCTGTATTTCCAAAATAATCAGCACAATTAGAGAACATTTTACACAGAAGCATTGTTAAAAAAAAAAATAACTATATTTATAGCCCAGCATTTCTGGAAAGGCAGAACTATAGGGTACTGCTTCTCCAAATTAGATTTGGTGGGGGAGGTTGATATCGAACTTTCAGATCCAAATGGACAATATTTTCCTTGTTCATCATACCATGCATAATGGACATGTGGGATTAGTTTTCTTGGAACATCTAACACTAAGTATTTTTTTTCCTTAGTGACTTCTGAATCATGAACATTTGTAGAGGTTGCACATGCTTACTCTCCAAGGGATGGGGAAGACTCTAATACTACTTCCCAAAGAAAATCCCAATAGAATGACAAGCAAGTAAGGTATGTATTCCTGTACAGAATAACCAGTGGATCACATAGCAGACATACAGATCATTATAAGTGCCTTGGTATCCACAGGAAACACAATGAGGAGGCAAGGAAGTCAGCAACATCCAATTACCACCAAAGGATAAGACAGAACAGCCAGCTCAATTGGAAGAACAAGATCCATGCTATCAATATGTATGCTCTGCCATTCAACAGCTATTCTGCTGGTATAGTGAGCTAGCCAAAGAAGGACATGAAAGCTGCCGAAATCTCCTCACAATATACAGAGATTTCCACCCCACGTCCAAAACCCAGAGACTGTACACTAGACAGAAGGAGGACAGCCAGGGTCTGGTGAGTGTCAAAGCCACTGTCATGAATGAACCCCAGGGTATCCATCAGTAAGATCGCACCCAAAGATGAGCTGCTGAGAGAATGTCTGAGGAAGCAACAGATGTGGGGAAAAGATCAAGCAGACAAAGTGCCATGGCAAGACAAGATCCTGCTACGAATGTACCATTGACACATAGCTGAAGTGGCAGACATTGGGAAATTCTACCAGTGGTTGGAAAGGGCTAGACCAAAAGACAGCACTGAGGCACTGATCATAGCAGCACAAGAACAGGCACTAAGCAGCAGATCCATAGAAGAGGGATCAATCACACAAGATAGGACTCACAGTCAAACTATGCAAAGAGGCCTCAGAGACAGTCCAACAGATAGTGGCAGGGTGAAAGATGCAGGCAGGAACACCATACACCGAACAGCACAACAACCAAATAGATGGCATTGTGTACAAGAACATCTGTACAGAATGTGGGCTACACCTTCCTAAGTCTAAATTGGAGATCCTACAGGAGGTTGAAGAAAATAAGAGGGCTAAGATCCTGTGCAATTTCCAGATCTAGGCAAGCAGGCAAGTACTGGCCAATCAATCAGATATTGTGTTAGTAGACAAAGACCAGAAGACAGCAGTGGTGATAGATGTAGCTGTGCCAAATGACAGCAACATCAGGAAGAAGGAGCATGAGAAGTATCAGGGCCTGGAGGAGGAATGGAGAGGATGTGGAAAGGAAAGGCCAAAGTGGTCCCAGTAGTGGTAGGAGCACTCAGGATTGTGACTCCTAAGCTGGGAGAGTGGTTCAAGAATAGATAAAGATCCTACACAGAACCTTCACACTCCCAGGCCTCTGGTAGAGCAGGGCTTTTCAACCTGTGGTACGCATACCACTTGTGGTACATTAACAAGTGGCAGGTGGTACGCAGCCCTGCCTAGCCAAGTGTAGTGGGGGAGGGAAAGAGCCAGCACAGGCAAGGACTTATAGTGAGAGAGTCCTCTGGAGCTGCAGTGGCTGGGGAGAGACAAAGGGCCCAGGCTCAGTTCTGGCTCACCCTCCCCCATGAGAAAGAGGGAGGAGATGGAGAGTGGAAGGATTCTTATGTGCTTTTGTGACTTTGAAGTTCTGGGCTTTGTGCAATGTGGGCTTTGTGTTCTTAAGGAGTGTTTGGCAATTTCTATTTAGCTGATGGCTGATGGCTGGTGTTAGCTTCTATTGCTCTGCTATTGTTAGCTGTAAGTTTTGCTGCAAGGGATTTTGAAGTATTTTTCTCCTGAATGGATTTTGCCTGTAGATTCTTTTACTTATGAATGGAGCCATTTGGGGAGGCTGCCTTAGCCGGCAGCCAATACTTACTACATTTTTTCTTCTTCCTTACTTTCCTTTCTAGCCAGTAGCTAATTCTTAAAGGGAAATGTGCCTTTTTAAGCTAGTTCACTCAGCAGTTTGTCTTTTCTGTTTCTGGAGGCTTTTCCTTGTTTGATGAATATATGGAAGAGAAAAAATATGGGTTTTTTTTTTCAAATTCTTCCTTCAGAAGGAGGTGGGCATGAGAAAGAGGGAGGCAGGGAAGGAGGGAGGGAGGGAGTGTCTTAGCACTTGGCCACCAGTAGTCCTGCCATTGACTTTACTTGTCAAAAGGTTGCAAAAGGGGATCACATGACCCTGGGACACTGTGACCATCATAAATATGAATCAGTTGCCAAGCATCCAAATATAAATCACATGACCCTGGGCATGCTGCAGTGGTCATAAGTGTGAAAATGGTCATAAGTCATTTCAGTGCAATTGCAACTTTGAACAGGTTTTTTTTTTTTGGTCATCAGGTTTTTGACACCTTGCTAGGTGGTACTCGAATATTGCCATATCCTAAAAGTGGTACAATCGGTGAAAAGGTTGAAAAGCCCTGTGGTAGAGGACCCGAGATTAAAGAAGACGCAGACCACCCATATTGATGGGAAGGATTTTTTATAACTGAATTTGAAACATATAATGTTCTTTTTAAAAAATAAGAGGACCCACTCATTAGTCTATTGAATTAAAATTGCAGTTCTTGACTCCACTTACTAAATAAGTAATAAACATGTTTTCAGTAATGAATTTAGTATCACATATAGTTTTGCCTCTGAAATTTAAAAAACAATTAAAGCATCTTATGTGGTTAAGTGTTTAATAATTATAAGTAATATATTTCAATGGACAATTATTTTACCAACTCTCCTAAATAAATAATTGTTCTGAATGATCATGAACAGATCAGAGACTGGTCATTTAGTATCATCACATCATACGTTTGACAGTTTATGTCAGTTGGAGTTACATGTTCACTTTGCTCTTGTTTCTAGGGAATAAAACCATGCTTCTGTACATTTTTAGCAATCTATGAATATAGCACTTTGCCTGAAAGACTGAATGCTATATAATTATTTGTTATATTTCTTTCCAACTGCAATCAAATAAGACTCTTTCTGGTTTTATCCATCAGCATTCCCAACATTTGGATTGTGTTCACATCGGAAATCCCATTATAATAAGAGTGAGGGTTCTTCTTTCCTTGTGAAAGTCTGAAACCTTATCAAGAATATCTTCTAAAATTCTTCTTCTACTGTTATAGCATTATACTGTTAATGTACACAGCCTCTTACCATCATGATTAGAACTTCCCAGTGTCCAGGGCTCATCTGAGTCAAAATGAGTATCACCTCCTATTCCTGGTCCAGGAAAATAAGCATGAGCTAGAAATCCACCCTCCCCATCAAAAGGAGAGCTATCACCATGGAAACCAGAAGCAAAAAATATCATGATATCTGCCTCTTTTCTGTCACTTTTTATTTCATGGTAAGGAACTTCTTCAAAGGTAAGTGGAGTCACTCTCTGCCAAACATCAAATGCTTGTCGGATGGCTTTCCTTGTATCAAGTTCTCCAACTTTGGGGGTGTAGTTGTGTACACTGTATGAAGGAGAAGAAGAACGTATTTAAAACTTATAAAAGGATTGCTTTTTTACATGAGAAATTTTCACTCAAGTTTTGGATTAGTACAATTGCAACAATAAATTTGGTAACCTTTTAATATTGTTTGAAAGTATTTCAGTTATGAAGTTATGAATTAACAGTTTTTATATTGTTTCTTACCAAATATTTTAATGTAAAAACAATATGAAATATGGTACTGAATTTCTATTCAGTAACTTTAAGATGTGTGGACTTCAAATCCCCTGCTGGCTGGGGAATTCTGGGAGTTAACCTCCATACATCTTAAAGTTGCCAGGTTTGAAAAACACTGGATTAAACCAGTATGGTTGAAGGGTGCCTAAGGATTCAAGTCTAAAATTTTGGAACATACAACGCTGCTCAACAAAATTACTACAACGCTCAACCTTCCACATATTTACTATAGAATCTGGAAGTAATATTAGATTCCTTGTATGGATAAACATAACTGATTCAGGCCCTTAACTAGCCCATTCTTATCAGGGGGGGGGGAGAGAATAAATGGCACTTATACAAGGAGTCACAGAAAAGTAGAAATGTGTAAAAGGTTTTAATTCAAACCATTTCAAATTCATAAATCTGATATTGAAGACAAAATATTATAAACATATATTACAGAACTGTTTTGTCAACTTTTATCTAGTAATTATTCAGCTCTGATCTATCCATACTTAACTGTATCAAAAAGATACATCTGAGATTCTGAGAATAATATGGAAATGGAGAAAGCTGTTATATTATTTGTTATTGTTAGATAATCATATTCATACTGGAGTATCTATAACATCTTCTAGATAACCAAGTACAAGGCATAGATATTTTAGAATCCCAGTGCTTTAATTGTAAATTTAAGTTATTCAGCAACTGGACTCTGGCCAACAAATCTTTCTTATAGATCTAAATATTCACAACACACCAGAGATATTGGGGTTAAAGGGAAATAAAATTATGCATATTGATTACATGCAAGGACATTCCAGGGAGGAAATGGCAACTCTGTATGGAGTTACCATACAGAGGTCTTCAAAGGGTTTTAACATCATTAAGAACAGTTCTGCTTGATCAGAAACCTATACAGCAGACTAATATTCAGTTTCCATATGGCTAACTACAGTTCTTAACAACAATACCTCCTCATTCATATTTTCAAGTAATAGTGAATATGCATTGAGAGGTATGCTGCTTTTGACATACTTGCATACTGTACATATATACATACCCTTACTACTATACTTCCTTTTGGAGTGTTATGTAGAAAACATAAAAAATAAAGAAATGCAATAGTAAACCAAAGAAATCAAAGTAACCTGATCCATCCCTTCACTGTCTTACTAAAGCCTTTTAACTGTCTTTGACATTAGAATTCCTAAACAACTATTCTCCTACATTTTCCTACATGGATTGTTATCAGTGGTGGAATCAATGACTGAAAAGAAGGAGGCTCTGGTAGGGGGAGTTAAGAGATATTCCAGCCTGGACTCCATAAAGGGGAGGGAGCACATGCAATCAAATACTTAGGACTATCTCAGGCTTTCCCAAGAGAAGGCAGACAGTCTGATGAGATTCTTGTAAACAATAAAGAAATCTCTTGACCTAAACCTCAGAGCTATTCTGGTTGCTTGTGTCTGGCATTTATCTTATAATGGTGAAGGAGATGCACATCCCAATGAATATACTATGAGTTTTATCACTGGAATGTACATTCCCAGGAGGGTCAGAGTAAAAACAATTTTTCGAATAAGAAAATGACAAATATCCTCCAGTATTCTTCCCAAAAAACTAAACAGACATTTATGACCAGGACAATGACAATATGATACTGGAAGGGGAATCTTCCAGTTGTCTGTTGATTCACTGAAAATAACTGAATAAAGGCAAAAAGCAAAAGGCAACACAGAGAGAAGAAAATTTGTCCAACTAAATATTATAGTCAAGAGAAGAGCAAATAGCTGTATCTAAATATTGTAAGCATTGCAAGGAAATTGAGGATAACAATGGAATGGAAAGACCAAGAGATTTAGTTTATGCACCAGAGACAAATTCCTTGTATGTCCAATCAGACTTGGCCAATAAAGAATTCTATTTCTTATTTACTAAGAAAACCACAGGAAAACCTTTCTGCAACAATAGGCACAATATAAGACAAATAAGGCTAAAAGAAAGAAGAGATAGTGTAAATATAAAGAATAATTGTATTTAAAAAATCCCTAAATCAAAAAAAAGTATGACCATTGAGCTAGAGAGTGATAGTCAGGAAAATGAAGTTAAATGGGCCCTTGAAAACATCACTAGCAACAAAGCTGCAGGAGTTGATGTAGCAAAGTAGCAAAGCTGTTTAAAATCTTACAAGATGATGCAGTTAAAAGTATTTCATGGTTTGTAAGCAAATACTGTGCAGAAAATACAGCAGTAGCCAAGGAACTGAAAATCATCCATTTTTATTCCAATATTTAAAAAAAAAAAAACAGTGTCAAAGGAAGCTCAAACTGCTTAACTACCATGGTATGTCTCTCTCCCTTGCCTGTAAGGAAAGGATAGAGATTTTGTAACTGATATTTCAACAAGAGCTGCCAGATGTATAAGCCTAATTTAAAAGAGGCAGGAGCATCCAAGACCACAGTGCTAACATCTGATGAAAAACAGAAAAGGAAAGAAGGTTCTTAAAAGATGCTAATTTTTGCTTTATTGATTGTATGAAGGGGATAATTATAGATAGTCCTAAAACATATGGATGTACCAAGCCATCCCATTGATCTATTGAATAATTTGCATGATAATCAGGAAGCAACAGTTAGAATAGAATATGAGGCAACTAAATTATTCACAATGGGGAAGGAATGGTACAGTTTTATAGTGTCACCTTGTTTAATTAAGTTATATGCACAACATATGCTGGACTAGAAGTAATGGAATTTAGCATTAATATTGCAAGGAGAAATAACAGCCTCAAATATACTGATGTCACTTTGCTAGTAGACATGAGGAAGGCTTAAGGAATCTCTTGGTGAAGGTGAAAGAAGACAGTGCAAAAGCTACTCTGATGCTTTATATAGATTGGAGCGAAACACAGAACAGACTGATTTATCCTATACTTGGTAGACCGGGTGCTCCAGCCAACACACACACACACACACACACACACACATATATATATTTAAAAACCTAAATTATGTCACTAATCAATGTCAATTCAATGCAAGTAGAAAGATGAGGAGGAAAATGATTAGCAGTAATTAAAACGGTAACAAATTTTATCTTCCTAGGCTCAACAATTTACAGGGATGGTGAAAGAAACAATACACCTGCTACTTGGAAGAAGGCTACAATAAGCCTAGACAAAATATTCAAATGAAAATAGAATCCAATGACAACCAAAGTATATGTTATCAAATCTATGTTTTTCTTAATTATTACAAATGACTGTGAAAGCTGAATTGTCAGAAAAGTTGATAAATCAAAAGGATACCTTTGAATTGTACTGCTAGAGAATATCTTGGACCAACAAGATATTTGTTGTTGGACCAACAACAAAAGGTTCAGTTATAGCAGATGTAACCACAGATCCTTCAGTGGAAGACCTAACTATGAAGCTATAGCTTAAATATTTTGGACACTTAATGTAAAGGCTGGAGAAACCCCTGATACTTTAAAAAAAATCGGAAAAGAGACTGACAAAAGACAAAGTGGCTAGGTACACTGGTACTGATAAAAGGTCCAAAAAAAATCAATTAATAACAAACAAACATGGTGAGATTATATCCATTGAGTTATGAACTGAACAACAGTACTCTGCACTGTTTTTCCAAACACTTTTAAAACTGCCTAAATTGGCAACTTTAACTATGCAGGAGGAAAAATTGCATCTTGTATTTTCTAAATATCCAACCAGTCCTAAATTTGAACATTAATAGGGTGGACAGCTTTCACTCCTGGAATTGAGAGCAAATCACTGGTCTCTCTTCTCCCCCCCCCTCCCCCCTTAGTGGATGCTGCTTGACTAGATCTGAATCTTTATTGCAGGCAAGAGTGATGCCACCCTCACAAGAACTAATTGTGCACTGCAGTGCAAAGATGTTTGGGACTTCTATATATTTTCTCAAGGGTTTAACTCAATACTTTTCTCTCTCTCTTCTCCTGAATGAACAGTGGTGGTGAGGGCCCTTGAAGGCAAGTGGTTATAGTTATGTTTATGTAATGGCTCTCTCTTGCCTAGATCGGTGTTTGTCAACCTCAGCAATTTTAAGATGTGTGAAGTTCAACTCCCAGAATTCCCCAGCCAGCATACTGAGGTTGAGGAACATTGATTTAGATCAGGGGTCGGCAACTATGGCCCCTTACAACCTGTGGATTTCAACTCCCAGAATTCCTGAGCCAGCCATGCTGGTTCAGGAATTCTGGGAATTGAAGTCCATAGGTCATAAAGGGACCATAGTTGCTCACCCTTGATTTAGATAGACAGACGTGTAGCATTTTCCCTGAAGGAGACTTGGTACTGTAATCAGTTCCATCTTGCAAATCTGGAATAAATTAAGAGAAAACAGCTATCTTTGAGTTATATTTAGAAAGAATAACATGTCAGACACAAAATCAAAGATAGCAAAAATAAAAAATTAAAGAACTTTAAAAAGAAAAGGAAGTCACATTGTGACACTTGAACAAAATCAGTTGATCAAATCTGATCTTCAAGCTTTTACTAATTATGACAACAGCACATATCATGATGATATATTACAAAAGTAATAGATGACTGAATATACATCTAGCTTACTCACTTTTATTTCTAACATCAAACAGCTTTAAAAAAATCTTATATTGCATAAGCTATAAAGATCTGTATCATTATTCCCTAAATAAGTAGATTCTACCTTTTATGCAACTTGCAAAATCTCACAAAACCCATGTTGAAAACCAATTTGTGAAGAAAGTTTATTTTTCTGTGATTTAAAATATTTTCAAGACTACTATTCTCAAATCAACTTACAGTAGGAATCACACAAATTCAATTAAAATGTATAATCAGCTAATTTAAATACAGTAAGCTAGTTAACTAAATGAATAACAACATACAATTTTTGACCAAAAAAACCAAAAAGATCAATGCATTCTGTAACAGCTTTCATTTAAAATGTAGATAAAATAAAACAATTTTGAAGCTTACTTTAAAACAAGAACCAACAGAACGAGTTGAAAGTTGCTCAGAAGAGAACCCTTAAAATTCTCTCTCTCTCTCTCTCTCTCTCTCTCTCTCACACACACACACGTATTGATCATCAAGATTTTAAAAAACACAGGGACATATGTCAGGACAGTCTTTCAAATACTTAGAACTACATCATGTAGAATTTTAAAGGTCAACAGTTTCTCCTAATCTGTTAAATACAGTGTAGTGGGTGATCCATCCTCCTCCCAAATAAGTGGTCAAAACATGGTCTGATTCAGGTGTCAAAGAAAAGATTTTTCTCTAATTGTATTTCTGTCTTTTATTCTTTACATCTTTACATTTCTAATCCTAATAAAGTTTTTAAAATTTAAAATATCTAATCTGACTTTTAACAATTCAGGAATTATTTACCCTAATTCTTTTGTCAGTTTCATCTAGTGGTTATAGAATCCATCTAGAAAGAAGGAAACTGAGGTCCAGTCTTGCTTTAGGCATGAAAGTTGATTGGATGACTTTGGGCTAGCAACTCTCTCTTAGTCCAACCCAACTCACAGGATTGTTATTGAGGAAAAAATAGGAGGAAGGACTATTAGGTATGTTTGCCGTCTTGATTATTTAGGAAAATAATAAAGGTGGGAAACAAACAAACAAATTCAAGTATTGAGCCATCCTGGGTTCAAATGCCACATTTAAATTTTAGTTTTCCACTGTTTTGAGCATAAAGCACTATCAATATAGTTGATTTTGCATTTGGAATAGTTGTCTTGTACTCAACACATGCATTTTTTAAGCTCAAAAAACTGAATACATTTTATTCAACACACTTTGATCAAGACCAGGAAAGAGAGAAAGATGCAATCATTCAGTGGCAACTGGGAAATTAGTTGGGTAGTTGCCTGTCTCAAATTATAATTATATGAGAGAAGGCAGCAAATATTTGCATTGAATTCACATGGTCTAAATGAACATACAATGCATAAATTCAACCATCATAGTATTTAACTGATATTTTGGCTCTCCCTCGTACAGCAAGCAAGCATCTTGACTAATTACTTCAAAAGCCATGAAACAGACATAATAAAATAGGCAAATGAAATGTGAACTACATGAATATACATTATTTTATACTCTTTTTTCTTATGTTTAATATTTAATAAATATTTAATACATTGATTTTAATTGTAGTCCTAAAAAAGACTCCAAGAAACACTACTAACTCCTATGTACAAGAATATGCAAAACTTCCTTTTAATGAAAGCTAAATATAAAAAGCTAAAGCTTTTTATGGATGGAAACTAATCAAGGAGAGAAGCAACCTAGAACTAAGGAGAAATTTCCTGACCGTTAGAACAATTAACCAGTGGAACAACCTGCCTCCAGAAGCGGTGAATGCTCCAACACTGGAAGTTTTTAGGAAGAGACTGGACAGCCATTTGTCTGAAATGGTATAGGGTTTCCTGCCTGAACAGGGGGTTGGACTAGATGACCTCCAAGGTCCCTTCCAACTTTATTATTATTATTATTATTATTATTATTATTATTATTATTATTATTATTATTATTATTATTATTATTATTATTATTATCTTTTATTCATTAACATGAACCTCAGTCAACTGAACATTCAAATTGGCTGGTGCTGATGGTTGACACGGGTTGCTACCAGCATCCTAGGTGTCAACCAGGTACCTCCTTAAAATATAAGATGTTCCGAGTAGTGCAGTTTTTTGTAACATTGCTGGAGTTATTGCAGGAAGCTGCAGTTTCTTGATGTATTTTGCAAAGTTTTTGGACATAGTTCCCAGTGCCCCGATGACAATGGGTACCACTGTTACACGTTTCATCCATAATCGCGCAGTTTCGATGGCCAGGTCGCGATATTTCGTAATTTTTTCCAGTTCTTTTTCTTCGACTCTGGCATCTCCTGGTACAGCGATATCAATCAGCTGTACGCTTCGGTTCTCTACAACTGCGATATCCGGCGTATTGTGTTCCAAATGGCGATCTGTCTGTATTCGAAAGTCCCACAAGATCTTCACCCTCTCATTCTCAACAACTTTTTCCACCCTGTGTTCCCACGACTTTTCGGACACAGGCAAGTCGTATTTTTTACACAATGCCCAGTGGATTAATTTAGCAACTCGATCATGTCTAGATTTGTAATCAGTTTGTGCGATTTTGCTTGCACTCACAGATTAGGTGTGAAACAGTTTCAACTTTGTCATTGCAAAGTCGGCAATTTGGATTGTCAGTGGATTTTTGTATCTTCGCTTTCATGGCATTAGTTGGTAATGCTTGTTCTTGAGCAGCCAGTATTAAGCCTTCCGTTTCTTTCTTGATGGTTCCCATCTTAAGCCATGCCCATGTCAAGTTGTTATCACATTTTCCTTCAATGTTTTTCAAATGCTGTCCATGCAAAGCTTTGGTTTTCCATCTATTTAATCTGTCATCCAGCCGTTTTTCCTTATATTCTGCCTTTGTTTCTGTTATTTTTATAGTGCTTTCTGTTTTCACAGCCTGCAGCAGTTTTTCTGTACTTTGTTTCACATAGTCATTCAAACTTCGTTTTTCTTCTTCTACAGTTTGGTGGATTTGCAATAGTCCTCTGCCCCCTATTTTTCTTGGCAGGTACAACCTGTCGATGTCACTTCGTGGATGTAGAGCGTGGTGCATATTCAAAAGTTTACGTGTTTTCCGGTCTAGGTTTTCCAGTTCAGCCAAAGTCCAGTTGATAATTCCAGTTGAGTAGCATATCACTGGGACTGCCCATGTATTAATGGCTTTAATTATGTTTCCAGCATTCAGCTTTGATTTTAAAATTTTGCGGACTCTCCTGATGTATTCCTTTTGCGTTGACTCTTTGACTTTTCCATTCAAGATGTTATCTGCTTCCAATATGCCTAGGTATTTGTAACCGTCATCTTTTGCTAGTGCTTTTACAATACTTCCATTTCCCAGTTCTATTCCTTCTATTTTTGCCATTTTTCCTCGTTGCATGGATAGTACAGCACATTTTTCAAGTCCAAAGTTCATTCTGATGTCGCTGCTAAATAGCTGGACTGCGTTGAGTATTGATTCAAGTTCAGTGTGGCTTTTCGCGTACAGTTTTAAGTCATCCATGTACAGCAGATGGTTTATCTTGCCATGCTGGCTTGAGATGTATCCCTGTTTTGTGTTTCGTAAGATTATTGTCAATGGAATTAATGTGATGTTGAACAGTAGTGGTGAAAGTGAGTCCCCTTGGAAAATTCCAAGGGAAAATTATATTATTATTATTATTATTATTATTATTATTATTATTATTATTATTATTATTATTATTATTATTATTATTATTATTATTATTATTATTATTATTATTATAAAAATGCACTGAAAAGACTATGTCACTGAACTGAAGTTTTACATCCATAAACAAGTTCACATACTATAAAAAAGTATACTTAAAAATGTTTAAGTTTCCAAATGTATTCGGACTATACCACCTAGAATTCCCAGTCAAGTTTCCCCTTGAGCAAGGAATATGAATCAATGCCAAGGCTGGTGGCATTGCATAATATTTAAAGTATAAACTCCACTAAATTGTTAACATGTTGGGTTATACCTGTAGGTAATATGCTTCTGCCTCCATTTTTGTCCAGTAAGTGCATAACGCTTAATCCTTCGTCTATGGCTTAGATGGGGATGATCAGGAACACCACAGCGAGGTTTTTTCATCCACCTAGAAAGTAAAAAGATTCCTGATGAGTCAGGAATATATGGTACAAAAATAGGGCTTTGAGCCATTTCAGCCTCTTTTGTTGATGTATCTAGCAGAGTTGAAAATAGATTGCCAATCAATTTGGACATGCTTGATGGCCTATCTGTTGGTCAAGGTAGACTAAAGTTCTGGCCAGTCTAGAGAAAGTGTACCAAAAGAGATTAAAAAGGCAATTTTGACATAGGTTAGAGAAGTAAGTTTGAACTTTGGAGCTAGTTAGTTTGGAGCAGACTACAAGGTATTAGCTATGTCAAAATTTCTTCCTCCAGAAAGAAGGTGAAAAATTCCATCTCTGGAACTTCACAACCATATGTGGCAGTAGAGAGCTTTGTTTCACTGTATATAGTTACAGGCAGTTCAGTAAAACCATTCAGTTACAACAGCACTGAAAAAGTGACTTATGACCATTCTTCACACTTATGACTATTGCAGCATCCCCATGGTCAAGTGATCAAAATTTAGATGCTTGGCAACTGACTCATATTTGTGACAGATGCTATATCCCAGGGTCACCTTCTGCAACCTTCTGATAAGCAAAGTCAATGGGGAAGTCAGATTCACTGAACAACTGTGTTGCTAACTTAACAGCTGCAGTTATTCACCTAACAACTGTGGCAAGAAAGGTCATAAAATGGGGCAAAACTAACTTAACAAATTTTTCACTTAGCAACAGAAATTTTGGATTCAATTGCAGTTGTAAGACAAGGACTATCTGTATTACATTTTATAATGTTAGAATACTTTCAGATGGATTAGCAACCAGTCCATAATGAGTTATTTTGCTCCATAATGGATTTTCAGTGGACGAAACTATGGAGAAAACAGGAAGGCTGCAATAGAAGGTAATGGAATCTGAGTCCCCTAAAAAATTTTGAGATTGTGTGATTGCACAGTAAAAACATTATCTGATATTGTCAAGGATGAAACTTTGGCAGCTATGTGGCTCTGCATTTCAACTTGCCTTTAGAGTAAGGGGGGAGGTGTTGCTTTCGAGTGGGTTAGATGGAGAAACTTCTACGATTCTGCTGAAGACCATGAGGGCCTGAAACCTTTTCAAGGACACCATAACAGGTGTGGATTTGAAGCAGATGGTTCCTATAACAAAGTGAACTTGTTTATATGGACTATGTAAGACGTTGGAGGTTTGGCTGGGAAAATTATTAAGTCTATGATTTGGTGTTGGAACCTCAGAGTTAAGTTTTGCTTCGACATTACCATGCAGTGTATTCAATAAACAATAAGATTTTCGGAAACGGAATAAACCTGGAGTTTTATATGGATTCTTGAGTTGGATGTTGACAGATATATTCATTGTGCTGAGACCATCAATTCATTAAGGAATCACAAAATTACTTCTGTACTATATACTGGAAGCTGGAAATGAAAAAAAGATACTTGTGGGATTTATGCAAACCAGGTTCCACGCACATAGTACTTCTGTGTACAGAAAATCCTTGCTTAATGACCATTTGTTTCATGACTCCCAGAGTTATGATGGTGCTTTTGACAGTCACAGCGTCCCTGCAGTCACGTGATCACAATTCAGGCATTCAGCAACTGTCATGCATTTACAAGAGTTGCAGCATCCTGCAGTCATATGATCACCATTTGTGACCTTTCCAGCTGGCTTCAGATAAGCAAGTCAGTGGAGGAAGCCAGCAGGAGGTTGCATGTTGTATATGATATCTTACTTAACAACCACAACTAGGATTGTCGGAACTGCTGTTGCTAAGCGGGGCTGTTGTGTGATGTTTTGCTTAATGACTGCTTCACTTAGTGATGAAGTTGCTGGTCCCAATTAGGATCATTAATCAAGGACTACTTTTATATAGAATGACTATGGTATAAGGCCATAATACCTGCACACATATACAATAACATTTAAAACCTAGCGCCATTACATACAGCATATATTTCTATCCCCATTTTATCTGATGACCTATGCGGTATCTGCTAAACCAATTGTTAAATCAATAGAAATCCCTGGATGAATTCTTTGGGATGTGAAGTTAATTACATCTGCCTATGCTGAGAATTCTGGGAATTGAAGCCCACTCATCTTAAAATTGCCAAGGTTGAGAATGTTGATCTAAGTGATGAAAGAGATATGGTTGGCAATCTGACTCAGATTTCAGACCATATTCATTCTTAGAGCATATGCATATGCCAAGCAAATTTATCAGGCTCACATTTTAAAGTTTCATGATGCTATAGATAATGGTCTGGGCAAGAACATTATTTTCAAGTATCTGCAAAAATCATTCTTACTCAATAGTGGTTTGATCCAACACTCCTGTTACAGGGATGCCATAAAACTGCTGCATAGTGGTGACTGCAGACTGCATAACTTTTCCTGAGAGCAGAGCAGACATTCTTGTATCAGATGGAAGCAGATAACCATAGGTTTTTAACCAACTCTGAAAATAAGACAAAGGAAAACCATATTTTAAAAATAGCCCAACTTAACAGTACACACACACACACACACACACACACATAATTGGCTTGTTTCATTTTTAGTTGAAACATGAATTCACAATTGTTGATGTATTCACCTTTCTTCCTTTTTTAAATATATGAGGATAACTTTGGGACAAGAATAATTGCAAAAGGTGATGTTGTCCTACCAACTTTACAGGCATTGTTAAATTTCTGGTTGTGTATGCAAATTCAGATATTTTATCTGTACACAAGTCTCATTTTAGTTGCTATGATATTTTATGCATAAAAATTATGATTGACTACAGATTTAGTTTGTCCAACATTTTTCCAAATATAAAGTCTCCCAAGAGAGCATTTCACATACTGTGGCTTCTATACTGTGGTTTGGCTGAGAAACATCAGCACTAAGAAGGCATACTAGATCAAATCAAAGGTCTGATATGACCAAAGATGTGACAAAAGTGGAAACAATAGATTGAAATATGAATGTTTAAGATTGTTTAAGACTATATTCAAGAACCAGTTTGATGTAGTGGAGTGTTTCTCAACCTTGGCAACTTTAAGATGGATGGATTTCAACTCCCAGAATTGCTGACTGAGGAATTCTGGGTATTAAGGTTCAGATAACTTACTGTTGCTAAGGTTGAGAAACACTGATATAGTGATTAAGGATACTCAGTTAGAAACCTGTTGACTGTGAATTCTAGTCCTGTCTAGAACTTCTGTTTAAGCATGAAAACTAGATGGGTGATTCTCAGCTCTAGGAGTAAGGCAATGGCAAACTACTTCTGCAAAGGTTGCTAAGGAATGATTTTTGTTTTTTAAAGAAAGCTTGAAGATGAGTGAGTGGCACTTAATCTTTCCCTGTCCTGTGCCATATCTCCCTACATATAACTTCCAAATTGCCCTCTCTCTCAGAAAGCCCAGGTCTCAACAAGTGCCTGGAAAAATGAAGGTAGGGTAATAATCTATGTAGGCAGATAAGTGTAATTTCCCCACTAATGCACTTAAATTCTCTTAAATTCATCCCGTGTGCATTTTATAATACCCCTCCTATTTTATAATATGAAGTCACAGTCTGGTCATTCAACACTGGTAATAGTACAGAAGAAATGGCAACTATAATCCAGCGTTGCAATGTGAAATATTCTTTTCAGGATTCCAGGGATGGAAGACAGCCCATTCTATTCCTCCCAAATTTCTATTACTTCCTTTGCATCAGCAATGCCAACAGCATGCCATGACGATCATACCTATTTCTCACTGGGCAGTTTCTGAAACCTTTGCACCAATCCAAATTTTTTCCATTCCCTCCCCCAGCAATACTGTTTTATATTTCTGAAAATCTTGGGGATTTCTCAAGCTCTGTAATACCATCTACTTATACAGGAATAATGCCTTTTGGCTGCATCAAATCTGGTGTGAGAACTTAGCAATTTTAATTGATATCATTACCTAGGTTTTCCGTAAAAAGCATCACCAGCATAAAATATACAGTAGTTGTGTTGGATTGGTTGCAGATCTGTCAAGCATTGGGAAAGACCACAACTTAAATAAATTCAATCTATTTCTCGGTAAAATAGTGTAGAATAAGAGGTTGATAGAACATTAAGGTATTTTATCAATGACCTGCTTATATACTTCCTTACCTCTTAGTAGCAAGCAGATGCACTCGTATTGTAGGAGGAGAAAATCTGTCCTGACTAATCACACGTCAAGGTAAGGGATATTGCACTATTTTTATTTAGATTTGAAAATAACATTTTAAGCTACACCATAACACCATGTGATAATACACTGATACACACTCCAAATGACCCTTACTAGAATGTATAACAAAAACTGCAAAGTAACCCTCATATACCTAACCAAATCAGGTGATGCATAGATAACTTCAAAAATAAATCTTTGGTATAATGGATAACAGATCTGCATGTAAACTCCAAATACCCACCAAACAACAGCAAAGAGATGCAAAAACTTCAAACTCTAGTCATTTTTGCAACCCAGAGCTTTCAGCAATACTGAAGGACTGTCTTGCTTCATATTGTGGCTTCTTTGGCCTCAATTTGGGCCACAAGAATAAAAAACAAGAACTGGCTAGGGAGATCACAATACTCATGGTTTTATCAAGAATATCTGGTATTTGGCTATTGTCTCTAACATCCGTGCTTTGATATATCTGCTAAGAAGAAAATATTTAGTTATGATGAAATTACAGAGGTGACAGCAAAAGAAGTCCTTTCAAATATAAAAAAAAATCTTAGCTGCAGCTGGGGAAAAGATACAAATTCTAATGCCTCTTGCTTTGCCCATCAAATTCGACTGGTCTTCAATAAATAATACGAATTCCCTAAATAACTGACAATAATCAAACAATTGCTCATTAATAAGCACAACTGGAGATTTTATATTCTTAATGGACCTGGAATAAAGACTAAGTCAGTGGTGGCGAACCTATGGCACGGGTGCCACAGGTGGCACGCAGAGCCCTCTCTGTGGGCACGCGCACCGTCGGCCCAGTCCTAGGCCTTCAGCTGGATTTTATAAAACCTTTTCGCTTTAGGCCTCCGCTGCCGTGTGCAAAAAAAAAAAAGATTCAATCAGTCAATTTCAACTTTTGGCGAAAAAAAAAAAGATCTTGCAAAGTTGGAATTGATTGATTGAACTTTTTAGTCCCACCCTGTCTGCCGTTACCACAGCCATGCCCACCCAATTGGCCACGCCCAGCCAATGGGCCACACCCACCTGGCACTCGACGATGCATAAGTGGGTTTTGGGTTGCAGTTTGGGCACTCAGTCTCTAAAAGGTTCGCCATCACTGGACTAAGTAATACAATTTTAAGCTAAGTATTTCAGTCATTCCTTAAGTAATAAATTCAAGATTATCTAAGGTTTCAGGGGAGAAATGTTGAAGGTACAGTATAGTACAGTTCTATGAAAAAGTATCTACTTCCTTTTGGATTTTCTGATTTTTTTGTCACTGAATATTAACAGAAATTCATGTGTCTTAAAGAATGAATAAATAACATCACACATTACTGCTTGATTAATTTAGTTCATGAACAAAGGCATCATGGATACCAGTTCCTCCTATACCTTCTGGGATAGTTGCATATCTTCCTATAGAGAAGCTAGAACTCTTTAAAGCTAGAACTCTTTAACTCATAAACACCATTAATCACATATCAAACTGAAATCTTTTGCCAGTATTGTAACAATGCCACTACATTACATTAACAAAATGTATGTTCTGCCTAAGCTTGAATGTGGAGATATACCAGTGTGAGGGATCATCTAGCAGGAGACCATCCAGAGCCTGAAGAGTTCTGTGAGGGCTAGGAAAATATGGCGTTTGCATCTATTTCTTCCAGGCTGGGTCCAGTTTTTGAGCAGACAGCAAAGATAAAAAAAGAGGTAGGAAAGTACCCGGTATAGAAACCACAGGAGACCAGTATATTTAACACAAGAATCAGCAAGTTCATTGCCATTGAGAATGGCCTTTTATTTTAATATCAGCAGCAGCAGAGGGAAGAACGGCATAAGTAAAATGGAAACAAATCAGCATTCTGAATCAAAGAACCAGAGGATGTGAGAAACCCATGGTTTTGGCAAAGATGGCCACAGTGATATAGTTTCAAAACAATAACAGCTATCTGTATAAATATTAATAGAGGAACTAGAGGTTAAAAGACAAGCTTAAGTCACAGCATGTAACTCACCAACTTGAGCAGAAACAAAGGGAAGCAAAGAACTTAATTTAACACATTCAAAAGGAGTACATACCCACGTATCCATGCCCACATATCCAGCACTTGCAGTGGGGTTTTACTGAATATCAGGGTGAGGAAGAAGTTCATAAGCAATAAAAAAACCAATCATGAGTGGAAAAACTTTCAGCAGGAAATAGGGTACAGGTAATCCTCGATTTATGACCACAGTGGAGTCCAAAATTTCTATAGCTAAGCAAGACAGTTGTTAAGTGAGTTTGCCACAGTTTATGACTTTACTTGCCACAGTTAAGTAAATGACTGCAGTTATTAAATTAATAACACTTAACAATTAATTCACTTAACAATTAATTGTTAAGCCAGATTCACTTAAAAGTTAATTGTTAAGCCAGAGTCACTTATCTGGCTTAAAAATTAATTGTTAAGTGAATCTGGCTTCTGACTTTGCTTGTCAGAAGGTCACAAAAGGTGAACGCCTGACCCTGAGACAGTGCAACCATCATAAATACATATCAGTTGCCAAATGTCCAAATTTTGATCATATGACCAGGGGATGCTACAACTGTCGTAAGTATGAAAAAAGATTGTAAATCACTTTTTTTAGTGCTATTCGTATAGCCACTAAATGAATATTTGTAAGTCGAGGATGTAAATAGAAGGTGGGATTATGAGAGGAAGAATTAATAACAGAATGGGAGAGTTTAGGAATGCTATTTCCAATTTGCTCAGCTGTTTGGGGAGTCAAGCACAAATGTAGGTGATACGTCATGGGGAAGCATATATGATTAGGCAGATCCCATAAGAAGATCAGAGAATTTGTCCATGAAGAGGGTCGCAGCTTGAACAGCACAAAGATGGGGTGGAAAGCCAGCAGCAATTAGATCTAACTTGTAAATATAGTACATCACTGGGTGAAGATAGTCACCATGAGGATGAACAAAGACACCAGAGATTATATCACATGCTTGTGGCTAAGCACGGTAAAGAATAAGGAATAATCGGGGAGTCCAAGGGCAGGGACAGAAGCAATGCCTACTTCAAATGACAAAATACTTGGTCATGCCCTCAATCCAAAGAGGCATCTGTTCAAAGAATAGACTGGAAGAGTTGAACTTCAAAAGTAAGGTCTAAAATCCAGGGACATCAAAATCCAACCAAGCCAAGAAAAGAACATATATACTGGGGATAAAAAACAAAAAAGGGAAGGGAAGCCAGGATAGAGATCAGAGCAAGATCTGAATTAGGGTGTTCCTAAAAACACCAATGCTCCAGGCTTACAAAGCAAATCCATTCCCAATAAAACAAAGCAAATCCTTTTCCAATAAATTTACAGGGAAATCAGTACCCAAAAGAAAGATTGTTCCTTAGACAAAGTCTGATTACAATAGTCACAAATAGACATTGCACTTTATGACTGCATTGCTTAGCAATGGAAATTTCAGTCCAAATTACTGTCGTTAAGTGAGGACTACCTGTAAAGGAGGCCAACCAATAAAGAGAAATATTTATTCAGCAACAATTGTTGGATCTGTCCTATAGGGACAAAAGCTAGCAACAGGATAGTTATGGATGAGACAAAGTATCCATTTCCCCTTGGTTTAATGTATGCTTTTCCTTATAAGGTTAAAGTTTATATTTTTCATATGTACAAAGACACTCTGTCCTCTATAAGATCCTTTAAACTGCTGACTGGTTACTTCCCCATCATAGACTATCCTCTCATGAATATTACTTTAGTTTCCTTATATGTGACCTGTCCGTTTAGAAATAATGGAGAAGGACCTTTATTTGTCCCTACAAAGGATAATAAAAGCATATTATTCAAAGATAAGCATTTTAATTTGCTTGTAGTAAATGCAATATCAAGATCTTATTACAGCCTTTGGGAAAGATAGGAGTAGAGGCAAGGATGCTAAGTATCTAAAAGCAATTATTCTCATTTATTAATACTGAACTTTGGTATCAAGTAATAGTCTATTATAATGATTATGTATGTATGTATGTATGTATGTATGTATGTATGTATGTATGTATGTATGTATTTAAAATACTTCTATGGCTGTCATCTTAAAACCAGAAGTCTAGGAGGTACAAAAAAGAGTTTAATTTATTCTATTTAAATTATTACTATAAAGAAAATAAAGATTACAGTCCAAGCTTTTTTCCTAAGATGCAGCTATAGAAGAATTGTAAACTTGTGGACTATTATAAAATATAGAGCCAGTTTGGTGTTATTGTTAAGGCACCAAGCTAGAAACTGGGAGACTGGGGGTTCTAGCACAAAGCCCGGTGGTGACCTTGGTCCAGTCTCTCTCTCACCCTAGGAAGAAGGCAACAGCAACCCACTTTCAAAAAATTGCAAGGACTATCCCAGGCAGTCACCAGGACTCAGCAAGACTCTAAAAAATACTCCAACACTCTAAAAAATACCCCAAACTATTTGTAAAACTATAGAAAAATGCAAAGAAATCACATCACTGTAATTATTTATAAATATGCTTTCCATTTTTCATCATTAAAATAAGAACTGCCATCGTTTATTTATTTATTTGAATAAATACTTTAGAATAATTATGAAGTAGAGTGGTAATCAGGTTAAAATCTTGATCAAAGTTAGAAATAACATAGCAAATCTTATGCATGAACTAAAAATTCATACATGGATCATAATATTTGTATTGTTTTATTAGACATTGTAAGAATAACTATAGGTAATATCTTAGTTTGTGTGCCTAAAGGAGCTCAGTGTTTACTTCTGAACAACAGTAACTCTTCCCAACTCAAGTAGATTGCAAATGGTTTTTGAAACAAAAGCAAATTTGTAAATCTATTTGTGTTATGAGTTTGATATTTAAAGGTCAAAAACTTAAAATCCTCACAAGACTATGAATAGACCTTAAATAGTTCTCTAAAAACTAAGGAGTGACAATTATAAAGTATAAACAGCAATTCTGATGTCTAAAGCAAGGTCCTTCACATTCATCATTCTAGTCATCTAAAGGTTTTTCATAAACTGTACCACCATAATTACTATTTATACAGCACACGATCAAAAGAATAAAGGTTTTGTATCTAAGAGAGGGGAAATCAGATGCAGAGATTTCCTATGTCATAGTCAGGTATGGATTAAAACCAAAATATACAAATTATCATAAGCAATTCTCAAGTTAAAGCTTATCTTCTTCAACCTGTAATATATAAATACTTTCCCCAACTTCTTTTTTTGCAAAGCACTAGTCAGCAGCAGAACTGGTCAGCAGATTGAACAGGACATACTCTACTGGTTTGCAACCATTTCAGTTTTATAGCTATTAAAATAATTAAACTATAATGTAAACTCTGGGCACAGTGCATTTTCGATTGTATGCCTCAATGACTAACAAGCCAGTCCTAATACTTGCTGCATCAGCAGACAAGTCTCTTTGGAATATACTGACTGCTGTGCCAGCATAATACCATGAAATAGGATATTCGGCTAGCATTGCAGACAGATATGTCACTGAAAATAATTATCTAATGTACAAAAATCTATCCTCACCAAAAATTATATTAGTTCAAATTCCCAGTTGCTGTGTGGGAAGGATTATGATGCAACTTTCTATTGGACAGAACCAACTGTATAGGTGTTTTTGACATCGGCGGCTTCATAGATACTGTAGTGAAAAATACATGCTTTTCAAAGTAACAATTGTGTGCAGCATCTAGAAATGTAAAATGCATTGCTCCATTACAATAAATGTTTACAGAACTGTATTATGGCCTAAAGCAAAAATAAAGGTTTTCTACAATAACAAGCTACACGCATGTAACATTTGTTTTGTGCCTTTTACATTCTGTCTTTTAAAATATGTATATATATAAAATAGGTTTTAGTCAGATTATCAATAGAAAAATTAGCAGATCTTACTCAAAATAGTAAAAAATAATTGCCCATTTCAACTAGTCAATTACTTCGCTAGAATTACATCTCCTGGTATATTACTTTAGAAGAAAATATTGATTATAATATAAAAATGCTTCTAGGGCATTTCAAAGGTTGTCTGCCAATTGGTGAATCTGGTTGCATGCTATTTAATTTTAATGTAGACAAACAATTTCAATGTATGTTCTTAGATCTGTTGCTTCAATCTACAAGAAGTACACTACTTAACAAATGAATACAAAAATAGCACCAAAGACTAATTGCTAGGGCTCTACAGTACTTCAGATTCAATCTCCAGAAAGTGTTTTAGGGCTTGAGGGAGTGGAAATGCAGCACCTGTTTACAACACCTTAAAACCACTATGGAATCCCAGGAAATGACCTAGCAACTTTCAAGTGTCACAGTCAAGAGTTATGTTTGTGTCCCCAACTCCAAAGTACCTTTTGGATACTGAATCTGAAGAATTGCTAAAAGTATTTCATGCAACTATTACTACAGACAAATGTAGTAATATTATCAAACTATAATGAAGATGGAGGCAATCACATCAGCTTAAACTGCCTTGGTAAATAAAAATGCCTTGATCAAGCGTGAAAAGATTTGCAGAGTTGGTCCTAGTTGAACTTCCTGTGAGAAAGTGTTACAAAGTCAGCTATCCTCTAGAAAATGTGTTTTGGTGTATTTGAACGTAACATTTTCCTGAAGGTATTTATGGAGCTTATCTGAAGATTTCTAGAAGCAAGAAAAGAAAGATGCCAACTTACATGGATTCTACCCTGTCCAATTTAAAGTTGTAGAAAGAATACATTCACGAATGAAAGTGAATGTATGTGTCCCAAAATAATGTTGCAGGATCCAATCTGGGTTGGTCATCAGAGGTTTAGACTTCTGAGCTTTTGGACTTGTGCTGGAACTCTTCAGAAGTTCCCTGAGGAGGGCTCCAGCATGAGTCCGAAAGCTCGGACACCAAACCTCTGGTCATGATGACCAACCCAGATTGGATCCTGCAGAATACACTCAAATTAGTGATAGTCTCAGGTTCTTTCTAGTGAAGGCAACTACTTATTGGACCAGGTCACAGGTAGAGATAGCTGTTACTACATCAAGCTATTATTGACTAATTTAAGGACTTGATTTACTCCTAATTCTTTGTTTTCAGATTAGCAAGATGTGTGAACTCAACCACAATGGCTTTACATTATGTGAATGGATCAATTATAGCTTGTTCAACAAGCCTTAATTTTAAAAATTCTGGTTTAGCATTATATATGAATTCAACTAAAGTTTCAACTAAATGATTCTTCTAACAATAGTCAACCCCTTCTTCCCATTCACCAATTCTTTTCACAATCCCGTTTATAAAGCTCTTCTGAGTAATGTTCCCTAGGCCAGGGGTCCCCAACCCCCGGTCCATGGAGTGGTATTGGGCCGTGCATGCCAGCAACCGGGCCGCACAAACAAGCAAAGTCCGGGATGCAAGCAGCACACAAAACCACAACCCCTCCGGTCCGCGGAAAAAATCTCTCTCTACATAATCGGTCCCTGGTGCCCAAAAGGTTGGGGACCTCTGCCCTAGACAATGTATTCACTTCTCATTTCTATTGGTTCTATTGTTGATGCTTTTCTTAAAAGGCTATGACATGGTATCTCTCTAAAACAATAGGAGACGAGACTACACCTGAATGTTGAGTAGATTTAGCAGACTAAGTGGCAGAGATGAGTATTAGAGAAAGGTTCTACAAACTAGGATTCAGTAATCCAGAGCTAATCCATCCAAATATTGCCATCTTTAAATTGTGTTCCAGAGAAAATTTCCACAATATACTATCAAATTAAGTTGGTAAATTACCTAGGTCTTGCATTAAAGGAAGACCAGCTGCTTCTAGAGTTCAAGTAGCAAATGTTTAAAATGTTTTTCCATGCGTAACAGCATCACTCAAATGTGTGCTGTCAGCTACCTGAAAAGAATTCTTAGACTATAACCACTATAGCTTTCAGTAAAAATATAGCATTTATTTTATCTATTTTTTTCTTCCTCATTTGATAGTTCTCCATATCAAATATCCAGACCATTTAGATTTATTTTTGTACGTATGAGGTTAAATGTGTGAATATAGTTAGCTGTCACTCAAAACTATTACTGGAAAAGCAATTTCTGTGCTTGTAGAATCATTTATTTCCATCCAGAAAAAATGTGTTTATACAAGTCTCCAGGTTAAGAACGTTCTGCTTAAAGGAAGACCCATAGTTAGGAATGGAGCTTATTGTAATAAAATTCAAGTTAAATACCCAGTGATTCAAGTTAAACGCAAAATAGTTCAAATTCATTTTACAATACTACTTATACAGTATCATACAAAAATACTATTCCTACAAACAAATCTGATTTAAACACAAACCTTGGAAACAGAACTCATTCTTAAATTGGGAACTACCTGTACTTAGGTTATTTATGCTTAATATACTCCATTTATATCAAAAAGGCCAAAATATGACTTCTTCAAGATTTAGACTTCAAGAAGCATATTGAAGGCATATCTAAACCATCAATGATAGCATTTACCTCCTCCCCTCACATATATAAAACATCATTACAAAATCATTTTTGTAATCAGTATATATCAGCACTTTCCCCCCTAAATTAAGTACAGATAGTCCTTGACTTATAACAATTTACTTACTGACCATACAAAGTTACAACAGCACTGAAAAAGTGACTTATGACCGTTTTTCACACTTATGACCGTTGCATCCTCATGGTCACATGATCAAAATTCAGATGCTTGGCAACTGGTTCATATTTATGATGGTTGCTGTGTCCTGGAGTCATGTGATCAGCTTTTGCAACCTTCTGACAAGCAAAATCAATGGGGAAGCCAGATTCACTTAACAACTGTGTTACTAACTTAACAACTGCAATGATTCACTTAATAATTGTGGCAAGAAAGGACGTAAAATGGGTCAAAACTCACTTAACAAATGTCTCACTTAGCAACAAAAGTTTGGGCTCAATTGTGGTTATAAGTTGAGGACTACCTGTATAGCTACAGTATTTGTTTCTTATTCTAACAGAAGAATGTCTTTTTATTTAATATAAAAGATTTTATCTAAATAATTACTTGGCATTTCTACAAAAAAATACCTTTTCTGAGCAGCAGATCTTTTCTCCTGCCAAATATTTATTTCAGACTGTTTTAGGAAGTTCCTTTAGTTTCAAAATAAGTTTATTGAACATCATATTGCAAGACTTTTTGGGCATAGCATTAGCTTCCATTGGAAGATTCAGTCGTACAAATGCAGTCATGCATTAAGAATTACATATAGGTTAGATGGCCCAGCCACCATTCCTCTGTAACTTGTTATATTTCTTTAGTTTATTAAGAGAGGCAGGGGAAATAGTAGTTAAGGCACCAGGCTAGAAAGCAGGAGACCTTGAGTTCAAGACCCACCGTAGCCATGAAAGCCAGCTGGGTGACTTCGAGCCAGTCACTCTCAGCCCAACCAACCTCACAGGGTTGTTGTTGTGGGAAAAACAAGAGGAAGAAGGTGTGTTGGATATCTCACCACCTTGAGTTATTTGTAAAAAATAATAAGGGCAGGATACAAATAAAATCAGGAAATGGACTTCATTTTTTCCTATTATTTATAGGATCCATCATAAATGTATACCAACTTAAAATTAGCATATTCAAGAATGTCAAGAATAGAAACAAAATTGCACCCTTCTTCATACTGTCCAAAATATTAAAAATGTGTGCTATCAGTTTATACTTCCAAGTGATACTAATAGTTTTTAGTAACTAACTCTTCCTTTATTTCTTAATAGCCAGGTTGATATAGTGGTAAAGGTGCTGGACTAGAAATCAGAAAACTCTGAGCTCTAGTCTCAACTTCTGCATAAAAGCCGAATTTTGCTCTCTCTTAGCACAAACCACCTCAGAGGATTGTTGTTGTGGAGAAAACAGGAGGGGGAAGGAGCATTATGCATGCACTGCCACCTTGAGTAACTTATAAACTAATAAAGGCAGTCTAACAATCTAATAAATAAGTTACATTATTCCCACTGCATATCTTCAATAGCAGCATTTTCATCATGGTTTTTGTTTGTCTGAGCTGATACCACTGGAAGCAGTCTCACACAATGCCATCAAAGCTTGCAGAAAACCTCAGAAATATCAGTACACACTAAGATCAGCACATTATCAATAATGATAAAAAAACCAGTCTATCTGAAGACATAGCTAGATTTCCTTTTTGTGTTTTGTGTTTTTTCTACTGCTAATTACAAAGCAATACTAACTCTTTCAATAATATGTAGATACAGTGATACTGTATATTGGCAGGTCAATCCATAGAAAACTGGAAGCATACCCTTAAGGCTATATAGGAAATGTTTTCAGTCTAGCAGAACTACTACCCCTCCCCACCTCACCAAGAATGGCTCATTTGTCTGGTTCATATGTCTATGAAATCATTCGCTTTTACTTTCCCTGAATCCCTGAGCTTCAATTACCTGAGCTTTCCCTTGACCTGCAGTATCATCATCACTTGTTTCCTAGTGGGAGAAAGTCACGCAGCCCTCCACTGTTTCGCATCACTGCCTCTGTGTAAAGTCCTCCAACCCATTCAGGACGGTGGTACCCAACCAAATATTCCCTGTCCTTGTTTCTCCCCGCTTTCCCCCTTTCCTCCTTATAACAGAGAGAAATAGGAAGACAGCTGCAGCTATAGCTACCACCACCAAAGCACTGGGGCACTACGATCTGCCCCCCACCCCATTGAGGTAAGGACAGAGCCACGCTGGCAGAGAAAGAGGGAACATCTTCACCAACCCCTCCCTGATAACCAGACAGAAGGCTAATTGGTATGGATGGCTCCATCGACCATCTCTAGGGATGACTCAACCTGCCTTCTCTTCAGCCCAGCTTGGTGAGCATCTTGCGCGGGGCAGGCTGCGACCACTTGGGGTGGGGAGGCGACGCCCGGCTGCGCTCACCCCCCACCGCAATGGAAAGCCTCTCCGGGCGGCCCCCTGCTCCTTTTATTTCTCCCTCACAGCACCCACCATAGCTGGCAGCTCGCTGCTCCCCGTCCCTACCGGACCGACGCTAGTGTCTCCACAAGCGCAGAGCAGGGCGCTGAGAAAGGGCAGCAGGCGACGGCACCCCCAGGCTGGGGCTCCGCAGCATCCTCGCTGCCTCCGCTCCATAGCGGGGCCCATCCCTGCACCTGCTCAGGCAGGGAGAGCAGGGCCTGGCCGACCGCGCATGCGCCTCGGCCAGAGAGGTGGGATAAGGATGCGATGCAACTCAACCCCGTTCAGTTCTTTGAGGTAATAACAAAAAGTCTTTAAGGGGAGGGAGGAGTTGGGGTGGCGAAAGAGAGGAAGCTATGCCAGCTGGAGTGTGTACAAGAAACTACGGAAAAAGGCTGAATGGGCGCCCGCAGATCTCAGCAACAACAGCAAAAAGAACCGGTTGATTTGAGTAGATGAAAAGTTAACTTGGATATGTGGATTGCGATGGCCAGGAAACCGTTTAGAAGTTGTTGTTTGAAAGTGCGGGCGGCAATACGCAGTTTTTGAATTAATGAAATTGAAACAATCTTGTCCTTCAATCTGCAATGTGGTGAGTTGTACAGGCAAACTCAAACATCAGCTCAGTTCTATGCAGTTATCCTCAACACAAGGGTGCTGTATGCTGTTTGGCTTCCTATCAAGCCCACCTGCTTGGGGCTTCAGCCTCAAAATTCATGATCAACATTTTCAGTACTTTGAAATTGTTAAGAAATTTATTTGTCTCCCAAATGCTCCTAATTATGACAATCATGATAGTAGAGCCATTGAAATAAGTTTAATCATAAAGATTTGCCCCTTCTAGGAAATGAGAAGCTAAAATTAAGTCAAAACATTATCTTATTCCTCTGAGATGCCATGGCATAGTGGCATAGCCATAGATGTTTGCTTTTTTATTATGCATACAGCAAGTAGAAGCCCTTAGCCAACCTTGGCTAACTCTGAAAAAGCTAAACAGTGTCTTTGTTCTTGGAAAGGAGAACTTCATTTTGTGTTGTTGCCACAACTGTCAACTTTCCCCTTCATAGAGTATCACAGGGAATACTGTGGCTTGCATAATTCTATCTAGAGATACATTTGAATAATCTTTTCCATTACTACCATACAAAATGCTGGTTTGTAGCATATTACTTGACTACTGATTCTTTTATTGTTGAGAGGCAATCCTAAAGGCAGAAACTATCAACCACTTTCAATATCTTAACTGTCAATTCCAAGGTTGTTCCAAGGTTCCAGGGTTGTACTGTCCTGTTGTCATTATGGTAGTTTGTTCTTCTTTATATTTAACATTAATCCCATTTGTTCACTGTGCTCCACTTTCCTTACTAGAACTTCATTTCCATTTTCAGCTATCAGTAGTTCATCAGCATAGTGCAGGTTACTGATGTTCCTTCCTCCAAGTTTAGAAACATGCTATTTTGGTAAATATCTTCCTCAATATATATCCAGCATATTGACTGAATAAATAAGAGAGTATTTAGCCCTATATAGATGTGATAGGTATTCATAACTTATTTATTCAAGAATAAAATGTTGAGTTTAAATGCAGATATTCTTAACACAGATATTGTGCTTTAACTCAAAGGCTGACACCATATTATTGCACCCTAAATACTGTATATGTATAACAGTATAAGCTTTTATGGAATAAAATCCACTTCATCTGTTACTTAATAATTGAAAAATAAAAATCAACTAATAATGTGTCATATGAATAATTTTATCATGGATATATCAAATGCCTGTGATAGCACCTTAAATGTTATAACACTTTTTAAGGAGACTCAATAAAGTAAATTCATAAGCATTTTTATAAATAATACAAAATATTTTTCATAAATTATCACCCCATATATATACACATGTACACACACACACACAAACACACATAGGGAGAGAGAGAGAGAGACAACAACTGCACATAAAAGGACCCCAGTCAATTTTTTAAAAGAATAACATATTGGGAGTATAATTGATGTGCAAAATTATGGGCCAACATTTTTCTATAAGATTTTATTTAATTTTGGACATGAAAAATGTCATAATGTCTCTAAACAAATAAAGTAGTATTCCAGGGGGAGATGTATTTGAAGCTGCACCAGCTGCTATTTACATACCGTGTTCCCCGAAAATAAGAGCAGGCCTTATTTTTTTTGGGGGGGGGGGACCAAAAGACCCATTAGGTCTTATTTTCAGGGGATGTCTTATTTTGCGGCCACCCGCCCACTCACTCCCACCATCTGCTTGCCCGCGGCCACAACGGCTTACAGGGCTTCCCAGGGCAGATGCACTTTTTGCCCAGACAGATAAATGATGGAGACTGGAAGCTTCATCTGCTTGCAAATGGGGCCCTTTGAAACGGAGCTGATTGCCCCATTTGCAAGCAGACAAAGCTTCCAGTCTCCATCATTTCTCTGTCCAGGCGAAAAGTGTTTGAGCACCTATGGGGCACTTAGAAATGGAGCGATTTGCTCCATTCCCAAGCGCCCCATAGGTGCCCAAACACTTTTCACCGAGAGGGAGACTGGAAGCTTTGTCTGCTTGCAAATGGGACCCTTTGAAACAGAGCTAATCACTCCATTTAAAAGTACCCCATTTGCAAGCAGACAAAGCTTCCAGTCTCCCTCTGGGTGAAAAGTGCGTGGCGGAGCCAGAGGCATGGGGGGGGAGGCAGGTGATCTAAACATGCTGCACGGCTGCCTGGCTTGTGGGAAGCTTGTGCAACGGCAGCAGCAGGCGGAGGCAGAGGCACAGGGAGGAGGCAGGCGATCCCAACGCGACGCCCACTCTGTCCCGTCTCTCTGCTTGCCCATGGCCGTGCCAGGATTGCCTTTCTCCCCCCCCATGCCTCTGCCTCCGCCTGCTGCCAGTGCCACCGTACAAGCCTCCCATGAGTCTCCTGTGAGCCAGACTGCTATGCAGCACGTCTGGATCGCCTGCCTCTCATCCACCTCTGCCTCTGCGCTTGGACTTACCTGCACTGCGCCAAAGGGCCGGTGGGCTGTGGCTGCTGCCAGACACCATCAGCCCCCGTGTGCTCACTACCTCTTATGCTGGCTATGCCCATCCCCCCAGGTTCTTTTTGGGATAGGGCTTATATTAGGGGTGGCTCTTATTTTGGGGGAAACCCGGTAGGCCTTTAGAATGTTTTGCTGAAATTTGTATTTAGAAAACAGATGAATGTGCTTGCTTGAATGTTGAGATAGATATTGGGTGTAATTTTAATTTTTTTTTAATACTTAAATTTTACTTTAAAACTACTGTAAAACAACCTGCATGTTTAAAGTAATACTGTTTACTTTTAATACATTTTAATGCCATCTTACCAGGCTGTTCCCTTGCAAATATTTCTTAATATGTTACTTCTGAGAGATATTAGTACTTATGTGACTGAGATTGCAACATGTAGTCATGACGAAAATTACATTTGGGCACAGTCAATGGAGTCCATGTTAATGCAAATCCTGGGAAAATGAAATTCCAAGAATGTCAGATTTCCAAATTGATAGTATCTGTAGTCTTCAATGGACAAAGCTCCAGCTATCTTCCTTTTTAGAACATTAATTATAGCATGGGAATTCCTTTCCTTCCTCAATCAATAAGCCACATATTGCACTAAATTGTTTATAGTCAAAAATGATGATTTCCATATTTTGCAAAGTAAGTTTTATGGATTGCCTTACAGAAGCACTTACAATTCCTCTTAGGTGAAGAAGAAAGGCCATCTCTGCAATTCATCCATGCAGTTCTGTGTGCCCATGAAAAGTAACTTGTGAAGGATTCAGAAATTTGCTGCAGCAGTGTGAGAGATGGTACAGAAAGCTGAAGGGATGAACAGCAAAGATTGTGTTCTTGCGTCTCCCTCCACTGGAAAGTTGGCTAGTATTAATCCAACCAGTTTCTAAAATAAAGGCACGTGTTTGTGTTTTGAAAAAAACATAAGATCACAAAACAAATTACAGATGTAATTTTACTTAAGGAAATTCCAGTTTGAGTACGTAAGAAAAAAAATGTATTTTTTTTTTCTGACAAACTTAAACAGAAGGAAATTCCATTTAGGTCCAGTAAATTGGAAAGAGTGATTTTTACTTTTAAACTGCATAGATTCAGATTGAAAGCAAGAGATTGAAAAAATGTAAAGATTTGGAGAGAATGCAAATGGAAGCGACAGTGACAGATGAGACCGCCACAGCAGATACAAGACATTGAAGAGGATTCCACATTGGGCACTAAGGTATTGACTTTTCTATAATCCTAGCCTATGAATTATAAATTGATTTGTGCCTGGAGAACTGTTTTTGACTTTTAGTATAAAAATGAAAAAAAAATGAACTTGTGATTTATGCTTTGATAGACAGGATAGATTTTAGAAAAAAACAATATCACGAAGTAACTTTAGAGAGCGAGGTTAAAATATAATTGTGCTTATAACTGCTGTGAAGAATATCGGAAGTCTCTTGTTTGTATCTTTTTTTTCTAGTTTTCCTTAACCTTTTTCTTGTACTTTTTCCTTTCTTCCTTATTTTATAACTTAGTTTGCATTAGTTTTTATCTTCATTTTTTAAGTTTTAATAAAAATTATATATAAAATGTAACAGGGCTACTTTGCCCTGACAATATCCACCCATCCCATCAATTCAGATAAAGTAGGTGTGCTCCAAACCTTGTTACCATCTTGCAAGAAATAGAAAATCTGTCTTTTCTGTCGCAGCCCCTGCCCTATGGAACATTTTTCCCTTTGAAAGCCTACCCTTTTAACTTCCCAGAAAGCACTCAAGGGCTGGCTTTTCCTTCAAGCACTGGAATAGGGTGAAGTCAAAGTTATATATTATTGTGAGCTGCATTGGGAAGTTTGATTGTGGTGCCAGTTATTTTTATTTTGTTTCTACTGTTTAAATACATTATGCTTTGGTTGTGAGCCACCCAAAGTTTGGTTTTAAGACGGTAGGCAAATATTTTAATTAACTAATTAAAAGTACATAATTTTAAAATTAGTTAATGTTTAAAATTAGTTGAAAATATCACTGAGGCCAACTGAGATTTAAGACAAGTGTAGACATGTGTCTGAATAAGCAAAATGCTAGTAGTTAAAATACCAATACTGACATTCCCTAGTTATTAAGATTATGAAGAAACTGCTATTAATTCATATAATTTCTTTTACCTCATCACCTGCCATCAGTTGTAAAATCAATATAGGATTTATTTTATTAGTTCTGAGACATTTATTCTTGGATAAATGTAGATAAATATATTTTCTGAAAATATTAAGTGCTATGAACATACTGACTAGTTTCCCCTATCAGGTTATATCATAAAGTAATTTGTTTGGTGTTGGCATAGTTGCACGAAATGTACTCATTTGGCTTGATATATGAATCCATCTTTTAAAACACTCTAGTAGGCTGATAAGGAATTTTCCACAATGATGATGATGATGATAACGATAATGATTTATTAAACTTGTATGCTATCCAACTCAATGTCTATGTGAATATTTCAAATTACATGTAGAACAAGAGAGTTTGAAATGTGTAGTTAATTTTAAAAGTCTTTTTTAAGATTCCATGTCTATATTTTCACCCAGTGTAACTTCATAAATTTACTACAATTCATTTATTTTGATTTAGGAATTACCCAACTTCCAAAGGACTCTGGGAGGCTCATAATATAACAAATAAAAGTACAATAAACTTTTTAGGAAATACATAAAGAGACAAGTGCTGCAAAGGGGGTGGCAGTTCACTGTTCTGAAGAAAGTCTTTGATGACATCTTAAAATAATATAGCTTGGATGTAGATTGTCAAAAGAAGTCATTATATGCTAAAGAAAGAGGAATATTTTTGTTGTTTCACTGCATAACTTGTTTTTGGAAAGAACAGTATTCCTTTGCTTTTTATACCTTAATCATTCCAATATGTCTGTGTGTGTAATATTTTTTTGTTCCATTCAGTTGTGTTCGATTTTTAGAGACTGCATTTTCAATTTAGCAACATTGTTCTGACAAGAATCGAAAGTGTATTACTGATATTAAATATCTTTATAGATAGGAAGAGTGTAACCTCTTAGAAGAAAATATGAAAGATGCAAAATAAACAAAATCTTAAATATCTGCTCCAAGCTCAGCACACTGTTTGTCTGATATGTGATTTGCTAATGATTCTATGATGTCAAGTAGAAGAGGTTGACTGAGAGACCGAAGATTTGGCAGCTTGGATACCTTCAACAGATGAGATAAAGGGAAAATGGTTAGTTATTACCATGAATCCAGTAATATGTTTTGTACAAATTAATATTTTATTTTTTCAACTAAGAATAATGAACCTAATCGTAATACAGAAAACTAATGTAATGGAACATGTTTTTCCTTCCATGAAACAAGCAAGTTTAGCAATAATGAGAAGACACAGTTAACATTTAAGATTTTCCATTGCTTTGTTCTAGCTCTCATTTCTGCAAGATGTAGCTTTTGAAAACTAGTGATGAGATTCTTGAAAAAAATCAATAGAAAAGACGTTTAAACAATGGCTTTTAACAGATGAAATCTTAAAATATTAACATGTTTATAGTGCTTAAAAATTTAAATAATTAAAAATATAGCTAAAATATAATAAATCCAATCTCCAAAGCCAATTTCTAATTTTAAAAGGGAAATATAGTTTGGATTTAGTAGGAAAATTTCTTGATGACTTCCCAAATATCAGTCAATCTGTGTATTATTACAGAATATTTCTACAAGTATAGCCTTGTAGAACTGCATTGCAACCAACCTGAAAAAAAAAGTAATAATAAATATGGCTTCCAATTGATCCTATTGTAGTTAAATGCTGTATCTTTCTTTAGCCCGAATAGACTTGTGCTATGGATTTTGTATTATTTTCCCTCTGATCATATAACTTGTCTATGCTATATCACAACCATTACATTTCAAGGTCAAATTTTATACACTGCATAGCTGGACAAAGATAGGAAGAGCTGTTATTAATGAAACATAGGAGCCCTTCCTATCTTTGTTCAGCTATGCAAAGTATAAAAATTGACCTTGAAATGTAATGATTATGATATTGCATAGATGAGTTATGCTACTGTAAGAGTTGCTATTATTGAAACATAAAGGGGTGCAGTGGTGCAGCGGCTTAAAGACATGGATTTGTGAGCCAGAGATGGTCAGCATTCCAGTGGTTCAAGCCCACAGGACCACCTGGTGGAGTGAGCTCCCATCATTTGCTTCTAGCTTCTGCCAACCTAACAGTTTGAAAGCATGTAAAAATGCAAGAAGATAAAAAGGTACCACTTTGGTGGGAAAAACTAGCGATGTTTCATGCAGAAGCTGGTGCCAGACCTGCTTAGATGAGAGGTGAGATCGGCAGAAGAAAGTCAGATGACCTGACATCCCCCCCAAACATTGCAAGCCAGCATGTACTGTGGATAGCACACATGCATGAACAAAATGAATTACGGTAACAATCTTAGGCTACCAAAACTACTCTGTGATTAAAAAGCACTGTAGGCTTCCTTGGCTATGTACACCATACACTAAAAAAAAGAAAAGAAACATATAACTAAACTCTTCTTGGATTCTCTAGAATTAATTTCACACTTGTAAACAATGTAAATGTAATATATAATTTAATTATAATACGGTCTTAATTGTAGGACACGTATTCTTCTTATAAATAATTAAATATAAATATTATACACATACACTTATATGTATCAATATATTACAAGGCCAATACTAACAGAAGAATGAAGAACAGGAAACATTTAAAGGGAGACATTGGGTAAGGAACACTGAAGATTAATCAAGGCAGATTAAAAATGCATAGCAAACAATCCAAAGGGAGCAACAAGAATGAAAATGAGGACTACCTTAAGCTGTTTTCAACCATGGCAGTGAAAGAGGACAGCAGATGCCCAGAACCCCAGAAAACATCCAACCAACCTTGGTGAACTGGTGAACAATGATATATAGGCAGTGTCTCTTCATGTCCAGTGCCTGGGTCCTGTCAGCTGCCTCTAAAATCTGAAGAAAAAAAAAATACAAGTTTCTTGCATCAAAAACACTCTATAAGCTAAGGGTTGTGTCTAGTGAAGAAAGGAAAACAGAGCTTTACCAGTGTTATTTTTTGCTGAGAAAAAAATAGCCACTTGTGGAATTGTGCCATGTGACCCAGCAACGGAGCAACCTGTGCTACTCGACTTTCTGAGCTCTAGAGATCTTCAATTAGTACGTGAGTGATCAGTGACAGAGTGGGGAGGCAAGTGTGGAACCCAATGGGTTGGCAAAGCAGGCCCAGTGCCTGTGGGGACCCAGCAGGGCAGAATGGGGTAGATGCTGCAGCATCTACAGTTAGTGGTTAAGAGCGAATGAGTGCAGGAGTGACACCGTGGAAATAACTTCAGGACTGAGTCATAAGTATCTTTTAGGTGGTCTGTTGTAACTTTGAACGGTTGCTAAGTGACCAGTCATAAATCAAGGACTACCTATATTTCCAACAAGTGCCATATGCCTATAGATATTCTCCAAACCATATTTTGCTTTCAAATCAAATCTCTTTACAGCCTTACTAAATACACATATAACAAACTTTACAGAAGTTTAGCATCCTTGAGCTTCATAAAAACATAGAACCAGATAGTGAATATGCATCATTTTGAACGGCAGGGTCTAGTTTAATGACTTATCAGCTTTACACTATTGGGGAAATATATGATGGCTCTGGTCTCCCAGGGATTCTTCAGAGCATGGGGACATTCAGATATTGAGATTTGTCCTATATAATCTGAAATCATCTGGTGGTTTGCCAATTGGCCATTTTCCATGATTTGATATGATTCATATGAATGAAAGGGGACTGCACTATTATAACCCACACAATGTATAATTTACCTTCCATTCTTGCATAAAACCAGTAAAGAAAAAATGGAATTGGTAATTCACTACAATTAAATATTTAGAAATATTTAATGAATGAACCACATTTTTCCTAATTAGGACATATGGATATTCTTTATCATCATTGTTTTAAGATATATTAAATATTTGTATATTACATTTTTTTGTAATATATTTTTTGTAATCAATAATTGCAAAAAAGGAATGCACTGAACTCTATATTGACCATGGAGATAGGTAGACCATAGAGAGAGATAAATCTAGAAACCAATCAGACCATACAGTCCTATCTTGCAAACTCTGCAGTACTTATTTTTGGAACTTTCAACTGATTACTCCCTAGAAAAAATATATTGAGATAATTACAATTAGTTCCAAATTGATTCATTAGTAACAATTACCTGAAGCACATTTTCCACAGTGACATTCATTTCCAGATTCTGCTTGCAATATGCTTGAAGACGATTATTATAGAACCCATAATAATAAGGGGCAGCAAAGAGGTAGCTAAAAAAAGCAGTTAAAGAGAATTCGTGTTTCGTATTATAAGGATACAAGTACCATAAACCGAAGCAGAATAGCAATAAGGACAAACAAAGATTTGACCTCTGCTTATATTCTCTCTAGTGTGTTATTGTTATAATTGCAGCTGGATAATTGAAAATTATCTTTGGCTTTGGGCCATGCACATTGCTGCCATTTCAGCTATATTATATGTGCAGCAGCTGTTTCCCAATTCTCCATGAACTCAAATATACAGAAAGGAAATGGTGTAAGCAAAATAAAAACCCAGAATTGATGTGTTGGTAGAAGATTATTTCTTATGATGAGCCACCAACAATCTATTTCCTTGCCTGAGGAATTTTAATCTGCAGAGTGGAAAATTAGTGGACTGGTTCTAGATCTGACTGTGATGCTTCTTCTATTTTCAGTAGGAATCAGAATCTACTAGAAGTGGATTTTCAGGAGACAAAGAGCTTTCCAACAGGAAGAACAATGAAAATATGGGGGCTCCATTTCCTTCCTGCAACTATTGAGTGTTTTAAAGCAGGGGTCCCTAATCCCTAGTCTGTGGACTGGTACCGGGCTGCGGCATGCCAGCAACTGGTCCGCACAAACAAGCAAAGCCCCATCCGTGGAATGTAGGAAGCACACAAAACCAGTCTGTGGAAAAACCTTTCTCCACAGAACCAGTCCCTGGTGCCCAAAAGGTCGATGACCTCTGTTTTAAAGCTATCAAGTCTTAGTAGACTAGGGACAAGTTGACAGGAAAAAAGATCCTGTTATTAACTTTGGAGTTAACATTTATAAAACAGGATCTCTATAGTAAATATTTATTTGTCCCCTTCTATTCTATCCTACAAGACTCACAGAATCCCTATTCAGGATATTTATTACCAAATATTATAAGTTAACCTGTATATAATTCTGCATCCAGAGTTGTACAAAATGAGCCACAGGATAGTCTCTTAAGCGTTGGGTATAATCCCTAGAGATTTTAAAGTTGCAATTTTGAATGTAATGAAAGGGAAAAATAGTAAAAAAAAAATCTGGAGAGTATTAAGTTACCTGTAATTACTGTGGGTTTTGTCCTAGCACCACTCATTTTGGTTTGTAGTCCCTGGCATATGGCAAGAGAGTGCCCTCAGCTAGAAAACACTAAGCATCTCTGTTGTAATATCTAACATGAGTAACATATTAAACCAGATAAAGGATACAGGGAATCTTCAGGAGGCATGTTCACTTCACCATAATAAATATATCGTAGCATAGATTCAAATGCTTGTTTGCTTGGCACCATCTCACCAATTGAAATATTAACTTGGCCATCTTCTGGCATAAAAGAACGAAACATGGCTTCAAAGTAACTGGGGGGGGGGGAGGAAGAAACAGATTGTGTCACTGGTTGGTTGTTCAACAAATAAAATAAAGAGAAGAGAATGAAATACTGGAGCATTTTTAAATGCTTCTTTAAAAATTTTGTTTCTCAAATGCAACCAATTTACAGTGTTTTTAAACTTACAAGGGTTTTATACAATATTATTCATACTCCCCATACAGATGGGAAGCTCAGAAACATGCATGAATGAATGGATGGATGAATAAATAATAAATTTAAATAAATAAAATTATTCAACATTTCTTATCAAACATTTCTCTTTTTCACTGTATTTTTAATGTATGGTACAGGAGGGCAGCCTGATATATATATATATCAATAAAAGCTCTGCATTCAAAATATTGATGTCTCCTTCTGTTCAGAGTAGCTGGGAGTCATGCAAGCTTCAGCCTAATTTTTATCTTACAATAAAAAGAAGTCAAAATAAGAAATTATATTTTAACATCTGTATAATTTTGTACAATGGATTATTAAAATGTAAAACATACCTAGATCGGGCTGCAAGAATAGCTTTATGAGCTGGTCTTGGATGACCATCTAATAGTAGAATGATATCACAGAATTCTAGACCAGCACCTTCCAAATAGGCTTTCATATCCTGAATCAATGAGGTTCCTGCACAGGAACATAAGACGTTAAAAATTATTGACTTAATTATATCAGAACAGCTAGAAATGACTTGCAATTATGTACGGTATCCACCTTTTCAGTGAAATACAATGCCATAGGAAGATCAATAGGAATTTTGCAATATTTGATAATCTAAGGTACCAAATTCCCCAAGTCAAGTTACTAGACATGTTCATGTAGTTTTCTTGGCAACAATGTAGAACTGATTTGCAATTGCCTTCTACCAGGAAGATTTTTTTTCAATTTCTCTGTTTCCCTGAATCGTTTTTTTAAAGCCAAAGTAAGCTACAAGGTATTTTTGTATTCTTTCTAAATTCTGAGACAACAAATTGATTAGCTAAGGAAAATAGTTAACAGATACGAATTACTGCAGAGTAGAGTTACAAGCTGAACATCAGAAATCTAATACCTGGGGAAAGTTTGAAAAATTTTAATTGGCAAAATATTAATTACTTCTCATAGTGATAAGCTTTTTTTCATCCCAAGCAAACTGATCATAATCAGCAGTGTCAGAGATTAGCACATATACTTGGAAAATATAATTGGATATATGAAAAACACATTTTCATTTTTTCCTCCTACAGAATGACCAAAGGATTGTCATTATCACCCTGCAAAATGCTGTGGCTTTAAATTTAAAGAGAACACCATATCAGTTTTAGCAATAAGAGGCAGTTAGACAAGCTATGTACATGTAGGTGCTACTACAGGTATTCCTTAACTTATTACCATTTTTAAGGAAAGTTTGAAGTTTTGATGGCACTGAAAAAAGTGAGTTATGTCTTCAAATTTATGGTCCTATAGTCCCATGATTGCAATTCAGGCACTTAGCAAGCAACTCACATTTACAACAGTTGCAGTGTCTTGCAGTCATCTTAACCCTTCCCAGCTGGCTTCCGACAACAAAGTCAATGGGGGAAGTCAAATTCATTTAACAACTGCATGATTCACTTATCAGCTACATGATTTGCTAAACAACTGCGGTAACGTAAAATCAGGTCTGGTCACATGATGACTCACTTAATGACTGCATCACTTAGAGACCAAAAGTCAAGGACTACCTATAGTATATAATGAATGTTGTTTAGCTTACACTTTGTAGAACAGCTGTACTATAATTCAGTTCATTTATCTGAGACAGTAATGGGAGGTTAAAAATGAAGACATCTTTCTCCAAACATTATCCTTTATTGGTTAGGTCATCATAAGATCTAGAATCATCCATCTTTTTTCCCCACCTACAAAATTATGTAGAATCTTACTTATGATTTCAAATTCATTTTATTTCAAAACTGAACATTTATGGATTTTAATTCTATCTTGTACTCCAGACGTCTATAATTTATACACAGACTGTAGCGTGAAAACAATAGTTCATTTTGGATGGAAGATACATTACCAATATCAAGAGGCTGATCAGAATGTGTTCGAAATGGAGGTTGCTGTTTTCTTCGTACTATCTCTACTATCAAAGCTGAAGAAAGGTGTTCAAATTCTTTCATCATTATTACCTGATTAAAGTGTGATTCTTTTACCACAAAATTCAGACAGTGTTCCTAAAAAAAAAAGCATATGTGTGCATATGAGTACATATACATAGCCTTACACTGTAAGAAAATCATGTTTGGAACATTTTTTCTACAATTTCAAACAATTGTAGAAAAATTCTACAATATAATAGAATAAAAATTCTACAATATAGTAAAGTATAAATGATCGGTTTCACAAGCATTACAGTTAACTCTGCAATATTTATAGAAGCTAATTCTGAAAGATTCAAATTCAGAAATTACACAGACAGTTTATCTCTTTTCCTTTGATTCTTGCCAATGTTCTTTAACAGAGTATCTCTAAATAGGGAAAATATTGGCTTGCATACCTTCTCCTTTAGTTGCAACACCTACTTTTCTATTTTATTTAACCAATAGGATCAGGTCCATTTACTTTTTATTTTCCAATAGAGCTGGAATCTGCCTTAAATAATTAAAGTTTGCATAGTTTACAGATACATGAACAATGGAAAAAAGCTGAAACACAGGCAAGAATGGGTGGTTTCATTCAAGAAAAGTACTTGAAAATTGATTGCCTGCTACCAGAATTTTCAAGTTAGTTTAAAATGAAAGTTTTATATATGAAAATTCATTAATGCTACATGCACACGTGCCTGCGCGCACGCACACACACACACCTTGGAAGTGGTTTGCCATTGCCTACTTCCTAACACTAACAGACAGTGACTGACCCATAGTCATGCTGCTGGCTTTATGCCCAAGGCAGAACTAGAACTCACAATCTCCTGATTTCTAGCCAGTGCTTTAACCACAGGTTATAATTTTCCAAAAAACCTACCTTCAGCTGATCCAGCTGAAGTTTGTTTGCATTTTCACATACAACAAGTACATTCTGCAGATCTACTGAAGCCTCAATGTATTGGACACAGAGTTGTTCCAGTCGGGATAGTTTGAAGTTAAGTGCCAACTTGTACACATCCATGATGAGCAGAACATCTTGCACATGCCCTATGCAACAATAACAAAAAAATAAATTCATTGCACATATTGCAAAGAATGTGACAGGTGAGAAAGCAGGCAGGAAAGAAAATTATTTGATTCCCAATATTAATATTGCAATAATGAGGCTCTAAAGGCCTATATTAAAATCCTGTTAAAGCATGCATGTTCCTTTATGTTAAGAAATGCAATACAGAGCAATAAAATACAAAAAGATGAAAACATTGCGATGGAAGACAAGAGATATCTGTATCCCCTGAGTTCAGGTAGACTTTGACCTATGACTGCAATGGAGCCTGCCCATTACAATTCTAAGTTGTGGCAGTCATTAATACTCACCTAATTGCCTCACTTAATGACCACAATCCCTGCATTCCCTGTTGTGGTCATTAAATGACAGTGCAGGTCATTAGTGTAGCACAGGGTATCTCATCGGGTGGTGGAGGACCTGGGAGGCCAGGGTCTGCACTGCAGCATCTTTCGGTGCTCTCTCTAAACTCTTCTTGGATTTTTGGCTCCCTCTCGTCTCTGGGGGCTGGCTAAAAGATCTGCCTGCCAAAGGATTTCAGCTCCTCTGGCATTGGAAAGGATCTCCTTCAGCTCTGTTCCTGCACCCCACCGAAGGAGTTCAGCTTTTCTCGATAGGCAGCTCTTTCAGCCAACCCCGAGAGGGAAGTCAGCAGAGAAGACTGCAGATGACAATCACATGAACACATGGAGTTTGGCAACTAGTTTTAAGTCCGAACAGGTTGTCAAGGATCCTGATTGTGATCGTGTGACTGTGGGGATAAGGGTGCAACATTTTGCAACATGTAGAAATGCTTTGTGGGTCATAAAGCATTCTTTCTGAGGCTGTTGTAATTCTGTACCACCATTAAACAAATGGTTGTAAGTCAAACACTATCTTTATTCTGATCAGTAGTAGTTCTCTAGATTCCTGGTCACAATAAAGGTCTTGCAAGATGAATCTTTAAGCTGGACAGCTACTAGCTTAATCTAGAAACACTGGCCTATAAAGCACATGTTCTGCTACTGCATATAGGCTTTTAAAAATTATCGTTTAAAAATCTGATCACAAAATTCTGCTCTGTAAGTAGGCTACTTGCTTGGGGAACACAAACAGGGAGGGATAATAAGAAGTGATAAAATAACTACTTTGCTCAAGCCTTTACCTAAACGCTTTTCCTGTTCAAGAGTATAATATAGGAAAGCATTTGGCTTATTATCTCCTGGACAGTCATTGCCCTCTCCCTTTCTTTCCTTTTTCTTCTTCCTATTCCTTGGTATTCCATCTCCCTTTAAGCTCAAAGGTACAAATTCTCAACACATCTCCGCTGAGAATTAATAGCCTCAATATTCAGTCTGCTGCTGGAGGTTCTTAAATATTTTTTAGGATTTTCTTGAAGAACTTTAGGAATTTAAGGTTCTTAAATATTTCCTACAAATACTGTATTTCTTGTAATGTTAGGAAAAGGCACCTTTCAATGGGCAGCTATTACCCCTGATTGCTGAGGATTTCTAATGCACATTTTGCTCAAAGTTCCAGAAATCATGTTGGGAACACGTCAGAAGCACAGCCATATTCTGATCTTTTCTGTGACAGACAGGCATAAGCGTATTAAAATTTGCTGCAGATGGCAATCACATGAAATTTGCATATGGTTTAGGTATCCTAAGCCTCTGTCATTAGTCACATTTGTTTTTTTCTTTCTTAGAAAGATGAATCCCAGAAAGAGACAGAGAAAATATGCACTACTTTTCTTAGGAAGCAATTCTACTATTCTACCTTTGCGTGGGTATTTGATTTTGTCTGTGTAAAGGAACTGCATGAGCACTTCAAAGGGCTGAGCTTCCGCTTCCCGGATTGTCACTTCCAGCAGCGGCTGTAGACGACCCATCTTTACATTGTTTCCTGCCATTTCCTTTTGGGGCATGTCTTGTCCTTCCTCATTAACCTCTTGCTTAGATTTCTAATAAAGAGAAGGAAAAGTTAGGGTTAAGGTTATCTAAAAGTTAGGCTTATCTAAATTTTACAAAAATAAATAAACAAAAGTCAAGCCAAATAATGCTGCAAAATGAAGCAGTTACACGGTTATTTATATAGCCCTGCATGTACATAAGTACTAAATAAATTTGCCATTATTTTTGCTTTACCTGGTTATTAAAATTAAGGTATATTCTAATACAAATGGCAAACTAAATCTAATGACAGTATACCCAAATGTTACATCCTGCTGTAGGTACTGAAAAAAGAAATCATCCATCGCTTCTAGATTACTTTTTAATTGAATGCCATTGGATTAATCATATGACAGGTTCGACTAGTTAACATGAAAGCACCTATTTGCAGCTCTTTCCCTAATACCTAAATAATATTAGTGGCCTGTGACCCTCCTATCCATTTGTTTCAAGTTAAGTATGTATCAAAATATACTGTGAATGGAGTTAATGACAGAACATAATCATTAAACTTTAGCTAAACCATGGCAATGTTCTCTAGTTAATTCCAGTAGTAATATCCTTTGTTGTATGCTTGTTACAGTAATATATTGCTATAAACAAATCACAAACAAATGGTTTGATGAACTTATTCTTGGAGAGGAGAGCCGATTGCTGCAAACAAACATATTTATTCTAACTTATTTTTATGGTTAAATATTCAATAATTTACATGTTGGCCTCATTTACCCCAGAAGATAAATTGGAAAATGGGGATCCAATAAGTATTTGTAATAAATCATACCTGTTTCAGCCTTTCTTTTGCCTGTGTAATTTTCTTCCTGAGCCATTTACAGCGAGCTGTGACAATAGCTGCATGCCCTCGGACCCTCTCTTCTTTCTGTCAGCAATAGGGAGACAGCATGGAAAAAGAATAGCAGGATTTTACTGATCACTGAACCCTAAAAAATTCTCTATATTGGAAATTTAGCCAGTTTTTGAGTAAAAAATACATTGTTTATTTTTATTGAAAAAGACTGATTACAATTATTAATTCACTATGAATGGTCATTTGGGCAATCACTCATATAGGATCTGTATCTGCACAAGATCTATTTTAGGAAGCTTCTACAACTGTGAAAGAATTCTGAAAGAGTATCCTCCCTATTTTCAAGAGGACTAATTCTATTCAGTTCTCATCTAATACAGCAGCAATAAAATTGAAGCAAACTAGAGAAATGATGAATAAAAACCTGCAATGCAGTAGCCTGTGTGAATATAAAACCACTTGAACTCTAAACATATAGAGAAACAATTTGCTTTTCTTTATGTTCTCTGATAATTATGGATAGGGGCTGAAAGAAAAATTCACTTTTCCAGTGGATGAACAGATATTACAAAGGAAATGAGTACTATATAGGCTGAGAGTATATAGCAAACCAATAAGACAGTTCATCTATGGTATGTATATAAGCAGTAACTATCTCATTGACATTCTTCTGGAATCAAGATTGATAATAACTATATTGCCACTGGAGAAGTATCTGTTCTTAAGGTTCTGAAAACCGCTATCTTTAGCTGTTTATTCATGTCTCAAAAGCAGAGATGACAATAAAACACATTTTTCACTTTCTCATCTTTCTTTTAAGCATTAGAAAAAATTCCCTAATACAGGGATCCCCAACCCCTGGGCCGTGTGTACATGTGCACATAGCTCAACTTGCGTAAGTTGAGCTGTATGCGCATGCATGTGCCGCCAGCCTGCCACTCGCGCAAGTTGAGCTGTGCACACGTGTGCACAGGCCTGCTCTTCACACGGCCCGGTTCCCCTCTCTTCCTCCCAGCCGGGCTGCAAAGCCGCAAAGGTTGGGGATCACTGCCCTAATAAGAGGAGCTGTGAAGCAATAGAACAGACTGTTTTAGTTGTGAACTCAGGTTCACTACATGCATTTTAGCAGAAGTTAGAAGTCTGTCTGTTTGGTATGCCATTGTAACATTTTGCATGATAAATCTTACACTGATCAAGAACTTGGAGGTGATCTCCAAGATTAAATATCAACACTGACTTTATGTTTCTATATCACACTGGAATTTATACCACCAATTCGTTCTTGCTCTCCAATGTTATTACACACTTGCATAGACTAAGTACAGTGCAACTTTTCTTTATCAAAATAATAGGGAAATCAAATACAGCATGGCCTCTGGAAATCTTTCCAAGCCTCTAATCAGCAGTTAATACAACCATATTGACAAATAACAGACGAAGTACATAGTATATAGATAATGGATGATGTAGACATATATTTCCTGTGTAGAAAACTTTTCAGCCAAGTCATTAGAATTCACTTACCTCCCCAAGCACAAATTCTAGATCACTGAACTGCCTGTTTTCCCATAGTCTTCCATAGTCATCATGTAAAGTACATTTTGGATAGCAAGAAAACTGAAATCAAGAGTTATTGCTATGTTACAGTCTGAAATGGGAAGTTTTATTGCTACGAACCATAGTTTGGCATGAACAGATTACATAAGTGTTATTAACTTTTTATGTCATTGAACCAATATAATGGTCCATTATTTAGAAGATTTAACTCCATTTGCTCTACAACATTTTCATAAGAAATAGTAGAATGAAAAACTTTAACCTAATTAATTTATGCATACATACATACATATTCATATTATTTCCTCTTAGATCAGGAAATGTTATGCAGAATACAGAAAATGGGCAATAAATAGTATGAGAAAGAAACTAATGGTATGAGATAAGATAAAGGGAAGGAAATAGTAGCGTAGGTGGTTTCTTGAAACACAACCATAAGGAGGCAACTCTACACGGAAAAGTTATATATATGAAATATTAGAAATTTACAGCACAAACTGTTCAGAAGACCCAGGAATAAAATTAGAGAGCTTGCAATGTCAGAAACTACTCAATTTTACACAAAAAGAAAAATGGTCTGAAAAGTGGTGGGAGAACACAAGTTCAAATATGAAATCACATCAGCTGGATTCTAAATTTCTATGAATGAAAATAACTCTGCTAGATCTTGATGCTTCCTTAGTGTAATAACTTTATACTTTAACTTGTTTCTGTGACAAGTTAACATTGCTCTCAACCTGTACATCAGATCTCAACTAGCTAAAGACAGAAGGAAACATTTCCATTATATTCCATAAAAAAGATTTTTTAATGTTTATATATCTCCCTACAACTCAATATAAGATGTAGCAGTCTCTTCCTGATCAAAAGGTAATGCTCCAAAACAGAATTCTATGAACACAATATCAATAGTGCTGACATTAATTGATTTATTATTATTATTCCTGAGGCAAATACTAAACACTAAAAAATATTTTAAAAGTTGTTCACTGTCAAAATTTAAAGTAATAACCCTTATCTTCTTATATTAATTGATGACCAATGCTTTCAATATATTACCTGAAATCTATACATTTCTCCACTTCTGATGTTATTGTCCACTGTCCCGCCAAAGATATACATGGCATCACAGATAACAGCTGCAGCATGGAAGAGTCTTCCAGTTGGTAACTAGAAACAAAGAATGCAAAATATTCCCTTTACAAATATTGCAGTGCACAACCTCAAACTCAGTTTTCTTCACTGGTGCTCTGTAACCAATATTTTCTGGGTCTAAAATCAGTTTTCAAGGCCTAAGATTCAACACAACTGTGTGGGAAATACAGCACATATGCTGAGCCATTATCATATATAGATATACTATGTACTGGTCAGTTCATACTTAAAAAGGATAGTGTCTTTTTAATACAAAGAAAACCAAGGAAAATTGTCAGATCCTTAATATCTTACTAGTCATAAGAAAGAGTAGATATATCCCCTATGGGTGAAGCTCTCACTTTGTTTACCACTTCACAATGCTCCACCTCTCACCAATAGACTAGCTGTGATTTAAATGCCCTTTTTACCCAGGAACAGCCCCAATCAAACACATATACACTCCACACATTGCATAGCATCCATTTCCTTAATGGATCTGAGAAGCTTACAAAAGTGCAATAAAATAACAAACATTAAAACAAGACATAAAAAACTAAACTAAAAATTTAACATATTCAGCATTAAAACTCTAAAATGTTAAAGGGCCTGAGTGAATATTTTTATTCCCTTCCTAAGCTGTAACATAATCTTTTTTCAATTCTAGTGGTAATTTGTTCCATGTTTAATAACAGCCTTTATACTATTTTTATTATTTCTTTTTCCTTATAATTCTTTCTCTCATATATGAAATCTATTTGTTAAATCAGAGATTTTGCAAAGATAATTAAAGGAAATTAATTATATTCTTACCTCACTATCTGGACTTGGATGGATAACTTCCCATGTCTGAGAGTCAACATCATAGCAATGAAGTTCATTAGGCAATGTATTGTCTGCAGCACCACCAAACACATATAAATGGCGATCAAAAGCAACCATTGTGTGACCATATCTCCTTTGGGGAGGAGGTGGAGATCCCCGCAGTAAGTGTTCGGTAGGGATTCGTGTCCAACTGATATTTTAAAAAACAAACAGTATTTATTAATTGAATTTTTAGAGTTTCATTTTCTAAACCAGGAATACACTAAGCTGCATCCAGGCCCAACAACTCCTCCAACAATTGTCACGCTTCACAGAAAGGAAAATTATTATAATAATGATTTTATAATTATTATAAAATTATAATTATTAAATAATTGAATAATAATAATAAACTGTAAAGCTAAATCCATGTAGGTCTATTGCTTTAATATATATAACAACAGAAATACAGAAGTAATCAGTATTATTTCAATTAAACTAAATGCTATAGTCTACTCCAGTGGCCCAGTTTGATATTGCAATTAATAAGCCACTGGACTGGAAACTGGGAGACTGAGTTCTAGTCCCACAGAAGCACAAAGGCAGATGGGCGACCTTGGGCCTATCACTCTCTCATACCCTAGGAAGAAAGCAATGGCAAGCTACTTCCAAAAACTCTTGCCAAGAAAAGTGCAGGGGATTGTCCAGGCAGTCATCAGGAGTCAAAAACAGAAGTCAAAAACAGAATTGAAGGCACACACACACACACACACACACACCTCAGAGCCCTCTCCTGGTTTTCATTTTCAGTAGCATTTTCTTCAATGTTTCCACTGAACTTTATTTCCCTCAGAACTGACAATTTTCTCCTGGGTATACCTTATAGAAATGTATTTATTTATTAAACATATTTCTATGCTATTACAATCAAAATGACTCTTGGCATATTACAAAGAAAAAAAATATAATGTAAGATATAGAACAAAAATAAAAACACAATGGCATTACAACAATACAAAGAAGTTACAATAAAAAGATGGCAACATCAGATAAAATCAGGGGAATGCTTTCCAAATCAATTTTCAAGAACTTTTGAATTTAAATTACAGTAAACATTTCTATCTCCTTCATGGATTACTGCCTTGTCGTGGCGAAGGGGCTTGTGTAGCTCAATGAAGCTATGAGCTATGCCGTGCAGGGCCACCCAAGACGGACAGGTCATAGCAGAGAGTTCTGACAAAATGTGATCCACTGGAGAAGGAAATGGCAACCCACTCCAGTATCTTTGCCATGAAAAACCCCATGGACAGTACTAAAAGGCAAAAAGATATGATGCTGGAAGATGAGCCCCTCAGGTCGGAAGGTGTCCAATATGCTACTGGGGAAGAGCAGAGGGCTAGTACTAGTAGCACCAGAAAGAGTGAAGCGACTGGGCCAAAGCCGAAAGGACGCTCAGCTGTGGATGCATTTGGTGGTGAAAGGAAAGTCCGATGCTGTAAAGATTTTTTCTCCATAGGAACCTGGAATGTAAGATCCATGAATCAAGGCAAACTGGACGTGGTCAAACAAGAGATGACAAGACTGAACATCGACATCTTAGGAATCAGCGAACTAAAATGGACAGGAATGGGTGAATTTAATTCAGAGGACCATCAGGTACACTACTGCGGGCAAGAATCCCACAGAAGAAATGGAGTAGCCTTCATAGTCAATAAAAGAGTAGGAAAAGCAATACTGGGATACAATCCCCAAAATGACAGAATGATCTCAATGCGAATCCAAGGCAAACCATTCAATATCACAGTAGTCCAAGTATATGCCCCAACCACTGGTGCTGAAGAGGATGAAATTGACTGGTTCTATGAAGCCCTACAGCACCTTATAGAATCAACACCAAAAAATGATGTCCTTATCATCATGGGGGATTGGAATGCTAAAGTAGGAAGTCAAAAGATAACTGGAATAACAGGCAAGTTTGGCCTTGGAGTACAAAATGAAGCAGGGCACAGGCTGATAGAATTTTGTCAAGAAAATACGATGGTCATAGCAAACACTCTTTTCCAACAACCCAAGAGACGGCTCTACACATGGACATCACTAGACGGTCAACACAGAAATCAGATTGACCATGTCATTCAGGTATGAACTAAATCATATCCCTGATGAATATACAGTAGAGGTGACAAATAGATTTAAGGAATTAGATCTGATAGACAGAGTGTCTGAAGAACTATGGATGGAGGTTCGCAGCATTGTACAAGAGGTAGCAACTAAAACCATCCCAAAGAAAAAGAAATGCAAGAAAGCAAAATGGCTGTCTGAGGAAGCTTTGCAAATAGCTGAGGAAAGAAGGGAAGCGAAAGGCAAGGGAGAAAGAGAAAGATACACCCAATTGAATGCAGAATTCCAGAGAATAGCTAGAAGAGATAAGAATGCCTTCTTAAATGAACAGTGCAAAGAAATAGAAGAAAACAATAGAATAGGGAGAACCAGAGATCTCTTCAAGAAAATTGGAGATACGAAGGGAACGTTTCATGCAAAGATGGGCATGATAAAAGACCAAAATGGCAGGGACCTAACAGAGGCAGAAGAGATTAAGAAGAGGTGGCAAAATTACACAGAAGAACTATAGAAGAACGAGCTTAGCATCCCTGATAACCACGATGGGGTGGTCACTGACCTCGAGCCAGACATCTTAGAATGTGAAGTGAAATGGGCCTTAGGAAAGCTGAGCAACAACAAAGCTAGTGGAGGTGACAGTATTCCAGCTGAGCTATTCAAAATCTTAAAAGATGATGCAGTAAAAGTGCTACACTCAATTTGCCAACAAATTTGGAAAACTCAACAGTGGCCACAGGATTGGAAAAGGTCAGTTTACATTCCAATTCCAAAGAAAGGCAATGCCAAAGAATGTTCAAACTATCGCACCATTGCACTCATTTCACATGCAAGTAAAGTTATGCTTAAAATACTACAAGCTAGACTCCAGCAGTATGTGGATCGAGAACTTCCAGAAGTATAGGCGGGATTTCGAAGAGGCAGAGGAACTAGAGATCAAATTGCCAACATACGCTGGATCGTGGAGAAAACTAGGGAGTTCCAGAAAAACATCTACTTCTGCTTCATTGACTATGCTAAAGCCTTTGATTGTGTGGATCACAACAAATTGTGGCAAGTTCTTAAAGAGATGGGAGTACCAGACCATCTTATTTGTCTCTTGAGAAACCTATATGCGGGTCAAGAAGCAACAGTGAGAACTGGACACGGAACCATTGATTGGTTCAAAATTGGGAAAGGAGTCCGGCAAGGCTGTATTCTGTCGCCCTGCCTATTTAACTTATATGCAGAGCACATCATGAGAAAGGCAGGGCTAGATGAATCAAAAATTGGAATTAAGATTGCCGGGAGAAATATCAACAAGCTAAGATATGCAGATGATACCACTCTAATGGCAGAAAGTGAAGAGGAACTAAAGAGCCTCTTGATGCAGGTGAAGAAGGAGAGTGCAAAAGTTGGCTTGAAACTCAACATTAAGAAAACCAAGATCATGGCATCCGGCCCTCTCAATTCCTGGCAAATAGAGGGGGAAGAAATGGAGGTAGTGACATATTTTATCTTCCTGGGCTCCAAGATCACCACAGATGGGGACTGCAGCCAAGAAATCAAAAGACGCTTGCTCCTCTGGAGGAAAGCTATGGCAAATTTAGACAGCATACTAAAAAGCAGAGAGGCCATGGTTTTCCCAGTTGCAATGTATGGCTGTGAAAGCTGGACTATAAGAAAGGCTGAGCGCAAAAGAATTGAGGCCTTTGAACTATGGTACTGGAGAAGACTCCTGCGAGTCCCTTGGACTGCAAGGCGATCAAACCGGTCAGTCCTAGAGGAGATCAACCATGACTGCTCTTTAGAAGGCCAGATCCTGAAGTTGAAACTCAAGTACTTTGGCCACCTAATGAGAAGGAAGGACTCACTGGAGAAGAGCCTAATGCTGGGAAAGATTGAGGGCAATAGAAGAAGGGGACGACAGAAAATGAGGTGGCTGGATGGAGTTACTGAAGCAGTAGGCATGAGCTTAAATGGACTCCAGAAGATGGTAGAGGACAGGAAGGCCTGGAGGAACGTTGTCCATGGGGTCACGATGGGTCAGACACGACTTCGCAACTAACAACAACAAACATTTCTATAGATATATCTATGATACTCATTTATAAACTTATTTGATTTTGCTTAGTTATATTTCATACATACATTTTTTCTTTGAATTCGAACTGAAAAAGATTATTGGTAATCTTTGCTCCACTCTGGCCAGAAAAAACAAACATCCTCTCTTTGCAGACAGCTACAGGAAAATTACAGCATGAAGGGGGAATCTCACCAGTCTGTTTAATCTGAAAAGCAACACCACAAAATAAATTGCAAATGTCTTGTGTTGAAACCTGCAATCTCAGTATTTCTCTAGATCTATATATTATAGAATCATTGTTACTTTGAAGACTGAAATGTATTGTGATTTGTTCATACTATCAAAAAACAAACAGGAACTTTTTAAATCCAGGTACTGAAAGCTGAACAATTTGGGTTACATATCTGTGTGCCCTTGCCAAAAGTAAAAATACATTTAATAAGCCTATGCCTAAAAATGAGGATTTCAATCTTAGTTACCCTAGGTTACAATCCAGCAGGAACAATATATTTTAAATATAAAGAATTGCACACAGTTAGCACTATACAGCCAATACGTTGTTCAAGTGTGTTTCGAAAATAGTGACAATTGTTGAATTAGAAATATCTACTTCCCCCTCCTCCATCCATCTCCAAATAGATTAACCTCAACTCTCACTGAGGAATTATATTTTAACTCAATATTTAACAATATTAAGATATTAATAGTCAGTTTTCTTACCTCTTCCCAACACGTTAAATCTCTGTCTTGTAAACTAATAGTCCACATATCATTTAATCTGTATTGAAGGAAAATACACCTTTTAATATACTTTTAGGAATGTAACAGTAACAGCACAATCTATTTTATCTGAGGGAAAATTTCCAATCCAAGGCCCTAAGAGATATTAGAACTGAATATACATTACAAGTTCCCTACAGCTCAAAATGATAAAAGCCAAAGTTCAGTAATCCCAAGGAGACTGTGGGATTTGGGGGCCAAAAAGAGTATAATGTGCAGCCTATAATCCCTGTCATTCATCTTCACTATAAGCAATAGCCAGAGTTCCAAGACATAACACCTGGATTTTGCGTCAAAGATTATTTCTCATCTTCTCTTCCATACAGGGAAATTAATCCATGGGAAATCTGAAGGAGCTTTTTGAAAGAGGTTCTATTTTTTTAGTGTAAGGAATTGATTCCAAGCTCCTAAAATATGTTCAAACATTTAAAATTCAATCATCTATATTCTTAATAACCCTCCATGAATTTCTTTTGGATTAGGAAAGAATTATACTGGAGAGACAAGCAACTATCGGAAGTTGGGGAGACAGTAAAGAACTTATTATAGTCTTTAGAAATAGGTTTGGCTACATATTATATATTATTACTAATTAATTTTCTCGAGAAAAGAGGTTCCAGAAAATGGAAACAATTTTTTTCAATGAAGAAACATATGTTAGAACAACAAAGTTCATACAATTTATTTCATTTAAATTCCTTGATAAATTGCAAACAGATTAGGCCTTCTTTATTATCAGTTTCTGAATATCATAATAAAACAACAGTAAATTAAAATAGTAATAAAGGCATGTAAGTAAATCTATCTTTATCCTATCATATCAAGAGTCTTAAAAATGAATGGTTTTATAATTATTAATAAAAATAATTATAGCCTCAGACAAATAATGTATCTTACCGTGCATTTCCATCATATCCTGCAAAGATCCACAGTTTATCACTATAGACGGTTGCACCATGAGCTGACCGGGCAACTGGTAATCTAAAATAAAGACAAATTTACCAGTACCTTAACTGCTAATAAAGTTACACAAGTATAATAAAAGGCTGATTATTACATACCTAAATGAATGAATACTATCAAAATATAACTATTTGGGGAATAGCTAAGTTTAGTACAGAACACCATATACTTTATCTGGCTACATGCTACAAGAATTTTTTACTGGAATACAATAAATTTGGGCAAACCTACATAATATCTCTGATTTGGATGATATATATTAGATTTGATGATGAACATATGTTTTACCTATTTTACCTTACTATTCTTCTAGTTTTATGTTAGCTGGCCAGAATTGTTTTGGATGGATGGAGAGATAGATGGATGGATAAATAATTTAGATCTCTAGATTTTGATACTTGTAGTTTAATGAGAGCAGAAACAAACCAACACATTAAAAACTCCAGATCCTCCCTCAGGCTAAGCAAAGTGTAATTCAGTTACAGTTGCTTGTCAAGAAAAAAAAGCAACAGTTAATTGAATGTTTTTCTTTCTACATTAGTGAAGCCAACTATAGAAGTAAGGTTTTAGGTTTACCTACTAAGTATATAAATCAAGAGCTGGCACATTTTAACAGCCTATTTTTTTTAAGTTTTAGTTTGATTTGGAATCCTGACTAAATAAAAGCAATTGTTCTTTATTTAGCATTATCTGCAAAACCAGCCACTGATTCCTGCTTTTTATTGATTTTTTTTTTTTGCAAAAGGATTGAAAGAAGACTGCTACCATAGTGAGTTTAATGTTATTACTGTTTATCAACTGACAAGGCCAAAATTTTGAAATCTCTAGACACTTTGCAGCCTTCATAATTATATACAAAATTACTACTCTGAGTGCTGTTCTATACTTTTTACAGGTTTATGTAGTAATACATACACTCTTACCTTCCTTCAATCTTCCATTCAGTCCATTGGCCTGTTGCAAGTTTATATTCAAAAAGATCATTTTTGTTCTTCAGGTTGGAATTGGAATATATATCTCCAGTGTAGCCACCTACATAATAATGTTATTATAAAAGAGACAGTTTGCATAATTTAATAATAAGTTATTACTTATAACAGGGCAATAAATATGGTTACATAAAGCAAACCAATTAATGCTTTTATAGTTCATAAGAAACATACATGATATTCAGAACTTGTCATGTCTATATTGTGTAACTTATATTGATTTTTTATTTACTGGTATGTTTTGCATTATATCTGATTCCTGCACTGTTTTCATACTGTCAGTTTTTAAGCTTATCTTGTTCCATATTGTTTTCAGACCTTATTGACATTCATGAAAGTATTCTATGATAACATTTATCAATTATTTTTCTATCAGTGCTATATATGTTTGTTGTTAACTCCTCATGTTAATTCACCAAGATTCCAAATTATGCATAAAGCCAATTTAGCGTTCTGATAACTCACCAAATACAAACATGCTGCTTCCATAAACTACTGCTGAATGGTGATACCTTGGTGCTGGTGGGGTCCCAGTAGTAAAAGCCCTATGCAGGACAACACACAACAGTACATTGAAATAATAAAAAAATAGGTTTAATTAATATGGTGCTTTAATGAAAAGACATGTAAATGTTGATTGTGTGTATTTTTAAGTTAATGTCTTTCATAGCAAAAGTGGCTAAAACAAAACAAGTATAGATCAGCAAGGGTTTTCAGATTGCCTGCCATATAACAAAAAAGTTCTTTGGAGATCCTAATTTACATCCTAGAACAAAGGAAATATTTTCACTTAACAACACTAGTAATAAAATAGAGATACAGACATCCTTTGAAAGATGAAAGGCAGTCTGTATGAAGCACATATTTTTAAAATATTAAAGCTGTTGTGCTTTTTTCCAAATGACTGTAGCTCGTTTGGAAGCCACCTCCAACTGTCTACAAAAGGGCACAGGTGTAGATACTTTGCTTTGCATGTTTTCCAGCTCTACTAAAATAATTTTACTGGGCTAGGAATAAGATAGTTAATAATATAATATTATTATTATTATTATTATTATTATTAAGTAGGTAGGTAGGTAGAGCACTGTATTTCATATTTACATTAGCAACATTCTTACATATTTTATGAATTTGCCAGTTATATGTAATTGCTCCTCTATATCAGGGGTGTCGAACTGCCAGCCTGTGGGCCAAATGCATCGTAGTGAAACCGCGCCCATCCCATTGCCGGCAATGGCAAAAAAGTCACGATATGTCACGACACATCATGTGATGTTGCGAGTTTGACACCCCTGCTCTATATAATCTATGAACATCTTAAATATTTGTTCAGAAGAAATTTAGGCACTTGATAAAATTCTGTGATAGTATATTTTATCATTTTACTATTATAAAACATACAATCCTGAATATATTTAGTTACAACAAACTATAGTAAATGTATTTAAAGTTTACATGCTCATTCTGTAAATCTTTTAAAAAGTTCAAAATTGTTTTTCTCTTTCTAACATGCCTTTAACTTATTTTGACTCCAAATCAGAACACAACAATAAAGTATATTGCCATCATGAAAAATAAATAATTTCTCATTTTGTCAAATATTCAGAAGCTCTAATTCATTCAAATATTGGTAATATGGGACATTTATTAAAAGTAGAAATGTACCTGCACCAAGAGCAGTCCTTCACATCAAATCTTAACAGGTCATTCAACATAGTTTTCCTTCAAAGTAAGGAAAGCAATATATAAATGTATATTCAGAAGCCACGAAAATATTATTAAAGAACCTTCATAGATGAAAGAAATTTACTCAGCTAAAATCTACCTATTATTTGGTTTCTAACCATTTTTAAATCAAATGAGAGAAAAACAGTAACTTCTTTAACAATTATATTAGGATAAATTTTACAAATAAATATAATTAATGGAAACAGAATAAATATTTATAACTTAAAACTTTGCTTGTTCATACTTGTTTCCTAAATGCCTCAAGTAAATGTCTTATTTATGCTTTTAATAATTTGTTTGAAAATGACACAGTACTGACTCAGTAAAGACTGTACATTTTTGGTAATTAACACTACAATTCCCTTCTTTGAAAGCTGTAATGGTAGGATGACATAAAACCCTTTTTACTAAAATTTATCTTAGTATCTTCAAATATCTTATATTTTCAGGACTAACAAAAGTTCTTTCATTTGCAAATTACATAGAAATTATTTTTACAACAATCATAAAAGCAACCACTGTGCACTTGACAAAGTAAAGTATATTCAAAGTAGATGCAAATAAAAATTGCTATTGCACTGTCCCTTCCCATAGAGATGACCTCAGAAATTTTATATATGTTGATAAATCCTTAATCATGCATTTTCTGAAACAATATATATATATTCTAGCTAAAGATCTATTACTGTCATGTTGAATAGAAACATTTCCAATTTAAGTGGAAACTCAGACAGATAAGATAGACTGTCCATATTCCAGACTGACTGTCTTGGATATTCCTGTCACAATTTTTAGCTTACATATTACATAGATATATTGGATATGATCACAATTTCCAGTCAGTTGAATTATATTCACATTTTTTCAAGACCTTGAAAACTTGGTTCCTGTGCCTAAGACTTGGGCCCTGGGCATATAAAGCCTGTCTAGTGGCTGTGTGGATGACTGGTTTATTTTTCATATTGTGCATTTTATGTATTTTATGTATTTTACTGCAAGCTGCATAGAGTCACATAAAAGTGAGATGGTTTGTCCCAGCCTTTTCTTGAGAAAGATTGGGGGGAAGGTGGAAGGAAAAGCCTGGAGGCTTATAGATGTACTCATCACTTTTGGTACTCCATGGCATTCTTCAAGGGAAGAGAGTTAGGCATTCCAAGGCGATCCTCACTGTCTTTGGCCCCTTAAGTGTTTTCCTAAAGAGAAAGTCATGGAGCAGGCAAAATAGAGCTAACACATCTCAAACAGGGGAGAGAAACCTCTGCACCCAGATGTCTATGGAGACTCTCAGTCATCCAGGTCTTCAAAGAAAAACAAGAAAGTCCAGTTGCCTCATGAAATCCTTTGGGATTCTGCAGCCAGAGGATCCAGAGATTCCCATCCCAGTTTTAAGTGGTTAGAAATACTCTTGCGAACTATTCAAGTCCAGTTTGCCTTTTTATGCCCACACTTTTTTTTTAAATATGCAGTGAGAAAAGAAGGTGCTCTGCCTAGCAATATTTTCATGACAGGCAATATTTAAGAGGAACCTCCATCACTGTAAACATTCCAGTTTCCTTTGCTTCTTTCTTCTTTCTCATAGTAAGAATTGCATAATGGACACTATTTCCTAAATAATCCATCTTACTCCCATCACAATCTCTGCATCCTCATCTTAGAAAACCTCGTCTGGAAAAAACTTTATGTGTGCTCTTATTAAAGCGAATCATGTTAGGGAGCGGGGAAGCGCAAAAGGAGCTAGCATTTGTTTTGCGTGGGGGGAACAGGAGGGGCTACAACCAAAGGGAGGAACGTAGGGAGACTCACCCGTTATCCCCACCAAAGACGTAGATGGCATCTCGATAAGCGACCACGGTGTGTTTGCTACGGCTGGAGAGAAAAGAGAAGACAACCTTGGTTTACATCCCTTCCCTAAACCGCCCTCCGGTGCGGCATTTCGTCGGTGGCTCCTACACGCTGTTCAGCCCCACACCAAGCCAAGCTCCCCGCAGACCCCAGATCCCCAGAGACGCCTCACCGAGCCCCGACGAACTCATCGCAGGGCGGGAGGCGGCGCCACCGGTGCACCGTCTCGAAAGGCCCGAAGTTCAGAGTCAGGTATTCGACGCTGTCGGAGCAGCTATGATCAAAATCTACGCTGGGCGCCACCTTGGACCGCCCGCCAGAGTTGTCCCCAGCCGCCATGGCCCGGCTTTTGCTGCCGAGGACATCGACCAAGACCGAATGTCGACTACAATTCCCGACACCCCACGGCCCCGCCGAGACCGTTCCTTATTCGGAAATCCGACTACAATTCCCAGCATGCCATATGCTTCCTGGAGAAGCATTTTCAAGGGTGATCATTTCATTTTATAGCTTGTATTCTAACTATACGTGGTTCTGATCATTGAGTCGCATACACCCTTTCGAAGTACGTGTTTCAATTATGCTGTAACGTGGCAACGGCAGCCAAACGTTCAAGACAAAAAAAAAAGCTTGTGAACTATATATTAAAATTGTGATTCAGGCAGCCTAGGATGAACGTATAAAGTAATGATCAGTCGTTTCAATATTAAGACAGCATTTTGTTAAACAGGAGGGGGGGGGACTATAAACTAGGGGTAGGCAACCTCGGCTCTTTTATGACTCGTGGACTTCAACTCCCAGAATTCTGGGAGTTGAAGTCCACGAGTCATAAAAGAGCCGAGGTTGCCTACCCCCTGCTATAAACCATTAGAAACAGTTCAGTTTCTCAACTTTTCTAAAAGATGTCAAGGACCATGTTGAATGTGAAAAGACATCAAACTTAGTTAAGCAACTACTGTTTGCCTTTTCAAATGAAGGCAATTAAAGGACAATTTGAACAGAAATTAAAGGGAATGATCACAAGTAAGATAATTAATTTATCTATTAGTTTTGACCGATCTGTCTCCCTCTATACATTTTTTTGCAACACGAGTGCCTACTACTTTTCACTACAAAGTATGAATGTATTCAGCATGGACATGCACTTAAGTGTATTATTTGTGTAACTTTCTTCAAGAAAACAAGGAGATGGGATTTGCTAAAACCCTTGATAGTTCTCAAAAATTGTATATTCAAGAATTTCATATTTTGTATCAATAAGGTATATATAAGGACATTTCTTCCCAGGAATGTTTTTCATCTAGCAATAGTAAAGTAAAACTATGAATAAAATAGGGCAGAAAATGATAAAAACCAAGTTGACACTAGACATTGCAATCAATATTGTGCTGTTTGCTTATATACTTATATTTTTCTACATAGGTCTGTAAGTTAGTCTTGATCCTTACTGATAGCTATCAAATCATCTTATTTTAAGTATACATTCTGTAGATACTTTTATTTTATATAAAGACTGTACACAGCTATCCTTAAAAATCTATTTATGTATGAAACAACCTATGGGACAAAAATTGCAGACTTCTCACTCAGAAGCATTATAGAACTCAGAAGGAATAAATGTATTCACCCACAAATTGTTTTAATATAACTCAATTAGCAGCATAGGAAACTGACAAGGCATCAAGTTACAAAGTACATGTAAAAAAGACAACCAAATACTCACAAGAGCTGGGGAGTTTCACTTTACTGGGTATGTAGAAACAGAAGCTGGACCTGATATTTAAATAGTTGTTTCTTGATCACCTGAATCAATGATGTAGTCTTATGAATGGAGCAGCCATTTTTTCTCATTATTTAAGCACATAAATGTACAGGTATGATCTATGCATATAGAAAAAGGGGCAATGTTTGTACATTTATAGTATCTAAAATTACTTTTCATCTTATGAAATATTTGCTCTGTGTATATGAAATCAAGAATCTCCCTTAAACAATATAGTTTATTAATTTAAAAAAAGGGGAAGCTGCTTGCATTTTCTTGATTAAAGTTTGATGTAGTTATTCAAGTATCCAGTATATATTATAGCAATAATAATGAGGTAGTCTTATGTCCATCTTAGTAAATAAAGGTAATTAACTTAATAAATAAAAGAATTTTTTATATTAGTAAGGTTAAATGATAAATATGAAACTTGTTCTGCTATCCTTAAGCAATGATTTTAATGTCATAATATATACTTTTACGTACTTCAGATCCAAGATGAAAAGTTATTTTTACTATTCTTTTATTTAAAATAGGTGTTATTTATGGATATACTTTTGAAATCCTGAAAGTTAGGGAATAACAGGGCAGACGATTTTAAATGGAAAAGATTTTATAATACTTGGACTTTCGCATTACAAATTCCCAAGTTGTTCACTTTGAGAGGAAAAAAGCTTAAGGTATCTATTTTATCAGCAAATATTTTGCTGAGAGAATAGAAACAAAAAATTAATAAGTTATGTCATAGTTTTTTGGGAAATGTCCTATAAAAAATAGTATCAGCACATCAGATAAATTATTACTTGCCTAAAATAAAATATTCCAAATTCAGTTTCAAGTTAAAAGGGATTTCTAAATTATCATTATAACTAACATTTCCAATCAAGCTAAAAGGGTTCTAATTCAAATGATAATGGACAAGAATTCTCTTTCAATGTCCACATAAAAATATATTAGCAATTTAATTATATTAAACATCCTAAAGCAGAAATCATTAAAGAAACTTTCTTAGGGCTAAATTTATGGTATGCTAAAATTTAGCTTCCGTTAGATTTACTTCATTCATGTGAGGGAAATACTTAAGATACTTTCATACATATTATCTTTCTCAAGGAAGTCCGGGATATACTATCTGTAACTCTGTGCAAGTCCTGGCTTTTTGATGAGCCAGAAATACTCATGTAATTGGCATTTCACAGAAATAAATTTCTTATAGTATTACAGTTCAAGCAGTTTGAAATCAACATAGATTAATTAATGTTACACATTAACCAGAAAGTTGCATTCCAAATTTATACAGAAATACAGCATTCTAAGTGGATACCATTTTCTTTTCTGAATTTTAAAAAGACAATACCAATTTATGTTTGAATACTTTTATTTCATTTCCCATAAAAGGGAGAAAAAGGCAAAAAGGTGTTGGGAGATGCATTGGTATACTGACTTTTAGAGTAACCAGCAATATTAATTTTACTACCCTATAAAAAATATTTGTACTAATTTGTGAACTATGGTTTAGCCAGTTGTATAATCCTGTGTGAACAAAGCAAACAGTATTGGAGAAATGGATTCATGAAGTAAATAAACAAGTTAAAAACAATCAGTTTCATATAAAAAAGTTTGGTTTCTAAACAAAAGTCATCAGTAACCACAGGAACTGAGTTTTAATGTAGCAATTCTGCTCAATATGGGTGCATGATAGTTTTATTATAGAATTATGAAATATTAGAACCCCAAGGGTTTTCTATAAATGGAAACAATTTAACATTTTTATTTTTCAGGTTTTAATTCAAAGTATTGGACTGGAAGCAGATTCCATTTCATTCCAAATGTCTATATAAAAAAATGTCATCTGGTTAGATCAAGATAATATACCCTGCGTAACAAAAGTGTGAAGCGGGACAAACTTCCAAGTTTCTAGATAAACAAGCTAGTGATAACAGCTCCTTCCTCATTTCATTAAACTGTGCTGTAAAACTGTCAGTGAAGTGCCTTTTCAGTAGAAGAAAACTTTTTAGAGCCAAACTGGAAAGTTTATCAGAAGAATAGTGTTCCCATTGTGCGAATTCAATATGCGAAACTCCATGCATATTTGCCTTTTGTCGCCTTTTAAATCACAAGCAGTACTTCCAAATAAAGATTAATCATATTTGTAATATTTTGTGAATAAAGGAAGTATTCCCTGTTTAGGTCAAAAATGTGAACTAAACCAGAAAATGTTGCCTAGATTTTATCAAGATACTCTGGATTTATATGCCAATGGTCTGAAGAACTCTTCTTTCATTTTCATTGAGATGGTCTGAGAACATTGCATAGCAAGGCTGCTGGGCAAACTGGCATAAAAATTCTGTAAGATAAGCCTAGGAGAAAGAGAAATACATGGTTAATACTTAATTGAAAAAATCATCATTAATCCAGGGTAATGGAGTTGTAGTTTTTATTAAAGTTGTCGAAGGATTTGTGAAATAACTTACAAAGCAGAATCAAAATATGGGTTTAACATTTGTTCAAGAATGACTACAGCATTTTTGCAACAAACTTTTTTTTAGTTTGGGATTAAGGCTAATTGATTGATTGACTAATCTCAATCACCTGCAGTCAATGGCAGCATATCTGCTTATTCAATACAGGTAGTCCTTTACTTTTGACCACAATTAAGCCCAAAATTTATGTTGCTTAGTGAGACATTTGTTAAGTGAGTTTCGTTCCATTTTACGACTTTTCCTACCACAGTTGTTAAGTGAATCACTGCAGTTGTTAAATTAGAAGCCCAGTTGTTAAGTGAATCTGGTTTCCCCATTGGCTGCCTGTCAGAAGGTCACAAAAGTTGATCACATGACCCTGGGACACTGCAAACATGATAAATATGAGTCAATTGCCAAGAGTCTGAATTTTGATCATGTGACCATGAGGATGCTGCAACAGTATTTAGTGTGAAAAACAGTCCTACATCATTTTTCCAGTGCTGTTGTAACTTTGAACAGTCACTAAATGAATTGTTGTAAGTTGAGGACTATCTGTAATGCAGAGCATATTTATTCTGAATTGTGTCAGAAACTCAGTTCAAACTGTGCCCAGGATTATAGCTTTAATTTCAGTCACGTGTGTATGAAAACTATGAGTGGTGTCAAGAGAACAATCTCATCAGCTCTGAATAATGTTAACTGTTAGTCTATTTCCTGTTGTAATTCAAAGAAAGATTATATTTCAGAAGAACACTTATTTCTGGTTAATTTATATAGGGAATGGAAAATTCTTTTCCATAGTATTTGTTCTTGGAGGCAAGTCATGAATAACAAGATATTTTCTTGTTCAGGTGTTTTTTTTCCTGGATTCTCTTTTCAAATCATTTACCAGAACACTGCTATGATGTCCTATTTGGTTTTCCCCCCCAGAAATGTAAAAATGTTTTCAACGTTCTGTGTTTTTAATCTCTCTACTGCTTCATTTAACTTATGACAGACACCCTAAAGGTATTTATGACCTAGTTCCAAAGTTCTGACAGCCACACACACACACTCGGATCATTTGATTGCATTATGAGTGCCTGACAACCAGCTCATCTTTATGGCCATGTGCAGCGTCCCAGAGTCACATGACTGCATTTTTTGGTGTTTTTTGCCAATTTCCAGCAAAAATGGCCCATTGGATGAAATAGATTTGTTTAACAATCATGGCATTCACTTAATGATCACAAAAAAGTCATAAAATTGGATGATCTGCTTAACGACTGCCATGATTTACAACTGTAATTCCAGATTTAATTATGGTCATAATTATGGTTGTAAGCCGAGAACTACCTATATGCTATTTAAATATTTTATTCATTTCTTAAAATTCAACACAATAGAATAAACTAACTTCTATTTGGAAACTTTTGATTCGAATAAATGTAAATTTTCTTATCTGCAATAGGTCCAGTATTAAGATTTCTTTGTATCCCACTTTTATTATGTTTACAAATACCTCAAGGTGGAGAATATATCCAATAAACTTTCCTCCTCCTATTTTCCCCACAACAACAACCTTGTGAGGTGAATTGGGCTGAGAGAAAGTGATTGGCCCAAAGTCACCCAGCTAGCTTTCATGGTTAATGTGGGACTTGAACTTACAGTCTTCTGCTTTTTAGCCTGGAGCCTTACCCACTAGACCAAAATGGATGTGAAATTATCAATACACTTGCCAGAATTAATAAGCAAACAATGGAATGAAAGAGAATACAGAGAAGGGAAAGGTAGAAGATTTTCTGAGGTTTCCCATGCCTAAGATGGGGAGAGATTCTCTATATAACTTCTCAATCCTAAAGAAGTCAAAGAAGCTCAACTGAATTATCCTCAAGGTTATTTAAATTCTTTTCTAACTAAAGTCTATTTCTCATTAGCTGCTAAGTTAAACATTTACATATGATTTTTTATTATATAATATATGGACACATCTTTCTATTTTGCTAATGAGCCTCTTGAAACTAGGCTATTTGATTCTTGTTTAACTCCCTTATCTAACAATAACAGAGAACACTCAAGGGCCTTACAATACCCGATTTTAAGCAATTCTGAGTCCTAACGTGCAGACTCACTGCATTCAGAATAACACTTTTTCTTGGCTTAGTCACCACAACCATCAGAAAGGGATCTCCAATTGCTTTCTGGTACAAGATTTAAACTGCTTCACTTTTAAAGAATAATTGAGCACTGTGTTCTGTCCTATCTCTGCCTTTTACTGTATATACTGTATATACTCCAACACTGGAAGTTTTTAAGAAGAGACTGGACAGCCATTTGTCTGAAATGGTATAGGGTTTCCTGCCTGAGCAGGGGGTTGGACTCGATGACCTCCAAGGTCCCTTCCAACTTTATTATTATTATTAAATGTCTTTGGATTCATTAATGATACTGCTCCTTATCATGGTGTTGCTTTAAAAAATCGATTTGTGATACCACTTTAAAAACAGATATGATAAATAATATATATTATTATTATTCTAGGCCACGGGTGTCAAACTTGCCACGTCACGTGACATGACGTATCATGACTCTTTTTGCATTGCCGGCAATGGGGTGGGCGCGGCTTTGGTATGATGAAACCGGCCTGTCGGCCGGCAGTTTGACACCCCTGTTCTAGACAGTGAAGTTTCAAAGTACAAATGAATACACAACGAAGTTGGATTGCAAGATACACCACCTGTAAATCTATCTGATACAGAGGATCCTTCAATGCATCTGGATCATCCTCATCATCATCTTCATAATAATCTTCATCTGTCAAACAAATATGTTTCAAAGTAAATTTGATGCACATTTAAAGAACTGAAGACAAACTTCTTATACTTTCTTTGCACTACAATAAACTGCTGTTTTCTTTTTAGAGATTGAATAAATCAGTAAGTAACAAAAGAAACCAGAATTAATAATAATTATATTTCCAAACTGTACAATGAATGTATTTGAATTCTGTTTCTTCTATTTATTTAACCATCTATTATTTAACAGTAACAATATATATAAAAGTGACATATACATGATCACCATGTCTATGGCATCATAGCAAAAGTTTTATTTCCATTCCTAAAACAATACAACAGTAAGAACAGACAAGGAGCATATACATTTTTGCAAACTCTTTTCTCCAATCCAATTTTCAATCTACTTCTAAAGTTTATTTCTCAGAAATAGTAGATAAAATAAGAAACAAACATGATTCAGTGCTTTTGCTTTTAATAGAAAAGAATGAATTCCTACATACAGGACTCAAAAACATCACATTTAACAACAATCCTAGCCAAACTTTCTATTTAACATGCTAAATAGAAATCTTTTTTGCAAGCAGAACCACTGAGTCATGAAAGTATTCATTTGTCCAGATATAGGTCAACCACTTCACTTACTATTTATCTTTTGAACATATGCAATTTATTTATTTCAAAAAATGTATGTGTAGGCATCATGGGTGAGTTGCTCAATTTGTGTGTTTCTTGGAACTGATTTAGAAATGGAACTAATGTGTCTAGTTACCCATACTGAAATTATTTGATTGAAACATGGAACAAACAAATCCTAACAGTTTAGTCATATATATTATTGTTGCTTTGATTTCAAAATATTTTTAATAAGCTTTTTTTGCTTTTCACCAATTTAAAACTGCTTCACTTACCATATTTATTGGTGGCAAGAATATCTGACAATAGCTGGCCTGTTAACCCTTCATTCTCTTCTTCCTCCTCATCTTCTTGATCTTCCCACATATCATTGGACTCCTCTGTTAATTGAAATAATTAATTAACTAGCAGAACAGATTTATTTAATTTTATGTAATATTGTCTGGGAAACAAATGTTAACATTTCTGTCCCCAAGTAAATTTTATTTAAACATTGTAATAATCTGTTAATCCCACTGAAAATTGATTCCTTTACTGTAAACATTTGTGGTCATTAAATCAGTAAATTGACATAGAACATAAGGGAAACTTTTTAAAAAGAGACTGTAAAAAGAAAGTTCACATTATGAACACATGAATACTAATCTTAATGCCCAATATAGTAATTTCTTTTTGCAACCTTGCTCACATCCTGTTGGTACTCATGCAATGTTGTGAACATTGTTCACATTATGTACTACAGTAACATGTCACATATTTATATATTTTATTAAATTTATATTCTAGCTTTTTCTTCCGTAACCACCATAACCAGCTCTTTTTCTCCTGTAATCACCATAACCCATAACCACTAGTCCTGAAAGTTATCAGCACAACAATACAACAGACATGGCTGAGTAGCATTTGGACCTAACTAATTCCAAACTCGTACTCCATGCAAGTTGGATCAGAAGATACCTAGCAATATAGTACCTTGGCTCCATTCTGCAGCAGTCTGTCGAGAAGCATTTGCTTCTATTGCATTTGAAAGCTCATTTATTATCAGCTTTAAGATTTTAACTAATAAAGGAATGTTGGTCCAGCGCTCAGGATCTAAAAGATACCAAAAATTGAGGATTTTTTAAAAGAAATTAAGAACTCTCAGAAAAGCACAATGCAAAAAGTATTTTCATAATCAGTTAAATAAGTGCTCCATGTTTCATTAGCCTCCGCAGTATGTTTTTGAAATACATATTTTATAAAACGCTAACAGTAGTTTAACTTCTCTTGGCGTACGGACACACATGCATGTATACGTGTGCGCACGCACAAACACACACACACACAAATACAGCAGGATCAGAGAATCTATTGTTCTGGGATCCTGACAATAACTACCTGGCTATAGGTAGTCCTCATTTAGTGACCCCAAGTGGGGCCGGCAACTGTTGTTAGGTGAAGTGGTCGCTAAGAGAAACTGTTCTCACAAACTTACTTCAGCTTTCCTTTGGTTTACAGATCTGCAAAGTTTATAAATGCGAGGATGGTCATGCAGTTAATTTTTTATCACTGGGATAACTGCAAATGGTTGCCATATGAGATAGTTGATAAATAAGGATTATCTGTTTTCTACACTCATTGTTATATCTGTTATTAAAAGTTAATATTTACTGTGTCTGAACAAACTGTCAATATCACTCTTTAACCATTTGTCTCTTAAGTTAACCTTTTGCAGGCTACGTATTTCAGGACATAGCAGGACATAATTTTTTAAAAAATAACAATAAATATTTTGTATAAGATATTCAGTACACAATAGTTTAATTGGTTCAGAAAAATATTTTTTTCCCAGTCAAAAAGTTACATTGCTTTTCATGAAATTTGGACATATGCTCTGAACCTATTTCTAAGTGTTCAGAATTATTTATTCTTATAAAATTAAAAATCTCATTATTAGCTTTTATAAATATTTGTTTATAATATATTTAAAATATTTGTTTATAAATATTTGTTTATTGGAAAGTGCAGTTGGTATGCAAATTTTAAAGATTGAATGGAATAATGAACAGAAAATCTAAATTTTCACTGAAAACTGTCTTCTTATCTATATCCAAAATTCCAACAGATGAATTTATCATGAAAAAATTAATTTTTGGTACCAGTTACAAAGTGGACCTGATGCTAATTGTTTAATAAAAGTAACAAAAGATTAAAATTATTTTTAAGGATACATCCTGTTGATTCAGATACAAATACTCACTTTTGGCTGCTTTTGATCGTGTACGTATGCCTTCTTCCATATTAAATATTTCTTCCCCTTTTACCCTGATATCTTGGAGGCGCTTGTCATCTGTATTGATACCATACTGGAGTAACTTACATAGAGCTACAGAACTGAAATTTTTAAAAATAATATATTTCATTCTTAGAACCATCCTACCTACAAGACATATATGTAAAAGCATAAGAGAAGACTTGCCATATTTTATTTTATTTGGATGTATAACCAATATTTAATAGGACTTATGTAATGAAAGCCTATATAGTTATTTTAATAATCACATGATAATTTATTTTACTGCATTTTAAACACAAAGTTTAGGCAAGACTTTAAGACTTTGTCTATATGACTGTATGTGTGTTGTTCTCTGGGTATCTTTCGGCTTTTCTCTCAAATATGCTTTTCCATAACCCCGAGTGTTTCTTCCTTTCCACCCAATTTGAAATCCCTACTACCAAGTTTACTAGCCAACACAGGACAACACTTCTACTTTCTTTTCGAATGGGTGGGCAGGATGCTTATCAAAATCCAGCCCTCTACAACTGTTGATGGGTATATTCCCACTCCTTTATATAAGAGATGTTTGTGTTCTAAACAAGGTACAAATCCTTGTACAGTATATAAAGGACTGTATGTTACATATAAGATCAATTTGCCTTAAACAGTTCATTATAATAAAATTAAGATAAAATGCATTGCTTCTTACACTTACTTCTTACATTCTTTAAAAACAATTATATACCTGCTCCAATCTATAGAAATATATACTGCAATGACAGAAAACCTTACCTGACTTTCCCTTCATACTGTCCATAGAACAAATGTTGTCGACTCATCCACTCTGACATTACAAATTCCAAAGCAGGCTTGCCTGTTGGTCCAGGTAAACTACAAAGAAATTCTAGTAGTGGTTCCAGCTGAGAATGAACTAGATGAGCAAATACCATGATCAAAGACTGCAAAAGGAATTAAAAGTAGATAATTATAAGTTCAATTTATTTTCTTATTTTTGGATAATTTCTAAGAAATAATCTCATGAATAAAATATCTGTATCATATCAATTTTATATATATAGCATGTGCATACAATTATTCTGATAATTATCATTAAATAAATATTCCAATAATTAGTTTTCATCTACTTTACAGCGTCCTTACCTGCATTACAGTGAGTGTTTCTGCTTGCTGCATTTTACTAAGAATTGCTCTGAGAATCTGATCCAGATTTTCTCCCAATTCGCTCCCAACTTTGGAAATTAATGTAGAAACTAGCCTGCCTACGAAGGCAGCTGTGAATTCTGAGGTGCGTGGATCCAGAAGTTGACTCACCACCTGCATCACATACCATAGTCCATTGTGGCCTTGCTCATCATGCCACTGTGCAATTTGTTCCAGAGCAACTGATATGTATGCACGTAAACACTCGCCACCATTCTGAATAAACAATAATAAAGCACATATTTCATTCTAGAAAGAATTCAGATGTTATAACAAAACATCTTCTTACCCCAAAGGATGAAATAGTAACTGGTGATCAAAGGGGGAGAAAAACAAGAAATCTTTTACTCTGCTTCACTTTTTCACAAACTCCTGTAAAGATCTAGGATACTAAGCCTGATGGAAAATAATCCCTATTTGGCAAAATTCTTGGAAAATTACAATGTTTAGACTCCCAATCTAAACATCCAGAGGATGAAATTAACTCATATGATGATCCAAACAGTTGGATCAAAGGCATCATTTAGAAAATGTTATTCATAGACATTAGTTATATTTAAGTGCAGGCATTGTAGAAACAGGTACATAAAGAAATAAAGCCAGAATTGATGTTTTCCAGAATGCTTGTTGCATTTAAACAAACACATTTTATCCATCTTTTTTTTGCTCGAACAAGAATTATTTTTCCTCGCTGAAAGATTAGTGAAAGTAATCTTGTTCAAAGTATATCATCTATCTGAAATTAAATAGCCTGTCTACAAACAGCATTTCTTAGCCATATATCAACCTTTAATATTCTGTTTTCTTATATCTAGTCAGGCAGATACTGTAGCAAACCAATTACCAAAAAAGGAAGAGCAAAACAGGTAAAATTTGGTAACAGTCCTAAGTGTTGTAAGAATGAGAAATAATGAAAACTACATCAAGACATGATAATGCACTCTATAATTTACATATTTGCATCCAACATCAAGATGCAAGTACAATAGGTTGGGCTTGTGCTGTGCTGTTGCAATGCTCATTGCCTTTTTTGTCAGTCCCATTGCATAGATGCCTATGCTAATTTTTTTTTTTTTTTTGCTATTAGCAAAATTTAGAGAAAACTAAATTTCAGTTGTGAAAGTTTGCTTCGTGTCTAAATAATGTAATAATAAAAATTAAAAGGCCATTTAAATTTCATTAATGGAATCAATTACCATTTGCAGTCAACTAATCCCTGCATGTTAATCAGTATGAATCCGGTTGGTCTAAATACAAAAGCTTTATACAAATGACTGAACAGCCAGCCACCCACAAAACATTACCTGCATGGTAGCATTGTCATCTGTGTGCAGGCTACACTGAGCCACAGCAGGAAAAGCTTGAAAGATTAAGAGGTCCGAAAGGGGTGGTTTAGTATTTCTTACAACAGTTGTTAATATATCTATTGAAGTCTGAAAAAGAAATCAGAGGTGGGAACTAAGGAGCTGGTGGGGGGAGGAGATGATATGGTACAATAGTACAATTAGTTTATTCAACAGTAATTAAAACTAATGAGCAAGTATCATTTTGTTTTCTAAAACGTAGAAGCAACTTGTTCAAGATGACACTTCTACCACCTTCCTACTATTTGGTTGGTAAGAGGATTCATATTGTTTTCAGCTTTTCTCTGAATGTCTTGCTCACTTGCCTCAATGAGAAATCTTGCAGAATACCGAATCTCTATTTTTATTTTGGGAGCTGCCCAGAGTTGTTATAAGACAGGTAGCTATATAAATATTTTAAGTAACTAAATATTTTTTTCTGCTTTCCACATCTACAGCTAAAATCTGGAAATTTCATTAAACTGAATAACTTTAAATCTTCTGCACTTTTGTTCCTTTACTTTGAATTCACTTGTCATCTTTCTTTTATTTAAATTAATATATTAAGTTTCCAAGAAATTACTTAAAACTATGTTAGCCTGTAAACTGCTAATTGTAACTATGGAATGCCAAATTATTACTTGTCTTTTTTGCCATTAATTTAAGCTTTATACTATATTATATTAATTGCTTTAATTAGAATTTCATTTTTAGACTTCTGGAATATATAAGCCTGTTTAATACTTATATTGTTTAGCCTTGTGGAGGATCTCAGCTTTAATGTATTTTTCATTAGGAATTTAAGAACAAATATTTCTTTTTTTAAATCAGCAGTCAGGCTATATAAGTGTTTTTATATTTTGAGAAAAATGTCTGTATACTTACTGCACAAAGCCCTGCTGGAATTTTATCAACAGGAGCTTGCATGATACTGACAAGAGTTGGAATTAATCTCATCTGCATTGCATCCTGACAGGCTTCTATTTGTGCTAGTTCCTTAAAAATATCCTGGGCAAGAGAAGCAACAACTGGATCTAAATAAAGAAATAATCTCAATTACTAAGAAGAAATAGCTCAGTAAAATCATCATGTTATATACTAAGAAAAAGTCGTCTCTAGCATCATCCTGTCTACTAACAAGTATTCTGGCCAACACACAACTCATTTGTGTTCTTAGAATATTACACTGCTGGGTGGTTTCAGCCAACTGTTTTGTTCAAATAGTATTCAGAAAAAATGCAAAGATAAAAAATAGAGGGCATCCTGGGCACCAAGAAATGAGCAGTTTATCAGTTTTCCTTCTAATAAATAGGTGGTCTGAAACTGGCTCTGCTCATCATTTGAGCAGTTTTCTGAGTGCTAAAATGCTACCTGTCACAGTATGAAACAAGCATAACAAAAAGCATCTATTTTGTATAAATCAACTTCATAATATTTCTGATAAGCTTTTTTTTAACCAAGACAGATATCCTTATGGCCTTTTAATAAAATACTAAAAAAAACCAAACACCTGTCTAATCCAATTTCTTTCTTTAAAAATATTTGAAATCAGCAGTGTTCTTCAAATATAATCATCTGTAATCATAATCAAGAGCACGTCTGAGCACATACCATTACTATATTTCAGAAATATTGCAATGGTGAAGGGACAAATCTTGTTCTCCACACTTGCTGTAAAAGCTGGATCTACTGTGCAGACAATGCAAAGAGTTTCCATCACAAGATTGAGAACCTCTGAACTAAACTGAGCTGCCAAATGGATTAATCCATCAAGGATACTAGGAAGAAAAGGCTGTAGGACATGGGTGCTTTCAGAAATCTTCAGTTGGTCACAGTAACTAAGAAAAAAATATTTTAAGAAGAAAAATTATAACATTATAATTGTCAATAAGACTGTAACACAGTACATTTCTCATAATCATACATTCAATGTCTCCACCATTCTAAGTATTATATATTCTCAAAATTAAATTATGGTATTATGCTACTGATCAACTAATACACGTCTTGATCTACATACCCCCATATAGCTCTTACTGCAGAAATTCGTACAGAAGGAGGTTGTGTTTCATGAAGGCCACTGACTGTTGCTTGTAGAAATTGCTGGATGAGCTCTGGAGACATTGCAACTGTGAACCGACTGGCTGCCCAAAGAGCACGACCAAGAAGGAAAGGCGAAACTATAAGGAAAAAACCATAATGTTATTGCCATTGTAGTCCTTTCTCAAACTATCATTCAATAACAGGCCCTATATATATTAGTGAGACAGTTTACATACTTGGAGACAGTAAAAAAGAAGTTATCTTTTTACCCATAAACGTGGCAGGTATTGTAGCCTAGTGGTATGAAGTGTGCAAACCTGATTTACATTGTAATACAGCTTACTTCTTTAATTCTCCAAGTGCAGCTTGAAGCAAATTAATGAATGTACCTGATCATTTTTATTCTATGGATATAACAGAAGGGACAAGATGCCATTGTGTTACCAAGAATGTGTTTGTATTCTTTACTTTTTGATTGTTGACAAGGGGAAGACATTTGTAATGTTCCTAGGGCTTTGAATGAATCAAAACAAGCTTCTATTTGCAGACCAGAGTTGAAATGACTTCCTTTTCTGCTTTGAAATTTTTATTGAATAATTGTAAATCTGATTTTATGTTTGGAAGAATGTTTCTGAATTAATCTTATCATGTTTATAAATAAAAGTACTCACACCTACTAAATGCCAAATATTTTGTCCATAACCACAAGCATTCTCATAAAATTTATCCAAAATCTATACATTACTTTGAAAAGATTTTTGAATTTCTCTTTTTTATTATTTTTAGGCAACCATAAGTACCTGACAGGTTGAGATCCGCAAGAAGAACATTGGTTAGAAATCCATGCATATCAAAATGTATCCTTCCATTTTTTACACAGTCTGTGATAAGAGACTTGACGGAGCCTAGAGCCAGCATGCAAGCTTCATGTATCTTCCACCTGCAAGGAATAAATAACTTAAATTTTCTAATATTAAATTTTCTAACTTGATAACTAAAAAGCAGAAGGAAACTAAGAAAATAGTAGTTGGGTTACCATACATAACACAAATAATACTGTGATTGTACAACTTTATTTCCAAAAATGAGCTATTATATAGCTCATTATATTATTTAACAATTCTGATGGATATTTGAGATATGGTTTGTTAAAGATGTAGTTTAGTAAGGGTAACTTAACTCTGTAATATAACAGGTAATTTGTATATTGGATTAGTATAAATACTATTTTCATATGAATTGGTTTTACTATTTATCTTAGTGTATCAGTGGTAATCTTCTCTAGTAGCAACTTTAATTAAATTAACAAGGAATAAAAATATAAGCAGTGTCATACTGAATTGGATCCCTGGCTCAGCTAGTCATATTGGCCAGCCAACTGTATAAAGAAGACACTAGTTACCCAGCAGAAGGCAATCAAACTGCTATCAAGACTAATATCCATTGACCCCATAACTTCCTTGAATTAGTCCAACTCTTTTCTGAAACCAGCCAAGTTGGTAGCCACTATCAAATGCTTAAGATTTAAAAGTATTTTGGCTTATCTGATCAATATTGGAATACAGCTAGAATATTTATGTATAGAAATTTGAAACAAAAATATTTATTGAAAGTAACTTCTTATTTAAAGAAAATATGTATAATATTCTTTGGAGTTATTCTCAATGGCACTAAACCAGGGAAACACCATTTATTATCTGTGGCAATAGGACAAGTACTGACCCTTGGTCAAATTTTACATGTTCCATATCTTATATACATACGGTATCATATCCTGTGATTATTTTAGGAACAGTAAATATAACAGATATGCCATAGATTTGGTGGCTTCTACCATATGGTGTGGATCATTATGATGATCATAAAGGTTCATTTCCATTTTCATCTTAAATGCCATTTTTCTGTTCTGATATGCATGCTTTCAAATCTAGCACATGATTAAGAGAACTAAGGGAGAGGGTAGACAATTGAGAATATAAGTCTTTAACTAAATGAGATCTATCGGCATAGATTTATGTTTCTGTTACTCCTGCAGAGCTAATCAGTAAGTGGATATCAAAACAGCCACTGCTTACAGAATTCACTATTTTGTAGGAAAAACAAAGCAAAAAAAAAAAAACTTGATTTCATAGAAACTGACAGCATTTAGCCATTATCAAAACAGGTTGCAAACTGGCAGTTAATCAATGACCAACCTTATTTATAATTGCATTTTTTTGCTGACTGTTATGTAACAAAACCTGTATAATTATTTTGTTAAATAAATATCAGAGCTGAGTATTATGGAATCTTGTATCACCAACATTATCATTATCCTCCAGCAGCATTTATACGATCTCCTATCGCCAATGCCCTTCTTCTATGGAAGAAAAGTTAGCTTCTGAGGAATATGAAAAATGATAGTAAATCAGGTGATTTTTACTTTCCTGTAATTTAAGCAAATAGTGCCTAGGAAACTAGCATTTATTCTGCCTTACAAACAAATAGCTTATTTATTAATGTCTCAGAATCACTTATAATGGTCAACAAGATGGCAGCTACTCTAATTCTAGATTTTTCATTTCTAACTTGATTATAAGGTGCATATAGTATTAGTTTGTTTTCATTATGGATTAAATATTCTGATACTGTCAGCTGGAGAAACTGCTTCCTTACCAATGTTCAGCACCAGTGTTTTTGGCTTGTTCTGCTTCCTGCAAGTGTCTTGTAGCTGCAGCAGCCAAAGCTGTCGCACTTTCATTCTGGAAATCAGCTGCCACCGCCTATACAGAAGTATGACAATAGCTCACATTTTCTAGAAAAGGTAAAGGGAACCTTCATATCACTATTCTTTGTTGATAATGAAGTTAGCAGTTATAGCGAATAGCTTCAAATCAATCTAGTCAAGAAAAGATACTAATAAAATTGTCCTTTTTCTAGCATTTTGAAATATTTTAGATATTCACATGAAATATAGTGATGCCAAGAATGGGAATAGAATGGAGCTCAACATATCAAACAGCAGAAGAGTTTGAAAGCAATCTAATACTATTCATGTGTATCTTATTTTCAAAACAGTGAGGAACAAATTTTAAAAAAGAATAAATTCTAAATAAACATAGTTCTATTATTAAGCAGGCTTTCTGTCCTTCATAACATTTATGTCTTTTAAACTATCCATTAATTGCTTCATTCTACTTTCAACTTAAAACCTGAGAGCAGAGTAGCTCTTATAAAACAGCATACAAGTCACACATTCTCAGGCAGCAAGCATTAAGAGTCAAGTATGTACATAGTGACATACAACATATTACTTATTAAAAACATCTTCCGGCTTCCGGTTCCGTATCGCGACACCAGCAGTCGCACGGAGAGATCTCTCTCTCCCACCGGCTGCTTTCCCTCCGCCGGTAGACCCTTAATCGGGTCGAAAGTCGCCCCGTAGAGGCGACCACCGTTAGAGGAGGCTCCTGCTCGACTGGGGAAGAGCGGCGGCTCTCCCCAGTTCGAGCTTTCTCCTTAGGGCCGCCGGAGGAAAAGATCGCCCAATAAAATGGACGATCACTTCGTCGCACCAGCTGAAAGCCAGAAGAACATCTAAGCGAAAGAACCCCCATGGAGAATCCGGGTGAGACCTTTCCTACCCCCTTTTTTTTTCCCTAACTACTTTCCTGTTAAAAGCTTTCTTTGAACTATTTCCCTGTTGTGAGGAAGCAGCGTTTGGGCAATGGGGAAAAACAGCGTTGGAAAAAAAAAAAAAATATAAATAAAAACCAGTTAATTTTGATGGACTATTTAAATTTTGGAATACTGAGGGGACCTGAAAACATTTTATTCTTGACTATTATTGCTACAACTACGCATTTATTATCTTGAACCCTTTCTTCATCTTTTTTAACACGAAAAATAAAAAATCTATTATTTGGAAAGGAAAAAAAAAAAAAAGGATTTTTTGGTTTGCTGAGGACATCTTGTGTCGAAAAGTGGTACTTCAATTATATTTCTTTATGGCTGGGAATGGCTATGACCCTGAAAGAGTGATAACTACAAGATAACGATGCAGCTGGCCTATTGAAAATAGAAGGTGAATGCTTGCTTGATTCTTATGAAGTAGAGCCTTCTTTAAAGATTAAAGATTAAAAAGCCTTATTACTATCGATATGGAACTTAATACACAACTGGACTATGAACTTATATTGGAAACAATTTTAGAAGCTGCAGAGGATGTGAGCTCCTATTTTCAATCCCTTTTCCCTACACTGAGAGAAACCGTGGAAACCACAAAACAAACTAATTTTATTCAACTTCCAACACAACCTATCGAGAAGTCTGATGACTATACAACAACTTCAACAGAGATGTCTGAAGCATCAATACCAATACCAACAGAGACTGACACTCAGATACAACTTATTGAAAATCGAGAAAAGGTGGATAAACAATTGGCAAATATAACATGGAATAAAACAGCTTTTACCATCCAAAGGCTATTAGAAGAAAGGAAAGAGAACTTTGACCAATTTGAAGCGTTAAAGAATATGGACCTTTTAATAGTGTGGTTTGATTATGTAGGAACCTTACTATGGAAACCACTATGGCATAGAAAGAAGCCTAGAGTTAGATTTAAAAATGTATTTTAAAGTCTTATTTAATGGGATTAAAAAGGCTTTGATTTCTTGACTGACTTAACAACTAATGGAACACGTGAAATTTTTAAGAGGATACCCTTTGGAATATTACTCTGTTTTAGATATGATATGTATTGGAGAAGTAAACTTTATCTACTGGTTTAAAAAGATTTTTATAGATATAGAGGCATTGATAGAATATACATTTAAATTAGATAGAAATTTATTTGTGGGCCTGATATTTTTATTTTAAGAGAATTATTTGGAAATAAAAGGAGAATAAGAGGGATGGGTGATAAGAGAAAAAAATGGTATCAATGAAGAAGATATGGGAATGTTGTTGTAAGAACAATATACCAGATATAATTATGTAAAAAAAAAAAGGGCACCCGAAGTGTTAATAATATGTCTATTTAAGGCTAATTGAAATATAGTAATTGTAAGTTAGTAAAGCTTAAAAACAGGATTTGGATTTTTAGAATTGAAATGTAACTGATATTTGATAGGACCGTTTGAAACTTATATAGAATTTATTAATTTGAATATGTAAAATTAAATGAGGGAATTAGAGAGGGAAGTTTAAAAGACTTGAGTTGAGTTATATATTTGTGATTGTCTTTCTTTTTTTGGATGTTTAATATACCCACCTCCATGGTGGTTCCTAAGCACCTTAATGTTATCCCTGTACCCCTATAAAATCTAATAAAATATATTAAAAAAAAAAAACATCTTCCATTTGTCACTATTGTGTAAATCAAAAAAACCCTATAGTTCTCCACTTATTACTGGTTCCAACTTCTATCGGCACAGGCCATCACTGTCATTGGTCAAGGACAATGAAACATATTTCAACATCTGAAAAACCATAAATTCCCCACTCTTGGTTTATATTTTTCAAAACATTGTAAATTCTCTCTTACCAGCAGCAAGTCCTGTGCAGCAATTCTAACTGTATAGGAAAATGTATCATCATCTTCATCCTCAACAAATTGTTGCGGATTAGCAGTCCAGACTTTTATCTGAAAAGCAATCATAGCAGTTCAATAATTTATAGAAATATCTTTGCTTATTCAAGACTACATATAATTAAACTACCACATATAGGTAGTCCTCAGTTAATGACCATTTTTTGTAATCATTCAAAGTTACAGTAGTGCTGAAGTTACAGTTATTGCAATGCTCTGTGGTCATGAAATCAAAATATGGGCACTTCACAGCTCACCCCCATGGCTTTGATCAGGGTATGTTTCTGCTTGACAACCAGGTGGGATTCGGTTAATGATGGCAACAGGGACTGCCAGGATTGCTGTTGCTAAGCAACATAGTTACATAATGCTGCACTGCTTAATGATGGAAATTCAAGTCCCATTTACCATTGTTAACTAAGGAGTACTAATATTAGAAGGATCCACTTTTATCCCTTAATCATATGAATGAAAAACTATTTTATGAACTACAACAAATATGAAGTACTACCTTTCAGAAAAGATGCATGATGAAAGAATATAGTCTATCAATCTTTTCCTAGCCTACCAAATGGATGCAACTTCCACACTTCCTAATCAGCCTGAATGGTGGGTTTGGTACCATCTAATTCTGAAGATTATAATCGTAACAGAGCCCAAGAACTTCAGTTGAAAAAGGAAGCTATAACAAAATAGTGGCACTAACTATAAGACAATAAATTACATGTTAAAAATCTCTAATACTTTGGGCTTATTCACACAGCTGCTTTGCCATGATTTCCTCCACTCCTGGAGTTCTTGATATGCAATTGATGTACTCCACTGGATAGCCATGTAATGAAAAGGATGGACAATTTTCCCTGGCTGAAACATTAATCTCACCCAATGTCATACACTATGGAAAAAGCTGCTACCAACTGTTAGACAAAATGTGTGTCAGAACAATGTTTGTACCTTCCAGGCACTTCACTGATTTAATTTTTAAAATTTATTTTTGGTCATAGATTATATAATTTGATATCCTTGTAACAACACCAAATGGAGTCCAGAGTTATAACATAGAACTACAATAGTGATAGTTTTATGAAACATTTTCGTAAGTATTCTTCTACTTGTGATTATTTCTTATTATTTGTATTATTTGTTGTTCCTCCAATTTACAGATTGTCTGGTTTATTCCATTCTGGAATACCAAACTGAAAAAAACAAAACAGTGATTTTAGGTTTTCACAACTAGATTGACTTTGTAGTTATAGAAATGGCTTGAAATCATTTAGAAATGTAAAGCAAAAGGTTGCAATTGTAACGTTTTTTGCAGTGAAAAAAGTCAGAAATCACACTTTTTTCCTTCTTCCTTTCTCCACTTTTTTTTTATTATTTTCTTAGCTTTGTTTCTATTTGTATTTTATCTTACTTTAGAATTTAATAAAATCTCCTGGGGAAAAAGAAAGAAACACCGATAACATTTGGACCATCCTCTCACTCCAGGATGAATTCATACTCCTTAGAATCAACTACCTATTGCTCTTGGAGACGGTGTCAGAAGGAAACGGATCTGGTAGATAGGTGGGTGTACTCACAGCCCCAGGGAACCTATTCACTTCAAAACCTACAGGCTCAAACTCCTCCCAGAACAGCCAAGCTATACCATGCCTCAATCATCTCAGCAAGGCATGCACAGTGGATCCAAAAATATAATAATAATAATAATAATAATAATAATAACAACAACAACAACAACAACAACAACACAAAAACAGCAACAACAGTTGGAAGGGACCTTGGAGATCATCTAGTCCAACCCCCTGCTGAGGCAGAAAACCCTATACCATTTCAGACAAATGGTTGTCCAGTCTCTTCTTAAAAACTTCCAGTGTTGGAGCATTCACAGCTTCTGGAGGCAGGTTGTTCCACTGATTAATTGTTCTAACTGTCAGAAAGTTTCTCCTTAGTTCTAGGTTGCTTCTCTCTTTGGTTAGTTTCCATCCATTGCTTCTTGTCTTGCCTTCAGGTGCTTTGGAGAATAGCTTGACTCCCTCTTCTTTGTGGCAACCCCTGAGATATTAGAACACTGCTATCATGTCACCCTCATCTTTCTCTAGACATACTCAATTCCAGCAACCGTTCTTTATATGTTTTAGCCTCCAGTCCCCTAATCATCTTTGATGCTCTTCTCTGTACTCTTTCTAGAGTCTCAACATTTTTTTTACATCGTGGTGACCAAAACTGGATGCAGTATTCCAAGTATGGCCTTACCAAGACACTGTAAAGTGCTATTAACACTTCACGTGATCTTGATTCTATCCCTCTGTTAATGCAGCCTAGCATTGTGTTGACTTTTCTGGCAGCTGCAGCACACTGCTGGCTCATATTTAAGTGATTGTCCACTAGGACTCCGAGATCCCTCTCACAGTTACTACTATTGAGCAAGGTAGCACCTATACTGTATCTGTGCATTTGGTTTTTCTTGCCTAAATGTAGAACCTTAGTTTTTTCACCATCGAATTTTATTTTGTTAGATAACGCCCAATGTTCAAGTCTGTCAAGATCCTTCTGTATCTTAAGACTGTCTTCTGGAGTGTTGGCTATTCCTGCCAGCTTGGTGTCATCTGCAAATTTGATGAGTTCCCAATCTATCCCCTCATCCAAATCATTGAAGATGTTGAAGAGCACTGGGCCCAGAATAGAGCCCTGGGGCACTCCACTACACACTTCCCTCCATGTAGATGCAGTTCCATTGAGGACCACACACTGAGTACAGAGGAACACATGCTGAGTACGGAGGACCACATGCTGAGTACCATTAGGTGCCTTAAATAATGTTCACAACAGCCTAGCTAGCAAATGATCCAGTGACTCTTCCTTTCCTATAGATGGCAGCATTTATGGAACTGTTTCACAAGACAATCAATCTGCTGTGAGGTTAATTGTCCTGTCAAACAAGATCTAGTCATGTCAGTGATCAGAGGAACTAATTTGAAATACTTTTGGGTTTATTCTTGTTCAGTACAAACAATAATCTTTTAAGACATTCAATCCTGAAAGGATCAATATTTCCAAATTGAAATGCTGTTATTGTCTCAAAAATATTCTGAGAAATACTGCAATGATACTAAGTCAATGAAAGAAGACACTGCACAAACAAGGTCTTAATGGCCATGGAAATATAGTGCCAAGTGATAGAAGAGATTCCATAACAGTTTATCCTAGTCAATTAAAACCAAGCAGGTCACTGACTTTGACTGTGTCCTCTAAAATCTCCTCCTTCATGGACTCTAGAGACTGTTTGCTTGGGAGCTTTTGTGTCTTTTTTTTTCCACACCAGAACATTGCAAGTCAATTTTTCTGCTGTCTTAGTTGCAGATTAGCTGCAAGCTAGTAACAAGATGTAGGCAGTGTCTTAAGACTATGACTTCTAAAAACAGTGGAGCATCTTCATATCATGATAAACAGAATGTGTGGCTGAGATATTTATCTAGTAATAAACCTGTTTAGGCAAATATTTTGGATCTATTATTAATTTAAGCTTCTGAAGATAATAAATCAGTATTTTGCCATATGCTACACCTGTCTAATTCAGACTATTAAACAACAGGTTAAATCACTGATACTATGTTTTTTGACACAACAACTTGAAAAAAGGAAGAGATGCTTTAATGACTAGCAGAGAGATGCTGTGCTCACACAAGATCTGGGATACATCAGTTTATGTGTATACACATTCTTGCAAATATTAAAATATGAAATGAGGTTTGAAAAACATTTACATTGAGTAGAAAGCCGAGGTCCCTGCAGAAGGTGCTAAATGCCAACTTCAAGCCCAAGATAAATGAGATTGCTTGCCCTTGTATTTCAGCAATATCTGAAAAGTAATAAACTTCCAGCCCATTTTTCTACAATATAAAGCATGAAAAATGTGCTTACCTGTTCTTCTGTTATCTGCATATAGAGAATGATGTAATATATCAACTCAGGCAATGCTTTCTTCACTGTGCTTTTAAACTTGTGGTTTTCTAATAGAGCATGAACAAACTCGAATATGCTGAAAACTAGGTTTTCAAAGCCCAAAACTTCACCTAAATTTTAAAAATTATATGAAAAATATTAAAGATCTTTCAACTTATTACTTCAGTATCTGACAATTATATTTTACATAATTCAAATTTGATACTATTGCCAATAGCTTAACTTTAATTTTTCATTGCTGTTTTACTCACATTTAAAATATAAAAAATATCCAAATATATATGTAAGAAGAAAAATTATTAAAGCAATCTAAATTTGTTATATCAGAGACCATTTGACATTCAAAATATCTATAGCCAATTTATTCTCTGTATGACAACTCAAAGCATCATTGATTAAAGTCTGATGTTTTTTCTTTACAAGAAGTATATTTTAAAATATTCATTTTCATTACATCTCTAATAAAGAGTTTTCCTACCATCAGAATCCACTGGATCTTCCACTTCTTCTGTATAATTTACTTCTGTTCTCACATAGGTAATTGAGTAAATTAAGGAAAATAAATATAGCTACCACACAATTAGATTGCAATGCAATTATTTCATCTGTTATGAAAGAGAACCAGATAATGAACAATTCAAAGACTTTAATTTATTACAAAAGGTTTAATAAAAAAGAATATCAACTGAACTAATAGGAAAAAAATTGCCCTCTCCTAAGTATTTTTTATCAGCAAATCATTCTGAACCACCCTTACATTATAAATAAAATGAGACTATCAACATTAGAAAATGTGCAAAATATTGTATGTACAAACCATTATGAAAAAGATCTAAATATATCAATAGTGCAATAGTGTCTAAGAGTAGTAATATCAGCCTAATCATATTTTACTTTCCAGGAAAAATGTACCATGTATTCATTTAAGCTATCAAAAAATATCGGCCTTCAGCTTCAACTCAACCCTCTCAACCTTCTCCTTGATTACGTCTTTCAGTCCCATCAGTTACAGCAGAAGAGGTATGTTTCAGGTTCTTTCCATTATGAAATATCACCTGATGAAACCCAGGCTATGAAATTTGGTATCTATCAACTTTTATAGATATTATCAACTACTAGTATTTATCAACATGGAAGGCTAACAGCAGCCTTCCATGAAAAGCAGCATTCACTAAGTCACAAGGGATTTCCAAATTGAAATGCTGTTATTGTCTCAAAAATATTCTAAGAGCCCTGGGCCCAGAACAGAGCCCTGGGGCACCCCACTACACACTTCCCTCCATATAGATGCAGTTCCATTGAGAACCATACGCTGAGTATGGCCGGTCAGCCAGCTATGATACATTTGGTACAGAAGAGACAATTTGAAAGCCTGTGGGAAAATATTTTAAACAGATCTTTTGAATTCTTGGTTATAATCTCTAAACTATGTTGCTGAAATATTTTTTTGTAAATCAGTATCTATCAACTTTTCTCCCCTCCCCCTTATTTCTTTTTAAAGAAATTCATGCTTATCGCAAACCAAAGCAAAAAGGGTATAAGGCTGCACTTTCTGTAAGTGTATTCCAAACAATAGGAAGAATCTGTTGCATAGAAGAAATCATGTGTCTTGGGTAGTTTTTTACTAAAGCTGTCACTGCCTGGAGGAAGAAAAACAGTGTGTTAGAATTAATAACATGCTTCCATATATAATATTACCATTTTTCTTTAAGCACCACTCTACCACTATATTTATATTTCTTCTTCTCCAGAAAAGTCCTCTGCCATATAGTAGCTATTGGATGCATGCAAAACTAAGCACACTTCAGGAATGATCACAGCAACTTGTTTTGAATTTGAAAACCAATCAAGAATGTTACAAATTCAAAGTATTTTGCACATTACTAATAACCAACCTCTGTTAAATAAATGTAGATACACATATTCATAGGCATGCTATATTACAAGTAGTAAGTGACCACATTGGGGTGAAGGCAAATGATGAATACCCTAAGTTACTTATTTACATCAGATATCAGGATGCAAGTGCATAAGGTCAGGATTTGCATTATGATCTTACCATGTACTTGTCATTTTGATCTAATATAATTTGCTGTGGATGCTCTGAGCACAATTAAGTTGTTAGGTTTATTAATTCTTGAGAACCTTACTGAAAAGAGTCTCCATAAAAGCTCTAACAATTTTATGCATTAACAATTCTTAATACACAAGGGGACTTTTAGAATTTAGAGTCATCTAGATTGACATGATCTGTTCTTATGCTTTTATGTTTATTGTACAATAAATAGTCTAGACCAGAAGTCCCCAACCTTGGTCACTTTATGACTTGTGGACTTCAACTCCCAGAATTCCTCAGCCAGACTAGAGCATGGCTGGCTGAGGAATTCTGGGAGTTGAAGTCCACAAATCGTAAAGTGGCCAAGGTTGGGGACCCCTGGTCTAGACCAGGGCTTTTCAACTGGTGGTAGGCGTACCACTAGTGGCATGTTGGCATCTGGCGGGTGGTACGCGTACGACGGGTTGAACAGCACTGTAAAAAAAAATGTAAAAAAAAAGTGTAAAAGTGGATGAGGTGAAGCGGCAACAGCGCCGCAGAGGCTTGTGGGAAAGTCAGCTGGAACTGCACGTTGCCTGGGTCCTACTGAGAGCCCAGGATCAAAGCGCGCAGCTCGGCGGCCTTGGGGGTGACAGGCAGCTTCACGCAGTCTTCAGGCAGAGATTCAGCTGGAGCTGCGAGAGGCATTGCCTGGGTCCTGCTGAAGGGGAGAGAAGAGAGGATATTAAAAGGGAGTGAGGGAAGAGAGGATATTAAAGGGGGTGAGGGAAGAGAGGATATTAAAGGGGGTGAGGGAAGAGAGGATATTAAAGGGTGAGGGAAGAGATGATATTAAGGGGGGTGAGGGAAGAGATATTAAAGGGGGTGAGGGAAGAGATGATATTAAAGGGAGTGAGGGAAGAGAGGATATTAAAGGGGGTGAGAGAAGAGAGGATATTAAAGAGGGTGAGGAAAGAGAGGATATTAAAGGGAAGAGAGGATATTAAAGGGGGTGAGGGAACAGAGGATATTAAAGGGGGTAAGGGAAGAGAGGATATTAAAGGGGGTGAGGAAGAGAGGATATTAAAGGGGTGAGGGAAGAGATGATATTAAAGGGGGTGAGGGAAGATATTAAAAGGGTGAGGGAAGAGAGGATATAAAAGGGGGTGAGAAGAGGATATAAAAGGGGGTGAGAGAAGAGATGATATTAAAGGGGATGAGAGAAGAGAGAATATTAAAGGGGGATGAGGACTACCTGTACTTTATCACTTTTTTCCGGGTTTTTTTTTTTGGTCATCAAGTTTTTGACACCTTGCTAGGCGACTGGTGGTACTTGAATATTGCCATATTCTAAAAGTGGTACAATCGGTGAAAAGGTTGAAAAGCCCTGGTCTAGACTATATGCCCAGATTTATTTAATTCATTTGCCAGTAATATTATTTCATGATAAGATATTCATGTTTCATCCCAAAAGAAATATTTTCATGCTACGAAAGGGTTTCCTCTGATTTTTCTTATAGTGAATTATTTTTGTTTCAAATCAATGGTATCTCTGTGTTATTAATTCCTATTACACTTTGTTCATATTATATTATATAAAACCCAATGTTGCTGTTACATCTCAAATTACACTGACAAGAATATGCAAAATCCTCATTTATGTTGCTCATGGCAACCTCAAACTCATATACAATCAGATATTGTACTTGCCTTTAAAACCTCCATTTTAAGTCCACTATCTGATGTAGGGCCATCGGGCATTTGCAAGGCCTGAACAAAGGCTTCAGTAAACTGCTGCACCACAGGGAAAATCAGAACTTTGGCTGCTCCCTTTCAACAACAAAAAAAAGTATAATTAGTTCAAAAATGAAAAAAAGGGAAGATTCAATATTTATTAATTCCATTTTTATACCTCTACTATAGGAAAATCTAATTGGATATAATTATTGATTTTCAAAGTCACACATAATCCCATAATTCCCTTACTTGACATTCAAGTATCTCACATAAACTCAAAGCCTCCAACTAATAACTATTAGGGACTAAACAAGGTTTTGGAAAGTCGCTCTGTGAAATCAGAATTATGCTGATAAAATATTAAGAAACCAGGAGAAATGGTTCTCGCAAAGGCCTTACATCTACATAAACTGGATGCTCTCATTATTCAACAAATGCTACTAAACAAAAATAATTCCCAGAGCACAAAACTCTTATCAGTCCAAAGAAAAACATACATGGTTAAAATAAATAAAGAACACTGACTCAAATAGCTTTTAATGAAACCTTTACTGAACTTGTTTTTTTAGAAGAAACTGAGTACCTGAAATCTCTAGATAATGAGATTGTAGATATCTGAGGGACCTCTTGTCTCTAATCGTATCTGCCCGTGCTCCGTAATTCCAGCAGAGGGGGTGCCCTCTATGTCCCCTCTATTAAACATGTAATCTTATGGGACAGATAAAGCGTGTCTTTTCTGTTGTGGTTCCCCTCTGGAACAGTAACCTCCAGAGATAAGGACTACACTCTCTCTCCTAAAGTTCCAGAAAGCTTTGAAAACCTGAGTTTGGTTCCAAACCTGGAACTGGTGTATTATGGTTTGTTTAGGGCCCATTTGTGTTGTCTACAATATTATTTCAGTCTGGGTTATCTCTTGGCTTCGTGTTTTTATTTTTATTTTTGTATTTTTTCTAGCTTTGTACTCTATCCAGATTCCATCAGAATCAGGTGGCTAATGAATTAAATAAATACAAGAATTTCAAATAGAGTTCAGATCACTTACTTAAACCACGCCAAAATACCTGGCAACTGTATTCAAGTAAATCTGGCAATAGTAATCCCAGACTTTTAATCTCATGTTTACATTAGTGTAATGATTTGTTTGGGATTTTATATTGTTGTGTTTTATGTTGTTTTACATTGTGCATCAGTTTATACATTTGTAAACAGTTTAATAAATAGGTTTCAGAATAAAAACCGAGCATATAGTTGCCTATCTTAGAAATTACAACTGAGAAGTTTGTTTTATATGTATATTTAGTTATGTCCCGCTTTTATTATTGTTATATTTTATATATTTTATATTTTATTATTTTTATAAATTAACTCAAGGCAGTGAACAGGCACAATACTCCCTCCTCCTATTTTCCCCACAACAGCAATCCTGTGAGATGAGCTGGGCTGAAAGAGAGTGACTGCCCAATGATTGGCTTTCATATCTAAGGTGGGACTAGAACTCACAGTCTCCTGACTTGTAACCTGGTTCTTTAACCACTAGACTAAACTTAATGGTAAATTAAAAGAAATAACACTTAACAACAATAAAAACTGCTAGTACCTAAGCTTAAGTTTTCTTTGGTTGAATGTTTCAGAAATATGTTTTACCAAAGCTGATTTATACAACACAGAGGAATCTGAGTGACTTAGTGATTAAGATATAAATGTTTTTCAATCATAACACTTACTGCCACTCTTGATCATGTTACCAGTTTTTATGGTATCACAATGTTACATATAAGGAAATTAATAATTTACCTTTTCCAACTCTTCCATATTGCAAATCATCTGTGCACAAGTGGTGAAGATTTCTACAGCACGTGATCTTGTACGAATACCATACACCTAAGAATAAAAAAGTAACAAGTGAAAAAAAAAAGGGAAAAAGCCTGGGTGTTCATAGGAATTGTGTTCCCAATATTTATTGTTACTTAATATTCCCTTTTACAACTATGTAATCCCTTAAATATCTATCAGAATGTTTTCCAACAAAAACAGTTTGCTTTAAAAAATTTCTCTGTTCAGAACCTAAATAATTTCGTTAGAAGATAATTATTTAAATATAACTTTTTATTTTCATAAAGACCACCAAATGATATAACACCCTCAGCTGAAAAGATTTGATTTATTAAGTTAATCAGAGATGTTACATTATTTCAGAAGAATTGGTATCCTGATTTTACAAAAAAGAAAACGTTTATGGCTTTCTGTGGCAAATTAGTCTTATGCATCATATAACATATATCATAACTTAAGATCTTCTTCTATCATTCTAGGATGACAGAAAATACATTTTATTGCAGCTTTTGGTTCCTGCAGCATTTTTGCCCCACAAAAGAAAGGGAACTACTAAACGATTTATGCCAAAGGCAGGTGGATTCTACTGTGTGTTTTAAAGTTCTGAGAGATTTTCTCTCAAAACCCTAATTAGGATATCCATGAAAATTCCTCATGTGAATGAGTATTCAAGAAAATCCTCCTAACCCTAATCAGTAGAGTCTCCATGGATAGTGATGCTCTCCAATCACCATTTATACACGGAGAAGAATAAGAAAGTGAAATACAAGCAGTCCTCAACTTACAACAGTTCATTTAGTGACCATTCAAAGTGACCATTTTTCACATTTATGACCACTAAAGCATCTCCATAGTCAAGTGATCAAAATTCAGATGCTTGGCAACTGACTCATATTTATGATGGTTGCAGTGTTCCAGGGTCATGTGATCCCCTTTTGCGACCTTCTGAAAGCAAAGTCAATGGGGAAGCCAGGGTCACTTAACATCTGTATTACTAACGTAACAACTGCAGTGATTCACTTAACAAACGGGGCAAGAAAGGTCATAACATGGGGCAAAACTCGCTTAATAAATGTCTCGCTTAGCAACAGAAATTTTGGATTTAATTGTGGTCACAAGTTGAGGACTACCTGTATCCCAAGCATATTTACCCAAGATCAAGAGTAGCTGAACTCACTGGATTTGATCATAGTCTATGCACATATAGACTTCCTACTGCTTGGACCTTAGCACAAAGGCCTCTATCAACCCATTTCCTTGTTGGAAACAAGGAAAAAGTGTTTCAATAATCCATGTATTTCTTCTTTTTTACAGTATAAGTTGGATTAAACTGTATCATCCTCAGAACAGTATCAACAAATGTTTGTTGGAATGGTTAGTGAAGTCTGGTCAATAATGTGCACCCACAGCCTTTTTCCTTCCATGCTTACTGGAGGTATTCTGTTTTTGGATCTGAATAGGACAAGAAGAACTCTTAAAGGACGTATCACTAAAAGTACAGTAAATGTAGACATTTACTGAAATATTTTATGTTATTCCTATGACATAGAAGACAACATTTTTTATCCATACCTCAGCCATTGTAAAAATCTTGTACATCTCTGGAAGAATAACTGGAGCAACAAGGGGCATCTGTGTGTCTGTTACCTCTCGAGTGAACTCTACAAGATATTATACATATACACATAACATAGCTAAATTATGGTTTCCCGGACATATTTTCAAGGAATACACCCTATTTCTATGCTGTTTATCCATTTTAATAGTATATTTATGCCCAAATGGGCAAAGAAAAGAATAAAACTTTCCTTTGTAATTACTTGTAATCTAGCTCTTCTAAATAACAAATTTACTGTATTTCTAGGCTCCATTATTTGAAATTATAGATGGGGGCTTGTATGGTTCAAATCTATCTTCATACATCTATGCATTTTTTGCACAATGAAAATCATATGGCCAAGCTAAAGAGTTCTAATTGAACTGATTAATTATCTGCCTCATGAGAACCAGACATATATCCATAATTTATTATTATGTATTGAATCTGTTACACAAAGGAGCGTTGAAACTATTCTCTTATAGTCATCAGCTTCCTGGTTAACGTAAAACAGATTTACACAGACTATTATATTTGATATGAACATTCTCAGGTCTAAGAACTGCAGTCTATGAACCACTATCATCAGTAGTTGTCATTCATCCTGGATTCTTAAGATACAAATTTTAACATGTATAATTTCTATTAATATAATCTGAGACATTGTTTAAAAAAATCATTTTTTGAACAGACATATCATGGGTTAGCAATCTCTAACATAGAAGCCTCATACAGCTCATTAACACATTGATAAAATCTAGTTAAATTTCAAAGGCAGATGGGGTTTTTTTTTGTTTCTTCCTTCCTAAATGAAGGAAAAATAGGAGGCTTTTCATTCCCACCTAACCTCTACAACTTGCTCCAAATCACTATTTTTAAGAGTTTAAGGATGGGAATATGATCAGGAAACCTCTGAAAGTAAATTGCTTCCATCCCCATCCTTAACACACAAACAAATATACACACACAAACTGCATTCCATACCACTTCCAACCTTTTAAATCTGAAAAAAAAAAAAGAAATACAGTATTTTGACCAAATTGTGTTGTAATCATTTGAATGTTTCCCATCCCTAAGATAAAAATGACCCAACGTGACCCAACAGAGGCAGAATTTTCTAGAGTTCTAGTGCCATTTTCCTTTTGTTTCAATGTCAATACTTATAGAAATAAAGATCATGTCACACTGGATATCTAATGCCAGATGAATTAGTGACTGTCTATTAAAGAAAATAATATTTCCTAATGATTTAATGGAATGACATATTTTGTTGATTATTATACCCCAATACTGCACAACTTTCATAAAAGGCTAGAGAGTCGAAAATTCTTGTTTATATTAAAAACACTGTACTGTGTACTTTTACTACAACTACATCAAAATAGGAAGTATTTCCTATTTTAAAAATCAAAGCAAAAAGCCAAGCCAAGGTAGTAGAATTATCCAGTTAATAGCATATAAGACACAAATACCTGTAAGCACCCGCATAGCTCCATGCACTGCATTTAGATCCCCACTGACCAGCATTTCCATCAAGAGATTAAAAAGTTCAGGCCAAGCTTCAGGCCAGTCCCAATGTGCTATTGCTGAAACTGCATAAGCAACGCTTGAACGAACTTTGCTAATTGATTCCCTCAATCCATTGGGGAGCAGTTCCCTAATGGCAGCTTTTGCCTATGGAGGAAAAAAGAGATGAACTTAGAAACAACGTCTGCACAGAACAGCAATATCTACAGGTGCCATCTCATTACTAATCAAAGATTATTAAATACCTGGAAAAAGGTGTCCTAAGGAAACATTGCTCTCTGATTTTAAATGTCCTTTAAATTGCATAAAAAGGAAATACAGTTTTCTTTCTTTTTCTGCACTTGGGTATTGTATAATAGAATTTTTAAAAACAGGCATTACCCTTTCTGTAGTTTCAGGAGGTCTAAACTTCTCTGATTGGGAACACCAGTGAGTTTCCACGTATTGTTTCAAAATCACAGATGCTAGCTATGAATATAAAAAAACAGAATAAAGATTCCCAGATTTATTATTTCATGTGATCTTTCATTTCTTCAAAAATTCAAAGAACAGACATGACTGGTTTTAATTACAGAGGAATGCTGCTTTTTAGGCTCTAAAGTAAATATTAGTCATTATTTAACAAATTATACCTGCCCAGGAGACTGCATTACATTATATCATGAAGCAAGATATAACTTGAAGCTGACAGAGACAAGAAACCATTTACAAACACATACAATGTTTTATTTAATGCTAATTTAAAATTATGTTTTTTAATTCTTTATTACATAGCTTAAATGAAAGAATATTCCTATCCTTGAACTCTATTGATAACAATTGTCTATTGTCTCATATCTCTATTTTAATATGACTGACTTGAGATTAAGATTTTTTTATTGTAACGAAATGTAACCCTATACTTATGGCTAGCTAATTTAATTTTATTTTAACCATTTAAATGTGAACTAATGTATTCACTCTGGTCTGCCAATTCTAATTCAAGAAAGTCTTAAGTATGACACATAACTGTGAGTTAAACTAAGTCTAAACAAAGCTTTCTGGAAACTGATTCCTGAGCAATGCCAGCATATTCTGGGCCAGACTATTTGTGGGATTGGCTATCTCCCATTGTTTCTGATCACCCCACCAGATTTAATAGGGAAGGCTCCAGGTCTCTTCCATCAACAGTGCCATTATGTTGGACTTAGGAGTTGTGCCTTCCTTGTGACAGCATTTGCCTTGTGGAACCTCCAGAAATCCAGATGGCCCTGTTAACCTTCCATAAAGCATTTGACCCAGGAGATTAGGTAAACTCTATTGGCAGGACTCTTTGTATGAGTTATTTTTCTTTTATCTTTGGCATTGCCATTTAGAGGATTAACTGTTGCTTTAATCTTATAGCTACCCGAATCACGTGAGATGAGTGGCCATATTAATCAGATAGCTGATAGACAGACAGACAGACAGACAGACAGACATTGGGCTAGACTAGAGCATTTATCTGGTTTCATTTTATACAAACTTTATTTTTATTTTATTAAAAAAATATTTTCCAAGTTAAAACATATTTGTACTAGTTTGGACAGTGAAATTGCCTTGCTTTCCCAGACTGAACCTATAGTGCAAAGAAATCAACTCATTCTATCCAGTATTAGCTATTAGCATAATGCACTAATACACAGAAATTGTTCAATATATAAATTGTTTAAATCTTTTGAACTGATTATTTGGAATGACTGACCTGACGAATAGCCAGTGCTCCTTGGGGATCTACAGTTAACTCTGCCAAATGAACACCAAATTCTGAAATGGAAAAAATAAAAATCATCACCCTAAGGACCAATAATAAAACACCATCAACTCATGGGTCATATAATGGTGAAGAAACTATAGTATAATGACTTTATTCACAACTCACTCTTTATTATTTATGCAATTCATTCCCTACAGTTTTTGTCTGATTTTATGACTGTTCCCTATTGTTCATATGACTTTTTTTTCACCTCATAGATAATAAAGAAAGCTTACAGAAAACAGAATAGAAGCAGTGTCTATGAATTATTTAAGGAAAGTAATGCTTTCCCATGTGAGGAAATATTCTTCAATGCTGAACAAATATATGAAAGAAAAAATATCTTCAATGATATAACTTTCACAGTGATTAACTAAAAAAAACCTAAGCTATATAATCAATCCTTAGGATGGAGCAGCAGTAATGAATTTTCTTACCCAGTCTTTCCCAACTGGACATCCTGCAATTGTATTGGAACTACCTGTATTTTTAGTGCATATTAAGGCTCTATATTTAAAGCATATGCTTTTAGAAAAAAGGAAAAAATGGTACTTCATGGGTAAGTGCATATATTCATTGGGAATGTAATTCTAAATATATATTTCATTTATTCGGTGTTTACTCCGACTTTCAAGGGTAGATCTTTTATCAGAGTTTTAAAAAAATAATATAGTAAAATTACAACCAAAGAACAAAAGCACATAATAAATAATTCCTCCAATTTTAAAATTCTATTGCTACATTCTTATTACATGAATGCATAGAAAACAGAAAAGCCCAAATTAAAACAAATCAAAGTGGATTATTTCCTGGTTGAAAGTGTTTACAATAATCTGCTGAAATTCATGTCAAAATTATGAATATGATATCAGTAATTATCCTATAGTTTTTAGATTTCATGATAGCTAACATGTAGCCATATAGGTCCTATCATAGGAACACATTCTTGACAAACTAGTAAAGCTCTAAAATCTACAACCAAATTGCTGTCCAATCGTGCTCATCTCCATTTCTTAGTCAAGGGAACCAGCATTGTTCAAAGACACTTCAGTGGTCATGTGGCCAGTATGACTACTGTATGTAAAATCAACTATAAATATCCAAAACAAATTTTGATTTTGATCTTATTTGCTAAGTATGTTACAATTTTCACAACTATGTTATCATTTTTTATTCATAAAATCTCTGAAAGAATAATTCAGTTCTATAACTGCAGTTCTTTAAAAAGAATCAGAAGGTGATAATAAGGATAACAACTGCATGCATGAATCACCAAAGACACAAGTTTTGTTGAACAAACTATCTCAAGAATCATATTTTCAGGAATACTCATACTCAATAATGAAAAGCAAACCATATACTTAATTCTGATACATAGACTAATGTCTCCTTGTTTCCTCAAATAATTACTACTACTATGTTTAATTTATTCTATTGGTTTTAAATATACCAAGTAATAAGAATGAGTAAGGTAAAACAACACAGCACAATTTTTTTTACGTCATGGGAAATTTTGTCACCATGGTCTGCAATTATACAAGCTTTGTCAATCTTCACTTGGCTCCTTTAGGCTTGCCTCCACTGAGTAAAAATAACTTATGTGTGCCATCTGAAAGAAATGACTAGCAGTTCCCCATTTTTGTGAGGTTAAGGGAGCACGGGATAGTACATAGTGTTTTCAATTGCAGCCAATGTGTCTGCACCCTACCCCACACAGGTAACTGTGTCCTGTTATTTTTCCAAATGGTTGTGAAAACTGAACTCTTTCAGGGAGCATTTGGAGGATGATGAATTCCATCACTGGACTCCTATAATGGATATTCCCATTTTTATCCCACTGTAAAGCCAATCTGTTAATGCATAATGCATGTCATGCATTCTGAAAAGTTCTTTATAATTGCTGGAGCAAGTTATCAATAATTTATTTATACTTGTATTTCTAGTTTTAATATAATACAAATGTAAATTTAGTGAAAGAATACAATATATTTAACATACAGCTCAAAAAAATAAATTACCTGGTTAGAAATAGCAGAACCATTTGATAGCTGTTGTGAACATATAAATTAGATATACCAAACTTTCTGTGGTTGTGCTATGCCATTACATAAAAACACCATGCTATACAATCAGAGATTGCTAATAAAAATGGAAACATGACATGTCTTTAACAATGTGTACAGTATCATGGAAGGGAACTATGCAACTTCATTATTGTTCCACCTGCCTTTATTATATGTGTCCACGTGTCTGCACACACATGCTGCAATTTTAGGATTTTTTTTACTGTTTCTTTAATTAGTTACAACAGTTTAGCCTGGGAATCGGAAGGCAACAGTTTTTGCGACTAACAAATTTTATTAAGAGGCAAAGTTACATGAGCTAACTTTTTATATCTCAGTTTATCAGATGCAAACGGGGTAGAATGTTCTAGGATATAAATTGGGATGAATTAACGGGAAGGAAGGCAGCTTGGTTATACAAATGCAGGTTGTATGAGAGATCTGGGGTTAGTGTAAACTTTAGCTCGTTTCTTTTGTGGCTTAGTGTGTCGTGCAAACCAGATCAACTTAGATTATGATTAAGATATTATGCAAATCGAGAAAAAGGGCTAATTCAGTAACCAAGTTAAGCATATTGTATAAATATCTAAGACAATCTTTTCCAGTTTCTTTTCAGGGGAAAAAAATGGAATAGGCATCTGGGTACCTCCAAGATTGTGGGGAAAAGAAATGATTGGCTACCGAATCCTGAAATGAACCCGGAACCAAAAAAAAAAAAAAAAAAAAGAGGCGAGTTCTCCCTCACTTCACTTTCCTTTTCAGGAATCACTCGCGCCCTGAACGGGGATCTCTCGCTCCACCCTCGCTTGCGGCAACAGCTTTTCCCCTCGCCGAAGTAAAAAGGGGAGGTCAGCTACGACTGCAAAGACTCGAGGCTCAGAAGGCCAAAGCCCACAGCAGGACCCCACGGCCTTCTGTACCACGGCCTTCTGTCCTAGAGCGCAGGCAGTACCTTCAGCTCCGGTATACTTACCCTCCGTCACCTCCAGGACCTTCACCTGCTCCTCAGCTGCAGCCCGGACGCCCTGCACCGGACAGAGGATCCCGTTCAGGGTCTCCACGAGGGCTTCTTTCAGTCCCTGAGCCACGGGTCCAGGCCCGCCACCCGCCACCGTTCCCGACATCTCGCCGTATCCGCCAGGCTGCCCCGCGCTGGGCCGGAGGAAAGGCACGCAGGAAGCCCCGTGGAAGAGAGCGCGCGCGAGAGAGAAAAAGAGGGAGGGAGGGAGGGAGGGGGGAGATAGAGAGAGAGTGGAAAGAAGAAGAGGCGGCACCGGAGGGTCGCGGGTGGTGCCGCCACGCGCCAGCAACGACGCCGTCTCCGAGAGCGACGCCTGCAAAAATCAGAGCTGAACAGATTCCCGAAGAGCGCCCCTTGAGGCTCTTACATGCGCGTTAAAAGGAGCTTAAAAATCGCCCGAGTTTTTTATTCTGCCCCGAAAACGGCTCTCCACCAATTATTGCATGGTAATATACTAGCTATACCGCACTGCCGATCTTTCCTTTGACAATACATATGGAATGGGCATTGTCTGATGTCGTTGCTGACAGGGGCAAACCAAAATCTCGTAAAGACGTCTTGCCAGACAGGAGGCTGAATTTATGCATCTTTACTCAGAAATACAGGTAGTCCTCTCCTCTACTTAAAACGGTTCATTTAGTGCAGGGGTCTTCAAACTTGGCCCTTTTATGACTTGTGGACTTCAACACCTAGAATTCCTCAGCCAGGCACGCTGGCTGAGGAATTCTGAGAGTTGAAGTCCATAAGTCATAAAAGGGCCAAATTTGAAGACCCCTGATTTAGAGACTGTTCAAAGTTAGAAGGGCACTAAAAAAGTGACTTATGACTATTTTTCATACTTACAACCATTGTAGTATCCGTGTAGTCATGTGATCAGAATTAAGACGCTTGGCAACTGGTTTTTATTTATGACGGTTGCAGTGTCCCAATGTCATGTGAACAGCTTTTTGTGAGTTTCTGACAAGCAAAGTCAATGGGGAAGCCAGATTCACTTAATAATTGTTATTCACTTAAGAACTGTGGCAGGAAAGGTTATAAAATGGGGTGAAACTCACTTAACAAATGTTTCACTTAGCACCATAAATTTTGGTCTCAATGGTGTTCATAAGTCGAGGACTCTGTAAAAGACACTGATTGTAATAAAGCTGCTCTTAAGGATGTGTGCATAAAGTCAATTGCAGACCCATTTAATCGAATTCATAGGCTGAGCAACATTTCCTCTGGTTAGAAGTGATCACCTGGGAATGCTGGGCCTGTTGGCTACATTGGCAGTAGGCAGAGATTTAAAAGTATTTTTATTCCGAGGACCCCTACTTAATATCGGCCTAACAATTCTTTAAACCAATTGTCAGAAACTGAAATCTAAGAAGCTATGTGGGATCCAATTACTTTGGTCTTTTTCAGTAGCTCACTGAAAATTTGTCCATTTGTTTACCTCAGAATTCCATAACATGAGGTCCTCTCCTTAGATGGATTATAACTCCCATTGTCCCAATTAACAAGTTTTACACTGATTTGATGGAACTATATTCCAACCAAAGAATTGAGGCCTTTGAACTATGGTGCTGGAGAAGACTCCTGCGAGTCCCTTTGACTGCAAGGCGATCAAACCGGTCAGTCCTAGAGAAGATCAACCCTGACTGCTCCTTAGAAGGCCAGATCCTGAAGTTGAAAGTCAAGTACTTTGGCCACCTAATGAGAAGGAAGGACTCACTGGAGAAGAGCCTAATGCTGGGAAAGATTGAGGGCAATAGAAGAAGGGGACGACAGAGAATGAGGTGGCTGGATGGAGTCACTGAAGCAGTAGGCGTGAGCTTAAACGGACTCCAGAAGATGGTAGAGGACAGGAAGGCCTGGAGGAACGTTGTCCATGGGGTCGCGATGGGTCGGACACGACTTCGCAACTAACAACAACAACAATATTCCAACCCTGAACAGACTTGTGTTTTAAACACAGGGAAATGTCCTCCTTTGCTTACAAATTGGCCTGAAAAAAAAAAAAAGGAACGCACAGCTTTTCAGACAGATTGGTACCTTAATTATATGGCCCTATTCCAAAGTAGTTATATAAAGTTATATAAAATTGCAGTATTAATTCCCAAGTCGTGTTTTAAAGGCCCATTTCAAAGCTTTGAATGTCAGCTGACTAGCAATAAAACATAGACTCTGGATTGCACATCACTACAAACCATGGTATAATTTGGTGTTGGCTTGAGTGTTATGTATTCTTGCTAATATGATTTCTAAATAATGGTTATGGCTTAGAATATAGGATAAACCTAGGTATTGGTATGATAAAGAGGTGTCTGTTTCTTTTTAACCTTTAGTTATTTGGCCACCAAAATCATCATTAGTGATTCTCTTGCTGGCCAGGCCTGACAAAGTATAAACCCAAGACATTATTATCTATGGAAATCCTCTTGATATTTTTCCAGAAAGTAAAGCATGAGTTACCAATTTGACTACTGATCAGTCCTGCTTAAATTGATGGACTATTGTGATTCTTTTTCCTTATGCTATTTGCAGCCTGAAGAATTGCATATGTGTAAAATTACTTTTCATAAGCAATGAAACTATTTCAGACTGAATTATCTGGTACTTTTAAAAAAATGTCCCTTTCCAGTTTTACCTTTCCCCATCCTAATTAACAGTAAGCTATGATAGACCACTGATAGGACCACACTTGAGTCAAAGGCAGAAAGATGATATGTGTTGGGCTGCAGGTTGGCATCTGCCTGTTGCCCATTTCACAAAATAATGTGGCATATAGAAGATGGTGGGAAAATGAATGGCTCCACTTATACATGCTGTGTGCTTGAAAAATAAAAATAGAAGAGCTACACCTCGTATTCCTTGAGCATCAGAACTTGCTTTCCTTATATAGATGGAGTGTCCCAAACACTCTTAGTACCAAAAAGCTGCAGCCAGATGATGACTGACATGGTATAGAAGAAATATTATATAACTAGATATATAGATGGCTAATAATTCTCATCAATGAATAGATTTAGTTTATTATCTAGTTGCATTTTAGGTAGCCCTCTTGATTTGTCCTGATTTTTTTTTTAATGAAAAATGAGAGCAACCATAATGGAATGTATGGTGTATGTGGTGTATGGATGTTTAACATTTAACTTTTCTTGCTGATTGAGAAGATGTAGTAATCCAGGGGTTTCCTGAAGAAAATAAGATTTTATAAACAAAAAAAAAGTAAAAATAGTAATGTCTCTCTCCTTATCCTTATACACATTCTTCCTTCCAGAAAGTTTGTTTTTCCAACTCTTTTCCATATTTCAGGAGGATATGATTAAGCACTGAAAGGATTTTATAGTAAAACTAAAATTCCATTGGGTGATACTTTCAAATTTTGTTTTTATCAGCATCCTTATGGCCAATAAATACTCAAGCAGTTCCTTCAAAATTCTGCAATATGTGTCCCCTTACACAAATACCATTTTACTACAGAGAATCAGAGAGACCTATTACCGTACTATATTATCCTGCCTCAAGCAAGCAAGCATTTCTTTGTAGTGATCACAAAACTAATGTTTTCTTTTTGAAATAGTGCTGCTCTGGAGGAGCTTGGGAGTATCAAATACTTGGTAAAATGAATAAATAAAACGTTCTAATGTTGATTGTACATTTTTATACTTATTTTCTTTATTGATGCAATAGGTTTTCTTTCTTTGCCAGACCCTTTACCCCCAAGACTAGAAGCAATTTTCTTCCCCTAAAAAAATTAAGCTGTCTTGACATCACAGCTTAAAAATAGTGTTGCTTGAGAACTGAGATATTTATAGAATTGAAGAGTGACTACCTTGGATTTTCAAAGTGCTGAATCTCTAAAATATTTAATACTAAATACTATCACTTCAAAGTGCATAGAATTTGTGGAAGGAGCAAATCTCAAAATTAGGAATGACTGTTTTTTTCAAAAAGATGTTTATGGGGATGTGACTGAAATAGTATTCCTGTGTGGCAATAATAGTACAGGGTTTAAATCTTTTGCCTTTTCTGTTGTTTATCTTTTTTTTTTAGCATATTCATATATTTCTTGCATTGTTGGAAAGTTTCTGCTCTCAACAATCTAGTAGCTCAGATTTCTTAAGTGGCAGTTACAGTATATGCCTGCTTTTCACCTCAGATGAATGGATCACAGCTGCTACTTGAATAGTTTGTGTCCCAATTGGGTAGAAGCTGCTTACTTATAGGTCAGTATAAAGTATGAAGACACCAAATAATAAGAGGAGGAAGACAAGCATATTTCATGCACAGGGATGCAGAAAATATAATCCAATATAAGCAGGGGAACTTGAGCTCTAAAATGCTGCAAAAGAAGTACAAAGCCTTTAATTAGGAATGACATCTGATGAGATTTCTTTCCTTATAAAAGTGCATTCGTCTTAGGTTTTAGATTTAACATTTGCCATAGATTTGATCCTGTTGTATGTATATTTTCTTATATGTTGTTTTTAGAGTTAAAAAAATTAAATCTTGTTTTTTTTTTTATAAAAAAAAACACCACTTTTCAACTGGATTATAAATATTACTAACAAATGCATTCATCTACTAGTAAAAATATTTTCTCCCAAATTATAGTCCAATGCTTTCAAAGGATAAACAAACTTAAATGGGATTTATTTTCATAAGCAGAAAATCATGTGAGCCCTTTGTTGTTTCAAACATCAAAGCTTTTTAGTTATGTGCAAGTATCCATTTTATCTTTGCTCCTTGGTTTACTCTTAGACATTTTTCTTTTAGTTATTATTCAATTTGTATATGACCCAACTTCCGATGATTCTGGGAAGGCCACAAAAACATGTATAAAACAATAAAACATAGAAATAAAAATAAATAGATGGCAAAAGTCGAAACAAATGCACCCACTCCTTAAAAATAGCTACACCAGGGGTGTTAAACTGCCGGCCCGCGGGCCAGATGCGTCATCCAGAAGCCGCGCCCACCCCATTGCCGGCAATGGCAAAACCAGTCCGACACGTTGCGCGACATCACGTGATGTCACAAGTTTGACATCCCTGAGCTACACCCTTCTAAGCCAAGTGTCTGGGTGAGGAGTCAAGTCTTCAAAGCCCTCCATAAAACACCAGTAGAGTGAAAAGTCACCCACCTCTTGATAATGTGACAGAGAAGGCTGTCTGGCTGCTGATTGACACTGCAGCCAGACAGATATTAGAAGAGATAGGTGGTCCCTCAAGTAATCAGATCATATGCCATATAGCACTTTATAGGTAACAAACAGCATCTTCAATTACACCCGGAAACAATGATGTTGCAAAGGAATACTGAAGTATGCTTATTATTGCCTGTGCTGCTGCATTCTGGACCAAGTGAAGCTTCTGGGTGGTCTTCAAGAACCGCCCCATGTAGAACACATTGTAATAATCAAGCCATAGGATAACCAGGGCACAAGTGGCCATCTGAACAGCATCCTAATTTGGATACAATAAAATTAGTGCACCAGATGAAACTGTGCAAAAGCTTCCGTGGCCACAGCTACAATTTATTAATTAAGCAGGTAGTATGAGTCCAGGAAGGTCCCCAGATTGTGTATCCAAGATTAAAGGTGGAACTTGCTAAGATTTGTGTAGCCCAAATATCACAGTCTCCAAGCACTGAGACAGAATCTTGAAAGCTTCTTTTTCTTCTTCCATTGCATTTATATCCTACCTTTTCTTTGAAAATTCCCAACCATATATATAGCAAGATCATTTCATTTTATTATCCCCAAATCAACCAAAAGGTAGATTGGGCTGAGAGTGAGTGAATGGCCCAAAGTCACCAAGTAAGCAATATAAACAGGTAAAGATTTGAACCTGTATCATCTTATACCTCTACAATACCTTAATTCCTTATTTTGAATGTTTTTCTTAATGATCAATGCAGCAATTTTTCTTCTCCCACATTATATTCAGATAGGACTACTGATCTAACACAGCCTGTTTCTAAGAATCATTTACCTGATCTTAGCCATATTTGTGTCTACTATAGGTAAGAACAATCACAAAATTGTACAAGATTGTCCACATATTTGTCACAAAATAACAAAATAACAAACAGGTTTGTCCCAAATGTGACCTACAAGGAGTCTTTTGTCTGTTTGATTTTTTTAAATAATAAGGCTTTCCAGGATGAAAAAGAGTAATTAATCTGAATATGCAGTGGCATAGATGCTTTTAAAAAAATATGTGAAAAAGTGCCATAAAAGTGGCTGCAATTCAACTTCTCTTAAGACACCAGTGTTGAATTTTGTAACATAACCATTTGTTTATTCCACAATATAAACTGCAACATTTGATACAAGCTACCAAAAAAGAAAAAGCCAAAATACAGCTGTGGCCATTACTTTACAGAGCTTTCTTGTCTCCTACATCACTAGTGTCATCAGTGATACTAGAACCTAAACATTTGCTTCCTGTACATTAACCAATGCTAAAAGCACCAACACGCTGTTTGGAATTATAATTCCAGTCACTGAAAGCAGACAGAGAAGTTATTGCTCAGATAAATAAATCTAGTCTACAAAATCAAAATGAGGAAAATCTAACATTTTTAAAAATGTTCAAGAGTAAACGGATTTCTTCAAAAACAGAATTATGGGTATGTTTAGTGCACTGCTTTGCATCTAGACAGAGCTGATTTAAGTGTGCTGGTAAATTCCAAAGAGGTAATTGAATGCTATACATGAAAAGGTGCACATCTTGATGCCTTCCAAACAGGCGAAAACCCCTGGACCAAAAGAGTCAGCATTTCAAACCTTAATAACCACAAACAGTTTAAAGAATAAAAATACAAAAGTGTCAAATTGTTTTAAGTCTGAAAAAATGATCCCATGAGGACAGAAGTAGCACCATTTGCCATGTGGCTTTAAAACCAGCCCAGTGGCTTTATGGAGAAAAATCTCATTTTCTCTTCTACAGTCCTGAATGCTCAGCAAATTATTTACTTTCAATATGGAGAATCTTTTCTGGTACAGCTTGTACAAATATAGTCTTCTTTTTCTGCCATCTCTGGAGAAACACCCACACACACTTGATGAAACCACTGGTTGCAGCAGCCATCACACTGGACCCAGTCCACCTAGGCAGAAAAAATCCAGAAAGGTCCTCAGTATATAGCATTATTATATATGTCTGTTTACAGTCAAAATTTCAACAATATATGTCATGCTATCCACCAGGCTTAGTTCTGAATACTATGTCTTAAGAAAGAGGTAGATAACTAAGATCCTCCAACAGCATAGAAAACAAAATGCTAATTTTCTATAGATGTAAAATGAACCATGTGGGAGCATTATTATTTAAGAGACTTAAATCATTCTAATGGTCTTAAAATGTGAGATATAGATTACAGATGAATGTGAGAAGAAACTTGTTGACGATAAAAGTAGCTTAACAATGAACTAGCTACCAAGATAGCTGGTTTTGCCCTTCAATGAAAATTTGTGAGCAGACGGGACAGTTGTTAAAAAATACCTTAACTCTGAATTCCTTTAATTAAGTAGGGCAATGGAATAGATATCCTTTTATTATGTCCTGTATTTTTTATTCCATTTACTCCACAAGTGTTTGTTTCAATTTACCTCATCACCTTCAGGCTGTAGGCAGTTGACAGCTGGACAAATGGCATTCTCATCTTCAGAGTCTTCCTGTTCAGAGAATGACATTTCTGAAAAAAGCAACTGACTTTCGTCGGTATGCTGGATGCCAAGCAGCCCTTCTCGTTCTAATTTGCTCAGCTCCCTCAAATGAGTCAATTTCATTTTTTTCTTGTTTGGAGCTATTTTTCTTACTCTTGCTCTCATCTCACTGCAGAAATTCTCTCTTTCAAAGCGTCTCTTCAGCTTCTTTTCCATAGAACAAATTCCATCTCTCTTCCCTTGACAATCATTCTATAAGAAACATATTTTAAATTAAATACTATGTTAACCATTTCTTATGCTTATTTTTTCATGCAGCAATTCTCTGTGTACAATATAAGAAGCATATTTGTAGCAATGTACTTAACTTTGGATAATTATAAAAATAATCTGTACATTGTCTTGTTGTATAGCTTTACAATGTCTTTTTCTTAGTATTTATGTAGGCTTGAATTAATTAATAAAATTTTATTTTAAAAATTTGGGAAAGGGATAGTGTATTATTTGGTAAGTGTGAATTCTCCTTTTAACTAGTATTTCCACTGGTTAAAAGCCAATAACCTTTCTTCTGGCAAGAGATGTATCTTCACTATAGCAAAGTTTATGTCTCATAGAAAGCCTTGGGGCCACAAGTGGTATTTAACTTTTTCCAGTATCTCCTAATAATGGTCTATCTTGTTCATATCACCAGCCACCCCTTCCTCTTCTACCTTCATAGTGCTTACTGCCCCAGGTACTAGAGAATAGTGTATGGAAGGCCAAATAGGCAAGCAAACATTGACGTCTAACATTCAAGAGGTCAAAATGTGGAACAATGGAGTTAAGTTACAAATGAAAGCAGAATCCACTGAATGTTAGAATACATTTCCTAACAGAAGTAGAATTTCAGAAATAGAACTGATTAGCCAGAGAAACTGTAGGTCCCCTTCACTGGATATGTTCCCAAAAAAAGGTTATATGCTATCTATGAAAGATCCTTTAATTTTATTCCCTGCACTGAACAGTGAAATATTGGCTGGCATCTTCTAAATTCTACAGAAAAATTCTACAGGAACTTGATGGCCCCTCTTCATTACAGCCACCTCCACAGAAGGTCAGGAAGCACAATGGTGCTGTTGAGGAGGGATATACAAGAAGAGTGAGATGAATCACTGGTGGAGTCTTCCTGGTGGCTGGCAAGCATGATAAAAAGAGAAAACTCAGAACAGTGTCTGCATTAATTTAGTTCTCCTGATAAGAGTAGGAATAGTAAAAAATATTCTTAAGGATGTATCTGTGGATCCCACTGCACTCACAATGACATGCTGAGGAATGAGCTGAGAGTTGAAATGTACAACTGGTACAGTAGGGAAATTACCATGGATACACTGATATGTATACACTGATTAGCCACATCCACAATGCTTGTGGCACTTTTTTTTTAACATTCTGGAAATGCCCTTGATTACTCTTCACTTCTTCTAGAGCAAGTAAAATATTTTTTTAAAAAAATCTACTCTTGTGCCCAAGCAATGCTACAGTTTCTAAGAGTCTAGTCCAATACTTACTTTTTCACTTGTTGGTCCTACTAATGATTTTTGCTTTGTAAATAAGATCTCATATAGTTCTTGTATTTCAGGTAGTGATACTTGTAGTAATTGGGCTTCCATCATTAGCTCATTCAATTCTGTACTTATGGCTACAACAAATCCAAGATGGATTTTTTTTAATTCTCCAGAGGTGACAAAGAAAATTCATTTTACAAACACTTATATTTGTATAATACACACACCTATGTACATTTATATATTATCCATAAATATTTGATTTATGACAGGAGTGGCAACAGAGAAGGCGTGCCTCTTGAGATGCCACAGGATGTATTTATTTATTTTATAACTGAGTAAGATTGTCCTGCTCTAAACAACTCTGGACAGTGTACAATAGAATTCATCATATAATGCATTTTTAAAGCCCATGTGCCATAAAAATTCCCAACCATTAAAAGACAAGCAAATATGCAAGAGCCAGCAGCTTCTTTAACTGGGGACACAGCCAGGTTTTCTGACTATTTTTAACACAACCAGAGTGGGGACCAGATATATCTTGGGAGGGAAAGTATTCCAAGGGCAGATGCTGTGACAAAGGTATATATTTCCTAGCCTCCATCAGATAGGGTTATTTTACTGAGAGGGCCTGGGGCACACCCATGCTATCAGATCTTATAGGATGATAAGAGACATGAGATATCTCATAATGTATTTAGGATTTTATACTTCAATACCAGGAAGTAAAAATACTTACTATGAAGGGGGATGCAATTTTGTCCTGTAGAAAAAGGTGAATGTAAATGCATTGATCCGTTATTCCACTCATGAGGCAATGAGAAAAATGTGGCACCAATTGTCTGTGAAACCTGATTTTTAAAAAAATCAAACATTTTTTTCTTGTAATAGTCTATAAACATGAATGACTAATACATTGATATGTACAGTATTATTGATTAAATCAGAATTGTCTACTTCATACTTTACCTTTAGAAAGTTACATTTTTGTTCCCATTCATTTTGGGACCAAAATATGCAATACAATTTAAAAAGAAAATTAAGTCTTTACAAGGAAATCAGTAATAGCACATTTGATTAAGAAATCAGGAATTTAACCAATTTAATTATTGTTTCCAAGTAGTTTGATGTAAAGCATAAAGCTAGAGTTGTTAAACTGAGAAAAGAACAAATCATTCTAAAAATAAGCAATATAGGGGAGAGAGAGGATTATCTATAGTGTTTATTGTTTAATTTTACTCTCTCTCTCTCTCTCTCTCTCTCTCCCTCCCTCCCTCCCTCTTCTATATAGAAAGGGGGGTATTTATTCATGTGTGCCTAATGTTTTTAAGCTGCTTCAGTTGCCACTCTAATCAGTAGATAGATATATCCATTTCACAAATAAGATTAAGCTTCTAAAACAAAAAAATGTTATAAGAAGGATTGTGACTCGTGCAGGTTTGAAGAAAATGTCTTCTACATTAAAGTTTGCCCCCATCAAAAGATATAGTCCAGAGAAAACTATAGTGAACAACAATCAAATATATAATTAACAGAACTGAACCACATTCCCCATTATATTGAAAGGTTTGGGCCCTGCCTAAACAGTATGCAATACAGGTTTATAATTATATAAATGGTGTGGAAAGAGGAGTATCAATTTTTTACACCAATATCAAAACTTGAAATTATTTAATAACTTTATTAATTATACATTCAGGACAGACATGAAAAAAATTACTTTAGACCAGGCCTGCACAACATATAGCTTTCATCAAGCAGACTTTTGTAGCCCTCCAGCATTTTTTTAAAACAATATAAATTCACCACCATTGAAATATGCTACTCAATACCTCCAGGCCTCATTGCTACCACCAGATCCAATGCTGCTAATCTCCTAACCATAGAACAACTGACTGGCATACCAATTATTCTTTTGCAGCCTGCAATGATTTTCAATTTATCAATGTAGCCCTTTCCTCTCCACAAGTTGTACAGGCCTGCTTTACACTATTAATAATTACTTTTATGGAATCAATGGCATAAATAGTCATAGGCTTAGATTACATTAAAAGATAATTAAACTGAGAAGACATCTATCAATAGCTATTACCAAAGATAACAATCAGGAAATAGTTAATGAAAACCAATTACTCAAGGAAGGGAACAACATAAATTGCTTCTGCATCTTATGCATAGATATCACCACAGATCACTAGGAAAAACACTAGACAGACTTTGCTCTGAATTAGTCCTTTTCTTATATTATTCTTCTTTTCCTTCTTTTTCCAAATTCCCATTCCCTCACACCCTAAGACAGTCAGCTGATTTGGTCCAAAAATGACTGAGTTTGAGATTGACTGTCTCAAGTAACATCAGAATAGCTGATTGAAGAGTACTCTGAAAGTCCAAAGTAAAGGGATGTTTATACGTAGCTTCATAACAACCAAGCAGATCGGAAAGAAAAACAATCCAAGGAAAAATTATCTATTCACTTCTATATGGGAAGATTTTTGACAATGACATCAAGTAGCTGAAATCTGTAGGTAAACTGGCAAAGGGTAATATTCATGGACAAATGTACTAACAGTTAATAAATATATATATGAATTAAGACCAAATATTTAAAATAGCTTGAAATACATTGATAGCATTTTATCTGAATAGCAATTTCTAAAAATTTAATACTGTGCAACTATATTTATTATTGGATCAGGCATGTGCATCCATTTATATCACACTATACCCATTCACATATACTGCACTGTTTAGTTAATGCTTTCATTTATCATCCCAGAAATACGTTAAATCATTGGCCATTGTTTATTCTGAAGAAATAGAGAGAATCCTCACAGCTGAATCCTCAGTTCAGCTACTTGTGTTCAAGAACCACACTTCTGGTTAAGGCCTCCAGAAGGTGGCATGCAATTGAGTCCAAGCTGTGGTTAATACCTCATTGCAAGACAGAGTGAAGCCATATTCCCTGAAGGACATGGTTGTGCACTCCCTTCTTAAGAGCTCTTTTTTGAACCTTCAAACATCTGTCATCCAGTCTCCAATTTTCCCTACCTAGGGAAGGCTGCATTGATAATACGAACTCAGCTTCAGAGGACTCTAGATGAAATGAATTATCTACACCATTTTCAGTTTGTTTTCAAGCTGAGTTATGGTAATGAAACAGAACTGGTCCCTCTTATGGAAGACTACTAGAGGACTCAGGACGGGCCCTCCTGGATCTCAACATTTGTTTTCAAAGCCATCAACCATATTATCCTTCTGGCCTGGTTTCAGGGGTTGCAGGAAGCATTATTTTCCAGTGGTTCTCTTCCTTCCTCCATGGCCAGTTCCACTCGGAATCAGAATCAGAGGAGAGCGGTCCAAGTCCTTGCTTTGTGGGATGCCTCAAAGTTCTGGTCTGTTCCTATTTAAAATCTATATGCAACTATTAGGTGAAGTCATCCATCGGCAAGAAGCTAAATATCATCAGTATGCTGATGATATTCAATTATATATCCTAGTCTTGGTAAGACAGAATGATTTGGAGTTTTATGGATTTGAAGAAATATCACATTTGATTTTTGATGGGGTAGCACTCCTATGGACAGAACTGGTCTACAATTGTGGATTCTCCAAGACTCATGGCTCCTGCCTGAGAGGGAGATGAGAACTGTGAATAGGAAGCTTTTGTAACGATCCATCTTATGCATCAATTTGCTCATTGATGAATTGAGAAGCTTTGCTCTAAGTCACTCATGCCTTAATCATTTCTCAGTTCAATTACATTCTGCACTACATTCTGCATGGGGCTGCCCTTGAAAGCCAACTAGAAATTACAACTGGTCCAGAACTCAGTGATGTATGCTGCTGTCCCTCAGTTTGCCCATTACCCACTGCTGTTTGAGCTGCACTGACTTCCATTTTCTTTCAAGGTACAATTCAAGGTGTTGCTTATCACAGTTAAAAATCTATACTAACTAGCATAGATTCAGGTTATCTGTAGTGGTGCCTCTCCTTGAGAATTATCTGCCTACTCCACTAGACAGGGTGCACACACTCCAAGTTTCTTCTCTCAAATACTGTCTTCTAGTGAGACCTAGAAAACATATTGTCTTAATAGCAGCCCTTGCCCTACGGAAAATTCTCCCACCTGAAATCTGGCAAGCCCCCTCTCTTTTAGCTGTCCAGAAGGCATTATAAATGTGATTTTTCTCCCAGGTGTTGAGATAGGGTGAGGTTGGAGTCTAGTGATTGTGGTTTCTCATGTATTGAAGAATGTTGGTTTAAGGGTACTGGCAGCTGGCCTTTTTCCAGGATATTCTTAACTATTATTTTTTTTATATTCTTATCATTGGTGCTATGAGTTGCCCTGAGTTATTAGTTTGGCAGCCGGAGGGAGGGAGGGAGGGAGGATGGATCTGTTGTATCACTTTTTTCCCTTCAAATCCACATCACTGTAGGACTCTATATCTAGCTGATCAACTAACAATTTGAAAAATCACTATACATTTTTATACCTCTGTAGGCCCCATATCCATTAATTATTATTTATTTTTGCTATTATTTATCTAAATAGTAAAAGGCGGAAGCATTCATGCTGGTGTTCATATAGACTTTGCTAGGATATAACTAGAATCTTACCTTATTGGTCTCCTGCAACTGGCCTGCCATGGTTTGCCATTTGCTGTACAATATCCCTGAGTCTACTTTATCGGGTAAAAGTTTTATATTCCCTGAGGATAACATTTGTTGTGCTCTATGTTGCCAGTTCACGGTTCTCTCTATCATATACCGTAAGGCATCTCCCTCAGGCAGTCTCACCCGAATTCGCTGTAAGGAAGCCAGTAAAGGTAGAATCTTTTCTAAAGGTGGCTTTTCAGATCTATGGCAGTGAGGACAAAGCCATATCCAAGGTTCCTGCAAAGTGCTGGGCACTGAAACACAGCTCGTATGGAACATTGCTCTGCACAGCTCACACTGTATCATTGGTGCTGCCGGCTCTCTCTGACAGAGGCAAACTTTGATCTCTACATTCTGTTCATCGGAAAAGATTTTTTCTTCATTTATTGCTCTCAGAGAATGCAGTGCCTCCATTTCTTTTAAACGGGCTTCACCGAGCATGGCCATCTGATAACAAATTACATGAAAATTATTTGGAGACCTTAAAAAAAGTCCCTAAAATGTTCAGTTACAATTTTCTATAACTCTTGCAAAAAAAAGTTCTAAGGAAAATGAATTCTGTTGATTTCTCAAATCTTTTTGAAATACAGTTCACTATCTGCCATTTGGACAACTGTTAATGTAATCTTAGATGCCAAATGCAAAGCTTTACTTTTCTTCACAGACTACATTCAAATTAAATGCATAGAAAATCTGATTTTACTTTAGTAACTTCAAGAATATACACTGGTATTCTAAGCAAAAAAGGTACTAATGTATAATTCTGTCTCTGAAAGAATGGAAAAAAGAAGTTTCATAAAATAACAAGCTGTTCTAAGCACATACGTTCATTAAATTCTTTTCAGAATATATACATACCGCAGCTACAGTTTCCTTACACTCAGATAAAGCTCTTTCTAAATCACATAAGCTCTCAAGTTTGGTGCTCTTTTTTTTCCCATTTGGAACTGATTCTTTTGTTTTCTTTGTTTTTCTTTTAAATCCTGATGTCCCAATGTCACATCTTGGACATAACACCTGATAAAAATTAAAATTATCATATTTTCTTCTTTTGTATCACAGAGCAATGTGTTCTGCTAAGCCTGCTCTGGAGGAAAGAGGGACCATTCAATGATTATATATAATACATATATTATCTATTTCTAAAAGCCCTCATGCAAATTTGAACATACCCAGATTAAAATGCCAACATGCAATTTAAAGATTGGCAGGTAGTTCCAAAATTTTACAAAATAATTAATAGAACTAAGTCAGGGAGGTGGGAGTGCTTGCCTACAATACCAGTAACTGAATAGCCTGGATTGTAGCACATTTTTTTCTTCCTCATATACCTCCATGAGCCATGACAATTGAAAGAGAAATATTCCACAGCATAATCCATCCCAATCATCAATTACAAGTGCTTTCTTCAGTTCACCTACATGATCTGCCAACACACACACACATAAAAAATAAGCATAAAAGATTCCTCATGTGAGGGCAGAAGAATTAGCCTAAGATCAGATGATCTGTTAAAATAACACTATACTCATGATAAGCACCCTGCCCAAAGTGTGAGACTAAACTCCCTGTACTGCATGGGCAGATGAAAACAGCACAAAAACTGAACCTTGCTTCTATTTTAAATAAGGCTTGAATTTCTACTTAGAAGTTGCTGGCTTTCTTCTTTGATGACATTTTTAATTCATGTAAAAAAAGGGGAAAAAGTCCAAGGAGCTGTTACATTTCAACCTGCAAGGTTTCTACTTCCATTATTGGCCAGGGCAAGCCTGAGATCTCAAAAAGAGTGTTCATCTTGTAAATCCTAGTCAAGCAATTGACAAAACCTTAATTCTTAATTATTATTTGTTTAATTTCTATGATAGGCCTGCATAAATTTTCTACTCAAAGTAAATATGGAAATAAATTACCTCCAGCAGAGAATAGGAAGAGTCCTCAGTCAAGAAAGTATTGCTGGCACATTCTTTCCAAGCTTGAACTTCAGCTACTAAAGACTCCAGCCTTGGCAGATAGTCCAGATGAACAGGAATAGAGCGACTTCTTGTGATAAGTTCTACAAGCATATCTAACACAGGCACACGTCCACCAGCCTAATAATGCAGAAATGTTACAAATATTCAGTGAAGATTATAATGACGAAGATATACAAAATGAAATCAGACATTAGACAACAGCAGTCATTTCTGCTTTTATGTTTTATATTACTTATCATTGTAAGTAATAATCAACTATATTACTGCTTTTATAATGTTATAGCTATAAAATAGCCAGAGATATGAATTTTTAAAATAAAAAGTGTATATCCAGATTGCTGCAGAAGCCTTATATTATACATTTTATAACGTACAAGAAGTCTTCTTTGTTGGTTTTTTAGAGGAATCATTATTCTTTTTAAGGAAACATCATTTACAGTAATATTACTGCAACTGCTAACAATCAAACATCACAGATCTGAGAAATAAAAGTATAGTGAAATTAAAGCATGAACATCACCTGCAATTATTAGATTTTTCTTCCTACCTGGAGGCTCTCCACTTCCTGTAGCCAGTCTTTGGCCTTCTTTACAGCATCTTTCAGAGCTATTCCATTTGGAAGATAAGCAGGGATAACATCTATTTCTTTCACTGCTGCTTCAAGACTGCTTAATGACTGTCGTGGCCTTAAAATAAAGAAAACACATAGTTTTGTCATGCCATACTGTTATCACTTAAAAACTAGCAAGTCAAAAAAATCTCTCCTATAAAGAAGCAACACTCCCCCAAAATAATGCCTCAGTATAATAAAAGGACAAATTCTTGTCAAGATTCAGAAAAGCGAGTAATTCTATATACAAATAAAGAGTCCCAACAAGTCATCTTCTTGATACGTAAGTTTTCCATCCTTAGGTTTTTGTTGCTTCTGTATAGAAGAATGTGTGAATTGTGAGAATCCTTGTCTACGAATTATTGAAACACAAGTTTCTCCCAGTAGAGAAAATTAAGCCCAAGACTTTGTTGAAGACACTTGCCTCCCAAATTCAAAGGTTTCTAAAAAAAACATTAAAGTTTGAATTATACATTTATAAGTTAAAACAAGAGTTAAAACTTTATTGCATTCCTCAGTGTGGCATATTATAGCGTGAACTTGTTATGAAACCATAAAACTTTATGTATGACTCGCTTTAGTACCCAAATTCAAACTTTTTAATATTGTTGGATTGCAGCTCCAATCACTGATTACTGGACATGCTTGTTAGCAATTCAGAACTAGAAAGAGTTGACCTATGGAAGAGCATTGATATATCAGGTTGTCTTCAACTCGCATCAGCATGGTCAGCGAAAGAGAATATTGGAGCTGCAATCCAAAACACCTTAAACTACCAAGTTGACAATATCGCAGGGCAATGGAAGCATCTGGCATGATGTGAATGCCTGAGGAGCACTTCCCCATTGGCATTGGAAAATTAGCAGGTAAGGTTGCAAATGGCGATCACATGATCACAAGGCACTGCAACCAGTCTTAATTGTGAACCAGTTGGCAAGCATCCAGATTGCAATCACATGACTGCCGGGTGCTGGGACAGCCAGAGCTTGAAGAACCGGTATTAACCATTATTGGCTTATCTCCAGCATAACTTCAAACTGTCTCTGAATGAATGGTTGTATGTTGAGGATTACCTATACTATGTAAAACTATTTCCCTTCCTTTATTTTAAATATTATTAAGTAACTTACATTCTCAAGGTAATGTTTAAAATAATAATCAGCAATGAAATTGCTAACAAAATTTTAATTATTGGTTACCAAAGAAATATAACTTTCTTGTACTAAAAATACAATTTCATTGTTGTTGTTTTTAACAATAGCAGAACACATTTTTCTTCATTTTTAGTACAGGTTGAGGAAAAATAATAATTTAATCACTGAAAAGCAATGGGGATTTAAGAGTTCTTAAACAGCAAGATTCATTTTCTACCTGGCTTTTATCAGGGTTCTAGCCTTGTCATCCCAGTGTTCAGACACTGTTAAGAGTTCTTGGAGCCTAGCCATTGCCTTCTCAACTGCAGGGTGAGGTGCTAGTCCAACACCAGAATCTATAAGTCTTCTCATATCATCAAGAGTAAGGGAAGTATGGTCCAAGCAAACATTTTGCACATCTTCCAACCAGCGTGCTTGTTCTAAGCGTATTCTTAATTCACCAAGCTGAGGAAGGTCAACGTCAAAGTCAAAACTGACTTCTAAAAGTTCTTGTAGTTTTGAAGCACTGGGAATTTCTTCAGAGAGGACTTTTTCACTGTATTTCTGAAAATCTTCTACACGATTAAGAAGATCCTAAAATATGAAGCAGTGAGAATAAGTAAAAAAATAAAATTTTCAAACCAGAACTGTAACTATTTTTAAAATTATTTTAACAGCATTTCACATTTGATGACAAATAATGTAGATTATTTCCATAACTAAGTGACAAAAAATCAGAATGTAAGGTATGTTTTTCTCTAAATCATTTACAGTACAGTCTAAATTAGCAGTGTTTAAGGATTTAACAATTCTTCATTGGATTTGCAGTGGAATACCCTGGCCTGTGCCTGAATGGATCAAATGGGATAAGTCAAGAGAAAATAAAATGCTAAAACAGTTTTTAAAGAGGTTGTATAAACAATCTGGCTTCATCATAGGTCTCACTGGCTAAGGATAGGATCTCACTGACCCTGATGCAATAATTGTCACTTGGGGTTCTCCTAAATCATTCTGTTCAATCAGCAAATAGAGTCCATGAAATCCCTGTTAGTTCATACAGTTTATGAACTGGTTTATACCAACCAGATCTACAATGATATTTACTTATTCTAATACCTGAATCTTTGAAAATATGAGAAGGTATATTTATATTTATTATTTGGAGAAAGAAAAATCTAGTTTATTCCATGTATAATTCCAAGTTACCTTCAGTAGTGTTGTTTGGCTAAGGACACATGGTAAAGCGTACAGTTGTCTAACAAATAGGCGGAGTTCATTCACAGTCAGCTGATTTTGAGATTTTCCTCCTCCAGACCGGTATCTACAATTACACAGAAACATTTTATACCGCCAAAGGGTACATTAAATACATTCATCTTGTTATTTCATCTTTATTCAACTAACATATTAAAAGAATACTTGTTAATATGTGAATATTTTTCTCAAACCAGACATCCATTGAATCATAATCATGTGAACAGATTTTTATGGACCATGCTTTCTATGCTAGCAATCCAATTCTCCTGTCATGTCATCATCAATTAGAACAGGAATGCACAATATGCGACTCTTGAAAACTTTGCATACAACTCCTCAAACATCATGGCCTCCTTTGAGGACCGCACTTAGATAATAATAACAACAATAAACAACAATAATAATTGGAAGGGACCGTGGAGGTCTTCTAGTCCAACCCCCTGCTCAGGCAGGAAACCCTATACCATTTCAGACAAATGGTTGTCCCGTCTCTTCTTAAAAACTTCCAGTGTTGGAGCATTCACAACTTCTGGAGGCAGGTTGTTCACCAAGCTCTCTGCACCAGTTCAGCTAGGCCCTGGTGTCCACTAGCCTGAGATTCTAAACCCAAGATTCTGATATAAATCACCCAAATTTTATTGCAGTTATATTGAATGGCAGATAGGGCTGCACAAATTGTACATACTATCTTACTTTAAGCTGAGAATCTGAGGTGGTAGGAGAAGACTTAGAGATATGTGAGATATGTAAGAAGTAATTCTGATTGGCCCAATTAGTTAGAGAAATCCAAGACTATTGAAACATTTTATCAAATGCATAAGGCATTTTCTTTTCCAAAGCAGTGTTGTGTGTGTGTGTGTGTGCACGCGCCTGTCCACACATGCTGCCATGCATATAGTAGTTAAAATATCTTGCAGCAAAATGCATAGTTACAACTTTTTATGTTCTCCCAAGATGCTATTAAATCTATGAAGAAAGGAGTGAAGTTAATTCAGTGAATTCACTGAAGACTTAAAAAAGTTTTGCATTGTTGCCTGTTGGGAGTTTAATAAGTCGCTTTCATTTGGGAAACAATTTTTAAATGGGTCTTGTTGTTGTCTTGGTCAGGATTACCAATTGGAAGCAGCAAAAGCAACATTATTCAATGTTGTATAAATACTTTGGATTAGATTAAAAGATTACTTATATGGACTTTTTGCCTATTCAAGACATCTTATTCATCTTGTTATGCTAACAAAGTGGCAATGCAAGAAGGAACAATGAATGGGTAGAAAGGAATAAGAAACTGAAAACGTTGTGGATGAATGAAATCCTCAAAAAGGTGATAAAATTAAAAACAAAAGGTAATATATGAAGCTATGTATGCATTTGGTGGAAATTTCTTTCTTTTTTTCTAATACTATGCCTGATTTCTTTGGTTTATTATTTCTTACTCTTTTGTGCATTGCATAATGTTACTTACTTTGAAAGGAAACTGCTCAATAGGTATGCACATAGGCATGTTTCAGTACCAACAGTAACTGTGAGAAATATAGTGTTTCCAAACAAACACCACAGGAATGTAAAACTACTCACAAAAACCATACCTTGTTTGCCTCTTGCCATTAAGAAGTTGCTGTGCAACCGAGGCACATTTCTCTGCATCCTGAGTAACTAATCGGAGATGTCGCAATAAATCATTGTCTGGAAACTTTCTTATTTCTGATTCTTCAATTAAAGCTTTGAAATTCATGAGACCTTTAGGAGGATAACAATTTTAGTTAAAAAATGTCATTTTTTATTATTACATTATTGCACATTCCTATAGCACAGAGCTATATCAGGCATCATTTTTGTACAGACAATTCTATCCATCAACTTTGAACATTTTGAGAAGGCTTGCTGAGAGTCTCTTCTTAAAACATTCTTGGTTGAAGCAGCAGGCTTTCTCTCTAGCAGGGTCTGGCTTATGGAATGTTATCACTAGAGGCTCAGACATGTCTCTGCTTCTTATGTTCAGGGTATCTTTCCTTTTTCAATGAGCATTTAGCCTTGTCTGGTTGATTTTTATTCTGTTTATTTACTGATTTTATATGCCAACTGTTGACGGATGAGTCCTCCATATACACATATTTTTCATGCATCTTTATTATTATTTACATGATTTGTTTTTACTCCATTCTTGTACATCACCCAGTTGAAAGATAACAGATATAGTTAGCATAAATAAAAAATAAAATTTATGATTGCTTATTTAGCTGTAATCTGATATATTATGACTAGGTTGTTGAAGATCAACAGGACTCCAGAATAAACATGAATATGATTGGATAAGCAATGTCATAATGTTTAACTACACTGGTCTACAAATTTTGGGAAATTATTGACCTCCAAGATAAAATGTGTTAATTCTTACATATTTTGATTAGATGAATTAAAAAACAGGTGGTAAAGATATTTTCAAGATATTTTCACAATATAGATTTATACACAGGCAAGTATATTTGCCTGCAAGGGAGAGAGGTGTTCTCATGATCATGATGCCTCATAATTTCTTGACAAAGTACGGTAGAACAATGAAAATGGTACCACATGGAAGTGTATAAATTTATCTTCACTTTGAGACTAAAGATTATTACCTAACTGTAATTTATTGTTCTTTTATTGCAAGGCACATTTATCTTGGTCAGATCTACACATCATATAGTTATTTCTGGTGGCTTGTGAAAGTGTTATTGCCTAACATTTCCGAGGAACAGTTGCATGATATTTTCCCTCAGAAGGCAGGATGTCTCAAAACTGTGTAAACAATGCAGATATCTTCTGCTACAGTTGTGGTGAGGTTACATTTGCATCTCAAAAGTGCAATATGACAACAGTGGTAAAAAAGGCGTACCAATTATATTTTGGATGCAAAATAGGGGATCAGGACAAGAGTTAGACCTCTCATTATCATGGTTTACATGTGCAACTTATTTGCATCATTGGCTAAACAAGAAGACAAAGTCCATGCCTTTCACAGTCCCAATGGTGTGGAGGGAACCCACCAATCCTAGTAGTGACTGCTATTTTTGCATGGTTTCCCCCAGTTGCAAAAGGGATCTCAAGAAAGAAGAAGTGGACTGTGGAATATCCAAACATTCCATCCACACTGCGTCCTGTACCCCATGGTGAGGATTTATCAATTCCAGATCCACCAAAATCCCTCTCTCTAGACTCAGATGATGATAAAGACGATGAGCAGGATGAGCTGATCTGGAGCCGTCTATGTCATTGGACCCAAACAGAGTGAACTAAATTACCTGATCAGGGATTTGGAATTGCCTAAGAGTAAGGCAGAGCTACTGAGCTCCAGATTACAACAGTGGAACCTCTTGCAGAGTGAAAAAGCATGAAAATGTTACATGAAAAACCAATAAATGAATGGAAAGTTATGTTATTGGTATCAATAAAAAGATAAATTTATAATGATTGGTGTGGCACCATTTTCATTGCTATATCACATTTGGTAGAAAAGTTATAGAGCATAATAGCACATCCCTCTCGTACTTTTTAATTATTTTGATGCAATTTTGACCTGAAGCTGTATCTTGGAAACTGGAGCCAATTAAAACTCAGGACTTAATTTTCCTTTATTAGTGACCCAATTCTGGTAAACTTTAAGTTACTTTCATTTCCGAGGCTTTCTCCTTATAGACCAGTGCTACAGTGCCAAAAATATAAAAGATACATACTTTTTTTATTATTAACTTTTGCCTCTAAAGCTTCATTGACGTTAGAAGCCCATTCATTGTAAGATTCTGCCCGCAACTTAAGTGCATTCATCATCGGATACAGTTCATCCACTGCATATCGATACCTGGAGGTATTATAGTGTTCAAACAATTATTTATAAATTCTAAATAAAATATTCTGGCTTTAATAAAAATATACTGCTGCAATGCATACAACAGCATGAAATACATTACTATGGTATAGTAATAATTAAGTAGCTGTTGCAAAGGGCAGCAAATCTGTTATTCCTTCACCTAGATTAGTTCTACAATGGGATGTTTGCTTGCCTCAACTATTATAAGCTTATAGGTTATTAAGGGTAACTAAATTTCTAATGTTATGTCAAATTTACGTATTTTAATTTATAAAACTTTCTGATTGGGAAATCATGTGATAAGATACAAAATTCTGCTTTTGACCTCAGTATCAATTTTGATCCATTTCAGATAAAGTAACAAGTCTTCTGGTGGTCAAAGCTATATTAGGACATAAACAAGACATGGCTGCTACAGATATACCCTTTGCTGAATCCTATCCAGTATTTGCCTGTACTGTACTTCCTGCCTTTACCATGTTTCCCCCAACAACTCCAAGTAAAAAGATCACAGTTGTTTTTACAACAAGAGAAAGTTGTAAAAACAATCCCTGGGAGAATGGGTAAAGGAAAGATTTGGCTTTTCCTTCTACCAATTTTGATTTTTTAAACATTTTCTTCTAATAAATTACAACAGTGAATTGGTGGTTCTTCCATTATCATATGTAATTTATAGTAGATTGTACTGTAAAAAGAGAATTTCATGAAACAGAATAAAGAGACAAAACACAGAAATAAGATTATGAAAAAAATCACAATACTGTAAATATAACAATTCATTTTTTTCTACTTCTTTTTTTTTTTTACTAAAACCAGCTAGTTATTTATTACCTATAGACTTTGGTATAAGCCAAAACAAAACCAATTAATTTCTTATCAGAGTCAAACAGAAAGATATTTTCAGAATATACTGGAAATACATCTTCCCTTCCCTTTTTAAATGATTAGTTAACCAAAGATTTATGTGAGATTTATCTAAAATGCATGTGAGATTTAACTAAGATGCATGTGGGATTTATGTACATAATATTTTAAAAAGTTTTGAAGATATTTAAAATATTTTAGTTGTCATAATGAAGCAATACACTTACCCCATTTTATATTGATATATGGGACATGTACAGAGATCTTCTACATGATACAAGCATACCAATAAATCAGGGTTACAACTACAATAGACTGCAGACATATAGCAAGTGGTTTTACACTTTATGCACTGTCGTTCATCATCGGGCAAAATTTCTAAATTCATTCTTTCTGATTCAGTAACACCCTGTAACAGACAATTCACAGAATAGCCATTATGTCAATAAGGAATGATATAATCAGAGTTGGAACAGACATTCTTAATCAAATCCACATCTTGTTCACTGCAGAACTTTCATTACAAGATAATCTTTATTATCTCCAACATTAGCCAACACATTATATAGGTATTTTGTTCTGTGGCCCAATAAGAAAAGTTTTGTTTAATACTTAGCCAAAATTGCTTTCCTTAAGTTTTTACTCATTGATGGTTCAACTCTTGCTTCTAAATCAGTGGTTCTTAATATGAACCATGCCATATTTCTAATTTCTAGTTACCATTTTTCAGTCAACAGTGACTATAAGGGAGGTCATATAAATAAATGAGACTCCGAAGGGGGCCATGAGAAAAAATAGGTTAAAAACCCCACTGCAGGTTGTGCTTGACTTACAACCATTCATTTGCTGTGAAGGAAAGACAGTTAAAGTACATACAATCATGCTGCATTGGAGGAAGTAAGTCATGGTGTGCAGCACTTAAGGACTAAGAATGTGTTGTTACGTGTATCCATAGATTCCAACCAGAGACCAGCAAGATGAACATGAGGCAAAGTCAAAACTATGGCAGAGAGACAGAGCAGCCACTGATATTCTGTTGGAACTCCAAAACAGAAGGAAGTGTAAGAAATATTGTTGCAAGGTGCCCAGCTAAATAAACCAAAAAGATCAGGGGGTGTTTGGTAGCCAGGGCTGACTAGGATTCAAATTGACATACTTAGACATAAGATTATGGAAATGAAAACCATCTGATAGGGACTGGTTCAGACTTGTGGTGGCCAAGCAACTGCAGTTCAAAGCACTGGGGTGGTAAGCGGGAAGATAAAGAACTGGAAGAGAAGGGAACTTCAAGTTCAAGTTTAGATGTTGGGAAACAGTGAAAAGGGGGAAACATTTTCTCATTGTAAGAGATGGTTGGGCGATCTTGCTTTCAAACCTGAGTGATGGGACAGAGGAAAGGATATATGGGAGTGCCTTAGGATGGAGGTGCTGGTGAAAGTGTAAGACAGGTAGTGTAGGTAGTGTAAAACAGTTTGTCATCTGTAGAACAAAGGCACTGTCCTACATGAGTGGAAGGGACATACCGTTGAAGGTGTTACAGTAGGAAGTGATGTCTTATCATGCTACCCTGGGAACCTATTGATCCTGTGAATCTTGGTGAAGTGGACAGGTCTTGGAAAGACAAGGTCTCTCTCAGCCCAATCCACCTCACAGGGTTGTTGTAGGAAAGTAGAAGGCAAGAAGCATGTTTGCCAGCTTGAGTTCAACAAAAAAATAACATATAGGATAAAAATTTAACAACAGAGTAACAATACTTGCCCCATCTCCAACCTCTCATTTTTGAGAAAGATTACTGAGAATAAGGTGGAGCATCAAGTAGAATGGTCTATAGATAAAACAAATTTTTAAACCCTTGGCAATCAGAAATCAGAACTAGACATGGGATGGAAAGCAGAATGGTCACTCTTATGAGTGATCTAGGGCAGGATTTAGATGAAGATTATATGACTACTTCTTTGTGAGGAACAGGAAAGATATTATAAAGGTTTTACAGTTCCTAAATAGGCAGTCTCAGGTTGTGGGAAGAAAGGTCACATTACATCTTTGTTATAGGATTCTTACTGGTTCCCAGTTTGCTGATTATTATTTATGAAGCTCTATATGAAATGGGACTTGATTTTCTTCAACGTTGCCAGTTCCAGATAGAATTAGTCTTTCTAATGCATGAGGATACCCAAATTAGTAAGTAAATAACTTTTAAAAAATAATGCTATCTTAATGGCCAGACATTTTAAAGCTCTAGTCAAAAATAATTCATACTGCATTTATTTTTGATTTATTCAATTTAGATTTTGCCTCTTATTTGCAAAAATAATAATGGCAGGATTTAAACAAGCAAATAAATATAAACAGACTGTGAGCAGCTCACAGCATAAAAAACCAAAACGCCATAAAAAGTTAAAACATGTAACAATAAACAACATGGTGAATTCGGTCAACAACAAAAATATCATGCACCAAACCATCCTAGCACAAAGCCTGGGAAAAGAGCCTGATCTTTAAGGCTCTCTGGAACCCCACCAGGGTCAGAGTATCTGGATCTCTAGGAGAACCTCATTCCAAAGGTTGCCTCTGTCCTCTCACTAGCTCGGATATATGAAATGAAATGGTATAGTGTCCACCACCTTGGATTGTTTGTAAAAATAATAAAGGCAGAATACAAATAAATAAATAATAAAGCTGTCAGTTTGTTAAGCTTAAAATTATTTCACAATTCTACATGTACCCCCAAAAACTTACCAGATTATGCACAGTCTCCCGTAAAGTCTTTTCATCTTCAATCATAATAGCCATATCTTTTTCAACTGTAGAAGCTACCACCACATCAAGAGTTTCTGCTTTGGCTGCCATTCGACATATCATCTCATCATGAGAAAACACACAATAGCGGTTTAATAAGCGGTAGTGCTCCACACACTGACGACCCAAAGGCAACTAAACAAGAAATGAGAGCAAATATAGTTTCTCTATGTTCTAAGGTAAGCAACATGTTATCCATTGTTGAAAGCTGTTGACTGAAGAAAATGTTAATTTAATGCAGTTCCTTAGACTAAGAATAAAAAGGCTAATAACAAACTCTTCTAAGATCCTATACAAATAAACAAAATATATTTATTATATAAAGAATGTACTAAAGCTTCAATTTTGAAAATGCAATGTAAATCAAAATGAATTACAATCATTCCCAACAATTAAAAAGCTTTATATGTATACAGAGTTGTTACTTCAAACAATTTCCCTCAAAATAAGTTTTATATGCACAATAAAGATTGCCTCTAGAATTGATGGATCGGGAAAGATGTTCAAGGTTACATATGAGAAAGTATTCGGGGTAAAAACTGATTTCATTAAAAAGAAAATTCTGAATTTACTGGATATTTTTTCTCTCAACTGATTTTTCCAGTACATTGATTGTACATACATCTAGTCAGCATATTTTCTATTTTAAACAAAATTCATATCAGAAAACTATATCCATATCAAAAACCTACCCACAAGCCATTTAGATTTTCTAAATAAAGAGATCATTATATTCACAACATACCCAGTCAACAGTGCAGAAATTAACCGCTTCGGCAAAGTTAAAACCTTGATTAAAGCCACTATGATAGGCTCTTGGAAACGTAATCACAAATTCACCAGCACACTGATTGGTTCGGTAAATCTACAACAAAATAAAGAAAGCCAACACAGGACAAAATATAACTATCACTTAATAAGTCTTGTTTTTACTTTTAAGAAACACATTAGGAGCTCTTTTCAATAAAAAAGAATATTTATTTTATTTCAGATGCTGGTGCCAATAGTTGTCAATGAGAATCATCCAACAAACCAAAAGACAGGAAATTCTAATGATTCCAGCATTATTCAAAAATACAGGTAGTCCTTGACTTACAACAGTTCCTTTACTGACTGTTCAAAGTTACATCACTGAAAAAATGACTTATGACCACTTTTTATACTTACGACCATTGAAACATCCCCATGATCATATAATTAGAATTCAGATGCTTGGCAACAGACTCATATTTCTGACAGTTGCAGTGTCCTGGGATCATGTGGTCATCTTTTGCAACCTTCTAATAAGCAAAGTCAATGGGGAAGCCAGACTCACTTAATGTTACTATCTTAATAATTGCAATGATTCACTTAACAACTGTGGCAAGAAAGGTCATAAAATGGGGCAAAATTCACTTAACAACAGTCTCGCTTAGCAACAGAAATTTTGGGCTCAGTTGTGGTCATAAGTCGAGGACTACCTGTAAAGAGTTTATGTGAATTAATTATAAGAAATAACAGGAGCTGAATATCTAATTTTTTCTGTACATTTTAATGCTGCTGTAATTGCCACCACTTGATGATGACAGGAACTGTAAATCAGCTACAGTAATTAGAAATAACAGCAACAACAGCAACTACAACATACAAAATAAGAAATTCATTTTCCCAAGATAAAAACCAAGAATAAATTAGGGATTTGGGATGGCTTGTCAGTTTACAATGTGAGAATAGTATGATATAGCATATTATACTGTAGTCCAGAGGTCCCCAACCTTTTGGGCACCAGGGACTGGTTACGTGGAGAGAGGGTTTTCCGCGGACCGGAGGGGGCGTGGCTTTGTGTGCTGCCTGCATCCTGTGGATGGGGTTTTCCTTGTTTGTGCGGACCGGTTGCTGGCATGCCATGGCCCGGTACTGGTCCACGGCCCGGGGGTGGAGAACCCCTGCTGTAGTCTATTCTAGAGAAATATGTTACTAATATTTATTAGTTTTCTTATGCTACATGAAGATTTTAATAGAGGCATTTATTAATACATAGGCAAACTGTAACATCTGGTAGGCTACTGTGCAATGCACAATGTGGACTAATTGGGCTTTTGTTATAAATTAGATCAGAACTCATTTTTTAAAACATTTCCTTTCTTCTTTTTTATATTCTGCGCTTTCTCTCTGTTTTTCCTTTCTTTTTAAATTCCATTTCCTGCATTTTCTTTTGTTTATGTTTTGTCTGTTTAAGAAATCTTTAATACAAATTATATTAAAAGAAAAAAAAATACATTAGAACTGTCCCTCCCCAGTTTACCTAGCAAACCATACATAATAGAAAAGTTCTGCAATTTCTCCATATAGCATTAAACTCAGTTGTTCTTTGGGAAAAACTCAGCAAAATATTGGTTTTGATTATTTTCAAGTAAGTCAGTAAAAAGTAGTTACATTCCCTGTTCTATCACACCCATTTATAGAAACACCTCAATATAGGTATGTAAAAATATGTAAAATATTCCCATGTAATAAAAATGCATCAAGATATGTATCCTACATTAGAAGCAGAAGGACAAAAACTCAGTGACATACAGGCACACCATGAGACATTAGTGTGTTGGGATTCATAATTGTAACCAGCTGATGCAAAAGGTCTGGTTGAGATTCAAACAGCTCAGGAGCCAGCTTCTTCATGACATCTTCCAGTTGTTCAGCTGCATATCCTGGGGCTCCATACCATGTTTTAGGTTCCCCCCTGCAAATAATGAAAAAAAAAGTTATAGAGCAGTTTTAAATTTAGAATTATAATTATGTATTATAATTAGGAAGACAAACAAGATGTATACCCAAATGAAAGATTAATAGTGCATATGAATGTTAAAAGAAAATACTTAATTTAATGATTTATATAAGTTAGGGATCTTTATGTATCATTTTTTGCAAGCTCACCAGTGCAAATAGTTAATGGAATAACTCCAGTGATCTTCAATATGCCAGCAAAATGATGAAAAGCACATCCCCACATACAGCCAGGGCAACTTCATTCCACATATATCTGCAGTGATGTGAGTAAGTACAGACTGTTCCATCACAGGCATATTATTCAAATTCCATCCGCTATCAAGATACTCCTAGAAGCAGAAAGTAGAATCCAACCAACCATAAACCAACCAAGTAAAAGAGGCAGCAAACTTTTTAATCTGATTGTATTTTTCTAACTTGATGATAAAGAATCACTGATTTATACTTAAAACTTTATAAAATAACACAGATAACATCCATCAAGATTCAATATGTGAGCAAAACAATGGATAAAGTGATGGATGTCCGAGGATATCAAGGAAAAGGGGATACAGATGAAGGGAATCATCATTTTCTTTGACATGCTGAAAAAAATCAAAATCTTGAGATATCTCCCTATTTATTTTCCTCCTTCCCCTAATTTCAAAGCCTGGGAAGATAAATGTTCTTTTTCTGTGTACTGTGCTGGAGCTTTGTGCTAGATACAACTTGGAAGTCAGAAGCACCTTGAAGAATTTTGTAGAACAATGAGTTATTTCACTTCTTTTTGAACCTATCTAGGGTAGTGAAACATGAATATCACTCTACTTTACTTGCACCCTAATAATGATTACAATATTTTCATTTCAGCACAGTAAGAAAGTAGAATTGGTTGGGTGGGGGGAGAAATAGAAAACTATTATTTAGTTTTGGTCTTTAACTAATTTTTGATTTGGAGCTGCCTAGACTTTGTTATAAATGGGCCACAATATAAAAAATTTAAATAAAGGTGAAATAAATAGTTTTATGGTTTTAACTTTAACAATTTTTATAGTTTTATTTGTTTTAATAAATACTGCTTTAGTATTTCAAAAGCAATATGAAAATATTGCAAATTATAAATAAAATAAAGCTGAATTTGAAAATAGTTCAAGAAACGTAATATAGTCAAATTGTTACCAATATTGTTCCAACTTTCAATTGTTTCCAATCCTGACTGAAAGTGATATTAACCTTTACAATCCTAAGTTCTTTGGATTCTTGAGAAGCTTTTAAAGCCACCCATATGCATTATTTATCTACATTCTAAAATTGTATTTATAGTGATATTTCTGACTAGACCAAATGAAGTGAAGCAGATGGTACTAAGAGGCCTAGACTAGAGGCATGTAGCATTTGGATTCAACCAGGCAAAACTGATTTGGCTTCACTGTCAGCAGCAACTTTTCTGGGCTTGAATAGTAACCACATGGGCCTAGGAAAATACTCATTTGAGTTAAAGAAGCAGTGAAAATATGCCCCGCACTGTAAGAGGTTTACTTGACATTTTATCCGCTGTAATATTTCAAGATAAGTTTTACTTTCTTCCAAGCTTTTCTAGTAGTAAAATAGTAAAAAGGTTAAGTCCTAAATGCCAATTTCTTATTCTCTTTTAAATGCCACACATCTTTCTGGGCAACCTACATTCTGAATTAGTCAAGAAACAAATTTTACCTCTTCTTCTGGTCGAAGTTTAATTTTCCCACCTCTTACAGGAAACCCACTGCCAAATTCTTTTGAGGCAATATCAGCACCATATTCCACTGTCACATCCTCTTCGATTGTACTTACAAGGCGCCAAAACTCTTTCTCCACTAATTCTGTGGGGACCATCTGAATAGAAAGCAAATAAATTACTACCAACAAATAAAAAACGCAATGAGAATACATTGGGAACATATATGGAGTCAAATGATATAATGTGGAGGTAAAGAAAAAAATATTTAATTTGTAAGGGGTATATTCAGCAGATATTTTTACTAAAAAGTTTAACCACTAGGACAAATCAACAAGGAAACAGAACAAATAAAGGAGCCAAATAAATCCTTTCAGTGTTTAATGCTGGAATCATGCAGGTAGTCCTCACTTAATCACTATTTATTCAGCAACCCTTCAAAGTTATGAGGCTGCTCAACGAATAGTAGTTGCAGCCAATCTTTGAAGTTATGTTCACTGTGGCTCACCAATCACATGATAAAAATTCAGGCACTTGTCAGCCTGTTGCATTTATGATCACTGTGGCAGGTCAGCTGGAGGCATAGAGTGACAGGGGTAGGCAGCAGTGGCAGAGTACTGAGTGCCCCAAAGGAAAGCCATAGGGGAGAGATAGGCAGATAATGGAAGCTGAAGCAGAGCGGGACAGGGCAGGGCAAAAGTTTGAGATCCTTGCCTAACAAAAATGCAGCCCTCACTTAGCAAATGCAACCAGGGCTACTGGAACTGCCATAGCCAAGCAATGCCTTCACATAATGTTTCACTTAATAAGTGCTTTGCTTAGCAATGGAAATTCCGGGCCCAATTAAGAGTAGTTAAGCAAATCTACCTGTAATGCCAGAGACTAAATCAACTCCATATTTCCCTTGCATTACTAGACAGCAACCTAGGAAAAGGTTTTCCTTTTGGAAAAGACAGACCAAAGAGAGCACCTGTCATCCAAGGGCATACAACCCTCTTTAGAAAAGGAATTTTTATTTGTAAAACAATATGATTTCAAGGATGCATTATAGATGAGATAAAAGCACCCTTGAGTGTAACTGGTTATTTCAACATTTTCTCACAATTAATAGAATCTTCCCCCCCCCCCATTATTATATGATGTTCTTGGGTGTAACTTTTTTTCATAAGAAATAGGAAGATGAAAAAAATTCAGTATGTAAGAATGAGTTAAACTAGTGATAAAAAGACACTAAATATCAAGCAGAATATAAATACTTTCTGAGGCTAGATAAATTTTACAGTGAATAATTTCTGCACTAAAACAAGTCATACCTTTTTGGAAAAAATAGAATGTTAGCAATTGAAAGTAGAGAATGGTCATGTAGGATGAAGTAATATGCTCTACATTCCATGAATATCCCCCATAATGAAATCTAAGTTACAAACTAATTAAAAATATAAACGTACATGTACTGGCATATTAAAATAATCTGACTTGAAGGCATCTGCCATTTCTCCAAACGTACGAAGCGTGTAGTCTCGTGCTGCCTGTTCAAAGCCAAATGCTTCTTGTGGTTTGTTGCATTCCTGTTAAACATAACAATGAATTTATAGTGTATGCAAAGTACTGAACAAAATGCAACATATAACTATGGATTACTTGCAGCGAGATGGGCAACAAATACATTTAATAAACAAATAAATAAATTTGCAATTCGAGAGTTTATAATATGGTTACAGAAGTCAGAGACTGCAATGCCCAAATTAAAGAAAGGAGTAAAATTATGGATGATAATATTATGGGGACTATTTTTACTCTCTTCTAAAAGCATTATCACATTCATACATTTATTTAAATAATTTATATGGCAATCCATCTCACTACTGTGACTTGGGGAGGTTAACAAGAAATTAAACCCACCTCAAAAAACATTCAACCACAATAAATCAATATATAATGTGGCATATGCCTAAGTAGATAATTCCATCTTACAATCAGTAAGAAACAACAACCAACTACCAGTGCTCCAACCAACTGCCAGTGCTCCCTGACCCAAATGTACAAGGAAACAATCAGATCTTTAATGCTTACAAAGGCCAAAAGAGTCAGGACTATCAAGATATCCAGGGGAATGCTATTCCATAGGATAGTGCTATGATAGAGAAGGCATATCTCTTGGGTCCCACTTGAAAGTATAGCTTAATAGAAAGGACCTGTACATGCCCACCTTGACACTTCTGGTGAAATAAGCAGAAACAATAGATGATCCTCCAAAAGGCCTGGTTCTACGCCGTACAGAGCTTTGTAGAGGGCAATCAGCACCTTGAATTGCATCAGCTCACTGGAAGCCAATGGAGTTCACGGAGCAATATTATGAAAGTATTGTGAAATACTCAAAACTGTCTGTACTGCCACATTCTAAATCAGTTACAACTCCTAAATGATCCCCAAGGACAACTTCCATGTTGATCACATTACAGTACTCCAAATGAGTGGTGACAAAGATATGAATAACCATGAATTGGGACTTCCATTCCAGAAACAGATACGTTCGGCAAAGAGGATGAACCTGTGCTTCTTAACTATACCTGCCATCTGCTACTTGAACAGGAACTCTTAAGAAAAATGCAAATTGGTAACCGACGCTGCCTAGGGAGACTACCCCATTCCGTTACCGATGGAAAATCTCCACATTTAGGCTTTAGGACCTACAGCCATTTGGTCTTGCCCCAGGGTTCAGTCAAAACCTATTCTTCTCTATCTAGGCTGCCACAGCCTCTAACATAGGTAAAGAATCCTAGAGGCATCAGTTGGACAATCCTAGGCAGAGATGAATTAGCTACCTGTTGCTGGGTGAGCTGCTGATACCTCATCCAGCAGCTTCATGTACCTGCTAACTTGGATCAGGAAGAGTACAGAGTCCTGAGTCAACCTACAGAGCAGGGGTATTGGACTCAATCCTCCCCCTCCAAATTGGAATCAATTAACTGAATAATTGACTTTGGGCAGATTGGCTCTCATAGTGATGAGGGAGACTACCTATTAAACAGAGTTATGGGGAAGTAAAAAGTGAGATGCCTCTCCAAAATAAAGAGAGTAAAATCAAAGAAAAACATATTTTTGTTTCATACAATATATTTTTTAATACTGATAATTTATCTTTTTTTAAAAAGCTATAAACTCTATTACCTGAGCTAGACACTGGGGACATCTCCAATCTCCCTTGGGAACATCTTGAAGAGGTGGTATCAAGCAAAAAGTATGATAACTGTCATCACAACCATCACATAGGAGCAAACGATCTTCATCGTTTCCACTGCCACATAATAGGCATACATACAAATCCACCTATTAAAAGAAAGTTGTGGTAAAAAAATATTCCGATATTTAATATTTTATTCTACCATTCACAATAAGAAAACCAGACTAAAATGAGTATATAAACATCTCATATTTATATTAGAGCTTATTTAGTTGTTTTTACTGAACAACATGCAGTGGATATAGAAAGTCTACACACCCATTAAAATACCATGTTTTGTGATGTAAAAAAATCAGACCAAAATAAATCACTTCAGAATTTTATTCCACCTTTAATATAACATAAAAGTTGTATAATTCAATTGAAAAACAAACTAAAACCTTTTAGGGGAAAAAATAAAAATAAAAAAACTAGAATAATGTGGCTGCAAAGTGTGCATACCTTATAATAAGTAGAGATATGGCTGTGTTCAGAATTAACAATCACATTCTAACTGACTGTGAGTATTACTCAGTATCCACCTACCATCAATTAAAGTGACTCTGATCAAGCCCATATAAAGTTCAGCTATTCTACAAGGATTTTTCTGACATTTACTCAGTTGCCTCTTACAGCAAAAGCCATGGTTTGCAAAGAGCTTACAAATCAAAGGGATCTCATTGTTGGAATGTATCACTCAGAAAAATTCCCAAGACATTGGATATACCATGGAACACAGTAAAGAGAGTCATCCATAAGCAGAGAAAATATGGCATAACAATGACATTACCAAGAACTGGATGTCCCTCCAAAATTGGTGAAAAAAACAAGAAAACTGGTCTGAGAGGCTGCTAAGAGGCCTACAACAATATTAAAGGAGCTGCAGGAAATTCTGGCAAGTACTGGTTGTGTGCTACATGTTACAACAATCTCCTGTATTCTTCATAAGCCTGGGATGTGGAGTAGTATGACAAGATGGAAGCCTTTTCTTACAAAGAGAAACATCCAAGCCCAGCTACATTTTGCAAAAACTTTCAAGACTGACAAAAGCATGTGGGAAAAATGTGTTATGATCTGATGAGACCAAGGTTGAACTTTTTGGCTGTAATTCCAAAAAGTATGTTTTGCTCAAAAACAACATTGCACATCACCAAAAGTACACCATACCCACAGTGAAGCAAGATGATGGCAGCATTATGCTTTGGGGCTGCTTTTCTTCAGCTGGAACTGGGGCCTTTAATCAAGGTGAAGGGAATTATGAGCAGTTCCAAATATCAGACAATTTTGGCACAAAAACCTTCAGGCAACTAAAATGCTAAAGATGAAGAGGATTTTCACATTTCAACACAACTATGATCCAAAGCATACCTCCAAATCAACAAAAGAATGGCTTCACCAGAAGATGGAATGGTCCTGCCAGAGCCCAAGCCTAAACCAATTGAAAATCTGTGGGGTGACATGAAGAGAGCTGTGCCCAGGAGATGCCCTCACAACCTGACAGATTTGGAGTGCTTTTTCAAGGAAGAGTGAGCAAAAATTCCCAAGGCAAGATGTGCCATGCTGATATGTTCCTATCCCAAAAGACTGAATGTGGTCATAACATCAAAAGATGCTTCAATAAAGTATTAGTTTAAGGGTGTGCACCTTTATGCAACCAAATTATTGTACATTTTAATTGTTATTTTCCTCCTAGATTTTAGTGTGTTTTTCAGTTGAATTGTACAGATTATATAGTATATTATATTAAAGGTGGAAAAAATTCTGAAGTGATGCGCAGGAGATCGGACATGGCAAGTTATAGGGTCTCCTGCTTGAGCAGGGGGTTACACTAGATGACGACCTCCAAAGTCCCTTCCAGCCCTATTATTCTATGTTCTACCTTGGTCTGGTTTTTTACATCTCAAAAACATGACATTTTAACAGGGGTTAATATGCAACTGGATAAAAAGAATAGATGGAACTGTTATATAGACTGAGAAATGTAACACACATGGATTGAAAGCTAGAAATGAATGAAGCCATAACAGACAATAATAAACATAATAAACAAGCCATAATAGAATGATCTTTTGTTATTTTATATATCCTATCACTCCAGAAGCATAAGAAGCAGAGTCTGATTGTAACTACTTGTTTGTTTTTGTATTTCTACCAGTCTTTCTCTTTTAAGAGAAAGAACTAACTGAATAGTGATATTAAGGGCTTTTTTTCCTTGTTAAATCAAATATACTTTGTTCTCAACGAGTATCAAAATACAGTTTCTGAAGTAGATCTCAATAAATCTGAAAGAATCTGAAAAATATTTTGAGTAATAAATATCAAATTAAACTAAAATTTCATTCGAAATAAATGAGGCAACAGTGGATCAACTTTCTAGAAAAATATGTTGTAACTGAGCAGAACAGTTTAACCTCAAAGCAATTAGCGTTGGAACTTAGTTTTTCTAAAATCTGAAGAATTTCAATTATCTGGACTAAATAATGTATATATTTTTTATAATTTTTTTATAATTAGCATGAAAAACCCCAAATAAACATACTCACAGCATTCAAAAATTTCTTAGAACGTCCCTTTGATTTTTCTCTATCTCCTTCCCAAAGCCACTGTTTTTTCTCATCACCTTCTCGTTTCGCTATACCATGAGATTCTTTATCTGATTAAGGCAAAACATTAATACCAGTCTAAGCATTTGGAAAAGAATATGCTTTGGAAAACATTTAAATGTAAATCCATTAAAGAACATTTAGTTGGAAAAACTAATTTTTATTTAATCTGTAGAAACATACACATTAAGGAAAGGTGATTTTAAAAAATAAATCTAAGCATAACATTTTTTTTATAACAATGAAGGTCTTCCAATTTTGTAAACAAGAAAATCTTCATAAAATTTTAAATTTTATTTAAGTGAAGGACCACATAGAACTTTGGACAATATACACTGCTAGACCTAGCTACAACCTAAAGGGAAAACTATGTAACAACAATGTAGTTTTCACTTGTAAGCTTACCATTGTCAGGCTTTACTGGAGTGCTCCCCATTCTGCGCCTCAAATTATGAGTTTTGGTCTCTGTAGTTTCTTCAATCTCAGCTTTAATGTTAGTAGCCTTGTAAGAAAAAAAATAAGTTTAACATTTTTCATTTTAACATTTGTTTACTCTTAAATTAACCTGCTGTTAGCTGATTTTATGCCAAAAATAGACTTTTCCTATATGTACTTAATGTGTCACTCTTGTGTGAGTTCAACTTTCATTGTGAATAAGAATTACACTATAATTAAACTACTTAAGACAAGTAAAATTAATGTGAAGAGAAAGAAAGATGGGGAGTCTGACTTTTTTTCTCAGCTGCTAGCAATTAATGCCTTCTTGTGGTAGTAATGTAATAACAATGTTGAAGAATGTTTGCATGGAGCATCCCTTAGTTCTGATTTAGCATTTCATTTCTAAGTCTAAAACATGAGAAATTACGTATGCAAGGACCTTTATAATAGCCAAGAATTCCATATACTGACACTGCTCATGCACAAGACATTGAGTATGCTTAAATCAAAATGGTAGTTAATTCAAAAGTACTGAACTAATATTTTAATATGTTTTAGAACATTTATAATGAAGTGCTCTAATGCATATTGTTAAAATTACAAAATAACATTTCACACAAGTGGTAAATCAGACCTCCAAATACCCAGAATTTTTAGTGAAGCTAATACCGTCACAGATCAAAGTACTGAACAGTGGAAGCCAAATTAAATTGCTTCTAGATTTCAAAGGTTTATAAATGTTCAACTTCTACTCTGACATCAACATTTCTCAATTTGTTTGCTCTCTTTAAACCATATTATAAAAACTAGATCCTCTCTAATGAATTTTGATAAAGAAGTAAAACCTTGACTCAGTGATAGAGAATTTGGGAGATTTTAACATCTCCCCCAGTAATCATCCCATTATAATATACATTGTCATGAATTTTTTGAATCCTGTAATTTTTTTGTGTATATCACTTTGAGTGATTGAAAATAATGACGTAGAAATATTAGTAATAATACCAAATTACCATATGTGATTGTTAAGAGATCTTTACACAATGTAAAAACTGGATCCACACATTATGCTTGTTAAGAGATCTTTACACAATGTAAAAACTGGATCCACACATTATGCTAAGTCATAATTCTTAAAATACTTTATGTTAAATAAACCACAGTTTACACATTAAAAGCCAATAGGAAACACATCATTTTATAGCTTAATATGATGCACTCACCGAAGCACTGCAAAAAGCAGCTTTCCATGTTATGACTACAGTGAAAATACTCCAAATCTGGTCTCAGATGTCCAGTGAAGTAAAACTGATCCATTAAGTTCACACTAAACATTACTGCTAACAGTTTATAGTAGTTAAAAGTTAAAAGTAGTTGTTTCCACAAAGACATACTGTAATGGGAAGAATATGCTATCTCTAAGACATGCGCTGGAGTTGGACCACGAATAAATTTAATTAAATAACGATAATCTTCTCAAATGTGGTTGAATTAGACTACAACAGCAGCTCTATTTGTCATCAGAACTGCAGACATAATCTGTAAACCTAAGAGATCATGTTCTTTAATTTCTGGCAATGGTTGAAACTTCTGTATTATGACCTCCTTACAATTATCACACATACAAAGTCAATCCTACCTCTGATTTCATGCGTTTTGCACGACGTGCAGGAGGGCAAGTTTCAGATGGTTGAACAGATTGTCTCTGAGGAATATCATGGGGTTTATATTCTTTGTCCTTGGTACCACTGGTAATATCTGGCTTCTGAAAACACTAAAAAAGCAAGCAAAAATTAATTATTTCTTTGCACTTCATATAAATTCCCATTGGCATTAAAATTATGTTAAGTTGTTGAAAGAAACTATTATTACATGATTGTATCAATTGAATTAGGATGACCACCTACAGTCATGTGAAAAAGTAAGTATACCCTCTTTGAGTTCTATGGTTTTATGCATCAGGATATAGTAAAAATCATCTGGTCCTTAGCAGTTCTTAAAAGTAGGTAAATGTAACCTAAGATGAACAATAACACATGCATATTACACCATGTCATTTAATTTACAAAAAGAAAGCCAAGATGAAGAAGCCATGTATGAAAATCTAAGTACACCTTTTGATTCAATACCATGTAATCATTTTCTATATGACGGTATCAATCTCTCACATCATTGTGAAAGAATTTTGGCCCACTCTCCATTACAACATTGCTTCAGTTCATAGATGTTTGTGGGCATTTGTTTACGCACAGCTCTCATTTGTTTACGCACAGCCCAAATTATCATCCCTCCACTACCATGCTTGATGGTTGGTATGAGATGATTGTGCTGATATGTTATGTTTGGTTACACATAGCCAAATATGGCCAAAATCTCCACTTTGGTCTCGCCTGTCCAAAGGACAGTGTTCCAGAAGTCTTGTGAGATTTGTTCAGATGCAACTTTGCAAACTTAAGCCATCCTGCCATGTTCTTTTTAGAGATAAGAGGCTTCCTCCTGACAACTGTTCCAAACAAACCATATTCTTCGGTCTTTTTCTAATTATAGTGTGATGAACTTTAACATTCAAACTGAGGCCTATAGAGTCTGAGATGTAACTCTTGGATTTTTTTCAATTTCTCTGAGCACTGCACTGTCTGACTTTGGGGTAAATTTGCTGGGACGCCCATTCCTGAGAAGATTGGCAAATGTCCTGAATATTTTCCATTTGTGAATAATCTTCCTTACTGTAGAATGATTTAAATTGTTTGGAAATGGCCTTGTAACTCTTCCCAGATTGATGGGCAGCAACAACTGCTTCTCTAAAATCATTGCTGATGTCTTCTTTGGCATTGTATTAGCACACACCTCAATGCTGAAGACCAGCTAAGTCCTGAAAATTCTGCTTTTATATAGGTAATCATACTTGTTAATGATCAATTGATCAAGGGCACTTGATTAGCAGCACCTGGCTGCTACTTAGTCTCTTCGTACCTATGGAAGCAGTAAGGGTGTAGCTAGTTTTTCACACATGGCTTTTCCATTTTGGCTTTCTTTTTGTAAAATAAATGACAACCTGGTGTCATGTATTGCTGTTCATTGTATTTACCTATTTTTAAGAACTGCTAAGGACCAGATGATTTTTACTATTTTCTAATACATAAAATCATAGAACTCAAAGAGGTGTACTTATTTTTTCATGTGATTGTATGTTTTCAATAAACATTGTATAGAGTGGCTCAATCTTTTTTTTCTGAAAGAAAGGTTGCTTATTTTCAAATGCAGACACACCAGACCCTAGCAGTTGGTAAACAACTTTATCAACACCTACCCTACTTTGCAGTTGTTTAACTGCCACATATCATTCAAGAATTTTCTATAGGCCTACCCTTTCTACGGTATGCTACCAAACATAACTCAAGGTTTTCCACTGCTCCCCAAATGTCTAAACACTGGTGATTTTAGGAGCAGATGATTGAGCTAAGAGATAAATAAGTATCCTCCTCCTGTACTCTGAACCCCAATCAGGGCATCATCAACTTATCCATTTGTATTCATGGCATATGCTGAGCATATTTGACTAAGAGGTTATCAAAAAGAGTATAATGAAAAATCTCTCCCCCTCTCTCTCTCCCTCTCCCTCTCCCTGCCCCCTCTCTGTGTCTGTGTGTGTGATTGGCCTAAGGTATTGTTTCTACTACATTCTTCTGACAATGTGAAATGACTGCAGTACTGTTTCAAGCAGTAGGGTCATAAAGTATTGTTAGAGAAGAGCATTGTCAAGTATTGTAGCATGCAGATACATAATAATAATAATATTAATAATGCATTTTTATTCATTCACATTTTATTATTATATTGATATCCAACCTTTTCTCTAATGAGCTCAAGAAAACATGTTTTCCTTTCTAGCACTTCAATTATCCTGAAGTTGGATAGCTTGTATATAATGACTGGCCCAAGTTCACCAAATAGCATTTCATAGCTGAATGGAGAATTGCATCAATTGAACTAGATGGTAAAGGCTAACAAGATGTATTACCAACATTTAGAAATTGTGAGTAAAATTTAAGATACAAAAAAACCTACACTCGTTAAGTAACGGAATTAAGAAAGTATACAGTATATCAATTGTTGATAATTAATAAACAAAAATTGATTTTTCAAATCTCCTCCAAGGCTTCAAACTTTTTATAACAATTACATGATCAGATTTCTTATTTGAAATTTATAACTATGATTTAATTTCAAGCCTCTTTTCCTCAAATGCATTTTATTCACAATTGAATGGCTGAATCTCAATTGCTTTCATTTCAATACATTGCTGAGATTCACTCACTCTAAACTGGAAGATACAGAAATATATTATTTGGTTAAGACTTTGATCACAGCTTGGAATGAGCATGCAACTTGGACAGGATCGTATCTATGCAAACTGTGTTTGTAGCTCCTGTAGGCTTCCTTGGTTTATTGAGGAGCTGCAGAAAGTGAAGTGACACAAGGGACATCTAGATAAAGCCAACTATCCAAAGGCAAGAGCCTTTATGAGGACTTACTCTGTGATGGTATGAGCATGCTCACTTCTCCACACTTATTGTGTCTGCAGATAGTCACCAGCAGCCCTGTATGATGTGACCAGGCTCCGTCTGGACAAACAAGAACTAAGGGAACCCTTACAAGGCCAATGTGAGGAATGTTTTCAGTATTATCTATCAGATAAAGTCACTCAACTTCATTTGGAGATAAGATTCCAGTTGGACAAATCCTTTGGAAATGTCAGAAACACACCTGAGCTCAGTTATCTGGGAAGAGTTTGAGCCAGTTACCCCTAAGAAAATGGGTGGGGTTCTTGGAACTACGAAGTCTACTACATGTTTCAGACCTGTGTGCCTCCAAAATAAGGCCTTCAGGAAGGTGGCTGTGATGGAATGACTTTTGAAAAAGCATCTTTGAGACATAATTGTGCTTTTTTACCCACAATAGCCAATGAAAGCTACTCAAAGAGATGGGTGAAGTATTAACATTTTTTTGAAGGAATAGGGCAATTTCAGTTTCCTGGAACAGGCACTGATGTACCCTCCCCTCATAAGAGTCCCCCAGTGTACCCAACAGTTTGGGGCAGTATCCTCTTTGGGACAAGATTGTAAAATGGGTACTAGATAACTTCAAATGAATTGATTAAAATCTCGCTTAAGGCCTTGTTTTAGCACCAATACTAAGGGTTGATCAGTACTGGGAAAGAAACTAGAGGATTATAACGATATTGATTTACCCTAGATCTCCCAACCACTTGTAATAGTGCTGACCATGTAACTTGCTGGAGTGGCTATTGATGGAAGTGAGACATCATGATATTACAATACTGCTCTTTCCTGAAGAGCTATTTGCACTGTAATGACCTGTCCCATATAGTACTTAACTGCTATGCTTTTAAAAAAATAAAACTATAAAATTATTGAACAAGATTATCTGCAGATATGGGGCAGTATGTCATTGGTTAACAAATTAGTTGATCAATCTGAAACAGGTAAGACACTACAGGGTCTAAATCAGTAAAAGATTGGATGAGAAACAACCCCTTAGTAAATTAAAAGGCTCATGTTCTCATGTGAAGCATTGGAAGAAACCAGGGCTTTTTTTGTCATAGAACACACCGGAACAGAGTTCCGGCACCTTTTTTTGACAGATTTTCCAGAGTTGCCTTGAACAAAATCCTAGTCTTTGTTACACTAAAAATTGAAGGGGTTTTTTTTCAACTACAAAGATAAACTTGTAGGGTAGGCAAGGCGGATTGTATGATGTATGTGAGTTCCGGCACCTTTTTTTTTTTTTTTACAAAAAAAGCACTGGAAGAAACCATAGCCTGGGCTGAGTGTCACTCCTCCCTGAAAGAATAGATACATAGCCTTATATCAGCTTTCCTTAACAACAATCAAGACTAAAGACGAACAGAAAAAAAAAATTCTTCTTGAGTTCAAAACAATAAGATTAGTGAAAAAATTAAAGTCAGAATTTCAGCAAGTGACTTTGCTTTCAAATATGTGACCTATACATAGGGAATTTGAAGTTTACATTCTGGCTTTCTTTTTCTGCAATGTCAGTGTTAACAGAGAGGATAGCTTTTGTCTTCTGAGAAGTTGAATCAGTCTGCTCATCTATTATTGTTTACTTAACAATTATAAGGCACATTATTGTTGTTAGAATCCCTCTTACACCTTGGAGTGCAGGATATAGATCTAGTCTAGTCATTGAAAAGCCCACAAAATCACACTGACAGCTATGGCTTTTTCTGGATCAAAATAGGCAACAGTTACTCATATCTCAATAAATTTTAAGTAAAATATGGTTTTATGCATAGACCATTAAAATAATTAAGCATCAACCGATATAAAATACTGCCATTCAGTTACCGAGTAGCACACAAATCAGGAATTATTAGTCCTTGATATCTTCACTGACTGCATATTTATTCCCAAGCTTATTTCAAAGCAGTGCTGTTAATGTGAATAGATGCTAAGTGGACGCAAGTACAGGTTAGAATATATTTTGGTATGTAGCAGCCCCACCTTTACGATCCCATGAATAGGCAATACCTGAACAGGATCACATGGTTGTGGCAGCCCTTGCCATATGACTTCCTGACAATTCAGGTGCATCGCAAATTGTGTTAGTTCAACTTCATCTAGTATTATAGTATGTATCTAGTTTTCTAAGCTGTGAAACACATTATATACCGACATTCCATCATAATAACAAGCATTTGGTTTGAGATGTTTTTATACTAGGAAGGGTACTATATCAAATTCTGTTTTTACCAGTGTCAAGTGTATAAATGTTCCAAAACAAAGACAAATATATATTTTTAACCCTTTATGTTTCCTTAAAGTCTCTTTCAAGTCAAACTCAGCCCTTGGTGGATACTATGTACACATCCATGTAAATTTCTGCGCAATGATGTAGAAGTACTGTAATATGCTATTGCTTTTACTCTGGGACTAAATGTTGGTCTAATCCAGTGGTCCCCAAATCCCGGTCCGTGGACTGGTAAACCTGGTCACACAGACAAAGCCTCATCTGCAGGATGCAGGCAGCACATGAAACCATGCTCCCTCTTGTCTGCAGAAAAACCTCTCTCGACGGAACCGATCCCTGGTGCCCAAACGTTTGGGGGCCGCTGGTCTAATTTCTATCCCCGATACTACCTGGAAGTATCCTATCCACACACCAATCAAACCAACCCTCCTTAACTCTTTAGCCCCAGATCAGATGTTGCTGCTGAGACAGTATACTATCCTCATACTATTTGCATAATATGCATTGTAATGACAAATGCAAAATATCTGCCAAACTGGATTCTTAAAAATGAAGCAAATCCCTGCTCATTTTAATGACCCTTATTTACAACATTTTTATTTGCTTATAAACATCTTTCTAGTTCCTGACTCTTATGAAAGAAAATTGCTTATGATTATCGACAAACAGGTCTCTCTCCATAGGCCAGTTAACCACTTTGACTTCATGAATGGAATGATGGCACTGATGCTGTTAAAAAAAACGACAGTATTCACATGGAAGAGGACCCAGGAATTGCCTGTTTGAGATACATTAAAAAAGGTACATTACATACTCTAATAGCACATTTTTATGCGTACTATTTTTGCAAATTATTACATTCTAAGAGTATCAGAACAAACAAAATTATACCTGTCTGTCTACACTGAAAAGAGTTCTACAAAATGTAAGATCACTTCATTTTGCCAGGTTTTAAAAATTCAATACTGAACAGAAAGAAATGGGGGAACTATTACCAAGTTAAAAAGGGCAGAAAGATGAGACAAAGATAGACACATATATCAACAACAGAACAGGGCTTTTCAACCTTTTCAGGGATTGTACCACTTTTAGGATATGGCAATATTCGAATACCACCAGTCGCCTAGCAGGTGGGCGTGGCCTGCTTGACGCCACTCACTGGACACAGCTGACTCAAGATAGCTGGGTTGAAACAGAACAAGTTGCAGCAGCTAACTCGATGTGGAGACAACTCAGTGCCTCACAAACTGCTTGCAGCCAAGCGCATGCGGGTGCACGCACACACATCACATTCCAAGTTTGGGGACCTTTATCCACAGAGGAAGGAGAGGGCCTCCTCCCCAAGCCCAGGCATGATTGGCAGTTTGCTAGCTCAGATGTGGATACACGTCTCCAAGCTTGGAATGTTTTTTTTTTGTATGTGTGTGTCTGTGCATAGCATGTTAAAGAGATATTCTTCTCCCAATCACAGACATCATTGGTGTTTCCCTGTCCGGTGCCCCCTCCTGGCAAAGCAGGAGGTGGAGGACGTTTGCAGGAAGCAGTTTCCTCCGAGTCCAACTTCTGTCTTGACAGATCTCTGGAAAGCAAGAGGCGGCGGCAGGGGAGCAGCACTCCCGGGTCCTACACAAGGGAGGCTGGCCCTTCTCGAAAGTGAATTCCCATTTCCAATCATGCATGGTAAAGATGCTGGCTTGTTGGGGCAGCCTTTCCTCACACAGCTCCCCTGCCACCCCCTTTTCCTCTCCAGAGATCTGCAGGGGAGACAGAGATCTGGAGGACAAGGTGCAGCATCCATATTGGCCACTTCTACCTCTCCAAGCCCTCCTTGATTAAACATACATTATATAGAAATTAAAACACAGCTAAAAAGAAAACATAGTTAAATCACTAATTAGAGCTGTTCACATATTTTCCTGAAAACCCACCTTTACTGATGTTAGGAAGGAAGAGCAAACCTTATTAAGGAACTCTTAACAGGAAGGGAATTGAAGACCCCAAAAAGTCTTGTTCTTTCTAATCTGCCTTCCCTTTGAGCCTTTAGTTCTTATTATTTTATTATGTATTTAAGAAGAAGATAAAAGGCCTCCATAGCTCAGGATACTCACCTTAAAATCAGAACCCAGAAAAATTTAGTTAATCCACAATACCACCCTATGAAGAATGAAGATAATCTTTGGGCCCTGAGAGCATGCAGGTGTCCAGTCAGAATATTAGTGGCACACCTGTCAGCAACTGGAAGTGCATAAGTCCATGTACTTCCCTTCCCTGTTCCACAACTCAATCCATACATCCTTTAATTTTCAGACACATCTTTTTCTCATAAAAACCCACAAAATATACTGTAATTAGCAGGAAAAATAAATCTAGCACTCCTGAATTCTTTCCCCAAGGGGGAAAGGAAAGTTCACAGCCTGCAGGTTGCTAGCAAAGTCATCAAAGAAAGTAGTTATTGCTGCTAAAGGCAAGAATAAATAACGAATCAATTTTGCAGCTCTCTCCTGTAACTATATCCTCTTACCTCCAGAATGTGGCCTGGGATTGCACAAGGGGCTAGGCTAAAATCCGGTTGAGTAGTTTGCAACCAGGTGTTCAGTACAGACCTTGCCAATGTTATTTTAATAGCCCAGGAAGGGATAGGAAAACCCGAGGAAAACTTTGCAATCAATAAACCATGGTGGACTACGCTTGTCGATGTCAGAACTGCATGGCCACAAAGATAGAGGCCTTCAGCCTCCCAATCCCTGCTTAGAGAGGGATTTGCATTTCGGCCAGGGTCAGGCCATACGCCCCCAATCAAAGGAAAAACCTGAATCCAGCAGGCCAGAAGGCAGCCCAGCCACCGCGCCCGCTTCGTCCTGCAAAGTGCAGCTCACCCGGCGCTCCTGCCCAGCGCCATGCCGGCAGGCCCGTCAGAATCAGGACGGCTCCGAAGGAGATAGCTGCGGGGGGAGGAGCAGGAGGCTTTTCAGCAGATGCCGCCAGGCTGTAAACACGGCGCTGCCCCTCCGCTTTCCAACCCTGAAATCCCAGAGTAAAGTTGGGCAGCCTTTGAGCGCCGCTGACAAGCTGCAGATCTGATGTAGTCTCAGCTGCCGCCCCCTTCCTTGGCAGGGCGAGCCTGGAGCACGTGGCCTTTAGTTGGGGCTGCCGGCATGGTGACGGGCGGGAGCACCTGGGGAGCGCCACTTTGTAGGACAGAGGTACTTGCAAGTCCCGCCCCAGCTATGGCGAAGAGCAGCAACTGCGTTTGTGCCCAGGGGGCGAGAAGAAAACGGAGGGGTGCGGTGGCTGGGCTGCCTCTGGCCCGCTGGATTCGGGGTTTTCCTTTGATTGCGTGCTGGGGTGGGATTGCATGCTCGCTGTCTCCAGGGCGGCCCCGGGCTAAATGTAAACACCCCGTGGGCATGTCTATTCCTTTCCCCAGGCTGCACGCAGCTTCCGGAAGCACCAGTCAGCTGGAGCCTGGTGCGGATCCTGGGTGCTCAGCAGAGACCCGGCAACACCGCGGCTCCAGCTGGCTCTCCCACAGGCCTGTGCTGCGTTGCTGCCACTTCAGCTCATCCCCACGCTACACTTTTACGCTTTTTTTACCCTTTTTTTTTACAGGTGCTTTTCAACCCATTGTAAGTGTACCACCTGCCAGATGCCGGCGTACCACCGGTTGAAAAGCCCTGCAATAGAAAGTCAGGAACTAGTAAGAGTACAAATTGGAGTAAAAACTCCATACAGTTCTTCTGACATAAAAAAATAAGAATATGCAAATTCTGATAGAATACACATTTATCACAAGAACTTGTTCATCTCTTTACATTTCAAGAAAAGAAATATAAATGAACACTCAAGCTAATTATAAGCTTCAGCTGAGCAACCTATTCTATCAAGAAAAGGAATTCCCTGAAAATTTTTAAAACTATCTTGTTCATAATTTTTCTATTTAAAAAAAAAATCAGAAACATTGACAGTTTAAATCAAAAGCATACTTTAAAACTGAGGATATTTGGTGCAATTCATTTTAAGATACATATAAGCTTTCATATTGTTCAAAATTAGAATTTTTTCTAATACATTTTCAACACTGAGGAAAGAACAGCTACCAGTCAGAAATGTTTTAATTTGGATATGTGTAAAGGATGACTCAATGATCTAAATATCCTTTTCTTATTCTAGAATTTAATATGAGAAAACCAGAGGAAACTAAATGCTTAGAATTTCTCAGAGAAAATATCAGAATCTGAAATATCAATTGCTATATCCCAATGACTGCAATTTTTGTGTCACTAGTAAGAGCCATAAGCATTCTTCTACTTTAATAGCTGAATATAATCCTGCTGAAATAAGGAAATATATGTTTTAACACCATAAATTTTCTTCCGTATCAAGTAAGTTTGGCAGATATAAGTGGTAATGCTAATTTAGTTTCTTTTCACCAATTCTTCTGTACCAAAATTTATTTGTATTAAAATATCATTAAAGTAGCATTTGCCTATATTGTATTGATCAGCAGAATCTGATCTCTTATTTTAATAGAAATGTTTCATTAAGATGTGTACATAGACAAAATAAATTAAATAGATTTTATAGATCCAAGTCCTTGGATTAGTTATATATAAACATAAAATTTTTAAAAATGTTTTATGATCAAAAGTAGAAGTGAACCAGATAAAAAACATTAAGATTAATTTAAATAATGATTTATTTAACAGAATATACAATTTGAATATTTTGCATAGGAAAGGATTCAGAGAACATCCAAACTAGTTTAGAACAAAGATAGGGATGTCATTCAAAAAGTCATGTCAAACATACCTTTTCCAGAACTGCATCATCCACTAAACACATCAGTTTGGAACAAATGTCTGGTGCCTATTGCAAGAGAGAGCTTGGAGAGTTACAACTTAAAGGAATTGTGACCTTGTAAATGGAGGCCACAAGTAGTCATTTGAAAATCATTTACTTTTAGAATGGCCTTTAAAAAAAAATACTTCAGGTTTTATTTTCAAAGACATCTGCAAAAGTAGATTTTGAGTAACACAGTAACCAAAATGGCTCTGACTTTTTAGGATGAAAATGGAAAGTTGTTTATATGTTCCCGTCACAGTAACTATGACTACATGAAGTAATGAAGAAAATGTGCACAAGACATCCCTCCAATTCTATTAGCCTCAACAGCAATATATACATACACAAAATGATTAAATGAATTGCATTTGCCTAATTAGTCTAATCAGTAGGAATATAGGAAAACGATCGTGACAGAATCATGAACATTATTTTTCTGGTCCAAAAGCAGACATTTTTATTGAGACAATCTTGCATTATTAACATTTCTATACTAACTAAAATGTTCAAGTTTTTTTCTAAAGACACATATTGCTTAATTGAGAAAGTATTGAATACTGTATGCATGTTTAAATACTACATTTAGTATCTAACTGTAAAACACTGTAAGAAAGATATGAACTGCTACAGATCTCAACTGGTTAGGATTTACAAATGTGTTTTCCCCCAGTGAGGCAATGTAGTAGTGTAAATTGACTAAATTCAGTCCACTTACAATTTTACCATCACAACAACCAGTTATGATTGGATTCATCTACTGATAGTATTGCTTCCTTTCAATTTAAAACTGTCCTTTCAATTTAAAACTGTCTTCTATTGGGATGAGAAAGTTGCAATGAAATTGGATTTCAGTTTCCTTGTATAAACAACATGGAAACTGAATGAATCTCATGTTTTATCCCCAATTTCATTTTGCAGAGTCTAACAGATATTCTCTTCCTCACTCCCCACCATCTGACTCTTATTTTGGGTTCATAACGCAATATCCTTTGGTCTTAAAAGTTCAATACAACTCTTCAAAAAAATATTAAAAATATTTTGCATACTCTTTTAATGTGATATATTAATATTTAATTTAGTCCCTAATAATGCAAAGAACAAATCACAGCTTTATTGCCACAAGTTATTACTTCAAAGTCTTATCTCTATGCTCACAAACTGAATATAGTGCTATAGAGGCCCACAATAACTAGTCCTTCATTCAGAACAATAACACTATGACCATTAGAAAATATTTCTAAACACTTATTCACTATGGAAAATGTATGCACACCATACTATACTCAAATGTGTGATAAGGCAAACATAGCATACAGTTTACTGACAATTTATTTTGAAAAATATAGGTTTACATTAAAAAATACCCATTTGTAGTTAAATCAATATTATCCAATTGTAAAAGGGAGCTAATTATTTCTCCTGCTTTTCTTTCCTTCTTCTTTTATTGAAGAAATATCAGCATATAATTAAAAAAATGATTAAGAAAAAGAGTAAGGGGGGGAAAAAGGCAGGTTAGCAGACATGCACTTTACCTCGCTTTTCTAAAAGTGTATTCATTGTAACAAATCAATTATTAAAAGCCCATATATATACATAAATCATAATTCTATCACATATGAGTGAATTGTGTGTGTATATGCACCTAAAGAGAGATTAAGATTAGTCATGGTTTGCATTCTTTCCATGCATTTTATTAACTATATCCATCTTTTAGGATAAGATTTCAAAATAGTCTCTATATAAGGTAACTTATTCAATTAAAAAGTTAAAACAAAATAGTCCTATTAATTGTTTAAAGAGCAGATAAAATCAGGCCAGCCATAAATAAAAAAGAAAGCTTGGCAAAATAAAATGCATTCAAGGTTCTTTCAAAGACTACAAGAGAGAATCGTAAATGTTTAAATGTTTTTGAAAAATGGGATTACATTAATAAGATGCTATTTTAATACTTTCTAATTTCATCAACTGGAGTTAAGATTTGATATCAGAGCTTAAGGACAAGCTTAAGTCCTTGGAAAGGTTATTAAGAAACTAGGTATCTTTCAAATAGACTGATCCCAATCAATTCAGGACTTCAAAGATCAACACTAGCACTTTTAATTCATTCCAGAAATGGATCATAAATAAAACTAATGCAAAATTGGAATGATGTGATCACAGGGTTTATCAAATACTCTTGAAAGATGAATTTCATTAATATGAAGTTTCCAAGATAGCCATAAAATGGAGCACTGTCCTAATATGGTACAGACAGAACTAAGCTGGCCATAAAGATTGAGTCTAAAAAAAGTTATCTTTGTTTTGATAGAGAATGTTATGCTTTAACAACAAGTTTATCAGACAACCAAAATCTGGGTCTGAACATGATTATTTCATAGAAAATCAGAACACTCAATATCCAATCAGAAGATTGCTTTTACATTTAACTCTCACATTTGAGAACAGGAAAAAGTTCTTATGCCTACACAGTGAAAATGAAAATACCTAAACAAGTTCAAAATGATAAATGAAAACTAGCATACTGAAACACGGGTACTGTAGAATACAGGGTAAAGACCAGCAGCAGCTTCAAGTTACTCCAAGCAAGGACATTCTTCCAATTGTGAGGAAGCAGTCAATTCATTCATTTTTTTTCTTTTCACAGGATAAAAATAGCCTCTATAAAAATCAATTTCTTGATAAATAATGGTTGTGTTTTGGAGTCATGGAAATCTTCAAAGTTGTATAAAAATTTCCCAAACCCCACCGAATTATATATCACTTTGAGAATTCAGCAGCCAGCACCAAAACTTCTAAATTAAGGACAAATGTTTTATACTTTAAAGCACTGTTAGAATGTTTTAGAGCAGAATGGGGAAAAGTTTATTTAAAATCTGGACTAAAAAAAGCAGAACTTACCAGAAGGCTAGCTCCAGATTGGAATAAGTTGTAAGGGTAAAGAATACGTTCATAGTGAGCACGTATATGTGATCCCACCGCTTTGCCAGGAGCAAATCCCATCTTGGAAGCTATTTTAGTCCATTTTCTGTCCTTGCAGACCAAGTCAAAACCACCTTCCTCTGCAACTAGCTATAAAGTAAAAATAGTTGTGTAGCCAATTATGTGTATGCATGAAAACAGTGGTAAAAATACATCTAATAAATGGCAATTACTTTGTCTAAGTAAGTAGTTGTTTCCTTTATCAATAATAGTTATTAATAAGAAAATTTTAAAATAGTAATTTGATATACTAACTAGAGAAAAACAATGTTTTAAGTAATCAACATGTTCTCCAAAAACAGGGGTGAACTCTTCAATCTTACCACTTAATTCTGGCAAAGCGACACAAGGTACAATTCCTTACCATTTGCTAACAGAAAACAAAAAAACTGTTCTATAATCCCTAGAACAGTGATCCCCAACCTCTATGGACTGGCAGTAATGGTGGCAGCGACAGTGTGGAGAGGGATGATTTTGAGCACGCAATCTAATCCCATGCATGCGCAAATAGAGCTTTGCGTGCTTGCCCACCACTTTCGCAGGCCAGTTTCCAACAGCTGTAGACCAGTAGTGATTTGCGGACAGGGGTTGGGGACCTCTGCCCTAGAATATGTCATTTTTTTAAAAAACAAAGAATATTCATAAAACCGATTAAAAACTGAAACTGAAAATCCCATATACAATATAAAATAAGCCTCATTTGCACCTTGTCCATGGCAAAAAATAATGTATGTCCCCAGTCACCCCAAGGGTGACATCATAATCTGAATTTTATTTCTAGAAAATGCATCTTTCAGTGGCCTTAAGAACTATTTCTAAATTTTGTCAAAAATTGTAATGCACAACTTACCCTGTTAAGCTGGAACAAATCTAGAATTTTTCTTTCTACATGTGGAATTTTCAATGTGCATCCCTGGAGTTCCCAGAACTTTGCTATCTGGTCCAGAAAATTCAGTTTCACCCTAGTCTGAGCCTATTAAAATATAAAATGTATATATCATGCAGTTGAGATGGGAGGTCACACAAATTTAATAAATATTTATTCTCCTATTCAAATGTCAGTGTTTCACGTAGCAGTACAAGAGAAGCATTAGATATTATTTCTAAACAGTCATGTCATATTTGATACTTGAACAAGCATTTTCTGCTTAAATAAGAGTAGGTATTCTAAAAAAGTACAAAAATACTTCTTTAAAAAAATCTGTCTCGTTGAAATTATCAAAAATAAAATTAGAATCTGATATACTGGTTACAGTCAAATTATATTTGAAAACCAGGGGGTATGTATATACTGGGGTTTTCCAGCCCTTGTACTCAAGCTTATATATTTCTAACTTATTCATTAGTGATCTAGATTCTCTATCTGAAGTCCCTGCCAATCATTGCCTCAATGAACTGGATTCTATCACACAGAAACAAAAGAAAAATGTTTTTTCTAATAATGTTTATGTGTTTACAAACAGTCCATTACTTATCATTTACTAATTAAACTAGTATTTAAATAATTTACCGTATGTCTATTTTACACTACTTCCAAATTTCACACAATACCAGTAGGGAACTACTGATTTAGAGTTAGGGTGAATAATAAGGTGGACAAATTTTTGACAACTTCAAATTACTTAGGATAAACCAAAAAAGGGCAGCTAAGGAATGACAAACTATATTCCTGAACTGAAAGTGGCCGCTAAAACTGCAGATTCTAGCCCCTCATCCCTAGGTTCTCAGAATATATGTTTAATACTGTAAGTAGTTTGCTTCAGTTTCATAAGATTTCTGTCTGAAGGTGAGGATCAATAAAGAAAACTGCTTAGAAGAAGCTCAATGTGAATTTCTTGGTTTTGGAACCTGAGTCATGAACACTGAAATATCTATATGCTGTAACAAAAAATAATTTGAAAACTATTTAATTGTATTTAATTTCAAAATTCTATATGCTGTGATGTATAAGAAGTTCATTATTAACGCAATTCATATTTCTGGGGTCATTACCTCTAACTCATTCAGCCTTTGGATTCTTGGAGTAAAATGAAGTTTATCAACATCACATGCAAATGGAGGCTGCCAGTCCTAAAGAAAAAGAAAAATAGTAAGTTTAATCTGAAACATTTCTTACTGCATTTTCAGATATTTAGAAATTTAACTGAAAAAATATATAATGGTGCATTACATCTTACAAGCGCTATGGCAGACAAAGGTAATTTGGAAATCACAGTGATGAGGATCAAGCAAGTATACTAGTGCTTACTGCCCTATCTTTGACTCCTTTTGTCTACTGGGAGCAGGTGAAGTACTAAGAAGAACACTTGTTTTATATTTTAATATTGCCTGCAATCTGGTAATTAAATGACTTTGTATTAAAATTAGTTTATCAGATTAGTTTTAAAGATAGTACAAGTAATTTTCCTTGGTTTTTGGAAAATAAAGTAAAGTATTTGCTCAGTTGTTTTAAATTTCTGATTTTAAATTAAAATTAAAATTAAACCCAAATCTTCTTTAGTGTTTCTGAACACTACTACTATATGAGTTGCAAGCTCCCAGTAGACTTCTGGGTTTCAATGTATTTTAAATCCCTGCACAGCATTGGACCAGGTTATTTGCAAAATTATCTTTCTCTGATGGTTTTGACCTGTCCTTCCAGATCTAGCAAGGTGGACATGTTCTGGGCATTGTTGCTAAAACAATGTCACCTGATGAGTCACTGAAAGCATGCCTTCTCTGTATGGCACCTATCTGAAGAGTATGAAATATGGACAGTTCCCAATCTATTGATCTTTCATAAGGCCATGAAGACCCAGCTCCTCCTCCAGACAATGGAATTGGGATGTTAGTATGGGGACCCTGATAGAAATTTATGTGACTAGTGGCTCGTAGTCCTCGACTTACAACTGTAATAGAGCCTGCCAATTATGGTAGTAAGCTGTGATGGTTATAAAACAGGTTATAATGTGACCAATACAATTTTATGACTTTTTTCATAGTAATGAGTCAGCAAATGCTATGGTCATTAAACAACAGCCAGTTTGGCATCAGGCTAGAAACCAGGAGACTGTGAGTTCTGGTTCTGCCTTAGGCATGAAAGCTTGCTAGGTGACTTTGCGCCAGTCATTCTCTCTTAGCCTAACTTATCTCACAGGACTGTTATTGTGGGAAAAATAGGAGGAGGAAGGAGTATTTGATATGTTCACTTTAAGTTATTCCTAAAAATACTAAAGGTGGGATAAAAAAACTCCCTCCTTTATTCACTATGGGTATTTTGCTAAATATGGAAGCAAATGCCAGTTTTCAGTAAAAATATCATAAATCAGTCATGTGACCACAGTGCAAACACCATAAAAAATCAAGGACTACCTGTACTGAGCTTTGATGTTGCTTTATTTGGTTTCTTTGTTTTACTGAAATAACTTATTTTGTTGGCTGACCAGTATTTCTTTCCTAGATGGATGGCTAATATTATTGTTTTTATTAAACCTGTATTCCACCCAATTTAATGACTCTGGGTGACTCACAAAAAAGTTACAACCAAATCAATAAAATATAAAATATAGCAAGCGTGATGAAGGAGGGGTCTCACTCTTCCTTGCCAAAGACCTGGGTGAAGAGTCAGGCCTTCACAGCTCTTCTAAATAGCAACAGAGTGGGGATCATCTGGATCTTGTGGGAGACTTCTTTCCAGGGAGCAAGGCTGAACTGGACTAATAAATAAATAATGAATTTGTTTATATGTGAAAAAATTTATTTATTTATTCTAAATAAATGTTCAAAAGACTGCATCCTCTCAATTCAGGTCAATTATATTCAATTAAATAGTTATATTTCAATCCTTATTCCATCAGCATAGTTAAGTGATTGAGAATGAGAAAGAATGATAGGTATATTTTTATATATTAAGATTTATTACTGGCAGGGGATTAGAAACCGATTCAGATTTTAATCCATACATATTGTTATTTTGATTTTTTTCATAATGACATTCAGCTATTTATACTTATTTAGAATAGAGCTATTAACAGAACAACAGAATATGGAATTTGCCACATTAATGTATAGTGGGAAGAGGTAAATGTCCAGTAATAGAGATAATCTCATCATAGCCACAACAATTTTGGCATCCCTGTCTCGTTACTACTAGCTAAAACTACAAGCCAAGACATAGAATACACTACTGTGTTACCTCCATATGATTGTCTATACAGCACAGGCAATGAGACACTCCTTAGACAAAAACAATGCAATTTGCTATTGGCTAGTTGTTTCATAGCTTCTTAAAATGTCAATCATAATTTCAATGACTGAAGGATGCCTTTAGCAGCTTACTTGAAACAAGGGAAAGGCTTCTGCACATGAGCAGAAGACTCTTCCAGTTATTACAGGGATCCCCAACCCCCGGTCTGCGGCCCACTGCCAGACCGTACCCCTTTCAGAACCGGGCTGCAGAAGTGGTGGCGGGTGTGGTGCACAAAATCATCCTCCCCCACTGCCGCCTCCGCTGGTCCGCCAAGCCAGAAAAGTTGGAGAACGCTGAATTACTAGAACTTCTGGAAACTTATCAGAGAAAAAGCAAAACAAAGCAACATAGCTATTTTGGTGTTAAAAATGAGGGGGTCGCCTTGCTTTACAAAACACTTCAAGCCTTCATTGAAGCCAAACACCCTTTTGAAAAACTACATAGCTCTATAGACAAAGTATTACTATCTATCAAAGCAGATTAAAAATGCCTCATATTATAGAAAAAACAATCCAACATTGCCAGTTATATGATATATGAATATTCTTTAAGTCTGCATCCAGCAAAAATGTGGTCCCAGTCTTATATTTGTTGGAGAAGAACAAAATGCCAAAACTAAGAGTGGGGCTGATCAACATACAAAAAGGAAGAAAAATTAAAATATTGCATGCTTGCCCATTTTTCCTAGAAATGCCTCCCACAAGATCACTTCCTTCCTTCCCATTTGGATTCATTTTTGGTTTCAGAAGTTAATCTGAAAAGAAAAACACTCAGAAAATATATTGGCAAGGAAGACTTCATGCAACGAATCCTAGTTTTCTCTACAAAGTTCACCTTTCTACTATTGTTATATTATTAAAAAAATCTCAAATGGTTGAAAAGCCTGTTGTTCCTTCACCTTGTTATATGGTCCCTTTGAAATATTTTTCTCACATTTTTTTTCTATAATGACATAATAACCATAAATATCTTAGCAAAATAGGAATTTTGTGAACTTATCATCTATTAAGAAAATGTGCTCTAATACAGTATATGATAATTTAATATCTACTTCTACGTTTATATCCTATTAATATCTTATTTCTGAAACTTCCACAAAATAAGCTTTCAATTCTACAGTCCAACTGCAATATTTTTTTTTGCATCTCAGAGGTACACAAGTAGTCCTTGACTTATGACCAGTTGTTTATCAATCATTAAAAGTTATCACAGATTCCCCCCAAGTACTTATGACCCGGTTCTGATGTTTTGATGACTGCCCCCATCACGTAACCACATTTTGAGTGGTTACTTCCCTCTTCTTCACACCAAAGAGAAATTTAAAGCTTTCATTACTCTCACTATCAGCAACTATGGATTCTCAATATTTTTCCAACCATAATCTAAGAATAATATTTTGTCACTTCATTCATGATTTATAATGTGGACCTGGTCTTTTCAGTGACAACTTCTGGACTTAATTCGCAGTAGGAAATTTGCTATCTCTTTCATAGTGAAGAAAATATGCATAATGATAAATGAAGTCACCTACCACTTCTGAAACTAGAAAGTGTTATGTAAACTCAATGAGAAATAATTGTTTTTAAAAAATATTAGGAGATACAAATCTTAACAGTGAGCAATTCATTCACATTACATGAGCTGTACAACTTTTCTATCAATTCTACTTAAATCAGAAGATCAAATATGGTGCAAATAACTCCATTAAACAGCCCTTACTATTTTTTTGCCATGTCATCAGAACATAATTGGTTACACCTAACTAGAATTACCTGATTCACAAGCTTGCTATAGCTGCATTAATTCAAGATTTAGATCTTGATTAATCACAATTTGACTAACTGAATGTTACAATGTAGATGAGGAAGTATCCTATCTAAACACATAATCCTGGATGTAATAACTTAAGTTCCTAATTCTCAGAATATTCACCAATGACTATGGTGGGGACTATAGGGAACTGAAAGCCACACATCTAGAAGGCAACATATGGAAAGCTGTCCTAAGTAGAAATATGGGAGTCAGATATCATCAGAAAAATCAAGAAACATCAGGAAAATAATCTAACATAGGACTCATTAAAGTAGGATTTGTAAACAATTGTTATAACTGAAAATCTCATTTCAGGAATTAATATCGCATAGACAAACTGTTTATGAAGTGCAACATATGTTTGAGATTTTTATTTTGAAAACTTTTATGTTGTCTAGCATTTTGAAAAATGAATTGCAGTTCTAATATAAATATTAATATAAAACAGCTCCAAGTATGTCTAAATGTATAATGTTCAATAGTTTAATCTCTAAAATAACCTCTAAGTATGATAAAGGTCTAGTTAGTACTACAAATGAGAACTTTGTTAATTTTAAGAGCAGAAGGTAGAAAAGAATTCATAGTTTTGAATGGTATCTATTTCTTAGCCAGAAAGGGGTATTTTCTGCCAATGAATGTATGTACTGTTTATGATAATAAAGGGACCATTTTTTTCCTGAACACTTTAAATGAGAAAGATATTTCTCTAAAAACTTGCATTCTGCAGCGGGTTCAGTGAGTTAAATAGTGTATAATTTACCCAAGTCTACACTAGTACATATTTATTAAATATACATATGCTATCCAATGTATAAACATGTACTTAAATCAATGTACTTACATTTATTTCAACAAGTCTCAACTCTGTACAAACAAATTGTAAGAGTTAGGAGCAGCTAACTTTACTGAAATTATTAAATAATGTGGAATTTGGGACTACAGCCTCTAACATCAAGAATTTTAAATTGGTACAAAAGAAATTTTCAATAACAAGAAGGCGAGAAGGAGAGACTAGATTGTTATTTTAAACAAATGGACCAGATTTATGTCAGCATACTTTAAATTTTCCATTAGATTATATTAATAAAAAATAACAGTCAAGAATAGGGATCCATAAACATATTCTGACCAGATAAACATAATTTTAGTCTTTTCCACCCATTATGGAAAATGAAAGCTACTTATGCACAAAATGCTAGTGTGTCTCTTCAAAATGGTATACTCACTTTCTAGAAACAACTGATGCCAAATCCAGAAAAATGTGGTTTAAGTATCAACAATAAATGCATCAAAGCAGAAATGCCTGTGTAATTATGGTACATATTATATTGCATATACTGATCTACAAACCAGATATGTTGTCCAATATGACCTCCGTTATACACAACTAGGCTTTATTATAAAGGTGGTATTACTTATAAAAAGAGCTTCAGTTGTGGAACACATGTTCTTGGACAGTGCAGAGATAACAAATTCCAAGACCAGGCATGGAAAATAGTTTTCTTCTTGAAAAATATCTTAAAAAACCAAATTAGTTTTATTTTTCCACAAAACTGTACCAATTTATATGAAACATATGTCTCTTATTTTCAGTCCATTTTCTAAAATGGACTAGATTTTATTTTAAAAATTTCACCTTAATTGACAAAACTCCCAGTAACAGTAATTCAGCTGCCACTTGGCCATCCCAGTTTTTGAACTATATCTCACAAACATGTACAAATCTGCCAACACTAGAATTTTAAATGATTGTAAAACATGATAAAGGCTTGCATAACAATCTTAAATATAAAAAAATTATCTGACTTAATAACAAATTTAAATATGGAGAAAATAATTTAGAGAATCTACAAAATATATATTATCTTTCATATATTTTTTAAATCAGAAGCTGTATAATATGTATGTAAGTGCTATCCCACTAAGTGCTACTTCTGAATAAACTTTATTGAACTAAGTAGATCATTGACTGGAACAAAGATGAGTATTTTTAATTAGCAGAAGAGAAGTCCTACATACCACTTTCTCCAGTTATGTTGACTACAGTAATTAAAACTAAAAGTTATTTTCAAATGTATCCAAAACAGAACATAAAGTTTTAATAGAACTTCTAACATGATCAAAATGTCTTAACTTCCAAATTAAATGCTGTTAAGGACCCCTCACTATAATGAATGCTGCCTGAGGCCATTTGGTCTCCTAAATGAAGATATCTTTATTTTTGGTTGAAGGAATAGATTTCTCTTTTTAAAAATCAAACATGTGATTTTTAAATACTTCCTTCTGATCCATATTTTATCTTTTTCACCAAATTCAAATAACTGTAGTAATAAAGCCACCGCCAGTAACAATAAAATAATAACAGGCTGTTTTACTCAAAAGCTACCCTCTTGCAGCCTGCTGTAGTGCCTGTTTATATTTTTAATGATGGAGACTTATCACCCTTTCCACTATGTTTTGTACTCTAAAATGGTGGCCATGTCTGCCTAGGATTCTAAAAGAAAAGATTTCTCCAATCTCCAATGTAATATATTTATTTTCAACTTTAAAATATAGATACCTTTATTAAAATCAAGCCAGATGGTCCTGAATGGCCACAGAATTATTTTTATAGGTACAGAAAAGAGGGAAATAAGAAAATCTTCAGCTTTAGCTCAACCACAATGCCAACATGGAGGGCAACACCCAAGCAGCTGTCTCATTTAGGTCTTTACACAATGATTGCTCAAAGTACTTATACTGAAAGCAGCAGTGTAACTCTAAGAACCTGGCACAGGTTAAACTTTGTTTGACAAAGTACCTGACTAGATACAAAACTACTTTCAAAATATCCAACTTTATGAACCGGCTGTCTCTTTACAGCTATACAATTTCTCCTGAGACTACTGCCTTGTAGAACTCCACATTTTTAAAAACAAAAATATCATATAGCATACATTTTCATTATTTGCCTGCAAGAAGAAAACATACATCTAGTCATGCAGGGAAGTTTTAAAACCCTTTATGAAGTTGAAAACATGTCTGAAGCTGCACACATGACGCCTACAGTTGTTGGATCTTCTTGGGTAGAAACAAAAGCTTCAACTGCTCTTTAAAGGCAGTGCCCACTAGCGACCCTTGGAGAAGTCATCCAGAGAAGGCCCTTCAAAAACAACGCCGAGATAACTTCTTCCTTTGATCTAAAAACCCAGCAGCTTAGAATTGTTTCGTGTGTGAGAATGGAGGGGGGTGGGGGAGGGAGAGAGAAACGCTATAAAAGTAAGCTTTTGTTTTTTTGCTTCCCAGGTTGTCGGCTGGACCTCACAAGGCAACTTTATTTTGACCGCAGAGGGTTGCGAGTGAGCAGAGTTTCTCGAGTGGAGTCAGGGGCCGAAGCGAGAGCGATGGGGGAGCTCGCCGGCAGCCATATTTATGGGTCTCCCACGGGGAACCGAGCCTCCAAGCCCGCTTGCTTACAAGGACGGCCAAGCGACATCCCACACTCTCCTCTTAGCCGGATGGGGTAGGATGTCGGACCTACAAAAACAAGTCGACCTGAAGCACACAAAGCTTTTTAGGATATTGGACTCCTGGGATGGCAAGGCGAGGAAGCGGCTCCCCCTCCCGCCCCGTTGTTCCTCTTCACTAGCCCCCACGAAGGAAAGCCTCGAGCCGACCCTGAACAGCTGGATAGTAGGGAATCCCTCTTAGGGAAGGGCGCACTTTCCCCCGTGGTGACGCGGGCGTGGGACTACAGGAGGAGTGGAAGCTTCGTGCAAGGAGAAAGGGGGAGTTGGGGAAAAGTTTCAGAGTAGGCACGGACGGGGACGCCCGGCAACCGAGTTCAATGAAAGCCTTGGAGGACGGGGGAGGTACTTGGGGTCTCGGGAGGAGATCGTCGAAAGGGGGCGAGTGGCCCGGGGGACGACACCCCCATTTTCACGTACGGCTTCACACACACACCCCCAGTGCCTGTTTGGGATGGGAGCAAGAGAACAACCCTATCCCGCGGGCGTCGTCAAGGTTTACTCACCGGTGGTGGCCGCACCTTGCAGATCCCGGTCCGCTCGGCAATGGGCCGGATCTTGTGGATAAAGCCGAAAGGGTCCGCAAATTCTTCCCAGGTGGGCTCGAAAACAGGGCACTCTGGCGGCGGCAGGAACTCGGCCATGGCCGGCAGGACGGGCACCTCCGACTCGGGCAACCGTTCCGAACAATCCCCCAACAGCCAAAGCGTCGATGAACACCTCTAGAATGGACGATGTGCCTCCGCGCAAAAGGGAGGGAGGAGGAAAAAGAGTCCGCGGATGAGGACGCTCTATGAAAAGTCCCCCCCCCCGCTTTTTCTTAGGGGCTGACGTTCATTCTCACCACATGGGGTGCCAAGCCCTCCTTCTCCTTCTCACCCCTTTGTTTGTGGGTCGGCATACGGGCGGCAAGAGTCTTCCAAAGCAGTTAACAGAAAACGGGGCTGAATTCTCCCACTTGCTGAAGGTCTCTTCCCCCCGGCTACTCTGACTGGAGTTTAGGGCCTATTGGGCCCGAAGGATCGCAGGTTGACGAGAAGGAAAGGCTCCCGGCCTCGGTACCGTGGCTCCACGGCAACAAATTGGGAAGGAGGGCCAGGCTTAAAAGCCCAATGGCAAACAGTCTCCCATTGTTCGAATTGGTTCAGTCAAGCCAGTTTCTACTAAACGTAGTTAACTTTAGTTGGTATAAATATATACACTACCAGTCGAGGATGCATGGGACTGTGAAGAGTAGGCCCTTGGCTTAAATTGCTGTGACAAATTGCTTAAGAAAATGGGTGTGTCTTGGCCTGGGTGCACAACTCTTGTAACCATGTGTACAACTGATTCATTCCATACTCTACCTGCAGCTTTAATTTATGTTTGCCCTGTTACCTCTTTTCCCCCCACATAGCTATAAAATCAACTTGAATAGCTATTTTGGTATGAATAAGGCCATTTTGTATGTTTGAGCAATTGAGATTCTCTAGTTATAGTAAGAAAACACGACACATGAAAACAAAATAAGCCGCCTGCCAAAATCTGAGACATAGTTTTCAGTTTAAAAGCAAATTTCTGGCACACACACCTTTCTGATCTTTCAGTCCAAATACAATAATTCATCTGCCTCCTCTCCATCAGCCCTGAGATGAGGAAATGTCATAGAAAGCTATATCTGTTTTATTATGCTATTGTTGAACTGAATAGCAATTTTTATCAAGTTTTAAGTTTCAGATGGTCATGAGTAGGATAGTGATCAGGGCATTGATTTTAGTGAAATCTTTTTTGTAAATAAAACTTGTTAGTATGGTAAAAAGGTACATGTCTGATGCAAGAGAACAATGCACACAAAGAGGGACGGGATTGATGTATTTGTAACTCTTTAAAGAAAATTTGGCATTATGAAAAAGAAGCATCCCAATAAGTAGAGTACATGAAATTATCAATAGTTTTTTCAAAACTGCTTGCATTACATTAATATTGTGAACAGCATCGCAGTAAGGAACTTAATTTCTTTGTATAGTCTACAGTTGTATTTCAGAATGGAGACTGGGGTGAGGCCAAAAAAGGTAAGCCATATTTTCTCTTACAATAATTGTAGTTTTTAATCTCTTTTTATTAATCCAGTGTAACTGAACTTGATTTTGCTCGTTTGGCAATAAAGTCTACTGAATTCAGTAACATTTATTTCCAAATAAGACTTGAAAATACTGCATAATGCATGTTCAATGATTCTGGTAATTGTTTTACTTTACAGTTTTGCTTAATGATTTGTTACTTGTAAACATTGGCCCATGAAATCTACTATGATAATTCTACTTTATATCTTAACCTTGGCTTCTTAAACAATGTGCAAAATAACATAGGTTTAGATTGGTTCCAAAAGAATGCTGAGATTCTTAATATTGGAGAGGCAAACGTGCATATTATTTTAAAGGAAAAAGAAAACATGCTTAGAATCATGGACTTTAACATAAAGCAGAATCATTTATTAGTTTTTTCAGAGGTAAATTGAATATAGCAATTTTATATATAAAAAAAGTACTAAAGCTGTGTGTGACTTCTCTTACAACTTAAGGGCAATTTTATTATAAATATAAGATTACTTTTAGTTTGAACAAAAATATCTAAGCTTAAGCTTCTTATAAACGTAAGTAATTTCTTCATATAGACTTGCTTGCTACATATAAAACTTTGGGATTTGTCTTTGTTCCAGAAACCTATTATGGGATTGTTGCGATGCTAGAGTTCCTCCAACGGAAGATCAACTCGAGACCTCTAAACTAATGAGCTGCACGCAGAGAACGCAAGCACATAGGTCTCTACTCTCTAATCCACCTTCGCCTTTATGATCTATGTTTACATGTGCGGAGCGATCTTTCACAGCTGACAGCCATCTCAATGCCGGCACTTCTTTTTTTAAAGAGCCTCTCTATTCTCTCGGATAGGCCAAAAGCTTGGGGGACGTCATAAGGGGAGGGAGGCTGAGCTGTTTCATTGTCTGCGCCTGGTGCTGTGCAGTGGGGAAGCCGTCTTTTCCAGTGTAAACCACTGCACGAGGAGGGAGGGTGGAGTGTAAACTGGAGATGTGCTCTATGTGTGCCTTTCAAGCCTGCATAGAAGAATCGAAGCTCTTCAGTACGGGCCATGGGCAGGTCACTGGAGTGTCCAGGACAATGGAAATTAGTGATTGGGGAGAAGAGGACGATCCGAGTAATCATTAAAAACCGATGCTGCAACTCCAATTTAAAAGGGGTTTACTTTGATCCTCTACTAAGATGAAAGATATATTTATTTCCTAGTAAGAGTGCAAATACATGTGGAGGATTATAGCTTTAGCATCGGGGACTATAATCCATCCGCTTACCTGGAAACAAACCCCAATTAAATCTCAGTCTAATTTACTTCTGAGCAGCGATTAATAGGACATACTATGTTAAATGTGTCCCGTTCCTGGACAGAAAGAGAGCTGTCACTTTTTAACATACTTTTCCTTTTGGCAATGAGGCTTCTCGCAATATCAATACAGCTTTGGACACTGCATATTATGCAGGGCGCGCTTAAACTCCGAGTAAACTATCTTTAACCAAGTTTTAGCTCTCCGAAAGTAGGTCATATTTTCACCGTGTCAAGAATTGTCTCCCTCTCCCTACCTCATTCCATCGATGTTTAAGCCTTACTCATTAGCAGAATTTTTCAAGAAGTAATGGGTTGTAATTTTGGAATTATTCCAAAACGTTTTACAGAAATAGGTTTCTTCCTGCGCTCTCTCTCCCCCGCCGCTGTAAGTTATATGAAGAGTTCTGGCGTTAATCATCGTCGATCGTTTTGCACTTTGGAGGGTGGGGGGAAAGATGTTTTCTTTACAAACAAAAGTTCAAACCATCTCCCCCAATATCACCCAGCAATCCTTCGAATCTTGACATGCAATCAATGTAATCTTTACCTTCCGCCCTCCCTAACAACTATGCCTCTGATTCAGTGTCACACAAAGCTCAGGGGATCCAGTACTACTCTACATTGTGTGAGAGAGATAAAATACAAGATAACCGACCCTATAACTTAAGGCTTTGTCCAAATCACTTTACCAACTAGCGTGGTACGTGGCGTCTAAGCTCTTATCCTGCTATAACCCCACCCCACTCTTTATTTTGTTACTGACAAACTATGGTGAAGGCGGGATGGACAGCGATGGAGGTGATGTCACTTGGTTCATACTGCTCTTCCGTGACCAGAACTTTACACTCGGATTAGCATCCTTCGGCTCTTGACCGGTATGTCGGCCCATTCGAAGACGATTAGCAGAACAAAAGGACAATCCTCTCTTAGGTCAGATTATCAAAGGGAAGTACAACCTACATAGGATGGGGCTAGACCCGTGGACGAAGTCCAAACGCCTCCTTCCTCAGGATTACCAGGGATCTCCTGTTGTACGAAGGTGGGGATGAAACAGGAGAGCCACAAATATGTATTACCAAGGTGTTGTGACTGACACCACCCTATCTTCAGGTACTGACCCAACAAAGAAAGGATGGGCCAAAGCACCTTGCATAGAATATAGCCCCACCTGAGGGGAAAGAGAAAGAGACTTGCCTTCTAGGACCCAGGGGAGCAGCAGGCGCTGCACGTAGCGCACGTGTATTCGCTCCCGTATTTCTGGCCCAATCTGCTCCTCCCCCGTACAAAGGGAGGAGTCGTCACTCTTTCGACACAGCCTGGGTACCGCCCCCGTTTTTATCCAACTTTTAGTTGGGGGGGGGTCCACCCAGTCCCTTTCTGCACCTCAGCTCCTAAGTATGTGATACTGTAGTAGGTTTGCAACAGCTGGTGAACCCAAGCCTTTTTGGTGCTGCGCCCGTCGGAATTCAGTATTTATAATTTGCACATCTTAAGCGCATGAGGTATATGCTACTGCCCAGGGCATGGTAGAGTTCCGCCTTCTTACCCTTTTGCCATACTGGAGAGTTAATGAGTTATGAAAGATGACAGTATACTCCCTTTTAGTGCGTGCTAAAGCTATGCAGCTGATCATCCGGAATAACGACTATAAGGGTTGAAGCAGGGAGTGGTTTTATTCTAGACTGATTAAAAACAGAAAAGGCCCAAGGGTCTAAGCAGTAGTGTACAAAAATGTGACCACAATCCAATGCACAAATGACAATCTCATACGTGTCTTAAAGCTGTGATACAGCCTAAGGAAGTCAGAGTCACACTTCCAGAGAAGCTATGGAATCCTTTTTTATTTAAAACAACAGTAATCATCTACCTAACAACAAATTCTCATTTTATATTAGTCCTTTCTAGTATAAAAACTAATATATATACATGACAAACAAAACCCAGTAATATAATCATAAGTTGCTGAAATATAAAAAACTCAAAGGTTGGCTAGAATTTTTATATTAATATGTGAGCAATTAAAAGTTGCAGGAAATAACAATAAGAAACTTTCTAATTCTTTTACATCTGAAATAGTTCTCACCATATTCTAAAGGGGGCATAAGAAGAAATAAGCAGGAAACATTACATTCAGACCCTAAAATTGGCTATCTGCATCACCACATTGTACAATACAATAAGTATAATATAATGAGGGTAATATTTGCACATTTATTTAATGGCATTTGCCCTCTCCATGTTCTCTCTGGATTAAGTTAAAAAAAAAACAGTTTAGATAACAAACTTTTAAAAGTCCTGTGTTAAAAGATATTTGAATCTTCCCCATATTTTAACAGAGAGGTGGAAACTTTCACCTTAACATAATATTCCATAGAAAAAAACAAAGTTAATGGTCCTTATTTACGCATATTTGTGGGAGGTGGCTACAAAAGGAGTCCCATTAAGGAGAGAATTGCACATACATTAAAGCACCAATGTGGAGTTCTCTATTCTTTGTTTAGAGAATAAAGTTATGCTTAGTGCATTTTTTTTAAATAGTCTTCCTCAGCCTGATATAGTTACCTTATGTGAAACTGTAGCTGCCATCATTAATGTTCATTGGCACACATCTAGAAAAGTTGGTTGACTGAGGTTGGGAAGGAGCTATCACTTTGCAACTTCAATAAACTAAAAGAAAATGTAAATGTCAAAAGCATACACACATAAAATTGTTCCTCAAAGAAGGATAATAGTAAAGTATTAAACACAAAATCTTACAATTAAAAATACACAATACTGCCTTAATAATGGATTCTAAGCCAATGCAGGTAGTCTCAGTTTAATGATGGTAATTCTGCAACTCTGTTGCTAAGTGAAGCAGTCATAAATGTGATGTCATGTCACCATGCTGCCTTATGACAGCAGCAATCCCAGTTGCCGTCATTAAGTGAATCACACACAGTCGCAGCATTCTATGGTTACATGATCAGCCTTTGTGACCTGCCAGTTTCTCCACTGACTTTATCAGAAGCCGTGTTTGTGTAACATATGAAGCCTCAGATTAGTCAACCACATTGGAATATGTATTGCTTGAACCCAGGCCCTGTGATTAATTTATGGTTCTGGTATTATGTGAATTCAAAAAACTGAATTAGATGTGGTTAAGTTAATGGCAAATATTGAAACACAAATTTATTTTTAACAAAGCAATAGACCAAGTTCGGTATTTTAGAAATTCTTCATAAATTGAAAGATTCAAGAAGTTTGGGATATAGTTTAATATAATTTTAATGTATTTAACCCTTAATTGGCTTTCAAGAATCTAATTCAGTATAGTAATAATATCTAATGAATAAAGAATTTCAAGTGGACATGTCATTGTCTAGTACAGAGGTCCCCAACCTTTTGGGCACCAGGGATCAGTTACGTGTAGAGAGGTTTTTCCGCGGACCGGAGGGGGCGTGGTTTTGTATGTTGCCTGCATCCTGTGGATGGGGTTTTCCTTGTTTGTGCGGACTGGTTGCTGGCATGCCGCGGTCCAGTACTGGTCCACGGACCGGGGGTTGGAGACCCCTAGTCTAGTAGACCCTAAACAGATTTTTTTGCTCGGAGCTCCAATTTCTGGATGATGTTTTTAGCTGTATGAAGTTCTATGCTTGGAGAATGAATCCTATTTTATATGCTTTCCAAAACTAACACAAAATTAATTAATTTAATTTCCAGGATCTCCAGCAGATCATAGTGGCAACTGTTCTGTATGTCAGTAAGGTATTATTTGCAAGAGTATGGTTAAACTATAATTATTTTACATTTTGGGGTAGTGTTTATATTTGTTTTTATTTATTATTTATTTATTCAATTTCTATACCCACCCATTCAGTCAAGGACTCTGGACAACTTACAATTCCAAAATTATAAAACAATTAAAATAAAACATTTTAAAGCATTTTAAAAAATAATAAAAAAACATCCAAATTAAATATACATAGCAACCAAGATGGGGGTCAGCTAACAATAAAGCCAAGAAATGGGGCCCTTATCACATTCAGCACCCCAGGCTTGGGAACACAACTGGATTTTTAAAGCCTCACAAAAGGCCGACAGGGTTTGGGCCATTCTAATCTCTGAGGGGAGGATATACCACAGAGCAGGGGCTAGTGCAGAAAAGGCCCATCTTTTAATTCCTGCAGCTGACACTCATTGGCTGACAGAATCTGCAGCATGTCCAATCTGCTAGATTAAATTGAATGGGTAGAGACTCTTAGAAAAAAGCAGTCCCTCAGGCAACCTGGTCCCAAGCCATATAAGACTTTAAAGGTGAACATGTAACACCTTGAATTGGAATTGGAATTACATATCAGTACCGTCCCCTAACTACATCTGTGGTGCAGAGCTTTGTCGGTCCCACTAGATGGTGATATACAAGGACATTATTTCATTACACAGTTAAAAGTTAGAACCTGAAGTAGAGAAACCAGACCTGAAGTAGAGAAACCAGAACAACATAAAGCTAATTCCCATTATTCATTTAGAGCATCTTACAGAATTAGCCTATCAGTGTGTCAATAGAGCAGTAAAGAGGACAAGGTTTATATTCAACAATGGCGCATGACATTAAAATAAGATAAAAGTCATATTGGGTTTTTGTTTTTATTGTTGTATATTGTATATTTGTAAACCACCCAGAGTGACTAAATTTTCTAAATAAAATAAATGAATAAATGTCACTAATGCGGAAGTGATCAAACTAAGTTTAGAGATAGGATGATTCTTATACTTCAAGATTTTATTCATTCATTTACTAATAGACATACAAACTGTTGCTGCAGCAGCAAGGATCATATCTAAAATGTGATAAGCCATTCATAGATGTTTTAGCAACACTTGGATTTGGGCAATTATTTCTATTGGCTATCAATAATATAGTTACCCTTGAAAAATGTAACATGAGTTTTCAGTGTTACACATATGCAGCCATAAATAATCTGTATTTTTGTTCTAGTCTTTCCTCTAATCATTTTTTCCTTTAAAACGACCTCTTCTTCATTCCCTTTTAGGGTCAATAGGTTACCTTTTTTGGAAGATTTTAAAAGTGTGAACTGATTTTTCTGGTCATATGACCCAAAGAATTTTCTATTACCTTTGTAATTTTCACAAAATGCTTATTCTGCTTTGGCAGTAAAATAGAAATATATCAAATATTCTTGACATCTTCTACACTCTATACTTCTATAGAAACCTGTATTATTTCCTCATATAAATTACCTGCTGTTGGTTTGGTGATAATGGGAGAGGGCTGTTTTGTTTTTTAGGGGTTTTTGGCCAGCAATCTGCTAGATTAAGCTTTGTGATATTATCTATTACATTGTCAGCTGCTCTAATGCCTTGAAATGCAGCTTTATCTGCTAAAATTGGCAAGTGAAAATAAGGATTGTCACCTGCTAATGTTTATTAATATTAAAGTCAGGAATATAGGGTCGGGTTGAGAATTTGATAGCCTTACATCAGTAATAGGTTTTCCTGAATGCAAATGAAACATATATTAAATCATCAGCTTTTGAAGAAGAGAGTTGCTTTGGCATGGCTGCAGAAATTTGGGAGTCGATATTTGCTCTGCTTAAGTGTTGGGAAGGGAAATCTTTTCTGTGCAGTTTTTCATTAATATTCACTTAAGTCCTGCCTGAAAATATTATGTATAATTTCACTTGAACTTGAGGAATTAATTTACTTCCTAAACCATTTAAACAGAGAGAAAAAAAACATATGAGGTCAAAGTAAATATTTAATGGCCTGAAGCCACATTGTAATGTTTTCTATTCGCTTTTGTTGAATATAAAACACATTTAGTGGATGAAATCAGCAATGAGGTAGATAGTTTCTGGATATTAGATGCTCATCTATATCAGATGTATAACATGGCAGGGGATCAGAGGAAAGTGATAGACCCTAGACACCGACTGATTTCATAATACACACTAAACTACAAACTATCCATCCATAATTGAATCATAATTCAATCTGGGTCAGTGGTTCATTGTTAAGTATATCATACAAATACACTAAAAATTAACTAAATAAACTGTTGGTAAATATACTGTGGAAATAGTATGTACAGAACAAGCAGAAACTTAGTCAATTTTGCTGTGCTATTGTAATTGGTGGCAATAGCTGTATGAAATGAAACGGTCAAAGTAATGAACATAGATCAGTCCATATTGGATACAAATTTATTAAATGTGTAACTTTGGGAGCATTAGTATGATTAATACCTAAGCCATGACAAAACATAACTCTAAATGAAGGAGAAGATTAAACGCTTAACAAAAGAAGGAATACAGAGATGCAAAATAATTCTGTTAAGCTTTCTCTTCTGCTTTTCTAAAAAAGTCTTTTAAGCCCATGAAGACTAACATAAAACAAGTCTCTAAACAACTAATGCCTAGTAAATAAATTCAAACAAAATGGAATTCCAGAACACTATAAAGTCAAGCCAGCTATATCTCATTTACTGTACTTCTTCAGTGGTTTGTTATGAGCATACCATGGTGCTCTGAATATTTTAGCCTTTCTCTTTTTTTTTCTGTTGTTGTTACCTCTGCCAGCTCTAGCAAGGAGATGCTATCCCACTGTATTCTCTTTTCTATATAGCCTCTAGCTGACTATATTTCTTTTTTTTAAAAAGAAAAATTTATTGATTTTCTAGTTTTACAGTTAAATATTTGAAAAGCAACGTGGCGGCTGAGTTGATCAATAATTCAATAACATACAAATATCTTTAGTACAGATCTCAAACTAGTACATTAAATATTTCCTCTCTTTTCCCCTTGGTATTTACTGTCTCATATTTAAACTAATATAATTCTTATTATATCGATTAAATAAAAATAACTTTCTTACATTTATCAATAATTTTTAGTTTATACATATCCTAGTTATGTTAACATTCAATTTTTTTAGACAATCAATGTCCTAATTAGTTTTTCCCAATTTTTAGTTTCCCATTAATATTTAAATTTAACGTTTAATATTTATAATTTCCAAGTTTTAAATAACCCCAATTCCCTTTATCACAATTCATCACAAGATCTGATGTTTCAGGATACACGTCTTATCTATTTGAATTCTCACCATCTTACATCAACTAATTAATAATACAATATAACATTCTTATTTTCTGGTAATTTCCAAATATCTTAAATATAGTAACCAAAATTTCTCTTATTTCAACATTTAATACTTCCTCTCTTTTTCTCTTAATATCTACTATCTCATATTTAAGCTAGTAGTTTTTATTATTACCGCTAAGTAAAAACATATTTATTACATTCATCAATAGATTTTTAGCTTATATATATCTTAATTACCTTTACATTTAACCTTTATAAGCAAATCAATGTTCAAATTTAACTGTTAATATTTATACTTCCAAGTTTTAAATGACCAAAGTTTTCTTTATCTCAACTCATAACAATATCTAGTATTCAAAGTACATGTTATCTATTTGAGTATGTTCTATTTTAATTCTCACTAATAAGTCAAAGCCCCAATTTTCTTCAGTCTTATTCTAGCTTTCTTTCTTTGCCAAATCGAATTCTATGTCTGTGCTTTTGAGTCATCAAATAAATCTCCCTGTGTTGTTATGTATATTGTTTGACGTAGAAAAAGCCATCTGGTCACCATTTTTTTGAGAGGACTGACAAATCGTCTGTCTATTTTTCCATCTCGACGTAGTTGTCCTGAACTGTTTATCTTCTCTTCAGTCTGTTCTTCTTCTTGATCCTCAGGTTTCTTCTGATTTATATAGAAAGTCCCTTTTCCATGTTGTCAGTCCTTTTCTGGGTTTCCCATTAACTGTGTTTGTTGATCAGTTGAATCTTCTGTCATAATATTTAATTGTTCCACTTTTTCTATTATATTCTGTGTACTTGATTTTTTAGTTGTAATCAAAGTTTGAGTTCGTATATCTGGGCTGACATCTTGTTCTTTTCTGTAACTTCTTATTTCATCAGTAGCTGTAAGAATAGTTTCATAAATTGTTTTCAACATAAAGAGAATCTGTTCCTGATCTTCATCCATATTCTCTTAGTAGTGTATTAGGTTAAAAGCTTTACAATCAGAGAATGCAAAAACATTTTTTGTCACTGAGTATAGAACACAGCTGGGCTTCTCACAGCTGATTTCTCAAGGTTACGAAAGTCTTATCTATAGTCTGGGCTACTGGCCAAGTCTCTTTTAGGCAATAACAAGTTGTAATATCAGGTTTAGCCACAAGATGTCGCCCATACCATTTAGAGTTTTCTTTTAAGTTCCACATTTTTTATAATCTTTTCAATTTTACTTCTTTTTATAAGTAAAAACCCAGATCTTCAGTAACAATAAAAAATCTTTTAGTCCACAAATAAAATTCCAATTAGGATCAAGTTATTCTTGCAATGTTTTAAACTCCCCTGGATAGTCAATCGCCGCTGTTTTTAGAGGGAGGGATAGAATCTCCCTTCCCTCTCCACAGGGGGGGAAAGTACTTTGAGCAGCTTATGCAGGTAAAAAAGATAGTTAGGATTTAAGAGAGGTAGATCTCACCCAGTCTCATCCACACTGCTTTATAGTTGCCTGATGGTAAATGTGACTTCGGCTGTCTGCAGCCTAGTGACAAGCCATATTTCTATGGCCGGTCTTTCGTCCGCCGGTTTGGAGAGCTGCCCCGGATCGAGCGGGAGGGCTACCGCCCTCCCACGATCAAGCGGAGATCCCCTCCTTGCTGGTCGCCCCTACAGGGCGATTTTCGACCCTTTCCAGGGTCCCCCAGCAAAGCGAAATTGGATGTGGAAGACGGAGCTTGCCTTCCAGACATCCATGGCAGCCACGTTGGCCTAGCTGACTATATTTCTATAGACTGCATTGTACTTAGAAGCCAAGAAAACATGTCTTTCCCCAAGGTGAGTCTACTGTCATCAGGTCAGTAGTGAATTGTACTTATTTAGTTTTTTGTAAGTGTATTTATTGTTTTCCTCTTTGTAGCAGAGTTTAATGAAATATTTAAATATTTAAATGCATTAATTTGCAAATAAGAGAGAGATAAATAAAACTATTGCACTTGAACTGGTATAATTGTATTATGATGTTTTAAATAATAGCATTGACTTTATCTTTGCAGTTTCTCAGGCTTTAGGAAAAAATAAGATATTGCCATTGGACAGGAAAATCATGTGGCATAAGGAACAGTAAGGTATTGAATAAGCTTTGCAGTCTACCATTCATTTTATAAACCTTTATCTTGCAAACCTTTGATGCAGTGGAGGAAACCATTTCTCTACTATTGGGAAAGTAAAGTTCATCTATTCCTGGAATTTGCTTCCATATATGGAATAGGAGAAATACAATTTTATCCTTTAAGCAGCAAATATTTATTTTATAAATAAGTCAAGGTGGTGAACATACCTTTCCTAACAGTGAGAACAATCAACCAGTGGAACAGCTTGCCTTCAGAAATTGTGGGCGCTCCAACACTGAAGGCTTTTAAGAAGACACTGGACAGCCATTTCTCTGAAATGGTAAAAGTTCTCCTGCTTGAGCAGGTGGTTGGACTAGAAGACCTCCAAGGTCCCTTCCAATTCTATTATTCTGTATTTCTTTATCCTCCTGTTTTCCCTACAACAACAGTCCTGTGAAGTAGGTTAGGCTAAGTCTTTGGCTGGCCCAAAGTCACCCAGTCACATTTCATGCCTGTATTCAATGAAGGATGGAATTTTAACATTTCTGACAATATTCTCTCAGAGAATACAGTATTTGGCCTTATATGGAAAGTTAATTTCAACTCCCCTTCTGGCCTAAGGGCTATACCCAGGAATGTTCATTTTAAGGTTTGATCAGTATCCTGTTTCATGAAAGCAAATATGATATTAATAGTCCTGTACCGAAAAGCTTGAAATATGCTGTGGTGAGCAGAACTGTTTTCGTGCCCCAAATTCTCCCACAAACTCCAAACTTGTCTTTAGAAGGATCTGACTGTGGTAATGACTGCTTCAATACGTACCATCTTAATGTATAAGCCAGCTGGATAGAAATCTGTTCATGCAGCAAATACCTGCCAGAAGTATTTGGTGGCTCAGAAATGTAAAGCATATTCAGTGCAAGATTAAAGGAGAATAATCTAGAGCTGCACATATGAAACACTTATGCAAGATCTTAAAAGCATCTGAAGATTTTTTTTAATGTCTTCTGATTTAAGTACTTAACAGAGCAGCATATATTTAAAATGGGTGGCTTCATGGATTGTAATTAAATTATATTTCAAAAATTAATAGTATGTATTAAAAGTAAAAATATAAACAGTTTTTAAAGACAGTGTGCTCCAAGAGAATTGGTATACTGGTAGATATTTAATCAAAGATATAAATATGGACTTGCCACAAATGTCAAGGACAGGATCTTAATTTCATTGGCAGGTATTCTCCATTGCTACTTATTTAAAATAAAGTTACATACTGAAAATACAGTTCATTTATTTTGGAAAGGTAACAGAAGAATTGGTGCAAAATTCATTGCCTTGAATCAAGTCTTAGTCAAGTCTGGAATTTATCTAATAAAATCCATAGGGAAAACAAGTTAATTGCTAGGTTTTTTTTTTTACGTAGCTGAATTCATATGTATCAGTAAACAACTGTGTGTTTTGTTTTAATTTTAACATGATGTAAAAATCCAGTCATTCTGGTTTGTAATAATGCATGATATAAATCCAGTACTTACATATTATGACATTCCTCAAACCAGCATTGAATAAGTAATACTAACAGTTAATTGTACTCAGTGTTATTCTCCCCTGAGAAGGTGAAATATATGTTATAGCATACTTCAACCTGGTACCTCCAGATGATTTAGTTCAAGCTGCTTGATAGTGAGATGGGCAACATACAAACTTAACAAACAAATCCAACAACTTTAAGATGTGTGGACTTCAACTCCCAAAATTCCCCAGCCACATCTTAACGTGGTTGAAGTTGAAAAACATTGATTTAGATCATCACTCCAAGTCAGCCTAGCCAAAGGCCGTGTTGACTGAATATGGGGAAATAGAACTCCAACACATAATGAAGAACCAGACTGGAGCCAACTGTTCCATTGAATCCATTCTGTTCAGTGCTTCCACTGAAAACTTTGTAAATAAGAACCTGACCTATTTTCAGAAGTATTATAAGTGTGTTAGTTGGTTTGTTTTTGCCAAGAACAACTTGTGACTGGAAAGTGACATATTTTAAAAAGCTCTCTCTGCTCTGGGCAATGACAAAGAAAATTGATAATGCAGACGGCATTCCCCCCACATACACACACTATCAATCACTGCTAGGTGAAATGTAGGACAAACGTGCACCAATCACCACGAGTATTTTCCTGAATGCAAAAGTAAAATTAAATTTGGGTTATCGCTATTCCTGTTTATTACTTAATCTATGCTATTTTTTTAAAATGGCAAGACTAGCTCAACAAAACAATAATGGTCAGATTCACTAGACACTAGACATAACATGAAATAGCTACCAGTGACAGGAACTTGCAGTTTCTCTTTTCTCTAACCAGATTCTCTTTTACAGACAGACTTCCCTTCCCCCATCTGCACTTCAAAGGAAGAGCCATCCTTAAAAAACAGTGCACAATTTAAACCCAAAGGGCTAATCCCATTTAAGCACCCCTTTGCAAAATATGCTCATTTACAGTTGACATTCATCAGACCTCAGCAGGAAATTAGACCGAGAACAGCATGAAAATAGCACATACTAAAAGAATAATAATCAGGTTTAACAGGTTTTTGCAGGACACTATTTAAATGTGGGTGGAGGAGTGAGAATTTGCTATAATATAATGTCTAAAGACAAGATTTCATAGTTAAGTACGGTTAACACGCCACAATAAGCACATTACTGTAAATCCATTAAGATGAGGGTAATATAAATGTCATTAAATGCAAAATAAAAAAAATATTTTCACCCATTGTAAATTTGTCTCTCTCACAAAAGATGTTTCATAATGTGGGCAAGACTTTTATTCTTGAAATCTTCCAAAGGTTGAGCATAAGTCCTGGGGACTAAATTAACCAATTATTTATTTTCTTTACAAGAATAAAGTTTTTGCTACAGGTAGCAACTGAGCCCAAAATTTCTGTGGCTAAGCAAGATCTGGCTTCCCCGTTCATTTTACTAGTCGGGTCGCAAAAGGTGATCACATGAACCCTGGACACTACAACTGTCATAAATATGACCCAGCTGTCAATTGTCCAAATTTTAATCATGTGACCATGGGGATGCTGCAATGGTCATGTGAAAAACTTTTAAAAAGCTTCTAGCATGTCTTTACAGTTGAGATTTCTTGGTGCATTCCCATCCCAGTACTACCGTAACCTCTGTTCAGGTTTTTTTTGAGAACAGTCAAGACCAACCAGTACAGCTGGCTTCTGTGATCAGGTTAATAAAGAGGGTGTTAAATGAGTACGGGGATAATCAGATTCATTTTAAATTATTTGAATTCAGATCCTGATATCCTGGATATCTGCTACATTTTAAAACATTAAAAAAGTGATCTGTGTTACAGAATCCTCAATCCATTAAATTACCCTTTGGTTGGATCCCTTTTAGGACCTATTGGTAATGTAGTAGTATGGAAATGATGTGAATAATGTAACCTAGGCTGATAGAACCTACTCTGGGGCTTAAAAGTTGGCAGGGTACCCGTCACCTATTTGCCTCATGTAACTGATAGCATAACTGACCTTGTGCTTTATGGCAGACATGGTAGATACTTCTCCCAGCAACCATTTGCTGAGAGGATCCATTTGAAAGCTCTCCAAATTTCCTACCTGCCTAAACTGGCAGTATCTGACTGAGCAAACATTCACTGGCATCATGAACATCCAGCAAACCTTCTAATGGTCAGATTGTCTTATTAGCTAAATAAGTTATTCAAGGAAAACATACGTGCAAGTTGTATACTTTGCATAATTTATATAAAAATTGAATTTTTGTTACCGTTGGGTGTTCTTCCAGTGTTTATTCCCAAGAGCAGCCTTCCCACAAACTAGCTGCTTTTCCCCTATCTGGTTCCTAATAGGCTTTAGGCAGTGATTAAGGACACTTCACTGCATCTCTACCTGGCTGTGAAGGTGGAATTATGTAACTGGGTGTCATCTGCATATTAATACCTTAACCTAGATTAGATGTCCTCACACCCAGCAGCTTCAGATGAATGTTAAAAGAGGAAAATAGTCCTAGTTTGGGATTACAGATGTGGACTATTTAATAGACATGTAACAGGCAGGGATAGAATGCTATGAACTATAATTTCTGTCCTTACCATTTAATATTCAGTCTGAAAGACTGAAAACTAGTTTTGCTCTTACAACAAATGGAAAACATACAAATAAAACATTTGCTCAATTACTTCTTTCTCTTCCATTCCTGCAGTTCAGAGAAGCATCGATTGATATTCCCAGGCTTTGTTTCACAGCTGCTACTTTATATCGTCAAATGCTGGAACAAGAACTCTAAGTGGGCTCATCCCAGGAGATGGTTGGTGTCATCACTGTGATTACTTTTTCTATCATTCCACCTTATTAAGCCTCTTAATTCAAAAAGAAATGCATAATCTATGGTTCAAAGGCTGCAACTATTCCCAAATTCTCTTTTTAGAGAATGGCATGAAACTGAATGGGACATAAGATATGTGAAGTGGAGCTTATATGTCAGGCTCTGTAGCAGGCTATTGATATATGGGAAAAAAGTATTGTGCATTTTTGGATTAGATAAAGTCTGTAAAATATAAGTTTGAATTATGTAACTTTTGGTGTGAGTAGATATTTATGTATAAAGGATACATATGACATTCTTTTAATATGTTAATATGTTTTTGTATGCAAGCAATATTAAAATAGTAAAAAAAGATGGATTTTCCAGTAAAAAAAATAAAATTTTACTGTATGCAAATATGGAGTGAAAATGTCTGTGTTTAAGAACATGCTATCATGAGACTACTCCATATTGATATGCAAGATCATTTTATTTGTATCCCAGCTAAAAGTTTTAGTACTTGCATCAACAACTGATAAAATTTCTTTGGTTATAAGAATTTATTCCAAGCACTTTATCATGGAATGCTATATGTTTACATTTGAGATGTAAAATGCATTTTCTTGGTAATACAGGCAAAGTAGCAAATAGTAACAGCCTCACAATATTTAATGAGTTTTAATACTCTTCGCCTTCATCTTCACCATCCAAGGAGTCAGTGCCGACTTCTTCATAATCCTTTTCAAGTGCAGCCAAATCTTCTCGGGCCTCGGAAAATTCTCCTTCCTCCATTCCTTCTCCTACATACCAGTGGACAAAAGCACGCTTGGCGTACATCAAGTCAAACTTGTGATCCAGACGGGCCCAAGCTTCGGCGATGGCTGTGGTATTGCTGAGCATACAGACTGCACGTTGGACTTTGGCCAAGTCACCACCAGGAACTGCTGTTGGGGGCTGATAATTAATACCCACCTAGAAAGTTAAAGAAATAAACATTGTCAGGCTTTCCTACATCAAAGTAGTATGTAACATTTCTACATCTGCACATCAGAATGTGCTGCATTTACATAGAGAACAGAAATCCTATATTGTTCTGTGCTTAAGCAGCACCAAACTGGATCTGTATAATTTTAAAATTATTGCCTTTTTAATAGAAAAAATGAAATAAAGCAAAAGTCTAATATTTGCATTTGTCAGAAAATATCTGAACATTATCCTCAAAAGCAATTCTGCTGTTAAAGAAATTGAGTTCAATTTGCATAATCCTGCATGCAGTTTCTCCAGTAACAGATATATAGCATCTTACCTATCACAACTATGAGCAAAACTCTTCAGCTACTATATGCCCTTAAATAACTGCACTGTAAATCATGATGCTGTTTATACCATTTTAAAGGTGCATGTTTCTACTACATTTATTCAGAAATCTACACATTTAGACAAGATGCCATTTTCAATACTTATCAGCAATACTTACCTTAAAGCCAGTAGGACACCAATCAACAAATTGAATGGTACGCTTTGTTTTGATGGCAGCAATAGCAGCATTGACATCCTTGGGAACAACATCTCCACGGTACAACATACAACAGGCCATGTACTTGCCATGGCGAGGATCACACTTCACCATCTGATTGGATGGCTCAAAACAAGCATTGGTGATCTCAGAGACAGAGAGTTGCTCATGATAGGCTTTCTCTGCTGAAATAATAGGGGAATATGTGACCAGGGGAAAATGAATTCTGGGATAAGGCACCAGGTTTGTCTGGAACTCTGTCAGATCCACATTTAAGGCACCATCAAATCTGAGAGAGGCAGTGATGGATGATACAATCTGACCAATGAGACGGTTGAGATTGGTGTATGTTGGGCGTTCAATGTCTAGATTCCTTCGGCAAATATCATAGATGGCTTCATTGTCAACCATGAAGGCACAATCAGAATGTTCAAGAGTAGTGTGCGTAGTTAATATGGAGTTATATGGCTCAACAACAGCAGTTGAAACTTGAGGAGCTGGATATATGGCAAATTCGAGTTTCGATTTCTTTCCATAGTCAACTGAAAGGCGTTCCATCAACAGAGAAGTAAAACCTGAACCAGTGCCTCCTCCAAAACTGTGGAAGATCAGGAATCCTTGCAAACCGGTGCACTGGTCTGCCTGAAAGAAAAATATACACGTTACATTCCAACAGTACAATCAAGATTTATGTCTTACATGTTTGCCCTTCTTTCTTATATTCTATATTATATTTATTCTTATATTCTATAAAGTATCAAGAATTTCCAGTTATTATCAGTTATTATTCTGATCTGTAAAGAAATTCAGGAAAGGAAGTTTGTATCCAGCACTGACTCTCAATAAGATTTTTCTATATAAAAATATGTAACATTTTTTCCTAGATACCCTGTTCTAAGTGGACAGTCTGCAGCCTTATAGCCCTCAGATTAATCTCAAAAGTGCTCTCAGTTTAGACTTCTGCCAACACTGGTTTGACTCTTGTCCCCAGGAAAAGGAAGATATGTCAGAAAAGAAGAGTGAAGGAAAAGTCAAAAAGAAAAAATGAACAGAACAGAAAAATGAGTAGTTCCAACAACGTTTGGCTCTAGGATTGCTCTAACTGATTTGCATTGAAAGAATATGACCACAGTAGGAAGTGTTGCTCATGAGTACTCCAAATCACAAAAAGGAATAAACTGAGGTGTCCTTGCTCTCCGAGCTTAGTTGTTCTACCTGGCTTCTCTACTGTCTGTTGGCTGGATAACGGTGCCCCCAAAACACACCCCGCAAATAGGCTCAGTGGTCATTGCCTCGTCTTCACTTAGCAAGTTGTCCTTGATTGTCATCGCCAGTTTGTTGCACGATCAGGGTTATATTGATATGACAACAATTGTGTCCGGGAGCCCAGCCTTTCCTATGGATAGGAAGGGAGGAGATTGGGAAGGAACAGCAGCTCTGCCACCCTATCAGTCACTGCTTGCCTAGCCATGTAGGTGCAACTATTATTGCAAGTGGGCAGAGAAGCCTTCCAGAATGCCTGTGGGTAAGTGCCTTTCCTTATCACATGTTAGCTTCTTCATTTCAGCCAATGACATTCTTCTTAATGTTGGAAAAAACGTTATATTGCAGCCCCTGGGCCAATAAGCTAACCCTCCTATAGCACTTACAATTTGTGCTTTAAATCTGATCTATGCTCAAGCTAAATCTCATTGTATGTTTGACAGGGTAAAAACATTAGGACATACCAGTTTCCTAATCCGCTCCAATACAAGGTCGATTATTTCTTTTCCCACAGTATAGTGACCTCTTGCATAATTATTAGCAGCATCTTCCTTGCCAGAAATCAACTGTTCAGGATGGAAGAGTTGCTTATATATCCCATTCCGTACTTCATCTGCAATAGAGTACATACGTTATTCTACAGTGAAAATCTAGAAAATAATTTATTGTTCATATTCTACTTCCTCACTGGTTCAGAGTATGACTGTTTAAACTATAACCGCTCATTAATACCTAAGGTTATAATACCTAAAATTATAAATATAAGAAATAAGGTATTAGAAATGATATCCTGCAGAGGTTTGAAGACCTGAAAAACCTCTTTAAAATGGTTTTAATTTCCCTTCCAAGCAATTCCCAGTCTTCTGTAAATAATCCCTTTTATATTCACAAATCAGTACATGTTTTAGGTTTGATAAGGAAATACAGATTATATATTTCAGCCATTTATAATATTTTTATTTTTCCCTTCATAGAAATATTGGTTTCTGGTTTCAAAACTATAGATGTATTTTAAATCACAAATATTTAGTGTACTCATTTTTAAAAAATGAATTTAGTTTTTCAAATTTTTATTGTGAAAGATTAAACTTTAAAAAAATATCATTTAATTTTAAGACACTCTTGAATAAGATTGATTTTGCTTGCTACTTGGGATTTCCTCTCTGGGAAATAGCGGGATATAAGCTTATTGAAAGAGCATATAAATATTCTTATTTCCTAGTTGCAGATTTTAACCTATATCTTAACTGGACACTTAACAGGAATTTGATTCATTGTGCCAAGTACTCCAAAAGTTACAAACTAATCATGAGAATACACAGTAGCAGAGGGCAAAGAGAAACACTATCTGATTTTTCAAGAGTTATGAAGTATCAAAGGCTAAATAAAATAAAGCAGATTAGTTATACATTTGGAAATAAATACTGTGCTTTGATCCAACTATACAGTAGGGGTAACATGCTTCTATAAATTTCCTTTATAAAGTCCAGAAGGCAACATATAAAACAGGAGGTTTTTACGTCTTAAACCTCCGTTAAACTACTTCCACATTTCTCCCGTTTACTGCAGCCATGTAAGCCATATTTACCTATGACTGCTGGTTCCAAATCCACAAACACAGCACGAGGAACATGCTTTCCTGCCCCCGTCTCACTGAAGAAGGTGTTGAATGAGTCATCTCCACCACCAATTGTTTTGTCGCTTGGCATTGTGCCATTAGGTTGAATGCCATGTTCCAAGCAGTACAACTCCCAACATGCATTGCCAATTTGCACACCGGCTTGGCCAACATGGATTGAGATGCATTCACGCTATGGAGAGAGACAGACAGGAAATTAATAAGGTTTCCTCCTTCTTTACCATAAACTAAAAGGCAAAGTGCCAGCTAATTCACAAGGTCAGCCTTGTGAAAACTTCAGGGTGGAAAAAGGTATAATACAGGTAGTCCTTGACTTATGATCTTAATTGAGGCTGGAATTACAGTTGTAACTTGTGGTAGTCATAAAGCTGGTCACCATGTGACCGATTTTACAATCTTGTCTGCATTGTTTGTTAAGTGAACACTAGGGTCATTAAGTGAAAGTTTTTACCAATGAGTATTTTTTGCCAGAAACCAAAAATAAATGCCAGAAACCAGGAAAAAAAACCCTACAAAAATCATGTGACCAAGGGATGCTGCAGATGGCCATAAATGTGAGTCAGTTGCAGAGACCCAAAATGTGATCAGTTTTGTGCTTTTTTGAGGGACAGCCATCAGAATTTTGAAAATGGGTTATAAGTAGCTCTGATGAGGTCCATCATAACTTTAAATTAAAGAAGGTCTACTTGCAAGTGTAGGTAGACTTTATGACCTGGGCATCATAAATAATCTGGCCAGGTAAGAAGTATTTGCAGGATCCTATGTTTTCAGCAAAATGATGATAGCAGCAATGTGCTGCAAATTTCACCCCCTTTATCTATGTGTCAGACAGGACAACCTATGTTCTTTTCATCATTTGCTACACCCAGTGCCTCTGGTGAAAGAAAAGATATACTTTGTAAAGATAAAAAAGGTGAAGCCATTTACTCCCTCAAAACATGGGAAAAAGCTATTTCCACTATGTTTAGAGGCCTTGAACTGATACCTCTTTATGCCCACCCACCCACCCTTCTTATAGGCATACAGTATTTGCACAGAAAAAAGAAAGCAGATCGCTTGAATCCTGTGGAGGCACAGTGTTATTCATTTGATTTTCTGCTAATGGGTGCAATTGTTGGGGCCAAACATTTGGTAAAAAAAAAAATAGCTCCTCTCTAATATTGACAGTTGTTTGGCTAAGGGTTTTCAAAATTCCAAGGGTGCCCATCATACCAAAAGTGGAATAGAGCAATGAAAGTTGCATCCATCTATCTAGCAGTACATCTCCTGGTCATCAGTTCTTGACTGCATCAATGTCTAGAGGACTATAAAACTGGAATAATTTGTGGCTGTGCATAGGACCCTTCTTTAGTCATCAATTCATGTTTTGCGTAATTGTCATTAAAGGCAAGAGCTTAAATACCTGTAGATATAAATCCATTTTAACTACCATTATGTTCAGAAATGTCTATTAGAGAAGAATTTTGATTTTAGTTTATTAGGCTTAGGATTCTAAGTTAGGATTTGTCTTACTTTTTCACTAGACTGCAATATGAAATTATATTTGATGAAATCAATGTAACAAAATAATGGTTACAATCTAACAGAAAAATCTTGGAATAATTTTAAGAATTAAAAATCTGATCTACTATTCAGGGAGAAACAAAACAATTAAAATAAAAGGATAAATTACATAAGCAATACGAACTGTGAGCCAAATTGCATTGTGAAAAACAATTTTATGAGATTTTGTCATCGAGTGTTGAAATATCAGGAGAGAAAAAATGGAGGCAGCCATCTTATTTAGAACTTTTCCACCATTTTATGTCAATGCACAAAGTTGCATTGTACAAAGTTGAAGGACAAAACTCAAACGGCCAGAAATGTTTCAGTCAGTTACAAGTTTACAGAGAGAGGCCTCCTACAGAAAAATACTGGCTGGGAACAGTCATTAAAACTCGCGGAACTTAAAACAGAGCCGGGCATGAGGGTGGCGAATCAAAGTTTCTTTCGCATCCCTTCCGCCCTCTTTTTTCTCAAACAAAGAGAAGTTTTTCTTTGGGAGAGCAGCTGTAATTAAGTCTGCCCGGGTCTCGGCTTCCCCAACTCTTAATTCCTCTCGATTTCTGAATATACACGCAGTCCTTGAATACATATATTTCAAAAGCTTAATACAAGAGCCTCATAGGAGGAGATTCCCAGTAAAACGTAACTCGACCCCACGACAAACACCGCACTCTGAAGTGGTGGCGACGCTACTGTTGTTCGCTGCCTTCTCTCCGAAAACCTGGGGCATTGATATCGGGAAAGGAGCATTAGCGGAAGACTAGTGCGCTTCTTGGGCTGGGCGGGTGGGGGGGGGGAAGGCACCATGTTTGGGGAAAGACATAGGCTCTCAGGTAGACGATCTCTGCTTCCGGAAAGCCACTCTGCCAAGCCTTTTCCTTCATTAGGACCTCTTCGCTACTCAGCCCCAGCCCCTTCTTCGGAGCAAAGGTTGTCCAGGCTGTCAACAGGGACCCCCCCAAGTTCAGGACGTGCCTGTTCTCGCCAGCGATCTGGACGCGCGAATTACAAGGCCTAGAAAGTGGAGTAAGTCAGTTTTTTTAAAAAAGAAAAGAAAAACTTTTGGTAAAGGGGCCTTTGCCAATTACATAACGCCCCACCTGTGGCCATACGGACGCTTAACTAACCACATCCCTGGAAAACGCAGGAAACTATCCCACAGCAAAAGCCATTTTGGCTCTTACCATTTCTCCGGCGGGTTACGGCTCTCCGAAGTTATCGGTGCTCTGGCGACAACAGACGCGCTACGGGTCTGAGCAGCACCGCGAAAACAGCTGCTCCGCTCTCCGGGCAGCCTTTATATAGAGACCCCAAACGAGCGCTTTTCTCCTTGCAGCGCATTGGACAGCTCCGCCGCCTCCTCGTGCCTCCCCTTGCGCGCTATTGAGTCGGAAGCGAAAATAGAGAAGCAGCCTTCTCCTCGTCATTGGATAACAACTATGAATTTATCCATTCGCGGGCGGCCATAGGGTAATTCGTAATGGGGCAAAATCAAGAAAAACTTCCCGCCAAATGCAAGCGGCCGAGGTCGTCTCTCTCTTTTCCCGCGTCGGATCAGCTTGCGTTCCTCTGTGCCAAGTTCGGATCTGCCTATACTTGCATGGAAGCGCGAGACGCAGATGCGCTCCGTTGCCGGTGTTGAATGGCTGGCTTCTTTCAGGGCTCCCTGTTGGTTGCCTGTTTATGTCTCGCAGAAGAAGAAGGCCTTTCGATTTTCACACCGTTCTCCCAAGAGCATTTTCGTGAATCTACTGGGTTGGAGGAAAAATGCAGAGAGCCGAAGTGAAAAAAACGAAGCCTCAATAAAACTCAATTCTCCATTCTTTGGGGGGTGGGCATGGAAGGAAATAGGGACTAGGAAGAGCCAAAAGCTGGACTTTTGGTTGTCAACGTGGCAAACGTCGGAAAGTTAAACCCAGATCAAAGGAAAACTGCAGTTTTCAGTTTCCTGGGATCTGATGAACATTTAACTTGTAATAGAATGCTTAAAAATAGTATATTTCACATTTCAGAGTTTTAGCTGATGCTAAATTTAAATAATATACCTTGTGTGTTTAATCCTAGACCTCTTTGTGGCCGGCAAAATTATCAAATTTAAGGGGATTTCTAAAAATCAGAAATCTGGTGACATCTTTTCCAATTAGCATATTATTAAAAACATGGATTTATACAGCAGTATAAATGTAAAAAATAAAATCTTTGGAAAAGATTTTTCTGTTGGAAAAGGTATTAGACTCCTGATATTTTTGCCATCGTAGACTAACATGGAGGACTTCTGAAGATATCTCTACATTGGCTGGATAATTAAATAGCTATAAAAAGCTGCTCTGTCCGGTGTGCCACACTTCTATTGCCTCATCTGATTTCAAAAAGTTAAGTGGGACCAAGGCCAGTTAGGTTCAGTTGGTCGATCAAGAAATCCCATATCTAGACTGGGAAGTCGAAATATTCTGGAAGGAGACACAATGGCAAACCATTTCTGTAGGTTCCCAAGAAAACTACATGAATGTATCCATTAAGTCTCCAAAAATAAAGCCCAACTTGGAAGTGACTTTACTCTTTTTAGGGTGGAACGATATAAACAGATGTTTGATGGGACTCTGTATAATCAGAGTCTAATTTTAGTCAACAGTTCTCCATTCCTCATAAGATTAAACACTTGATTTTATCTGAGTTCAGAGGGAACAGCTTTTGGTAATATTTAACTGTCTGAGGTTGTTTCTCTGGTCAATAACATTTAAATTGTAAAATAACCTTTTCTGCCTGATTCTCTCCTCATTCTTAGAACTGTAGTTGCCAACAAACAGCTCTACTAGTAAGGGATCGTTAATTAGTCCAATTACATTGTAACAACATCTACCTTATTCTATAGAATTGATTGTATTTTTCTATGGTCTTTAAGTTTAGTATTAGCATTAGATCCTCCCATGCTATGCAGCATATTGGGCAGCAAGGGATCTCCAGTATTTTCAATTTTGGGTGAGTACTTCAGTATCTTTCCATGTGATGTTTGAAATCTTTAAGTCATCAATGAACATTCTTCGCCATGTATTTCGAGGGTGTCCTCTTGATCATTTGGTACGGGGGGGCGGGGGAGAGTTTCAACTCATTGCCATCTTGGGAATTTGATTGTTCTCCATACGGAGTATATGACCTGCAAGTGTCAAGCACTGGGAAAATCAGAAGATTCAGGCAATTCAAATGAGTATAAAGATTTATTGCAAGCTTAAGCTTTCTACAAGAATCTGACCAACTAACAGTCAAGGGAAATGAGGCGATAGGAAAAGCATTCAAGGTGGGCTGGATTTAGATCTCTTGCAGGCGCACAGGGACTCATGACCTATGATGCTTTTGACCCCTCCCAAAGGCTCAGCCTAGTCATCTCCTACAGCACGTTGGAGTCTTCTGTGTGCAACGTTATGTAATTTGCAGGAGAAACTGGTTTGGAGCACTTCTTTGTTAAATAGTGCTCAAAATAGTGAATCTTATTAATATTCGCAGATGCCTTCCAGGTCCCACTGACATAAATGGCTGTCAGGATCACTATAGAAGTGAGCAAATGGAATTTGAGTTTCAGTGATAAAGATGATGAGGACCAGATTTTATTCATTCTCTGGAAAACACCTGTTCCTTTTCCAATGCGGCACTTGAAGTCTGTCTTTGCATCTCCATTTCATGCTATTACAATATTCAAATAGGTGAACTTTCTACATCCTGAAGTTACTATGATCCAAGTATGATTCCTCGTGTCTGTGCAGTGGAGCTTCCATGCATAATTTTCGATTTCTCGGCACTTATCCTGAGGCCAATTCTGGTTGCTTCTTCATCTAAGGCAGTTGTCACTCGTAATTTTGTCTCGTCTTGCTCAAGTATGGCAATATCATCTTTTGAGTTGCTGCAACTATATATAGATATTATTTATAAATTTTAATTTTTAGAAGATATAAAAATAGGGCCATGTATGCTTTGGGGGGAAAAAAGTGGCAGCTGGAAGAAATGTGTTAACATTAATGAGAAACATCATTTTTCAGCTCAGACAAAAGTTGGAAAAAATGCAGGCTGTACTAAATGAATAGCATTTAGCATCCTCTAAGGACCTCATGACAGAGCCAGCTCCACGGCCTCTGTCTTGGGTATGCATCCATAAGATTTCCCCCCCTTTCAGTTTATGTAAAAAAAGGAAACAAAATGCTGTAGTCAGTGAGATATTTTAGATCACTTTCCACAATTTGGAACTTTTCAGATTTATTGGCATTATGATAATTCCAGTTAACATTGTCAAGGAATTTTGGGAGACACATTGTAGTTCCAAAACACATGGAGGATGCCAGGTTGAGAAAAGCTGCATTAAGTTTGGGATATTTCCAAATCTCTCAGAGCCACGTTCTCATTTGAAGTACTGTAGTCCATCAGGTTTATACAGAGGCATCAGTCTGTATGAGCTTATTCTCGTGAAGAATTCTGCTCATCTTCTATCAATAGTTTGCAAAAGAACTGAACTGGGTTGGGTATGGACATGACAGAGATGAGAAAGATTGGAAGGAGGTTTACTCCCTACCTGCTGTAATTACTGTACATGATTTGTTTAGTAACTGGTAAGACAGGCTAATCAAGAGAGAATAGGGATCATTTCATATTCTTGAATAAGTTAGGTAAGGATGAGGAACTTTAAGCATCCACATATTATATCTGGTCAGTAACATTCTGGGAAAATTACTTATTGTACACAGTCTAGTGTTGGGGTTGGTCATTAAATCCCTAAAAGATTTGAGATCTGACTGCCCAAGGGACTGCCTCTCTCATAAATACTGGCCTTAAAATCTGGTGGGAGACTATTTTGAAGATACCCCACTGTCTGAAGCTTGTCATCCTGTGCATAGGAGAGAGGCTATACCTGTGTTGCTCACAAACTATGGAATATGCTTCCTTGAAAGTTGGATTTGGCTCCAGAACTCTCAAGTTTTAAATAGCTTTCAAGTTGTAGTCTTTAATTAGACAATCAGTTGTTATATTGTTTTAGTACATTCATCAGCTCAGTCAGAAGCACTGAATGAATGAACAACTATTGGATTTGAGCTGCAAATATCTACGTGGCCAGTACATGTGATTATCTGGAGTTTTGCAGATATAATAGCTCTAATTTTAGTATCAATATTATTTAGTTTTTAAATTTTTATTGTGCTTTTTAAAAAACAACAACAACTCTTAAACACCTTGATGCTTCTTTTGAGCACAAAGCATGGGTATAAATATACATAAATAAATCTCACAGCAATGGCTTTGGGGCCCATTTCAAATGGCAAGGTAACTTTATATGCTCACTTTTTATAGTAAGCTTTAGGGCCTTACTTGACTTCAGATGTGGTATTTGGTTGTATGTGTAATTTCTCATATGGGTAGATGATTACAGGACTTGTTTTTGGCTATCTACTTTATTACACATGCATTAGTGCAAATTGTATTTGCCACGCTAAATAGGCACATACCGGTATTAATATATGGTCTACTTTTGCTCTAACAATCATGAAAAACTAAGTTAGTGATGCTGGGATCACTTCTAACATGCTGCAATGTGGACTTTATACTTTCACTGGGTTGTATCCAGCTCAAACACAATGACCCCCGGCCAATCTGAATCTGGCTTCCATCAATATCAGTACTGAATAATTCATTGTTTTTCAGTATAAAAATCAAATAAACATGAGAATAGTTGGCAAGACTGTGGATTTTTTGATAATTTCTAATGAGATAAATTTTGTAATGTTGTGATTGTGTAAGCTAACAAAGTTCACTAAATTATGTTAACATTTCATATGTAGTGTTCTGAGTTTTATTTCTCAAAGAGAAGAATCTTGGGATAATATCAAGAAATTATTTTGGGATGTTTTCTATTGTCTTACAGGGAAAGAATGGGTATGTTTACATATAGTTTGTATTTTCAGATTTTCAGGGATGTACAGCATGTTTGCCAGAATGTTTATGTAGTAGTAGATTTGGAAGGGAGGGGGCTGGTGCAGGAATAATTCCCAATGACCTGTGAAATTACCTGAGAAATCATTAAAGGATGAAGATTGAACATTTGACTCAATCATTTGCAAAAATGTTTTACAGTTCAGGTCTGGATGACACTTTTAAGGGAAATCTTTGGCTTTTGGAATGAATGCAAGGTTGAAATTCATGTAGAGACCTTGTATACTACCTAGTCATTAAGGAGGTGTTCCAACATGTGAAAAGGAATTCATTTATGAAAAGAGATGTATTAAAGCTACAATTAGTAACACATATGGTGGGAGCTTTTATACTCAGAACAGCTGTCTTCCCTGAGGAACTGTTTCATCAGTAGAGAGTTGCAATATACACTTTCAATAATTGGACTGCTCTGTTTCAGTTAAACAAATTATAAACATTGTAAGACTTGGTGCCAACAAAATAGGAGGCCCAATCTAGGCTACTGAGAAAGTCCAAATATTTATATTAAGAATAGTTCTATAATGCTTGTGAATTGGAGTGGAGTTATGAAGTTTCTTTTAATTCCTTTGGAAAAGGAGAAGTTCCTTCCCCTAACCCGGTAGTTGCCTGAAAAAATTTCCTGTTGAAAATCATATGGGAAAGAAAATGCAAACTGATTATGGTTCATTAAAAGTAGAGCCAACGACCAAAGCAGAATGAAGAGCCAGTGAGTAGACCAGCTCTTCATAATTCCTCTCCAGACAAGGAAATGACCTAAGAATATTCCATACAGTGGTTCCTGATGAGCAGACCACAAGACAGCAGTCTCTGGCAGGTTTGGAACTCTGGGAGACAAGGGAATTATCATCTTGCTCAAACCACAGTAGGTGACTTCAAAGGAACCCTGGGTTTGTACACTTCCTTTTTTAAATCAGTTTTGGAAATGGCTTTTTAACTGCTTTTCAGATATTAAGAACCTTTGGATCAACAAATCTGAAAACACCAGATGGGCTTCCTTCAATCCTTAGTGAAAGAAGTTTCAAATACAAGTTTAAGGATTTAATTTTTTATGGCGTAAACAGCAAAAGCTTAATAAGAGCTTTGATTTTGAAAAGTTATAAACAAACCAGGGGTCCAGGTGGATTTGAAATAAGAATGTACAATTAATTATAAGAATCCTTCTAATGGGAAACTGTTTTTGTTTTGAATTCTTAAAAAAAATTATAGGATAGCTCTTTGAAGGTTGGACACTAGTGGGAACTAGAAGGAAGTTAAGATTATAACTAAAGGAGAAGAACACTTAAATTTGATTGATATTGAAGGCAAAAAGGAGCAAAACATTTTAACATTGGACATATTAAAGGATAGTTTTGAACAAATGGACCCAGAAGTTAATTTTAAAGTATCTGCCTGTATAGATACAGTGTTTAGATGTTATGAAAGAGGTACATGTTTTACTGGACAAGACTGAGACTGATCTGAAAGTGGATTTTAAAATGATAGGCAAAAAGAATGATATGGAAAATAATGGTATATTTCACATACAGAAAAAACTGTCAATTTCTTAATAATTAAAAAGTATATATTCATAACAAACAAACAAACAGTGACTTGGATAATTTTCCTATTTGGGTTTACAAAGAAGTTTGTTAAAGCTTTGAAGAATTTTGGGGGAAAAAATGAAAAAAAATCAAGATTTAGGATATTATTGTTAGGACCAAGATTGTTAAAAGCAAAAGGAAGGAATATAAATTCAATTTGCTGTATTTGATTAAGGTTAAAATAGATATTTTGTTATCTAAAAGGATATCACGCAGAGGTTCAAGATCCGTTTCTTCTGTTGTACTTGAGTACGGGTATCAGAATCTTTAATTGTAGGAAGATGAATTTCAATTTAATGCAAGAATAATACTAACAGCAATTCGACAGTTAACCAATTACTAAAGAAGATAAGAGGGTTCCCCTTCACTGAGTATATTTGAACAGACTGGACAGCTACCTATCAAGAACCATTTTCATTTGGATATATCAGCAGGAGGTTGCGTAGTTTAAATGGCCCCTTCCAGTGCTATCATATCTCTAGGAAGGTAGTTAGAACTTTAAGATGCTTATCATGCCCATATTGGTGTCATATCCATTTGTCTTTCTTTAATCTGTCTAACTCAAAAACTGCACGCTTTGACTGTGGGTGATTCAACTTCATGAATACAGCATCTAGTAAAAGAACCTTCAAATTCACTGGGTTGTCCTTGAGATAAAAAAAATAGACTTAAATGCATCTGAGCCTAAGGATTTGTTTTCAGATGTTCTCAAGATGTAACTGTAGTATTCACACATACTTTTCTTTCTAGAGCAAATTTAGAATAAAGACCAAATAACATCTCTTTATTTTAAATTGTAAACTGCAATGTTTACCTTGAATTTAGGGGATTTTCATCTCTCTTCTAAGAGGTTTTTATCTTTATTGTAAATTTATAGTATATTTTTGTTACACATTATGCTGTAGAGAAGAATTAATTTAATTCCACTATCCCAAAGATGCTTTTTCCAAAAGGCAACTGGACTTTCTTGGTTTTTTTCTTTGAAAATATTGTGCTTCTCATCCAAGAACTTCTTGAGTTCTGAATTGAAAAAAAATAATGAAAAAACAAACAAACAAGCAAGTCCCAATTGTCTTTTGGGAAAAACAATTTGGGACAACCATGATCTGGATGATTGAGAATCTCCATACATAATTCCACCATCATATTATTGACTTAGCAACAAGCATCTCTTAAACATCTTTCCTCCAAGCAAATAAAAATATTCTAACTGTAAATATATTTCAAAAAATCTGCTATTTTAATTTGTTCAAATTAATTTCTGATTTGTTCATTAGAAAATAACTCTTGAGATTTAGGATCTTGCAAGATGACTGCTTTGTTGCAGAAGAAAAATTCATTTGTTATTCATCATACAATATTTGATTTAATGTTATTGTGCAAGATTCAAATATTTTTACTCCAAAATATTGCAGAAAAGAACTACATTCACATGTTAAAAGTTCATAATATTTTCCACATTTAAAAAAATAGGACTGGTGTCATTTAATGCTCTCATTTGTAATTGAATTGCTATAGAATATACTGCAAAAATTATGGTCATTAGATGGCAGCATTTTGAGCACTTTTAAAGAAGCATTTTTAAAATTTTAAGACATTTATTTTTTAAAAAAGCTATTATCACAATAGTAAGGCCAGTATGCAGCCATTTAAAAATGTGAAAATAACAAAAATGAACATAAAAATAATTATCCCTGTTCAAAAGCACTGCATTATCATTTTGTGAATTGTTTTCTTTATAAAATTAGTGTACTCTTGTCTTTTCCTAGAATTTTTTTTTATAAAAAAAAACTGCAAAAAGTGTTGAAGTATGGCTATTTCCTCCTATAGCCAGCTTACAATATCACCCCCATACATTACGTAAGAGGTTAGTATGCTTAAAGTGTTTACAGGATTTAAGCTTTTTTTAAAAAAACGAAACCAAGATTTCTCTGGTTGCGCTGCACTTCCAGACAGTGGAATCTACCATGGTGCTAGCAAGCGATGTACACGTAGGAAGAGGAAACTTCCTTTCCTCTTTAAAACTTCATGTTTGCGTCTGACATATATGACAAAATTCCCCTTACTGCTTCACGTATGCTACAATTTAGTTCATTCTGTAAGTTTGGTTTGCCATGTGGACTGAGATGGTGTATCAAATTAATTCCTCTTCTTTTAAAGTATTAAGATCTATTGCAAAAAATCTGAAACATGCTTTTGTCAAGCAGAAAAATGTGATGTATAGTTGATTTCTGTTTCAAAATTCGGGCCAAGTATCATTTTTTAAATAGTGGATTTACACAATATACTAAACTATTATTTATTCTACTTCTAGTTCGGCATGTTTGGTGAACCTAGTTACTGAGACAGCAAAACATGAAAAATATTCCTTGAGGATACTCTATGTATTAATTTATCTGTAGCAATATTTAAGATGACAGACATAACAAAAATGTTGCTACTTGTGGTATTAGGGATTTAACAAAGCCTTTTTAATTTTTGCAGAGCTAGTATAAGATCCCCCAGGAAGTACCTTCCCATTCGTAGAATATTGGTGCCACCATGTGGTAGACATTTAACATGGAAATATCACCAGGTTCTATGCAGCAAAAAGAAACATTTCGTTCTGTCAAATTGTTTCCCAGTCTGTATTCAGATGCATCACAATGTACTCAACAAGACAGACTTGGTTAATAGGAGAAGATATTTTTTTGGGAAGAGAGCAGACAGCTGAATTATCCAGCAGAACCCAGAAAGTCAATTTTTTGAAATATCTAGCCCCAAATTTTCTTTATTGAATTGGGCTTGCTCTCCAGCTAGCTGATAGTGTGAAAATGACATCCAAGTACAAAATTAGACACAATACCAGTCCCTTACAGTCATCATTCATCTATGGAAGCTGTGCACTCCTGCCCTGTACATAATTGGTACCTATAGCGTTTAAAAACCATGAACGTAGCATGAAGAATGGCTTATGTAACAAAGCTACTCCTGCAATGAAACCGAACTCACTGAAGTTCAGTGTCAGTGTTGTGTACCACTGATCTTTATTCCTGAATATCCAAACTTTTATACAGATATCCAGAGATGAAAAACCTATACATGTACAATTCACAAACATGAATTGATGTATGGTTGGAGTGGGAGCATTATGAACCCCGATAAATTTAAATCAAAGGAAAAAAACAAACCTCAGCTAACGTTATTTCTTTAAATTAACACAGAGAAACCAGAATCACTGTAGCATTTTAACAGCATTCATGTCATACTTAGCATGGTTAAGATTAAGTTATAAACATGCCCTCTCCCTGGGAGTTGTCCATCCTATGAAGAGCATGTAGCTAATAAGCTGACCATCTTTCACACAGCCTATTTTTATTTATTGAAATTCAGAGGCAGCCCAAGTCCAAACAACCCTGGACGTTTTACAATTAAAACTAAAAGGAATTATAAAACTGAACAAAAAAGAAGCAGGCATATTGCCAGACAGACAGTACAATATAATAAAGGCAACTGATTGGTTCAATATCCACCGTACTCCCAAGTCTTGGAGAACACTCTAAACGTGACATCTAAATGAAGGATTTGGTACACTATAGAAGCCAGAGAACAAAACATGGCTTAGCTCTCTATTTTCTTCTAGACCAAGGGTGTCAAACTCACGTCACGTGACATGTTGCGATGTGTCGAGACTTTTTTCCCCTTGCCAGAGCTGGGGTGGGCGCGGCTTCCGTGTGACGCATCCGGCCTGTGGGCCAGCAGTTTGACACCCCTGTTCTAGACAGAGGAAAAATAAAGAACCCACATTCAGATAGTATTCTTAACTAAATGATTGCTGGGTGATTCATTGACCATATCATTGCAAGGAGCATCAGTAATGAGTTGTGTTACAGTAACTTTAGAAAAAAGATTAATAATGGAGGTTCTATTCAGAAAATGTAAGATTACACCTATTAGAGTGAACCCTTTTTCATTAGCTATTGGTACTTCCAATATAAATAATACATACATTAAAATGCATGATTTCAATTCAATTAAAAATTCAATTTCAATTTTCCATTATTACTTCCTGCAGTTTGACTATTTTTATATTTAAGATGACCTGTAACTAACGACTGACTTTTAATTAACAATGATCTTGAAGTGAAAATTCAGTTATTTGTAAACATTAGATATCGGTAAACATTCAAAATCACAAATGTTTACTCTTTTATCCAGAACAGAGCAGAAAGCCATAAATCAAAATATTGTATGCTCCCTTCTTTCCCAAAAAATCAGAAGCCTTATTCCCTGTTGTATTACACACTTATTTTTCAGAGAACAAAATTCTGAATATCTTTCCCTTTTTACTAAGGAAATTGAATTGCCACTTTGCACGGAACTGTGTGTTTCAAAGTATATGCACATAATTGGTCATTATTAAATATCAGTACAGATTTGGTCAGGTCCAAATGGGTTGCAACTGAACAAACAATATAAGCAAGTATTTCAATTGATGCATCTGAAAAGGGCATTTCATTTGTGTCAGTTTCAAGCCTGCATACGGAGGCCATGAACTTGGAAAGTTATTTAGAATGTGGTGTAACCAGGTGACTAGGAGCCACTTTTGGTCAGCTATGAGCATTTCATTCATGAGAAACACGGTCCAAGGCCACATAAAAACTCTTTTTATCATCCAAGCAGTGCCAGCCAATAGGACCAATTTCACAGTCTGCGCAGATCAGGAACTTTACATTTCCAACATCCTTGGTGAAACCAACATTTTCAAAAGAAAACATGTCCTCGACTAGCCAGTGGTCCTGCAAAACATCCCCTTCTAGGTCACTGTTTGTCACCAAAGCGGTCTTCTTCTTCATAGCAGGAAGAAACAGCTGTCAAATAACAAAAGAAGCTTGTTATTGCTGAGCCAATGTAGGAGAGAGACGAGAACATTGGAGTTAGATGGGGAGGCTTGGTTTAAGTTTCTACTTAATCACATCATTTACAGTGTGCCTTTAGGCCAAACCAACCCATACTTCTGCATTATTGAGAGTGAGAAATGAGGAGACCCCAAAGGCAGCTAGTCTGGGATACAATTATGAAAGCAGCCACGTAATTGGCATAGTGGAGAGGGGAGCTCCAGGGTGGTGTCAAATACAAAACTGGCAAGAAGAGGTATTCAGTTGCTGCTAGATTCCTCTGGTCTGGATCCTTGATTTAATTTCAGGCATATTTCACTACCATGACAAAATACTTCATGCATCTCACTCAGCTATAGATTGGAAGGCCAAGGAGGGAAGGGATGTCTTTTCATTAGGGACCTAATCAAAATAATTTTCCATCCTCAGAAAGGTTAGCTTTGTTTAAATCTGTCGATCAAGGAATTGGCAACTCCGATTTCATCTGAGGCTGGAAGTTACACGGGAGAGCCTCTTGACTGGCGACCACCACCGACTACAGCACAGCGGCGGGCTGAATACGCCCTACCTCTCTGCGGGTGAAGGTTGCAGCTCCGGGCAAAAGGACGCGGGAGCCGCAGCGCTGGCAAAGAACGGCTTTGCGGTTCCGCCCACTCGCGCACACAAGCTCCTCCGGTCCCAGCGCAGCCGCCTCCATCGCCGAACTGGGCGCCGCCATACTTACGCAAGCGCAATAGAACAAGGGAGGAGTCTTCACGGCGGCGTTTCTCGACTTCAGCAACTTTAAACTGTGGACTTCAACTCTCCACCCAACTATGGCATTCTGGGAGTTGAAGTCCACAAGCTTAACGACGCTGACGTCAGGAAATGTTGCTCTACCCGGATAGGCGGGATCAGGTTACCCTCCTGTCCACCGCATTTCTGAAAGTGGGAGCGGCTACTGAAACGGGGGAAAGGGCGGGGCGGGAGCTTCCCAGGTGCCTCCGCTGTGCTTGCCGCTGGAGTCCTGTCTACATCAGATTTCAAGTAAACAATCAAGGATCACAACATAGCATCTGACCCAGGAAGAGATTAAAAAGTAAAACTAGGTACTAGACTCGAGATACCGGCTAGTTTTGATTCAATTCCGAAAATGACAGGGCTTCGACTTGAGGACCCTACTTTACGTTGTGGCTACAGCTATACATAGGTTTAGTATCTATTAGGTGACCGTGGCAGCTCATAGACATAGTAAAAAGCGTGGCCAAACATTTCTGCATCGGTTATTTATTAGAAGTTCACTTCGACATAGACGGTAATTTTCCATAATTTCCCATGAAAATGCCGCCTTCGCTTCGGAAAGAGCAAGCGACAACTACTGATCCTGACGTCCGGGTGATCGCAGAAAACGGTTCATTATGCCAATTCAATATGGTTTTACATACCGAAGGAGTGCTAAACATCTTCAAAACAAATGGTTTTAATTCTTAGTATTTCTATCAGTGTGCGAATGGACTCACTGCATGACTATTATGCTGTAGCCTTCTCTTTTGCGCTTTCAATATTATCATGAAGAGTAGTCATGTCTCATAAAAGTCTCCAAACTTTTACTGTAATTACCAAAAGCAAATTAACAAACTATGCACCCAATTTGAGAGCTCATATAAACATGAAATTATGCAGATAACTAATAAAATCCAGAAATTCTATAGATGTAGTTTAGATCAGGGGTCCCCAACTCCCGATCCATGGACCAGTAACGGGCCGCAGCATGCCAGCAACTGGTCCACACAAACAAGCAAAGCCCCGTCTGTGGGATGCAAGCAGCACACAAAACCACACACCCTCTGGTCTGCGGAAAAACCTCTCCACGGAACTGGTCCCTGGTGCCCTCTGGCTTAGATAGTAGCTGTCTTAATCTTTTCATGAGGCTTAGTCTGAAAACTATTATATGAAATTAGTTATTTTCTAGTTGTAAAAATTTGTACTTCAATAACATTGTTGACTTTTAAGTAATAGCCACAACAGTATTAGTTTACATCTATTTTCACAATAAAATCCCTTCTATATTAATGAGAGTGATAAAGGTTTCGGTTTTTATCTTTTTAAAAATATAGCAATATGATTAAAGAATGTTAGTGTCTCTTAAGGAAATAAAACACATTCAAAACCCAGAAGGCCAGGAAAATTTAAAATCCCTATTATGCAATCATAATTGCTGTTGGAAACCTAGGTAAGCCTTCAAAGAGTTATATATGATATGCTCTTCGCAATATTATATTTAGCCTTTTTTAAATCAGTGACATCTAAAAATGAACACAGTATTTAATATAATAGTGCAAGTATAATCAATTTATATGGAGATATCAAATATTTGAACCAGCCATCCTTTTATTAAAAAATACATATGAAAGGAATCAAACACTAGTGTGATAGGTCAGGATTTTTAAATCAATGTTATTTGAAAGTGCATAATTAGTCTATTGTACCACCATCCCCAAAACAAGAAGTCACCCACACCCAGAAAATAAATACATTCATCCCTTGGTTCCTGATTGGATAACACACACAAAGCCTCAGATGATTTATGGGAGAAAATGCCAAGGTCACACTGAAAGCCACAGCACATAATTGAGGATGGAGAAGCATTATCCACAGGGTTATGTTTCCACCAGCAAAGTGACTTTGTCTTCACGTATCTAATACAAGCTGCATTATATATCAGAGGCATATTAAGGAGATAGGGAACTGGGAATCTTAGGTGCCACCACAGAGGAATGACTTGAGCAAGTCAATAGTTCCGGCTTGCTTTGGAGATGATTATTCAAAAATCCTTAGTGGATAAGAAGGAAGTTAACTTTTCTGGCTGAAGCATCAGAAATACAGAATAACAAAACTGAAATGCAAAAAATGTGTACTGACATTCATTCTGGACATATACACTGCAATCCCTTTATAGGCATCACATTTCAACCTTATTTGCAGTGCAACTTGAAGGTGATCACTGTACCTTTGGGAGTGTCTTATGATTTGAAGTGATAACTCATAGTGCGTGGGTACATCCAATCCCTAAAAAGTACCTTGGATAAAGGTTTTCTTCAAAAGCACATATTATTTATAAATAACTGCCGCATTCAAGATGCCAAGAACATCCTTCATTGTTCTGCTACTGGCAAGAGTTTGTAGCTTAGAAGTCATATGTAAACATAAACCTGGTTGTTGCTTAAGCACTAGCACATAATTTTTTTCTCTAGTGCATATTGATTCTAGCCTCTGGTATTTTTTTAAATATTTAAAGATGTAGTGCTGTCTGCTTGCTTGCCTATTGTTCTTCCCAGCAGGTATGACTGCATATCCCAGTAGCTAATTTTCCTCTATGTCTGCCCCTTGCCCCACCTTATGTATTGCATATGTAAAGTTCGTATACCAATATACAGAATCTTTCATTTTCATAGATCAGTTGGTGCCTGATTGCTTTCCAGAAGGACATGGGCAAGCTGGTGTAGAATCTGAAAACATATCCAAAAAAAGTTTGGTCTGCTCATACGATGTTCACCAGGATATTTGGTATATGAAAATATTCAGGAACAAACTGAACTTTGGATGTTCTCAAAACTCAATGAGTACGTGCTGATGATTAGAGACAACTGAGATGACCAACTTAATTTTAGATATTCAGCAGGCCAGGAGGCAGACATTCTTGCAGCTCTGATAATTCATTTTTACAGGGTTAGTCTACACAAGCATGCAGTTCATCCATTGTCAAGTCAAAGTGCATTGTGTCTGGGTTTTTCTTCAAACCAGAATCAGTAGATTTGTTGATGTTTTGCAGCATAGTCCAGATATTAAAAGTGACTTAATTCACAGCTACAAGATGAATAATTCCAAGTCAGTCAATGCTTTTTCTAGTAATTGTTCCATGGAAGTGCTCTCCCAAGCCTTTCCTAAAGTCACTTCTCCCGTAGCACACAAACACCAGCATCACAACGTTGGGTTCCTAGTGATGTCACCACTTCCCAGTTGTCAATGATAGGATCATAGCATTCAATACTGCTCAGGAGTGAATTTCCATCATACCTGTATACAATAAGAGATTTACAGATGAAACCTTGCTGAGGTCCAGATTCTTGGAGTCAGAACTATCACAATACCTTTGTCAGAGGAAAGTAAAGCTCTTCTCAGAGCTTTTTAAAACTATTCAGAAATTAGCATAAGGCAAAGCTTGCTATACAGAGTCCTCGAGTTACAAGTTCATTTAATGACCATTCAAAGTTACAACATCACTGAAAAAAGTGACTTATGACCATTTTTCAAACTTAAACCGTTGCAGCATCCCCATGGTCATGTGATCAAAATTTGGATGCTTGGCAGCTGGTTCATATTTATGACAGTTGCAGTGTCCCTGGGTCACGTGATCCCCTTTTATGACCTTCTGACAAGCAAAGTCAATGGAGAAGCCAGATTCATTTAACAACTGTGTTACTAATTTAACAACTGCAGTGATTCACTTAACAACTGTGGCAAAAGGTTGTAAAATGGGGCAAAACTCACTTAACAAATGTCTCACTTAGCAACAGAAATTTTGGGCTCAATTGTGGTCATAAGTCGAGGACTACCTATATCTACTTTTACTCATATTATTACTATACAATAGACCAATTTCCATCTTACATTTTTGTAGGAAATTTAGGACAAGGACAAGTGCATTTTATTAATATATAATCTGGGTATGGAACCAGAATGCACTGTCATTTGATATACAGTAAACTGTTGGTTTTGTCAACATGACATAGACATAGAACAGCCTTATTTTTTAATATCTTTGGTTTCAAACCTACATCATAATGAGGTACATGTTAAAAGTCACCTAAAATGGTCCCCTCCAGGTGTTGCACTTCAGGTGAATCCCTGTGATCTAAGTCAGAGCTTTTCAACATTTTCACAGATTGTATCACTTTTAGGACGTGACAATATTCGAGTACCATCAGTGCTTAGCAAGGGGTCAAAAACATGATGACTAAAAAAAAAAAGGGGGGGGGATTTTGGGTTTTAGTGATTAGATCGGTTTGTTGTTATAGAAATGGCTAGTTTATACTATTATGGAAAATTAAAAGTTGAGGTTCGTGTTAATGCTTCATTCTACTGCAACAGAAGAAGTCAGAAGTCAATGCCTTTTCTTTTTCCCTTCTCCCCCTCAATTCCTCCCCCTTTTCCTCCCCACTGTGTCCTATTTGCTTTTGTATTTTTGTATTTTATTCTATAATCTAATAAAATGTTACAAACCATAAAAAAAAAAGTACCGGTTTTAATTTCTTCGGTGGCAGTTCCTTTGCTGAATCACTTTCCCTTTGCACTGACAAATATATGACAAATTTATCTATATTTATTAATATGCACCACTACTTTGGTGGTCAGCTGGCTGGTCGGCCCTTCTTCCTCTCTCCCCCTCCTCCCTTTTTTTCCTCCCTGCCTGCTGGGCTCTCCTTCCACAGCCTCTTCTCCGTCCCCTTTTTTCCCTGTTATCTTTTTTTCCCTCTCCTGCAAAACCTGCTCCTTTTATATCCTCTCCTCTCTCCCTCCCTCTTCTCTTTGGTGCACCTCCAGCTGACTTCTCAAGGCTGCGGTTCTCTGTCTTTTTCTGTCCCCTTCTCTTTCTCCCGTTGTCTTTTTTTTCTCTCCCTTTCCCGCCAAAACCTTTTATATCCTCCACTCTCTCCTCCTCCTCCTTTTCTCTTCCATGCACCTCCAGCTACGTGCTGCTTCTGGAAGCGCCAATCAACTGGAGCCCGGCAACAATCCTGCATGCTCAGCAGAGCCCTGGCAACACTGCAGCTCCAGCTGGTTCTCCCACAGGCCCATGCCGTGCTGCTGCCGCTTTAGCTCATCCCCCCACTACACTTTTAAACTTTTTTTTTACAGTGTTTTCCAACCCATTGTATGTATACCACTGCCAGGTGCAACAGGCTGAAAAGCACTGATCTAAGTAACTTGGAGCAAGAAATACACAGGCAAACAAACAGCAATGTGATTGGCCTGTGATTTACACCAATAAACAAAGGCATAGCTTCCATCAAAGCAGAAATGACTTTAAAGGGTTTGAATAAGATAACAGATCATGTATGCACACAGTATCTAATTATACCCAAAATAAATGGTATCTAGAGAGGTATAGAAGATGTAGGCTATAATTCCATAAAACAAAACAAATCTCGGGGGTATCTAGTACATTTAAGGATCATAAATGTTAGTTCCACAGGCATCATCTGCTTACCCAGCTATGGCATAAAGCCTTCCACGGAGCACTGTTGCCCCCACGTAACAGCGGGGTGTTGTCATGCTTGTTACTGTTGTCCAAGAGTCTGTACGAATGTTATAAGCTTCCACAGAGGAGAGATGTGATGTTCCATCAAACCCTCCAACCACATATATGTGGTCATTCAGCAAGGCTACTCCAGCTCCTGCAAGGAGAAGTAATGAAATCTGATAGCAAAGTAGATGAATTCCTTCTGTTAGACATACCCGGGGGATTATAGGAAACTGCATAGTCTGCTTTTGATAAGACATGCTAACTTCTATCCTTGTGCAAGAAAGTCAACTAGGTGACTTGGGGGCAATTATTCTCTTAGCCCAACCCACCTCATAGGGCTGTTGTTGTGGGGAAAATAGGAAGCAGGAGTATAAAGTTTGTTTGCTGCCCTAAGCTATATAATAAAAAGTAGAATAAAAACCTGGTAATAACAACTGCATATGCCCTCATTCTTAACAACTTTCTTTATATTCATAATTACTACTGAAAGTTTAAATTAATAGTAAATTAATTTCTGGTGATGTTGTTTCAGGATGTCCAAGGAAGTACACATATAAAATGTCTACTAAACATAATAGAGTGAGAAACAATGTGGTTTATGTTGTAAAGATAGAGAAGAGGTTTTGGAAAAAGCTGATCACTGGTAAGCTTGGGGAATTCTAGCTCCATAGTTAAATGTATTTTTTAAAAAACCTTTTCAGGAAGGCTGCCTGAGGAAAACACTTTTGCTCAACAGATACTGTCTACTAAATGTGTCTGACTAGATCTCTGTAAAATAATATATACATTTTACAGAAAGATGTAGACTTTTATTTTATCTCTTTCTCTTATTTAGATTTATTCTATCTAGAAAGCATTTAGATTTTATTCCATAATTCCATCACCCAATCAGAAATCTCACCTGAGCGTTTAGTAGCCATTGGCGTCACATTTGTCCAATGCCCTGTATGGGGATCATATCGCTCCACAGAATTTAAGATGTTTAGACCATCATACCCACCTAAATGCATACACAACAGAAAGTAAAATAAGTGTCTCTATTTGTTTTATATTCAGACTCAGAACAAAGAAAACCCATAAAAAGCAAAAAGATCCATAGTGGGGAAAAAAAAAAAAAAGAAACACAGATTTGTAGCCATACTGATGTGCAACAATAGTATATAGAGGTCCTAATTTACACACCTACCTTTTTATTATTTGGATGCTGAAAAAAGAAATTCTACAAATATCAGCCCTAAACCCAAAAGGGCCTTTACTCCGTTATGATATCGTGCTGTCCTTGAAAGCTGATATAGGTGACTGTACTGATTAAAGAAAAAAATACGAATACTTTTATTGCCACATGGAAACCGCTTCTAGATTTTGTGCTTGAGATGGGGAAAAAATGAAATTTTGATTGTGGGCTTTACCAATTAGATAGATTTCATGTTATTGAAATGGTTGGTTTATATTATTTTGTAAAAGTAAAAAGTTGAAGTTTGAAGTTGCTACTTTATTGCACCAAAGGAAGTCAGAAGTCAATGCCTTTTTTTCTCCTGCCTTACCTCACTTTTCTCCTCCCTTTTCCCTTCCCCATCTTTTCCGCTATTTACTTCGTATTTTGACTGTATCGTATATTATAAACTAATAAAACTTTGTATATAAAAAAGGCTGATATAGGAAGATTCCTTTCCTGGAGAGACGATGCCCCTTGTCACTGGAGACTACAGACCATGCGTCTCAAGACACAGAACTGCAGAACATGTGTCTCCCCAGTGCTTGTACTACAGAGACATTTGCACTAGCCTCATCTTACCATTATTAAATAAATATCCAAGGCACACAAGACAATTTTACACCATCCTGTTGTTTTCAGCTACCAACCCTGTTACTACATACTATGTTTCTGGTTCTGTACGGCAGCGTTCAAAATTCATTGGATGATTATCTGCACTATAAACTACATTTAATAAGCCCCTAGTCTACAATATTAACTTTGTAATCTAATATAGCTTTCCACATATTAACCTTTATGCTCTCCTATACCCATCTAATGATATTCCTTATTTTAGACTCTTGCTCTTTATATATACCTTTAGTTTTTAATTACATATCTTTTATATCTTATAGCTAACAACTGTACCCCCCATCCTCCTTCCTTATACTGGTCTATGGCCATAATAAAGATTTGATTTACAAATGCCAGCCTTGGACAAATACTGTATAGTGAATAGTGTTATACTTTGCTGCATAATTATTCTAATTGCCTGGACATAATGGCTGCTATAGTGCCAATTTATAGTATCTAGGCATACTTGTTGAGCAAAGGTTATTCTAGAAGGCTTGAATGATTTTCTTCATTCATAAGGTATCAGAATATATTAACTTTAGTGTTCCAGGAAAAATGATGGAGGTTCATTTTAATTTCATAAAACCCAATTCAACTAGACTTTAATTTGTTACAAATAAACTTCTTAGAACATCTCTTTTTCTTGATGAAATTATATTACAATGCTGATAAATTTTTAAATATCTAATAGTTTAGGGCAATTTTTTCTTATACGGTGTCTTGATATTCAAATGCTTTGAAGCTCATCAAATTTGGTACTCAATGCATTTTGATATGAAAATTTTGTCTCAGCACTTTTGTCCTGGGACCAATTAACAATGAATACCAAGGTACCACTGTATCTCTTAAATGCACAAATATTAAGGAATTGATGAAATCTGACAATTCCTTAGCTCTATCTTGCAGTACTCCGTTTACAGTTACAATTTTGAGATACTGGAATTTTGTACGAAGGGCACTCCAGGTAAAAATATTTTCATACTTGATACATTACATACAAGAGAAAATCTGTGGATGCTGGAGTATGTTTGATTAACACTTTTAATACTAGGACATCCAAATGGGAGGAGGGTTTTACATACCAAGGCAGTAGATAATATTATTGGCCACAACCAGTCCTGCACCTTCACGAGCTGTCTGCATATCTCCCAACATACTCCACTGATCAATATTTGGATCATATCTTTCCATACTGGTATGGCGTCTGCTTCCATCAAAACCTCCAGAAACATAGATCATATCTATGACAGAGCAAACTGGAGTCAGCTATTTCACGAGAAAGGTTTTTCTTTATCACAATTTTTCTAAAAATTTCTTATTAAATTATGTGTATTACTGTTTTACTTTATTTCCAAAGCACCCCATAGCGTATCAAATGAAATATAGAAATTTATAATAAGAATAGAATAGAGTAGAGCTGGAAGGGACCTTGGAGGTCTTCTAGTCCAGCCCCCTGCTCAAGCAGAAGAACCTATACCATCTCAGACAAGTGACTGTCTAGTCTCTACTTGAAAACCTCCAGTGATGGAGCACCCACAATTTCTGGAGGCAAGCAGTTCCACTGGTTAATTGTCCTCACTGTCAGGAAGTTTCTCCTAAATTCCAGGTTGCTTCTCTCTTTGATCAGTTTCCAACCATTGTTTCTTGTCCTGCCCTCTGGTGAGCTTTGGTGAATAACGTGACCCCCTCTTCTTTGTGGCAGCCCCTCAAATACTGGAATACTGCTATCATGTCTCCCCTATTTCTTCTTTTCTTTAGACAAGTCCTACAGCCATTCTTATGTTTTAGTCTCCAGGCCTTTGATCATCTTAGTTGCTCTTCTCTGAATTTTTTCCAGACTCTCAACATCTTTTTTGTGATATGGTGACCAACATTGGTTGCAGTATTCCAGGTGTGGTCTTACTAGGGTTTTATAAAGCGGTACTAATACTTTGCGTGTTCTTGATTCTATACAAGTACAAATGATAAAAGCAAGGGTGAACTACCAAAGGGAGTAAATATTACATCAGGAATGTGCATTCTCCACTGGCTTAGAAATCAAGCTAAGAAATTTGGAAATTTCCTTGCCATGTTGAGGATCACATGCAAAAGTAGATGGGGCTGGGATACTTTTTGGAGTTTATAAAAGATGGAATAGAACATTTTGACCATTAAGCTCCCTTCTCGAAACTCTAACATTTCTGGTTCCATGTCTCTGGAGGAAGAAATTATAATGCTAGTGGGTTGCACTCTTCAAACCTCTGTATTAAATTAATTAACTCCCTGAAATTAACCTTCGTGAAATTAAACCTTTAAATCAGGTGGACCAAATCTTGTACACACAAGTGATTGGTTCTCTAGCTTCAAACAAAATTCTGCCCTAGTTTCTTTAGGATACACAAATTGAAAATTGCAGCAAAAGGCAAAAAGTGTATTTAGACACTTAGATAAACAGACAGAGGTGTACGTATTTTGAAAATTATTTAAAAGAAAATGGTAAAAAAGGCTCATACATGATAAAAGATACTGAACATGAAGATTCTGAAGTCATCTCTCATTCAAAATGAAATTAGACTCGCTCTTTGCATGTGTAACTGAATCATTTTTAAAAATTATGCACGTCAAATATAGCAACATATGGCAAACAGAGAAATCTATACAAACATTTTGCATCCCCCATTCCTGCCATCTATTCATTCTCTTGTAGGAAGTTGGGTTATTACTTTGGTTAATTTTTATTGTTGGTAATATTAATTACCAACACCCTACCAGAGAAGCTGTGTAAGAACTCTATTTAGAGAAGCACAAGCGTACTGCAGCAACCCTAAACAGCAGAAAAAGCAAACAGATCATCTATACAACATCTTAATGAACTGTCTGCAAGAAAACCACCAAGCTCAGAGAGCACCAAAGATCCGTTCATCATTAAATATTTCCCACATGTGGATTTTTTCCAAGAATAATCATTAGTTGGTTGTTTTTCAATACATACCTCCTAGAGTTGTGGCCCCTGCTAGACCCCGTCGAACATTCATTGGAGCTACAGAGTACCAAATGCTATCTTCATCAGAAGTATAATCTAAGCATTCCACAGAGCTCAAACGTGAACGGCCGTCATAGCCACCTATCACATATATCCGGTCATGCAAAGAAACTGTAGCAACATAGCGTCTTTTGCGGCTGATGCTCTATGTAAGTTAAAAGAGAGAAAATAGAATCCAATTTTTGTATCTAAAAAGAAATTGGTATTAGCAATTTTCTAAGGCTAGAATGCAGAATTGGGAAGAAAGAATGTAAACTGTATCCAACATAGAGAAGATTCTGCAATCATAATGGACTAATGTGACAGGGTTTATATGTATGTGTCCAGTTCATCTGCAACAACAATACTCAAATTTCCCATGCTTGCCTCTTCAAAAAGGAACAAAAATATGCTTTTCTCAGCATAAAATAAATCTGATCTTTATGGCCGCAATGAATTCTGGAGAATTTTAATTCAGAGAGAAGAAATGTCTTATAAAAACCAGGAAAATGTCTTCTATGTAATTTTGAAAATATAATAAAGCGATATTTTGTTTGGAATATTCTTAAATCCTGATTTAGCAATCTTACACACAATGTGGTTTTCTCAGTAATCCTTAGTTTTGGAAGCAAATTTTAGAATTTTAGAAATGTGAGAAGGTGGTTTGCTTAGCACTGTCATTCCATTAACAAATACTGAGATAAGAACTAACAACTGTCTGACCTTGACTCTGTTCCTGTCTGTACCCATCTGTATTACAATCCATTCACATAACAGAATACTACTGTGTTACTTCCTTGAGGAGTATAGACAGGAAGAGAGTTATCTTCTACTTTCACAAATAGGGTGTTCCAGTTTCATACCCATTCCTACATGGAGATTTCTAGAAAAACATACTCATAAAGTTCTCCCTCTGACAGATTTCTTTTTTACCTATTCAAACATTACTGGTGGAAAGCAACTAGAGAAAGAATGCTGTGAAATTGGAAGCATTGGGCAAGGAAAAAATTCTTTACATGATGCTTCTTTGCATTAAACTTCATCATGCCAAAGAAATTTTGCTTTTTTTTTTAAGGAAAAATGCTCTAGGAATCTTAGATTAATGAATTATATGCAAACAGACACCTAATGTTTCATATATGTAAATAGCATGTTGTTGTTTTAAACATATATGATGAAGCAGATAATTACATACTGGTAGGAAGCTCCATTCTTGTATTTTGGGGTCATATTTCTCCACCACATCAATGGGAGACTGTTGACTTCCAAAACCCCCAATTACTAAGAGAACTTCATTGGCACCTAAATGAAAAGGACCATCATAATGTTACACATCAGTAAGCTTTACAAATAAAAATGGAATAAATTTTTTAAATAACTTTAAAATAAACTGAAAGCCAGTGTGGTATACTACCAAAGGAACTGGACTAGAAGTGGGAAGATTTAGGATTTAGCATTTCCCATAGGCACAAAAACCACCTGGATAAACTTGGCCTAGTCACTTACTCTTGTTTCTAACCAAGGTCAGGGAAAAGCAAGCTGAAAACCACCCTCACTGTTGCGTTATGCGCTGAAAACTTTATATGCAAGCTATGTTACAGCAGTACGAAATAAGTGAACACTGCAACCAAGCAGGATAAATGCAAAGACAATAACATTCTGAATAAAGAAGTACAAATTCAGTATCATATTCAAATACTTTTTCCTGAAGGAAATAAGATGCTGGCCTAGAAACCAGGAAACTGAGAGTTCTAGTCCCATCTTAGGTATGAAAACCATCTGGGTGACCTTAGACTAGTCCCCTAAAGTCTGTTATTGTGGCTGTTATTGTGGAGAAAATAGGAGGAGGAAGGAGTATTATATATGTTTGCTGCCTTGAGTTATCTATAAAAATAATAAAGGTGGGACAAATCATCTAAAATAAAAAAATAGCATAAAGTTCTCAGGGTATTTTATACTAGAGCTGTGCAGCACTTCTGTTGAGTACAAATTCATATGATAACTATCTGCAACTGCTTAAAGGAACAGCATCTTTTCCTACAGTAGGATACATGATTGCCTTTTGCAGCTGCTGTGCAGTTCTGGCAAAAGGAAAAGCTCAGCTGCTTGTTTTTTGTATATATTTTTTATTACCAAAGTTAAAATACAAACTCCCCCCCCCAAAAAAAAACAACACCCCCACAAAACAAAGCAAAACTAAACAAGACAAGGAAAAATACATAAAAAAACATGCACATAAATTGTCTCCCCTAATTGAATACTGATATATTTCAACAATAGTAGTTTCCCCCCCCCTTGTGAAATTGGCCCACAATTTATAAACTTCTACAACTCTGTTTACCCAGCCAATTTGACCTGCTATCTGTTTACTGTAAAAAAGAACAGTAAACCTAAGAGCCAAGTTAAACTTCAAAGGTCTCTGTAACTGCGAATGGCCGCTATACAGATTTCCCAACTGAGACAGGCAGTCCTCAGGCTATGATGGCAATTGGGACCAGAATTTCCGTTGCTAAGCAATATGGTTGTCAGATGACCGCACTGCTTAGCAACAGCAATCCTCGCCGTCCTGGTTGCAGTCATAACCCAAAGACTGTACAGGTTGTAAGACAGGTTCTCACATGACTGGAGTCCTAGGGAAGCAAACCAGAGGGCAGAGTTGCAGGCAGTTGGATGACTGTTGAGGGTGGGCACTACTGAGTGCAGATGGGGACTATGGGCAGACCATTGCTATGAAATGTAATTGTGCCAGCAGAGGCCACTTTGGAGTGTGGGTGTGTGGACACTACGAAGTACGAGATTCTTGAGATCTCGTATTCCATAGTATGGAATACTCCTTGGGAGAGAATGCAATAACAGCAACCATGTTCAGCACCTCTGAAATTCTGAATGGTCATTGAACAAGTGGTTATAACTCTAGGACTATCTTTACTACAAGAGCATATCTGAAGCATCTTTCTACACTCAGAACTGAACTGCTGCATGTCCTTACATCTTTTCTACTTGAATTCAGACCTGGGCCTGGGACAGAGGCTACGTTGGTCATTTTTATTGGTGACTCGCAATGGGATGTGGGGGTGAGGTACTGTGTCCCTTCTTGTCCTGCCAAATCCCTCAGTGGTATTTAATACCATTGACCACGATATATTTTTGAACCACCTGCAAGAGTCAGGGATCGGAGTCACTTTTCTACATTAATTGTGGCTTCTCCCTGAATGGATAATGGTGAAGCTGGAGAAGAGGTGCCCTGGGGCACAGTCCTCTCTTCCCCATCTTATTCAACATGTATATGTAGCCTCTGAAACACGTCACCCATTGGTTTGGTATTAGGTATCATCAATATGCTAATTACACCCAGCTTTACTTCATAATCTTTAGCTGAACAGTGCCTGGAGACTGTAAGGCAGCACCCCCCAATCTTTTGGGCACCAAAAAACTCTCTCCATGGAGAGAGTATTTTCTGTGGACCGGAGGAGGCATGGTTTCATGCCTGCATCCCACAGATGGGGCTTTGCTTGTTTGCACATCCCAGTTGCTGACATGCCATGGACCGGTGCTGGTCCATGGACTGGGGGACCCCTGCTCTAAGAAACTGGATAGAGTGAAACAGACTGCAACTGAATTCTAGTGAGATCATGTTGCTTTTAGTTCAGAAACTTTCTGGTGTCATGGATCTTCTTGATGGGGATACCATTTCTACTGAAGGTAGTGGTGCTCAATCTGAGATTTCTCTTCAACTTACAGCTCCTGCAAAACAGTGGTTGGAAGCTGCAATTGGGAGAGCCTTTAGCCAGATTAGTGGAATCACCAGTTGTACCCTTTCCTGAACCTAGAGGCACTGAAGACAGAAACTCATACTGATGTCATCTCTCAGACTACGGCGATTCACTTTAGATGGTCCAACCTATGAAAATGACTCATAGAGAATGCAGTGGCCTGCTTCTGACCAGTATTTAGCCAGCTTAGAATAACAGCACCAATTCTAACTAGTTGAACTAGTTAGTTGCAGCCTTTTATGCCCAATACATGGTCCTGATGATCATTAATAAAACCCTTTATATTTTGGGACCTTGTTAACCTTTGGAACTATCTTCTTCATGTAGATTCTGCCTTATTTATATCCTGGTCCAGTTACTCACCCTGAAAAAAAAAATCAGGGAGTTTGATCTTGGAGATTGAGTTTCTCAGTAATAGCCCACTCTTTCTGGAATCTCTTTTCCCCCTGAGATTAGATGCACCCTACCCTAATTATATTTTGGGAGATGATGAAATAAGTTTTCTAAGAGACCACATAGACTTGTTTGATGGCAGCTTTATAGTTTTTAGTAGTTATTTACTATTTATTGGTTTTACAGATTGATTTTATGATTTTATCTTATATGCTGTAAGCTGTCTGGAATCGGAAGAGAAGGAAGCATATAAACATTAGCAAACAAAAAGTAATTAACACATATTCCTAAACATTTATTTAAGAACTATGTAGTTGAGTAATGAACTACGTTTATATTAATACTGAAATCTCTTATCTTCTTAAAATTCTTCACCAAGAAAACTGTACTACTTCACTGAACAATTTTGTTCAGATTTTCCACTACTCCCCTTACTTTCTGCTTGAAAGCTATACTGTATGGAATTGTTAAGCATATTAATCCCTGTTATAATCAAACACTAGAATATAGCAATGCATTTCATTTATATGTTCAATAGCTAATAATATATTAACAATATTGTATTTTAAATGTTAATCGTTGATTTTTCCCTTCTTTAATAATGTGGTAACAAAAATCAAGCAATCATTAAATACACAATTGAAAGGCAATTCAACTGCCATGAAAATTATCCTTCTCTTTCTTTTCAAAAATTATTATGCTAATTATTCTTGCTAACCTGAGCCACATAATTGTGAGACATTTTCTGACAATCTGACTTTATTCTGCAGATGTGCATTTGCTTCCCAGCTATGTTCTATACTGGCTTTTGGTGAGCTCATTCTATTGTATTCAGTTAATTGCTTCAATTAGAAAGATAATTTTGAGGTTACATTATATTTCAGTAGTAACCAGTGTAATTTCTTCTAATTAGTTTACAAAATAGGTATTTCGTTGCCGGGCTGCAGTCCGTGGTGGGCGCGTGCAAGTGCGCGCCCAGCTGCATTTATAAAAACTGCGGGTGTGCGAAACCATCCCCTCTCCACCCCCACTGCTGCTGCTGCTGCCACCTTCGCCAGTCCACTGAGCCGGAAAGATTGAGGACCGCTGATCTACAGCACCTAAAATATAACAATAGCAAGGCCAGTCATCGCTCCATCCATCTGAAGTAGATAGACACAGCATGCTGATGACTAAGCACAAAAGCCTCATTTGTACCATTTTTCTTCAAACATCTATGTTTTGGGCTTGAAGGTACATGGAGATCTCACCCCTATGAAGGTTTGTAAATTACATAAATTATGCTTAAAACATTACTTCCCCTGTATTTTGATTACTAAACAATTATTTAGATAATGTTTTGCTTTTATTTTTATGGAGCAAACTGGAATTCTGCTTGAAACTCAAATTATTTCAACAAGTGATCACTTCAAAACTTTTAACTAACTGAACATTTTAAAGGATTGCTGTTCACATGGAAATATATTTCTGATTATATATATATATATATATATATATGTTCTTAATTATACTAAAAATCAGAAACCTGGGTATACACATATCGTAAACCAAATAAATATTAACGATCACCAGGATAAAAATCTTAAACAAAAGCTGTTTAATTTACAAAGCTTAGCTTTCGTCGGCCACACTGCCGACATCGTCAGAGCATAAAATGTGAGATTTGGGAGTCCGTTCTTATATGACTGGCTGTTTCTGCGCCCGGGCCCTCGACCTAGTCATCGGTCCGCTCATCAGTGTCAGGCGCACCGTTCTTAAAGGGGCCGTCTCCAAAGTTGTCCTCTCCTCTCCAGTTGCTATTGTTCCTTTGGCATGTGTATTAGCGCTGGGGCATTGAGTGTCGGATCGCTCCTGCTCATCCTGCTCAGCGCTGGGGGATCGAATGCCAGACTGTTCCTGCTTCTCCCCCCCCATCACCATGGTCTCGTTGGTCTTGGTTTGCCTCCATGTCTCTAAACTACTCGGCGTCTTCCTATTCGCCAGTCCTATCCTTTTCCTTGCCTGTGTGCAAACCCCTGGGGGCTGTTCCTGTTCCCTACCCCCCTCTTGTCTCGCTGTCGGATGGGCCCCTCTATCTGTTGGTGGATTGTCTACCAGGTGTGCTCTTAAGGTTGCCCCCAGGGGTTTGCACACGGGCAAGGAAAAGGAAAACAGCCTTTAAGATTTTTATCCTGGTGATCGTTAATATTTATTTGGTTTACAATATATATATATAAGCAGGCTCAAGTCGCTACTGCAATACACTACAAATTCTAGTCTCCCATTTAACTCTTTGTCAAAAAAAGAAATTCGAATATATATATATGTGGCTGACAAAGAGTTAGTGGGAGACTAGTATAGCTATTTCAAGCTCTTTAGCTCTCATCAGCTAGTCATACCCCTCTGGGATTCGAACCTAATCATATACTTGATAGACCGGGTGCTCCAGCCAACACATATATATATGCCTTTATTATTTTTTACAAATAACTCAACATAGCAAACATATCCAATACACTTTCTTCCTCCAATTTTCCCCACAACAACAACCCGGTGAGGTGAGTTGTGCTAAGAGTGGTCAAAAGTCATCCATCATGGCTAAGGTGGGATTTGACTCATGGTCTCCTGCTTTCCAGCATGGTGCCTTACCACTAGACCAAACTGGCTCTCAATAACTATTTAATTCATTTGAATCAGAAGAATACAATTCTAGACTTTGAGGGTAGCAGGTCAAACACAGAATATCTAATTTTGCTTAGCATTTTGTATTCATATAAGACACACAGCTCTGAATAAGATACAGCATGTCCTTTGGGAAGATATATATATATAAAATCTTTAACTTTTTAAGCCCAGTATCTTTTGCAGCAGTGTTAACATAATACTATGAATCTACTAAGCCCTAAACCTGGCAACTGACAAAAGACAATAAACGTAAGAATGGAATGTGACATTTCTTTCTTCTTACATGTTGAATTGAATCTTTTGCCACTTACCAAGACGTGCTCGGGTTCTGGGGCCTTGCATTTGGCTCCGGAGTTCAGGTCTCAAATGAAACTTTTTAGCTTCATCTACAAGGTCTCTGCACTGTAAACTGCATCGGATAAAAGGCTGGGGAAATATAACAAGACTATATAATTTTTACAATATATACAAGTTTGCAATACCACAGAGGTACACTGCCTTATGAAAACAACAAAAAGAAAAACATTTGTATTTATATTAAAACAGTATTTTTAAAAGAATAATTAGACCTATACAGACATATACAAATTTGTGCTGTGGTAGCAGAAGGAGCCCATTTTAAAGCTAAACAATTAAGCTACTATAAAATTGCTGAGTTTTAGACTATTTCTTTTATACTAATGAATCATCTGTATCACAAGTACTAATCCTGATCAAACCATTTTGGTGAAAGACACCTCTGAAGGACAGATGCAGTACCCAAAACATAAGGAAAAGTCATTTTTACTCTCAAGAGTATTTAAAAGAAGCCCTTATTTGTTTGTATTTGGTCTGCTTTCAGTTCACCTGAAAAATGATATTGCAAAGTTGGGAAAAAAGCAATAAAAAATATCTGAGGAACTGCAATAACTTTCTCAAAGAAATGGTATCTGAGGTTTCTTTAGACCCAAGGGAAGTAATGCCTGACCAATATAAATTGCACATGGTATGGAAAACATGGAGAGAAGCTTCCCTCCCCCCTCAGTGTTAGAACATAGTGGCATCCACTGAAACCTGAACTGATAAAAATGTGCTAAATTCAGGAATCCATGAGGGGGGGAATGCCTAACAAAATGTGTATTTTGATGTGAATTTAATTCCTTTTGTATTTACATGCTATGCTGTAATATAAATACAAAATCCATAAACTGCTAGGGAATTCCTGGAAGCTTGGTATTCAGACAAATCAGCCATCAACAGACACAGAGATAAACATTTATACACCATTCAAAAAAGACAACAAAAAAGCTAAGGAGGAAACAAAACACCAGAATATATCTCTTCCACCAGCCAAGAAGCAGGAGTTAACACCACTTTCTAGCAATGATGATGTTACTTAAATTGGGTAATGAAATGTCTGCAAACAACTAAGCATAAATTGCCCACCATAACTGTATTAACCACTTCTAAAAGATGAGTAATGCAGAACCTGGACCAACCTCAGTATCTATGACATCGGTGATATAGCGTGGAGTTAGAAGTGGCATGCGCACGTATTGCAAAAGCTCTGGTAAAGAGGCTTCCCGTTCCTTTTTTGAGTGCTTCACCCAATTAATAACTGCTTCAAAGACAGGCTCTTCAGAAGCGACCTGCAAGAAAAGAAGCAAAACTCATCAGACTTTTGCAAAAGATAGCCTCCTGGCAGCCCAAACACAGGTTCTACCAGTAGGAAAATTGCTTAGCAAATTATGATTGCTAGAAAAAACTCAATCATATATTACGGGCATTTGTCTACCAATGAAAATCTGTAGCTTTGTCTTACGACTGTCACAAATATAAAGTGTGAACATGTGATGTATAATTCCAAGATGTCACATGATTAAAGGCAGAGGACACAGTTCCTAATATGATCACTGAATTGAGGACTTTTAGCCAGTTTGGTCTGGTGGTTAAGGCATCAAGCTAGAAACCAGGAGGCTGTGAGTTCTAATCCTACTTTAGGCATGAAAGCTGATTAGGTGAGTTTGGGTTGGGGACAATAGGAAAAGGAAGGAATATTAAGTATGTTCACCACTTTGAGTTATATATAAAAATAATAAAGGTGAGATAAAAATAAATAATAAAAAGACCCTCCCATGTTTCCCATTAGACAAATACATTAACATAAAAAGGAAAGGATGACTAGTGTGCAAACAATATTATATCACACTGCATTGAAAAAGCTGCTTTAAATGTATACATGATTATGTGATAGTAAAAAGAATACAAAAATCCTGTTTATACAGCTTGACAAATACATGATTGCTTTGCATTCATCACGTCAGAATTAAATATTATTTGCCTTAAACTGCAGTAACAGATAAGTTCTTACCTGAATTTCATCGCACTTGATGAGTTTTTCCACTTCTTCTTGACTGAGGAGGATAAACTCTTCATGTTGTACTACATCTGGAAAATGCTTCTGACTAAAAACCTCTGCTGCCAGCATTAAATCAACACAATTATGCGTTTCAGCAAAATCACGAATACCCAAACAGTTAGAAGGATCCAACTGGCTTTCCAGAAATTCACAGCAAGCCTGCTTTACTCCTACAAGAAAATAAAATAATGGTTGGCACTTTGGTCAAATCATAATTCTGAAAAATTACCTGGGAATCAAATTTAAATTAAAAGTGAAAATGTGCAATATTTATTTCTATTGAACAGTAACACAGATAAGTGTAATGTTATTTTTTTTATAAATATTTTATTAATTTTCTAATTTTACAATCACGAGTACTTAATAAACAACATGTTGTCTGAGTCCATTGGTAATTCAGTGGTACATATTAACTTTCTCAGTCTAGTTCCAATACTACACCATCCAGTGCTTCCTTGATCCTCTCTTCTTCCAGTGGTATGCATTTTTCCACACTGGGCAAATACAATTCTTGTTACTGTTAATACATATACAATTAAATATAGACGTCTTCATCACATTTTTCTAGTATTATAGATAATATCGATAATGTCACTTTATAATATCTTTTCTAGCCATAACTCAATTGCATTTGCACTTAAAATCCATTTGTTCAATCAATATCCTGTTTTTCCCGCTTTTTAAAATTTTTAATTCCCATCAATGTTCAAAATATCTCTATCGCTTATAATTTTCTCATAATAAATTATATTTGGGTAACCAAAAGCTTCCCTTATTCAAACCCTTTTAGAATTTTCATATTTCCCATCTCATAACAAAGTATAATATTCTAGTTACAAATCCTATCCTTCTAATTATAATACTTTTATTTCTAACAGTTATCTATTTTCTTAACCATATTGAAACATCTGTTTAATAGTATATCCCATCTAATAGATCAAAACCTCTATTTTCTTCAGTCTTACTCTAGCTTTCTTCCTTTGCCAAGTAACTTTCCAAGTCAATGCATTTGAATCATCAAGTAATTCTTCCTCTGTTTTTGTATATATTGTTTGGAATAAGGAAGATAATTTGATTGAAGTATTTTTGGAAGAACGATCAACCCATTTATATTCATTAAACAATCTCCATCCTTCTCCTTCAGTTTTTTTTTTCATTTCTTGTTTGTCAGTATTCAGCATTCCTTTAATAGCTTTGTCATCCGTTCGATCAGCTCTTCTTCCTTATTCTCAAATGTGTTCTGAGATCTTGACAAGTGAGATATTTTTTCCATTTCCGATGTTATCATTGCATCTTCTAATTTTTCATTTGTCTGTATCTGTCTGTTAATTCCTTCCTTTAGGTCCTCCATCTTTGGATCCGTTTCTTCTAATTTTCCTTCTTTGTAGTCATTGTCTGGATTTGCTAGATTAGAAAATTGTTCTTTTATCTCATTTGCGTTATTTTTAGTCTCATCATGAAATAAAACAATTGTCTCTTGGATTGATTTCAACAGAAAAAGAATTTCTTTCTGAGATTCATTAACATTTTTTTGTTGGTAAATCAAGTTGGGGGCTTCGGTAACAAGTATTAAAGATGGTTTTTTACCATTTGTGGCTAAGTATGAAACACCCATTTTGTTTTTGTATGTAGTCTTTATAGTCCAATGGGGTCCCCAACACAGATAAGCAGCCCAAGAGTTTTTTTTCCCTTTTCCCAGCTGCAGTCTGCAAAAGTGAGTTTCCAGGAATAAGTCCGGGCTTCAAGCCGTTTCCTTTAAGTATAATAAATTGTAGTGCCATGATTTGCCACTAGATGTCGTTGACACTGTCTTCCAGCTTTCCAAATCCAAGCTTATTTTACAGACTTTCAAATATCTTTTCTAAAAAAAAGTCTCAAAGGTACTTTTAGTCCCCAAATTTCAAAGCTATATATCTGTATTAATTCCAAATTGATCTTGTAGTTTTCTCTATTTTCCCCCAAAGCAATTAATTCGCCGCTTTTCTTTTCTTGAGGGAATGGGGCAAAAACTTCCCTTCCCTCTCTCATCGGGGAGGATTCTTTGCTTTGGGCATTCTTTTTTCCAGGAGAGTAGTATTAAGGTCATAAAAAGAGGATAAAGTCTCACCCAGTTCTATTCATATTGCTCAAAAATTGCTAGTTAGTGCTTATCTTCGGTTGACAGCAGCTTCTGACTGGCCACACGAATGTAGCCAGTCTTTCCCCCGCCGGTTTGGAGGGCTTCCTTGGATCCAGCAGGAGGGCCACTGCTCCTCCGCGGTTGATGAGGGTCCCCTCCTTCTTTGTCGCCTTTCTAGGGTGACTTTTGACCCTTTTTAGGGTCCCCAGTGGGGCAAAATCAAACGTGGAAGACAGAGCCCCGACTTCCTGTGCCCGTTACCCCGCGATGCCTAACTGAAAGGTCGACAAGTGTAATGTTATATTGGGTTTCAATTATAGTAAAAAAAATCCATATCTTTACAAGTTGATGTTGCTTTTTTACAGAAGACACATCTAAAGATGATGATTAATCTTTGCTTAGAGATTGAGTTGAAGAGGTGTATTATTTCAATCCGGGTAAAACAGGTGGCCATTATAAGCCATAAACACTTCTTTTTATAATTCAATAAGCTCTATTTGACATAAATACCACTTAATTCCAGCTTATAAAAATACTGATATAAATATGGTTATGTTCAGTATTTATAGTCTGATTTAGACTCCACTGCCATATTTTTTGACATTTTAAACATCTCTAGAATGAAAAATCACATATTGATTGTACTAGGACAGATCATCAATTATTTGAAAACTATTATATGGCCATTCAAAATATTCAGCATTTAGAACTAAGCAAATGGAGAAGCTGGAACTTTGAGAATCAGTTGTAAGTACCACTCATTCAATCCTATCAAAACTTTGAGCAGTTGCTGAATAAATGGTTGGTAAGCAAGGACTATATATATGTTATTTTAATACATCTTTAACTTACTAACTTTAATATGTTTGCAAAGTTCTGTTCATTTTTGTAGACTGAAGATGTCTGGAGAATGCATCTGATCCTTGATTCCTGCTCTATATAATTTGTTTCTGGCATTACCTTTTAGCTGAAGTAAACAGGCTGCAGGGAGTAACTCCTGAACATTTTCTACCGTCACATGGACCGTCTCGGTATATACAAAATCCAGCAGTATTTCCATAGTTGAGGCTGTTAGCCCTTGGATATCCACATAGGGTTTATCTTTCTCTGAAAGCTACAAATTACAAATAAAGTTATGTTTAATTACAAGGATTTATATTAATGATCTTTACTGGGTTATTAATACTAATTTGGAAAACATAAGTATGGATAAGATGAAATAAATAAGCACTTATTCAAACTTTTCATGTAAAATTTATAAAAATTATTATAAATGCATCCTTGAAAGACTATAAGACACAAATAGTGCCTTTTCTAAGGAGCTTAAGGTATTTCATTCACCATACCAATTAAGAGGAATTTCTCTTTTATATATAAACTACAACAAAATCCTCCTCCTGAAAAAAAAAGTTACTAGTTTACAAAATATAATTTATTTAAATAAAATATATTTATTGTTAATATCTGTAGTATTTATGGCCTAGAGAAGTAGCATTCCTAGTTTTGTTTCAGGTCACCTACAGACACATTTGGCAAAAGTAATTCACTAAGTGATAATTTACAAGCATGAATGTACAACAAATAAAAAAAAATCAAGAAGTACAGGATTTCTGGAGAACTAATATATAGCATCAAACAAACATTTTGCTTTTGAGAAAATAATTTAACTTTTATTCATTTCAATCTTTTTTTAATAGTACTTCAACACACCTTTTTTCTAGAGGTCTTATATGTTTAGAATTCATAACCATATAACAGAAATGCTTTTTAAAATTATTTGCTTATAGATTTCAAATACATGTTAGAATTGTGGTTACCAAAGCATCACATAAGAGTATAAGTTAAGGAACCTCTGATTTAAATGATGTATTGCCATAAGAGATCAAATACATATTATTTGATTATATATGTTATACTATACATACAAAAAATATATAAAGATGTGAAAAATTATGCAAAAACAAGATACAAATGAAATTCTCAAATAGATTCTCTATCACCATGCAGGAGAAGAGTCACTAAAGCCACTAAAGAAGATACATCATAGTGTAAAACTTATGTTGGCCCAACTTGCACACCAGATTTAATGTTGAACTTCATATTAATCTTTATCCGAGTTGAAATATCCCCATATATAATTAAATTGTAGGGAAAAGAAACATTGTTACCTATTCATTACATTGTTTTGTCAATTATTACTCTAACAATTTAAATTTACTGGGCAACATTCAACTTTAAAAAAACATGACTAAGATAACATTTGAATTATATATTTTTGCAAATTTTTGAAAAAGAATATACCCAAAATATGTTTAATGTGCATCTTACCTACCTCACTTGTGAACATAGCACAAAAGTAGTCACTGCAAGCAGCTAATACAATACGATGAGCTGGAAAGTCTTTTTGTTCCACACGCAGGGTCACATCACAGAGTGTGTTACTCTTTCGCAAAGAGTTCATTGCATTAAGAATGGACTTGGCATGTGAATTAGTCATTATATCTTTAGAACCCATAGTCTTAGCCCAGCCAACAAGAGTGTTGAGAAGGCAGGTTCAGAGTATGAATAACCTGTAAAGAAAAGATTTTTTTTTTTAGGGTGGGAGGCTACAAGTCAGTTAACAAAGTGCTACACATGTGTACTGAGTTTGATCTGTTTTCCTCTAAAGTAAGTTTGGGTATTTTGTACAATTCAAATTTAGTAGCCTATTTTTCATTTCGAAGATTACAACCTTCAACATACACTTTTAAGTACTTCAGCAAATATGCCTTCCTATAGCATAAGCTTAACTTGACACTTTGTAAATGAAAAGCAAGGCCATATCCTCCTTACAAATATAAACTTTTCCAGCTAATTCAATAAGAAGAAATTCATTCACAATTGAAGCTTCCAAATGAGCTCCTACTGGAAAATACACCAGGGACATTCTCGATTGGATGCAAAAAACACCCAAATTAACGAAAGGATACTTCTGTCCTAGTCCAACCATCTGTGTCAGCGAACAGATTTAGCCACCAGTGCAGATAATTTTGCCAATACTGATCTCACTAGCCACCGGAAGGCAATATCCTTATTCTTCAACCTGAAGCACTGCTATATAATAGCATATTCATATATAACTGCGGAGCGGGAAAAACTACTTCCCCCAAACCCTAATTAACTCCAATTTTTGTAGAAAAAGAACGCAACCTAAGGCAGAGGATTCACCTGCTCCGTTTCTTATGATTTTACCTATCTGCAGAGCCCTGCCGGATACCGGCGAGCTCTTCAAGCCATGCAGTCAAAACAGGGTCCGTATTCTACGGGGCCGAGCAGGGAAAAGAACCGCCGGTGAAACATTTCTACCAAATCCACCACGGTAACATTTTCATGAGGGGAGAAACTCCCACTTCCTCAGACCCACACGTCTCCTTCCTCTTTCACATTAGGCGCGTGCCGATTGCGTCACCATTTGCGCCGAGGCAGAGACAAAAAAAAAAGACCGATCTATTTGAACCCATGTGCAAAGAATTGCAGCGCTAGGAAGGGAGGGACAGATAGAATCTGTTTCGCCTTGGTTGCTGAGCAACCAAAACTTGCATTGTCGTCCCCCGCCTCGTCTGTTCCGTTCAGTGCCTTGACGGAGGGAAAGTGGCTGCTCTTTTTTTCTTCCTCGGTTTTTAATGTTTTCCTTTGCTTTATCACACTGCTTAAATAGCTCGTGGGGATACAGCAAAGGCGCGCTAAACAAATGATTGAAATAAAAAAAGGGGGGTTATATTCGATTCAGTTATTGACTCCTCGTGACTGCCTGGACTAGTAAAAACTATTCTACAGGGCTGCGTACAACATTGTGACATACACTCATCACGTTATTCCCTTTGGGGATAAACATTGGGAAATACAGAAAAACAACCAGAAATAGCAAACCAAATACATGGAAAATGAATGATAACAGAAAAGGACCTCTAAGGATGCAACCAAATGTCTCTAGTCAAATTTTGTGCAGGCTATAAGCACTTTGCACTGGCACCCTTCCTAAGGCCTCTTCTGGGAGAGCTGGCACATGATGCTTTCTTATTGTTTTAATGCTACACAAAGCAATTGGGATTTTGCTTCCCTTTCACTGAGGATTAACTGAAGCATCAGGTGCTGCCTGGAAAAGCATCACTAACTGCTCAGGTGCAGGGAGGCTAAGAGAGTATAGGCAGGTGCAAGGAATGGTGGAACCCATGTGTGGAACTTAATCATTGTCTATCCTCTGTGGTCTGCAACCTGTCCCTTAGGCTAAGATTGGACATCGCTTTAGTGCTCAAAGAGACAGAGGAGCTTGGAGGAGGGATGATAAGTATTGTCTTCCTATCCCACATCCATCTGTGCTTGTGATCCATCAGTTGGGCTAACAGTAGCAACTGGGCTACATATTTAGCAAGAACATATTGTGTGTGGAAAAAGGGGTTAAACACATCCACAGCCATCATGATCAGGAGTATAAAATTCCTTGGATTGTTTAAGAAAAATGCATGCTCAATTCTGTTTGCTTTAGTTGTCCTAGGAGATGAAAGTTTTTTTTCTGTATGAGTACTGCCCTTGTGGGAAAGCATAAGTTTTATAGCAGAATATTCATGTACAGAAAATACATTATAAGGGATAGCCAAATTGTAGCATCTAGTTAAGTACTTTCTATCAGTAAAAGAGTAAAAGATTGAAGTTAGCTAGGTTTTACCTATCTCTTTAATATATTTCTTGTAGACATTAACCCTATTTTTTCACTGTGCTCCTTCACTTTCATTACTTGACCTTCCACATCATTAGTATCATGAACATAGTGCAGGTTATTTTTTCCTACAATTTTAAAACTACATTTTGTTCCAATACAATTTCCTCAATATATATTCATAAATCTATGAGAATGGAATTATGTAATCAGAATCATATATTACTGATAATATTTAGTTCTGAGGTCAGAAATGTCAAATATAGAATTGCATATGCTAATAGCATTGCTAGCTCAGTTCTTCCATCAAATCTATTTATGCTATTTGCTCTGTATAAACAATACAGTTTTAAGCTGCTGGTTTTGTTTGATAAGGTCTAATAAAACTGGTACACTGTTCTGAATGTCTTTCCCAGCAGATGGCAGAATTGTCTCCTAACTAATGTTTGGATGTTTTGTTTGGGAGAGGCACAGAATTCATAGAAAAGCAACAACAATAAGTAAGATCTAACGTACCCTTTTTGTCTAACATGAAAACTCAAAGAACAAATTAATAGTATATTCAATTGGATTTCCTCTCTCTTTCAGAACATTTTTCTGAAATATTTTCATCTGTTAATTTTCATCTGTTTCTACATAAGCAAATAGTATTAATATTAATATTAAGTCCAGGCAGAAGAAGAACATCATGGCTTCAAAATCTAAGGCACTGGTTTGAACAAAACTCAGCAGAACTTTTTCGTGTGGCTGCTGATAAAAACAGGATTGCCAACATGATCGCCAACGTCCGATAACGGATATGGCACAAGAAGAAGAAGAAGATTAATATTAAAGGGCTATATGGTTGCAAACTCTTGAAATATAAACAGACGAGTCCTATGAAAAATCTTATCCTTCGAAACTAAATTTAAAAATTGTTTTTTTTCCTAAAAAAGTATCCAAAAAGTTTTGGATTATATTATCTCCTTCCCATCAATAAATTTTCAAGTGACCCAGAACCTTCTCTTCAGTTACTCTAATTTTCCCTTTTTTTTTGCAAAACTGTCAAAATAAGTTCATTGAAACATTTGTTCACAAATATCTTTTGCAATAGCTTTTTTAATGTTTATGAATACAAACATAAAAGACTAATACAAACTAAGGAAAATATAAAAAGTAAAGAAAAAAGCAGAAAAGTAGGAGATAGAAAAAAGAAAAGGAAAATATATAAAAGGTGACTTCCCCCTCCCTCCAGACAAGTATAAACAATTTGAAAAGTATAACTTAACACCTTCTCTAGTACTTCAATTAAAAAAAATCTTCTTCCCATATTTCATCCCACAAATTTATTTTTAAGGTGCTACTAAAATGTGCATTTTGGTGAAAATTTCAAAAAAGCACAGTCTTTGTAAACAATCTCCCTTAATAGAATGTATTATTTTATGTTATTTTATCTTTATGTCCAAACAGATATAGATTTTATCTAATATATTTTAATTATTATTGATAAATTGCATTGTGAAATAAAGGGAACTATGAATTTTGAATTTTGCAGTCAAAAGCTTCCAGTCACTGCAAAATAAGATACGTTGATATTTAAATAAGAATTAACAAAATACTTAGAAAGTGATACTGAGATGGAGAATTAAATTAAGGGGGACATCCAAATATGAAAATGTACCAATAACTTAACATTTATACTGGTTGTATACATGTTCAAATCATGATACTTGAAAAAAGTATATCCTTGGAAAATTGGGAGTCATAGACTAGCTGAAGTTCAAGAGCCAGTTTGGTGTAGCGGTTAAGGAACCAGACTAGAAACCAGGAGATCCTGAGTTCTAGGCCCACTTTAGGCACAAAGACACCTGGATAACCTTGGGCCAGTCACTCTCTCTCAATCCTAGGTAATAGGCAATAGTAAACCACTTCTAAAAATCCTTGCCAAGAAAACTGCAGGGACTTTTCCAGGTAGTTGACAGGAGTCAATACTGACTTAAAAGCATGCCAACATATACATGAGTGTGAAAACACACACATACCTAGACCAGACAAGGTTGAGGTCACCCCAAAGTTAAATAATGCTCCAGACTGGACTAATTTGGAAGAAAGAATTTGAAAACCCAATTCTAGCAAGCTATTGGCCTTAGTTTTTTTTAAAAAAAAATTTAATATGTTTCTTACAGACTTAACATGGTGTAAACTGATGACAAATTTCTTTTTCATATCTACTGAATTTTCAAAGAATGTTAAAAAGGATTGGTTATGTATTAATCTGTGCTGGTGGTACAAACATTTAAAGGTATGTTAATATATGAAATTTAGTCATATTATACCTCCTGGTTTTTCCATATTCTTAATAGCCTATGACTGGCCTATGAGGTTTTTATAAGAGAGATTAGATTTAAAGATATTCAGGTTAAAATATAGCTCCAAATTTGTAATGTATTAATTATGAAAACATTTGGACCTATCATGCTTGGAGAGGAAAAAAAAGTGTTACATATTCTTGGGAAAGTAATTGTGCAACAAAAACCAAAGGTTGGCTTGGTGAAATGTGTGCACTGTCAACCTTTGAACTGGTTCTTTATGGACAAAATGGATGTATTACTTTTTGGTCATAGACAATATTAGCACTTTTTTCCTTTTTTTACATACTTTGTTTTATATTTGTTGTTGTATTGAAGCAATCCTTTTTAAATGAAAATTAATTTGGTGAAACAATTTAAAATTGACCATAATACTATTAAATATAATTTAAATTTAAATAGATATTTTCTAAGATGCTCAGAATAGTACAGTAATGCAGTATTTGAGATCCAAAGAGGAGATTTGAAAAGAGACAATCGTGAGGTAAAATTTATTTAGAACTGAAGATAGTTCAGATTCACAATGAAAGAAGTTCAGTTAAAATATATAGAATAAATATATATTGAAAATGAGAAGAAAAACGTACCAGGTAAAATAACATGATCAAAAAGAACAGTGTTAAAGAAACTGGTAGAAGCAAGAAGGCATCTTTCAATTTCAAAAAAGTCTAATTTCATTTTTTTTCATTTGTACTCATTCTTGGACAATTCCTGTTCATCTTTGTTTAGCCTATATACTTTCCTGTTTAAAAGCCATGTTAAAATTTCTATTTAAAAACATTGCATACAGCAATATTTTCAAATGATGATCCAAAGGCTGTGTTTAAACGGTCTTCTTTATTTTATAAGAAACAACTCGAATAAGACTCTAAAAATCTCGGTTGTCATTGCAACTATAATACTATTCTTCAAAGCACCTGAAGGCAGGACAAGAAGCAACAGATGGAAACTAATCAAGGAGAGAACTAATCTAGAAGTAAGGAAAATATCCTTGCAGTTAGAACAATTAATCAGATAGAACAATTGCTTTTAGAAGTTGTGGGTGCTCCATCACTGGAGATTTTAAAGAAGAAATTGGACAACCACTTGTCTGAAATGATATAGGGTTTCCTGCTTGAGCAGGGGGTTGGACTAGAAGACCTCCAAAGTCCCTTCTGTGGGAAGTCAGCCCCCCAGAGAAGGAAATATTACAAGGGCAGAAAAATATATTTCCTCAAAGGATCTTAAAGAGGCAGAAAAGCATGCCCAGTTTTTTTTCTTAATATCTCCAAGTCTCCCTCCCGCAAGCAGAAACCAGCTCTGTAGAAATGCAGATGTAAACCATTTAGGAAGGTTGAAGCTAGAAGATTAAAAAGACAAAGACACCTAAAATCTACATACCCACCCAAACTCTAAGACAGGACATAATAGGATTAACCCACAGATGCCAAAGGGCATACCCTGACTCAGGTCAAAATACATGACACAGGAAATACAAAGCCTCAAACAGGAACAGGAAACAACCTCAAGAGCTCCAGAGGGTATAAAAACCCACTCCCTACATGTGCTTTCTTTTTTCTTCCAGAGCCATCTTCCTGTCTGGCTCTCCTCTTCAATAAACTGCAACCTTCTTTCTAACGCAGTCACCATGTTGTTTATTCCCGGCTTGGACTGAACCGTGATGAAGACTTTTCCTTCAACACTTCCAACTCTGTTATTGTGTTATCTGTTCATTGAACATCATACATTATAGAAAAACATGATGACTGTTCCTTTTGTTTGTTTAGCCACTAAAATAAAAGTATGCCACCAATCTATTTTTCAAATCAGGAGAGCATAGAAAGCATAGAAAATCAAAATCCACCAAATGTCTCCCTCTATATGATACAAATTGATAAGATACTTACAGAAATATATACATTCAGAAACACGTATAACACATACACAATAAGCAACTGAATTACATTAATTTTCTTTGTTTAATATAAAAATAACAATGTTACATGCAATTAAATTCTAACAACAAATCTGCCAGCCTTACATATTTTCAATTAAACAAATCATTGATTTTAGTGGAGCTTACTCATTTCTAGTTTCATTATAATATTGACAGGCAGGATTCCATCTTGAAATATATTGACATTTATTCAGTCAGTTTCCTGGATCTGCTGGATTTATTTATTTTACTTTTTGTTTTGAGGTTGCCTAAAGTTTTCCTCTATGTGGTTTGAGTTATGTTACAAAATATAGAGCACAGAACACTGTGACCCTGACCGCAAGATAATGACACAACCAATTGATCAAGGGATGGCAGAATTCCAGTTCCTGAAATCCCATGAGCTGTTTGAATTTGGAGCAATTGCAATTGGTTAAAAATATTTAGATTGAACATAGAATCATAATAAGTACAGGTAGTCCTCGCTTAACCACCTATTCAGAGACTGTTGGAAGTTATGATTCCGCTGCTGCCTACCTGTTGCCCTAGCTGACCTTCAATATTTTCTTCCTCCCACTGCTGACAAGGCCTGCTTCATAGAGGCAGCTGCTGACCCTTAGTGAGATTGTGGGAAGACTCCGCAAGCCTTGCAAAGCCTATGTGCAGTCTACATAATGGGCTGGTGGGGGCAGCAGAGGTAGGCGGGGATAGAGTGCAGGGCAGCCAAAAGGCTAGAGATGGGGGGGGGGAGAAACAGACAGATGGGGGGATTAAAACCTGGAAGCACTCTGGCACCAGTGCAGCTCACAAAGTAGTAGTATTATATGCCCTATATAGCCAGTGCTATTAATTACCCACTGCATCAGTTGAAGCTTCCAAATGCTCATCAAAGGCAGCCCCATGTATACCATATTGCATTAGTCCAGATGGGAAGACACAGCCATGAGCCGGGCCTCCTGGTCCAGGAATGGGCTCAACTGATGCAGAATTCAAAGCTGTGCAAAAGGGTCTTGTAGCTAAGATTGTCACCTGCTCTTCACTTTAAGAATTTTCTCCATTAATATATGAATCCTACTCCAATATTTCTTTGCCTTATCACATGTCCACCATAAATGATAAAAAGTCCCTTCTTTACATTTACATTTCCAACATTCATTTGAAATACCTTTATACATTCTAGATAACTTATCTGGTGTTAAATACCAGCGATACCTCATTTTGTAGAAATTTTCTTTTAGGTTATAATTTAATGTGAATTTTAAGCCTTTTATCCACATATTCTCCCATTGTTCAAACATTACATTATACCCAAAATTCCTTGCCCACTGGGTCATACAATGTTTTACATGTTCATTTTCCAAACTCAATTTTAATAACGTTTTATAGACCTTGGCAATTATATGGTCATCACTACCACATAGTAGGATTTCCAATTCATTTTTAGTGAACTCAAAACCATGGCCTTTTTTGTCTAGTTTAAATCTTTCCTTCATTTGTTGCTATGTAAACCAGTGACAAGAATGACTTTCTAATTCTAATTCTTCCCTAGACTTGAGGATGGAGTCTCCAGAATTGAAAGTTACTATTTTACCATACGTCCACCATTCCGGCTTCGCCACCATTTCATTTCTAAAAAAAGCTTCTTGGAGGGGACACCCATAGGGGCAGTTTCGTAAAAAAACCTTGTTTTATATTTATTCCAAACTCTTAATATGACGTGTCTAATAAAATGATTATTAAAACCAACATTTACTTTAACTTTATCGTACCATAAATACCCATGCCATCCAAAACTTAATTCATGGCCTTCCAAATCAAGCAGTCTTTTATTCTGGAGGTTCACCCACTCTTTTAACCAAACCAAACAGGATGCATCAAAATACAATTTCAAATCTGGTAAACCCAGACCCACTCTTTCCTTGGCATCTTGCAATAACTTATATTTGATTCTTGGTTTCTTTCCTTGCCATATGAATTTACCTCTCCAAAACAGAGAATTCCTCTGCCACTGTTTAAATGGAATGTCCATTGCAAGTATTGGTATTGTCTGGAACAGAAATAGCATCTTTGGTAAAACATTCATTTTAATTACTGAAATTCTGCCCTTTTTTATATCATTCCAAAGAGGTACACAATTATTTTGAAACAATTTTGTGGTTGTATTTATCAGCATAACCCCCAAATATTTCATCTTTTTCTCAACCTTGAAACCAGATCTTTTACTCAATATATCACAATCCTGGGAAGACATATTCTTGATCAACATTTTTGTTTTCTGTTTATTTATTTTAAAACCTGCTAGAACCCCAAACTCTGCTTCTCTATTTTGGAGAGGTAATAGGATCATTCTGGAAGTTTGTACTATTAATGTTGAGAAATTTTATTGTACCATATCCTTATAATATACATAGCTTTTTTAAAATGCATTTTAGAATTGTTAGCATGGGGAAATTAGAGATTTAGTGTTCTTGCCATTCTATTCTCTGTAACTATCTGAATGGACAATAAATATTGCTACATGTGTTTTGGGTTGGTCATTACATTGCTCCTAGCTCATATACATGTAAGATATTAATATTATTCAATCTTCTTTCTAAATTAATTAATTGAATTCTGTTATTGAAACAATGTAAGATCTTTAAATATAGTAGTTGTCCTGTTTCTGCATGCTACTTCTTCAAATGTATGATAGATTTCAAAGATTTATATTAGCTTGAAATAAAAATGATTTCTTTCCTGCTTCTTTGCCCTTTTGGAACTTTTTCCTGAGATAGAAAAATAATATACAGTAAATATATTTTCTCAAGAGGAGCTATATACAACATAGGCTTCAAATCTAATTAAAGCATGTATTCTATTTGTTTTGTTTAGCAATTGCTTATCTTTCAAGTGAACAGGTTACTCTGACACTGAAAAAAGATAATAACATTGTACAAGATATTCTTCTGATTAATCAGTAAAAATGTTTGTTGTTTGTTGCACAGTAGCTACATCCATATATTACTTACTGTCAGAAGTGGGAAGAATTCTGATTTAATATGAATTTCCCAGATATAGTGGAACAAAGTTCAGGGAAGAGCAACTAAAATGATCAAAGGCCTGGAGACTAAAACATACGAAGAAAGGCTGCGGGACTTGGGTTTGGCTAGTCTAAAGAAAAGAAGAAACAGGGGCGACATGATAGCAGTATTCCAGTATTTGAGGGGCTGTCACAAAGGAGAGGGGGTCAAACTATTCTCCAAAGCACCAGAGGGCAAGACAAGAAACAATGGTTGGAAACTGACCAAAGAGAGAAGCAACCTGGAATTAAGGAGAAACTTCCTAACAGTGAGGACAAGTAGAACAGCTTGCCTTCAGAAATCGTGAGCACTCCATCACTGGAGGTTTTTAAGAAGAGACTAGACAGTCACTTGTCTGAAATGGTATAGGTTCTCCTGCTTGAGCAGGGGGCTGAAGACCTCCAAGGTCCTATTCTATTCTATTCTATTCTATTCTATTCTATTCTACTCTACTCTACTCTACTCTACTCTACTCTACTCTACTCTACTCTACTCTACTCTACTCTACTCTACTCTACTCTACTCTACTCTACTCTATTCTATTCTACTCTATTCTATTCTATTCTATTCTATTCTATTCTATTCTATTCTATTCTATTCTATTCTATTCTATTCTCCCTTTCCATTATTTGTTTACCATGATGGGTGAATCCAGGATGTCAGGCAAGGCTCTTTAATTTAAGTTAAATGCCAAAGAAATTTAGAACCATTACAAAGAAATAGTTCATTGTACAATACACTGGCCCTTTTCACATATATGGTAGGAGAATATGCTGATTTCATACAGGCATTGTCCCCTTGTACTGTCTTAACATTTGAAAGTAATGCAGAAACCTGACTCAACTCAGCTCCCACTCCAGACAAAATGCTATGAAGGCTCTTTCACAGCATTTTCTCCAGAGCTGCATGGTTGATGGTTTCCCAGTGATGGAAACTCCTGCCCTGTCTAATCATCCCTATCTGAATCTTTCCACTTCTCCTTTAATCAAAAGGTGCGGGGTTACAGCCAGCTCCCCCAATGAATGGAGCCCAAATTCCCCACTTTTGTAATATTTTTTGGAGGTTGGGGCTCTGAAGAAGTTTATGATTCTGCGAGGCTCAAGGCACTGTTTTATCCCTTAGAATTCCTGAACACCTTCCAAAGCAGCCCATATCCCTACTTATTTTTGACAAGGGGCCACCATCCAAAGCTAAGTAATCTTAACTGATATAATTTGTGCACCCCTAATTCAATGTGTGTGTAGACATAAGAGAACATAAAAAAACAAGGAGGGAGAATATCTGCACATGTACATATATGTTTCAGTCCCATTTCTCTATTTCCACCTAAGACTGGTATCCATGTTAAAAATAGTACAAAACTTCTAAATTTTTAATTTTAATAATCTCATTCAATTTTTAATGTAGCAGGATCGTGGAAGAGTGCAGCTTTTGTCCATTTTTCAAATGTACTATTATGTAATCTTCCACAGCACGATTTGCCACTGTTGTATGCTTTGGAGTTTTGAAACAGGTCCTGCCAAGCACACAAGCCAAGGTAACCCAAGATTTCATGGTCAGCCAAAGAAAACTGTCTGTCAGTCAATTTATATATCATTATACCGGTAGAGAATTTGTACACATTTTTATGGCTGAGGCCAAAACTCTTCTTGAAATATGATTTTGGAGGGTGTCAGAGTTCTGCCACTTCAAAATATGTATCAGTGCAGCCCTGCCAGTTCCTACTGGAAATACCTTTTTTGATTTTGGCTGGCTGAGGAATTCTAGGAGTTGAAGTCTACAAGTCTTAAAGTTGCCAAGGTTGGGGACCCCTGCTTTAGAGATCTCAGAACAACAACTCTGACGCTTGGTCTGAGAGAGAATGACTGGTTCATAGCCATTCTGAAACCTTTTTGGTTGAGTGGAGACCTGTATATCACTTTCCTTGTCCATATTCAGCACTTCAGCAACAACAATATACCTGGTGAAATACCAATGAGAATGTGGAATTGTAGTTCACACCTAGTCTACTAAAAGATATTTGTGAAAATTGATGATCCATGCTAAAGAGACTATCCTTCCTTCTGAAGTATCCTCAAATTTATGACATTTAGCAGAACAGAAAAGAGCTCACTGAGCCATTCTAGAATTGTGCAAAATGTAAATATAGATGTTTTAAACTCTATGTTCAGCCAATATAAATATACAGTTTGCTCCTTTACAGTTTATTTTAGGTTATAAAAGTGGTCAGATAGTCACTTGATTCATTAAACATTACTCTGAAAAGAACTCAACAATCTTGAGACACTTCCCATATTTCCCCCCTCCCCTTTTTTTCAGCCTGATCCAATCACAGTCAATGTTGTTTTTCCCACAACACATATTTAGGGAGTTCTTTGGCACTGACCTTTCTTTATTCTAGTTACCTGTAGATGAGCTGCCCAGGAAGAAGGCAGTGGTGAGTATATAGAAATTAGAGATGCTGTTAAAACAAAAGCAGAAAATATAGCACCATTTCCCAAAAAAATACAAGGGGAGAAATCGAAATTGTAAGGAAAATAGGTAAGAAAACAGAAAAGATAATATGTGAATGATATACTCTTCAAGAGTTATCTGAATTTTATTTTGAAGTACACAACAGGCACTGCCAAGCACTGAAAAGTTTCTTGGATTGAACCAGTTCAGGAGTAATGCTTGGGTAACAGTACTGTATATCTGGTTATTCAGCTGTTCCTCTTGCAAAGGAATGCAAAGGAACTTCCATCACAACAAAGAGTAGCATGTCAGAGATGAAATGGAAGCCTTTCTTGTTTAGAATATTAATTTTTTAGAATAGAGGGTTAGACTAGTGCCAGAATAAAGTATTTGGCATTGTGCTAAATTGGACTCTAATTGCTGCCAAGAAAATTCTTCCAGATGACATTCAACTGTAATTTGAAGCCAGCGTAGATATACTGTTTGACTAATGTCAGTGGGCAAAAAATCCCAGTGAAATACTTCCTCTGGGGATTGTAAAGGATAACATCTCAAAGCCCAAAATAAGAATGTGGCTTGTGGCTTAATGTCCTGTGTTGGTGTAAACCAGCAGCTTTTCCCCCCAACATCAGCACCAATGCCCATAGATTTATCATTCATAACAAAGGTTAAATGTTCTTCCAGTAACAACAAGCCAGCTCTTTAGAGCTGAAAATCAATACCTCTTTTCTCACTTTAGTGAAGCCTGTCAAGCAGTGATTCCATTCATGCCATATTAAGATGCAAAATAATTCCCATCCTCCATTTATAACTTTTATAACTCCTATGTTTAACTTAACACATAAAACTTTTAGCGGATGAAGACGTTTCTCAATTCTGCCTGTCAATAATAATGTGAGACCATATAATTTAAGGGTTACTCTCTAGCAAAACTAATATTATATGTTTGATTTGACAGAGTTGTAATTATTTTGTTTATTTTCTTTGCAGAATCTAACCAAGACTGCAGTTTCAGCAGTGATGGGGAGCTTCTCAAGTGGGCCTTTAGTTCTGCTCTGTTTACTGATTGCAGGATCTGCTAAGAGTAACAAACATAAATTATTAACTTATTGTAATGTTATTAAATGTATATATTAATGTGATATGTTACAAATTAATTATTTGTAAAATAGTTACACTCACTCTTGTTCCACTAATTAAAGCTTATTAGAATTCAGTGTTTATCTGGGTTCCTAGATCAGGGTAAGCCCTGGTTTGTTTAACCGTGGTTTAAGTAAGCCACAATTGGCTAAATTCACACATCCTGCAATACCCAGTGCTGGCTGGGGGATTCCACACATCTTAAAGTTGTCAAGGTTGAGAAACAATGATGTATATGTAGTCCTCTTTACAATTTTAATGGAGGCTGCCCATCAAGATCATAAGTCATGACGGTCATAAAATGGGTTAGTCTTCCCAGACTCTTATTTTATAACCCTTTTTCACTTGTTATGTGACTATAGCTGTTGTAAAGTGGCTGCCACAGTCGTTAAGTGAATATGTGGTTGTTAAACAAGCCAATGGTTCACTGTGGGTGCAATTTTGCCAAACACTGGAAGTGTGGGGCACTGCAAATGGCTGTAAATACGGCCATGTTGTCACCCATCTGAAATTCAGTCATGTGACCATGCGATAGGGAGACTGTTGAGATTTAGATTCTGGGTCATAAGTAGCCCTAAGATAGGTTCACTGTAATTTTAAATGGTCGCTAAGTGACCAGGCATAAATGGAGGACTAACTGTAGTCCATATAGAGTGTAGATGGATTAGTTCTCTAATTTAATATAAAATAATTTCATATGTATTTTATCTTTCCTGCAGAATATTCAACTGAAGAAAAATTGAAGTATAAATTTTGCAAACATTATGTGGAGATTGGACACTTTACAGGAGGCCTGAAGCCTATGACATTCTGGCGAGCGGACTGTCCTGATCAAGGTTAATAGTTTCAATAGAATTATTCTTGTAGGGCCTCTGGAAAAGACATGGGTAGCTATTTAGCATCATTTTAAAAAGGAAATGTGAATTAAGGATTATTGCTTATAATTTAAATAAAAATGCAACACATTTATAGTGAGGAATACTATAATGCATGTGTTTCCTCAGTTCATTGTTTAGGTGTTAATTGTCTACTGTGAAGAAGAAAATGTCCTCCCAAGAAAGATAAAACGCATTCATAAGCTACATGTGCTTTTAATTATATCCAGAATATTAATATGTTGAAAGTCCTTTGAAAAGGGAATAATTTTCTAGGGAGCACAAAATCTGCCTGGCTCAAATACTTTAAAAGCCTTGAATTATGCATTAATTCCAAGAGAGTTAATGAAACCCAGATGAGATTAGCAAACCTGCAATATGAAGGGTAGTAGAGCTCTTGGGATTGTGATGACAATCTTTTTTTTTCCAGATTATTTTCCTCTTGGAGACATAGCTGTACAAAGTAGACGTACTCCTCATAATAGGGCTATAATAGTGAAGGATGAGAATAATGGCCTCCTTGGACATCCTAAAGGTTTGAGGTACTTAAATGTAGAAGATATAATATACTGAACTTTAATATTGTGTTTAGTAATCCTAAAAACATAATAACTTTTATGCCTGCCTGAAAAGGATAGACCAAAAAGCTTTGGCAAAAAGGCTTTAGGTGTTGCCTGAAAATCTTCCCTGAGGATTCAGAGATATGAAGAATACTGTTGGAGATGGTGCCCAATGAAGTCTCCACAGTCTTCTTTTTCCAGGCTAAATATGGCTAGTTTCTGCATAAGATTTCATTTGGAGACCTCCTACTGCCCAAATTGAATAAGTCATTGGACTAATTGGAAATGTTATGTTATGTTATGTTATGTCAAATATATTTATATTAAAGAATTATTTCTTTTGTCAATGCAGATAACTGCTTTTCTAAAGCAATGGCATGGGCCAGAAACAATACACATACACATAAATATGACTTGCACCAGGCATACATTGTACTTTTCACTTCTTGTATGTAAATGTTGGATTTGCACCCTATTCATTACAGTGAACAATTCTAAAAAAATGATAGAAGGATGTGACCTTGACTTTTCATTTGTAATGGATTTCATATCTTGAATTTTCAGAGAAATTTGGAGAAATTCAGGCAATAACAATTTTAGAGTTTTTGAGATGGATTGTGAACGTGGGTTTAAAGCCTTAGGAAATGTAGTTGTTAAAGGCTCCAGCCAGCTTCCTGATCGGCATAGCTACAGGTGAGTCTGGATGTCAAATTTCCTTTTTTTAGTGGTTGTTTTTTTAATTAAAATATTTTAATGATGATGAGATGTTATCCATTGAGTCACTTTGTTAAGGTCCAACTTTCACAACCATAGATAGCTACGGTGAACACAATAGTGGACTAACCTATAATTGGTTTTAACGATACCATTAAAATAATATAACAAGACTTCAATAAAGGATTGGAGAACATAATAAAGTTAACTCAGAAGATCAAACTCAAAGATCAAAAAACTCAAAGATCAAACCACAATGATAGCAAACACTATAAAAAATGTGTATCTAGTCTCCAAACTAGATTAGAAAAAAAATGTGTAGATATAAAAAAATACATTAGAAATATAGTATAAAATACTGGAGTAAAAGTAAAAAATAAATGGTGAACATTTTGAAAAAGAAGCTGGAAATTTGTTATTATTGTTTTTTATTATTCTTACATCTAATTTTTCCTCCAAGAAATTCAAAATGGCTGCACAATTCCCTATTTTACCCATATTTATTTTACCTACTCCTGTAAGATAGATTATGATGACAGATAACTCATGAAAGTGAGATTCACATATAATGCTAACCTACACATATAATGTAAACCAAACCACAACTGGCTGGATGTGCTTAATATGCTGAGTCAAACTACTATAGTTCGTAACATGAATTATAGTAGCTTGACTCATACAGCACATTTTGCTCCTAAGACCAGGGACATTTGCAGGGAGAGGTTAACTCAACATTTTCACTTCACAAATCTACCAGGTCTGTAGGCAAATCTTATTTCCTACACATATTTCTAATGAAGTCAAAGAACATCCTTGTTGCAGCAATCACTATCATCTTTAGGAAGGAAGGGGCAGGCTCCTAAATTAGAGTTATCATGAATCATTTGATATGTGTTCTGTTTCAAAACATGAGTATCTCAGCTTTGTTCAAGATTCTAGCCTTCTTGGTAGTAGAAAGGTTCCTAGTGAAAAATCAATCAGTTACAGAAACTGGACCAACAATAAGAGATCCGTGGAATGAAAAACAGTAGCACTCTGCGCCCTCATGAATTTAGGCTGGAATCCTAGGGTCAGCTAGGATGGAAATCTTTTCAGAATAAGTTTGAGATAGCAGGCTTCTCCACTTTCATATGTGCAGTACAGCCTTGTATGTCAGGAAGTGCTAAGCTTACCTTATATATCCAAATACTTCTTGGTACAGCAAAGATACAAAAATATAATCCATCCAGGATTACTAAAAGTCTGAAATTAGGCACAAAGTTGCTTCACATATTCTGAAACATTCTTCTCTGGAATAGTTTCCATATACTCAGAAGCTACATATTTCCACTCATCTGTAGGCTAAATGTTATGATTCTAACTTATGCCCTTATTTTTTAGTGTTTGTGGCCATCATCCATAATTCAGAACCATTATATATGTTTGTTAACTTAATAACTTAGAACAATAATTTAGTTTAAACTAATAGTAACTACAAGTTAGAATGAATTCTGAATTCATATTTAAGCACAACATGTAAAACATATTACAATTATGAATAAAATGAACTTAAAAAGTGCATTGTAAACTGATCAATTTCTAGATGTGTCAATGAAACTATATTAGTAAGAGGAAAACTTCATCCTATCTGGGAAGAGATTGGCAATGTAAACCGTACAAATATTGGAGCTTGGGGAGTTGCAAGGGATCCTGATGTAGCACCAGGTAAATCTATTCAGTACTTTTATTCAAATTAAGAAAAGGAAGATTATGGAGAAGTGGATCCTATATTTTGATAGACAAAGATGTTATGTACATTAGCTGCTTAAATCCTGTTTGACTGATGTCAGGTAACTTTGTTTTATACCCTGAAAATGCAATGGAACTGAGAAGGTGTAATGTTTCTGTATTTAAAATATTTTTTCTGCTTTATTTTGTGTGTAAAGATAACTATCTGCCCTTTTTTTGCTTTAGTTAGTTTATCTATGATTTCTTCTCCCTCATTATGTATATAAGCATATAGTATTTAGGAGCTTCAATAGTGAGCAGCATATACTGTAAATTTAATAAATAAATAAAAACTATTCTAATCTACATATAAACAGATATCTGTTTATAACTACCTATAAAGACAAATACATATACATGTGAATGCTGGGAAGATATTGAGAGTACACAGAGTGAATCTATTTGGCTAATTTGGAACTTGTACCAGACATAACCATTGAAGAGCTATAAAAGAGATAGTAAATTATGACAAAGGAACAGAATTTACTTTTGTAAAATATTTTCAATAATGGAAAAAGAAATTAAAAAATAAAAATGACAAAATGCTTTTATGGAGAAACACACATCTTTCACGTCAGTTTAGAAAATCAGTGTAGAATGCTCAGATGTCAGGACAAAACTCAGACTGACTGGCAAGATAACAATTATAATAACAAGCATCAGGACAAGGCCTTGGTGTTAATAGCATGGCTCATTATTATTATGGTTCATCGCACAATCAGTCATCAGATTCAATATGCCATTTTTATCCACCTATTGAGTCCTTTCCAAGGAGTTGGGATGGGCAGATGTTGATGTTTTGTGGTGTTAAGAGGTATCGTTTCAGGATGTAAGCTGTCCCAAGTAAAGCTGCCTTTTGCGATTGAGTGATGGTGAATTTGTCAATGCTGATGGTATTCAAGTGGTGCTCCAGTTATTATTATTATGATTTGTCACACAGTCAGTCTGATGTTCAGACTGGATATGGCATTTTTATCTACCTGTTGCAATTTAAATATCACACTAAGGAACTTTCTACACACATGGAGATGGCAATCTTCTTTATCCATCATTATAATACTCGAGGAGGCTTGGAAACTGAGGCAATTAACCTCTGCCCCAGAAGACATGCTTTGATGGCAGTTTTGCAGTGTTTCTTCTGGAGTTGCAGAGTAGGTGGCTTCTCAGTAAGTGGCCTCTGCTTCTTTCTTCTTGGGCCTGAGGAATATTTGGTAGATGGCTTTGCAGTCATGTCCCCTATCCCCAAAAATCATTTCCCTCCCTGCAAAATACAGAGAGAAGACAAGAATAGAAGGCTATTATTTCCTGCTTCTTCACTGCATAGATAGAAAGATAGCCCTTCTTTCCTCATTTATCAAATTGCTCCAGAGAGCAATCATGAAAATAGACATTTGCTCAGTGGTGCAAAACTAGCACAGAATCTAAAGGGATGAAGCTGGTAGTTATATGGGAATACCCTAAGTTTTAGTGGATAAGCTATGGTTTTAATTCATGATTGTTGAATAAACCATATTTGGCTGGTTTCACACAATATCCTAACACATAATTTACAAACCACAAAGTCTGGGTTTACCTAGGGTGGTAAGTGAAAACCAAAGTAACAGTCATTGTTAGCAAAACCCAGTCATTGTGTCATCAACAGCATTGGTTTACTAATAGTATAGAGAGCTAAAGTTTGCCATTTCATTTTGGAATATTGCCATTTTACTAATAAGCATCCATAGAGAAAAGAATTGTGGCTATCTTCGAAAATATATAGTGCAATTCCAATCCATGGGATAATTTTGGCTTGAAGATTACAAAGGGAAACATGACCAATAGTAGTTCAGCTTTGCAACAGAAATAAAGGACATATTTATTAATTAATTTTTTATGCTGCTTATCTCACTGATAGTGATTTTGGGCAGCTTACAATGTGGTAAAAAGGGAAAATATTCAAGACAATTAAAATTAGAGGAATTAAATAGAAAAGCTAAAAACTAAGATGATTGGGGGGAGGGAATGGGGGGGTGTTCTCTACCAGCTACCCCCAATGTAGCAGGCCCCCAATATACAAATGATGAGGTTGGAATGAGCTGCAATCAGCTCTATGATGTTCATTCCTAGCAAAATAGTGCTATACTATATTCCAGTTGATTTAAATCTTTTATGTTTCTATAATATCACATTTTTTCCTTATGTGCCTTGTGCCTAATATAAAAATTAGTAATGAAAACTAGTTATCACATTCTAATTAAGGATGTTTACACACTAGGACTCTGCACCAGTTTGAAGGCACCTGTGGATGTTTATGTTCTCATAATGTTAGCACTGAAGCACTGAACTGCTTTATTTCCACTCAGCTATCGTTGGGATCACAGATTTAACTTTTTTTAAAAAAAATTTCTTTATCTTTATTTCTCCATTGAAAGTTCTTGAACCTCTTTGGGGCCTTTAGGGAATGATGACTCTGTAGATCAGGCATGTCAAACTCACGACATCATGTGACGTCACGTGACATATCGCGACTTTTTTCACATTGCTGGCAATGGGGTGGGCGTGGTTTTGGCGTGATGCATCCGGCCAGTGTAGATGAAACAAGAAGGGTGTGAAATTGACAGGTTTTAGTGGTTTTTGTTTTCCCTTTTGGCTGGCCATGAGAGAATATTTGTCCTTATATCCAGCAGTTCATCAGCAGAAGTAAAGACAGTTGTGAATCCCATTAAACTGCTTCTAAAAGTTTGAGAAGTGAAAAAGGAGACAATGTGGAAATAGCCACAGTCTGTGCTTAAATCTGAGAGCTCAGAAGTAATTACTGCACCTACTTATATTAGCTAAGCTTCTTTGTCCCAAATTCTAATACTTCACATTATTACAAGAGAAATATGCAGATTCTAAAAAGAATTGTTATCCTCTGCTTTTAGTAAAACATATTAAATCATTTTTACATCAATTACAAATGTAATTCTTATACTACAGTCCTAAAAAGATATAATTAACCAATTATTGTGTTTAGATGGCATACATGTGTGGACTTTTATATTTGGGAACAATCGCAATATTCATGCTAAAAGTGTCTACACTTTCAATCAGAATAAAGTGATGAGCGATAAATATACAGCTATCCATTTGATGAAAAAGAATGACAATGGTAAGTTTGCAAGGGAGACCATTGGGTTCTACAACAACATTTGAATTGTGTGTTTATTCTTTCAGGCATAATCCTAAATAAATGTGTTACAGGGAAGAGTTTAGCTTAAGAATATTTTATTTGTGCTCAAATAACACTAAGAAGAGAGAAGTGGAAAGGTAACAAATGACAGGTCCTTGGTGCTCTCTGAGCTTGGTTGGTTTTTTTTGTAGACGTTTCATTATCCAACTAGGAAATATCATCAGTGCTAGTCAGTCACTAGCATTGATGATGTTACCTACTTTGGGTAATGAAATGTCTGCAAGAAAACAACCAAGCGCAGAGAGCACTATGGATCCCCTCATTTTAACCCTGAACTACAAATATTCTCTTTTAAAAATAAAAAAAACAACCAAGTGATATGATGTCCAGATCCAAGCCAGATATTCATAACTGACATTACTCTTAAATGGGCAGCAGATTAGGCTATTTGGTTTTATCAATAGAAAAAATATATAAGAATTAATATACTTGACAGACATAAGACAATATTATGACAAGACAAAAAGTTTTAGAGCTTGTACAGTATTATAATGGAGTCTTACTAAATCCTGTGAATATTTAATTTGTAGATAAGATACTAAATATTGGAACAATAGCATAAATTAATGCCATTAAAATATTTTTGATACCACAATCAAAAGACAATTGACATAAAACATAATAGGAAAGATTTGGATCTGCCACCTAAAATCTACATAAAGCAAAATTAAGAATGAAAGGGAGACTAAATCTGTAATGGCTACCACCAAGTGCAATATTTATTAATAATAAAAGAAGTACCAGACAGAACTACCATTTTATTCTAGGTGTTTTCAAGAAACATGGATTTTAATTCCCAAAATTTTCAGAAATGGCCATGCTATCTGGGAATTCTGGGAGTTTGCCCATACTTTTAGAGTGCACCCAAGTTTGAGAATCCTAAGGTATAATGGTGACAATTATTGGAATAAAATAATATTTGGATCTTTATCTGGGTACTAGTGCTTTTTATTTTCAAAAGAGGGTACTACATATTAATCATAAAAATATTTATTAAGAAATTCAACATTTGAAATATTAAGGAAATTTTTAAGCAATAGCAAAATTAAAATACATTTTGAATCAAGATAATTTGATTAAAGATTTGGGAAGAAAGATCTCTGAAGAAATCTGGAGGTAGATCTGAGAAAGAGTAATCTTATAGACAACCTAAAATAGAATGTGCAATCAAATGCTATTAAATCAGCAAAAGTTAGAATCTGCACCATTCAAAAAGCTAAGGAAAGGATGTGAGTTCATTTCTGGAAGCAGACTTATGAAGAATTAAATGCCCTTCCCAAGGCATGCACTCTGTGTCTTGGGAGTGAGCCAGGAGTTCCTTTACTCTCTGTCAGATAAATGAAGCTCTGAAAGTAGAATTACATTTAAGAGAGGGGCTAGTCTTGAAGTTCAATCCAAGATGGGGCATCCCTAAAGTTATCCTCTTCATATGAGTTTTGAATTCTTATTTTTTATTTTTTTCTATTCTGATAAATGTTGATAAATGTTTTATCAAAACATATCAAGATATCCGTATCAAGAGGTACAGCATATTTCTCTCCTCATTAAACAAACTCTCTATATGTTTCTAATTAAATGTCAAAGTTCTATTCTGGAAGCCTTGGCATCAATATATAGTAAATGAGGTTTTCTTGTCTTTGCTCTGATTTAAATCAACCAGTAAAGCCTCTTTCTATAATAGTCACAGTTCTAAAAAAAAACATTAATATAAGATTATTAGATTTTATCCCTAGTCATGCTGAACTTGTCTAGCTTGTAGCAGGGATGCTTTCCATTAGTATTTTCTTTTAATAATGCCAGTTCATAATGGGTTTTTTGGGTTGGAATCAGAAGCATCCATAGAAGAAGGGAAACAAGAAGTCAAGAAGGTGAGTGTAACTGTGCAAAACCCCACTCTTATCTGCCTAAGGTGCACACTAAAAGAGTGAGTGGGTGGGTGGGAGTTTGATTGCATGGTTGCAAGGACAGTCCTGACTTTTGATCATCACTTGGTAGATACTTCTGATTGTAATAATGCTATTAAATTGTCACAAGAATCTAAAGATCTGACTTCAAATATTTATTTCAGTATGTGCTGCCTTGGAATCTACACAAACAACAGGAAGCCCTCTTATCACTCTTATTCCTGCATCCACTGTGAGTCCTAGACTCCACATCATTGATCCAAGTAAATTTTGTAACGACAAACCTGATGGTAACTATGCTTATCCAGCAAATTCACACAAATATTATACATGCTCTAATGGGCAGACAATAGTCAAGAACTGTCCAGAAGGCTTGGTCTACAATGCCATCAAGGATACGCAGGATTGGCCAACTGATTTGATTGTGGATGAATTTTGTAAAGACAAACCTAATGGCAATTACACTTACCGACCAGATCCATTTAAGTATTATGCTTGCTGCAATGGGAACACTGAGCTCAAGAATTGTCCACCGGACCTGATTTTTATTAACATTGAACGCCAATGTAGTTGGCCACGCAGATCTTTGTAAAAATAAATATGGTGGCAATCATTCTTAGTTACGATTAACATAAAAATTGTATTTGCTTAATGGATTCATGAGCTGTTCAAAAAATCTTCTCTGTAATGCGATCACTGACAACTGCATACAGGCAGGAGATATTCCTTTTAATATGTGGAATATAATAGCAACTAATTATCCTTATTTAGATACTTGCAATATAAATGCTATGGATGTGTTAGAAAAGACATACATCTTGCATTGTTAGCTGAAGTGATAAAATTGCATTAAATCATTATTAAAATACAGAAAGGCAGACTGTTTTGTGGGTTTTGTATCAGTATCACTACTATTACTGCCACAGCATGTATGTTTGCCAAGCAGCTTTATGAACATATTATAAATATATTGAAACATTTGATGAACAAAGGAGAATATATTTAAGTAGGGTCCAAATTTTGTAAAAGTACCAAAAATATTTCAAAGGGATAAAGATTTAAGGCAGACCAATATATTAAACTATTTATCCATATAAATGCTACAAATACATTGGAGCAGAAGTGGGCAATTAACTTTCCCAAGGACCACATGAAAAACTGGGACTGTTGTGGAGGGCTGCCACCGCTATCACTGCCCCCTCCCTGCTCATCTCCCACTGCCACCATTGCCCCACCCCGCCCCGCCCCACCAACGACATCTCTGACACTGCAAGCTGGAGAGGGACAGCAGAAGGGCCAGATGTGGCCTGTGGGTCATAAAATACCCAGGTCTGCATTGGAGGGACACACATAACAGTAACAGAGTTGAAAGGGACCTTGGAGGTCATCTAGTCCAACCCCCTGCTCGCACAGGAGGCCTATATTATTTCTGATAAATAGCCGTCCAGTCTCTTCTTAAAAGCCTTGAGTGATGGAGCATGTGTAGAGTGCAAGAATTTGAAATATTCCAGTAACTCTGCAAGGCTTTCTGCACTTGTTGCTAATACCGATGAATCTTCAAAGTAAGTGGGAAAGCCTAATTAACTCTCATGTCTGTTGATCACTTTATCTTCTTTAAATGCAGCAATGACATTTGTTTTTTAATCTTGGTATTGTACCATGATATTGTTCTTAGTTTGGAAGTAAAGGAAAGCAATCACTGTTTGGCTTTATACCAAATATGATGATTAGACTTTTTTTTCCTCTTCATATTCCAAAGCAATCTCAAGAAAGTTATATAGGTAAATTTACTGCGGAAAATTAGGAAGCCATATGCACAAGAAATTCTCTAACAAGACCTTAAATTCTGACTCTCTTCCCATCTTTTCAATTCAACAATCATGTGGCTACTGATTTCTTGGTCCTGAAAATTCCTGCCATCTTCCCCTTGTTTATAAAACAGTTTTCTCTGACATGAGAATATGCACTTCTCCAACTTCCAACTTTATAATTAATTTTAAAATTTATCCTTACAATTATAATTTTTAAAATGAAAGTGACAATTGCAACAAAGTTTCCAAAGTTGTGTGTGTGTGTGTATGTGTGTGTGTATGTATATTTATCCAAATAAAAAGCCCTATTAACAGAATAACAGAGTTGGAAGGGACCTTGGAGATCTTCTAGTCCAACCCCTGCAGGAAATCCTATACCAGTGATGGCAAACCTTTTAGAGACCAAGTTCCCAAATTGCAACCCAAACCCCACTTATGTATCGTCGGGTGCCGGGTGGGCGTGGCCCATTGGGTGGGCGTGGCCCATTGGGTGAGTGTGGCCCATTGGGTGGGCGTGGCCCATTGGGTGGGCGTGGCTGCGGTGGTAACAGCAGACTGGGTGGGACTAAAAAGTTCAATCAATCAATTCCAACTTTGCGAGATCTTTTTTTTCCCCGCGAGAAGTTAAAATTGATTGATTGAACCTTTTTTTTTTTTTTTGCACACGGCAGCAGAGGCCTAAAGCGAAAAGGTTTTATAAAACCCAGCTGAAAGCCTAGGACTGGGGTGATGGCACGCGTGCCCACAGAGAGGGCTCTGCGTGCCACCTGTGGCACGCGTGCCATAGGTTCGCCACCACGGTCCTATACCATTTCAAATGCTTGTCCAATCTCTTCTTAAAAACCTACAATTTCTGGAGGCAACTATTATATCATGTCCCCTGCATCCTTATTAGATCTAACAATTATAGACAGAAATGGAGAACCATCTTCTTCCTGTCTTCCTTAATTACTGGAAAGGTTGAAAGGTTTTCACATAATTTCACACCCTTCATTTACAGCAGTGGTCCCCAGCCTTTCAGGCTTTGCTAACTGGCAGGGGTGAGGAGAGGCGATAGCTCCACACAAGCAGCAGGCGAGCGACCGACCCATGCATACACAGCTCCATTTTCTTTCATGGTGTTTCTGGTCATGTGTAGAGAGCTTTTTCCCAAAGCCGGGTGGGTGATTTCATTGTGTTTCTGGTCACCTGTAGAGTGCTTTCTGGTGTTTCTGGTCATGTGCAGAGACCTTTCCCCCAAAGCCGGGTGTGTGTGTGTGTGATTTCCTGGTATTTCTGGTCATGTGCAGAGTGCTTTTCTGGTGTTTCTGGTCATGTGCAGAGTGCATTTGGATGGAAAATTGCTCGCTCTCTCACCTGCCTTAGCTATGGAGCCTGTTCTTTTCAAACTTCCTTCAGCTCCAAGATCAAGACTCAGTTTGCTTTTAGCTCTCCCAAAATCAAATCCTTTCATTTTATGAAGGAACTGAGATTTTTCCACCTGACATGAATTATAGGTCATCTCATGTATCTCTCACTATTGGCTACTGGTGTTCTTAGTGATGCCCTAATGAAAAACTTTGCTTCTGCATGATGACACAGGGCTCTCAGTCATAGCTGAGACATGTATGGAAAATACATATTTTACCCCAGATTTTGCTTTACCATCCCAAGGTACTATACTTTGTAAGACATTGTAGCATTTATTATCTGGAGCATGCTTCGGCACATGGTACTCATATATAAAATACAGGAATATGATACAATGTGATCTCAAGAATCCAAGTAACAAAAGTTTTGACATTCAAACTATAATATCTACAGTACCCAGCACACTATTCACTATCTCTCCCAGTAACAACAAGAAACACTGAAAATAATCTTAACTCTTAAAAGCCTGGTGGAAGAGATGTCTTTAATTATTCTGTAAACACAGAGAAAGAGCAAGCCAAGCGCAACCCAGGGAGACATTCCACAGCCTGAGAGCAACACAGGTTCTCTCCTACATGTCACAAAAGCAGGTCTCTGCCATGTGCCTCTCTTCATATCTTAATAATCATATTGGTTTGTTATATTTTAAGACGCAACAGAATAGTTATTTAAAACGTAAGAAGAAAAGAGGGCCAAAGTCCAGAAAATAAAGTGTTTCAGACATGTGGGCCAACATTCAAGACATGGGAAGGGAAGAAGCATAAAGCAACCTCCCTTTTTGACACCCCAGAAATCACATCTTCTTAAGCTCAAGACAGGGAACAGCAAAAGTGAGATTTGAGGAACAGAGGAAGTACAAAACGGACACAAAACAAAAGATACACAGAGAGGGAGAGGAAAAGCTAGTGGGAGGGGAAAATCAAAAGCTAAAGAGTGAAATCTGTGTTCATGCAGAGGGGTGTAAGACCAATGGTGAGCACTGTTCAGGGAGAGAGCAAGACAGGTACTAGAGGCTTAGGAACAAATTGGCATTCACAATGGGAAGTGGGCCTCCGAGGCTGATGGGCAATATGGAAAAAAAGGAGGGAAGAAGGAGAAACGGCAAGAGAGAAGGTAGGCAATTATGATGCAATTATAAACCTACAACCACGAAGTGGGATTACAGGTCAGAAAATAAGGCCTATGGAGACATGTCCAAACAATTGTGGATGATGAGCATATGCTCTGAATACTTGGCTGTTTGGCTTAATTTTGCACTTTGACCTGGCTGGCTGGGCCAGAGCATCACTGACTGCTTCACCTGAAGCATCAAAGGATCTTGAAGCAGCCTTGTGCTCCAGACTTTCAGGGGGAAAAAAATCTCACCTTATGTTCACTGACTTATAGATAAAGGAAGGTTTGGTCTGGGTGTAATTATGATAAAATAAGAGATTTTCTAGTGATAGAGTATAAATTTCATGGTGATCCAATGATTATTTGGGGATTCAAATGTCTTTCATTCATAGGCATCAGTTTTTGAGGAATATGGGGATCTTGATCAAGAAATATTTGGCTGCAATAATGATTTTCAGGCAACCCTGAATGGAGCAAACAATTACCGGTAGAAGAAGTGGGGCAACATTGCTCTATAAGCCGGATTGTGAAGGCTGAACTGTCAAATTCTGTCCCTGGAACTTTCCTGGACTGGTCCTTTAGAAACATTTATTGAAAGTTTTAACTTTTCCAATTTAAAACCAGTTTTAAAAATAATTGTTGCCTCTTGCCAGGTTGTTATGAGTTAATGTCATTTAGTATCCCTGAAGTTTTTCTCTTGCATATCATTAAGTTTTGTTATGATCCTTTAGTTTTTAATTGTGACAGAAAGTTATTCAGAGAACTTGGAAAGGGAGAGAAATGAAGAGTTAAAGGCGCTTTCCTCAATTGCACAGTGAGGAATTGTTGCCTTGCTTTTTCCTGCACTCCCCCACCCCCCATGCATCTCTTTGAGACGCTCAGAGAACACAAATACCATAGTTCACCCTCCCCCCACCCCCGGCTGCCGACCAAAGCAGTTTGCGACGAAAATTACGGTCTTCGCTGATCCCGTAGCAGGCCCCGCAGCTCCGACAGCCGGGGCCGGCACGCAAGAAACAGCTCGGGTTAGCCTCCCACCGCGGTTTGCGCTTCCTTTCTTGGGCGAAGAGGAGGCGTCCCCCCCGGATCCGGTTTCTCCGCGCCCGCCCCTTCCCGCAGCGTCGGCCGGGCGTCTGGAAGCCCTTCAGAAGAACAGCGATGGGGAGCTGGGCCCTGGCGTGGACGGTGCTTTGCAGCCTGGTCGCTGCAACCCTGGGTAAGGCCGGGGTGAGGGCGCGCGGCGGTGAGGGAAACGGAGCGCGGCCGAGGCAGCTGCGGCGTGGATCCCGCGCTGGGCTCCTGGCAGGAGGGGAACAGGCGGGAGGCGCAGGCCCGCTGGGTGAAGCAAACGCTAGGTCTGTGCCTGGTCAGGAGAGGGTGTGGGTGAGTGATAGTGCTTCTCTGGGCTCTTTCTGGTTGAACCCGGTTTCAGTTTTGGAAACTATTTTTGTATTCCTTCTTGAAAGTAAAGGAACAACAAGGGAGCTCCTGAGCATGTGTGAAAAATACCCATCGTCGCTAGAGGAATTAGGAGGGGAAAAAATCCTCATGATTCATCCTTCCCCTCTATCTCTGTGATTCAAGAGTGGGACATGCGGTGTTATTTTGTTGTTTTGATGTCCGGGGAATACTGCCGTTTTCATCTAAAGCCGCGTTTATCTCTGTTGAGCTGGTCTGCATTTTTTTCTGTAGTGGATAAGAGAGTCGGAAGGGGTTGTCGTTTGTGTCATTTGGATTGAAACCCTCAACTGGAATATCATCCCCAAATCAATCTTGGAAACTGGAGGACCAGAAAATATTCATTAATTTAAAAAAGTGATACAAATAGGGGAAACTTCCTAGTGTGTTCCATTGAACTACATTGGAGCTATACAAAACTGTTTATATCGTGGACTTTGGGATGGGGAGAAACAGCACTTGACAATTACACATCAGCACTTTGTGACAGTTGGCCCAACTCCTTTGAGCAATGCAGGCTCTTGGAAAGACTTACAAACAGAAATGCCTGCATCTAATCATAGTTGCGTCTTTTCCTGCCTTGTTGAAATGTTTGTGGATGATGATTCTGTGTGAATTATTTTTGTCTGTGGTTAAAGAAGGATGTGAACCTGATAATTATAGGAACCCGTGGGAGTTAAATAACCTGAATTATATGAGATTTAAAAATAAAGAAGCTATTTGTAGAAAGGTGAAATTGTGTCTGGATTGAAGAGCTTGTAGTGACTTAATGTTTAGAAACTAAACTTGTTGCTGTCTGCTCCTCCCAAAACTGCATTGCTGATCCCTGGGAAAGTGGAGTCACCTAACCAGATATAAAGTTGTCTGATACAACGATTGTGCCAATGGTATTTTCACTGATATTAGTGTTACAGTATTATTTTTGCAATGTAGAATTTTTGCACTATGGGATTCAGAATGTTCAGAAAAGACACATGCCTTTGAAAGTATAGTCTATCAACATTTATGAAAAGTTAACAAATCAGGGAGGCACCATAGAATAGTCTCCAAGTTAATGGTTTCAAAAATATGGATTTGTAGATCTGCATAAAACATCTAAAAGAAATCAGGCTGAGATCGTTCTGTGAAAGACCATGGAGTGAAATATGCTAGTAATTCTAATCACTTATAAACTGAGCATGTTAATCATCCTTATGTTCATGAACATAAGAAGATGGTTTGTTTTCAGGAAGACCAACTCACTAGTTTCTAAGGCACTTTTCTCAAACTAGTGTATTCAGGTGGTGGACTGCAACTTCTTTCATCCTCAGCCAAAAAGAACAGAGATGGACCATGTCCTAATCCTGGTATACCAGATATCCTGCCAAAAGAAAGAAAGAAAGAAAGAAAGAAAGAAAGAAAGAAAGAAAGAAAGAAAGAAAGAAAGAAAGAAAGAAAGAAAAGAAATTGCGCATAAAACTTTGTGGTAAATTTCATGATGAGAAATATGTTCTCAAATATTGGTGTGGAACAGCTCTAGTCCTGAAAGTGGCCTGTTCTCAGAGTATTGCTCCATACCTACTTGAGAACATTTAATATAAACCAGTTATCCCCTAATTTTGCTAATTATGCTACTGTGACTGAAATTGAGTAAATTACTGAAAACATATTTCTTGTTGGTTTAAATAGTTACAATGGACAGACAAAGGTTTATTTTTTATCATAAGAGAAAAATTGTGTTGTGAGAAGGAGAATACTTCATTATTCAAGATACAAGGATAATAATGAGGAAAACATTTTTTTTCAAATTTCTGGCAGACAGACAGTATAATTAACTTTTATGTAATGTGCCTAGCCATCCCATAGTTTCTTTGTTTTTAGCTGATTTGTGAATTCTGACCATTCTGGTGGTTTATGACTTAAGGTATTATGTGGAAATCTAGCATACTGTGGTTAAAAATCCTGGCTCCTGAGGAATTTGTTCCAGGCAGTGAATAATTTTGATTATGATGTAGATTCAGGCTAACATTTTCAACCATAGAAAAATTTTTAAAAGATACTTCAGACAAGAAAAAAATCTTTAAAAAACCCCAGCTGACTTTTATCAAAGTCTCAGTTCAGATATATAACAGTACCTCTGTTAGATCTAATAACATTTTCATTAGATGAATATTTTTTCCTCCCAAATAACTATCTCTGAACCAAGGTGTCATTTTACCTTCACTAATGAGTAGAAGAAGCAGCTGAAAACAATACACAAGCAAGAGGTCCAAATGGTGTCATACCCTTCATCCTACAAAGCTTTAATACTATTCTGAATATTGAAGCTGGGTGGAAGAATCTTTGTGCAATACCCTTCTTTCGCCTTGCTTTTCTTCTTAGTCCAGTTGTCTTGTTCATGTGCCTCACGCACATCTACTTTGCATCTCCATGTAGTTACCTTTCTTTCACTTATCCTGTTTCTCCTCTTGCTGAAAGAAGAATGTGAGCATGCATGTGTGCATACCAGCATGTTAAGTGAAAGTGGTTTATATGTGTGAGTTTATGTGGGGACCATTTAATATTGTAAGTGTGGTGACTTATTTTTAATTAGTAATTATTAATTCCATTAATATAAATATAGCTTTGTTCCAAAGCAGCCTTTGGGAGGGGAATGTTGCTTCTGGCAGCCAAAGATACACACATGTATCTCGTGTGTCATACGGACTAATTTATTGGGTGGGAGAGAGAAATTTCAAAGATTGATTTTAGCTAGTGTTGGCAACCCTAAACAATGCAGAAGAGTTTTGTCTTTTGTTTGGAATTTTCTCCTCCTATGCTTCCTTTGAGGATAGGTTTTTTAAAAAAAAAATTGAAATTTTGTATACAAAATGTGTTTAGAACCCTTTTCTTTTTTTGTATTTTGACAGTTGGGAATTACACTGATCTTTGTGCAGTAAAGTGCTCCTTGCTTGGGTTTTGTTTTATTTTACACCATCTGTCATCATAATAACAAGTAATAAAAATAGATACAATTAGAACAAAATCTTGACATATTATAAAAACTCTTATATCCCTTTTGGCTGTAGAACAGCATCCAAAAGGACAGACTTCTAATCATTAAATGAGGTTTCCATTGCCAGAGCCAAAATGTTTCTTGTCAGCTTCACAGAAAGTTAGAAAATATTAATTTTGCTTTTACAGTGGGGGATGGAGGGATGGTGCTGTTGGCCCAAGGTTGCTGGTGCTAATTGAGCAGACACATTCAAGGCAGTTCCAAGGTGAATACCTTAGTGGAAATTTGGATTTTCTGAATCTGGGATAAATGAGAATTTGCTATGGATCTTTGAAGGAAAGGAAGTTCCAAAATAGTTGAAGATCAGGAAATTCCAATAGCAAGGAGGGAAAAAATGAGATATCCACTGAGAAGATAACATTATATAGGAAGGAAGGGATTGTAGAATGAAATAGAAATTATGGCTGATGACTGAAGTCCCACTGACTCAGTAATTACTTGATGAAGGGATTTAGCAGGCTTTATTTTTAATGCCTAAAACTATTTATTCAGTTTGAAAGTATTTCATATCCCATTGTCCAGTTTGGATGTACAGCAGTTCTCAAGATCCCTTATTCATTTTTGGGCTCATTGTTGGGACTAGTGCAGGGGTAGGCTCTTTTATGACTCGTGGACTTCAACTCCCAGAATTCCGGAGCCAGCTATGCTGGCTCGGGAATTCTGGGAGTTGAAGTCCACGAGTCATAAAAGAGCCAAGGTTGCCTACCCCTGGACTAGTGAAACCTGCTTGTATCTGGAACCTGGTCTTCATTTGTGTGGTGCTGTCCATGGTGCTGACACCTGCAGCTGATTAAGACTCCTGCATTCTTTCACACAACCTGAGGGTGTTTCTTCATTGAGGCCCTGCTTGTAATGGGTATGCTGTATCTGCAAACTCTGTAAATGATATTTTATCAAGGTAGCTAGTTTCTTGGCCTTTTGATAGTGGCTTTATATTCTAAAAAATTGTTGAGACAGGCTATGCAATGTTCCATTTCTGTGTCTTGTATAATTCAGTTTTAATTCCCCGATAGTACATCCAACTAATACAATAGCTAATGGAAGTTCTGGCTAGGGATCATAGGAGTCGAGGGCACTAACTTAGAGAAGTGGAGCTAAAGGGTTCTAATCTTATTGTGAGTCTGCAAATAGTACTTACAGTACTACTGTAGTCAAAGCAATAATTAAACTATTTAGCCCAGCCTTTCCTAGCTTCATGTATTCTAGATGGCTTTAATTTTAATTCTCATGATTTCTAGCAGATATAGGCTGTGGTCATGTTAGAAAAAATCCTGGACATTTTATTTATTATTGTTGCATTTCTTAACTTACGGTTATGTTTATAACTTGCCTTTTTGGAGAGTTTAAGGTTTTTGGAAACAATCCTGTGAGTTATGTTTGTTTGAGAGAGAATCATTGGCTCAAGATTACCTGTTGAGCTCCATTATTAATTGAGGAATCTGGGTCTCTATAATTAAGTCTAACATCTTAACAATGTTCGGCATGCTGGCTATCAATCATGGAATAATTGTACTTGCAGAAGATTGCACATTTATCAAACTGTTTATTCAGGCTGAATACATCTCTGAAGATTCAAAATGAAAAAGGGAAGTTAAGAAAACTGGACTAGAGAAAACCCTTTCTCATCACAAAGAGGAAGGATATAACTTAGGCAGGAATCCAGCCCTCTTGCAAATGCCCATTTTCCTCCAGAATAATTGAAGAGGAAGGAAAGTTTTTCCCAGTCCTACATACAATAAGGAGCAGATGCTTTTACTGCATTGAAGAATTAAGTGCCAGAAATTTTAATTATTCAAATTCTGTTATGGGAAAGCCTTTCCCATGCTTGGTAATATCCTTGAATAAAATATAAAAAAGTAATTAACTTCAACAATCAATCATTTAAGAAAAACCAATTACGTTTCATGAGCTCATCATCCAAGGTTCAAATGGATATGGATGTATATGTTATAGTGGCTGAAAGACAAGCACCTGCCATATAGCACCCTGGGCTTAACAATTGTTGATAAAAAAAAGATGAAGAAGTCTGGATAGTAGCACAGTGGGAGAGAGAGAAAAACTGGAGAAAATCAGAAAATACAAATATCCTGATGAGTATTCATTAACATCTTTCTGCACCCAGATAGTTGACATGTCAGAAGATTAGGTTTCTGTTGCCTTGCCGTTTCATCTCTTCATTGTGTCAGTGGAAAGGAACTCCAGCTGCCTTCTTTCATTTTGCCATTCTTTTAAAATGGCAAAAACACTAATAAATCAATATTAAAGGATTTGTTTGTTAATTGTTTCTTATAGTTGTCCAGTGCCAGGGAAAAGAAGGCTGCAGCTTTTCTCTACAGAAAGAGAGAAATGCTACTGTTTCTCTTACAGAAACAGAGAATCAAAGAAAGGAAAGGTAACATAAGAGACAGAAAACGAAATATGAGGCCTGCTTGTCCTTGTTCAATGACTGAATGGAGCAACTTTGTGTTTCCTCAGTATACTTCCATCTCACTTCTGAACACCAGTCATTTCGTAAACATGATTCATTCCAACAGATCAAGTCTGCAAAACTCTGCTATAAAGTCCCTTTAATCCAGTTAATCAAGAACCTTATATGGATTAGAGGAAGAGATAGAACCAAATGTGTATATTTGAAAAAAGACACTATTTATGTTCATAATATTGTTCACATGAGTCATCATAAGTAATACATTTGTGGTTGAATTTTGTTTTATATAAGCAAGTAAAGAATAGAGGTATTTTAAATGCTGTATAGTGGTGAGTAGCTATCTTACTCTATAAGAAAAATATCTTCCTATGTGGGGAAATTAGTTTTAAGATTACAAATCCTGTGCAAGGAGTTTAGAATCACTGTGCTAAAATACAGCATAGTATATAATGGGTTAAAGTACTGTATTGTGTCAGATTTGGAATGTCCAAATTAAAATATCCACTTAATAATGATATTCTCTTGGAATAGACTATCTTTCCTAACAAACTTATTTACAATGGGGTTGTCTGGAGGGTAATGAATAATACCAGACAACTTAAGAAGAGAAAGGGACATTGGGAGAATATATGAAGGATAATAAAGGGGATGCACTGAAGTTGGGACCCAGTGCAGGCTTACTGATTAACGGAGAGACCAAACTGGCCTACCCAATGAAGAATAGAAAAGCAATATGGAAAGGCAAAATGTTACTTAAAACAAAAATAGCAGGCAAAGCAGATAATAAGACCTGGTGATGATTAAGAGCAGGAAACTTGAAGAAAGAGACAGAGGGACAAATTCTGGCTACACAAGACTAGGCCAAATGCATGCAAAGCCAGCATTGAGAAAAGAGCAACAGACAGCAAATGCTGCCTCTGCAAAGATGCTGAAGAAACAGTGGACTACCTAGTTAGTGGCTGCAAGAAAATTGCACAGACTGACTACAAACAACAGCATGACAAAGTAATATCAATGATGCATTGGAATACTTGCAAGAAATACCATTTGCCTTCAAGCAAGAACTGGTGGGACCACAAAGTAGACAAAGTAATAGAAAGTGAAGAAGCCAAAGTCCTCTAGGACTTTAGAATTCAAGCAGACAGGCATTTGTCATATAACAGCCGAGATTTAATAAATATTGATTAAACCAACCCCCCCCCCCCAAAAAAAAAAGTCTGGATAGCAGATAGCAAAACAGAAGAGAAAGAATATGAGAAAACCATAAAATATAAAGACCTGCAAATAAAAATAGAATGACTGTGGCAATCCCAAAATATCTGAAGCACCATTTGAGCACCATTGGTATTGACAAAATCACCATCAGTCAATTGCAAAAAGCAGCTTTATTTGAAACAGCTTACATCAGCAATAACTTTAAAATTATAAAATAATAATGTCTGCCTATTCCAGGTCCATGGGAAGGATAAGAATGCCAAAACCAGTCTAAACAACTGGCTGACTGCATGACCAACCATAGTAATAATAATAATTTATTAATCTTCTAGGCTGCCCAACTCTCAATAACTCTGGGCAGCTTGCAACAATCAAAGGTATTATAATTATATCAATAAAAAATAAAAGATGACAAGTGCAATAAAGCGATGGGTGTCACTCTCTTGTCAAAGACATGGGTGAAGGGTCAGAATTATATACATCACTTGAACTTTTGGAAAAGAGGCATAACGTAACTGTAATCGATAAAATGGTTGCAATGTTTAGAGTGCAGGGTAAGCATTTCCAGTCATCTCAAGACAGCTGGTCGTGTTCTATCTATGGAGGTTACATGTTTAAATGAAGGGGATTAACTCATAGGAATGAACTCATTTGATATTTTGGGTGGTAATGAAAAACCAGAGCCGTGACCAAACCTAAGTATGCCAGACAGTACAAGACTTTTAGTTTTATCTTCCTCTGCTTGGCTAAGTTTGACATGACATGATCAACATATGTATATTTTTTATTCCCTTTTGACAGCATTTATAAATGCATAGTCAATTGTATTTCTAAGAAACACAGCAAGCTGAATATGTATCCCTTATCTTTATTTTAATGATACAAGGTTTCATGTAATTCATTTTCTGTATCATTTTTTTTAAAAAATGTAACAAAATAATACAACTTCAGATAGTGATGACAATTTACATAGTCACACCTATTACAACAATGAACGTATATCTCATATTTGAATATGCTATATGTTGCATGTAATTCGCAGTCTGTTTTAATTTTGTTAGAATAAACATAATGCATTGTGGCAATAATCTACAAATTTAAGCAGCATTTATGTTGCTGTTTATACTGTATTTTTTATACAACATGGTTGACATGATGGCCATGGCCAATACACCCTTTTCCTTGAATAGAAAATTGATGCAGCCCCTAGAACAGTGGTTCCCAACCTTTTCTATACCCCATACTCCTAGAACACTTCTGATATATTCTCGCACCCCTTACAAAAGTTCAAAACGAATTATGCATATACACTATAATTTTGAAACTTCTAAACCCAGGTTTTTTGCAACCCCTGGAATATCGTCTCACATCCCCAGGGGATGCGAGCACCCCTGGTTGGGAACCCCTGCCCTACAAGATATTGTCTTTTATACCAGCTTTTCATTTCCTTTCGTTTTGTAGAAGGCAGATACCCATGCTGTCTAAGAAAATACTGAACTATGTCCTCCTGGTATACTTTTAATTATAAATATACCTGTTATAATTTCTATTATGCTTTGAGGCATTCTGATATTTCTAGAAGCTGGCACTTTATTTTGTTACATAGCAGCTTCCTATTAAACTTTTTTAAAGAAAAATATTAAGCCTGAGAGTCTTACAACTGCCAAAGAAAATATCCATTATCATTATGTTGCCAACCTCTGCAATATTGCTTTTATATTTAAAAAGAGAGAGAGAGAGAGAGAGAGAGAGAGAATGATGTTTATATCCAGTGGCAGCAATCTGGGATTGTGAATGGTATAATTTATGAGAAAGCCATAAATAATGCATGTGGAACCCCATAATTAAATAATTTTTTAAAAAAAAAAATTGGAAAAACTCAACTGTTCAGTACAAAACTGTGTGAGATTTCAGGAAAACCAAAATCTTGCAAGAGGTTAAAGAGATTTTGGCATTGTTGCCTAATGTCCCAGAACATCTTACAAGATTTTGTAAGATCTAATAATCTCGCAAACATTTTTCAAGTTTAATTTTAAATTTTGGGATGGCCCTGCTATTGTGAAAGACCATGTGATGATAGCTTGCAAAATTCTGGAAGGCCTCTGACTATAGATCCCTAAGTTATTCCTAGAGGCTGTTGTGTAGGAAATTTCAGGGTGGTCCCTGTAGAGTGTTCTTAGAGGGTTTCTCACTGCTTTCTATTTTCTATGGAATAGATAAAAGGAGTGTTTTCTTTCTCCTTTCAGTCTCGGCTGATGAAGACTGCAAGTTGTACATAGACAGAAATGGCTCCTGGCATCGTGGCATAGACTGCAACTTCCCCTCTTTCTGCTGTGGTGACTGCTACCATCGCTTCTGTTGCTTTGATTTCAGGAACCTTCTCACTGAACGGCAGCAAAAGCACTGCATGGCCTTTGGGTAAAAATATGTAATAGCCACAGAAGGTGGTTGGAAGCATCCAGATTGTGACTGTAGACTTAGAGTTACCTCTGAAGTGCCAAAAGAAGCAGAGCAGAGGGATATAAGCAACCCCTCCGATATATATTCTTGTTCTTATGACTGAGATATAGCTAGGAGTTCAGTTTGATCAGAGCAGAATGGAATGGGGAGGAGATGCTTCATCCTTTCTCAGGAGGGTGTCTTCAGTTTTCTGAAGTCAAATTTCTTCCTGTGTAGCTGTAGTAATATTAATTGTGGTTTGAAAAAAATGTCCATGGGGAAAGGGATGAGCTCTCCTTTCTTCTTTGTCCTGATCAAATCCAGTTTCCCTTGCAGTTAAATTCAAATGCATGGAGCGAGCACCCAAAGTTTTCATGAGCCACATGGTATTCAGGCCTTGATTATGGACTCCTGCCATAATCCATGATTTATAAAGCTTGGTTCACATAACTTGCTAAGTCAGAATCCAATATACTCTTGCTATATAGTTTAGGATGAGAATTGAGACACTAGTTGCATATTTTATAAGAGTTGAAGGTGGAGAGGCTGAAATCTCTAATCCTCATGCCAGAGAACAACACAAACTTCAAAAGGGAAGTAAGTAACCATGTGGCTTCTGAGTTTTAACTTTTTTTAAAGCAAGATGAGACCAAGAATTAAACTGTAGACAAATGTATATAAAGGTCGTTGGGTGTTTTAAAGAAAATTTCTAACAGATAATTTTTGATACCCAGATCTACTTACCTAAACTTTTCAAGCCTTTTTAGGAATGCTGAGTAGGAAGAGTTTCTAACACATACCTGATATACCTTCACACATTTCTTCTAACTCGGTCCAAAGTACAGCTAGAAAAGTATTAATCAAGAATAAATGATGGGTATTGGATATCATTCCCAAATGAGACTAAGCCTTATGGAGCTCCATAATCCTGAAAAGATAAAAAAAAAGTTCAAGTTTAATTAAAGTGTCCTCTTCCAAAAGTGCTAGAGTGAGATCTGTGTTGGCCAACTGTCTTGTTGGTATCCTTTTGAAGGAAGTTGTGATTTTATTTTCATTTTCAACCATAATGACAATAGCAAGAATATTGAAATATTGAAGTATTGAATTTAAACATAGTTTTGTAAGTACAATATTGAAATATTGAAATAATTTGATCTATTCCTTCAATGGTTGCTGAAGCATAAAGTAGAGATTCTTACATTTATAACTGGGATTTGAAACTATTTCTAATAGTTTTTTAAAATTATTTTTAAGACAAGCCGATTTGTTTGTATCTTAATTAAATCTACTCTTTAGTAGGAATGTACAAATGTATTTAGGATTTCCTCTAGGTCAGTGATGGCGAACCTTTTAGAGACTGAGTGCCCAAATTGCAACCCAAAACCCACTTATGCATCGTCGAGTGCCGGGTGGGTGTGGCCCATTGGCTGGGTGTGGCCAATTGGCTGGGCGTGGCTGCGGTGGTAACGGCAGACTGGGTGGGACTAAAAAGTTCAATCAATCAATTTCAACTTTGCAAGATCTTTTTTTTTCCCAGTGAGAAGTTGAAATTGACTGATTGAACCTTTTTTTTTTTTGCACACGGCGGCGGAGGCCTAAAGCGAAAAGGTTTTATAAAACCCAGCTGAAGGCCTAGGACTGGGGCAACGGCGCGCGTGCCCACAGAGAGGGCTCTGAGTGCCGCCTCTGGCACCCGTGCCATAGGTTCGCCACCACTGCTCTAGGTGGATTTTGAAGGGGAATTTGAGGAATTCGTGGTCAAATAAGTATTACCAACAAGATCCTCCTCCTCTTTCCTCTTCTTCCATCCCTGTGGGCCCAAAGAGGCCACAGAAGGACTGGGGAAATATTTTTTTAAGCAACTTTGCTAAAGTCCATCTTTGCTGCAAAAGTCCACCATGATCACAGAAATGTGAGAATCTGCCCAGACACTGGTTCTTTTTGTGCATCATTTCTTGGGTTGTCCATTTGACAGTGTGCATGACACCCCAATCCATCCAAGATCTCAAGAAAGGAAGAAGCCTTTTTCAAATAATATCTGGTTGCTATTGCTACTACATATTTCTTTTAAAAATTTAAATAAATCAGGAGGAGTTTCCTCGGTCACCTGCTGTATTTTTAAAAGTTCTTTGCCATATTTGACAAAAAAAAAATCTTTTGTTTTTTAACTGGACCCAAAGATACCTTGCGAAGGTGGGCAGTAGAAGTGACTGGATTTTTGAGAATCCATCCATCCCTGTCGTGTAAAGGAGTCATTAGTATCTGTTTCAGTGGCAGATTCTATAGCCTGAACAACATCCACTTGTCTTTGTCTGTGCTCTGCAGGCCAAGGACCATTGCTGGCATCGCTTCAGCTGTGATTCTCTTTGTGGCCATTGTTGCCACCATTGTCTGCTGCTTCCTGTGTTCCTGCTGCTACTTGTACCAGCGACGGCATCACATGCAGACTCCTTATCAAGGTAGAAAAAGCCCTTCTGTTGTGGCCTCCTGGGAGAGATAGAGTGCGGTTTTTCCGCGTCCAGTGGGCGTCTCCCAGTGGGGCCGAAACAGTGAAGGAATAACATCACGCAGAGTTTCCTCGGGATGAGATGGCCCAGAACAAATTCAGGGAATCTCTTTTATTAGCTCAGCAAAATGTGGGTGGTTACAGGAAGCCAGCAGGAGTGATTACATATTAACATATGAGTACGTGAGAGTGAGCACAGTTTACAAGCCGTTTGTGACTGGGAGGAGTTTTCAATGGGGTAATTGCTCAAGGTTCTCCTTTGTCCTTTTTCCGTCCATGTGGTTCAGCTGCATGGCAGCCTACACGTGGGCTACAAGGACATTACTCCCACAATAGAGGGGGAACTGGGAATGCTGGAGGGAGAGTTAGTTGACTGATAATGTCATAAATAGCAATTCAGCCCAAGGTGGGAAGGGGAGACCTGGGGAAAAGTCTTCAAGCAGCTTCTACTTTAATTCTCACTACATAGGAAACTGGTAATTTCCTATTATAATTCCAGAGCCCTGTATTTTACTTCAGAGTAGCGTTATCTTATGACATAATCTATATCATTCTTGTTTTCTTGATTTTGCCAGCTATTCTGGGCTTTATACCAAAATCTTCTTTCTCATAGATAGAATACTATATTTGCAATTAGGCTTATGCTGCTTATATGAGCATTCTGTTGGAGAATCTTTCCCAGAGTCAGGCTGGCTAGGAAATGATTGGAGCTGCAATCCAACACATCTGGACTACAAACTAGCAAATTGGAGAAGGCTACTTTATAATATGGAGAATTTTCAATAATGTTTCTGGTGAGCTGGATTCAAAGGAGGAAAGGTGCTGCACACCAGCGAGCAGAATATACCTACTGGCATCTCCTTAAATCAAACATGTCATTTCCTGGGATTGTGTTATAAGGCTGGGAAAAGATGCAGCTTCCAACAGATGTGATGCCAATGTCCATGCATGCTCCAAGTCACCTCTTCTCCTTCAAATCCAGATTGCTGCACAGATTTACTATCAATGCAGACCATGCACTCACAAAAGTTTGTCAATTCCAGGTCAGGAGATTCCACTTTCTGGTTATCCTGGTCAGCCTCCAGACCCTTATCCTGTGGATCCAAAAGCAGGGCCAGCATTTCATCCTGGATATGCACCTGTGTTTCCCTACCCACCTACAATTCCAGCAGCACAGTATCCTCTATATCCACCCGGGCCACCATACTACAATCCTTCAGGTGAGAAAAGAGTATAAAGCAATGATAAACTTCCTATCCAGGTATGGTGCAGACATATTTAGTATGAACTCTCGAAATGTCATTTAAGAATTATAAGAGATACTGTTTAGAAAATATCATGCACAAATGATCCACAGTATTCATTACGTCATAGGCACCAAACAAGTCTTAGTAAGTGTAGATAGAAGAAATTCTATCAATGCATGCTTTTGGTTAGGCAATGGTAAGCCTTAATTGAGTTTCATGTGAGAGATTTAATCTCTAGAGCATCTCTTAATTGGTAGGGGAAAGATTGATTAAAGTTGAGGATGTATTGGAATAACAGTGGAAAAGCAGGAAGGGAACATTAAGGTTAGAGGAACAAGAAGAAAGAAAAACATGGAGGTAGGCTTGTCCTCTAAAACCCAAGATGGCCATGAGTAAAGCAAGGCAAAATAAGAGGCTTGTCCCCTAATACTACAGTAACATAAAATGTAGCAATGTAACAGAATAAAAGATATAGAAATATGACATTTCTATAGGACTTCTATCTATATCAGGGCTGCAAAGATGATGAGCACTAGAAGATGACAGCAAAGAATTTCCTTTGCTATCACCTAGAGGTTGTCTGGATTTTTGCAGGCCAGAGTATGGTAACTTTATAATCCTCATATATGTGGAGAATATCTAACCTTGAATTAGACCCAGTTTCACCTTTGGCGTTTCTGTAAAAATCTGCTTCAAGTTCAACTTAAGTGTGTATGGCAATTTACTGACTGCTAGTTTCCTATCCAAGCACTAAAGTCTGACCTTGCTTTATTTTTAAAAGACCAGCAAAGATTGGCAAAGTGCTGCTAAGCTTATTCTAATGGTCAGTTTCTTTCTTCTGCAGCTCCCCCACCATACATCCCACCGCAAGTCACACAGCCGAGTACTTGAGAAGAATCTTGGAGGACTAATCAAAAGAAGCCTTTCTCTCTGGGGCTGCTAACTCCCTTTTTACAGAATTTGTAGGGGGACTCCTACTGTCCTGAAACTCCAGCCTGTGTCAGTGTTTTCCAGTGTTTTTCTTTTAGTTATTCTGCATGGTAGGAAGCATTGTGACTTTTAATTCTTTTCTCCATTCATCCTAGATACTGAGAGAATCACCTTATCCTCCTCCCTTTCTACATAGTTCAGGAAGTAGCTGATTATTACAAATGCAAGTGCACAAAGCTGGTGCAAGCACCACACATGTAATTTGACAGATTTGCCCTCTCTCCAACCAAACTTTTCAGAGGGAGTAGGGAGTAGGCAGCTTGCCTCTGGGGGTTGCAAAGAATTAAATGAAGCTGTCTTTCACTACATAGCCAGGAGGGTCAATTTTAGACCCATTCTTCATAACTTCCAGGTGATGTTTTATGTCTTAAGGAAGCCCTGAGGCCTAAGATGGATATACATATTGAAAGTCGAAAGATATTTGGTGCTGATAAAGATCCTTACATTAAGTAGATCTTGATCAGAATCTGGAAGAGAAGCTGTTTGAAAGCCCATAAATATTCCCAAATAAAGGTGTAAGTGCAATTAATACATAGGAAAAGTAGATGAGCCTAGAAAGACTCGTTTAAAGATGAGGAGTTGAGAAGGCACGTTGTCTTTCATGCTCCACAGCACAGAATGATAAGTCCAATATCATCTGAAGATACAGATATCAAATTGCTGGCATTTCATCTGCAAGTGAAAGTACACATTTTCTGTGTTTTTTCAAGAAAAAAAATGGGTGACAAAAGTAACTCTTCTCTGTTGAGCATAATTTCAATTTTCAGAGGAATTTTTTTAAAATGATTGCTCTACTGTATTGAAAAGCATTTTGAAATTTCTCTTGTGCATTCTGGACCAATCTAATGAGAGTTAACCTTTCACCATCATATTATAACTTTCAGTATAAACTGCCCTCACAGTAATATGAAATCTCGGTGAAAAGGTAAAGTAAGCATTTAAATCGGATTCTGAATTCTTTACTAATGGCAGAGGTATCTTGTGAGTTCATATATATCTGTTAATTCCCTGTAAAGAAATCATTTCCCAAGGTAAATCAAGGAACAAAAAGAACCTGCCAAGAACTTGCATTTCAGAATTTAAACAAGCTTCAAAATGGTTCAGCAATACTGTTAGGGAGATGCCTTGCTTAAACTACAGATATGGTAGTTGGATAGCTATTTGGAGGAGTGTTGAAATCTTAAGTCCAGCCTTTCCTGGTTAGTTCCATTTCTGTACAAATCCTTCCCACCAACATCCAAATGGGTTGATCTAGAGTTTCCAGCATTCCTAACTAACACAGCCTTCCCCGATCTGGGCATTCTCCACAGTTTCTGTTTCAAATCTCAGAACTCATCAACCAGCATCTTTCACTTTTGTTTTTATGCAAATGTGAAGAGAGAGCAATATCATTTAGGATACTTGCTATTTTTGTTAATAGTCACTGCCCAAGAGTAACTGCAAGAATTTCTTTCAAACCTTATGTGAAAAAAAAAAGTTTTCTCCCATGGTGAGGCCCCTTTCACATACATAAATATATGTTCTTTCATAATATTCTAACTCAGTTTAGATTCCTTTCTTTTCACTAAGAAAGATTAGCTAAGATTAGCTAGCCCCTTTACTTGTCCTGAATGCAGCCTCTCATCAATTAATTGTACTCCTGGGGCATGGGAATGCCCACTAAGAAATGGGTGCCTATTTTTTATGCAGTGTAGCCTATTTCTCCTGGAAGTCCTTGCTATTTATTGAGGCTCTATCTGCATTTTATTATGTGCAAAATCTATCATTCTGCCGCTGGAATGTTGCAGAGAACACTGAAGTTTTCTGCTTTCTTCCTGACTATGTCAGTCTGGCCATTCTAGGGCAATCTCATAGATTTCCAGAACAGAAAGTCATTTGTAGTGTAGTTTAGAAGATGTTGCAGAATAGTACGTTTTGCACATTCCTGCTGCAAGACCCAATTTACCAATCTGCCACTACATCTCATTGTTCTTTCCAAACATCAACAAGATTTAGTGTGATGAGGTTGGACAGTCCCACCTATTCCTCCCCACCTGCTGAAGGGATATTAACTTTGTACCTGCCAGTGTTGCAAAGGCTGTATTTAAATTATTTGGAGCACAGAGAAAGCCTGGGAAGCAAGACAAATGCATGATGCTTCAACCAGAGTATAAAGACAATTCCTGTGCAAGAAAATGAAGGCCACCATGTGCTATGATGCCTACTAACTTCATGGTTTCCAGCAGCTGGGAAAATGGGTTCACTCAGTTGAAGATGCCATGCATTGGGCATATGCCTTTTGATGTTGCACAGAGCTCTGCAAAACCAAAGTGTTTAGCAATGCTGAAGCACCACAATGTAGACATCCTCTCCATGCATTTGACCATTTCTAAATCCTGAAAGAAACTTTTGGAGGAAGAAGTTAACTGAGTCAGCCCTTTTGCTCAAACCATATTCCCACTGTATGGGAATGGCTGCTGAATTGTGGCAACAGTTGCACCGCTGTCTCTTATTCTAACCAGAATGGCAAACATTTGCTTTGCAAAATGTCCGTTACAATGTAGATTAAAGTTGTAAATACTGATTAAGTTACTGCTATATGTGTATGTGTGTATTTCTTCTACTGCTGTAGTTAGCGGATAGATACTCCTAGAATAATTTCTGAACAGGAGAAATAAACTTTCCTTTGCCAACAATTAAGAACTTGATAAAGGAAAATGTTAATATTTGACAAAGAGAAGAGAAAGCAAGTACTTTCATTGTTTCCAATGCATTGAGGAGGGTATCCACAGGGAGGGGAACAAAGAGCCATAATGTTTTGAATCGGTGGCAAGTATGTTTTACTGATTCTTAAAATATAAAATTTCCTCTTAATTAATTTATATGCCAGGTCATCTCATCTAGTATATCTTAAATACTGAACAAAAGTCTGGTTGCCATAGAAATGTGGGTTTCCGTTTGGATCAAAAGCTTTGGTGTTTAAAAAATGTTTCAGCTCAGTCTTTTTAATAGTTGTTCTTTACTTGCATAATTTCCAAATATGATTTTCTCTTTCACTTTGGAACAGCCTTCCTAATCCTGGCTCGCTCCAAATGCATTAGACTTCAACTCCCATAATCTGTAGCTGACATTGCAGCTGGCTAGAGATGATGGCCTTTGAAGTTAACTAGACTGTTCTTTCTGAAACAAAACCATCTTTCTTGATGCAGCCTATAGAGTGACCATTGCATAGGAGGCAGGAATGTTGGGTATGTCTGCCACTTCGAGTTATATTTTAAAAGGCAGGATAATTAATAGGAATAAAAACAGACAGCAGTTGCCACCTCTGCAAAGAAACCAAAGAAACAGTAGATCACCTAGTTAGCAGACTAACCACAAACAACAGTATGACAAAGTACAAACAATGGTGCACTGAATATCTGCAAGAAATACTATTTGCCTTCAAGCAAGAACTGATGGGATCACAAAGTAGACAAAGCAACAGAAAACGAAGAAGCTAAAGTCCTTTAGGCTTTAGAATTCAGGCAGGCAGGCAGGCAGGCACCTGCCACATAACACCCGGATTGGAAGTCACGAACTATTTCGCGCTCCCAGTAAAAGAGGATGGCGGGCTTCACAAAACAGCGGCCAGGAAAGAGGCAAGGCCTTCCCTGCCCCATTGCAATCCAAGGCTCAGTCTTGGTGGGAAACGCTGACCCCGAGGGAGCTGCCCCAACTTCCACGGTGCCCCTCGGTCACGTGTCCAGGGGACGCGCGCCACAGAAGTGCCATTCGGCTGCTCTTAGGAGGAATGGCGTGAGCGGGCGGCCTGGAGTCCGGCCACTGGTTCTTGTCCTCGCCGGTCTCTCGCTGGTTGCGTCCAAATCCGCCACCAGATGTCCTGTTCGATGGCGTTGCTGCTGGCGACGCGGCGTCGAAGAGCAGCTGTGCGTCCCGGAGCTGAGCCTGTCGCTCCGGCGCATGCCGGCTTCTTGCAGGATGAAGTCCGACTCCGCGTCGTCCACTCAGCGGGCCTCTGTCGCCAGCCGGTTGCCTCTGTCCGGCCAGCCAAGCGCGCTCCGCCGGCGCAGAGGGCCGAAAGCATTGGGGGATCTTAGTGGGAAGATCTGGCGGAGGCGACCTTCGGGGAAGCAGAGGCGGGTACTGTAGCTCCAGACGCTTTGCGTGGTTGGGAATGCAATGTAGTTTTCTCGATAATGTTAGAGAAAGGGCCTGTTGCTGCATTCTTCTAAATCTAAGAGGTTTTGCAACTTCCCGCTCTAGTCTGCAAACGGATCTAGGATTTCTTGGTGGTTTCCTATCCAAGTACAGGTAGTAACAACAGTTCATTTAGTGACCGTTCAAAGTTACAACAGCACTGAAAAAAGTGACTTATGACCATTTTCCAGTTACGACTGTTGAAGCATCCCCATGATCATGTGATCAAAATTCAGAGGCTTGGCAATTGGTTCACATTTATGACCATTGCTGTGTTCCAAGGTCATGTGATCAGCTTTCTGACAAGCAAAGTCAGATTCACTTTACAACCAGGTTACTAACTTATCAACTGCAGTGATTCTGTTAACAACTATGGCAAGAAAGGTAAAATGGGGCAAAAGTCACTTAAAAATGTCTCATTTAACAACAGAAATTTTGGGCTCAATTGTGGTCATTATGCCTAACAAGGCATAACTGCATAACTCGGCTTAAGTTTCTGAATCAAACAAAATTGGGCTGCTGCCATCATCTTAGCTTTAGCTGAATTTGACGGGCAGTTTTCAGTCTCTCAGTCTGAGTCTCTTCTCCCATCTTATTGGGGAAGAGTTCTGATTTTCGTGGAAGAGGTAAACAGTTATATCTCTTAGTGCTTGGTTAAAATTGCAGTAATGTTATCCCCTTGAGTGACATGTTCTGATCCTTATCATTTTGATACTGAACCATATTTTGGAGGGGGCCCTCTCTATGTGTGGGATGTTGGGACTGCAACAGCTTGTAAATGAAATAAATAAATTTACTTGCTTGCAGTCTGCTTCCTTTCTGCCCACCGGAATGCAATCAGAGCAGGGCATCTGGCCTTGCCATTTTCCAATAGCTGGGAAGTGCCCTCCTGACTATTGAGCAAGACACTTCTACTGCATTGGGTGCCACTGCCATCAACTCTGGTGACCCCATCTGAGCCAGTTGGGAAATTTTGTTATTCTTGACCAGATGGGGCAGTCAGCAGTGGAATCTAGCTATGTCCTGGAAAATCCAGACATACAGTTACTCTGCCACCACAAAAGCGTCTTTAAAGCAGCTTTAAAAATGTTGTAGGTATTATAAAAAAAAGTTATTCAGATCCAGAAAATGGCACATACAAGAATCAACCATTCCCACCCTCAGCTGTACTCCAGAATGATCAAAAATTTCAGTGGGACTGATTTACAGATGTGTATATAGCATTGCTTTCTTGAAACTATGTTAATTCGAAAGAGAGGGCTAAGAGTATCCCTAAAGAAATTACAGACCTTAATAATGGCTGGACTATTAAAATACCTTAAAATCATTAAATGAATTAATCATCTCTGCATAATCATGAGTCTGTGTGTTCTTTCCGAAGATACATATTACTGCAGTTAAATTTATTGTGATAATGTCTGCTTCCACAAATGAATTGTATCACACAATTGCTCTGCTTCACAGACTTCATGAGGTCCAGTGGTCAGAATCTTTCCTTGCTACAAAATATATTCTTATTGGTTATGCCCCATCAAATACTTTTCAACTTTTAGTGACAGCATAAAGTTTCTCCACAACAGTTTGTCCCCAACTTGGTCCTTCAGGTCTCCCAATAGTACACTCATTGCTACAATGTCTTTCTGCTTTGCTGCTGATCATCCTTTCCTCCTTCCTTTCCCAATATTGGAGCTATTTTCAGAGTACTGGTCTTTGCACAATATGTCCGAAGTAGGATAATTTGAGCCTGATCATTTGTGCCACCAATGAGTTGCTTTGGGTTGATTTATTTGATGATCCATTGTTTTCTTTGCTGTCCATGGTATTCTCAGGAGTCTTCTCCAACATCAAATGTTACAAATATAGGACCATATGTGAAATGCCAGAGTACTTTCCCCCTGTGTTTATATTCTTTTCTCTTTCTTCCAAAGTGTGTTTGGAGGAAAAGCTGAAATACCTGCACCAAGTATTGCAGTAGTAGCACTAAGAACTATCCACTTGGAAACATTTGCGTCTTGATAATATGAGGTAAAACTCTTGCCACATGAGGGCATTCTTAAACCAATGTCCCAAACTCTTTTTCATTCATTCTAGTGCTGAGTTATTACCAAAGTTGAAAAACCAATTAATAGGGAGCAGAGCACTCTTCTGGTTTAAGGCATTAGCAATTTCAGTATTCTTTCTATATGGTCCACTTAAAATCCATTGCTTCACTCTTTCCACATAGGTTTTTCTGATCATGATTGCAAGACCCAGTGCTTTAACTCTCCCATTCTGTTTCTAATGCTTAGAACATAGACAAAGTGCCTCAAAACTTTGCCTATCATCCAAATTCTGCTCTCGTCTCAACTAAGGAAAAACAGTTTCTACAGAAAGGTTTTGACCTCAATAAATTGCCTCTTAGAACACTTGATTGGAATGAAATTCTCATGATGCAGCAGAAGGCCTGGCATGGGCTTTATGCCAATTTGGCATTACTGTTTCATGCTTGCAGGAAAAACTACATTGAACAACCCAGCTTCTCACCATTACTTCTCGGTACATTCTTGTGTTGTTCTTTCAGAGAAGAAGGGCATGGAGGTTGATGGAACAGTAACTACTTACTCTGATGTAAAAGTGTACTATATGAAATTATATAAAACAGAAGCCTGTTTTTCAATCAAGAGTACCAAGTATCATTATTTCAAGCTAGTATCTATAATTTTTCTATAGTTGTTGTTCAGTCCTGCCTAAACTATTCAGGATTAATGGGCACTGTGCATCTAAATTAAAGTATAGTATTCTCTCCAATTGTATTAAAGAAGCCCAAAGTGTCTTTTGGTGCCAGATGTTTCAGCTTTACCCAAGGTACTTGAAGGTAAGGAGCTATAAATGTAATGTCATGTGATAAAATGCATTGGAATAACAACTGACATTCCAGAAGACTTTTCTTCTGATGTAAATTCTACCTGTTGTTTTTAGAGGAAGCTTTGATGTGAAGAAAGCAGGATACAGAGGCAAAGAAGGAGCCCCAAAGATTACTTTTCCTTCTTAGACTGATCATCAACCTGGACTCTCACCCTTAACAGTCAGAGTGGCCAGACTAATAAGCATATGCACACATGCATGTACATGCATGCATTCATCAGTAGGTCCACAGCGTCAAAATAGTGAACATGATCAGGCTATCAAATACCACCCCTTTTCCCATTCTTATACTGTGTAACACATACATGAAAAGGGGGTGAGGCTTCAATAACCTGGGCACTTTCAGCATAGTTGTTGACTTCTCTCTACCCCGTTGACAACCCTGATACCCATGGTAAGCAACATGACACAGTGCAGAACGTGAGTAAGACACAGCAAGCCAGACTGTAGCATTTTATAACCATAAACCAAAAATACTTTCTAAGTTGTGAGAAAATGAAACTTCAGAAGATATGGCATTGTTTTCATACCATCTGTCATTTGTGTATCATGAAAGCATCAGCCTCTCCTGATTATCCATGATAATTAGCTGTAGAAGATTTGTCAAATGTGGTGGAAACTTACAAAATCAGGGACATCTGTGACAGCAACAAGCCCATAGGTATTTCAATAACACATGTGTATTGGTTGACAATAAACATACATGCACATGCAGTGAGAATGGCAGGGGAGCCACGAGAAGAATGGGAACCAATAAAAAAAAGTGGGGCTGTGAATGGCTAAGGAAGAGCTGTGTCAAACCAGGCCTTGTTTTTCTTCTCCTCCGGGCTGTTCTGGGCAGCTGGAAGACTTCCCACTCTTGTGAAGTGCAAAGGAATGAAGCTTTGCTTGGGCCAGTCCATGCAAAATGCCCAAATATAGACATTTCTCTGGGCTTCAGAGAAATAACTCAGCTGCCTTGGACTCAGACGGATCCTCAGTTTTTGCAGTGTTGGCCAGCAACCCAGTGATCTGGCAGTCAGAGGAGGGAGAAGCTCCTTTCTTCTGGCACAACGCCCCCCACACACTCAGACCATATGGAGGATTCACGTTTGTATGCAAACAGGAATGTTCCACCCCAGTGGCTTTTCTTAAAATTCTATGCACAGAACAACTCATAATCATCAGTGCTCATCTCCCGAGGAGATACACCAATTATCCTAATCAGTTTGCCCTTGTGATTTGCCCATGTACTGCAATTTCTACAGGGATGTAAGGAAATCTCCTATTTCATCTCTTCTATGCACATATCCTCTACAAGCACTTACTCTACTGTACATACATAAAGTTTCTACTTTTTAATTCTAATGCTAGCATTATCAGTATTTGTAGCTAAATTTAAAATAGCTTTAAATTAAATTAAAAGGCATCATCAAATCCTGCCTTCCTGGTTATATTATACTTTTGCCTCTCTTTAAAAAAAAAAAAAAAAATCTAGATATTTTATCACAATAAAAACACGTACGTATAAAATTCTATACTCTGATCAGTAGTTAGAGCAACCTTTTTCTTATTCTCAGGTTTTAGAGCCAAAATGATCCAGGGAATGGAAAATCTAAAATAAGAAATCTGACTTCAGTGATCAGAACAGTCATAATCCTATTACCCACTGTGAAACAGTTATAATTGTAAACAGTTGGGAGACAGGTCGGAAAATTATTCCATTGAAGGATTTTAGGCAACTATGTGGGATTAGCTCACACATCAATCAAGTTTGCTCTTTCTGTACAAACTAGCACATCTGAAGGGTTTCACAGCCTCTGGGACCAGAATGTTTCATTACAATCAGGGGCATTTTGTGAGCTTTATTAATGAAAGTGCAGATAACGGTATACATAATACAAAATTCAAGAGAAAAAGAGTTGAAAATGGCAACAATGTCTGCAATTTGAGATCACATGCTCAAGTGGTTTGTCTCTTGATTTTCTTTTTCCCTCCATTATTTTTGCAAATGTGATGAAAATATAAACCTTTTTCTTCAGCAAGAATACCTTCACCTATCCTCCGCCTTCTAAAAGATAATTGAAGTGTAGATAACATCTCTTCAAATATTTCACAAATGTGAATAAGAACTGCTTGTCTCTGTTCATTTGGTCAGAAAAAGAAGGCCTGTTAAGTTGTCATGATCTCCATAAGTTAGCCTGGTCATTCTTGTTGGAGATGAGGGGAATTGGGAACCAACATAACTGGGTAGGTATGCCACCTGTTTTTGAAAACAGGAAGGTCAAGACACACAATCTGGGAGAGGGAACTGTATTTTGTTAATAGCCATGAATTCTTGCTGCTTTCTATCACGCTGCTGAAATTCCTTCATTGCTTTCCTTATTTGGAACTTAATTGAATACACAAGACGATGAAAAACGTATAATTGTTTACACTTGCACACAACCCTGCATTATCTTAATTCAGATACATGTTGGCATTTTGTGTGAGCCATGAAACATGGCTCCAAGAGAGTTAGATTTATCTGTTCATTTATATATTAATCTCTTAAAGTCACTTAAATGCAAAAATATGTTTTCATTTACAGCCCAAGCCAGAAATTAGTTGAATTCAATACTTGGATTTAGATACAGGAAATTATTGAGCCTACCAGGAAGCTAAACTGGTTTGCTGATGGAGTTGCTCTTTCTTCATTACCCTTCATAAGGGGAAAAATAGTCCCTTTAATATTGTTGTCTATTACATTCTTCTTCAGGTCAAGTATTTGGTGCTCCCTGTCCAGTTCATGCTGTTTATGGTATCTATTTCATTTAGAGCTGATCCCACAAACCTGATATCCTTTAGAAGTGTTGGGCTACACTGTCATGTTTAGGATGGCCGGTGAATGGGGATGTGTAGCTAGCACATAACAGAAGAGCCAGATGGGGGAAGACAATGAGAGGAAAACAGGTTACTTCTTGAGACTGAAAACAGATTCAACAATTTTCTAAAAACATTGCTGTCATTCTTCTATTATAACAGAATAACAGGGAAGGGAACATAGAGATTTTCTAGTCCAATCCCCTGCCCTATGTCATTTCAAACAAATGGTTGTCCAATCTCTTCTTACAAACTTCCAGTAATGGAACACCCACAACTTCTGAAGGCAAGCCATTGCACTGATTAATTGTTCTAACTGTCAGGAAATTTCTCTTTATTTCTAGGTTGATTGATTAATTTCCATCTATTGCTTCTCATTCTGCCTTCAGGTGCTTTGGAGAATACTCTCAGGATCACTTCATATATTCCATTTGTGGTTTATTTGCCATGTCAAAACTACTTACTGGTGACTGACTTCAGTATTCTGTCAGCATCCCATCTATACCCTGATTTTATGGGTACTCCCTTCTTCAGGACTATTGAGGGTGTATATACACTCATGTAATCCAACCACCATGTGATGCTAAATAGCCACATAGTACCAGGAAGTATTTAACAGCTATTATGCTAAAAATATAATTCATGAAGTTGAGATTCATTTGGAGAGAAAGAAGACTGAGATTGCAAGGAAAGGAAGCTGACACAGAGTGGATGGGGCACACAGCATTCTCAGTCCACATAACATGGCTTATTGATGGACGTTTCAAAAACAATGTCTCTTCTTTGAGAGTGTTTCTTTCCATAAATCAGCATAGTTTAAAAAAGTGTTACAAAAACCTTCTGGCCCCCAAATTTATTCCCATGTCTATAGTAAACAAATGTCTTGAGAGATATTTGATGTAATCTTTTAAGTTATTGCCCACTTGATTAGGTAAAGTTCAAACTGATTGTTTGCCTCAAACTCTGAAGATGCTGTCTGAAGTTTTCAAATTTGAGTTTCCAAAGTTCAGGTGATTATATATGTGGACTGCTTGCCTTTTTCATTATTTCCCACTCACAGCTAAGCTTGTTCTTTTTCTCCTACATGAATTCTAAGATTAAGTATTCTAAATTCTAAAATGAGATGGGAAACTGCTGCTTACTTCAGAGGTAGAAGCAGCAATGGACCCAGACCCAGCAGTAATGCAGTCCATTCAGCTGCCTTTGCTTACAGCTACATCATGGCACCATGACAAGTCTTTAGCAATCAAAGGTGAAGCGCACACCCATTTCTTTCCACCAAGGAGCCATGGCCTATAAGAACCTGTTTTTGCTTTTTGCTATCAGAGAAATGGAATCCTTGAGATCACAGAGACATTGAACAATGAGTTTTGTCTCCACAATTTCTCCCCCACCCTCTTGCTTCAGTATACAGTACTCTAGGCAAAACAGAACATGACATTGCCATTTCAGTAGAGCAACAATGGGCACAAATGTGACATAGCTTCATTTAGAGTCTTCTTGTACCGACAATATGCTGGACACCTTGTCATGATGCTGCTGTTCCAGTGTAGCTCTTTATATGTTCCTAGTGGCAAGCGATTGCAGTGTTGCTGCCTGGGAAATGATGAGATAAGCAGAGATACCCCAAATTCAGACTTCTTCAAGGTTGATCACATTTGCCCCTTTACTTTCTGAGCTCCCACAAGGAAAACTAGACAAAAAGCCCAAATATACCATATCTGCAGACCCTTCTTTTCAGGAGAAAAATAAGTTTTGTTATTAAAAAGGACTAAAAATAAATATTACTTCTTCCTGATAACAACGCCTTTTGGCAATCCATCTAATTCTTCTGTCCAAATTAATCCCATAGAGAGCACTGTTCATCTGGGACTAACACAGGGCGGGCTGTTGCTCTGTTGCGTTCTTCTTATGTAAACAGTCACCCGAGAGACAAACACAGTGATTCAGCCTTGGCAATCTCCTCTGTTCAAGATTCCTCTCCCTACTATTGAAGTAACTTGGGAACCTCCACCTGCCAAAATAAGACATGAACTTAGTACAAATTCTCAAATTAGAGGCATCTAATGGAGATCCAAAGAGCAACTCAAGGTTACAGCAGTTCATCAGACAAACAGGCGTGTTAATATCCCCTCTTTCATTCTCTTCCATCATCCCTTTGTAGCTCCTTCCCATTTTAGAAAGCTTTATTATTAAAAAGCACATCTTAATTTAGATTAGTCCTGAAATAGCTTTGTTGAAAAGGGTTTGTCTGTTGACAATGGTGTTTTTAAAGGCAGATGTTGAAACCTAAAAGATCTTGACATTATGTCTCAACTGCCATCTGTCTTATCTCCAGAAAATAGTGGCATCTGAAGAGATGATCTTAATAGGTGGGTAAACACAGGTGGTGCTTTAGCTATCCATAGTCCCACAGAGTTGCTAAATGGAGGCCTTTTGTGTGTGAAACTCCATCAGGAGATGTTAGTAAATACCTAAGGAATGTAGCCCTTGCAGAAACGATGAAGAAATATTCCAATCATTAGACACAGAAATGTGAGGTGACTATGTGCAAATAAGCATCAAAATAACTAGCATTATCAAAAGTGGTAGTTTTATTGAACCCAGCAATAAATGCTGCCTCCCAAGATGACCACCATGATTGTGTCTTGATTCACATGTAGCAATAAGCCATTGTTTCTTTTAGCTGGCTTGTTGAACTATGGCCAGAGGTATATGTAACACTATGCATAAAATATGGATTATAAACCACAAGGTTCAGTCAATGTGTAAGATTAAGCAAACCAAGCAAGCCACATTATAGCTTAGTGCTGTAATGATGTACCTTTTTCAACTGCTTCTTGTTGCTACAGCGAATGGCAGCCAGAAGTTGATCTCTGGAATTCTTCTCCTGGGAAGGAAGTGCTTTCTCCACCATCTTCCTCTGAGTGGCCGGAGAAAGGGACAAGCGTAGGTTTTCATTAATCAAGGGAGGAGCAGGGGGAGGGGCTAGAGGTGGGGGTGGGGGAGGAGGAGCATCTGGGGTGCCAGCTTTCTTAGGAGGAGCTTTAGGAGAAGACCTTGGGGAAGTTTTGGGGGATGGTTTTGGAGAAATCTTTGGAGAGCCAGCTGACAAGCATCCTGCCTTTGGCACCTCAAGGAAGTCCTTCTTCTCCATCTTTTCTTGGGCCTGTTTCTGCTCTTGTAAGCGTTTCTGTCTCTGTTTGTCCATATTCCTGCTTAGCAGGTTTGTGACTGTCATGCGTGGCCCAGCTAATTCAAAGTGGTAGCCCAGTTTCAGCAATGTGGTGTTCTCTTTCAGCAGCTTAGCTATCTCCATCTCAGTCTTCCCTCCACAAATATGTCTCTGATTGTGAAAGCGCAGCTCCGTCAGAGTGTTGTTCTGCAGTAGTGCACGAAAGATGGCCAGGATCCCTTTGCCTGTGATATGATTGGAATCTAGGTTTACGCTTGTCAGTGTCTTATTGGACTTTAGCATGATGGCAGTGGCAAATGCAACGTGATCGTCAGCACGTGTGTTGGCCAGAGCAAAGACCTTGACCACTGTGTTGAATTCCAAGGCCTCAGCAAAGCGTACCAGGATCTCATTGTTGATGCAGTCAGAATTGTTGACGTTAACTTCTACCGTCTCTGGGTCATCATTCTTGATCTTTTCCAAGGGTTCATCAAAGATGCTGGTGGCTTCATCCTCCTTGCTCTGGCTTGAAGAATTGTCTGCAGATTTAGAGGGGCTGCTATCAGGAGGCTCTTGGATCATGTCCTCTTGCTCTAAAATTGGGACATTTGTCTCTGGAATTCCTTTACTATCCTTCAAGAGTTTCTCTTCATTGTCAACCTTTGAGCCTGGCTTTGGAGTTGAACTTATTTCTGCTGCTTTGGGCGGTTCTCTTTTATCTTCTCTCTTTGAGACTGGTTTTAAAGCTGATCTTCTTTCTCCTATTTTTTCGCATTCTTTTTTATCTTCAGTCTTTCTCTCCCACCCAGTCCCTCTCTTGTGTTCTGCTGCCCTCTCTTGTGTTCCTTTATCTTCTACTGACCTGCTCTTTAGCAGTTTACCCCTTTCTTCCCCTCTCACTTGGCCTGTTACACTTTTATCTGCCGCCATGGATTTTTCTTTCTCTCTGGAAAACCTTTTTTCATCCTTACCAGTTTTCCCTTTGGCTTGTCCCATTTTGCTGTTGCTGTCTGTTTCATCCTTTCCCTTCTGATTTGCTTTCTGGACCTGTTCTTCTTTTTTCCCTTCCTTTATCATATCAGGAGTTCTACTTTTTTTCAGATCTCTGCTGTAAGACTCCTTATGTTTGGCTTCAAGAATCTTTGCCTCTTTCTTCTTCTCTCTTGCCTTTGCTTCCTTATGAGTGGGGAGAACAACAATAAAACTTGATAAGAGAGAATGATCTTATGCATGGATCTTGAGCTCACAGAAAAATAGACAAGATATAAATGCAGTAATAAAGATTTAGTAGAATAAACATCAGCAGCCAGTCAATGAAAACCAGAGCTAATATCATTACCCCTTCCAAATATTAGTTAAAACTAGTTATATAGATGCCTATTTAAAATAAAAACTGCATACAACAGTAGTGTTGTTAGCACACAGTGACACAGCAGAAGTCTAGAATTTGTAGCTATTGGGCAAACTGTACCAGTTACTGCAATTGTGGGATGCTTTATGCTGAAGTTCTACTTAGTTATGAATTGGGAGAAAGGTAGAAGTTGATACAGGTGGTCCTTGACTTACAGCCATGCTTAGCAACCATTTGAAATTACAACAGCACTTTAAAAAGTGTCTTATGACCAGTCCCCACACTTATAACCATCATAGCATCCCCACGGTCACAGGATCAAAATCTAGGTGCTTCGCAACTGGCATGTATTTTTCAATGGCTGCAGCATCCCAGAGTCATGCGATTGCCATTTGTGACCTTCCCAGCTGTCTTCCTACAAGCAGAAGCAACGAGTGAAGCTGGATTCGCTGAATGACCGCATGATTCACTTAGTCTCAGTCATTCACTTAACAATCATAGCAAAAAGTGTTGTAAAATTGGGCACGACTCACCTAACAATTCCTTGCTTAGCAGCAGGAATTCTGACCCCAATTGTGGTTGTAAAGTCGAGGATTACCCGTAGCTAAGATACGTAGGCAAGATATTTGAAAAATGGCCATGGAATGAAACCACATTCTGAGGTGGGGGGCAAACTACATGTAATGACTTTTGAGCCTGATATGCTGGTGGTGGTAGATGTTCATAAAGATTACCTTTGTAGGATCTAAGATATTCTGCTTAACTAGGTTAGTTTTTGGTAAAATGCTTGGGGACGATCTGTTCTTCAGTACTTTGACGGATTTAATTTAGGATGTCTGAAATGCTGCTCAAATTCATGCTGTGATTTTCCTGAGAGTGCAGAGTTTGATTGCTACGATATAGTTTTGACCACTGTTTCTGGAATGAGGCATATTTTGGTCTCATTTCACCTTTTATGCTATGGCTTTTTAGGGTTACTTTCCCCGATTCATTTTCATTATCAAATTCTTTATCTATGGCATACACTACTGCACTCCTTTTAATTCAACATCTTGGTTGCTTATTTTTTAGAAAATGATTTGTTGTTTTGAATGAGAGGCTCATTAAATATATCCCAGTTTATTTCATTTTCTGCAGGTGTTTCCTTTAAATCTGCATTCAGCTTATATGTGTAAATAGTTGCCACAATGACAACACAGCTACTTTTGACTTGTTATTGTCTGTCTATATGCTACTGCCAAGTTTATTCACATTTGATTTCATTTCTCCCTAAAACTCTACTGTAACTTTAATGTTACTTTCCATGGATACTGTATAGCAATTTTCTGCTCTTTTAAAAGTTAAATGTCCTGAAAATCTTAGATTTGCTGAGTTTTTTAAATGTTTCTTTCAGAATTCCACAAAATAATTGATCTCCAAATGCATCATTGAGCCCTTCATCAAGTATGCCATGTTCAGAAATATTTAAACCTCAGCTGCCTATTCTCCCACTTTTTGCTTGCAGTTATGAAACTTAAAATGTTTTACAGTCAATAATTTTGGAACCAAATATTCCTGCATTGTTTTTATTAATTCTGCAAAGCTGAACTGCTTGTGTTTTTGTGGGGCTCTATAATAATAAGTTCTATTCATCATAACAATAAGTAAAACAGCTTTTTTCCCAGCAACTATTTCTTTTGCCTCAAAAAAAAGTACAATTCTCTTTGTTAAAATGTCATCTATGACACCATTATGCACAATAATGTTCCCTAGACAGAGCTATCCTGCTGTGGTCTTTTCTCATTGTCTTTACTCATTGTAATCATTTAAGAGTTATTTTTCCTACGTCTATTTATTGTTTTGCTGCTCCTCCCCCCTTTATAAAGTAAGGATTAAAAGGCTTTTGTTTTATAATCCTACATTGTCAGTCACTATTATGTTATTGATCACACAACTAATCAATCACACAGTTGATCAAACTATGCTTGTTGGATGTAGCAGTTACTAGGCTTTCTGCTGCTTTTCTGAAACCTTTAGAACTGTGTTTCTCAACATTGTTTCTTAGCAATTTGAAGATATTGCTAATATTTGGACTTCAACTCCCAGAATTTCCCTTGCTGGCTAGGGAATTCCAGGACTCCAAATCCACACAACTTAAAGAAGTTGGCAAAGCTGAGAAGTGCTGTCCTAGACTAGAGGAACTAACTCCAGTGAATCAGCAGGAATAACAAGACATACAGGCAACCAAAGATAATCGAGCAACAGTGGATGATCATGGGCCATAACACATTGCAGAAATGATGTATTTAGAGCTGAAAAGTACTCAGCACCACTTACAAAAACATACTCTCCAAAATTACAAAATTATTTATGCTGAAAGTCAGTTAGTGATTTAGAGAATATTTTGTGGGCATTCCACGATTAGTCTTGGTATATATTTTCTGCAACAGTAGCTAAATAAATAAATAAGCACAAAACCAGAAACTGAGTATTTTAACTGGGGAAGCCCCTTGGTTCATTTACTGTTAAAATTTAATTTTGCATCTCCCATTTTGGACTCGATATAACTGAGGAAATGTAGCCTCACAAGCTGTGTTCTATTCTGATCCTTAGACCAAACTAGAGTAGAGTAGAGTAGAGTAGAGTAGAGTAGAGTAGAGTAGAGTAGAGTAGAGTAGAGTAGAGTAGAGTAGAGTAGAGTAGAGTAGAGTAGAATAGAATAATCTTTATTGTCATTGTGTAACTCACAACAAAATTAAGTGCTGTCCACAGTGCACACTATACATAAGTAAAAATCACAAATAAGAACATACATTATATACACACATCCTTCACATTCTATTCACCATTGCGCTGCCCCTAATATTGCACTTCAATGTTGCACTATACAGTAGTATTTAATATGGTTACGACTCTGGGACAAAAACTATTTTTCAGCCTATTTGCCTTTGTTTTTATTATCCTGTACTGTCTGCCAGATGGTAATAGTTCAAAAAAAGAATGTCTGGGATGAGATCAGTCTTTAAGAATGTTTTGAGCTTTCCTGAGACAGCAGGAACTGTACAGTTTGTCCGGGGGGGGGCGGGGAGGAGAGGACAGCCAATAATCCTCTGGGCGATGGTAATGACCCTCTGGAGCACTTTCCTATCTGCTATTGTGCAATAGGTTAGAATGCTCTCTATGGAGCAATGGTAGAAGGTCATCAGTAGTTTTTCATTCAGTTGTTGTTTCCTGAGAAGTCTCAAGAAATATAATCTCTGCTGGGCCTTCTTAACCAATGCTATAACATGAGCACTCCAGGTCAGGTCCTCCTTTATGGTAACAGCCAGAAACCTAAAGCTGGCCACCTGCTCCAAAGGGCCCCACTGATGATCAGGGGCTGAATGTCTGATCTATTTCTCCTATAATCTACTATAAACTCCTTGGTCTTAGTGGTGTTGAGAACCAAATTATTGTCTCTGTACCACAAGAGCAACCACAGACTCATCCCCCTTGGAGATAAGCCCCATGACTGTTGTATCATCCGCAAATTTAACAATAATATTGCTGGGATGAGTGGGGGTACAATCATAAGTGTAGAGGGTATAAAGTAGGGGGCTCAACACACAGCCCCCTATTTTAAGAATAAGGGCTGAAGAAATATAGTTGCCTAATCTAACCCTCTGAGAGCGGCCAGACAGGAAGTTCATAATCGAAAGACAGATTGAATGTGAAAGACCTAGGTTGACAAGTTTAGACACCAGTGTGTATGGAAGAATTGTGTTAAATGCAGAGCTAAAATCTACAAAGAGCATCCTTACATAGGTCCCCCGCTGCTCCAGATGAGTCAGAGCAGTATGGAGAGTGATGGCTATGGTGTCCTCTGTGGATCTTTTTGCTCTGCATGCAAACTGGTGACTGTCGAGTGTGTATGGGAGGCAGGACACGATGTGCCTGTGGACCAGTTTTTCAAAACACTTCATGATAATAGGGGTGACTGCCACTGGTCTGTAATCACTGAGACTGTTAATAAAGGACTTCTTTGGTAATGGAACAATGATGGAGGCCTTCAGACAGGATGGAATAGTGGACTGGGATAGAGACCGATTAAAAATCTTGGTAAAGACTCCAGCCAACTAGTCTGCGTAGTCTTTAAGCACCCGGCCAGAAATGCCATCAGGTCCAGCAGCCTTCCTTGAGTCCACAGCTCTCATGGTACTCTTCACCTCATGCTCCTCCATGGTGAGGGGAGGGCTGCGGTGGACTAGTAGCTGTGGTACAGCTGTCTCTGATGGCTTCACTTGGAAGCGGGCAAAGACATGATTCAGCTCCTCTGCCAATGAAGCATCCCTATCAACAGAAGTGATATTATTGGGTCTATAGTTGGAGATTTGTTGGATCCCCTGCCACACCTGCCTCACATCATTGTTATGAAAATGATCTTCAATCTTCCTCTTATAAACCGCCTTGGGCTGCCGAATGCCATTTTGGACTCGATATAACTGAGGAAATGCAGCCACACAAGCTGTGTTCTATTTTGATCCTTAGACCAAACTACTTGGGCATAAGGTACCTCCTCAAATGAGCATAATGTTCCACAACCATAAAGAGCTGGGCCAAAATAAATAATTGGCATCAGTCAAGAATGTTGTGACTAATCGGCAGTGTGTTTTAAAATTGGAAGAATAACATGTTGATCACCTGCCAAAGACTTTATGAGCTCAAGGGGCATCACTATCAAACTCTGGAGCCTTCTGATCCTACTGTTTTACTTTGTGCATTGGTATTGCTACCTGCATTTTCTGCTTTTTACCATGGCAGCCAGAACTGTTAGCAGAAGAACAATTAAACACACGGTATGCATCCTTTCTTTGAACAGTTTTATAAGTGGAACACCCCCCCCCCCAAAAAAAAGACCAAATGAATAGACAAGAGTACAAAATGAGTTTAGCCAGTTTGGTAAATGGGAATTGAGTCTGGCACTAGAATTGCGGATCCAATCTGGGTTGGTCACCAGGACCAGAGGTTTAGTCTTCCGAGCTTTTAGACTTGTGCTGGTAGCCCATTCTCAAGAGGTTGGGCTCCACCACATGTCCAAAAGCTCAGAAGACTAGACCAGAGATTTTGTCTTCTGAGGTTCATGAGGATGGGCTCCAACACAGGTCCGAAAGCTCAGAAGACTAAAACTCTGGTCCTGGTGACTGACACAGATTGGATCCTGCAACATTACCCTGGAACACGTATGTTTGCCTTCATTTACTAGAATTACAGCTGTCACTGTAATATCAGCTGCTTTGGATTACATAATATAGCTTCATTTCATTTGTTTGTAAAATAAGGCAGGGAAGGTGGCAAGTGCTTCTCAGAAGACTTGTTCATCAGTGTATACTGGTAATATGATTGAAAATGCAAGTTGAATAATGGAGAATTGAGAAAAATCCCCACAACTCAATAATCTTTACAGAGACATTTTCCACACCATTTATTTATTGCATATTGCTGTGGTTCTTAAATTGTTTGACACAATTAACCTTTTTTCCCAATTTAGAATAATTCCTTTACACCCAGACTCTGTTATTTTATACAAGAGTCTCACGGCAGTCCCAAACTGGATCCTTGACTCATAAAGAAGCAATTATACAATACCCACAGTTAATTTGCCCAAATTAACCCCTTGGGTTAATTATCTCCTGTTTAAGAACCACTGGCATATTGTATTCATATTTCTGCAAAACTACTGTGCTGCTTAATGAACGTTAAACAAAAACTAAAATGATGAGAGAGGTAGTTGGAAAACAGAGGAATGTTAAAACTTGCCAGTGTTGTCCATGAACCAGGCATGTAAATTGCACAATACAAAGCAATTCATATGAATCATTATTTTGTTAAAAGAATCATCAAATAAAGTACAAAGACTATTTTCCATTAATGAACTTATATTGTGTTTTGCTATTTCTGTTGAAAATTAGAGAGAACTCTCATAAGATAGTTGTTTAGGATGGATTAAGCCAAATTCTCTGGTCAATAAACTTGCCCTTTGGAGTGGAATTGAGGGGTATTAAAATATAACATCTAGTTGTCCATTCCCATGTAAGAATAGCTTAGCCAAAGTATTAGAGTTTAATCTCCCAGGCTTATATGGATTTTCATTTTTGGCATTAGCAGGAGTCAGTGATTCTCTACCTTCTTGTTCAAGAAAATGTACAGAAAAGGCCATCTATTCTAAAGAAGTTGAAATAACAGATCACATGATTCAACAGAGTTTGCCTTAAGCTATTGTTTATATACCGAAATAAGCAAGTTCCGTTTTTGGAAAACAAGAATTTCTGTAATTAGTTTGAGATTACTTGGCCTTATTTGCACTGTAAATATCTAGAGTTGCTCTTCATGGTTAGGAATACAAACAAACAAAATTTTCCAGGGTAGACAGTTTATGATCTCATTTACCTTTCAGAAGGGCTACTAGATCTGAAGTAAAACACCCCTAAATATTTTTTTCCTCCCTTTGCTACCACCTAATGGTTATTTACATATTTGAAGCTCAAATGTAGCCTAGTGTTACATTACACCACCATCTTTTTCTTCCTCTCATCAATTTGCAGTCCAATCCTCCTTGTCGCTCAAGAAAAAAGAAAAAAGGCAGTAACAGTGTTATACTTTTTATTTAGCTCTGGTTTCCTCAACCTAGTTTTCTAAATTCACATGATACACTGGACCATAATGTTGTGGTAGGTTGATTGATTGTGTCAACATAACCTATCAATACATAGTTTCACCTTGACTAGCCATTCCATTGTCAGCTAACATTATCATATGGTACAATGTGTGTTTTTTGTTAAATAATTAAGCTGCAAGGAGTCTTGGCTATTCAAGACCTGTCTTGCCATCAACACTGCATTGCCCAAAGCAAGGAAAGAAACAGTTACACGGTATTGATTCAGTATTTTTTCCCCAGGTGCTTTGTCTTTTAGATTATACTGCAGCTGATTCTTCGAACTACTGTGCATCAAATTGAGGCAGTATTTATAATTAAGGGCTGTCAAAATTTAATAACAATCAGATTTTAACTAATGCTCTTGCATGACACTGAACAATCAAAATCCAGCCATTGTAAAAAAAAAAATTTCATGCTGAGAAAACCTTCTTGGAAGTTTCTGAAGCACATTTTGACTTATTTTACTTTTCTTAAACTTTGAACCTCTTTTCCCCATTATTTTAAATTTCTGGCCTATATAATTAGAATACCTGCAAATGGTAACACTACTAGAGTATGGGAAAGAACATAAAATTCCTCTAGAAGATGATCTGAGTTAAAGTATGTTAGAACATGTTATTTCATTACCACATCATGCCACTGTGGTATCAATGCTTTTGAAAAGAATAAGATTGATATAAAAATCCTTAAGAAATCTCAAACAGTAAATCAGAACTTACCCATTATGACATAAATGAAAGAAAACCCAGATAAATTGTCTAGAATTCCTTTGAGTTTAGGGGATAAAATAAATGTGATTAAGATTAATCTAAGAATAAGATTATATTTTGAGATGACTTCCTACATTATTTTAAATTTACAGAATACTGATAGATATCAAGGCTCTCCTGTGAGACTTTCATTGTACAAATTACAATTACCTAATGGAGTTAGTTTTCCATTTTTTCAGGTCATTTGTTCTTTTCTCTTTCTTTGATCATTGGTTGGTATAAGCAATTTTAGAATACAGCTCCTCTTTGGTCTCTGCTTTCCAGTTATTATTTGACCCCATTAAAATCCTGGCAAGTATTGGGATTTGTTTTTAATATCTGTACATAATTCCACAATAGTGGAACAGAGAAAGAGATGAATAGATGGATAAATTTGTTTTGCAAATGTAATTTTGACCTTCAGGAATATGTTCAAACTCAGCTCTTCCAATGAAGCATTAGTAGGCTGACTGATACCATTTAATCTGAATTTATGTATTATTAAGTTCTTATTATGACTGATTTTGTTTAATTTGTAATGTTTCTCTGTTTTAAGGACATTTATTATACAAGTTTGTTTAATCTGTTCAGCACCATTAACCACAGGGGATCCTGTAGGAGTTAGTAGTATACAAGTTAAATGAATGAATGAACAAATACAACTATTGTTCTAACAAGCTGGGTTCCTAGGCCATCTAAATACTTAAAGATTGAAGGATGCCAATCCTTGTTGCTTTTGAACCTGGTCCATTTATAAACAACCCAGAATTATAATTCTGAAGCCTTGTTCATGTCTGCAATTCTATATGTGATGCCATGTTGTGTATGCAGAAAATGTCTTCCAGGTTCACCATGTCTTATAGCTCTTGGCACAAACTTTCCATTCTTTGCCCCTGCACTTTCTTTAAAAAGAAGCAGTCCTTTAGGATTAATCACAAATGTTTTGACAAACTAAAATGGAGTTAGTTTCTCCTTAAACATACGAAAGCAAGGGCTGTTGGTCATTGCTGGCAATTTGCTGAACTTTACTCCACTGCAATGTTCCCTTAAAAGGAAAAGGCAACTTTGGAAATGTCTTGTTTTGGAATCTAAACAATGATGCATTAATCCTGCCTTGGTCTTCTTCAAATGCAGCCACTCTGCTGGATTTGGACCCAGAGAACAAATGATTTAGATATTATTAGCTTATACCAATAAACATATTTAAAAGAGCGGCAAAACTTTGCAGAAGTTGGAAAAGAATATAAATTATGAATTTGTTTCAAGAACTTGTTGGCAGTCAAAAGTTAATAATACCTGTTTTCTAATAAGCATGAATAAAAACTATGATTGGATTGACACATCATGCTAATCATGTTTTGCGTAACAATGGTTTATTGAATAGGCATAAATCATGCTTTACCAATCACAGCAGCTGGGTTCATGCAATCAGACCAAACTAGGACATTAGGATATAGTATGACGCTTAAACTTAATCATTGATCCCAACTGATATCGCCTCTTGCAAAGGAAATACTTTAACTCTTTCCTCCAGCTATGTTTTCCAACATTTTTTCTTCCTCCTGAGGATGTTAAAAACAAAACAAAATACTTCATTGGTGCCCATGGATTTAAAACAAAACTCTTCTTGAGGATTTTTAAGATACTGCTAGGGGAAGTGGTTTTAAAACTTTTCCCTCTGCCCAGGGATTCCTATCATGCAAACCATACATTTCACACAGCATATAAATTTTTCCTAAAAATTAGGTGTACACTGCATGATAAAGAGAGGGGGGGGGAAAACCCCATCTATGAGAAATGCACAGTTTATCCCACAGGGCTGCGTAACTTGGCCGGAATCAGTTTATCAGCTCACCAGGGATATTTTCAGTAACTCCAGTGCAGCTCCCTTTTGATTTGAAGGGTCCAGCACTAATGCAGCAGTTCTCAAACATGTGAGTCTTTTTACATTCTTAAAAATGATTGAGGGCCCCAAAGAGCTTTGGATTATGTGTGCTGTATCTATCATTCTTTCTTGTATCAGAAATTAAAACTGAGAAAATTTAAATATTTATCTGACTCCTCAGACCAAAATCTATGAAAGAAAGTTCATACTGTATAGCCTTCAAGCAGTAATCTGCATAAAGAATATCAGCTTCTTCAATTTGGGTGCTTTTCAGATTAAATATTAGCTAAACAGAGAAGAGGCTTTTAGCAAAACTGGATTTCAGGAAGAACAAAATACTGCAGATTATGAACCTGCTCTGTGTAATGCAGTTCTGGGGAAAGCACTTGTATATACTTCCGGTGACTTACAGAGTCACTTCTCAACGTAACTTCTGTCAAGATGGCATTGTATCTGCACTTTCCGACATTCCTTGCAATATTTTCATTTTAAGTGTGCCTATTGGTAATAAAAGCAGATAGGTGTTTTCTGTTTTGAATATCAGAGACAGCCTCCTTGTTTTTTATCTAGATGATGCCCAAGACTTACTAGTTATAGGTGGTCCTCAACATATGACTGTAATTGAGCCTGCAGTTTTGGTTGTAAGTTGTGACAGTTGTAAAGTAGGTCACCATGTCACCTTGCCTGACCTTTTTTGCAGCAATCATTAACTGAATGCTGCCCTTGTTAAGCAAATCCATTATTCACTATGAAGTGGGTTTGCCAGAAACCAGACCTAAAGAACAGTCTCCAGCAAAAACATCGTAAATGCGATCACATGACTGTAGGGTGTTGCAAACTGCCATAAATGCAGACCAATTGCTGAATGCCCAAAATGAAGTCATGTGATCATGGGAGGGGCGGACATTGGAACTTCAAATCTGGATTGTAATTAGTTTTTTCAAAGTCTTTTGTAACTTCTAATGGTTGCTAAGCAACCAGTTGTAGGTTAAGGACTAGCTGTAGTTTTAGATTTAATAGACTTACATAAAGACAAATTTGTAATTTTACCATTAAATGGTTAAAAAAACATTTGACAAGGTATGTAAACAGTATGCGCTTGCTGTACTAAACAGATTCAGATTTCCCCTGGAATTCATAAAATGGATCAAGGTATTATATAAATCACCCACATCTAAAGTAAAGGTTAATGGTATGTTTTCTCCTACTTTCCCACTATTTTTAGAGGACCTAGAGAAGGATGTCCACTCTCACCCTTGCTCTTTAAATTCTGCATGGAAACCTTGGCCTGTGCTATTAGACAACATAGGGAGTTCTATGGAGTAATGCATAACAGCTGAATACAAATGCAAATGACATTCTATTTGCAAATGACATTCTTTTGTCTTTTGTTTATTTCGAAACCTCACATTACTATGGCAGTGTTGATGCAAATGATAGACGCCTTCAATAAAATAGCAGGATACACTATTGGAACTGATGTCATTTGATGAAAATTTGCTTACCCATTAATCCATTTAATATCAATTCCATATTTGTACCAAATTCAATAAGTATTTAGATATGTGTGTATATCAAAACGCAGTTATATGTAATAGAAATAAAATATAGAGGTTTCTTCAGATATTAATAGATGGGAATGATTAAACCTTACCCTATGGAGAAAGATGAATGCTCTCAAAATGAATATTATTCCTAGATTAATTCATACTTTGAGAAGAATTCCCATTCATATATCTGGAAAATATTTTCAGAAAATAAATTCTTTGTTTAGAAAGTTTTGATGGGGTTCTTTGATTATGAACATATTTTTACACAAAATACAATTACCAGTTAATGAGGGAGGATTTGGTTTCTCAAATCTGAACCTGTATTATCATGCTTACCTATTGTCAAGTATTACACATTGAAAGCCAACAACTGGTATTAATTTTCTGATTTGGGCCTTGAATGGACAGGTGTTAGGTTCTATGTACATTAAAACTCTAGTATCTCTGGAAACAATTGCATCAGTTCGGAAGATATGGAATCTATTGTCCCCCCCGCCCCCCAAAAAAGATTTTTTTTGGGAAAAAGATAGTGATATTGAAAAATTGGATGAAAGTGCGGATATTGACTTTGGCTCAAGATTGATGAAGTTTTAGCATTCACTGCTAAGAGATAAATATTATTTATCAGGTGTGTAAATGGCATCATTTACAGCTACAATATTTGTTAACGATATTGCTTGGATCAGCAGCATTTTCAGCTTCTGAGACATCTGAAATGCTAGAAAAACTTGTTAAATCCCTTAAAACCAAAAACCTACTATTAGTTTTTTATAAATATTTGCTATCAATAAATCAATTTGATATGCAGATGCTTGGATAAAAAAATAGAGGTTCCTATATTGCCTAGACCAGGGGTAGGCAACCTTGGCTCTTTTATGACTCATGGATTTCAACTCCCAGAATTCCTGAGCCAGCTATGCTGGCTCAGGAATTCTGGGAGTTGAAGTCCATGAGTTATAAAAGAGCCAAGGTTGCCTACCCCTGGAATGGGAGATTATATTAACTTCTAAAGCAAGAGTGTCAATGGACCTCAAATTACAACTTATACAACCACAAAAAAAATATTTAGAATGTTATTGATTCCATATGCAGCAAAAAAATAATATTTAGAATTTATTGGACTCCATGAGAAGTCATGTACAAAAGGACTGTCAAAAATAGAGCCCTGGTGGTGCAGTGGTTAAAGTGCAGTATTGCAGGCAAACTCTGCCCACAGCCTTGCTTTTGATCCTGACAGGGCTCCAGGTTAATTCATCCTTCCATCCTTCTGAGGTTGGTAAAACGAGGACCCACATTGTTGGGGGCAATATGCAAATAATGCTTACATTGTAAACCGCCCAGAGAGCGCTGTAAAACACTATGGGGCAGTATATAAGCCTAAATGCTATTGCTATTGCTATATGCTCTCATAATAGATCAGCTAGTACCAAATACAAATACATGTAGTGTCAGCTTTCTACATACTGCTGTCTACTTCTTTCAACTGAAAGGTGTCAACATGTCATAAAATGTTGAGTGATACTCAGTTACACCCTGTAAATCATTCAGATGCTGTGATCAAGAAATATAGTATGCAGAATCCTGGATTCAATACCATGTAGAAAAGGCATGCCCCACAAGCAGTTTTGGGATACCATATGTGCAACATCTAGCAGCTATCTTGTTTCTTATCTTCAATAAATACCTATTATGATTCACTGTAATAACATGCAAAGTGAACATTTAAATATGGTGTATTTACATATAATTTGTTGCATTTACACACAAAAATAATATGTTCAGCAAAACTTGCAACTTTTGTTCCATCCGCACATGGACTGTGATAGAATAGGGCTTTGGATTTGAAGCCCAGAGATGATATGGGGGATATAAGGGCACCTAGAACTAATTAAACCAAAATGTCTGAGGTGTAGAACAGACAGAAAAATAAAAACAAATAAAAAAATTGCAAAAAAAAAAAAAAGAATGGCAAACCACTTTCCTATCACTGCGAAGAAAATCAAGGGTCAAACCTGACTTGAAGGCAACTTTAACTTTTGACTCATAGCAGATTTCAGATCTATATGTTGTTGCTAGCAGTTCAGACTCCTTAGTTCTACATTTTCTTTGTGAAGCTTCCTTTTATCGCCCTTTTTACCAGAGCAAGGCAATTCCCAGGCTGCAGTTGACTCATGTCTTTGGACTTTTTGGTCAGACACAGTGTAACGTTGGCAACAGCAAATTAACTTTGTCTGCCATTTCATCAACAGTCAGAGATGCCATTGAGGCGGTTCAACATGAGAGTATAAGAAGTTGTGGAAGTCAAAAGAAACCTTTTCCTGACTCCTCTGATTTACATACCTAGAAAGGATTCATTCTTTGGTATTGTGATTTTTAAAGTTAATGTTCTAGATCAGGGGTGTCAAACTACCGGCCCATGGGCCGATTGCATCATACGGAGACCGTGCCCGCCCCAGCTCCGGCAATGCAAAAAACATCGTGATACGTCGCGACATGTCACGTGACGTGGCAAGTTTGACACCTATGTTCTAGATCCAACTCTAAGGCAATTCTGGCTTCCCCTTTTTATTATAAGGAAAAATAAGTACATTCAAGTGAGACCTCCAACAAATTGTCCAGGTATATTCACACCTTTGAAAAAGGAATGCTCCTGCATGGGAACATACCTATCCAGCTATGGGCTCCTCCAAAATGCATAATTTCATCCTTCATCTTCCTCATTTTTTTCTTTCCAAATGATACTCAGCATTCCTTGGCTTCTAATCAAGTATCTTTTTTTGGAGAGGACTACTCCCTCAATTTCCACCTCTACATCAATAGCTAGAAAGCAGCAGTGAGCAATATCAATTCTTCTGAACTGCAGCATGCAGTTAGAAGAGTGCATCCATCTGGCACAATATCTATTACTTACTATTCCTGGACTGCACTGTTGTATCTCCCAGCCCCCTACCCCCAAGTTTAAAGGACTCTGGATTTCCTTAACTGCAGTACTGTGGTGGACTGATTTGTCAGGACTCTTTCGAGCCAACTTAGACTTTTTCCCATGTTCCTTTTAAATCTACATATGTGCACTTCTGAAATAATGATCTGGTTTGCCTTTGTCACAGAGACTGTAAAAGATCCAAGAGCTGTGCGATTTAAAGGCACTTCCATGTTGTTACTGCTTCCAGCCTTCAATCCTTCAAAAGCAATGTGAAACTGACCTTCAATTATCCTCACACCCCAACAGTTAACCTAGAGAACCAGGCTAAGGTAAGTGGAAAAGAACTCTGAAGAGCAGGGTGAAGTCAGAGTTCCCACCAGTGAAAAAACTACCTGTCCAGAAGCTCAGGGGAGCTGTAGTTATTCAAGAGAAAATGCATATAAAGCAACAGAGCTAATAGTAAATTGACTTTGCTCCCAAACCTTCTCAGAAAAAATACAAATAAATAAAGACAAATAAAATAACAGTGGCCAGCAACCTGAAGAGGGAGAGGCCATGATCTCAGCAGACTTAGGGGGCCAATAAGAGGTGGATAGATCTCTGGCCCTGATTATATAATCCCTAGACTTGAGACCAAGGAATTCTTAGTCCTATGGCAAGTTTTGTATCTGAAGAATACCATTTTCATACTGGAACTAAAAATAATTCTAAGTTGCCTCCAGAGCAGGCTGGGGATAAGACATTGACATCATGAGGACATGTTCCTTAAAAATGATGAGTGGATTGATAAGGAGGGAGATGAAGAATAGCCATACAATACAGTTCTACTTTATGCAAGTCTTGGTCTTTCTTTCTCCAAACATTATTTTAAGCTAGTCCCTTAAATAGTTACATGGAAGACAGAAAGAAAGTGATGTCCACATCTCACAGTACTACTAATGACCCCAAAGCATAGTATTACCACGGACAAATTTGGATAGCATTCTTAGAAATACTTATGAGAGCTCATCTGGAAAGGATAAAAAAAAGGCAAGAGAGAGACAATATTTGCCTCCCTGCATGCAGTTCCCAGCCTGCCTTCTCTTTGACCATATGGTGTTCTGGCTGGCACTTTGACATTTCAATGAATAGGAATTCAAGTACAGGGCAGAATAAGAATGCAGCATTTTATTCTACTGCCTGAATTGCAGCATGGAGGTGTGTTTGTAGAAACATGGTGAAATGGCTCTATTGATGGCATTATCAACCAATTCACTAGACTAAAATGTGGTTGGCTAATTTGTGGTTCAGTATATTTGTGCAAACCCAGATAATTGCATTAGTAGTAAACCATAGTTTAATTAAGTATGGGTTACCGTGCATACAAACCATGTTCTTCATTTATATAATAGGTTAAGACTTTAAGAACTAAGTCATGCTGAGTATCAACTGAATGACTATATGTATTTGGAATCTAGGGCGCAGGGAAAGGTAAAAGCAGTTGGATGGGAAAATATGACGTTTTTGTTCTTTCAGTTGCCACAGATGTCCCCAAGAAACAGCCACTGGGGTTTTGTTATATGCAAATAACAGAAATATGTAGTTTGGTATGAGGTTTATTTGCAGTTATGGCTTTTTGTATAGGCTGGCAATTTCCCACAATTATAGAATGATGCTCGCCTGAAACTGGGTTTTGACCTTTTGGTAGGAACAGAAAATAAAGGTTAACTAATGCCTTCTGAGCTGATTTTTTTGGCTCCTTGAGTGTGAAAGTATCATAGGGACACTCATTTCTATTTTGGGTTGTTTATAGACAGCTTACTAGGCACCTATGGTTATCTTAACATTCAGAGAAAAAGGTGAGATGCTATCTGGTTAGAATACTTCTAAATATAACTTAGTTTTGAAATTCAGGGTAGAACCTTCTTTTTTTCTCTGAACAGTACAAGGTTCATCAGATCCATGCCCATATATGCTCCAGAGGTTTTATGGTTTGAATCGATAATTAAAATTTTAAGCTTAGACAAATAGTACAAGGTTCATCAGATCCATGCCCATATATGCTCCAGAGGTTTTATGGTTTGAATCGATAATTAAAATTTTAAGCTTAGACAAATAGTACAAGGTTCATCAGATTCATGACCATATATGCTCCAGAGGTTTTATGGTTTGAATCGATAATTAAAATTTTAAGCTTAGACAAATAGTACAAGGTTCATCAGATTCATGACCATATATGCTCCAGAGGTTTTATGGTTTGAACCAATTGATAACTAAACTTTTAAGCTTAGGCAAATTAAGCTGGCCATAAATCCAACAGCGATTACTTGAAATAAGGAACAAAAATATATGCCTACTTCTGCTTTATCTTCTACTTTGACAGCTAATTGCTTGTACTAAAAAAGCTGTCAATATTAAGTGAAAATGCGTTGAGACGTATTAGAAACCAGTAGGGATGTTGCTTGGTAAATGTATGTTGGCCAGGAGATCCAAGAAGTCACCCTCTTTTTCAGCTGTAGAGCTCATTATGATCTAGATGTTGTTTTTTAACTCAACCCACCTGATTACAGTCTTTTATTATGTATGTTGTAGATGACTCCTGTTTTTTCTTCGGCTACTGGGTCTTTGGTTTAATTTAGAGGTTTAGTTGGTTTGTGTGCTACGGTGATGCTGTGTGCTTGTAGTAGTTTGTTACTTGTTTCCTGAGATGTTTTTAATGTGTGTTAGTGTTATCTTTTTTCATAGCTTGTGTTGGTTGTGCTATAGAGGTTTAATGGTCAGGCACTCAATTCCTTATTTCCAGCAACTGCTATTCAGAGATATAATGTCTCTGAACCTGGCAATGCCATTTATAACTATCATGACTACTAACTGTTGATAGATCTGCTATGCCTCCACTAATTTATCTAATCCCACTTTTAAAGCCTAGCTTTTGTAGGACAGACATAGGGTTGACTGTTGGCAGAGGAATCAAATTATTTGGAATAAAAAGAAATTAACATGAATTAAAAATAAGTGGCCGTGCAACAGTTTAGAAGATAGCTACATGCATATTGAATCTCATCTTAAACTGCTTTTCTTGCTGTTATTAAAGCATAACTTTGTACAGTATCAACATTTATCTTACATATTTCTAGTACTATTTTTCTACACTAACTACCTACTGTATGCAAAATAATCCACAAGGCTCTGAATTTAATCACAAGATTGCATTCCCTTAAGGCAATAAAATCTAGTTGGTATGTTCAAGACTTCAGATTACCATGACAGAAGCTCAAATAATCAAGTGCTAATAAAACTATCTCAGGTATTATTTCTGCTTCTTTATAACTGGTGTATATCTGTGTAAGCAATAGCATATAACTGGGGAGAATCAAAAAATATTGTCAAAGTTTCAGTCTTGATCAGGTTCATACCACTCAGGACTGATTTTAGAGCACCTTCAGAAGACCAGCCTTTTCTTCACCAAGCTTACTAACTTCTTATCTGAAATGGAATAAATTGACAAATTTGTATGAAATATTAAAGTGATCAGGATGCTATGGACACCTCTGTTACCATTATGTCCATACAGAATCTATAACTGAATTTTCTAGCTGAGATGTCTTAACCACCCTGTGCCAATCTGTAGGTCAGTAACAGAATACTCTACATTCAGTTTTATGCTGAAAATTAAACCCCTTCCACTTCCAAAAAATCAAATATAATAAAGGTTACTAAGCTACAAGTTTTGCATCTGGCTTCCTGTTCCTGGCAAGCTGGCAAGAGCAGGAAGATGAAGTATGCCAGATGTCCCCTCCAAGACCTATTTGGACTACTCATTTAAAACCAGCATTGCATTGCAGTGCTGCTGCTTCTGCCGAGACAATTGCAGCTTAGAAATTCTCTATTTGCACAAAGTCTTGTGACTGCAGCAGTAAGAGGTTAAATTTAAGCACAATATCTGCACAGATATCAGATGATTGCTTATGTAGGCAAATTGGTAGCATCTTATAGAAATGCTCTCAGCCTTGAGAAAATTATTATAAAATGGGAGCTAGTGTATTAATAGCGATTAAGGGTTGGATTGGTACTGGAAAGATTTAGATTCTAGTCCACACTTAGCACAGAAGCTGGGTGTGGGCGGTTTTGGGGCCAGTCACCCTTTTCTCAGCCCAATCTATTTTACAGGGCGGTTGTCATAGGGAAAAATACGAGGGCAGAGTACAGTGTATGCTGTGTTGAATTCCTGAAAACAAGGCGACAAACAAATAAAGTTACTTATATAGAATGTCAATTCTCTTAACAGTTTCAATTGCATTGTGCATTCTGAAACGACATAATGAAACATGAGAATGAAAAGCCATCAGTCTTTCCTTATGGAAGAATGTAGAGAACTTCTGGGATCAAGTGATTTGTTCTCCCCATATGGTGAAGAGCTATGTGGTGTCATAACAAACTTGGCCCTTGTAGCCTTCCTACTGCTGCTTTCAGATGTGTTAATCCATCTGCTACTAACAAGCCCGAGGAAAAGAAAAGGAATAAACAGGATATTTTTTTCTCTTTCTCCCTAGAGACAGAAAAAGAAGAAAGTCAGCTCAGCAATATCAGTTTACTGTAAGATGATCTAAAAGACCAGATTTACAACAGTAGAGAGTTTGACCACTGGCCAACTAGCTTTGTTTCCCACAGTTCAGCATTACAGAACAGAACTTCAGAGTAAGTAAGATAGCAATCCTCACTCAAAGAGGCCTGATGCTGAACAGTGTTTTAACATGTGTTAAAAGAGATCTGTCTTTATCTTAGCTTGAGAAAGCTATATATTTTGTTATACTGACTCTGGATATCCTTCCCTATATAATGTAAAAAACAAAATAAGTGACATGAGGTAATTTATTTGGATTTGTTAATCAAAAGATGTTCAGAGATGTCCATTTTCTCAATTTGTCAAAGGGTTCTACAGTGCTTCAGCCATTAAGTGGAAGCTAATTCTTGGTCACAATGTCTAAATCTTTCATTAAGATTGAACTACTTCTGTACTTGCATAGTAATTAAAAAGTCCTGCTCCAGAGAAAAGGTTTTATGTTGTGAGAGAAATGTAAATCCTCCATAGCATTCAAATTATCTATGAGGAAAACATTGCATATTTTATTTTTTCTAAAATTACTTATTTCTTATTATAGCAATATTTAGAACATGCAATTATGAACTCCATTAATAAACCCATGTAGAGCCTTTGATTCCTAATTTGCAAAAATGTACTCCTGTGTCCTTTAATCCAGGGCTTTTCAACCTGTGGTACGCGTACCACTTGTGGTACATTAATGAGTGGCAGGTGGTACGCAGCCCTGCCTAGCCAAGTGTAGTGGGGGAAGGAAAGAGCCAGCACAGGCAAAGACTTACAGTGAGAGAGTCCTCTGGAGCTGCAGATTTTACTTACGAATGGCAGCCAGTACTTACATTTTTTTTCCTTAAGTGCCAGCTGGGCTCCTTACTTTCCTTTCTAGCCAGTAGCTAATTCTTAAAGGGGAAGTGCCTTTTTAAGCTAGTTCACTCAGCAGCTTGTCTTTTCTGTCTCTGGAGGCCTTTCCTTGTTTGATCAATATATGGAAGAGGGAAAATATGGGGGGGGGGTTCAAATTCTTCCTTCAGAAGGAGATGGGAATGAGAAAAAGGGAGGCAGGGAAGGGAGGGAGGGAAGGAAGTCCCGCCTTAGCAGTTGGCCACCAGCAGCTCTGCCATTGACTTTGCTTGTCAAAAGGTTGCAGAAGGGGATCACATGACCCTGGGACACTGTGACCATCATAAATATGAGTCAGTTGCCAAGCATCCAAATATAAATCACATGACCCTGGGCATGCTGCAATGGTCATAAGTGTGAAAAATGGTCATAAGTCATTTCAGTGCAATTGCAACTTTGAACAGAGGTTTTTTTTTGTCACCAAGTTTTTGACACCTTGCTAGGTGGTACTTGAATATTGCCATATCCTACAAGTGGTACAATCGGTAAAAAGGTTGAAAAGCCCTGCTTTAATCTACACAGAGAATAACTGTTCACCAACAAATAAAGCAGTCTAGTCCAAGTTGGTGCCCCCTAGATGTGTTGGGGGCACCAAATCCTTAATGCCCAGTCACCAGGCTAGATAAGATTGAAATAAAGAGAAACATGCCATAAATCTATGCAAGTCTAAAGCTTTCTGGAGGTGTTTCCTATGCAAGAATCAAAGAGCTTGTGACTCACCAAAGCAAAGATAATTCACTAACCTCTGGATACTAAAAGCTTAAAGAACATATTATTACCACTGCTTCCTGAAATGGCAAAATCAAGCCACTTGCTAGCTATAATACATGGCATACGTAACACATAGCTCCAGTTCAGCTTAGCGAATTATAAGTTCTGAAGGGCAAGCGTATGGTCTACTTTGCTTCCTACTTGTTTCCTTTTGTTTTCACCAACTGTCAAGTTCAAGATGCTTCCTGATGATCTCTAGGATGAGACAGAAAAATGATCTTCAAGAAAGATCATTCTGCTGAAATACCATAATGTCTGTTATTATTGTCCTAACCCTCTTTCCAATCAGCCAGCAAAACAAAATAAACTGGCATGCATATTTTTTAAGTTCCCCCTTCCCATGAACACTTGAGTTGAGACAGGTTGTTAGCAAGAACTGAATTTGAAATTATCTTCCCAGTTCCTGCTAATTATTGTTGTTACTTTACATTTGTGTAATATACCAAATCATGGGTAAGCCTCTGTCTTTGGTTAAAGAGCTGTGGGAATGGGAAGACGTGTAGTGAAACTGGAAGAAGGCGTGATCCCTTTCACCAAGTATGGTAACTTAGCATATTATGCAAACATGACAATAAGTCAAAGTAAAATAGAGCTGTGAGGAGATAAGCTTTCCAAAATATGTTAACATTCTAGCAGATTTTAGAGAAATAAAGGGAAAACATTTTTACACATTGTATTTCTGATAAATGCTGAGATTTTAATGTGCTTTTGGAAGAAGTCAACCAAATTGTATTCCTTGTATCATGCTTAAGGGGGAAAAAAACCCATACCATCTGCAAAGAAGTTATTCTTCCTATCCCTCTGCCAAATTTTACTTCGTGACAGCTGCATCCACTCACCCACTTGCAAGACAAGCTGGTAGAACTTTGCAGGTCTAGGCATCTATATCTGAGCCAAAGTATACAGCCCATTTCTTTTTCATCATTTGGTGTATGCATCTATTGTTGTATTCTCATTATATGTTTTCCCTTGGTTAACTCAAACATGATTTATTCAGCTAATCTGATTTCAAACAGCACTAGCCACACCAGAGATGATTGTACAACATTTAAAATGAGGCTAATTTGTGGCTCAACGTGTAACGCAAAGACAGCCTAAATATATATGTATGAGGGAAAGAGAAAACATGAAAAAGATATTCAAGAACTGCAATAATATTTTCAGGGATTAAATGTACAAATTTGGGGAGTGATCAAAACCAGACATTTCAGGTGCCAGAGGCTAAGCAATATCAATTAGTGAGAGTGAAGCAAACTTGGCAGCTTGCTAGCCATTCTTTGAAATTAAAAGATGAGCCTGTCCTGTTGGGCTAACTTGTTAAGCTTGTGGTCAGTTTGATAGATATCATAAGAATATATATAAGCATTATGTTCAACCAATGCACTAACTAATGGTTTAACAAACCATGGCTATGAAATTATCCCAGTTTTTAAAGTTTTCAGCGAATCATTAACATGCGGGATGAATTCAAACTATGTTAGATTAACACAGGGTTGGCAAGTTTGTGGCTCAGAATATATATATATTGATAACATATTCTGTGCCTCAAGCAAAAAACATAAGCTGTCCTTAGATTTTTTTTTTTAGCTTGTTCCATTTGGACTTGTGTTTCTAGTCCACCACCTGAAGCCTCTGCTTCATTATGCTTATGGACAGAACCAGCCTTGCTTGTTGCAAGTTAAGGTTCTTGTTTCCCCAAGGGATCTTTTAGTACTGGATAGATTCAGCTCCTCCCCATCTACATTTATACTTATTGCTGGTAAGCAAGTGTGGTTGCTGCAGGCAAGACAAAGTCTTCTGATCTAGCCTCACCTCTCAAGGAACATAACACAAAGCCTAGGTTTACGTAAAAAGCTAGGTCAAAAATGTATGGTTAATAAGCTACTGTATGGTGACTGTTTTGAAGGAATTTAGTCAACTGTGATTTACGTAGTTATCATAGGTAAACAAAATATGGTTTGGTACATTTATAAACATAGTATAGAGCTTACCTCCCATCATTCCTTGTCAGGTAGCATGACATATAGGCTGGGCTTGAACAAAACGCTACTCTAAAATGCATTTGTCTATTGGTATGAACCCAGACCATGTGGCAGCTTATTTTCAGGTGGTCTGAAAATGCAAGCTATTTAGTAAACCATAATTCTATAATAAACATATTGTAGAATCACATGGGTACTTATCTCACTTTTTTCTAGACTTCAAAAGGATTGGGAATGGTATTATCACTCTACCCCATGGTTTTTTAAACAATGGGATTCACATGAAATGCTAAACCTGAAACAATTAAAGCACATTTTGGCTTTGCATACTATGTAAACACATCCCTTATAGTGTTTTGATGTTAGCTGCTGTAAAAGACAAAGAGAATGAAATAGTGGTTGGATTTGTTTAATAATAGTTTATTAAATGTTTAATAATAGTTTATTAAATGTCAGAATAGATATTTGGACATTTAGCATGCCCAACATGCTAAACTATAAACCATGCCTTAACAAATCCTAATCATTGGGTTAACTCATGCCACCAATCCATATTGTGATTTGTTTGATTCTGACCTAGAGTGACATATGAACCTAGCTTTGTGATTTTCAAATCATACTTTAAGGCTTACCATTGTGGCACAAGACTATTCAAGCTTGTACAACAATTCATCATTAAAGTAAATGATGACTTTCATAAATTCAGCAGTTGTGGGGTGACTTTCTCCATCTTATCTCTTACAGCAACCAAGCTCTCAGATATTACTGGCACAGCCACAGAAGCATTAAGACTGGACTCCCAATATTAGAAAGCTAGAACAGAAACAGTTTTGGGGCTTCAGCCCAACCTAACAGGGAACAACTTTCACTTCCCTACATGAGACAATTATTTCCAACTTCAAGAAACGAAAAAACTGCTCTGTGACAGCATTTACTCATGTTAATAACGTGGTATCATTTTGACTTTACATAGTAAATGAACTTAAATCATTGTGATTGATTGAATAAACATGATGAAACAAATATGATTTAGTAGGAAGTGTAAATCCATTCACTTGTTTGATTCGGTAAAACTTTAGGAAAATATTTGTGACTACGAAAAGCAATAAATATATATATCTTAATGCAGCTCAGTAAACCTGATTACACTGATCAAGTTTATGAAAAACAGGATATGGGTTGCATCTTACTATGGAAAAGCACTCTTTTCCTTTTGACTTTCTGACTACGTTTTCATATTGCAACCCCCCCCCCTAAAATGTGGTGTTTTAATTTAGCAAACTATAATTCTAGCCATAGTTTACAGCTAGCATTACTCCACCTCCCCTTATACCAATGCACCTTTCCCAAAGAGCAACTTACATCCGTTGACTGTTCCTTTGGAATAAATTTCTTGGTCTCCTTTCCACGGTAGCTGAGTGTTTCCTCTCGATTGCACTTGCCACTCAATTGCTTGTCAGTTTTATCTCTCTGCTCCAGGCCTACCGGAATGCTCCCATCTGTATCAGATGCATCTAGCTCTTTTTCTAGCTCCTCCATCTCCTCTGGAGACAAAGTGGATAGTAAGTTGTCAATATCTGGATCTTCACTGACTTGCCGTCGGTATTTTGCTACTTTAGACATCTTGGCAGGTTGCACAAGTACACTGTTATATGTGTATCTATATGTATTTGTGTATATATTAAAAAGCAAGCTTAAAAAAAAGTTGGGATTTCTGCAAAACCAAGTTCTTTTTTCTGGTACTGTAGAAGTGTTGAAATGTTATATTGTAAGAAACCAAACCCTCTTTACAGCTTGGATTATAATGACTATGCAGATGTAGAGAAACTGGCCAATGAAAAGTAACAACAGTTTAGCCAAGCAGAGCAAACCCAATCATACAAGACAAGAGGTGGAGCTGATGTCTATCAGAGGAGTTTGAAACTTGAGGACATTCCAGGGAATCTTGAAGTGCTGCATGACCAAATTTAGTCTTGAACTTTTAGGTTTTTCAAGGCAATGAAATAAGAAGAGAAACTTGCATATTTTCTAAAATAGAAAAGCAAAACACAATTCAATAAGCTGCTGGCTGGCTGCATGGATGTAGAAATGAAAACAAAATCTTTAAGTATGTATATCAACTGCTCACACATCTACAAACAAATGCATCTCCTTGTTGGCATGCAGTGTCTTATTTCACTTCTCTCAATACTAATACGGTATGTAAAATCAGAATATGCCTGAAGTTTTCTTAATTTAATAAAATATTCAGTTGTTGAAAGCAGCATATCTTCTACTTCTCCATTGAAAATACATGAGTTTTCAATTTGATATTTCTTTTGAATCTCACACAAACAAATGATAGAAAATATAGTTATTATTGTGGTACAGCACACTTTCAATGTGTAAGTCATTAAACAAGTCCCCAACCCTCATCAACATGTAGTTTAAAGTTAGATAGAAAGCCCATCAGATTTTCTTTGGAATACATTTGCATAGAGTTGGATTGCCTATCTACAGTTGCTAGGAAGTGGAGAGCTGAGTACAATAGGATGCATCTTCCATTTTAATCTGGGAAATTTTCAGTAAAAAATGTTTAGATTTTTCAATCCTTCTCTGAAGTGTCCTCTGAAGATGTTACATTGCTAGCAAAATATAGGGACAGTAGGAATGGTAGTTTCTGAGTACTTCTGGAACTATTACTGTAAAGTTTTTCTTCCTCAGTTTTTATTTCAAAAGCTCACTAAATGCTACAGTAGTATTATTGAAAATTGACAGGTTTTAAATTAATTTAAATTTAATTTCACAAAATGGTATTCTACCAAGGTATTGAACAAGTACTCCATTCATGAGCCTTCCAGGTTGGGAAATTCTGACCAAATATTTCATATCTTTTATTATGCAAAGAATATGGAGGGTTCGTACTTCTGCTTTTTCTGCGACTCACCTCCATCTTCTTTTGCCTGCTTTGTAACAACTAGTATTCATGTTGGAAGGTCAAATCTAGAAATGTTGCTGAAAAACTAATACTTGCTTCATTGTTTGACATTTGCATTGTTTTTTATTCAGATTAGTGTTTTCCAGATCTGTTCAACTTCAAGTTGAGCTTGCCAATAGCATGTTGGAGATGCTCGGGGATCATTGATTTGCATCATAATTTGCATCATAATTTATTACAGTGTATCTTAATGATATTTGAAAGAAATAATAGACTGATGTCAAAATAGAAAAATGTAATTCCAAAAACGCTACTTATGTAATCAAAACTGGATTATGTCATTAAGAAACAATATTGAATGAATATATCAAATTATCACTGTATTAATGCATATTTACACTATTTAAAAATGTTTTTTCAAATTGCACATTATCAGGGCTTGTGAATTTTAGTGCAATCTAATAACTGCCAAAGCAAAGTCAAAATACATTCTTTTTTACCTAGGTTTTCCTCCCATCCCCCGCAGACCTTTCCTAAACCTAACTTTTACAAACAATGCACTCCATCTACTGACAGTCACTATTATTACACAACATGTAAAATGTTATTATATGATGTAAATGTAGTGCAATACTTCAACTTTGTGTTACTGTAAATAAAAGCCTCACTGGCCTTCAGTCCTCTACTTTTGTTGAACTAGATAGATATTTGATATGTGTTGTTACTTTGCTTTTAGGTTCAGTATTTTGGGCTTGTTCAACACAATGCTAAGAAGGAAACGTGGTAATACAATTTGTATCTTTTCTTGACAAAAACATCAGTCCAGTAGCAATTTTTCTTTCTTTTTATTAAATGGCATAGGTCTTCTTGAGCTGCAGCTTATTACATCAGATGCATGGTGGCTTGATTGATGTAAGATTTAAATTGGAGTGAGGAGGGGGAAATTGTTAAATAATAAGGTAGATGCAATCCGTCTCATATACAATCTGCATAACCAACCTCAGGTAGTCCTCGACTTACAACAGTTCATTTAGTGACCATTCAAAGTTACAATGGCACTGAAAAAAGTGAGGTATGACCAGTTTTCACACTTATAACCGTTGAACATTCCCATGGTCATGTGATCAAAATTCAGATGCTTGACAACTGATTCATATTTATGACGTTTGCAGTGTCCTGAGATCATGTGATCCCCTTTTGCAACTTTCTGACAAGCTAGATTCACTTAACAACCATGTTACTAACTTAACAACAGCAGTGATTCACTTAACAACTGTGGCAAGAAAGGTCATAAAATGAGGCAAAACTCATTTAACAAATGGCTCACTTAGCAACAGAAATTTTGGGCTCAATTGTGGTCGTAAGTTGAGGACTACCTGTACTTTCCCTTCCTCCCTACCTCACTCCATTTAAATCTTAATGAAATTTGTTAATAAGAGGCACTACCAGAAGAGATGCTACTCTTAAGTTTTTTTGCCATCATACACTACCTTGGCTCTCCTTCTACAACAGGGGGATCAAACTGCCGGCCCATGGGCCGGATGCGTCATGCCAAAACCGCGGCCACCCCATTGCCGGCAATGGAAAAAAAGTCGCAATATGTCGTGACACGTCACATGTTGCGAGTTTGACTCCCGTTCTACGATATAGTCTTGATTCATTTGATATGCATGATCTCCAAAATAAAGCCTTCGTGACAGAAGTAGAAAATTTTGCACACATCCATGCTTAGGAGGAAAGCTCTTTCCCTGGTTCTCCGCTGTTCAATCCTTGTTTTGGCATGCAAAGGGTAGTCCTATTCAGTCATAAAAGATCCAATCACTGGATGCCTCCTAGGATCTTTCTCCAACATGGAGACCGCCCTTCAAATGTCATTATTACTGTACTATACATTTCTTACCTCTTGCTTTCTAGATGAACTTTCAGTGAGAGTTTTGCATTATTCTCTTCGTGATGGGATTAAAAGGCTATCTTGGCAATGGAAACATGGCCATATTTGGGTTATGTACTAGTTATGGGCTGGTCCAATTCACATGTGCAAAGAGACAGAGATCAGGGACAACAGAGGGATATGGGGGAAAGGGTGGGCCAAGGGGCAGAAAGAGGCAGGAGGAAGAATTTGCAGCTTTATGATTTCTCCATCTTAAGCTCTTCGTTAGACACACTGCACTGTTACAGTGCAGACATACCACAGTGTTCCTTTAGCAGGGGTAGGCAACCTTGGCTTTTATGACTCGTGGACTTCAACTCCCAGAATTCCTGAGTCAGCATGGCTCAGGAATTTTGGAACTTGAAGTCCACGAGTCATAAAAGAGCCAAGGTTGCCTACCCCTGCTTTAGTGCAACATCTTTATCTGTGTGGTGGAGGTTATATAGTCGCTAAGTAGTGTCCGTCTCTTCGTGACTCAAAGGACCATAGTACGCCAGGCTCCCCTATTTTCCACCGTCTCCCGGAGTTTGCCCAAATATCCAGTACTGTACAGCAAAAAGGCACTTCACCCCTTCACACGTGAGCCACACAGTCCGGAAATGGTAGGGAGACGTCATTTAGACTCCCGATAAAACTACTCGCCCTTGACTTTTTGTCACTTTGTTTTATCCTCAGCATGTCCGTCGTCAAAATTTAAAGTATCCATCGAATCGAATATACTACCGTAAATCGATCAACGCAGATCATTTAACAGTGAGTTATTCTTTTGCTTTTCTACCCGTGATGCTAGAAAACTCCACGTTTGGTGAATTCTCCCCCCCCCCCTTTAATAGCATAGAGATCTGACACCGGAATCAAACTAATTTTCCTCCAGAATTTTCCTTCGGCCTGGCGTCCCTGATGCAACCGGAGGGCGGAAGGTGGGGGCAGCTCCGGAACTGGGCCTCGTTAGTTGACCCGGCCCCTTCAGGACTGGCAGCCAATGGCTGCGCCTCGCGTCGCCGGGGACCGAAAGCCGCCTGATTCACAAGCCGGCAAGCGTTTGACTCTGAGCGTCACGCGGCTGTGTGGAAACCGGGACGAAGATGGAGGAATACGCGCGAGAGCCTTGGTAAGCAATGGCCGTGGCTGTGGCTCCGGCCTCTCCCTGCCTGCTTTTTTCTCTAGAGCGGCAGCCGGCTCCGTCCTTAATGGGGCCGCCTTGGGACCCGCGCCGTTGTCCTTTCTCCTGCCGCGGCGTGCGGCCGGTCACCTTGGGGATGTGGATTGGGCGAGTCAGCTGTTCCTCGTAGAGGGCAAGGACTCGGGGTATGCTCGGGGCATGCTCGGGGCAGGACGTCTTGCAGCCGGCGCGGCTCATTTGAAAGTGGATCGGCAAGGGATCCGTCGTCTGCGCTTCTTTTAGGGTGGCCGGAACCCGGCGGCCTTTCACTGGGAAGCGACAAGAGAAGGCGCGTGGGAATGAAGTGGCTGCGCGAGGCTTTGTTAGACTGGACCTGCTCTGAGATACTCCTTGCCGGTTTGGCAAACATATCATCTGTAAACATCAGTCCAATTTCTACTCCATCTTCTGTCGGAGGCAGGAGAGTCTGTGGTCTTCAGATGCTGCAGAGTTACTGTACAGTTCCCAGCAGCTAACCAATCTGATAATGCAGAACTCTTGATCAATTCCCAGCAGCTAACCAAGGGGCCTTGTAAATCGTAACTCAGCATCGTATGTACAGTAGAGGGTATCCCCATCGCTGCTGTTAATTATAATACAGCCTGCTTGCTGACACCAGAATATTTAATTGGAGACATGTGGTTTCCTGTCATCATACATTGATAAACCAAAAATATAAGAGGACCTGTATTAGGGTATGTTGCAATGCTCTCCCCTCAGCACTGTTACAGCGCAGATACCACAGTATTCCTTTAGTGCATCATCTATCAGTGTGGTGATTATTGTGCAGTCGCTAAGTATTGTCCATCTCTCTCTGACTCAAACGACATAGTTCGCCAGGCTCCCCTATTTTCCACCGTCTCCTGGAGTTTGCCCAAATATCCATGTGGTAGAGAAATTCAATCAAACACATGTGTCCTTTTATACCATAGATGTTATTTGGTAAAGCACGATGATCTTATTTTCTTTTTTTAAGCAACAATTCTAGGCCTTTCAGATGATTTCTGTGTTGATTTCCTTTTTCTAACAAAGTTGCAAGGTTTTGTTACCTAGTCTCAAGATTGTAGCAGAGTGTCCACAATAAAAAATAACCTTGAAACATATACTGTATTTGTCTGTTGGTTTTTGTTTTGATATTTTTGGGATGTACATTTGTTAGCAAGGTAATGGACATAATACATTGAAGCTGAAGTATTTGAGGAATTGTTTGCTGTGATCTAGTTACAAGATTTATCTATATATTTTTAGCCCCTGGAGAATAGTGGATGATTGTGGTGGTGCTTTCACAATGGGAGCCATCGGTGGAGGCATCTTTCAAGCCATCAAAGGATTCAGAAATTCTCCAGTAGTGAGTTAAAATAATTTCTAGAGACAAGGTTTGATTACTTTTTCTAAAGTGTTTAAATACAGAGTTTTGGAAATAATGAATTCCGTGCAAATAATTTTTTATATTTTTGAATATATAAAATTATATATGTTATATTTAAATATACAATATGAAGCACATTTTTAAAAATGGCTATTCTCTGAAATCATAAAATCATATAATTGTGGAAGGATCCACAAGTATCATGTAATCCAACTCCCTGCACTGTGCAGGAAAAACAATTAACCCATACTTGAGAGGTGGCTACTCAGCCTCTTCATAAAAACCTCCAGAGATGGAGAATTCACAGTATGTTTATTTTTATTTATTTATTAAACAAACAAGCTCATATAGCCATTCATCTACAGAAAAAACTTTGGGCAGCAAGCAAGAATCAAAACCACAATATAATTAAAACAAAAAACCAATTATATCCATCAATCATTCTGTGCCAATCCCTTCAGTATCTCAGCTTCAGTGCCTTGGTAAATAGGTCCCAATAGCTCTTCAGCTAGTTCATTCCATGTTGTATAGTTTATTTCATCAGGGTCCTAACCAATAAGCATCTTCTTTTGCTATGTTCATTCCCAGCCTATGCTATTCAGATCACTATTTCCTTTGGATATAAAGACAGAGGTAAAATAGGAGTTCCTCTGCTTCTTCTTGATCATTTGCTAAGATTTCTCCCTTTGTGTTAAGCAGTGAAGCCACTGAGACTTTAGTCTTCCTCTTGCTATTAACAGAATTGAGGAAGCCCATCCTGTTAGATTTTGCTTCTCTTGCTAGCCTTAGCTCATTTTCCATTTTTGCCTTCCTAATCTTATTGTTATATTTCTAAGCTGAAGTTTTGTAAACTTCCTTGATCATTAACACTTCGTTCCAATTTCGACTGAGCATCGTTCTTTAGTATCAGCCTCTGTGTGAGCTGCCCATTTAACCACATTGGCTCCTTTAGATGTCTTCTAGTAATCTAGTTTGCCTTCTCACTGATACTATTTATGATTTAAATCCTTAATTTCTGTTTGAAAAATCATCAACATCTTTGCCTTTAAGGTCTCCTTCCTATGGTATCTTCCTTATTTCTTTTAGTTTATTAAAACAGGTTATTTCTAAAATCCACGAGCTGTTTGACTGTTTTTACCAAGTAAAAAATAAAAAGATTTATCAGCCATCTTTTGTTTTGACAAAATTAGTCCACAAGTATTTTAACAGCTAAAATCTCTTACCACAACCACTTAATGGATTTTTGAGGCTTCTATTACCTGCTTTAAATATCTTCATCTACTTCTGACTGGATTGGTAGTCTATAACTGACTCTTCATAAGACACCCCTTTTGCTAGTTTGCCCTGTCCTCTTAATCCAGATGCTTTCCAACACTCATGTTACTATCACTCCAGTGGACCTACACACACAGTAGTGCTGAAAAGTTTGTGAACTCTTCTGTCGTTTCAATATGTCTCCATAAATATGATCTCAATTTTCCACACGTCCTAAAACTAGATAATGAGAATCCAATTAAACAAATGAATCAAAATCTTTACACCTGTTCATTTATTTATTGAGGAAAATGATCCAAAGCTACACATTTGTATGGCAAAACTAGATGAACCTGGCTTTAAGTAACTGGTGTGCTCCCCCCACTCCCTTGGGCAGCAATAACTGCAACTAACTCTTTCCAATAATACTGATTCAGTCCTGCACATCGGCTTGGAGGAACTTTAGTTCATTCCTCCTTACAGAGCAGCTTCAACTTAGGGGTGTTGGGTTTCCTTGCAGAAGCTGCCAGCTTTAGGTCCTTCCACAACATTTCTCTAGGATTAAAGTCAGGACTTTGACTTGGCTATTACAAAACATTAAGTTTCTTCTGCTTTAATTATTTTTTGATTGTGTGACTTATCTGTTTTGAGACATTGTCTTGCTGCCCGACCTATTTTCTCTTGAACTTCATTTCACAGATACCCTGACATTTTCTTACAGGATTTGTGAGTAAAATTTGGAATTCATAGTTTCATCAATACCCTAGGTCAGAGGCAGCAAAGCAGGCCCAAACCATGATAAGGCTGCCACATTTGACAAAGGTCTTATGATTTATCCACATGATCTCTTGTTGGGCAACAGTGTTCTTTTTTGAGAGGTGGCTTTCTCCTTGCAACACTGCGATGGACAGTGTTCTCTTGATGGTGTCAGTCAACATTTCCTAGAGTATTTCATGCCTTGTTTTGGGGCTGATCTTGGTTGATCACTCCCAGGGAGGTAACAGTGGTGTTGAATTGCCTCACTATACATGATCTGCCTGAAAATGGACTAGTAGAGTCTAAAGTCTTTGGAAATAGTTTTGTAACATTTTCCAGACTGATGAGCATCAACAACTATCTTTCAGAGGTCCTCAGAAATCTCCTTTATTCGAGCCATGACACATTTCCACATACCTGTTTTCTGAAGATCAGACTTTAATAGTGAATTTCCAACATTATATGCTTTAAGTAAGGCAGGACTTCCCATACTCACACCTGATAATCACCTATTGATTGAAACACTTGACTCTAATTTCCCCTTCAAATAAATTGATATCTTAGAGATTGATGCACAAATATGTAGCTTTGGATAATTTACCTCAAAAAATAAATGAAGTGTAATATTTGACTCATTAGCTTAATTGGGTTCTCAATCTTTCTATTAAAGTTAATTTTTAGTACACTTACTAATTTCAATAAAGTCTGCATACCGTATATTTGTCTACAAAATAGGGAATACAAAATCAGAATGATCAATTAAAATTGAAACATCAGAGCAGAGTATAACTGTATAAAGCAGAGTGAAGAATTTTGAGAACTGAGGTACAACAATTTGTTTGATCATTTCTAAGCAAGTCTTTCATTTTTCTTTTCATTATTACCCCTTTTCTTATTATGTTTATTTATCACATTTGTATAGCCACCTACAATAGTCCAACCACCATAGCTGTATGTATACATAATAATCAAAGTACTTTCTTGATACTTTAAACTATAGGATGGTGATGGGTAGAATTTTAGCTTAGTATATCAGTCTCAGGGTCATAGCTTAAACTCTGTCGATTGTAAATTGAATAAAAACCTTTGGTATTGCTCTAATAGTGTATTTTTACTTTTCCCAGGGTGTAAATTACCGGTTGCGGGGTAGTTTGACGGCTATTAAAACCAGAGCACCACAGCTAGGAGGTAATTATTGTTGTAATTCCTTCTTTGTTTTAAAAAGAGAAGTGATAACATTTCTTGGGGGACATGGCTTTTACTTATCTTTAGTGTAGTATATAACTGAAGAAGGGGGTACTATAGCTGTGCCGTTAACTGCTATGTTCTTTTGACAATGAAAAGAAGGGAACAAAAGCCTATTTTCTTTTAAATCAGGAAAAAGTAACACTCGTATTACATTTGTCAATATATTTTTTACTTGAGCATTTCCTTCCTAGATGGAGAAGGAAGACCATCTCTTTCAAGTACCCGGTCTACCTAAGCAGGGAGAAAAGAACACTTGATAGTTATCTTTCAAGATTTATACTTTGAGAAACTTTTGTTGCCTGGCTAGAGAGTAGATTTCTTCTTTTCTCTCTAAGTAAGGAAATAAAGTTATTTAGAAGCATAGATAAGTACTTTTAACAAGAATCCTTGTATATTCATTTGTGAGAAAATATGTGTTCAATTCCAATGTGAGGACAACACAGTTATCTTAAAATAGGGCAAAAGAGGGTAAAGTGATATCATTGAATGTATGAACTGAGAGCTAGCTTGGCCTGAGTTCTAAACATGTCATAGGCATGTGAGTGGTTTTTGAGCCAATTACTCTCAGCCCAAGGGGAAAAAAGTGGCAAACAACTTCCATAAACTGCATGGTCTTTTTCCTATAACATCACCAGGAGTCCAGAATGGCTTGAAAGAAGAAAGAAAAGTATCTTTTATTTATTAAATGAACTGCTTTGAGGAATTAAGGAGATGCAGATTTTAACCAAATGTATTTGCCCTTTGGAATATCCCTAAGGAGCTCTGGTGGGCATTAATTATACTTCTTGAATATTTGATATGTTTCCTCATAACTATAGATTCTGTTTCTTTTTAAACTGAAATAAAATTTCTCTAGCTTCTTTTGCTAGAACCCAAATGTAAAAATGACCACTAAAACTTTGGTTATAAGTTCTGAATTATTTATCATTGAAATAGGTAGCTTTGCCATCTGGGGTGGTCTCTTCTCCATGATCGACTGTAGCCTGGTGAAAGCAAGAGGAAAAGAAGATCCTTGGAATTCTATTACCAGTGGTGCTTTAACAGGGGCCATTTTAGCTTCAAGAAGTAAGGACTATTGTAGAGATACTGCCTACGACAAATTGAGAATGAACATTTTTTAAAATTTCTGACAATAATTAAAATGAAAAATGATCATTTATCCGTACATATTTTATTATTCTTAATTTTCTACATTAGAATTTCTTGAAAGGATGGAGAGGGGGTTGCACCTAAAGTTTTGGAGTGATTTATGTGACCTTTAGGCTGCAGGATGTACATTCCTGCTATAAAGAATCTACACTGTATTTTCAGTGTTTTAGCTTTACATTCCCATTTTCACCAAGTTTTGGGAGAGAATGACCCTTTTCTTCCTTTCTAGGCGCTATCTAGGCGCTATCTAACAAAATGAAATTCAATGGTGAAAAAAGTAAGGTTCTACATTTAGGCAAGAAAAACCAAATGTACAGGTATAGTATAGGGGGTACCTTGCTCAATAGTAGTGACTGAGAGGGATCTCGGAGTCCTAGTGGACAATCACTTAAATATGAGCCAGCAGTGTGCTGCAGCTGCCAAAAAAGCCAACACAGTGCTGGGCTGCATTAACAGAGGGATAGAATCAAGATCACGTGAAGTATTAATACCACTTTACAATGCCTTGGTAAGGCCACACTTGGAATACTGCATCCAGTTTTGGTCACCACGATTTAAAAAAGATGTTGAGACTCTGGAAAGAGTGCAGAGAAGGGCAACAAAGATGATTAGGGGACTGGAGGCTAAAGCATATCAGGAACGTTTGCTGGAATTGGGTATGTCTAGTTTAATGAAAAGAAGGACTAGGGGTGACATGATAGCAGTATTCCAATATCTCAGGGTTGCCACAAAGAAGAGGGAGTCAAGCTATTCTCCAAGGCGCCTGAGGGCAGGACAAGAAGTAATGGATGGAAACTAGTCAAGGAGAGAAGCAACCTGGAACTGAGGAGAAACTTCCTGACAGTTAGAACAATTAACCAGTGGAACAACCTGCCTCCAGAAGCGGTGAATGCTCCAACACTGGAAGTTTTTAAGAAGAGACTGGACAGCCATTTGTCCAAAATGGTATAGGGTTTCCTGCCTGAGCAGGGGGTTGGACTCGATGACCTCCAAGGTCCCTTCCAACTTTATTATTATTATTATTATTATTAGTCCCCTCTGGGTTTATTTTATTGTTAACTTTATTCTTTTGTCTCATGCTGTTTTTGTGTTTTGTATTGTTCTTTTGTTTTTAAATGTTTAGCAACTATAAACTGTCCAGCGCTAGGAGCTGGACACTTAATAAATTTAATAAGTTATTACTACTACTATATGGTTCATATTTCCAACATAACATGTAATCTGGTGCATTATTATAGGATGATTTTTAAAAATTATTCTAAATTTTGTTTTTTGTTTTTTTAAACAAACTTTTATTAGATGGACCAATTGCCATGGTTGGGTCTGCAGCTATGGGAGGAATTCTTCTAGCTTTAATTGAAGGAGCAGGTATCCTGTTAACAAGATTTGCATCTGCGCAATTTCCAAATGGTAAGATAATTGCTTAGTTTAATGTGCTGTAAAACCTGATATTTAATTCTCTTACTGAGAAACAATTTTACTTCTTTTAAAAGTTCCATTAAATATTATGGGAGTAATTTTCATAGCAATAAATAGAAAGCATTCAAATAAAAAATTTGCAGCTACTTAAAAGTATTTGCAAATTTTTAATACTTTCACACAACAAAAAGTTGTGTAATAGTGGTGTCATACAGTTGTCAATTCTAGTTCTAACACATTACAGTAATTTCTTAACTGTGGTTGCCTTCCCAATTGCACATTAGCATGGAACAATCATACCCTAAGAATTCCCATTTTCTCCCTTGACCCTAATGAAACATATTCAGTGCAGCAATGTACTGCAGAGTGTTAAACGACTGTTATTTTTTTTTTATTACAGGTCCTCAGCTTTCTGATGACCCATCTCAGTTACAGGCCTCTCCCTTTGGAGACTATAGGCAGTACCAATGATTTCTTCTGTTTCTGTTGAATTTTAAAGTTTTACCTTTAAAAGAAGAAGCAAAATGCAGCCTCATTTGAAGACTTTTCATTGGATGTGTACATGTAGATGTTATTGTATTTTTCACAATATTTAAAAGATAATGAATATGAATCTATCACTGTAAATAAATATGAAATGCCTGCAAACTCCATAGATATTCCTTAACTTAAGGATCAAGCAACATATGGATCTGTGGCCTTTTTCAGTATAATGCAAATTACATCACTGGGGATATAACAACCATGTAATATCAAAACTTACGGAATGCATTAGAAGAATATGTGCTGGTAACAGATATCTGCAGTGAGCTGCATTGTTTCCTTCCAGATAATCAGAAAGGGAGGTGCAAAGTAAAGAAGAAATATTTAATTTCCTTTTAAATTTTTTATAATGTTAATATACTCTCAATAGTGAGATTGAAATATTAAGACAGATCATAATAGTTCTTTACTAAATATTTAAAATAATGTATTATGTAGATTCAAGGACTATTTTTGGCAAAAAAAATCTGTTTTTTTCTTGAGCTTTTTTAATCTTTGGAGAATAAGTCCTATATGCTGTTCACATAACAGTGGATGAAATGTTTGTGATCAAATGGTGTATTTTGCATGTCTAAAGTTCCTTACCCTATGCACAACAACACAATTGTCCCTCATGTCAGCCTTATCTGAAACTTTTGTATTTAAAACTTTTGTCTGTTTTAAATAAGTTTACTATTTTTTCCCAAGCAATTATACAAAGAATATAAATATATTACCTGTTTTAAGACTAAACATGAGAATGAAGTATTGCTTTAACAAGACAAAATGCTCTATGAACTTGTTAAGTAGTTTGGAAAAGTTAGGGATGTGCAGCATTTCACATACCAAGGGAAAAACAGGTTTCAGAATGCCTGGGGGTGTTCATATAGCATCTGTTGGCAACTTGTTAAAGCAGCCATGTCTTCCTACGATTGCATGGCTGTCCCCCGTAATGGTAGCATGATGTTGAGAAAAGACATACTTGGTCTGGAGTTGCTACATGCAGACCTAAATGCACACTAAAACAACTTTACTCCTAGTAATCTAAAACGGGTCCCCAACCCCCAGCCTGTTAGGAAACGGATTGCACAAGTGGTGGATAAGTGAGCAAAGCTTTGTCTCCACAGATGTGGGACCTAGGTTGCATATGAAACCATTCCCCCTCCCCCCGGTCCATGGAAAAATTATCTTCCATGAAACCAGTCCCTGGTGCCAGAAAGGTTGGGGACTGCTGATCTAAAGTACTGAACAGCCCTATTATAGATCTTATTTATGTGATACTAGTTGCAAATAACTGGCAACACAGAACAGTTTCTGAAGTTAAAATTAAATTACTGCCCTCCAAAGGCACCTATGTCTTACTATTACATTTTAAAATGCATCTTCTGTAAGGATTCACATGTATCAGCTTTCTGTGCTTTCTGCATTGTCTTGAGGTAGTCAACTGTGGCTGGGCTGCACCATTTCAGATAAGCATTTGATTAAACAAAGATAAATTAATAGAGAAGACAGCTTAAACTCGTTCTCCATGTGGAAAAATTTGAAGTCTTGGGCGTTCCTATCTGTACTCTAGTACAGTCCCGGGATCTTTTGTCATTTTAAGTAAGAATTGAATTTACTGTCTTGCATGGAGAATTATATGTCAATAGTACAATGGGATTCAATAATACTGAAGATTTTTGGATAAACTATTCTAAGAAGTTAGCTCCAATAAATTCACAATTGCTCCAATAAATTCACAATTATCAAATTATTTGGGTTTTTATGTGTGTTCTATTCTTGCAAATTTCTACTTAAATTAAGCCGCAGTTGAGATACATGATAGGAGAGACTACAACCCTGAAGATATTTTTGAGATACAGTACAATTTTGATATAGTGTGGACGGCTTTTTTTACCAGCAGTACTTTAATGTAGGTTGTATTAGAATATATTTATGGCTTATGAATACAAATAGTGACTTTCTTTAGTGACTGCCTTGTACAGTTACAATAGAGATGAAAAAGTAAATTTGTGACCAATCCTCCTGTTTAAGACCTTTGCAGGTCTGTGAAATAAAGTAAAGCTAAAGTAAGATCATAAGCAAAATTGCAGTTTCACTTAGCAACCACTTTGCTTAATGGAGCTGCTTATCCCAATTGTGGTCACTAAACAAGGACTCCTCTATCTTATTTGCATATAGAGATGCATATTTACATCCATGTAAACAAAATACATGAATGAAGAGGATGTTTAATGGGGAATATTGCACCTCAAAATCTAAGGAGGTCAGTAACATCTATTATTTGTTTTTAGAGAACTAATTGCAAGGGAATTAGAATTATACAGAATACTCGGTGTGTAAGGTGATGAGAGGATTTAATCATACAGCCAATTAAATAAGCATTTTTGAGAAGATTCAGTGCTGAGTTAATATATTGCACCAATCTGTAACTTATTTAAACTGGGTTTTTTAAAACTGAATTTAAACTTGCCAAATAAAAACAAAACTAAATGTAATTTACCACAAATATAGTAGTCCTCAACTGACGGCCACAGCTGAGCCCAAAATTTCTGTTGCTAAGCAGGACAATTGTTAAGTGAGTTTTGCCTCATTTTACGACCTTTCTTGTCACAGTTGTTAAGTGAATCACCAGTTGTTAAGTTAGTAACATGGTTGTTAAGTATATTGGGTTTCCCAATTGACTCTGCTTGTCAGAGAGTTGCAAAAGATAATCATATGACACTGGTACCCTAAAACTGTCATAAATACATGCCAGTTTGCCAAGTGTCCAAATTTTGATCATGTGACCATGGGGATGTTACAACAGTCATAAGGGTGAAAAATGGACATAAGTCTTTTTCCAGTCCCATCGTAACTTGGAACAGTCACTAAACAAATGGTTGTAAGTTGAGGATTACCTGTATGTGATCAGGTGGTGAATTGCTAAGCGGTATTGTGGTTGGGCTTACAAAATTGGCTAACATGAAATAATGCTACAAAACTCTTTTTAAGTTTTTGAATGTTCCACTTTTCCTCACACTTTAGGACTTCATAGAACTGGATGAACAAAAAGCTCCCAGAAAAGTCCCTAAAATCAGAGCAGATTGTATCGCCATAGCTCATGTACAGTGCAGTTCACAAATTAATCACTTCAGATGCATTTGATCAATAGTACAAAAAGAAGCTTTTCCTTTTCCCTCCTTTCTAGCTGATTTAATTTTTTTTAAATGATGATGATGATGAAGATCATGATGCAATCTCTCACGTCTGTCACTCTTAATATGGGGCTGTCAGCTTTGATGCTGCAAGTGTAATCAATCACTCTGACAGTTGCTCTGAGACAACTCTATGGTCAATCATATAACCATAGAGTCCTCTAGAACTTGCAGAACTGGCCCACAAGTGTTGGCAGCTGTTCTGAGCCCTAGTTTGAACATAGAGTCCTCAGAGCAACTGCCAGAATGGCTCCTAACATCTCAGGATTTGAGCAGTGGTGTTAGCAACTTCACTATAAACATAATGGTGACAACGGCAGTGGTAGGAGGGTAAGGGGGCAAGCAGCAAGAGAGAGAGAACCATGGAAAATCACAAGACAGACCTCAATTTGAATTGTGGGTAACCCAACAATGAATTCTCATAACACATTAATCCATGGTTAATCAGGGTTCATAATTCACCCAATTTTCCATATTGTCAGGGTACACTGAACCACAGTATGTCTGCCATCAGTCTTGGTTTGACTGAAACAGAAATAATGTTTGTTAGAAAATGGCCTAAATGCCTGAAAATGATGCCCTGTTCAGTTAAGGTTAGTGCTGTCGTCCCAAATAACTTCTGAGATAGAGCTGCGTTATGATATCAAGAAGAATGAGATGGTGGGTGCTGTCTTTGTGGCTTCCTCAACCAAACCAATGCAGTGACACTCATCCCTTGTCTCCAGTCCATCTCCTTGATGACTATATTACCGTTTGTATCGGTTCTTTTGCTAATGAAATTGGGAAATTCAGAGAAAAGAAAAATAGACAGAACTTAGAATGTAGGAGTCAACAGCCGGAAGTGCTATGTGCCAGAGAGGTGGATAAAGCAAATGTCTTTCCCTAGGCACTGTTGTATTTCCAGAAGCTTAATATTACCAGGCAGAACTTTTGACACAGACAAGATTTCTTTCTACAGTCTGATTAGATGCACAATCCTTGCTTATCAAAAATAGTGTTTTATTGTTCAAATCTTACTGTCGTACTATGCTGGAACCAATATCTAACCAAAACATCACAAAACTAGATTCATTTCCTTACATTCTGCAGTTAAAAAGGCCACATGGGAAAAGAAAGATGCCTTTTGTAAAACATTTGCTTGCTTCTCTACTAGAATACACAATGTAAAGACAATCAAGCATAGGATAAATGCAATAAGTAAAATTTTGAGTAAATTCTTACAAACTAAAATCCTCCAGAGAACTGATGAGCTCTCTGCCAATCCACATAAATCAGTAGAGATCAGTGAATGCAGCACTTCTTTTCCAGTCCCCACCCTACCCCTTACAGCATAATTTGTTATATGCAGTTAGTGCTCATTCCTTGTATAGTCTACATTCTCGTCTGGGCTTAGGGGAAGAATATTCTCATGCTTGCAAATTATATTTATCTTATTTTGGTGGAACAATCCTTTTCAGGTGTGAGAGACAGAATGCCACTGGGGTGAAGGGAGCAGCCACGGCAATAATAACGCAAGCAAATAAATAGAATTTTGTGGGGTATGGTATATCTTTTTCTCTTATTGTGACATGTTGTAAACATGGTACTAATGATACAGCTTTTGACAACATACTAAGCTAAAATGTGGTTAGCTAAGCTCTGATTCAGTGTTATCTAAACACAGTGTTGATTACATAGATGATTTTTTGTCAAATACCAGTAAGTAATACACTTACTGTATACACTTATCCTGCTTATCAAACAAATACCTAGCTACAAATGAATCAGAAATGTTGCTATTATGATCACATAACAGTTCTGTCTACCTCCCCACCCCCAATTAACACTGAATATATCTGCTCTTTCATATTTGAACATTTACATATCTAAAAAGAACATATCACCTAGGTCTTAAGATGTACTGTACGATGATAATTTGTTAGCAATTTTTTTTCTCACCTGTCTTATTTCCATTTAGTTTTTTTTTTAAATAATTTTAAAATGAGAAAGAGAACAACAACTTCAAGCACACCTGCATTTCCAACAATTCCTCTGGGTGCCACATGGACTCCAGAGGCATCAATAGGTAGGTTGCTGCAACCTAATGCTTTGTATGCTTTTGGTTTGTGGCTCTTTTGTAATTAACCACAGCCACCATGACTACCATTTTGTGAGAGTGCCCATAATCTGCTTTCAAAATTTCAGATGAGTCTCTGGATCTAAAAGGTTGGGGCACCTTAACATTCCCTATAAGAGAATGTTGTAACAGGCCTATATCTGATTTTTTTTCTCCCTAATTACAACATTTTCTATTTTTCAATCGTTATATTTCCTTATACATACAGTATGTCCTTCAATAATTTTATACTTGAAGCTTCTTATTCTTTTAAAAAAGAATTAGTCTTTTTCTACAAGTTTCCACTTCCAAGTACTTACATTTACCATTGTTCTATTTAACTGCAACATAATTCAAGCCAATCATAAACTTCAAATTCTTACCTTATGCTGTTTTGATCCAGAAAACAAGCAAATAGTCTGCAAAACTATTTTCCAGGATATTCCATTGTATGTATAGTATAAAAGAGTCTGCTTGCTGCATTCAATAAAGTGGTTAACATTTTTATAATAATTTTACTAAATGTTATAGTTAAAGAATACTAACTAAAAAAAATAAAAAATAAAAAGAGAAAGTGCAGGAAAGGAAAGAAAGTAAGAGAAAGAAAAGAAATATATAAGAACTGACTTCTCAGTTATATGCAGTATAAACAATTTTTGTAACTTATACCTTCTCTTAAAATGCAACAAAAGATTTCTTCTTTCTGTAGTCTCATATCATATCTACAAATCCTTAAAGCCTGGTCATTCAGTCCTGGTGAACAAAAGCCCATTAAGCGTTGCTAGAGATAACAACATACCTATTTTAACCTTGATCGAATAAACCATTTCACTTTTAACAATCTTAATCCTTAATCCCCTCAAATAATGTCCTAGAACTTGATTTATTTTCATTTTTTTCTTTGCTTCTTCTCACAAAACTCTTCAAAACTTTAACAAGTCTCCTTTGTAAATTCAGTTTAGAAAAGTTAACTAGGTCACTCTTTTGGTTTGTTATTTGAGCGTCCCGTTTAATTTTTAAGACTTCATCCGGTTTCATTTGTATATCAAGTGTAGCATCTTTTTTCATATAATTCTTGTAACCTGCCATTTTTAGATCCACTTTCAGATCAATTTTAGTCCTATGTGGTAAAAACTTGCTCTTCTTCCATAATAACTTTTAAAAACAGCCTATCTATAATGACAACTTCTGGGTCACAAATATCCATCAGTACACGAAGTGTAAAAGTATTTTGCTCCATCCATATTAGTAAGTCAAATTTAAATGTTCTTCTCCTTTAATTGTAACTTCAGTTCCTTCTGGTTCCCTCTAGTGTCCAATTTTCAAAGTCCCATCCTATCATTTTTTAAAGAATTCAAAATAACAGTATTTTCCTATGGGGAGAATTCTTATAATGAATTTGAAAATTTTATTTCAAATACATTAGGATCCTTGGTCCCTTTTTAACTTTCCAAAATCAACGTTCTAATCAACCTTTTATTGTTTATTAAAACTATTTTTTAAAGTCCTTGTATTTAAAACTTCTTTTGCTAAGGATTGAAAGAAATTCACCCAATGCCCAATAAAATTTGTCATTTCAACAGTTTCTAATAGCTGAAAAGCAGTTAATAAGCAATTTAAAAAAAATAGAAAAGGAAATATGCGAACCTAGGGTTCTTTTGAAGTCACCAAATGTAGTGAAGATGGTTTTCATTTGTCTCCCAGAGCTCCAAGTGGACGGAAAGCAAGAAGCAACTGTCTGGAGCACTTATGGGTAATTTCAAGTCCTCTCCAGAGAGGAATTACAAAGAGATTTTAACAGAGCCAGAAGTCCCCAGTAAATAAGTTAACTTTTAATGTAGCATTAATATGCTTTTAGAACTGCTGATCTTTATATATCTGTGCCACTGTTAATATACAAGATTTGAAGCATACAATAAGCTTCTAAATTGCCCTTGCCCTACAATCACTAGGATTCTTCTGCAATTTTGAACTGTCAAAAGATGTTAGATGTACAGTTTGAAGAAATATCAGGTAGCATGTTCAATTTTCAGAATACCTAAATACCATCTAATTCAGATAAATGTTAGCCAATTTTAAACAACCAAGCCAGTTTTAAACAATCTGAATGAATGTTCAGTTAAGAACACAGGTTCAGTCTGGGCAATTTATGAACAAGGTAAGACTAATATTACAAGTATGTATCTGGTTTAAGGCTGAATAATAATAACAGTAACTCAGCACATAATTCCAAAATTATGGACATAACTGTGAGGTTTTGATAAGATAAAACTAGAGAATCTATGACTCACTGGGTCATTGTTTCAAAGATATCTCCTTAACTAAATAGAAAAACAGAATGACCAGAGGAGGGCAAAAGAGCAGTGGGAGTGGGAGTGATTTCTGGAAATGATAACATGATGATGGCAGACCATGGCAAGGTGGTGGTCAAGCAGCATGGCAGCATTGAGCGAGCCACAACTTAGCTAAATTTCAGTTCCATTGGAGTCATGGATTTCAGATATTGGATGCATCTTTTAGTTAGCTCATTTGAAGTACACTGATTTAAAAATTATTGCCCTATGATACACCTTTTTGCCCAGTTGAAGATTACAAGCAAACAGACATGAGAGTTTTAGTTGTATACAGATGGTTAGAGAGAGAAAAAAAGTAAAGGCAGGAGCAGTAACAACCTACTGAAATAAAGAAATGTTTAGTTTAGTTAAATTAGTTAAATTTTTAGGGGCTTTTTATTGAAATGCATTTTTTCTTTATAATATAATATTTTATTGTGACAGGTATTAGAGATTAAGTCATATGTGACCTTGGACAGCATTTAGAAACAGGGACATCAGTTTTTAGAAGTCAAATCCTACATAGGCACTTGAAAGCAAGCCTCATTATATTCAATGGTGTTTCATCCAAGGTAAATCTACACTGTATCTCAGAACAGACAATGTGGTGTCTTCCGGGAGTTTTGAACTACAATTTTCATAATCTTTCACCATTAGCCATGTTAATTGAGACTGCAGGAGCTGGAGTCTAAAGTGACTGGTCAGCAGTGTTAGAGAGTATCTAATTCAGGTTTGGTCATCCGTTTGAGTACTGTATTCAAATAAAGGATGAAAGATGAATAAGACAGAGCTAAGATAAACCCATATTGATCTCCCTCTCCTTTCTCTACAGAGATTGTTGCTTATTTCTGCTGAAAACCAAACAACTCATATTAGCCTTAAAATGGATACAGTACTTTGCATGAAATACCTGATGTTTTTCTTCTGTGTTCTGGTGTTTGTAAGTATTATAGGAATGTGCTTAAAATAAATCCCCCTTCAAACTTGGCCCATTGACATAAATGAGAACTGCTTAAGCCTTGTGCATCATCTCAGGTGGATGGTCCGTTATTTCATTTGCTAAAATCTGAAATGCTTCCTTATTGTGCAGCGTTCCCCAACCTTTCAGGCTTTGGGGGGGAAAAGAGGGGATGGTTCTGCATGAGCAAATGGAGCTGTGCATGCATGATCACCCCCTCCCCTTCTTCTGCAGCTTGGTTCTGAACGGGCTGAGGCCCGGAGGTTGGGGAGCCCTGTTACTGTGTATACAGTGAAAAAAACACAGGTATGCTTGTAAATTTTAAATTCTTCTGAAATAATGAAATCCAGGAAAATTCTGATAGATTGTACTTCAGCATAAGCAGTGCCCTACGTGATTAGACCCCAACCTATCTGATCCAGCAATTTGTTGTTATAGAGGCCAACCAACAAAAGAAGGAAGCCCCACTAATTTCCAAGCAGATAGTCTTCAGAAACAGTCACACTAGGCCATGAGCACTAATAGTTACTGATTCACATGACTTCCATGAATTTGTCCAACCCTTTTTAAGGCCATTCAAACTGGTAGCCAACATCATTCTTGTTGAAACACCATCTACCTGGGCTGGGATCTACAGTTAATATTCTTCCAATGCTGCCTCTTCCCTCTGAAATAGAACCCTTGCAGCTTTACATTGCCAAAAGATTTTCCACAGAATGCTGAAATGTGAGACTTGTAATATCTGTTAAAGGTGTGCCTTGGTGTCCAGATGGCAGCCTCATAGACCTCTCAGTAATCTTGACCAAAATTAGCATCCGACCATTCTTGCCTCATGAGCCAGTCTTCTCCTTGGAACTGGATTCCTAAGAGAATACTATTCCCTCATCAGAAACACTCTTATCTAAGTTGATCACGACTAGAATTTTTTAAAGAGTATTTACAGAGGACTTTTACATTGAATGATTATTCTGTGTATTTTTCAGATTGGGTCACTCTGCCTTATTATTGTGGCTATCTGGGCAATCATTGACCCTAAAAGAATTCTGGATATCCATCCCAACTATTTCTTAAATATAGCAGCTTCTATCATCCTCCTTATGGGTCTACTGCTTTCATGGTTGAGCTATTTGGGCATATATGCAACTGTTGCTGAAGATATACAGCTGTTGAAGAATGTAAGTGAAGGGAGTTCACTGGTATTGAAGACTGAATATTGATGCAAACATACAAGAGATTTGTAAGTTTGGAATTCATATCATAACTTTGAAACATTATGTGCAATGACTAAGAATAATGCAGTCTGATAGTTGTTAGAGCTGTAGTTTAAACCTGCATATTTCTGCTAGATACAGCATAAATTATTATGAGAAAAGCAATTTTCTATTATTGTTATTAATAGAGATCTCCTGATTAAGTTCATACATGACATCCAGTTCTAACATTTTGTATGGAAGCATTAGCATTAGATCCTCCCATGCTATGTAGCATATCGGGCAGCAAAGGAGCTCTAGAATATTTGTTCTTCAGCGAGTACTGCAGCATTACCATTAGTGGGAGAAAGTAGCAAGAAGATGACAAGCAACAGGGAGAAAGGAGAACTACTCAACTTGTTTTTTGCATCCGTATTTACACAAAGGAAAAAAACAGCCCAACCTATCAAAAACAGTACCGTAAAAAACAGATTAGAAACACAAGTTAAGATAGGCAAGAAAATGGTGAGCACCTGTCCAGCCTAGATGAGTTCAAATCACCAGGACCAGATGGACTACACCCCAAGATTCTGAAGAAACTGGCAGATGTGATCGCAGAACCACTGCACTATATCTTTCAAAGATCCTGGAGCACTACCAGATGACTGGAAGAGAGCTGAAGTAGTTCCCATCTTCAAAAAAGGAAAAAAAATGGATCCAGAAAACTACAGACCTATCAGCCTGACTTCAATACCTGGGAAGATCTTGGAAAAGATAATCAAGCAACGAATCAGCGAACACCTACAGGCAAAACAAAGTCATTATCAAAAACCAACATGGGTTTGTCAAAAACAGATCATGCCAGACAAATCTTATTGCATTCTTTGACCAGGTGACAAAATTAGTGGACCAGAGGAATGCTGTGGATATAATTTACTTGGACTTCAGTAAGGCATTTGATAAAGTAGACTGCAACCTACTACTTGATAAGATAGAAAAATGTGGGTTAGACAACATCACCACCAGATGGATTCGTAGCTGGCTGACCAGCCGTACTCAATGTGTGATCCTCAATGGAATTGCATCTACATGGAGGGAAGTGTGTAGTGGAGTGCTCCAGGGCTCTGTTCTGGGCCCAGTGCTCTTCAACTTCTTCATCAATGATTTGGATGAGGGGATAGATGGGGAACTCATCAGATTTGCAGACGACACCAAGCTGGCAGGAATAACCAACACTCCAGAAGATAGGCTTAAGATACAGAAGGATCTTGACAGATGAACATTGGGCGCTATCTAACAAAATGAAATTCAGTGGTGAAAAAAGTAAGGTTCTACATTTAGGCAAGAAAAACCAAATGCATAGGTATAGTATAGGTGGTACCTTGCTCAATAGTAGCAACTGTGAGAGGGATCTCGGAGTCCTAGTGGAGAATCACTTAAATATGAGCCAGCAGTGTGCTGCAGCTGCCAAAAAAGCCAACACAGTGCTAGGCTGCATTAATAGAGGGATAGAATCAAGATCACATGAAGTGTTAATACCACTTTACAATGTCTTGGTAAGGCCATACTTAGAATACTGCATCCAGTTTTGGTCACCACAATGTAAAAAAGATGTTGAGACTCTAGAAAGAGTACAGAGAAGAGCATCAAAGATGATTAGGGGACTGGAGGCTAAAACATATAAGGAACGGTTGCTGGAATTGGGTATGTCTAGTTTAATGAAGAGAAGGATGAGGGGTGACATGATAGCAGTGTTCCAATATCTCAGGGGTTACCACAAGAAGAGGGAGTCAAGCTATTCTCCAAAACACCTGAAGGCAGGACAAGAAGCAATGGATGGAAACTAACCAAAGAGAGAAGCAATCTAGAACTAAGGAGAAATTTCCTGACAGTTAGAACAGTTAACCAGTGGAACAACCTGCCTCCAGAAGCTGTGAATGCTCCAACACTGGAAGTTTTTAAGAAGAGACTGGACAGCCATTTGTCTGAAATGGTATAGGGTTTCTTGTCTGAACTGGGGGTTGGACTACTAGATGACCTCCAAGTTCCCTTCCAACATTATTATTATTATTATTATTATTATTATTATTATTATTATTATTATTATTATTATTATTATTATTATTATTATTATTATTGTTGTTGTTGTTGTTGTTGTTGTTGTTGTTGTTGTTGTTGTTGTCTTCCCATGTGATGTTTAGAGTCTTTAAGTCTTCCATGAACATTCTTCAATATGTATTTTAAGGTGTCCTCCTGGTCGTTTGGCATCAGGGCGGGGGGGTCCATCTCATTGTCATAGTGGGGATTTGATTGTTCTCCATGTGGAGAATATGACCTGCAAGCTGGAGTCTTTTGTGTATGTATGGAAGAGAAGGGCGTAATTTTACATGTTATTTTCACTTTACAGTTTGTCATACTGGTCCTGGTGATCTCCATTGTGAAGCTTCTGATTACTATACTCCTTTATTTCTTTGCAGCAAAGGTAATAATGAGTCAGGAATTAGAGCATGTGTCTAAAATTTTTCATCTTTGTCACTTCCTTTGCTATCCTAAAGCCTCCAAAACAGTTTTTCTATTGCTTTTAGAATTCTTTTTCTTCATACAAATATGAGCTTTTTCTATGTAGACATATCTTTGAATCAATAGAATCTAACTTGCTAGAGGGGATCATGTAGAAATAGATTGCTTATTGAATTTGTCAATTCAATTTGGCCTTGTGGATGAATCTTGAGAAAAAATGCCCCTTCTTTAGTTTTCTATGTATAACAACTGGTAAAAGAATATTTTAAAAATATGATTGATGACATAAAACTTCACATGCTTTGACATCCTTACCATGTCTAGCATAACCACTTGAGGCTTTGTGCTTGGTAACGAGATAAATTCTACACTTTTTTTCAGATCCGTGACAAATACCTTGTAAATCAGCTGGCCCAGAAGTATGAGGGAGACGATGGCACTAATGCATACTCCAAAGCTTTAAATGGCTTCATGATCATGGTAATGCAAGATGAGCAATAATTTTATCTTAAGGTCATAAGATGTTGTTAGTCATGAACATTAAGAGTAAATGGTATATAACCACAACATGTAAAATCAATGTACTGCTTAAATATTATATAAAAGTCTTGTATCCAATGCAATACAGTATGTTATCTCAAAAGCCTTAAAATATCATTGAAAGAGGAATTAATATAAATGTTATGACTCAGTTTGAACTCTTCATGACATTAAATTCCTTTTATATCTATTTCAGAAAATGGCCAAGTATTGGTTATTAAAGTACACTTCCTTAACTAGATAAATTGAAATTTTTATACTATTTTGAAAGTGATGTAAACAAATTGATGCATGTTATCATTTAGTTGAACATTTTTGAGGAAACTGGAAAGATTATACAAGAGTTTTTAATAATTTATATTACTGTAGCTTTAAATCTATTTTCCCAAGAACATACAAATGGGCAACCCAATAAGTTACATCTTTTTTGTTGTTAGGTCTCAGGTGTAACATAACAAAATAATGAAAAACTAAAGTCTTTCTTTGGATCCATGGTACTTGAAACTATAATATGTAATAATGGCTTAAAAATTACTGTAGCACAAAATAATCTTAAAGAATCCTTTAATTGATTTTTAAAACAGGAGATTTCACTCACATTTAGTCTCTATTTTTAAGTTATATCAACAAAAACTTGTAACAGGTCACCTCTATTTATAGAAATATATTTTGGATAGAAATACTTAATATATTTTAAAATATTGCTATCTTTAAAATTATATTTGTGTGGCTGCATGTGGGTATCCCAACATGGTAGGAGCACTAGAGGCTGTGAGGCCTGGGCTGGGATAGGGGCTCCAACAGATCCCAGGAACAACATCGGAACTCTCTGTCCAGAAGAGGGTAGTGCTAGATAGTAAGATAATATGCAGAACCTTAAACTCCCAGGCCTCTGGTTGGGGAACAGAGATAGAGGAGGACACATATCACCCCTAGGTTGTGTGTGTGTGTGTGTGTGCGCACACATGTGTGCATTTCTATATATATTTGCCTTGCTGTGTAATATATAGTATATATTGAAGCCATTCTTACTTAAATTTAGTTAAACTTTGATTATGTATACATATAGGTAGCGCTGGTTTAGCAAACACAGTTGGAACTAGCAGCTCTATTGTTAAAGTAGCTGCTAAGTGGCAAATCATGTGATTGTGACTGTTCTTTCCTTTTTCACCCTCCTCTACCTTTGAAATACTTACCCTGGAGCTAGAGGTAACTGACTGGCAGTTGCTGCCTATAATTTACAAGATTAATTAGTTTGACACCTTCTGCTGCCCTTTGGGAATGCTCATCCAAAACTGGGATAATTAGTAAGAAGGGAATTAATGTTTGTATTAAATTCATTGGAGCGGAAGGGACTACAATAAGTAATCAGGCACACAAGGGGAATACACATCAAAAGCAATGTGCTGGGAGGGGCCATCATGCTATGCAAACAGCAGGTATATTCTCCATTGTGTGCTTTCTTACTCTATTGCAATCCCTTCTTCTCCAATCTCTCCCTTGGGGAAAAGGAGAAAAACTAAAAGATGCCTACAGAGATTGTTGTTTTTTCCCCTCTTCCTCCCCCACCTCAGAGTAGAAAAATTGCTTAAAGAAGGGGGGGGAGCTCTTTTATAGCTGTTACAACCACAAAAGTTGGAGAAATTTTGATTAAATTTTGAATAGTTGTACAGATTTTAAATGGGAGCAAGTGATCCTTCACTTACTTTAGCTATAAACCATTTAGGACTTTGATTTGTTTCTTAAACAGCATGATAGCCAATAAAATTACAATATTGTTAGATGGTGCACATGATGCATAAAATGGGAGTTATAACTTGTTCTTAATAAGCATTCCTAGGGAAAAGCTTCAGTCACTAGTCTTCATCACAATATGGGCTTAATCATTCTAATCACAAATATAAAACTAGTCTAGCATCCTTAAGTACAATTACTTCTACATCTTGTTTCTTATAAGAATCAACTTGATACAGAAAGAACAGAGAGAGAAGGATCTCCAAAAATGTATCTATTCTAAGAAAGAAAACTAGTAAATAATGCAAACTTAAGAAAATTACCTTTTCTAAATACTTTATGACCATTTACTATTACTACAGGACATTTTTATGAAATTATCAGAATTTAATGACAGCCTAATGTCACTACTTTTGAATTCTTGTAAACACATATTAGCAAAATAAAATAAATAATCCCAGGAACTATAAAGGGAAATGGTTGCAAAAACTCTTAGAAATTCAGGTAGCAAAAAGAATCCCAAAGAAATTAGCTTAATTAAATAACTTTAGGGGATTAAGATTTTATTGCTACACTTTTGTTCTTTTTTAGTTCCGGTGTTGTGGAATTTTAGGACCTGGAGATTTTAAAAATGCTGAATTGTTCAGAGAAAAACAGCCACAAGACGTATGGCCACATGCTTGTTGTACTCGAGCCAAGTCCCCCGCACCTGAGGAGATTCTGAATGTGAAGTTCTGTCAGGAAGGAACAGTTGGATATGTTAATAATTTGGTAAGGATGTTTGCTCATTTGCATGCTATTTAATCATTGTAATCCTTAGACAAAGAGTTATACAGAGTAATTTACTGATAACAGTTAAATAGGACCTTTATTGATATAATTGCTCTCCTGCTTTGGACTCTGATAATGTAAGTAATTAGCATTTGCATTTTTAAAATTCTCATACGCTTGTCTGCCAACAGAGAAAGTTGAATCTCTTAGAAAGTTAACATCTTATTCATCACTACTGACTCAAAGGCTAACACACACAATTATTAAGAGAGCCAATTCTGTCTAATGGTTAAGAAGCTGGATTAAGACTGGCATAATCAAAGTTCTAGATCCCATCTTAAACACAGAAACTAGCTGGGTGACCTTGGGCCAATCACTTTCTCTCAACTCTAGGAAGAAGGCAATGACAAACCACTTCTGATGTGTTGCCAAGAAGACTTCATGGACTTATCCATGTAATTGCCAGGATTTAGTCAAAATTAACTTTAAAACCCCACCTCCCCAAAAGGAGTTTACGGTATCACTGGAATATCTTTGAAGGTTTATTTTAGTTGTGTGTACCAGCTTTACAACTTAACAATTGCTTTTCAGCATAAATAGTTAAATTCAGTTTGAAACTACCAGTATCAAATCTCAGATCATCCAACTATGGTACTTAAGTTGGGTCCTACTTTTGTTTTAAAGGAATTATCAGGACATGCAGAGAGGATGAGAAACCATTCTCTGCTAATCAGATATATAATATAGCAAGCCCTTCTACAAGTCAACATCTTGAGAGAGATTCATGCTGTGTATTTGGGTTACTTTTGTTAAAGTTGATGGAGAAATTTGCATAATGATTCTTTTATTTATTGCAGGGCTGCTCCCGTACAATTTCATATTTCTTTTATTGGTACATTTGGACTTTTGTGGGCTGCTGTTTAGGAGTATTAGCTGCTGAGGTAGGCAAGCATGAGTCTATATGTGAAGGAAGCTCATATTTTCTTTGGGCCCTCCCCTTTATTAGATTCAATAATGTGGTTCACTTAATTTGATTTAATGTGTTAGTCTTTCCAGAAAGTCATGACTTGGTACAAACCATTGTTAACATAAATTATAGCTTCAGGTGATCAACATTTGATGTACTTTATTGGTTTTTTATTTGCTTTATACATCTTGTGAAGATTCTCCGTAAAATATGGAGTATAAATTTATTGATTAAATAAGTTTTATTTTGGGTTTCAATCATGGCCACAGAAAATTACTTCCCTTGATATATCAAAATCTCTTAGGGGAATAAAGATGTAATAAAGCAACATATAGCCGACTCTACATAAAACAGAGGAATCTTTGCAAGTATCCAAAAGAAAGAATGGGACTACACAAAAAATAATGGGGAGGGGAGCTAGGTTATTCCTAAATATTCTGATTTCTTGTTTCTTTTTTATTACATCAGGCAAAATTTCCTTCTGGAAAGAGGAAATTTGCTTCTTAAATTGATGTTATGTTCTAGTTAAACAAAAACCTGAGACAGTTGGAGGTTGAACTAATATATCCATCTTGATATTTGTTTCAGATATTTGTTATGGCAACTGCATGGTACCTGCATCGTGAATTAAATGATTGATCTAGCTTGCTAATTCAGGAGAAAATTAAACATACAATATTGGGAAATTTTATTGGTATCTCATGTTTTGGTTAAAAAAAAAAAGATAAAAGCAGTATCTTTCAGATACTCCATAACTTGAAGGGTTCAGCTGGGGAATCATGGGTACAAGGGACCTGCAGCCCTAGTATTTCTGTGCGGGTCCTAGCTGGAACACCAGTGTCATCTACTCAGGTCCTGCCCCTATTTTTATTTTTATTTTTTTACCTCAATGCTTCTTTGCCAGTATGAGAAGAGAAATGCCTATGAGAAGAGAAATGCCTCTTGCTTTCAAAATCCCCCTTTTCTAATACATGTTGGCCCACCGGAATAAATTTTATGAGGGAGACTCATAGTAAGTTGAGTTCTTATGAAGTATTTCAGCCCTGCTTTAAATGCCTTAATTTGGTATTTTAATATTTCTCATTTTAGATCATCACTGTAAATGTTTTATCTGCATTGCTATGTTTGCAGGCATTTCAGTGGGCATTCAACAGATGCTAGGTGCAAAAATGAAAAAATGGTGACAAGAATTCAGAAAACTACTACCTGTACAGCTGGTTGGTGAAAGAAAGGATACTCTTGGTACTTGAATGTTACCCCAGTTCTGACAATCTTGACCACAGTGCGTGGAATGGTATGAGTGTTAGACATACAGATTATCCCATTCCTTACCTCATACAACTAAAAATGAGCAAACAGCAATTTTGTCAATTTAACTTGGGAAGCTGTTTAAGGGTGAGGGGATGGAGGTCTATAGGTGGGTTTAAAAAAAATCAAGATGGCAATTGCAACTGTATGATCAAAGCTGTACCTTTTTAAAATTTGTGTCATGGCCACTAGCTAGATTTTTTTGAACCTTGGATTTCCCTGGAGTTATTCCTTGATTATATCAGTATTCAAACATGATAAATACATACATACATACACAAGGTGGAACTCAGGTATATCCTTTAAAAATAGAAAAGCAAAATACACACCATAGTACTATTATTAACAGACTGTAAAACAATATGTACAGTCATTCATGGCCTAGTTAACTCATGGCTCAACTACTGCAATGTGTTTACATGGATCTGCCCTTGAAGAATATTTGAAGCTTCAACTGGTCCAAATTTAGCAGCATGGACAGTGATGGTCATGCATCTCTGTGTTATATACACTCATCAGTTCAAGATTCTCATGGAGGTTGTTGGGCTTCCAAGTGAGGTTCTATGGCAGATTAGATGTCTCTGAAGGAGTGGAAATGGAGCTGAAAATAGTGAATGAAAGCCAACAATTTCTGGCCAACAAAGCTTTTCTGGATAAAGGAGAGACTAAGAGATTGCACACCTGCACTCTGGACCTCTCCACCTTATGCTGAGTCTGTGGGATGGAAGTCCTGTGGTTTTCTCATGAATAAGTGGAATGGGATTGAGGAAGAAAGTGTGCTCACATATGCAGGTGCAGCCTTCTAAAGGACATTGAGTTTGACCTTTCTTGATTACTTTCAGATACAGTCAATTTACAGTTGAAAAAAGGTCTTTGAAAGTAACAAGACAAAAAGATAAAAGATGGGGGGAGGAGACTTTCATTTTCATCTTTTTAATTGACTTACTTTTACTTTTGAATTATAAGTAAAAGAATGGCAACCACCAGAATGGCAACCATTCTGCAAGGTGAGGCAGAACGCAATAAGCAGCAGAGTATATATATATAATCTAGAAATATTACAAAAAATGTCTGAAGAAATGGGGGAGGAATCTGAATCTGTCAAATCTATTAAAAGTGAGCTGGTTGCTTTTGAAGTGAGAATGGAAGAAAAATCGGTAAAGATGAAAAAGCCTTACAAATCAAATTAAAGAAACTATATGACAAGAGAGCCAGTTTGGTCTAGTGGTTAAGGCACAAAACTAGAAAGACCATGAGTTCAAGTACTTCCTTAGCCATGAAAGCCGACAGTGTGATCTTGGGCTAGTCACTTGTCTCTCAGCCCAACTCACCTCACAGAGTTGTTATTGTGAAGAAAATAGGAGGAATGTGTGTTATATATGTTCGCTGCCTTGAGTTACTTGTCCAAATAATACAGATGGGATATATATAAATAAAATAATAAAATAAATTTACAGGAGAAGTTAAATTAATGACAAGTGGAAATTTTAGAAAGTAAAATAGAAGTAATAAATAGAAAGACGGGAAAGGTTTTTAACAATGTGGCATTACTGGGACTGAAAAAAAAATGCTTGAGATTTACAGCAGTTCTAGAGGATCCTGGAGAAGACACCAGAGAAAAGATTGTTCAATCTTCAACTGTTTTTGGAATGGGATGATGATGATGATATGAAAAGGAAACTTGATAAAGCATATGGAATCAACACGCAGTTTGCAAAGTTAAGAAATGTACCAAGGGATATTCTTGTGCACTTTGTCAGGAAGAAGAGTAGAGATCATATTTTGCAGCAGTATTTTATTACCAGATTGAAGATTAATAATGCAGATGTGATAGTAGTTAAATAAATTCTGATCAGAATACTGCATAAAGAGGTTTTATTTTTTACTGACAAACTCGAATATGAAAAAAGTACAATTTTGAACTTTCAACTTCCACCCATTTCATGAATGGTTTTCAGTTGCATTTGTGCATCCAGATTTGATGCTGAAAAGCTGAGTGACAATGCAGATGCAACACCTCTTGGCAATTCATAAAAGTGGTCACATCTGTTTCCAGGGTTTGCTGCGGCAAAAGCCTCCCAGAAATAGCCATATGAGCCTGGGAAAAGATATGGCTGCTTTAGTAACTTGATGACAAGAAGTCCTTTGAGCTCTGAAGCAATTGTTTGGGATCGAGTCCAGTCTTAAAAGCATTGTACAGGCCTACTTTCTTGTCCAAACTCTTCAGCTTTAGATATATTCTGTAATTCAGATTCAAATATACCCTATTCCTTTAATCTAATTTCTTTCAAATATTATTTCTTATTCCTCTCCTTCACTCTGCATAATATTACTTATGCAAAAGGGGATATATGATCACTATAAATGTACAATCCAAACTATGTAACTACTTCCAGGGAGTTCTTCTCCATTAGAGATCCTAATTTTCAGTACTCTGCAAAAGCTGCATTACAAATGTTAATACAAGCAGCATAGTTTACATTGTTGTGACCTTAATTTTATTTTAGGACACATCTATCTGCATGTTAATTGCCTACATGGGAAGCCACTGGCCACGCTAAGAATTTTCCAGTTATGCAAAAGCAAGAAGAAAAAAACATGCTTCTGAGATTCTGACAAGGTGAATGTCACCTTGTTCCAGTAGATTAGAAAGTTTTGGTTTATATTAACTTGGCAAAAAAAATAAAACATCAGAATAGACAGTATAACGTAACCAAAGGTGGGTCCATAGTTACTCATATTAGTTGGATTAGTTACATTTTATAATAGGTTACACTTTAAAAAGCTAACACGTACCATGTTACATTAGGTTATCATGTAACATAACCTGTATAAATATTTTGTTATATTTTGATTCAAATATGCCTGAGAACAGAGTATAGAGAACAAAATCACACAATAAAAAAGGAATCCGGAATTAAAATTCAGAATATATGTCAAATATATATATATATGTCAAAATGACAATCAGTTTAGTGTATAATGATTTCCTGTAAATAGTTTTTAAAAATATGAGGATTTTGCAATTCTTATGAAGAGATCAAAACTGTTGTTAAATGTGTTTGTGTTTGTTTTAAAGAAAATTAGAAAAGCTGAATAAAATGGAGAGCTGAAAGTGCTCAATAGAATAGATAGAACTTAAGGTTGGGTCATCAGTTGACTCAGCTGTAAAGACCTACACTGCTGCTTCACTTTGAACTTGGGCCATAGAGTAAATTTGCATTCCAGATGACAATGTCACAGCTTATGCTAATCTGAAACACCTTTTACAGTTCTTTTTTTAAATATTTTTTTATTTTTCCAAAAATAAAATACAAATTACAGAATAATGAAAAACAAATAAAGAAAATAAGAATTACAAACAAGATACAGAAAAAAGAAAAAAAAAGCTGTATGCAACAAATATAAAATTAACAGTAAGCCCTAGTTATTTTTGTATATGGTGACAGTTGTTACATTTATCAGTCAGCATTTTATGTAAAACATATTATGCAGTCATAATTTTAAATTAGAAAAATTCATTAAATGTGTGTCTGGACAAATTTTGTTAAAAAAATATCTAAAAATATTTCTTCAGCAGTGCTAAAGTGCAAATTATTGTTCCTATGGTTTTAGAAAAAAGATTACACTTCTGTAAAAATTACTTCATCTAACTGTGAACAGTTAGTTACTCACCTGAATCACTTATTGACCAACATTTGCAAGACTGTGTTGCAAGGATGAAAACTGTGCAAGTGACTCATTGGCCCTACTTACTCTTATAGATATATTTAAAACCTTATTGAAAACCCCCCAACACAAACACAATCGTTTTTCTTTATGTGGCTTCTCAATTCAAGTACTAACAGTGATGGAGCTAGAACAAGCTATCTCTGAAGCCAAAGAGCAATTCCTTGAGTTTGATTTAGAAGTTAACAGATCTAAAGTTACACATTATGCTTCAAGGAACTTTTAGCCTCCATCTTTCCAAACTACCATTTAAAGATACTAAGCTTGAATAAAGGAAACACAAGAAGTTGTTCTTGAAACACAGTTAGTTCCTAATACACAGCTGAGTTTATTTCAGCATCCTATCTCAGTGCTTCCCAGCCTTTTTGGTACCAGGGGCCAGTTTTGTGGAAGACAATTTTTTCAAGAACCGAGGTGGGGTGGCAATGCAGAACACAACCTAGATCTCACACATACATGTGCAGTTTCGCTTGCCCGTTGCTCACCTCCAGCTATGTGGTCTGGTTTCTAAAAGGCCATGGACCTGTACCAGTGTGCAGCCTGGGGGTTGGGGACCCCTGTCCTATCTTACTGTATTTTCATATAGAGCTACATTGTTGCGGGGAGAATGAAAAAAAGATTGATGCAAAATAACCCTGGAAACACTCAATTGGAAAAGGAGGGTCTCTGACAAGCAGAAGACAATGCAAGTTGTAGCTCTCTTTTGAAAAACATTGTTGGTGGGCTCTTATGCTGTAAGATAATAGATCACAAACATATCATCATTAGGACTGAAAACACAGAATTGACTTCTTCCACCGCATCCTGTATTCTTGTATCCAGAGAGGATCTTGTCTGCAAGCAATGTTCTTATACTGTGAGAGATCCTGATCATTCAAATGGAGTCAAGATTTAGGCTTTATCCAGATGCTTATGTTATTTATGATCAACGACTCAGTCTGAGTGTTAGTTACCAAAATGTGCACACAGTCAGGGTCAGAGGTGGTACTATTCTCTAGGTTCTGCTTGTCAAAATTTCCTTTGTCAAAGTGCCCAATGGTGACATAGTTAGCACAATGTGATCTTGATGTATGCAATTTATGAGTGCCCAATGCTACAACCCCATCATGGACATAGCTATCTGGGTATTCTTGAGAGCCTGTATGGATCTGGATGCGGAAGATGGGGGCAGCCCGTTTAAAGATAAGTGTGAAGGAATTGCCAGAAGAAGGGGCCTTACCCCAAAAGTAGCCTATCACTCTACTGTAAGCCTTACGGGGCATATGACCCAGAAATGTTTCAATATCGGTTACTACATCTGCTGGGGGATTGTCAGGGAATTTAGAAAAATCCTCTTCGAAGTCTTCATCTTTCAGTTTGTTTGGTGTACCACGGAAGGAGGAATAATGACCAACGTGCTGGAAAAGGGATTGCCTGACACGAATTTCCTCCTTTTGTGTAAGCAGGAGACGGAAATGCACAAAAAGCCAATCACAAGGCATCTCTTGGTAAAAGAGCATGAGGAATCGAGCAAGCTGGGGGATGTCACTAGAATGGTAGAGCTTGGCAATGTAACCAAGTTTGGAAAATTCCAGAGTGACCCAAGAGGTGTCCTCCTCGGATGCCAGAATTCTTCTGATTACTGTGAGGAAGTGTTTGGTGCAACGGACATCATCCTCAATCATGAGGTAGTAGGTGGAGAGGTTGGATGCAAAGTTCATGAGGTAAGCATAATCAACATTCTGTTTTGATCGAAAGCGGACCCGATCCTCAGGATCATTAAAATTCCTTTTTAGGCCTTCCAAGGGAGGGTAATACTCAAGAGGTGTGTGAATAACTACTAGGTTTCTCTGATGGAGCTGATCAGGAAAATTTCTGGCAATTTCCAACGCCATTTGAGAATTCCATTTATACTCTAGATCTGTTAAATGTACCACTACCACCATTTCCTCCAGCTCTTCTTGAGAAGATTGTTCAAAGATGGATGTCAGGGTATCCAGGAGATAGTCCACTCTCATCCGCTTCACAGAACAGAGTCCTAAAGTCAGAAACTCTGCAGTAAAAAGAAAAAATGTATACACTTGTAAGTTTGAACCTTGCAAGTCACATACCTATTTATTCTGTATATTTGCAGTCTTAATGTAGCTGGTATATGCATCAATCAACAAGAAACCCAGGGCATTAATTAAAAATGACTGTCACTAGTTTTAGAACAAACAAGGAAAGTAATTTTGCACTGATGGAAATTATTACAAGAGACGGTAACAACTCTAGTTCTAGTAATTTTAAAATATTTAGACCAATTCCATATCCAGATGTAGAGGTAATGATTGCCTTCATGTATGTTTTTAAAAAAAAGTTATTATCTTATGCAGCAGAGGTTTTATTATGTTCTTACTGTGTATCACTTTCATGCATTGCTAAATGAATTTGATTCTCTAAGTCAGCCTTTCCAACAAGACATGCTTGTTATAGGATTATGGAAATTGAATTCCTGTTATCTATAGTATACATGGAACCTGATTGAAAAGCCTGGGCCACTTAACAGAAACAAGAATCCTGCAATATAATAAATCTGTTAATTTCAAACATGTTAGAGGGCATATTTTGCTTTTGTCTCCTTTAAATATTCCAAGAAAAAACTAGAGCTACCTGGAACATCAATGCATTTCCGTTAGATGCCTTGAAAAATTTCACTGAGTTTACAATATGCAGCTATTGGTTTGCTGGCAAAGTCAAATCAGAAACAAAGAGAGAAGGAAAAAATGCCCCTTCACAATAAAAGTACAATAAACAAGGAGCACAAACATGGGGGAGGATGAAGCTGACTAAAGACCAATAGCTGCATACTTCTCATTTCCATCAGCAGTGCAGGTGGCAATGGTTCCATAAAGCCATATTTGGCCAGGTGCCCACAAGATAGACACACAACCCAGAAGTACTGCTTTATCCTTCTTAAATCAGACACTGTACCCTCTTCCTTTTATATTTCATCGGCAGTAGGAAAGACATAAAAGCCAGTTTGATGTTGTGGTCAAGGCACTAGGCTAGAAACCAGAGACTGTGGGTTCTAATCTTGCCTTAGGCACAAAGCCAGCTGGGTGAGTTTTGGGCTACTTAATTTCTCTCAGCCCTATGAAGGAGGCAATGGCAAACATTTCCAAAAATGTTGCCAAGAAAACTGCAGGGACTTGTCCAAGCAGACTTCAGGAGTCAACACTGACTCAAAGGCACCACTCATACCAAAAAAGGATAGATAAAACTTTTAGTACATGCCTGTTCCTCTGCTTGCACCCTTTCCTCTCCTTAACTATTGTGAGATATAACCAAAATTCTGATTGCTAAAGGAGAGGGGAGACAAAATACCAAATGAACCACTGAGCTGGAAATGAGATGCACCAGCCAGCTGCATCCTCTTAAGAAGAGAGTCTGAGCAATAGCAACAGCCTGTTTCCACTTGGAAACAGAAATGAGGAAGAAAGATCTACCATTACACACTCTGCTCTACTAGCTCTATTACCCACCGGGTGTCAGCATGAGGCTACCACTGAGCAGAAAAGCTGCATAGTTGTCCTATCTATCAAGATAAATTGGCATGAAGATTATTGTTCTCTTGGAGTACTTTTTGATTAAAGGTAGGAATAGTGCTTTATTTTTGCTTTAAAAATCTTAGCCATCACAAAGGCTTGCCTGTTTAGATGTCCTAAAATGAATTCCACTTATCTTTGGAGCTAGTCCTCGAAGTTATAACTGTTGCACCACCTCTATGATCACTTTATCGCAATTCAGGCACTTGGTAACCAGCTTGCAGTTACTATGGTTGCAGTGGCATGATTGCTATTTGCAAACTTTCCAGCTGGCTTCCTGTAAGGAAAGTCAATTGGAGAAGCAGATTTCGTTTAACGACTGCATGATACGCTTACTATCCATGGTGATTCACTTAATGCCTGTGGTAAAAATGGTTGTAAAATTGGGTCTGGTCATGTGATGACTCCTTTTATGACTGCACTAACTTACAATAGAAATTCTGGTCCCACTTATGGTCATAGGTCAAGAATTACCTGTATCTGATCTGCCTTTTGCTGGTACTTACTTTTCTGGAGTGGAGGCAAACCAGCAAGGTAGTCATAAGAGATATTCAAAGTGTTGGTGGCATTGATAAACATTCGGAGGCTATAAACGGTCCAGTGAGACACAGTATGGTGCAGACCCACTCTTTGAGCCCACTGCTGAACATCGTTCTGTGCAGAAACAGGCAATAATAGTAAATGTTCACCCAATCAGTGCAGTACTTTCTATGGCTATGAAATGATTTCAGTAAAGCAGGAACTTGTCATTATCTCTCATTGCAGTGCTGCAGTATAATTATTTTTCTGATAAGAAAATCCGCCCATGCATTTGGATTTAGAAACTAAATATGGCCAACCCAAACTAAAACACAAAAAGCCTCTCTGAGCTTCCAAAGTTTAATAAACCTTTTTTTAAGAAAGAGAAACTCAGAATAACAGAGATGGAAAGGACCTTGGAGGTCTTCTAGTCCAACTTCCTGCTCGGGCAGGAAACCCTGTATCACTTCAGACAAATGGTTGTCCAATTTCTTCTTAAACTTGTTGGAGCATTCACAATTTCTAGGGGAAAGATATTCCACTGATTGTTCTAAATGTCAGGAAATTTCTCCTTAGTTCTAGGTTGCTTCTCTCGATTAGTTTCCATCCGTTGCTACTTGTCCTGCCTTCAGGTGCTTTGGAGAATAGCCTGACTCCCTCTTCTTTGTGGCAACCTCTGAGATATTGGAACACTGCTATCATGTCACCCCTAGTCCTTCTTTTTATTAAACTAGACATACCCAATTCCAGCAACTGTTCTTCATATGTTTTAGCCTCCAGTCCCATAGCCATCTTTGTTGCTCATTTTCTGTACTCTTTCTAGCATCTCAGGCAACCAAAATTAGAAGCAGTATTCCAAATGTGGTCTTACCAAGGCATTATAAAGTGGTACTAACACTTCACGTGATATCTCTCTTCTCTTCTCTCTCTCTCTCTCTCCCTCCCTCTCAGCAAATGTGTTATGTTACACTTACCATCGCAACCTCTTCATGGTGCCAAGAAGCCAGATTCATGATGAGTAGCAACACAAACAGAGAAAAGGCTGTTGCAAGTGATCGTTTCAGGGAACACCTCATGACACCTGACACTTTGGAAAGAATGTGTTGGAAGCTAGTGAGTCTGCAGGCATTCAGTTCTCACCCCGTCACCTGGGGAAAAAAAAAGAGGATATTATAAACATCTTCTCAATGTCCTTAACACACCACAATCATACCTGGGTCAGACACTAACTGTATTGTCAACACATCTGTATTGGAGGTAAATCAGGTCCCAAAAGTTTAACATCAGTTAATTGTAAATTGTAACATTTATCTTTGTTAGTATAAAAAGTACAATTGATAAAGAAACTGGGAAATGTAAAAATGATTCAAGTCAGACATTTAATATTTATGTGTTATGTATATGTAGGGGTGTGGGTCTATACATATGTTGTATATAGTATGTTTAGGTCTGTGTCATGTATGTGTTTCACTTTGAGAGCGGGCAACTAAATTTCATTTTTGATGTGTGCCATTGTGCCCACAGTAAAAAAAGGACAATAAAGATTATTTCATCTTATATTATGAGATTTTATTGACAGTCTCGTCAGGCAGTTTAATATTACAGAAGTGTCAAGAAGACTATACAGAAGATGCTAACAGATATCCTTCCAAAATTCAAGAGCTTCTTGCATCTACAAAACAGATTATTTATCCAAGCCTTATCTTTGCCTTTTCTGCTGCTAGCTTTGAAATATTGAGTTTTTAGATATTTATTGCCAGGCCCTGGCAAACTCTAAAAATCTGACACTGCTCTGAAGGGAAAAAGCCTCTGTAGGAGGTCTCAGCTTTACAAAGAAGGGTATGTCAGGATATTTAGTCTGGCCAGGCAATCGTTCATAAGCATATTTTATTGATGGACTTTTGAAAAAATGATTCTGCTAATGAGATTTCAAATTACCAGTCCACTCAACTCACAATACTTTTAATCTAATCCTGCCAACTAAATTCCCTTTTTATGACCCTGCAGTCCCTATTCAGGGTAGAATCAGAGCAACGGTAAGGAGCTGAGTGTTTACTGGCCGGATGCCCTTCCTGGATGCCTTTGCGAAGTTTTCAGCAGATATTTATTCTTCCCCCCCGGGAGAGAAACATCTGCCACTACCTAGGATTGAACTCTCAACCTTCCAAGTGGGAGGCGAACGTCTTCACCATGCCCCATTCTTCTAATACTGCCTACTGGGTATCATATAATGTTAGAGTTGGAAGATTCAAGATTGGCTAGAGGTTGAAATGTTAACCCATTTCTCCACGTGTTCAGTTGCAATCTATTCCTGTATTTTTTCTATCCATCGGATAGATAATAGATGTGCATCCTTTTCTGTTTGACAACCCTTCCAAATTAGAAATTATACCTTCCTCATTACATTTGATTTTCAAGCTATTTGCAATAGTATTCCTCCCATCATACTTCTTGGCTTTTGAAGTGCACATAGATATTACTTGCACATTCCCAAAATCTTTGCAGTTATTATTTGTGCCCAGTGTTAAGCACTAGGGAGAATATGGGAAGCAAATGCAATTGTTATCTTTGGGAGCAAATGTTCTGAAATTAATTAGCTATATCAATAAAGTATAAATGTTAAGAAAATACCTGGTTTTATTTATTTAGTAATTTAATATAGCTCTCCTCTGAAAAACTATTCAGGGGGGTAATGAAAACAACATAAAGTTTCAAAACCTAAAATATAATACACCATAAAATATATTCCACCAGAGGCAAATTCCTCAATCAGAACAATCAGAGTGGGCAGACTCATAAATCCTCTTGACCCAATGCTTGGGAGTGGGGACTTGACCTTCAAAGCCTCATAGAATCAAGGTAAGGCTAGAGCCATATGGATCTTGGGAGAGATAATATTCTATACGGAGTGACAGAGAAGGCCCATTTCCTGAGTCCTGAGATGATTTTGTTTGAGAGATGGATCTAGCTAGATCTTCTATTGGTAGTGTTATTTGGAGACAGGCAGTTCTACAAATAACCAGGCCCTGGAAGGCTTAAAGCATCTTGAATTGTACTAATGACCAGAGCAGTTCATGAATAGAGGTGTTACATGGACATTTTCAGGTATCCCCATAAACACCTGCACTGCTATATTCTGAACCAACTATAGTTTCTAAGTACAGCCCCATATAAAGTGCATTGTAGTAATCCAGATGAGAAGTGACCAGGGGATGAGCAATTATGAGTAGATTCTGTTGATCCAGGATTGGGTACAATTGGTACATAAGACAATTTCGCAAAAGCACTCTGAGCCAGGGCTGCTAGCTACTATCAAGAAAGACTTGTCGATCTAGATGAAAAAGGAGTCCCTGGAGATTTTACTCCGCTAGTCAATGCCATCTATAGGGGGCGGTGCTTATCTCTGTTTCAAGGCCATTGAGCCAACGCTCTCCAAAGACACTTCTGCAGTCATGTGGCCAGCATGACATCACAAAGCACTGCTACCATCCCACGGAAGTAGTACCTGTTTATCTACTCAAATTTGTATACTTTTGAACTGCTAGGTTGGCAGCAGTTAGGGCAAGGAGCTCACCCCATTGTGTTGCACTTGGGTCTCGAACCTGGGCTGCTGGCTTTTCAGCCGACAAGCCCAATGTCTTAACGCTGAGCCACCGCACTGCCCTAGGAGGACCCACCATACCATTAGGTCTGAATGTTAAATTCCCCTTGCTGGCTGGATATTCTGGGAGTTGAAGTCTACACATCTTCAAGTTGCCAAGGCTGAGAAACACTGCTCCAGATCCAGGATGTTTCAATATCCACAACCAGTCTTGCTAGGTTTCGGTCTATGTCTGTTCTTCCAATCTCATCTGACAGAACACTTGAGCAGTCAGGAGCTGAGATGTATAATTGGTAACTCAGGTATAGTGGGCAAAAGATGCATAATTGCCAACTCCATGCTTATGGGTAACATCACCCAATGGCCTCATGTAAATGTTAAACAGGAGTGGAGAGAGAGTCAAGCCCTAAGATATCCCGTACAACAACGGTCTAGGACTAGTCACTAGACCTTCTTCAGCTGTAATTGAACCAACTAGATTTGTGATAGGCTGCATTGAGGACTATGAGGAAATTGTGAACCCAGTCACTTGGAAATTTGATAAAACTGTTTTGTTTCCAGACTTCTTGAGGTTAAATCAGTCAATGTAGTTAGCAGCAGTTTAATTCTGAAGAAAACATTTTTATCAGAGGGATTTCAGTACAGTATTTCAAGCCAATGCTAATTCACTTAAACTGAACTGCTGCTGCTTTATATTGTGAGAGATCAGTGGTAAACCCAACTCTTGGTTTTCAGACAGGAAGTTAGCATTGTGGTTTTGAAGGCTATTCAAAGTGTTTCTCTACAGTGTTATCTCAAAGTCAAGTTCCTCTTTGAGCAGTTGTTCATCTAATTTATAGGTGGCTCAGTGTGTTTGGCTATAAAAATACATGTTGAATCTAATTACATTCAAACAGATTCCATTCCATCCATCCATCCATCCATCCAAAAAAGACTATAAAAAAGCTGAGAAGGAAACAAAAAGACCAGAATGCATCCTCTCCAGCAGCCAACACCAGATAAGCAGGCAATTAAGCAGAAAACAATACCTAATCAAGGAACTATCAAGGAGAAAACACTGTATATACTGGCAGGGCAAATTACTGTATATAAAAGTAGGATAAACTGTCTCACACCAATGATTTTTCGCAGTTGGCTAATGAAATGCCTGCAAGCAAACAATCAAACTCAAAGAGCACCGAGGACTCCACCATCCAAAATAGATTTGTATAACTGGGCTTGCAACAACAGAGGAATAATTTGTTGTTTTACAATAAATAATTCTATTATTTTAATTTGAGCAGATTATTTGCTATCTCTCTGCCAATGTAGTTAAACTCTGTTATTAGAAGAGATAAGCCAAGTTTTTAATATCCTCTTTGAGTTAAAACCATATTCTACTACACACTGCAATTAGTGTACTGAGTCATACATTGGCAAACCATTAAATAGATAAAGCTCTGCAGTAAATTATCTTTCTTGGTTCAAGCAATGAATAAACGCACTCCTTAAAATAATTTTATCAGCAGTAATACAAGTCAAGATGATATACCTGTATAGACAGATATTATAAGATATTGACTGCTTGATGATTGATCCTATGAACAATTTCTGGGTGTTATGAGTTAGAAGGTAGTTGAGTGCATTTCATTCAATATGAAGAAAATTCCTGAAGTAGAAGAAAATGAAAAACGACCCAAATTTCTATTGTTCTCCATGGAAGGTATGGGAAATATTAACAACAGTATGGATAACATTTATTTTTATCTTTAGATTTTGAGTCAAATTCAATTACGGATTACTTCATGAATACAACAATGTGACAGATTTTATACAGCTGTGGCAATAAAGCTTTCTCACTCCAGAAACTACTCCTATATTGAATAGCTAGGTATATATTGAAAAGCATCTGGAAGCTTCAAGTAGTGCAAAGTGCAGCATATTGTGCTGTTTTGGGTCCCAAAAGAAGGGCACATGTAACATCTCTGCTCCGTGAACTGCACCAGTTTGCTTCTGGGTCTAATTTAAGCTGCTGATTATGACTTATAAAGCCCTACATGGCATGGGGCCAGGCTACCTATGGAAGCGGCTTCACCCTATTACATTGGCCCAGCCTACCCAGTCAGGCAGGGAAGGTATGTTGCAGACCCCATCAATTAAAGAACTCTGGGCTGGCAGGGTCTCTAGGAAAAGAGCCTTCTTTGCCATTGCCCCTGCCCTATGGAATATTCTTTCCCTGGAGGTGAGGCGGCCCGTTCTCTAGGTCTTCCAAAAAGGGGCCTTGCGTGGGGAATCCAAAGAAGCACACAATGGACTTCCGGTTCCGGTCGCAGCGCCCGCGGACGTGCAGAGAACTCGTTCTCTTGGCCGTCCGGTTTCCCCCCGCCGGTAGACCCTGGATAGGGTCGAAAGTCGCCCTGGAGGGGCGACCACCGTAGAGGAGGGCACTCGTTGATCGTGGAGGGAGCGGCAGCTCCCTCTGCGGTCCGAGAAAACCACCTTTGGGCCGACGGGGAAAAGATCGGCCAGTAACATGGCCGATCACTCAGCTGCTCCAGCCGAAAGTCACAGCAACATCTAAGCGAAAAGAACCACCATGGAAGATCCGGGTGAGACCTTTCCTTCCCTCTTGTTAATTTACCTTTTTCCCTGCTAACAGCTTTAAGAACTATTTCCCTATTTTGAGAAAGCAGCGTTTGATTACTGGGGGAAACGGGCTTTGGAAAAACAATTATTGTTTTTTTTTACTATTTTATTTTGTCTACATAAGCAGTTGGAACTCGAGCATCCGGGTTATTGTGACTTTCTCTTTTGGCTTGTTTATCTTCAGTTTAGGTGAAAATCCTTAGGGAGGGGGTGGAATGTTCTTTTTTTCTCCCCCCCCTCCTGAACAGTACTGCCTAAAAAACTTTTTGCTCTCTGGGCGGACTTATGTAGATTCTTTTGGATACAATGCATCCTGGGACTTGGCATGAAGCCCAGAAACTATGACCGATACAATGTAATTTGCTCCATTCGAACTCCCACTCCCTGATTTTGGCGTGATGCCCAGACTGGATTACAACATAACAACTGACTGCTATTTTTTATCTCTGTGCTGGACTTGACTATTGGTTTTTTTTTTTTCTCTATCTTTCTTTGGAAATATATCTCTGTCTGCATTTTATATTTTATAACGCTGCAATCTATTCTTTAAGCTGAATTTCTTTAAAAAAAAAGAAGAAGATGGAATCCTACTCACAGATTAATTATGGACTTATATTAGAAAAAATCTTGGAAATGAGACTGGAACTTAAAGAACATATTAGATCGCTTAGTTTCAAGGAGGACTCAGAATTAAAAATTGAAGCTCAACCTTTGGTTGACTATGATACACAATCAGATCTACAACTTAATGAGATGGATGGAATACATTTACAATCTATTGAATCTACTGAATTTATTGAAGAGGAAGAAGACACATCCTACATGATGGATATCTTTGATGATCAAAGGCAGAACTCAACTAAAACATTTACAACTTTAAAAGCAACAGGATTGGACTTCCAAATACGAGGCACCAAAAACGTTGACAACATGACAGTACAGACAACACTGGATAAAAGAGAAAAAGAATATGATTGGACTCAAAGGTGGGAAAAGGCCTTTAGCCAGTTACTAAGATGGGAGGATTTAGAGGCCCTGTTGTGGAAACCTACCTGGCACAAAAAGAAAGCTAGAATTAGATTTAAAAATAAGAGTTAAAATTTTATTTGATGGGTAAAAAGGGCTTCTGGACGTTGATTGAACTAATATTTTTGAGATTTTTAAGGTTACTTTGGTATGAGTCAACACTAGATTTAAATTATGGATTTGATTAGGATTTGGAATGGCAATAAGAAAAATTGGAAAATTTATAATTAAAGGAGTTAGATTGAGATTGAGACTGGTGAAATATTATTGATATTTTTATTTATAAGAATTGAATGGTAATTACTGAGGTATTAAATGGATTAAATTGAAACAATTGAGGAATCTTTTAGGGACGTGGACTGATCTATGAAAATATTGGATAGAATATATGAAATAGAATATAGTTGAGAAATATTAAGATATAATAGTTATATTACTTGTTTATGATAAAATAATTATTGTCCTATTATTATTATTATAATGTTATTATATTACTATGTCTAATGCAATAGTTTTAAAATATATAAATTCATGTTTATTTACATAATATGTATGTGAAATAGAATAAGAGATATAATTTGATTGAGAAGCATAAATTGAAATTGGAATAATAGATAGAGGTGAGAAACAATTTATATTTTAGGAATGCTCGAATTGTATACCATAAGAGGGAACTTTTAAAGTAGTAGTTTAAATCGTATATGTATGACTGTATTTTTTGTTGTGTTCTAAGGAGTGCCCTATCTCCACGATGTGTTATAAGCACTTGGCTGTAAAACAAACAAAAACTAATAAAACTTGTTATGGAAAAGAAGCACACAATGGAGTTGGTCCAATTCTCAGACACTGCCTGGACAAGTCCCTGAAGTTTTTTTTAGAGGTGGCTTAGCACCGCCTCCTTCCAAGAGCTGAGAGAAAGTGACTAGCCCAAGGTCATCCAGCTGGCTTTGTGCCTAAGGCCACATTAGAATTCATGGTCTCCTTGTTTATAGCCTGATGCTATAGACTTCTGCTATTGACCAGATTTCTGGAATATGAGGATAAGAGATAGTGGGAGGAATATAAACAGTTAGCAGCAAATTCTGATTGGGAAAGTTGAGATGGAAGCAAGGCACAGATATTCATGTCTCAGCCTTAACATCAAGATTATTAGACTCAACTGTGAGAATCTCCATAGACATTTTTCAAATGGCAATATTCCCAGAAAGCAATGACAAAGATTTGTAGGAGCCTGCTAGCCAAGGAGACTTTCAGTGGTGCAAAAAATGGATTTATTACATCATGGTTTGTTGCAGGTCTGGAGAAATATTAAAGATACCTGAAATACCATCAGTAACAAAAAAGATTATCTTCCCAGATATAGTATCCAGTCTGTAAAAGCAGGTCTATAAAGCCAGGCAAACATATCTTCATGAAGATCAAAAAATGGGGGTCATAAACTAAAAGTATCCCTGAAAGTGGAAAAAAGGAATCCAATAGACTAGAGCAATGGAATTTCCACTACGAAGCTACCGTAGGTTATTTGTGGGAGTCTAGCTAGGCATTTGATTGACTGGGCATACAATGGTATATTTATTCCTAGAAGTGCAGAAAAGACTGCGTTATAAGTGGGAAGGTGATGATTCAGGATCAGTTACTGTCTAATCCATGAGTGGAGTTTTTCTTCCATTCAGGCGATTGGGCAATTAGAAAGGCGAGATAAAGTGGAAGAGATCTTACTTGTTTCACAAACTGAACTAGTGGTATAGTACATTGGTTTTTTCCCCCCAAATTAGAGATATGAAAGCAAAAGAGGCATTTTTTGAATTCCATGTTAGATATTCAGAGTCTTAAGAGTTTCTACAGAGGTTATAGCAGATATAAAAAAAACTCTGAACTTTATTTAGACTGTGTATAGTTCCAGTCTCTGAAGCAAGAGAGAGAAATCTGGTTTGTCTGCTTCTCTAGGAAAGTTTGATTATATAAAACTGCCCTTGATCCATAGATATCCATGATTTATTGGTTTCTGGGAGGTGGCTTTATGGAAATTTGCCTTTTTTTGAACTGAGTTTATTAAGGAGGAGCTACTCATGAAGTGTATTCGATGCCATTTTTCCTCCTCCTCTTTGCTAGGAAGGCTTTTTACTTCCCAGTCTACCCTATATCTCTAGAATTCTTTGAATAAAGGTTGAAGTTAGGCAGGAATCTCTAATTCTCACACCAAATCAAGCCATTTTTGTAAAGGATATATAGTAGAAACCCTCAAAGAAAAGGAAATGACTGTTGACTCACAAAGGTGGAAAGAAGAGAGCAGGGTTGAAACTTTAACTTCTATAGAAGGAAGTATTCTGAATTGCTATTAGAGAGAGATCTGTATGCATTGGCTTCCTAATTTTCTGCAATAAATCTATTATGCTAAATTTCTCGGGCCAGCTTGGGAAGAGTTTAATTGTGATAATCTGATATGAAGCCCTGACTGGTCATTCATCAGAGTACTAGCCACAGTCCAACTTTTATCTTTTAACCCAGGCAAAGTCAGGATTTGCTGAGAGTATAAAAGCTACACTATTGTTACTTGTTAGTATCAATAAAACTGAGTTAAACATTAATAACCTGCATTACAGGTTATTCTTAATCTGAAGAACCTTCAAACAATCCCTATAAATTGGGAGCAATAGCATGATGCTGGACCCCAGATGGTCAAGATTTCAACCTCAGATTCTTATTTAAAAGGAATTTCTTGAAGTGTAGGCAGGAAGCTGAATTCAGATGACATTTATGTTGACAAGTAGCCTGCAAGCTTACTGGAAAGAGTTACCTCCTTCCAATCTAGTGGCCTTAGTGGATATGAGCTCAAAGAAGTGGCATCTGATTGATTCAGCTACTTGCTATTAATACTTTGAGAAATTATTTTGAATTAGTACATTACTTCAACTGTTTGATTGATTTTTATAATATATGCTAAAAGAACAACATTACCATCAGCTATAAAAAAGAGGAAGAGGAAATCACCAAAAGTCTCATCATTCACCCACTGCCTTAGGCTATTTCAAATCCTGTTGTATTTGTAAGGTTAAATACATTAATGGTTGGACATCTTCCTATAATCATAATTAAACCTTCGTATTTTCCTATAGCTTTTGCCAAAAACAACATTAAAGTATTGAGAAAAATAATGCAAACCTCCATATACCTAATAGGGTAATATCCTTATTATACCAACTCAACATCACGTATTGCTTTGCTTGCCATCTTGCCAAATACTATATGGATTTGAACATCAGCAGTTTTTTCATCCCTACCCTCAGCCCATTAAAAAAAAATGCAACAAATCATCTCTTAATAGTTTCATGCAGACACTGGAGAGAGACAAAGCAATAAGCCAACAGCACTATGTTCTGGAATTAGCCATCCAACAGCAATAGACTGAGTACTAAGGGATACTTCCAGTACTTAGCCCAGGCAGCCTGTTTGAGAAGGATGCCATAATGCAGGGAAATAGAAAGACACTGAATTTTCTAAGAGGAGCAACTGAATCTCATCCACCCTGCCTGTTTCCTGATACAACCTATCTCAGGGGCTGGCCAAGGTAGCAATTGTTGAAAACCAGGGCTTCAAGAAGTGGATTCTTGAAATGGGAGTGACTTCTACTTAGTGGAATTGGACTTATACCAAATACACATGTTCAGGTTTATGCTTTGATTAAAAAAAACCCACAGGAAAAATACATAGAGAGTTGCTAAGGCAGAACAAAAACTCTTTCCTGATGTATATGTTTTAGGCTACACTCATAGGCGGATAAAAAACTGATCCCTTTAGATTTGTTCTGCAGCTTTTTCAAATAGCTGTTTCAAAAGAACAACTCAGCTCTTGCAATGTTAATTGCTACTTGAGAAGTCCAACAAGACAACTCTTTATTACAGTCCAATATCTTTCATTTCTCAATTTAAAATCTAACAGAAATATAATAAAAATATCCCATTTATAAATGAGGCAGAGGTTCCACTAGAACATTCTAATGGATTCTAGAAAAAACAGAATTTGATTATTTTGTTATGTAATATCAAGTGCTTGTCTGATAAAAGAAAAGAAACATCATAAGTTTCTGTGTTAGAAATATTGTAAAGCTGATATATGTTGAGGTTCAACCCTGAGATGTAGATGGCCCCCACCCTGATGGTGTTTTCAGAGGGTCTCGAAGCCCAAACTTTGGGTGAGGGGTGACTGAAGCTCTCTTCTAGGTAGTGTGGGTTTGCTTTTGGTTGTTGCCTAGTTTGTTGTTCTTGTTTTTATTACCGTACTTTTATTGTTTTTGTGTATGCTTTTTATTGGTGAACTGCCCAGAAGTGCTGGGAGGCAAGCAGTGTAAAAATTTAATAAATAAAATAAAATAAATAACAGTTCCTCATAAAAAAGCTTATGGAAGAAAAAATGGATGCATCCAATAGTTGACTGTTGTCAGTCTTCAAAGACAGACACATAATGTTATATTGCTGAATAGCCCACTAGGGAGCACAGAGCAGATAGAAATATTTGGGCTTAGAGATTACTTACTGTCAAATATTCAGACAGAGTCTTAACATAGCTGGCTGTTGGGTGCTTAGGTGATTTGTAGTTATGCATCTGGCTAGAACTGATGGGTAAAATTATAATTTCCATCAGTATTTGAACATGAAAAACTTTGCTCTTCTATCGACTCTCAGTAGTTCTGACTCCAGTCAAAATACAGCATAAGGCATGTGTCTTGTTGGTTGAAACAGAGCACTCAGAAATAGAGACTGAAATGAGGCAAAGTTGGACTTAGCTTCTAGGTGTAATAGAGCTCCACCCAGCAATTTGACCATAAAGGGCTTCAGGGCCACTGTGACAATCCTGTCTCCTTGTCTATAAAAACAATCTTAGGAAAAGGTCCTGGTCTTCAGGCAGTAAAATTCAGCAGCCAGTTAGCACCTATTTTTATTTACAGCAATTAATCTATTCATTAACACTACTGCTTGTATATCCCTAGTTGGTCAGTGAAGACCGATAATCTTTAACTTTAATTATTTAATTACAGGCTAAGCCCCGAAACCAATATTGAATCTTTGGGCTCTCCTAAAGCCAAATAGGGACTAAGATAGTACCACTAGGTTAAAAATCTAGGTTAAAAAGTTGAGCATTGGCATTAAACTGCAGAGACAACAAGGCTGAGCCCGAGGGAGGGGTCAAACGCATCATCAGTCTCAAGTTCCTCTGCACCCACAAGAGGTCTAAGTCCAGCCCACCTTGAAATCTGTTGATTCTTATCTACCACAAATGTGCTTTGACCCTTAGTAGTTCAAATTCTTGTAGAGAATTGGCATACAATAAACCTGATTTCCTGTACTTGATAGGAATCTCCAACATTTTATTTTTGTATAACTTTGATAACTGTCAATTGTGGAGTTCTTATGTTTATCGCACAATTTATTATATTAATGCAAATAAAGTCTGCTTATGCTCCAATCATTTAAAAATTAGACTGTTTTTACAATAAAGAGGAATAGCAGTGCCAGAATTGTTTTCCCCACATCAGCATTTTAGCTGAAATAAGATTGGTACTGGAAATTTTAAGCCCTTTCATTTGGTTGATTTCTCAATTTCTGCAGTACATACAGAAAGTCAGTTGGACTGAGAATCGGCTACTAGATTGGGTACAAGCTGATACTGAGAACAAGCATACAAAATTTGGGAAAGAGCTGCCAAAGTTCTACTGGAATATGACATGCCAAACTACGCAGTTTTGGAATCCACAGACTAGTTGTTGATACAAGTCAGAATTCAGCTATACTCTACCTCTGGGGGTGCAATTAGCTGGTCCTATATGCCCAGCCTCTTTTTATCTTTTAAAAGGGATTTTATACTTTTATTAATTTCCAGAAGCAGAGGACTGGCTTTATATATAAGAGTTCCTATGGAAGTTGTCCTCCTGCTCAAATCAACTTGCAGATTAATGCGTTAAACTGCCTCCTTTTGGTAGGCTCTGAATAAGATTCTCAAAATGAGCAGTGACAGAAGTATCAATGTCACTATCAGGATGGAGTTCTATCCCTAAGCACTTTATTAGACCCACTAAACTACACGAGTCAACATTCAAAATCAACAGTAGATCCTGACAGTAAGCAATTCCCCTGGAGGGACTCTGTTAACAGGTCCGCTGAAAATATATAAATCAAAGCAACTTTGCTCTTGCCTTCCTTAGAGATGTGAATAAGCACAGGTCGGAAAAGTAACTTTGATTATCTAAGCTCCCAGATGAACGTTTAAACAATTAGTGGTAAACAAATGCTCTATCCCATACCAGATACTTTTAAATCTGAGATAGCAACTGTTGAAGGGAAGCTAACATATTTAGAAACAGGTTGTATATTTTGGAGTTTTTCCGAGGTTTTGGAAAAGGAGGAGGACTAGGAAAACTAAAAATGGACAAATGATCACTTACTTCGAGAAACTGCCGCTGAATTTAGTTAACTTCCCCCAGCACAAACCGGAGCGCCCCCTCCGTCCCTCGGGCTTCGTGCAATGAGCAATCCGAAAAGAGGCGGCTTCCCCAGCGCCCTTGCGGGGAACCTCCCAGCTCCCCCACCGCAAATCCTCTGCTCCCGGCAGAAGAAAGCGCCTTTCCGCCGTTTGGTCTAGCTAGCAGCCCAACCCCGACGCAAGCCGACCTTTCTCCAAGGAATGCAGACCTCGCCTTAACGCTCCTTGATTTAATTGGATGTTATCTCAACACAGACACGTGTCTAGAGTCTTGAAGAGAAAATAGCGAAAAGGCCCGCGAGATTTATGCACTTCGGTGCAGAAAAGGAGAGCGGCCTACCCTGCCGCGCGGTCGGCAACTGTGGGCTAAGCTGGAGATCAGAACTGGCATCTCTTCCGCGCCCAGCCTTACTTTCCTAGTAACCCGTCATGCCCACGCCGAGCAGATGTTGCTGGCTGCTCAGCCGCGACGCAGCACTTCTTTCTCCGCCGGCCGGGTTCGGGTTCTCTCTCTCTCTCTCTCTCCTTGAACTCCAGCCTCCGAGGAGCCGAAAGGCGCCGTCTCTGAGGGAAACGCCGACCTTCGTCTTCCTCATTTACTTCGTCCTCGGCGAGACCGAGATGGCGACTTCCACTTAGCCTTGGCCCTTTTCCGCGACGCGCAGCCCACCAGGGGACTAACATCCACTTAGGGAATGTTTGACGGGAATCGTTCCCGTTGGCCAAACCTCCGTGCGCAGCCTTGCCCGCCTGAGGAAGAAAAGCTCGATCGAAACGCGGAAAGCCGTTTCGAGGTGGCCTCGTGGAAGCGGATGGCCCGAGGCTCCCCTCGTTTCGCCTCTTCTTCCTGCTTTGATGAGGCATCCCCGCAGCTCGTTGAGCACCGCCGGCCTCTGGGCCTACCTCGTTCCAGCACCTTCTGGGCGCCGCGGCTACTCCTGTCTCTTCGCCAACTTTAAAGCAGCTTTTGCAACAGGCTTCCAGCGCGGTTACTGAAAGAACAGCCCCACTAATTACAGTTTCTTCTCTTTCCTCGAATGTGTGGGAAAAGGCAGAGCAATCCTTGCTAAGGAACCTTCTGACCAGCCTCGCTACCTCCTCTCCTGCGACACTGAACTCCCAGCAAGTTGTGTTCCTCCCCCCATCTCTCCCCACACCTCCCGCATCTGCTCCAATACGACTGAAATCAGTGGAGCTTAAAGGGAAAAGTTTCCTGGGGAACTATAGGAAGTTTTTTTTTTTCCCTTTTTATTCAGCATCTCAATCTGGCCTGCAACTTTTGAGAGTTCCTACTTGGCAGTTCCCATTCCATGGTAAATTGGGTAGAGTCAAAGGGACAAAGTTGTGGATGCACATATAGCTCTGGTTGCCAACTCCTGTAACTATACTCATCTTTAATTGGGATTGGGCATCACAGAGCGCCTTTTCCCCTTTACATCTTTTTGTTTGTTTGAGCCTGACTTACCATGATGTGTTTACCCAAGGATTGGGATTAGTAATGATGATTTTTGGTTATCAACTATGATTTGACAAACCAAATTTGAAAGAAACAAGTGCAATGTTTGTAATCCTGTATTATTTGTCCCATATATGTCTCCTCATTAAATTCTCAGGTAAATGGAATTAAGATGTGGTACAAAATCTGCAAGTGCTACAAAATGTTTCCTTGGTCATTTTCCAAAAGTTCAATTTTTGGAAAATGACCAAGGAAACATTTTGTAGCACTTGCAGCTTTTGTACCACATGAAATCTTAATTTCTAAGTTTCTAATGCCAAGCAAGCCTGATTAGAGTCCCCGACTCTAATTTAATTTAATAAACAGGGACATACAGAGAAAATGTATGCCCTTTGCACATATATCAGCATATATACTTGTTGCTTTTCTTCTAAACATTTCATTCCACTCCCAACCTCTGTGTTGACATCAAGTAGTCCTTGCTTACTGGCTCACATGTTTCAGCTCCCATGTTATTAATGTTATTAAATTATGACAGTATATATAAAAGAAAGCCTTGCCACCAATCCTCACATTTATGACTGTTGAAGTATCCTGTAGTCACCTGATTGCCATTTAGATACTTTCTAACAAGCGCACATTTACAACCAATAAAGCATCCCAAAGTCATGTGATCAACGTGTGTGCTTCCCAACCTGCTTGTGACAAGTAGAATTAATGGAGAACACAGATGTAAAATCAGAAATTGTGGTCAGATGATATTTCACTTAATGAGTGAATGGGAAGTGATGTTTTAAGTCAAGTCACATGATTTCCGATTGTGATGCTTAGTAAAACAATTGCTGGTACCACTTATAATCACTAAACAAGGACTACCTGTACTTGGAATTCTTCATGTTTCACTTGCCCATCACTGCTTTTATTCCTATCACCCGCTCTTCTAGTTGAATTCCACTGGGCACACAATAAACCTGTGGGGAGACACTGCACATTATTTACAGTAAAATTCTGAAGCCACAGAACAGAGTTGCTGTAGTCTCTGTGAGACTTCCAGTCATATTGATAATCCTGTATTAAATTTATTGGCAGAGAGAAAAGAATCCACTCCAGTAATGTTATCCATTATGGGAGATGAACATAATTGGATAATAAGCTGCATCTTTCATAACAGTTTGTGAAATCTTATCTTTCCTAAATTAGGCTTCCGACTAGACTGCTCCACCCTTGTCCTGATTTTTCCCCCAAAATCTGTTTACTTATGTGCACTTGTCTTTAAACCTTTGAGTGATAAAATAGAATAGCTTTCAAATCATATTTGAGTCATTCAAAATACTTCTAGAATCAAGATAACAATTATCTACCTCTGGTTTCTAATGGACATTAAACAAACTTATAGAAAAAGAAATCTCTTTCGATTGAACTTAACCCTGAAAGAACTTTATATAAGACACTGGCTATTTTCTCTTTTATACCAATCAAAAAGGGCACATGGAAAAAAAGGAATGCTACATGCATTTGGATAAGAGTTCTCTGAACTACTGAGCCCAAAGAGGTAAATTATAATGCTTGATCTAGTTTCGAATGTATTGAAAAGGCTATGTGTCCATCTAACTTCGGGGATCATACCTAGCGAGTGCCCCTTATGACAGTGCCCCAAATGTTTTTTCTATAGCAGTGGGACAACTGTTTTGAATTCTTTAGGAGAAACAGATTTACAGGCAACCAAGTTTAAAAAGCCATAATGTAATGAGAAATGCTTAATACTTAAAATAACCTTTCCCAGCAAGACATTTTTCATGTTTGGAATGGATTGGAAATTCTAGGAACTGTAGTGCTAAAATATCTGGAGAAAGCCACATTGGGGAAAACAACTTTGCAACAATCAGGAAAACACATTTGTAAAGTGATACAGGGTGTGGCAGAAGCAAAATACTTTATGACACTTATTAGCAATATTACTAATTACCAACCTCTGATGTTTGCACAAGTGCATGACATTTCAAATGCCACTGGGTGTTTGACAGGAAAAAGAAAGAGAAATTTGCCCAATTTATCTCAGTGAGAAAATGTCGTTGAACACCTTTCCCCTGCTATAATAATACCGCTAGCAAGAATAGTCTCCTGTAACAATGGAATAAAAACTATAAATTGAATGACAATTTAATAATAATAGAAGGGAATATATGTAGCTCAGAGTTGAACTGTTAAGTCTTTGGTGTTCTCTGGGTGAGCAAATCCCATTCACTAAAATTGATCTTACACGGAGAGCCCCCAGGACTCCACAATTTAATATAACTAGGTTTGAGAGTTTTGTTTGGTAGGCACACTAAAGTGGAATACAAAGTAACGAATGTTGCATTTTTATTGCACATTAGGTGGCATATCTTAAAAGGTCTTAATTCAGTTGGCACCGTGGATCTAAACTAACATTCCTACCTTTGTTGTAAAGTAATTGGAGGCATCTACAAGATTGGAGGTGTTGCTAAAATATGCCATGAGCTCTGACCCTTTTATATATACATGTGATATCACAATACATGTACAAAGGGGTGGAGCTTGTATTGTGACATTACTGTTATAATTTCTCCCCCTCCCCTTTGTAATTTTTTCAGTAATAAAAAAAGCTAAAAGCTCCTATTTCCAAGATACATGTTTGAAATAGCAGCTATTAATGTAATAGTTTTGATGTGCCAAGGAAGGTTGTTCAGAGAAACATCATCTCCTGCTTTTGGGGCACTGCTATTGTAATTCTTGGTCAGATTTTATATGTAGAATATATCTTAAGCGGTATCACTGTATAAATCAGAGTATGTGTCCTTTTGTGATTAATAAATGTCTCTAAGGTTTGACTAGCATGCCGTGGATCACACCTTTAAAGTAGATTTACAAGAAATAGAAGGGAGAAGGACACAACTAAATGTAACTTAAATTGAATCATAGAATCCTAGGGTTGGAAGGGATCTTAGAGGTCTAACTCCCTACCTAGGGCAGGAGCCCTTTTATATCATCCCAGACAAACAAGTTGTCCAATATTTTCTCGGAAACCTCAGTGATGGTGCACCCACAACTCCAGGAGCTAAGCTGTTACAATATAAATTGAATTTATATTACAGTAAATTCCATTTTTAGAATGATTTATCTGAGTTATTTAGTAACAAGACAGAAAATAGAGAGCAACATTCATATGAAATAAATAATGAGAAAACATACACAAAACATGACCATTAAGTATAACTTACAAATATCAGTGATTGGCAGACTGCTGTAGCTTCTTGCCATTTCATTCCACTTTCACAGGATGTACTAGGAGTTGCTAGGATAATTGAAAGAGGCTATTTATATGAATGCACACCATGAAAGGGATCAGATTATTAAGTAGCTCCAGAAAAGGCGTCAGACTAGAATAAAAAGCCCCAAAGTATTACAAAAGAGAAGTTTTCTTTTACCAACTCAGTTACCCCTACTATGATGTTTTGTAAACTAGCCTGGTTTTCAAAAACTTTAAACATGTTTTTTCCTACCTCATCAGAAGAAGTCTTGAAAGTCTCAAATTGGATTATATAACAAATATGCACAGTGCCATACTTGTGAATAGGCTTAGACTTGGTGGTGCTAACAGTTTAATGTCTCTATTCGCATAACACACTTAATTTGGTCAGATGATCTAATGCTGGAATTTGCACAACATACTAAACTTACTTAGTGTTAATATTGGTTCTATTTTTTTCTGACCAAAATCTTGTTAGCTTGATTCCTATGTATTGAGCAACCTAGAAATGGATTAATTCAATAAGTGTATTAATTCAAATACACAATCATTGCATAGTGCTTCAGGGCATAACCCTGTTCCTCCACCCCACATACACATGTCCACCCCAGACAAGAAGGTTGTCTTGCGATGTTTGGCTCAAAACATCAACCAGGACTTGTCTACCGGTTACCAAGAGTCAAATTCAGTTTGAGGAAGATTTTACATATTAACAGATTGTGCATATTATTTTTCTCATGGTTATATTCAAACCTATCCCAAGAACAACCCAAATCTTGAAAATAAGTTGCTTATTTATGAATGTGGGAATTATAAACATATATTCTAAATATATATGAAATATTCAGGAGTATTCTTTTTTCCCCCATCACCAATCAAGATATAAGAACTGCTGCTACTTATGATAGCAGGAGCATCTGAGAACTGAAATGACCATGACTATTACCCCATTTTTCTGTGACACAATATTACAAAGAATAAAATTCAAACTATTAATACACAAAAGGTAGTTATTACAAAAGTCTAAGCCTCCACATACGTCATTGCTTCTACGTCCACTCTGGAAAGTAGATTATAGATTTATAAAATGCAGGGCTGCAGCTATTAGCATGTTGCTTGCAGTTACAAAATGTCTCAGTTCTGCCATATGACTGCTGAAACAGGAAACTGCAGTCTAGGGGCAAAACCCAGGGAGAGTATCTTTGTTCCCCTGGGCCTTAATTAATTAAGCTTTCCCTGTAATTGGAGAAGCAGATACAAGATGTAGACAACCCACAGATTCCTTACACTCTGCAGCAGTAACTTTCTCCTTGTATATGCCTACTACATGAAGTATTTTCCACATTAAATGCTATAATTTATATAGTTGCATGTAAACCGATAATCCAAATCACTTTATTACACTTCTATCCATATGCCAGTGTAGATAGGAATGTAAGTGACTTAACTCTAACTCTACTTGGAGGCGATGAATACAACACTGCTTTATATTAATATTATTCACAATAATTAATTTGGATCATCACGGTCAGAGAAAAGAGCCATAAAGAAGAAACTCAGCTCATGATCTTAAACACTTTCATACCAACTTAATTTCTTTTCTTCCTAATCATGCTTGAAGTTGTTACATCCCTGGCTTTGGCAGAAAGTAAACTTTTTAAGGTGTGGAGCTTCTTTTTCCCCATGTGGCTCCTTCTCCACAGACCAACCTTTCCCACCCTGGTGTCTTTTGGAGGTAATGACCATGCTAGCTGGGGGTGAATGCCAGAATCTCAATGTACCTGGGGTACTCCCAGGTTAGAGAGGCATGGTTGACAAACCCTAGTCCTCAACATAGCCCTCCGGATAAAAGTTTGAGTCCAAGTTATTTGTTCCTCTCACTATATCGTTTCTGGTTCTGCAGTTGCTCCCTTGCCTCTTATACTACACTATACCAAGTTCAGAAGGAAAAGAGACACTTACATGCTCAACATTTGGGTGATGCTGGGAACATTAAAAATTGTGACTCAGCTGCCTTTGAAAAACACTTCAGTCTGTAGCACAAGAGCTGTGAGAGTTATCAGTGTAAAAGATAGCTTCATATTGCAGCCTCAGAGGTGCTCGGTTCCTTTGACTAACAAAAGAAATCAACCAGCCTGAGCAGAGGAGTGGATAGAGTGAATGCGGGGCTGCCCAGCTATGGAGCCTCATTTAATCAGATTGTAGCTGAGGCTTCCCCTCTCTGCCCCACTCCTGGCAGCCTCCACAGGCTGTAGCCAATGCATCCTGGAAGTTGGACCAATGTAAAAAACCTACAGAAGGGAGTAAAACAGGGCTTTGAAATATTGGACATATTTGCCATAATCCTGCTAAAATTAATTAAGAAAAAGAGAAGAATTTTAAGTATCTCCTTGTGAAATATTTGAATTTGGTCCAAGAAACCATATTGGTGATTTAGAAGTGAATAGCAGAACCTTTTTTTTGACATAGAAAATATTGTCTATTCTACATAAGTGTATTTATGGAATTAGCATGCATATGTGTTAGCTATCATCTTTGACTAACATTTATTGTAAAAGCTCTGCTTCCAGGCTTAAGTCTCCTTCTCTATGTCTGTCTCCCTCTCCCCGTTTCTTCTCCATGCCTCCATGTGTGTTGCAGCAAAAACAACACAGGGAGTTTTCAAATGGAGTAGTCTAACAATCCAAGTGAAAAAGCACTTTGTACCTATTTTATTTTTTTAGCTTAGCAGCATTTCTGTGAAAAGAGAAAAACCAGCAGCATTAATAATAAAATATGAAAAAGCTGTACAGGAAAGGCCAAGCAAGTTGCAAAACCTCTGTTAAGATGCCTCTTCTTGGAAACCAGAAATCAGATAATGAATTATTGTGACACAGGAAATTAAATGTATACAGAACTGGTTACACAAACATATTTTTCTCTGATACAAGTTTATTTATGATTAATAAAATATGTGATTTAATTTTATTGAAGCAGGCAAACAGGCAAATAAAATCTTATTTTATCTTTTTTTTATCTGCTCTTACTTTCACTGCCAGGACTTAGTTATTTAGTTCTTTAGTGTGGCTCTAAGTTCTGGAAAATAAAAAAAACAATTTGCAGGCTGCATTCAGACTGCCAGCATATAATTTGCTCCTCTCAAACTCTTCTAGGTTGTGGGAGGTCATAAGTCTCAATACGTCTTACAAAGATTGGTGCAAATTATACCAATGGAACTTTCCACCTACACCATGTAAGACTTATGATTTCATATAGTTTTTATAACTTCAGCATCAAGTCAGCATGATCGTTCATTTTGTAATTGTCTAACAGAGATCATCCTTGACTTCTTATCACTCATTTAACAATTTTGTGCTGAAAAATGCGACTTACAACCAGTCCTCACACTTATGAATATTGCAGTATCACCACGGTCACATGATCGTGATTCAGAGGCTTAGAAACTGGCATGTCTTTACAACAGTTGCAGTGTTCTGAAGTCATGTGATCATCAGTTGTGACCTTTCCAATTGGCTTCTGACAAGCAAAGTCAACAGGGGAAGCTTGGTTTCCTTAATGACTGTGATAAAAAGATTGCAAAATTGGGCACAGTTACGTGATGATGCACTTAACAACTGCAACACTTACCATAGTGATGGAAGTGCTGGTCCCAATTGTGATTGTAAGTTGGGGACTATTTACTCAAGGGACTACAGGTTGGAGGCTGATGGCCCAGCAACTTTTCCTCCAAGTAGGCAACATACTTTTTCTTCCCCAGAATTGTGAGAAATTCTCTATTTCAGGGCTGGGAAGATAAACTGTAATCTGCTCAAGACTGAAGATAAGCTGTTTTCACTGTTGCAAAACAAATGATTTTCACTGGAACAGAAGAAAGTTTCTTATATGTGAAGAAATAGTTCCTTTAAATGTAGAAGGTGGTTCCATCTTTAGTAAGAATTAATATAAGCAATTTATATTGTCTTGGTCACAAAACACAGCTTAGGAAACAAACACAAGTGCTATGGGAGGAGTCTTCGTGGTATCCAAAGCAGAACTAGATTTTGTAAAAACTTTGTATCATACAGTATTAACCTTGCTAACTCCCAAGACTCTTTTTTCCACTATGTATTCAAAATAGACTGTGGTTAATATATTTATGTTTGTATATGTGTGTACTGTATACACAGCATACATATATATCTGTGTGTGTGTGTGTGTGTGTGTGTGTGTGTGTATGCTTTTGAGAGTGGGTATAAAAATTTCATTTTCAATGTGTGCCAATGTGTACACAGAAAAAGTGACAAATAAAGTTTATCTTATCATATATTTGTTGATTGTTGGTATACTTAATAAGATTCATCCAACTATAAATAAACAATATAAGTCACTTCATTAAAACTATAATGTTATATTGTTAATCAATATAAGTCACTTAAGATTTTATTTTTCATGCAGGATAATACTTTTGCTCCCTTGTTTCAAATAGTTATAAGAAAGACATAGAGACAAAATAAATGTGGATGATTCTTTCATTCAAAGTTCCCAGACCATGGGAGATGAACTCAGAATGAGTTTCAAAGCAACATATTTTCAACAATTCTCTACTTGAAATATATTCCTAAAACAGTATGTGTCAATTGAATATATAATGATAAAGGCATATTTGTCATGCGTGATCATGTGGCAATGTACAAAGACATGACCAATTTATTCCTTTTTCCAGGTGGACTTAATACACCAACCCAGAAAATTTAACTTGCAGCCTAGGTCTTTACAATGTATTAGAAGAAAGAGGACACATACGTAGGTATGCAGATTTACTAAAAAGTGCAAGCTATAAAAATGATTAATACAGAATAAAAAAAGAAAGTACAGAATAAAATATTACATTCCTTTAAAATATTTTTGTATTTGATAAAATCCATTAGAAGCTCAAGATTAATGTATAACTGGAGACTAGAATGAATTATATGACTTCCCAGCACAACCAAGTATCCTGGGATTATTTTAAAAAAATGAAATCTGTGTAGCTTCACTGATAGGCCAGGTCTGCTAATCCCATGTACAAATGAAGACCAAAGTCTCATACTGTAGATTCTTACATTTAAATCAAAATAGCTACAAAGAAATAGGTAACATACTGTATGTCAGACTCAGTGTTATAAATATTGAGAAGTGCAGTGTTTGCCAAAGAGCCTATGGACACAGGGAAACATGCTGGGCTTCTTCTAGCCACCCTTTCCTTGCCCCACCCTTTCAGCAAACTGGATTGACTGTATGAGGAGTCATCTGTGAATTGCAATAATTTTGAATTTTGACAGCCAAGACATTGTAGCTCAAGTGGAGGCTCCCAATAGGAACAATGAAGGAAGAAGGATAGAGAAGGAAGCAAGGAAGGGAAGAACTACTGTTTTTCCACCCCTTCCTCCACTGCTGCTCCTTAGTCCCTTGTTGTTCCAGCAGCACCTTGTGTACTGAGAGTAAAACCCTTGTGGGCACTAGTGGTTCCTTTGGTGAGTGTCCTGGCCATTATTTTTCCTCTCCTGCTCCTGGCTTGTTAAAAGAATAAGGGAAGAAAGAAAATAGGCATCCCATATCTGGAGTGCAAAAACTGAGACAGCCACTAGATTCATCAAAGAAACACATTAAAAAAAATATTTCCCTGGCCCAGAAATGGTTTGCTTAAGTTTTAGGACAACCCAACAATTAGGTGGGGGGAGGATTTCTGAATGGAAGGAGAATAGAATATCATCTCTGAATCTGAAGGTTAAAGATACCTTGGAGCAATTGAGGTGTGAGGCAACTCTCAAACTCTCATCAGGCTCAAGCTGTGCTAGCAAAAAGAAGTGGCAATGTGACTCTCTTATTCTTTTTTCTCCTAACCTCCCTCAAATGCAGCCTGAGGAAGGGAGGACTTGGCCCCTAACCCTAGGAGACTGCATACGAGAGGTTTGCCCAAAGAGTTTCATTTATGCTTGTGACCAATCCTCAGAGCAAAAGCCTGCAATCTCATAGGAGTAAGAACAAGGAAATGGTAGCAAGAAGATAACCAAGGCATCTAGTGAGCTAAGGCAAGGCATAACCCAGTTGAAGGCAGGGTTACAGAGTAGTATCCTCCAAATTTGTACTAGAATTATCTGAAGCTTGAGCAGGTATTGTTTGTTAAGGAGAAGTAAGTTTAAGTTAAGTAAAGAAGCATACTAAATAATACAGTTTTCTAAGGCCAGTTGTTTCCAATACTCAACGTGAAGGAAAGAACTCTAGCAGAAATGGGCAATTAATAAAGAGAAGCAGGGATCCTTCTGCAAATCTCTTTAGTATCATCTAGCTTGCTATGGCTATACAGGGATAGGGGACAGAAAAATTGACCGTTGGGCTCAAGTCACTTTCTCGTCCTTGGATTAGACATTTCCTATAGCAATGGAATTAAGGCCTACCAGAATAATAAACATCAACAGAAAATCATTTAGAATTTAGATTTAGAAAAAGCATTTATGTTGTTTGGAAATAGGCTGAGAAGCTGAGGAAATGCATGCTTTTAGCGGCATGATGGCAGAGGGAATTTAATGCAGAATTAGCAGCTTTATTCTCATTAAAAGGGGATAGTCCAGTATTTCTGCAAGTAAAACACCATACACTTCCAGTGTTTTGTAGCTCAACCAAATAGTACCACTTTTGCCTATCTAGCTCAATACTGAAAGTACATTCAGTGGATGCTCTCTTTTTGTTGGCCAGTAACACAGAATACTCTGCAAGTATCGGATAAGCTCCTTTCGGAAAGCAGACTGGGTACAAGCGTACAGATACATATTGATAGCAGTGTTAGTCATTTCCAGCATGGTACCAATATCTGCCATGATATTAATGGTCTTCGAATAATCTTGCCTATCTATGTCATAGTAGGAGGTTTTTATAATGATTTGAGTCACAAACCTGGTGGTGCAGAGACAGGCAAATGTCACTGAAACCGTAACTAAAAGGATGATTGATTTCTTCCAGTTACGAAAATGGGTTGCAGGTGGGGTTCTGTGCAAGACTGCCCAAGTGACACTGTGTACTTTGTTATTATGGATTATCTGCCTTAGAATGAGGCTGTTTAAGGTCAAAATAATGATGTATGGAATAATGTAGATCACAGAAGTCTGGAACCACACAAGTCCTTCTACATATGCACTGGGGAGATCAGGGTTATATTTGCAGATGGCATGGCCTGTACCATTCTCCATTTCTGAATAGTTAGACCAGTAGTGGGGGATGGCCACAATATAACAGCAAACATGAATCACAACAATAACACAAAGTGTTTTTCTAGGAGAAGAGATTTTCATCCTGAGCTTGATAGTGTTGATTGCAATGAAACGCTCAATGGTGAAAGAAACCATCAGCCAGACAGAAGTGTTAACTGCGCCATAGTTGAACACATCCCGCAAGGTGCACCAAGGATCTCTGTACCAGAATGGACTTGTGCAAAAGCATCCTACAATTATCTCAATGCCGACCACAAGAATAAGGACCACTGTGTCAGCCAATGACATAGCCATGAGGAGGTAGCGACTGGAGGTGGAAACAAAACAGGTTTTTTGACTGAAGATCACTAATGTCATAATGTTTGCTGCAAAATAAAATAAGATGCAAGTGTTTATTCTTGTTGTTGACATCCTCCAAGCATCTAAAGTTCAGGACCAGTATGCCAGATTCTTCTCCCATGTGGAAGTTGTGCTACTAAAGTTCCCTTGTTACTTATTTATTGGGTATGTTCCTATTGCATCAGCTTACTTGGTTATCAAATTGTCACAATAAAGATTAGTGCAAATGAGTTAAACTACTACTGTGCTGTTCTCTAAATCTTCCAGAACAAAATGCCAAAATCCTTCCTCTTTTTACCATGATATTCTTAACAAAAAGCTAATTTCTGATACCTGCTTGCATTGTGTGGCAAGAAAAATAATTAACCATGTGCTTTTCTGCCAGTACACGCAAGATCACACAATCCAAATTACAATAAAAAAGGATAAAAAAGAATTTTCAAGTGCTCAATGATTCCTTTCAGAAGCTTGGTATCAGCAGCTGGAAATTTTGTTATTGATTTTAGTAAGGATCAGAAATATGCAAGCATTCAACTCTTCCACTCCTTTTCTTTTAAGATACTCTGACACTATCATTACAGACATATTTGATGTAAACTTAGAATGCAGTTTACATAATTAAACTGAAAATAGTCAGTGAACATACAGATTGAATTCCATTTTGGAATTAAGGTACATTGTAATTTATAGGTAACCGTTCTGGCTGTTGAGGATCCAAAAATAATGAATTTCTTTCACAGGATCTTTCTGTTCTTTCCTGTCACTCAGTTATTCCTGTTCTCTTCTCTTTCCTAGATCACGTGTCCCAATCATTGCTGGCTCTTGCCCTTCCAACATTGATTGTGCATGAATTTGCACCCTGTTGGTATTACCTTGCACATAAATTCCAATTTTGCAGCCTTCAACTCCTGTTGTTTCCCCTACTTACATGGAATGCCAATTATGGCTAGAAGAGGGTAGAATACTTTCTTCAGTGTTGTAATCCAGTAGCTTGGTTTCATTCTAAAATCCAGTCCTCTTTTACAAATGCCGACAGCACCAACCCTGTCTTCTCTTATGAGAGGATAGTTCTCTGCTTATCTTCCATCTACTATGCTTAATTAAACACTGAACTTATTATAGCATCTATAAATCATTGGTAAATTATTATCTAGGTGCAAATGAGATTATGCGTAAGAAAATTACCTGTGAATTTTAATTACCTGAATTGCATCTATTTATAGAACTAGTAATTCCTTATTGAATAAAAATTGTTATCCCCCCCCCAAAAAGTTGGTTAATTTAACTTAAGAATGGCAAAACCCATGCACTTAAAATATGAAGAAATAATATGTAAAATACTCTAGGAACATGCAGAGATACAATCCTATACTAGTTTCCCTATAAAGTTTGGTATAGGAAAGCCAGTTTGGTGTAGTGGAAGAAGACTTTGGATTACAAACCCTGAAACTATGAGTTCTAATCTTGCCTTAGGTAGGAAGTTGGATGGGTAAAAATACCTAAATTAGAAAAAAAAATCAAACTCAGAGGCACCAAGGACCCCTCACTAACTGATATGTTTAATTGGGGCTGTATATTGTAGCCTCTATGATTTGTGAACCAGTTTGCAGTTTCAAATATGAGCCCATGCATAAATAAAGCCATGGGCTTTATTTAGCAACCTATGATTAAGTAAAATATGGTTTAGCAGATTCTATGAATCAGGATGTTCTGTACGAGTCTAAAAAAGAAATACATTAGTGGTACTATATAATCTAGAAAATTATCCATGAAAAGAAATTGGCTGAAAATTCCAAATCTTCCACAAAGATTTCAAGACATCAAGCAAAACAAACAAACAAACAAACAAAAAACCTTCAGGCAGAAAGTCCACTAATATTAATGGCTGAAATTAGACAAATGTGTAACCAAACTGAAAGAGGTATATTGAATATAAGAAAAGCTTTAAAAGAATGATCTGTAACTGGAACCTGTTTGAAATACTATAGGCCATTTTATACCTCAATTATCACATAGTATATATTGTATTCTGTAATGATTCAGTCTGAGCAAAGGTAAGCTGTACAGCAAGAAGTTGTGTACAGGTGGAAAAAAGCTCTTAAGTTAGGAATGGTAGTGTAACACCTGTTCATATCTCCTTTTATGCTAACTTGATCATCTGCTCTTAGTTTGCTTACCTTCTTTCTTCCTATAGCCAGAATATCTCTTACCCAGTTATCCCTTACCTATTCTTGAAGCCATGGCGACCAAGTTGTTTTATTTCACAACTAGCAACTAGGCCTTTGTTTCTAGGGGAAACCTTCATTTCTGTATGATAGGTATCAAATTCATCACATGTAAATGGGAGCCAGTTTGATATTGGGATGAAGGGGTTAGCCTTCATCATAATATCAAATCAGGAAACTGAATTCTCAGCCACCCTTAGGCATGAAAACTATTTGGGTAACTTTGGGGCACTTAGTCTCTCTCAGCCCAACTCACCTCATACAAGTTTATTTATTTATTTATGAAATGTATTTGCTGCCCATTTTGTATCCAACGACAGAGTTGTGGGGAAAACTAGAGGCTGGAATATTAGGTATGTTCACTACCTTGAGTTATATATAAAAAAGACAAGATAAAAATCTACTAAATAATAAACATTAATCTCTATTAATCTATTTTAAACATGAAAAGTCTAACCTATCGCAATATACCTGTAAAATTCATACTTAAGGGAATCTGCACCATTGTTTTTCCTATACAGATAGTCCTTGCTTAAGTGACAACTGGGACTAATAACTTGGTCATTAAGCAAAGGAGTTGGTAAATGATATATGACTGTGCTTAAAACTTAAGCTTTGCTTTGCTATACAGACGTACCAATGGAGTAGTCATGAAGTTATTTTTTATCACTATTGTAACTGCAATCTCTAAACTAAGCAGTTGTTAAATAAGGACTACCTATATTCTGTGAAGATGCAATCAATAAGTCAGCAGTCTGAAAGTTCTTTGCCATAAATATATAATTGATGATGACAGTCTTTGGAACTAATAAAACAAACACTTTTATAGGAGTGGAACATTGGAAACACTTTTGCATGTGGAAGTGAAATGGATATCTACCCATTATGTGAATTGTGAATGTTACTAGCTACAAAGGAGGAATGTGTAATTAGAATGTCCCTTATTGGACCAGTTTTCAGAATGTTCGCACTGAAATGGAATGGGCTGATGTTAGTATTTGGGGCTTGGTCCATATCCATATCATCAAAAACATCTTCCAATTCTAGACAATCTACTTCAAATTTCATAACCTCCTGATGTTTATATAGGCCCTTTTCTGATGAAAATGATCGTTCCAGAATTGGATCAATCTAAAATGGGCCACTTTACATAGAACAATAGAATTGGAAGGAACCTTGGAGGTCTTCTAGTCCAACTTCCTGCTCAGGCAGGAAAACCTATACCATTTCAAATGGTTGTCCAACCTCTTCTTAAAAACCTCTAGTGTTGAGCACCTACAGCTTCTAGTGGCAAGTGGTTCCACTGATTAGTTGTCCTAATTGTTAGGAAATTTCTCCTTAGTTCTAGATTATTTCTCTCCTTGATTAGTTTCCATCTATTGCTTCCCTTTCTCCCATCAGGGCTTTGGAGAATAGGTTGACCCTGTCTTCTTTGTGGCAGCCTCTTATATATTGCAACACGTCACCCACTAGTCCTTTTCATTAAATTAGACATATCCAATTCCTGCAACCGTTCTTCATGTTTTAGTTTCCAGTCCCCTAATCATCTTTATTGTTCTTCTTTGTACCCTTTCTAGTGTTTCAACATCTTTTTTATATCATGGAGACTAAAACAGGATGCAGTATTCCAAGTGTGGTCTTACCAAGGCATTATAAAGAGGTATTAACACTTCACATAATCTTGATTTTATCCCTGTTAATCTAGCCTAGGATTGGGTCGGGTTTTTTGGCAGCTACAGCACACTGCTGGCTCATAGTTAAGTGATTGTCCACTAGGACTCAAAGATCCCTTTTGCAGTTACTACTATTGAACGAGGTACCATCTATACTATACTTGTGCAATTGGCTTTTCTTGCCTAAATGTAGAACCTTACTTTTTTCACCACTGAATTTCATTTTGTTAGTAGGGCCCAGTATTCAGGTTTGTCAAGATCCTTCTGTATTTTAAGGCTATCTTCTGGAGCATTGGCTATTCCTGCCAGCTTGGCATCATCTGCAAATTAGATGATTTCCCCACCTATCCCCTCATCTAAATCACTGAAGATATTGAAGAATGTTGGGCCTAAGACAGAGCCTTGGGTACCCCACTGCATACTTCCCTCCATGTAGGGAGGGACTACATGTTGGGTGCGGTTGGTCAGCCAGTTACGAATCCATCTCGTAATGATGCTGTCTAACCTACATTTTTCTATCTTATCAAGTAATAGACTTGGTCTTCTTTATCAAATCCCTTATTGAAGTCCAAGTAAATTATATCCACAGCATTTCTCTGGTCCATTAAGTTTGTCACTTTGTCAAAGAATGCAGTAAGATTTGTCTAGTATGATCTGTTTTTAACAAACCCATGTTGGCTTTTGGTTACACATTTTTGCTGTGTTTTTTATCAAAAAGGACAAATTTCATTAGCACCAAAATATTTGCAGATGAATTATTTTTCATATAATAAAATGCTTTACAGAAGTTCTTTCCAATCTTATTAGCACAAATTGTTCCCCAAGAGGTGATTAAACATATACACAAATTGGCTTATCAAATTTTGTTGTTTATGGAAAAAGCACGAAATACAATTTATGATGTAAACTTGGGAATCTTCAGATGTATGAAGAAGGAAACTGTGGATGCCACCAATCAAACAGATGCACGCTATGCACAGGGTCCATTACAACCTGCATCCCATGGTCAAATCTGGATTTCTTGCCACTCCATACCGGAGAATCATGGAATAATAATTTCACTCTGTGGTGCCGCATGTCAGTGCTCACATTTATTGTGAACTGTAAAAGAAAAGAAAAAGACTTCTGAAAGCTATTCAATAACTTGGATCACACAGGCTTCCTTAACTCCAAAACTGAATGGCATTTTATTCAACGTTTTAAACTGATTTTGTCCGTAAATATTTTAAAAATGAATTGTATCCTTAAGCAAGTCAATATTGCTTAAAGCAATATTTGCTTTGCAAGAGCCAATCTGGGTTGGTGATACTCTGCTAGAGAGATGTTCCCTGAGGATGGGGGCTCCAGCATGAGTCTGAAAGCTCAGAAGACAAAAAACCTCTGGTCCTGGTGACCGACCCAGATTGGATCCTGCAACATTATCTTGCAACATATATATTTGCCTTCACATGTGAATATTTGCTTCTCCTGAAACTTTTTACAGTAGTCTGCAATAAAATCACATGTGGCGGCCATTCCTTATTGGACTATTCAATATAGTTTTCAAAGTTGTATTTTTCTTACCTCTGCCAGCTTGAAGATTTTTCTATTTCAAAAATACAGGCTGTCTTAGCTCCTGACAATTTATTCAGGAACTGTTCAAAGTTATGGCAATGTTGAACAAATGGTACTTATGACCAATCCCTGAAGTTATGGGGGGAAGCCATGCTGTGATGTGTCATGTGATCAAAATTCATGCGCTTGGCAGTCTGCATACACTTACAATTGCAGGAGCACTTTTAACTCCCTACCTGACTATCTTCCCCCCATTGCTGTTCTTTTGGCTGTCCTGTGCAGTGGCACTCCTTGGGCAGCAGCACTAGAGACGAAAAAGAGGTCTTTGTCAGTGTCAGTCAGCTGCCACAGCCTCTGGTCCTCTACTGTAGCCTCAGCACTACTGTGGAGCTGCCTCAAGCTCTGTTTTGCAGCCAGCTGCCCGGCAGGTTTCAGAAGGCCTCACAAGTCTTCCAAAGCATTAGGACAGGGGTGTCAAACTGCCGGCCCACGGACCGGATGCGTCACGAGGAACCCGCGCCCACCCCATTGCCAGCAATGGGGAAAAAGCTCCGATATGTCGTGCGATGTCATGTGACTCGCAAGTTTGACATGTCTGCATTAGGAGAAATGAGCAAGTGACCTTTGGGGAGAAGTCCTGGTGCTGCCGGCAACTGCCTCACCTAGGCCAGCTGCCGGCAGTTGGAGGAAGACAGCGGTCAGCTGGGTGCAGCAGGGCTTTATGGAGCACTGGGTGGCAGAGGAGTTAGTGGAGGCAGTTCGCACAGGGCAGAAGTGTGAGATCCTTGTCTCATGACCATACAGTCTCACCTAATGACCCAAATTGGGGCTTATTACTAAGTGGTGCAGTGATATGATGTTTCTCTTAACAACCACTCTGCTTAGTGATGGAAATTCTGGTCCCAATTAGAGTTGTAATCCAAGAATTACCAGTACAATACTTCAAATTTAGAAACTACTTGGTCAAGATTAAGTGAACAAAATTCCTGATATAAAGACCTGAAAATTAGCAAAGAAATCACAATACTTACCAAAGTAACTGTCATGCCCATTACTATAGGAATATATATAAAGTCGAGAGTAGTTATCTGCAACAGACAGCAGTCTTGGTCAGGATTCATGTGAACATCTGTATACCGGATAGGTGGTTGAAGTGGTTTCAAACTTTTATTCTTGAACTTGGGAGACTCAAGAGAAATATTTCATTCAGTTAACCGAAACTGATTCCATTTCTATAAACTTTCAAATTACTTGCTTGCAGAAGAGTTAGAGATCAAAGCAGGAGAATTTGCAGGTCTGCCTTTAAAGATCAGGACTAACTGACTTACATATGTTATATTTTCTCTGGAGAAATAATGTGACACTTAATAGTTTTAATATAACAAATCTTGGCTATAATGGAGATTGTCATATTTGTCAGAACACCGACCCTTGCGTTTGCTATGGATATGATTTCAGATGACTAAGAGTATAGTCTGAATGTGACAAGTGGTAGCTAGTACAATTAACAGCACACTGAATTAATTAGCAACAACCCTGATATACTTTAAGTAAACTACAAACAATATCTATAGGCTTTACTTTTAGAGGAAAAAAACCAATGAGAAATATTGCACTCAAGTTTGACATTAACACCCCACCCCTCACAATAACATTTTTTTTGCAGTTTATATCAGTTTTATTACATGCTATTTCATTTCTTATGAAGGTTTTTTTTTGGGGGGGGGGATGTACATTTTGTGCCACAATTTTAATAGAATGTTCCAACTTAGTAAGAATAGTACGAGCCTGATCGCCAGCAAGGAAAACGAACAGATAGGGCAGCAATGCATTTTTACAAAATACCCAAATTCCCCATTATACAATATGAGCAGAATCTTTTTTTGGACAGTAATCTAGAAGCAAGATGCACTCAGTTATATGCATAAGTAGAACAATGAGTTATAAAGTAATACAAATATTAATTAATATAAATATTTAGCTTTCGTACCTGCCTTTGGAATTTGAAGCTGAATTCCCACAGAGAAGACTGCTTGTTAATCTTTTTAGACCAGAAGAACAGGCACTAGTTGAGCACAAGAGAAAGAGTTGTGGTCTATGTACATAGTGTTATACAGACATAAAGCAATAAAGCACTAGGCTTCCAACCTCTTTGGAATGAAGATCTTGGATTATTGAACATAAATTTATTAAAACAATCCAGTCTGGAGTTTCTATACTTTAACCAATCACTTTGAGGATAAGGTATCATGTTATAATTGTGCACTTATGTTCTGAACATAAATAGATAAATGGAAATAAAACCCAAGCTGTGGTTGAACTTAAACAAATATTTCCACTATTGAATCTAGAGGTAATGATTTTAAAATATTGCTAAGAATCACTAATTATTTGCTTTATCAAGAGAAAATCAGGAAACTACTGGAACCAGAATAGGGCAAAGGCATTCCAGAAGTTTATGGAGAAGGTAACTGTCACACAAGATGCCCATTCACAGCTTTATTAAAAATTCACATTTGAAAAGTAATATATCACCTCTTATGACAAAAGCTGATCTACAGTGAAAATACCAATATAATCCCAGCTTAATCTTTTATCTTTTTATTGGTTTTATTGCAATTTCTTTGTGTTGATTGTTGTGAGCCACCCAGTTATTGGGAACCGAGTGGCATACAAGTTTAAATAAATTAATAAGTAGAGGTAGATCTTGTTAACGTAACTGATAGAATATTCTTTTACCAAAAGTATTGTCTAGACATGCCCAGCAATATTATTTTTTTTAAATAAAGGAGTAAGCACCTCATCTTTAGAAAACCAATTATTATAGGGGCACACAAGTAACCCTTATTTAGCGATCACAAACAAAATGATCACTAAGAAAAATTTGCAACTATGCTTATAATCTTACTTCAGCTTCCCTTTGCTTTACAGACATGTGAAGGTTGTAAATGCAAGGACTGGTCACAACATTAACTTTTTATTACTGTCACAACTGTGAATGGTTGCTAAACCAGGCAGTCACTAAAGAGGACTATCTGCATTAGATTCGGAGGGATGCAGCTAGTGGAATGAGACCTCTCCTCTGTGAAACCTGGAATATTAGTTAAAAGGAGGAAAGTAGCTTAAAAATTTCCTAAGACATAAATAATCCACATGCCAGCTGTCCTACCCTTCAGATGTGTACCAACTGGTATGCTGCTCCAAACAGTGGATCTGTCTTTAAGGGCAACTTTTGCTGACACCACAACAGCTCCAGTGTCCCACAGAAGCTACACTGAGAAAGAGAAAGGGAAATTAAATAGGAAAAAGCTGGATTCAGTAACCAAAAAGAAAAATACCGGTCTCTTCCTACTTTGCATACTCAAATGTTGGTGGTGAACTCCACAAATGAGAGGAGATTCTCAATGAATAAAAACAAAGTCCAAGCATAGAGGCTCCGTAACTATACAGTGTACAAAGATAGTGCCACGCACATATGGAAGATTTTAAGGAGCAATTGAATCATTTCTATGGTTTTGGAATGTAACCAAATTTGTAACTGTTACTGCAATACAGATTTTTACATTTAATTTCCTTTTTAATGCCAATTTTACCCACAAAAGGATATACAAATTGTTAGTATGATACTAACTGTGGACACCAAAGCCGTTGTGATGTGAATACAAAGCATTTAAGATACAAATCAGTTTTTTTAATGCTGGATTGGGCATCAACTAAATCCACTTAAATGAGTTGAATTTGTTTTTTATTTTTTAATACAATACAAAACTGCTTGATCCAGATGATAGTCATCACTTATCTTATTGCTTAAGGGATACTCCACAAAAAAACTACGATGTCTCAAACAGGAAACCAAAAATAATACACCTGTATTTAAGCTTTAACATTTTGATTTCTGCATTGGTAGAATAAGTAGCCAAGCATTAATAACAAGCTTGTAGAGGTCTACAAAATCACCCCTAGAAAAGGCAACATCTGTCTAAAATATGTATTAGGAACTGGATAGTTGCATGCTTTTCACTAGCTTGAAAGAAATCTGCTAATATTCAGCGGAATAATTCTTCTTCTCAAAGTGTTACTTACTTTTGAATTTTTTAGACTGCTTGGAGTAGTCTCCGGAATAGTTGGGTTTCTGGCTATCTGGGAAACAAAAGGTCTATACATATGGTATAAGGAACGAATTACACATGCACGAAGGCAATACATCTTTTCCATTGATTCTGGCTGTAAACGGATTGGGAGGGATGCACTCCTATTGTAATGCCTAAATAAAAAAAAAATAGAAATTGTAAGATAGGGATGAAATGCACACCCTGCACTCTGAGATCATGCCACTGAAATCTGGAAGCATAATAGCTGACTTTGGTGGCATTTTTTTCAAAGTAAAGGATAGGAATAGAAGCAAGAGGCATCTGGGAAGTAAACTGTTTTCATTCTCGCTTTTAACTGCCCCCCTCTGTGATGCTTATGAAATCATACTGTCAGTTATTATGGCACTGAAATTGCATTGATGGGGGACTAAAGACCTCCTGACAACAATCCCATCCTTAACTTCTCAAAATCAAAATAATAATAACAGTACAACTTAAGCAGTGCAGTTCCAACCTTATATCAATCATCACTGCAAACTGAAGTCCTCCAGAAGGTCAGGGTGCATCTCCTGAACTCTCATAGGGAAGACGTTAAGAGGGTATTCTAGTTGAATGCTCCAACTATCATGATGCCTCTTCCCTAATCCTCATTTATCTATTTCTTATCAAATACTTCAGTTTTTTGCTCTGTCAGTTGCATTTAGGCACTAATACTTCTAAGCCATTTATACTATACTAAAACTCTCATTCCCATAACCTCGAATTAGGCGAAACAGTGCATCACAGCGCAACAATTTTTATCCAAGGTACCTCAAATGGATAACTTATAGAATGTGTCTAAACTCTAGGATCCATGATTTTGTTAAAATTGAAATTTGGCCAATTTTTAAAATAGTTTATGACATAATACAAAACATTATAAAATATTTCTTCTGGTTGACTTTGTCAACCACTGATATTTGACTGTACTATATAGTTCAACTTTGAAGGCAGATACATCTCTGATTATTCTGAATTTGAGGTTCAGCCATTGTTGAAAGCATTGAGGAATCTGATAAGGAAATAATTCTGAAACAATGACTCAATAGATCATGGGTTGCCAGCTAAAAGACTGTTAAGAATTACTATGTTTACCGAAAAGAAAGACAACTTTGAATTCCATTTCTTACTGAAGAATTAAAGAAGGAAAGTTACAAAAAACAGAAAAAATCCTGCACAATGCTCCTTCTTATCAACATAGCACTGCCAATTCTAATTGAAACCATTCCTGTAAATTTATATTATATGCAAGGGAGGATCATATGACTCATTTATCATGCAATAGTCAGCAATCTAAAACAATCAGTTTTAACGGATTCAAGAAAATCAATGCAATTGTATAATGGAAGTTGATTTCAGTCACAGAAGTTCTGCAAGCTCTTTCAAAGAACTGTAGCAATTATTAATTTACTAGCTCTCAGATTTAACAAGTACCTTCCTATTAATCCCAGTAATTTCTCTGACAATAATGCAGTTGTTTTTATACTGTACTGCAGTGATGGCGAACCTTTTAGACACCGAGTGCGCAAAAAACGCCCCACCCCCCCGCCCTGCCCACAGGGCCACCTACCACCTCCATGGCCTGCCGCAGATCACCCAGGCAGCCCTGCAGCGCCATGGTGGCTACGCCCTCCGCCCCACAGCATTGTCTGCGCACGATGGGCGAGAGGGCGGAGTCTTGTCCCTGCTTCCTGGCTGCCATGTCCTTGGCTGCGCTGCTCTGCGTGGGCCGCACCCAGGGACGATTCTCCTCCGGGGGGGCTGCTGGGGAGGTGGGGGCTGCGGGGGGAGGCGGGGCTGGGGCGTGCCGCCTCTGGCACATGTGCCATAGGTTCACCATCACTGCTATACTGTATGTATATTTTATAATCCATACTATCAATTATATATGCATATTTTATAGTGTTATGCAGGCATTGGATTCAAAGACAAAAAAGCACTTTGGATTATCAGAATGTAAACACATTAGCTTTTTGAACACTTTAAAGCAGTTGCATTGTTTTCTGGAACTGTGTGGCAATTACTCTGCAATATCAGAAAAAAGAGTTCCTTGGTTAAGGATTTGCCAACAACTCACAGTATGTTCCCCACATACTATGAGATACCTTTTTATATCAAATCTGAAGTGATGCACAGCCCTAATATTTTGATATGTTATCTCTTAATATATCCTAATATATCCTAATCAAAAAGGATATAAAAGAGTCAGTCTGGGAAAGTTGTATTTCAGAACAAAATGCATCATTTATCTTTTATGCCCAAATTCTTATGCACACTATTTATAAGGATGTCCACTACAAATAATCTATAAAAAGCCCCTCAACTCTAAAAATATATACAGTATAAAGATTCTACTAGCTGTCATACCTTCTATATAGTCTGGTCCAGAATACAGCTGTACAAGTTACAATCCAGGCCTTTTTGCAAATTAGAGAAAAATTCACAGTGTCTTCTGGGCGTATATAGGATGCCAACATCAACCATATGTCAATTGGATATTCTTTGCCTACCATACACTCGGAGCTTTCTGAAATAAAAAACAAGCAATATAACTGGCCATGTTTCAAGAAAAAATGGCATGACTTTATTTGAAGAGATAAAAGTATTTTATTGTTAAAGTGAAATTATGTCAAAGTAACAATTAAAACAACAGACCTTACCTTTGTGCCTTTTGCTTTTCTTTTTTCTATCAGTCATGAAATATTCATTAGAATCCATTTCATCGCCACTATCATAGGACTCTGCCACAGATAGTATTTCATCAGTCGGTACAAAAGATGCTTCCAAGCCACACAGAGATTTCACTATAATCAAAAATAAATGGAAGAATTTGAGATATAAGAATTAGCAATGTCCTAGAATCAAGAGTGTAAAATAAATTCATTTTGATAATCCAAATCACAGAGAAGAAACAAGTGGAAAAAACAGGAAGATCCAAGAACAAATTCCCTTTGGCGACAGTAGGACAAGGAAAGGTGTTGGAGGTCATCCTGTCACCTTGATTGTGGAGAAGAAGCCTCCAGTTGCTTGAAATGGCCTGGTAGCATGGCTTGCCATTAAGGAACATGTAGTTAAAATTCATTTAAGAGGGAAAGTTTCACATGAGAGAGTGAAAGACTGAAAGTTACCCCAAGAATAAGACAAGTTAAGGCAGGGACATTAAAGGCAGATGATCTGAACAAAAGATATGGAACAAGCATTGGTTTATATGAAGAAAAATTAGGCAGATGAGGATTGAAAAAAAAAAAGGGGGTGATAAAGAATCTGAGTTCTGGAGGAAAGCAGAGACAGGCTAATTAGAATGGGACCAAGGGAATGTATTAGGAAAGCCAGCCAACAGACATTCTGGTAGACAATCAAAGGTTGAGCTTCAATTTTTAATTCTGAGTCCTCCTTGAAACTAAGCGATCTAATATGTTCTTTAAGTTCCAGTCTCGCTTCCAAGATTTTTTCTAATATAAGTCCATAATTAATCTGTGAGTAGGATTCCATCTTCTTCTTTTTTTTTTTTTTTAAAGAAGTTCAGTTTAAAAAATAGATTGCAGCGTATAAAATATAAAATGCAGACAGAGATATATTTCCAAAGAAAGATAGAGAGAAAAAAAAAACAATAGTCAAGTCCAGCACAGAGATAAAAACTGGCAGTCCAGTTGTTATGTTGGAATCCAGTCTGGGCATCACGCCAAAATCAGGAAGTGGGAGTTCAAATGGAGCAAGTTACATTGTATCAGTCAAAGTTTTGGGCTTCATGCCAAGTCCCAGGAGCATTGTATCCAAAGAATCTACATAAGTCGCCCAAAGAGCAAAGTTTTTTAGGCAGTACTGTTCAGGAGGGGGGGGGAGAAAAAAGAACATTCCACCCCTCCCTAAGGATTTTCACCTAAACTGAAGATAAACAAGCCAAAAGAGAAGTCACAATAACCCGGATGCTCGAGTTCCAACGCTATGTAGACAAAATAAAATAGTAAAAAAAACAATAATTGTTTTTCCAAAGCCCGTTTTCCCCAGTAATCAAACGCTGCTTTCTCAAAATAGGGAAAATAGTTTTTAAAGCTGTTTAGCAGGGAAAAAGGTAATTAACAGAGGAAGGAAAGGTCTCACCCGGATCTTCACGGTGGTTCTTTCGCCTTAGATGTTGCTGTGACTTTCGGCTGGAGCAGCTGATGACGGCCATGTTACTGGACGATCTTTTCCCCGTCGGCCCAAGGTGGTTTTCTCGGACCGCAGAGGGAGCGCCGCTCCCTCCGCGATCAACGAGTGCCCCCTCTACGGTGGTGCCCCTACAGGGCGACTTTCGACCCTATCCAGGGTCTACCGGCGGGGGGAAACGGTACGCCCAAGAGAACGAGTTCTCTGCACGTCCGCGGGTGCTGCGACCGGAACCGGAAGTCAAGATCTACAACTTAATGAGATGGATGGAATACATTTACAATCTATTGAATCTACTGAATTTATTGAAGAGGAAGACACATCCTACATGATGGATTTCTTTGATGATCAAAGGCAGAAATCAACTAAAACATTTACAACTTTAAAAGCAACAGGATTGGACTTCCCAAATACGAGGCACAAAAAAACGTTGACAACATGACAGTACAGACAACACTGGATAAAAGAGAAAAAGAATATGATTGGACTCAATGGTGGGAAAAGGCCTTTAGCCAGTTACTAAGATGGGAGGATTTAGAGGCCTGTTGTGGAAACCTACCTGGCACAAAAAGAAAGCTAGAATGAGATTTAAAAATAAGAGTTAAAATTTTTTGATGGGTAAAAAAAGGGCTTCTGGACGTTGATTGAACTAATATTTTTGAGATCTTTAAGGTTACTTTGGTATGAGTCAACACTAGATTTAAATTATGGATTTGATTATGATTTGGAATGGCAATAAGGAAAAATTGGAAAAATTATAATTAAAGGAGTTAGATTGAGATTGAGACTGGTGAAATATTATTGATATTTTATTTATAAGAATTGAATGGTAATTATGTGATGTATTAATGGATTAAATTTAAACATTGAGGAATCTTTTAGGGACGTGGATGATCTATGAAAATATTGGATAGAATATATGAAATATAGTGAGAGAATATTAAGATATAATAGTTATATTACTTGTTTATGATAGAAATAATTATTGTCCTATTATTATATATTATTATATTATTATGTCTTATGCGCAATAGTTTTAAAATATATAAATTCATGTTTATTTACATAATATGTATGTGAAATAGAATAAGAGATATAATTTGATTGAGAAGCATAAATTGAAATGGAATAATAGAATAGAGGTGAGAAAACAATTTAATTTAGGAATGCTCGAATGTATACCATAAGAGGAACTTTTAAAGTAGTAGTTAAATTGTATATGTATGACTGTATTTTTGTTGTGTTCTATGGAGTGGCCCTATCTCACGATGTGTTACAAGCACTTGGCAAAACAAACAAAAAAATAACTTTTATGGAAAAGACTTCTGGTGAGAGAAATGGGAAAAAGGGGCAGTGACCTGAAACAAGTATACTGAAGTGAATAGTAGAGAAAAGAAATACGAAATATGTTAGACTAGGACAACCCCCCCCCCCCCCCCCCCAAGTATAGTGATTTGCACTAGCTGAATTAGCAAGATACAGGGTAGGTAAAAAATCCTGTAACAGTAGTCCTAACATTTTGAAGTCATTTTTTTCCTGTATTAAGATTATGGTAGGCTTTCATTTTTCTATATATTAGCCTAGGGATTCTGTTTTGTTTGGCCACTACAACTTTAAAATCAACATATTAAGAAGATGTTGAAGACTGACTTAGAAATTTCATCATTTAAACACAGTAGAAATATAAGGAATAGAAGATTTCATGTACTGCAGCATTAAGAGCTGGTGTTATTTTAAAGATGCTCATATAATCTTTCATATTTTTTAAAAATAATTTTATTAAAAGTTTTCCCAATAAAGGTTAAAAATACAAACTAATATATAGAAAAAAGAAAAACAAATAAAAGATATAAAGTGAACTTCTTTATAGCAGTTATAAGTACAGTTAGAGATTTAGCTCTCTTCAAAGTTATATTATAACTCTCTTCTTTCAATAATTATCCTGTCTAATCATCAAAACTATAATTTTAAGTTATTTTGTCCTGTTTTATACAAAAAAATCCATAAGGGGTTTCCACTCAGCAATAAATGCTGATATTGTCTTTTCTCTAATCAAACAAGTTACTTTGGTCATCTCAGCAAGTTCCATATCTTCTCTAATCATTCCTCTATTTTAAGTATTGTCAAATCTTTCTATCTTTGTGCATACAATACTCTCACTGCAGTTATCATACACAAAAACAAAGTTCCATGAATTTCCCCCCCAACTTTTGTCTATCAACACCAAGAGGAAAACTTCTGGCCAGATGGAGGGGATATAGTTATTTTAAAATCAGAAAAGATTACAAGAAAATTAAAATTAAAGCAAATATTATTCTATTTTCATCCTGTTCTCCCTTCTGAAGATTTCAAAAATGGTGAAATCTTCAATAAACCAATTAGATAATATAAATAAAACAGTATAGGCATTCATGCCTCTCTCAGGAGAAAAGTTATTAATTGAGGCCCTGTGACAGAGAAAGCCCAATATCCTTGCCATGATGTTGCTACAAGACCTACCTGTGGAACCACAAACATGATTTCCCTAGCCAGGTTAAATGATTTTGAAGAAAATGAATACTTCGATCCTTTCATGGGCCAGGATTCAGATGCTGACTTTGAAAAGGCTCCAGCAAAACCTATGGAATGTCAGGCTCAGGAAACATAAAGCCAAGAATCACATGAGACTGATAAAGATCAGCACCAAGACAGCTGGAACAGTTAGATCAGGGGTCCCCAACCCCCGGGCCGTGGACTGGCACCGGGCCGCGGCATGCCAGCAACCGGGCCGCACAAACAAGCGAAGCCCCATCCATGGGATGCAGGCAGCACGCAAAACCACGCCTCCTCTGGTCCGTGGATAAATCTTTCTCCATAGAACCAGTCCCTGGTGTCCAAAAAGTTGGGGGCCTCTGAGTTAGATGATGTAAAGCTTCCCAGCTCCTGTACCCCAGTGAATTGAGAGATTAGAGCCCGTCTATGAGGCTTCTTGTCAAGCAAAGGAGTAAATTTCCTGATTAGTGATAGCTGGCTGCAGCTTGATTTAAGAGGCAGTACTAACTCATATTCTTTTGCTGGAAAAAAATAGTCTGACCTCTGATTTTTGTGTGGCAATTTGCATGGATGCTACCTGTAAAAGCTTGGACTCAATGACAACCCTGACCTGGTTCTCAGAATCTTGGATTAATTTTGGACTATTTTTCTGCATGCTCTTGTTAAAAAAAACGAACTATTTAGGCAAGTGTCTGTTAAGAGACTCTGCTTTGGTTTGCTTGCTTTGACTGCTACCTGTTTGTCCTTGAGTAGAAAGTGAACTACTATAGTGACTGTCAGTATTTCAATCCAGTAGCAAGACACAGCCTAAGCCATTTTTAGGCTACTGTTAATCCATTCACTATTAAACAGCTTTTTGTGTTCTCTATATTTTAGGAACATTTCTCAAGCAAATGATTTTGCTCCCTTATCCTTGAAAAATAAGAGCTATCATGATGCAAGAAAATGTTGATGGTTTATAAGTTAATAAAAAGTTAACTGGTTAAACCTCTATGTCCATAAAATTAAAAGAGTTAAAGAAGATAGCTCATGGGTGAACAATAAGGAATAATGTGGAAACATTTCTATAAGGGAAAAAGATTTTGGAAACTCATTGTGAAAAGTCAAATATTCATATTGTATATGTATTTGAATAAATTCATTCTTGGAAGAGAGTTTGAAAGTTTGAAAAAACAGGAAACATCTATTTAATATTTGACAGACAGTTTGTGATATATTTGCCACCTAGAAGTCTGCCTGCATAAAATAAATATGATTAACTAGAAAGAGGGAAAATAAGCATCAATCAAAACGTTAAAAACATAATAAGAGATGTTTGCAAGCATACTCTGTTAAAGTGTTTTTTGTGTCAGAAAGCAAGATACTGCCTGACAGTTTTCCAAAGAAACTATAGGACAAAAGAATTATAGACTCCTCACAAATATCGCAAAACATATTTTTAAAAAGGACAAAGTGTAATTGTTTTTACTGCTGGGTCACCACTGGTAGCCTTGTTTCCAGGTGTCACTGAGCCACAAATTCACCTGTTTTGTCGTGGAATGTACCAGTAGTTACTTCGTGCTTCAGAATGCTATATAAACCCAGAAAACTGGATTCAGTAGGAACAGGTGTTAAGTTCAGCATTTTCGGCCAAACTCACCTTCCTGTTGCACCGCATTGGCCACAGCCTTTTTCACGCGTCCAGATTTCACTACAGCAGGATCCGAGTTTGCATAGTCGGCCACGGTCACTGCGGAAAGAAAGCGACTGTTCAGGGCACCTGATCGGGGGACAATGGCTGCCATCAGAAATGACGCCTAGGCCTCACTACTCACTCCGCTGTAAGCAGACGTCTTCGGCCCGAAACTTGAGGCGCTTTCGAGCCCCGCGTTTGCGCATGGCGGACGGAGGTGCCACTACCGGTCGATCTCGGGGTGCCATTTCGTTAGAGATGGCCGAGGGGCTGAGCCTACCCGGTGGGCTTCGCACAGCTCCTCAGCCATCCCGTCCCTGCCGGCATCGTGACCTGCCGACAGAGCAATTCTCGCGATACCCAGAAACATCCAGGCTCGGGAAAAGGACAGACGATCTGACTGCGCCTAAAGAAGCGTCATCAGTTTGAGACGGGAGGCGGATCCGGGGTCGGAGGTGCCGGAGCAGTTCTGTCTCCAGGCTCTTGGGCTACGAGGCGGGCTCGGGATATTTTGAATTTTCTCATACACGATGTTTGTTTTCAAATATAGTACCAGTGGGTGGTCTCTTTTCGGCAGGATATTTTTTTCCCATTCTCAGCTTCGAATTTTCCTACACGAAGAATGGCATGGCAGGTAGCATCCTTGTTCAACTTGTGAATTAGCACTCCTTCCCCCCCCCCCGGTCGTTTTCAATGTTTTTTTAAAAGAAAGAGGCGAGAAAGGTTAATTTCGGCTGGAAGGGGGATTAATTGGAGACAGCAGTGAACAGAACTGCATTATACTCCTGTAATGGCGCCAAGTCCATCCTTAGTTGTAATGTTTTTTCTTCATTTCACTGAGCCACCCTTTGTTCTGCCTTGCCACGAAGAAAACTGTTCTGTGAACCAGAGAGAAACCATTTCTTTTTTCTTCTAGTGAATCGGGGAAAAGAGGTAGACAGGATGGAAAACCAAATTGAACATGAGTCTCCATTGAGCTCCCAGTGACTGAGAAGTAATCATACCTGTAGTACATGTTAAGTTCCTTCCCCTTGGTTTCCTCCTGCCAAGTTCAAGAATACAGTGTTCATTCTACAATAATTTCTCTCTCCATAATTTCAATCAGAACACATAATTCCTTTTTTCCTGGCTGCACAGGTAGAATGTGCTTTATATTAAAGCATCTCCTAGCAGAAACCTCCAAGCATGTTGTTTATCCTAGTAAACTTAGCTGCAGATACTTCCGGACAAGAAAAACTTTCAGACTCATTTCTTCCTCTCTTTCATGTAATAGCTGAAATTCCTTCCTTCCATTTGAACTGGTTCGTAGATGATTTTTTTTAGCTAAACCAGCTTAACTATGAATTTAGAGAGCATAAAACAGCAAAATCCAGATTTCTTCTAAATGGCACCGAAGAGCTCAGATTGCCTGGGTTTTTGTAATTTATATCTGTTAGCTGTAGTTTTGGCTAACACACATACACACACAAGCAATGAGTCCACTTTATACAGATCTTGTGAAGTTAATCAAAATTAGGATTTTTGTGTAATTCAATATATAGAAATTATAAAACTATGTTCATTCAATAAATATGTCAAATCCTAGTTTACTTATACCAATTACCTGAATTTATAGAAACGCATCAAACCATAAACTACTCATGGTTGAGTTTCCAGAACACATTAGGCTAAAATAAAGGTTTCCCCTATCTAGTTGTGACTGACTCAAGGTGGTGCTCATCTCGATTCTTAGCCAGGGGAGCTTGCATTGTCTGAGAGATGCTTCCATCATCATGAAAGTATGGAATGCAGTAACCTTCCTGTCAGTGGTACCTATATATCTACTTGCATTTGCATGCTTTTGAACTGCTAGGTTGGCAGGAGTTGAGGTGAGTAACAGGAGGTCATCCTGTCATGTGGCGCTCAGGTCCTGAACCTGGTTGTTTGCTTTCCAGCTGACAAGCACAGCATCTTTAATTGCTGAGGCAGTTGGGCAGTTTGTACTTTAATATGTTGTATATGTTGTATGTTCATAAAGCATATAGAATTAATAAATTGATTTGGCTTCCCTCTAAATCAGGGATCCCCAACCTCCTGGGCTGCAGCCCACTATTGGGCCTTGAACAGTTCGGAACTAGGACGTGGAAGTGGCAAGCGAGTCCATGCGCGCACATCCTGCTTGGGTGAGCGTGTGTGTGCACACTTTATTTGCATGAGTGGCCGAAGTGCATGTCTGCTGCTTGCGCAAATGGAGCTGTGCTTGTGCGCTTGCCCACCACTTGCACGGAACCATGCCCCCTTCCCCACCCATGATCTGCAAAGCTGGAAAGGTTGTGGAACTCTGCTCTAAATCATAAATTAATCACTGAGCTACTTTGCATCACACTAGGGTAAAGGTAGCCAGCCTCATTTTAGCCTAGTGTAGGAATCCAGCCAACTAAAAAATATATATCTATGATTTAATCTACAACATTCAGTCAAAGCTTTTTTATATTCTCTGCTTTACTAGCAGTCAAACTGTAATTAAAGACCTAATTGAAAAAGCAATTTAAAAATAAGCCATTTATAAATGATGGTGTACCTAATGAAGTACCTTGCTTCAATGTTGTGTATGCATTCATTTTTATTATTAAATTTCATATTGGGTTTAGTTGTAAATGAAACTTCTGTTTAGATGGCTTGATATTGTACAAACTCTCGTGATATAGTTAATGTATGTATTTTTCACAATACACTTAGAAGTAGTGGGATAAGGTAGAAAAACTTGGAGAGGCCAGTTTTTTTTTTAAACAGCAGATATGCTTACTCTAGCAGATCTTGTGGCTTATTGGAAGGAAGCTTACTTATTACAGAATAAGCTTATGTGGCTTATTACTGAACAAGCTTATTACAGAATTGATTCTGAATTCAATTAAAATCCAGAATTTAAATCAATTGAAATTCAGAATTTAGTTAAAATTCAGAATTATATTAATTTAAATTCAGAATTAAAATAGTAGAATACTTTTATGTAGCTTATTACAAGAAGGAAGCTTATTACAAAAAGAAGCTTGTAAAAAATAGGACTGCTTCAGGGGACCTTTGGAGATGTGAATGTTGTGGAGCTCCATGTGCCAGAAATGGAACTGCTATTATATTATGATTAATTGTACATTGTGTTATATTTTATGTAATTGTGTCATTTTATTATTGCATTGCCTCTGGATGTTGTTCTTGTACATGGCTTAGAGTTATCTGATTGAATAACACTAACTTTATATCTATATTTTCTATATTGTCTAAATTGTAATAAGACTGGATCCTTAGTGAGACACACTGTGATTTCTAAGTACAATAAATCTGTGCCTATTTAATCAAAGCAAATTTTTCAAGCTAAATAATGTTGTAATGTTGCTAAATAATGGATATAGTTTAACAAAAGAAGTCTAAAATCAAGCTGATAAATGTAAATAAATGGAAATATATTAAATATACTAGAATGTGCATGCCCATTTTTTGATTTCTCACTCAACGAGAGGAAGTTTATCTGACGGATTTTTTTCATATTTGTATGTGTGTATCTGTATGTGTATGCGTGTGTCATATGTGTGTATCGCTGATAATTCAGTAGAACAGGTTCCCATATGTGTGCGTGTGTATGTTATATATATGTATATATGATAACGAACGTTTAGGGTCGTCCATAGCATAAACGTAAGAAGCCCGCCTCTGTGCTGTCATTCCTTTATCCGCATGGGGAGAGGCGGGGCTAAGAAAACATCTTCCAGGGGGAGCAGAAGCAGCGCGTCGCTTCTACCAATTGAAACAGCGTTGAGTAATATTCAGGAGAACGGGTTGGAATAGGAAAGGGGGCGTGGCGAGACTTGGGACAGGGACGGGTTTGGGGCGTGGCTTCGCCCGAGCCGGGACGCTGTTGTACCCGCTGCGAGGCGAAGCTGCTGTCCAAGCGGTGAGTAGTGGTTTGTACCCGGCGGGGCCGAATGCGTTTGCGTGCCCGTGCTGGCTCCTTCTTTCATCCCTTTCCCACTAGGCGACATGCCCGGACGGGCAAGGAACTTGCTTGCTTCTATTGGTCTGAGGAAATCTGGGCTGATCGTGGCGGTAGCGCCGGCGTGATGTGCTGGGGTTAGTCGGTAGTGGATCCTGGAGCCCGGACGGTTCGGCGAGCCGGCGCTTTCCTGGCCTGAGCGCGTGAGACAAGTGCGCCGCCCGCTCCAGAGGCCTCCGCCTATCCATCCTTGCCGCATCACGTCAGCCCCCTCCCCTGATACTGCCGCGGGAGTGGAGAGCAAGCGAGGCGGCGAGCGCCAGCGTGCTCGGGGGGTGGACGTCTCTGGATGCCCGATCCCCCTCCCCCGATTCTCGCCTTGGGCTTTCTGCCACGGAGGATGATGCCGCCTCTTGGGAGCTTAAACGGTGGGCTTCCCGTACAGCTCTCTGGAGGGGTGAGCGGCGGGTTCCCTGCCTTCCAGCTTGGTGGTCCCCGCCGCCCATCGCCCCTGGGCAGCTGCTCCAAGGAGTGAGCCGGCAGCCTGGCTCCGAGCAAAGGCGGTAGAGGCGATGGGCGTAGACAGACGGCGGCCGCGATGCTGAGCGCAGGGAAAGAGATGTGGTAAGCCGGAGATCGCCAGCTCCGCCCGGAAAATTAACGCTGCTGGGAGAGACAGAGGGGGAACGTGCGTCCTTTGTACCCCGACGTTACGAGGCTGGCTTGTGGCTCTTAGCGGGGAAAACTACTGTAAAAAACGGATGAAAAAGCCCTAGCCTGTTGCTCTTTACGGCAAGCCATAGCCGCTGCTCTTACTATGATGTCTTGAATAGTATTCGAAGCCAGCTGATTTTGTCGTCGTTCAAAAGAGGTTGTATTTAATACCTGAAAAAAGGGCTGAATCTATTCGTCTTTTTTTAAAAAGGTCTTTGAATAACATCGATATTTTCGCTAAGATTTAATGCAGTTTTGCAATTCGCATTTATTGCAGTATCTCGGTTTTCATCGAATGTCTTCCTATTGAAGGTTCTGGTTTTTTTAGGCTGACAGCATTAGGTGTTATCAGAAGCATATGTGAAACCAGGTAGTATTATATGATTTATTTCTTCCTAGAAATAAATAATATATCTAATCCCTGGACATATTCTTGTGAAAAAGGATATCATGGATTAATTGTTTACTTGAGGGGATGGGATGAAAAGATAGCCTTAATTTGATTATCATAATGCTCAGATGGGACAGATGCATTTCCAAAGGTAGTTGAATAGTAACTTGAATAGTCTCCCTCCATCCAGAAGCTTTTGAAATCTAGTTTGAAATAACAGATGGATTGACAAATGGTTGAAATAAACAGGGACAGCATGACAGTACAGAACAAGAGAAACAGCTGCCATAGCATAGCAGCTGCTGAACCATTTTTGTGTGTTCTGTAAGCATCAGATTTTAGAACTGTTTATATGTATATACACGTATCCCACTATCAGATTAAAAGATTCTCAGTGTTCTGAATTAGATTTTACAAAACTATTTATCTTTTGTTATTTGATTGTAACTTAGATTTAAACATATGCACCCTCTTGTTCAACTTGAAGGCAGATGCTTGTTTGAAGAGCCAGATTGCCTGCTTCTGTGTTTTTTAATACTTGCACACAGTGTGAAGTAGGCCAATCATTGCCATGCACAGTATTGTGGCTTTGTATAGAATTAGCTTAGAAAGATCATTTGAGGTATCAGGAAAATTTTTCCAGTGCTTATTAAAAAGTGAGAGTCAATGGGAGTTTCCAATTTTTGCCTTTTAGGACAAACATACAAGAAGGAAAATAATTTCAAGGCCCTGGCATCAGGCAGAGAATAAACAGGTGTCAGAAAGTTTGTAAATGTCTGTTCCTCCCAGCTTTCTTGCTGTATGTCCCAAACTCTTTTCATTTGTGTATGCTTTAAATTTAACCTCAGGAAAAACAGATTTGTCTGTTTGATTTATTATATTGCCTAATTAATACAATCTATTACTAAATAATAATGACAAAACAATTCTTTCAGCTGATTTATATGTATTTTAGACTTTGGAAGTCCAGTTCTTATTACCAAAACAGTACATAGTATTCTCAAGGTATTTTGACATATAAATTTGTATAATGCTTATTTATTTGCCATGTTTATTTGATTATTGAGAGGATAGCTGATCTACTCATTGAAAAGTTTCATGTAATACATCCCAAGATATTTGAAGCTGCTCCAAGTGGAGCAGGAAAAAAATCAAGAGGCAAAAACTTTTCTGTTTCTAATCCAAGTTCTATTCTTTTTTTTAATACATAGATTTACAGAAGAGAGAATGCAATATAATTACAATTATCAAAAGTTAATGACTAGCACAGTTATACAAAAAAAAAGTAAACTTACAGTCCTACATGCTTCTCTGGAGAGAGGTGAAATGTGTTTAAAAATGGTTAAAAATGAATTGGACAAGGGCAAAAGACAAAAATATCTGAAAGATACGTTCATCTTCATATGTCTGAAAGGGAAAGCACTGATGTAGAGTCTAAAACATTTTGGGGAGTTTAGCAGAGTTACTTTTATATTTGTCAAGATTTGGGAAAAGAGCTCCATTCAGATCTCCAAGAAACAAAAGATCTACAATTTCAAGAAGTGACATTTTTTATGAAAGAATGGAATATAAATTGAAACAAACTGAAATTGATATATTGATGAACTGAAATCATAATAGTAAAAATCTTCCTATTTCACCTTTAATCATATTTTGTAACATTCATCATAATTTCTGATGCATCCACTGGTTCTCAACCTTTTCTTCACCATGGACCCCCTTTAAATACCATTTGTGGTCATGGACCCTGGCCACGGACCACCGAGACTTAACTCAAGATTTAAATCATAACATTTCTTCAAGCCTTCCTGGACCCCCTGTGACAACATTGTGGCCTACCAGCGGTCCACGGACCACAGGTTGAGAACCACTGGTCTAATCGATTTTTAAAAATCCTCCTGAAGCCACAAATTTTTAACTTAAATGTTTACATTCTAGAAGTCAACAATGTCTTTTGTCATTTAAAGATATATAATTGTGTGTGTGTGTGGATGTTTAAATTTTTAATTAACTAACTCTTAATTTGACTTTTTGCTGCATTTCTTATTTCTTTTGTTTTGAGAAATGTCCCAGATACATGTTTCTAAGACAGGGCTTTTCAACCTTTTCACCTATTGTACCATTTTTAGGATATGGCAATATTCGAGTACCACCTAGCAAGGTGTCAAAAACTTGATGACGAAAAAAAAAAACTGTTCAAAGTTGCAATTGCACTGAAATGACTTATGACCATTTTTCACATTTATGACCATTGCAGCATGCTCAGGGTCATGTGATTTATATTTGGATGCTTGGCAACTGATTCATATTTATGATGGTCACAGTGTCCCAGGGTCATGTGATCCCCTTTTGCAACCTTTTGACAAGCAAAGTCAATGGCAGGGCTGCTGGTGGCCAAGTGCTAAGGCGGGACTTCCCTCCCTCCCTCCTTCCCTGCCTCCCTCTTTCTCATTCCCATCTCCTTCTGAAGGAAGAATTTGAACCCCCCCCCATATTTTCCCTCTTCCATATATTCATCAAACAAGAAAAAGCCTTCAGAGACAGAAAAGACAAGCCGCTGAGGGAACTAGCTTAAAAAGGCGCATTCCCCTTTAAGAATTAGCTACTGGCTAGAAAGGAAAGTTAAGGAGCCGGCAGGCAGCCGGCACTTAAGGAAGAAAAAAACAAATGTAGTAAGTACTGGCTGCCGGCTAAGGCAGCCTCCCCAAATGGCTCCATTCATAAGTAAAGGAATGCTACAGACAAAATCCATTCAGGAGAAAAATACTTCAAAATCCCTTGCAGCAAAACTTACAGTTGACAATAGCAGAGCAATAGAATCTAACACGAGACATCAGCCATCAGCCAAATAGAACTTGCCAAACACTCCTTAAGAACACAAAGCCCACATTGCACAAATCCCAGAACTTCAAAGTCACAAAAGCACATAAGAATCCTTCCACTCTCCATCTCCCTCCCTCCTTCCGTGCCTCCCTCCATACCTCACCTCCAGCCGATGCTGCCTTTCTTCATTCCTCGTGGAGGGCGACCCCTCCCCCGCTGCGTTTCTTGCCTGTTTGTTGCTGCCAGCACAGATGGCTGCCACAGAAGTTGTAGATCGGCTCATGGCCGGCCTGCTTGATCTCCTCTCCTCTCCCCCCACCCTCCTCCTTCTTTCCCTTCTGTGCAGCTAGAGCTGACTCCGCCTCCTCCCAAGGCTGCCTCTTTTTTTCTCTCTCCCTCTCCCACCCAAACTGCCTCCTTTTATAGTCTCTCCTGTCTCTGCTCCCCTCTCCTTCCTTTCTCTTCTGGGTGAGCCGGAAGTGAGCCTGGGGCCTTTGCCTCGCCCCAGCCACTCTGCAGCTCCAGAGGACTCTCTCACAGTAAGTCCTGCCCTGCGCTGGCTCGTTCCCTCCCCCACTACACTTGGCTGGGCAGGGCCGCGTACCACCTGCCACATGCTAATGTACCACAGGTGGTACGCGTACCACCGGTTGAAAAGCCCTGTTCTAAGACACTGAAGTAGTATTTAGTTTTTTCTGATTTATTATTATAAATCATCATTTCTGTCTTTGAAGTATAAAATAAACATCGATGACTGTATTGACTGAAAACACCACTTATTAATAGACTATAAAAATGTAATATTAAATGATAATGACAACATGTACATTATAGATGTAGAACTCCTCAAAGAAAGTCAGGATGCAAATCTAACTAATAACGTAGTAAGCATTTTCAGCCTAATCTCTCAATGAAACCCAACTGGATTTCATACACTCCCTTAGAGAACCTGTCTACATTGTCAGTTTTTAAATGGTGATAATACAGAAGTAATAGTAATAGATGGATTAAAAATCGATCTATCTGGCCTTTTATCCTTAATCCTTGGGTAATTAAATATACTACAAATATTCCCATAAAATATACAGTGTGTAAGGTCATGTAATATTCCATAAAGGGGATTTTTCTGAATTTTCCTCTAGGATAGTTGGTAGTACTACAATGAGTCAAAATAACTGCACTGTTATGCTTAGGGACTTCTTTCCACATAAGATGTGCTGCAGAAATTACTTACATTTTTAGCTGTCAGTAAAAGAAAGATGTGGAACTTGGACAAGTTCAGATTGTTCTTTACACTTATTATATGGTACCTTAAAAATGCTCTTGCTTGCTCATAATTCATTGAAAGTACATAAATGGGAAAGATGTACTCCAGCATGAAAAATCAAGGAAAGGCTTTCAAAAAATCTCTGAATGCAGATGGAGGTTCTAGCCTCAATTTGTCATGCTAAAAGATACTAATGGACAGAAATAACCAATTACAATTGCAATAACCAATACTGTATAGTAGAGATGCCAGCATCTTAGAAGATACTCCCCATTTGTAAGAACCTTTAATACTAAAAGATGAAATTAAATCAACACTCTCGTCATCACCAAGTTGGAATACTATGGAAAGTGATGGAATACCCACTGAAATATGGCAAGTACTAGAAGAGAAATCAGTAAAGAATTTAATCAAGCTAAGCCAGAAAATTTGGGACTTACATAGTGGCCATCAGATTACCAATCTATATTCCATTACCAAAAAAGGAAATTTAATAGAGTATACAAACTGTCATAAAGTATCTCTAATTTCATATGCAGATGATCAAGTTACTACTCCTACAGTCATGTCAGGAGCACCAAAGCACTTCTAGGTTGAAAGGACTAAACAGTGATATCACCATTGCCTGGGCACCACCCAGTTTGGGGCTCCTTCCATGTCCCCATTAAGTTGCCCTCTGAAGTGGTACCCATCTACCTACTCGCGAAAGCGGGCAATTCAAACTGCTGGGTTGGCAGGAGCTGGAGCATGTGGTAGCTCACCCCGTAACAAGGCAGCAACTGGGTCTTGAATGTGAGTCTGCTGATCGTCAATCTAGCGTCCTAACCTCATGAGCCACTACACTACACTACATTCCCTCCTTGACTTCAGTGAAAGCTGAGGAGCACATGCAGGCATGTGCAGGATAATTGAGAAATCTCAGAGTACCAAAAAGAAGTCACTTCATGCTTCTCATTGTAGAAATTCCTTCAGTTATTGTGATTCGGGGCAGCTGTGGAACATGCTGAGAATAATGGGAATCCCAGAACATCTCATTCTTTTCATGAGAAACCTATATACGGGTCAGGAAGTCACAGTATAGACAGAACATTGTGGAAGACTGGCTCCAGGTTGACAAAGAAATAAGATAAAACTATATTGTCTCCCCTTATTTATTTACCTTTTATGCTGAATACATATTAAGGGAAGCTAAATTGGAAGAAGATGAGCATGTTTTTGAAATTGGAGGAAAAAACATCAATAACCTGTCCTATGGTGTCTTGTGACACTATGTTAACCAAATGCAAAAGATCTGCAAGGACTAATAATAACGATGATGGAGAAAATGGGACAAAATTAGATATAGGTAATCCTCGACTTACAACGGGTCACTTAGCGACTGTTTGAAGTGATGATGGACCACCCCAGAACTACTTATGTCCCGGTTTCAAAGTTCCAACAACTCCCCACCTCCCCCCACACCCCATGAACACATTTTTGCATTTTGGGCACTTGGTACCCAGCCTGCATTTATAGCTGTTTGGGGTGGGGGTTTTTTTTTCTTTTTTTTTTTGCTGGAAACCATTATTTTCTTCCTCAGGTGTTGGCCTTCATACACACCAAGTTTTTAACCAAAAACCAGGAATGTCATATTATTATTATTAAAGTTCATTGCATAGTCAGCCAGATGTTTAGATTGGGTTTGGCATTTTTATCCACCTATCAAGTCCTAAAAAATCACAAGGACCTTTTAATTGTTCTTAGCATCCTTCCTCAATGTCAGACCATTTGAAGCTTTAGCTTCTCTTTCTATACTTCTGGATATCTGTCTGTAAGCTTAGAAGAGATCTGGGATCTGTCCTCTTTACAGTATCTATACATGTTTCCACCCCACCCTAGCCTTTTAGGTAGCTAAATTGGTTTTATCTGCTATCCTCCTTTTCCCCCCTTTCATTGGAATTATTTGGAGCTTTGCTTTTTGTATCTATTTTCTTTTCAGGAACTCTTGGGTTCCCCCCCTCATTACTCATTTAATGAGACTACTTATAATTGCTCTAGGATTATTACATTTTGTTTCATTATAGTCCAGGATATACATTGTGTATATACTATACATAGTTTTATTTTCTCTTGAAATTAAGAACTTCAGAATTGCATAATTTCTTAGTGTTTTTGCATACTCCATTTCCTCAATTCAGTTTTTCCTACTGGTCAACATCAAGTAAAGAGTATCTGATCCTTTTGTACTTTCCTGCACTCTCTGATGGACAAGGTTGTCAGCAACACAATTCAGGAATTTATTGAAAGGAATATGTTTGTTTCTCAATAGGTATTGGGGTAATTAAAGTTTCCTGTCAGTATTACTTGAGTTACTTTTTTTTTTCAATCTGTAATTTGCAATCTATAGTTTGCATCATCTGTATCTTCTCTTTAGTTGAGCAGTTGAGCATGTTGTTGTTAAACACAACATAATACAAGCCTGCTGAATGCACTTCTGGGATCTCTGCCTTCCTAAGCTTTTTACCTGAATTGTGGAATGCTTGGGTGTGCCTGTTTTCTCAGGCTCTACTCAGAGCCATTAAGTAAGCTGCTACCACCTGGTTTGAAGAGGGGAGATTTTCTCCCCCTTTTCATTTCTTGAATCTGGATGGGATCAATACAGGAGATTTCCCTGTTCCCAAGAGTAAGCTCTCAAATAATTCTAGTTTTCACCTTTAATTAGGATTACTAGACTCAAGAAGTTTTGGAATGTGTCAGGCTGGTGTAAAGCCAACAATACTAGAGTAACAGCGAATAAAAGATTTTTATTTTAATACTTTCTGTTCTTTTTGAACAAATTGTATTCATCAGTGTGTTGTAAAGCTTATGGTGCAGATTAAATACACAGTGATTATACTGATACTTGCACCAAAGCAACACTCACCTTGTCAACTATTAATGCTTTTTGTGTGTTAAAACATGTTTTATTGCATTAGTTTCTTCACTTGACAGTATTTGAAGGTGTTGTTCTGATGTACTTAAAAAAGCTTACATGAAGTCCCAAAGGTGCTGTTCAAAAGACAACTGGACTTTCTTGGTTTTTTCCCCCTTTGCTTTTCATCCTGAAGAAGCTTTCAACTGAAGCATCTTCAGTTCTAGAACTACAGTATACCTGTATGACTGAGAATCTCCATGGATAGCTTACATGAAGTTATTATCCTTCATCATACCCTCATTTAATTAGCTTAAATAAGGAATAGGCATTACTTTTCTAGTTCTTTTTATGGAAAGGTATGCTATGCTGATGTTGAATATTTTGTCGCTATTTGATTTCCCCAGGGTGTTGTGTTGTGAAGATTTTCTTTAATACTATCTTTAGTGAACAGTTCCCACTTCTTATTTTCAGTGCTTCTGACAGAAGTGTTAATGAAGTATTGAGTCATATATATATTGCTTTGCAGTATTTATACTAGATTTGCCCCCTCAGTTAAATTTTCCACTAATGTTATTTGAGCTTAGAGAACAGAAACACTATATATCTTTTTGTGTGGTTATATGATATTAACCTTGGTGTTCCCTCGTGGGACAATGCAGTATTCTTTTACAATTAACCACCACTGAGATTTTTCTTTGAAAAGATCCCTATTTTTATAGAATGCTATTGGATAGTGCTACTGAAAAGACAGAGAACAATTCTACAGGGGCCTTAAGCTGTCTGTCTCCCATGCTGATATCAGCTAGAAATGAAGTTGACTTGGGAAATCACCCTCCAGATGTCAAAGTTTGTAAATAATATTGGCTAGATGTTCTGTCAGGACAGCAGTTACCACAGACTCCCATTGATAAATTTTCCTCCTTCATCCACTCATGCTGGGAAAGCAAACATCAGCCATTCCTATTTGTAAACACAGTTTCTATCTGCATAAGTAAACAGCATTCAACAGTCATAGAACCATAGACCTATATAATTAGAATATCATCTCAAAAATCATTTAATCCAATATCCAATTCAGCACAGGAATTGCTTGCTCAGGATGGGCATTTCGCCAGTCCATTGCAGGGTTTGGGACATGCCACTTTTCGTGTTATTATTTGAGGCAGAAGAGATGGATGGTTGTCACCTTTGAGATGAGTAAGGAGTCAATTGATGATGATGTTTTGAATTCATGTCTCCCAAACAGGGCAAGAGGATATGCAGCTGAACCTTGAGAAATTACCTATTATTATTGCCCATTTGCACGATCCTGAACTGATCTGCCCACTGTTGAAATTTGTTTATGGAATTTCAGAAATGCTAAATGTATGTTAGTGACTTTACTATTTACACCATTCTTTTTTTCTTAAACATTTTAATTATCAGCACTACAATCTGATCCTATCTTTAGTGCTCAGAAATAAATCCTTTGATAATAGGGCTTTGCAAATATGAATCAATATGGGTACAGCATGATAGTAATATCCAGTTGAGATCCTTCTGTTGATGAAAGCATTTGTTGGTAGAATAGGAAGAACAATTCACATACCTTTATACTGATCCAAAGATTTTTTATTTGGTAGGAGGCAGAATTATTGAAAATTGTTCTATTTAACTGATGAATGCTTTCTATCAGCAAAAGAATATCAATTTCATGCTGCCCTATCTTTTAAGTAAATAATTTTGCTTAGTATTCTTAAATGTCTACTGAGAAAGGAAACAGAAATCTGTATTACGTTTATATAGGCATATAGGATACTTAATAAGCAATTTGTATTATTGTCCCTATGTTGTGTAAAGTTTGTAGTAGTTGAAGAACAATATGTGTTCCCTGTTAAGCATATTCTTGAACATTCTATCCATTTTTTGTTTATAGTACAATAATTTGCATGCCACCTACTTACCGTGCTCAAGGCAGCCTGCAATTCTAAAAGAGTCCAATATATATTAAAACTCAGTATTAAAACTCATATCTATTACTGTTGCATGCTGAAGATCCTACAGTCTGAACAGCTAAACAAAAAACTACAATATACCAACTGGATTCCCCTCTAATTATTTGAGATTTCACAGCATTTTTGTAAATTGTATAATAGTAGTAGGAAATATAAATACAGAAAGTGATATATTTATTGTCATGGTGTAGGTTAAGATTGTAAGATTGCTTTTAAAAAGTGTGTTTGGGATTTAAATAATGAAATGTTGCCTTGCAGAACAATTGTTTTGTGGTTGTCGATACTTTATTTGTTTAATAACAGTGTCTGCTATTTCATATCATCTCTGAAATTGTTTTTGTACAGTGAAAGTGAAGATGTCCTAATATATTTATGAACTGATATTGCACTCCTGATCTTTAATATATTTGCTATTTAAATAATCTAGAGGATGTCACTAAATTGTTCTGTGACAAAATATAGGGGCTCAGATTATTTAATCATAATATTTTCTGGATGGAATGATAGAGCACTCTAGAAAGGCATTCCCTATTATTAAATTTGCAAAAAACTATTCTTTAGTATATATGTCACTTGAATTCTAATTCTAGGAGTTCTGCTACTCAGTAATCAGTGTCAATGAACAGTAAGATTTTAAATCAAAGCAGTCACCTAGCAACGAAGGCAGAAATCAGTTTCAAATCACATACATCATATTTAGGAGCACAAGCTGGAATTTAAATGAATATGAAAAAGTACAAAGAATCCATTGTACAATATGCTTAATACAAAATCAGGTATTTGTTTGGCATTTTTCTAGAGCTCCCACATAATTATGCCTCTTTTAGTATCAGGGTATTTGTTAATTTTTCATACCTTGAAAAAACAGAGTTAAATTAATTTGACTCACACAAAGAAATGAATGTATTGATAATGGGTCCAGAAGTATTAGTCAAATAAAGATTTTGTTTCCAAATTATAGAGATTATATTTTGTCATGATTGTTAATATACTGGAGGAATATACACATTCCAGATCAGATTCTGCACAGTAATATACAGTACAGTAAGTATATTATATAGTCAAACATATTCTCTTGAAAACTAGTTTCTATTATGTCCTCTAGTCTAGTACATTGTATTTTCCTTCAACTTAGCCTCTACCTACTTTCATACTTGCATTTATCTTAAACATTGTACACTTACTAGATACTTGTAGCTTTGGTGCTTCCTGTTTTCAGAGGAATTGTATAGCATGAGATTAGTGAGGTGCTCTGCTTTGGAGATGAACAATTGTTTTTGAAGTAGAAGTGGGTGTTCATGCTGTAATAGGCAGAGTATCTCTGGAAAAAAGTAACATCTTTTCCAGGAATCCCAGAAAAATAGGTACTTGAGTTAACAAGTTATTGAAGTTGTGTCTGTGCCTGCTTCAAAGCATCTTCCAGTACCCCATTGGTGCCTCTGGTTTAACAATGAATAGCGATTAAGACAAATATGGATGATGCCCCTTGAGTGGGTCAAGTATTGTGTGTGTATGTTTGTGTGTGTGTGTAGAGAGAGAATGCTTGTAATGATAAGGAAAGTGAATCTATGTGTATATTTGTATGCACCTTTACTTTTTCCTGGAATCATGTGACTTTGAGGTTGCCACTTGATATCCTGGGAAAGGGATCAGCAGCTGTTTGGTATTGCAGATAGACGTTATATTTATGCTCCCACATGCTTTGAAACACCTTTTGCAGGCTGAAACCCAGAAGCATGCCATCTTATTAAAGAATAATAGAATAACAGAGTTGGAAGGGACCTTGAATCTTTTCCTGTGATCAAACAGGAAACCCTATACCATTTCAGACAAGTGGCTGTCCAGTGTCTTCTTAAATACCTCCAGTGTTGAGCACCCACAACTTTTGTAGGCAAGTCATTCCACTGATTAATTGTTAATTGAATTCAAAGCGGAGTCTTTATCATGATAACAGAATTGATATTTTCTTAAATGAAATATAAATTACAGTTTTGGAGGTTTTAGTTCTCCAAATCAAGTAGCTCACTCAAGGTTCAAAGACATAGAGAAAACTGCCTCTCACTAGTTGTGATAAGGCTAATCTAAAGGGTGCTTCTTGGGCTGACAGCTGCAAAGATGTTTTTGTGCACAGGCTGGATTTGTTTCTATCCCATATTCTCAATATGGCATATCTAACATAATTATTTTTGAAATCTGCATTAACCTTGACTTTATTGTATCACAAATATCCATGCCACCCAAATCTAAGGTCATACTAAATTTCATTTTTAATGTGTGCCATTGTGCCCACAGTAAAAAATGACAATAAAGGTTATCTATCTATCTATCTATCTATCTATCTATCTATCTATCTATCTATCTATCTATCTATCTATCTATCTATCTATCTATCTATCTATCTATCTATCTATCTATCTATCTATCTATCTATCTATCTATCTATCTATCTATCTATCTATCTATCTCCTTTGATGGATAATTTGATTTGATCCCTAGCTCCACTGTATTCTGCATTGTTTGGGCTCTATGTTCAGTATAGTGTCTTCTTCTAGAAAGATTTGAAGAAAGATTCAGACAAACTGACATAGATGCAAAGATATGAATATTGTCATCTAGACCAGTGGTTCTTAACCTGGGCGATATTGCCCCCCAGGGGGCGATTTCATTTTTCAGGGGGGCGATGGAACGAAAAGGGGCGATGTGGGGGCGAAGGAACGAAAAGGGGGCGATATGGGGCGATGGAGCGAGAAGTTTTGGGGACACTTTTGAGCCTTCCTCTGCGGCTCTGAGCCTCCTCCGCCATTTGCAGAGAGAGACAGAGACAGAGAGAGGCACTTGCACTTCCCTTCTCTCTCTCTCTCTCTCTCTCTCATGCGGACTTGCCCCCTCGCAGGGCTCCTGATTGGCCCTGCGCCCAGGTGCCCCACCCCCTGGGAGTAGCACGGCCAGGAAGTCCCTTTCCCTGGCTGGCCCCGTCTGAGGTGCACATGGCCAGCCCTCCCGCAAGCCGCGGTCCAGAGGGAGAGCAGCCCCTGTGATGCCCAGCCGGTGAGACTGTTGGCCAAGCAGCAGTAGAGCCGGAGACGGTGGCGGGCAGGAGGGAGGGGGCTCCGAGTCCGTGGAGCGCTGCTGCGAAGCATCCACGGGGCAGGTGGCGTGCCCCCCCCGGCTTCCCTGTACCAGGCGGAGGGGCTGGCAGCTGCCGGTCAGGCAGAGCAGCCGCAGCATCGCGGCCAGGGCCAGCGAGCTGCAGCTACATCTCATGGGCGGAGGGCGACCCCGGGCGGCGTGGAGTCCCGGCTGGGGCAGAGGCGGCAGCTTCCTCGCCCTCCTCCTCCTCCCCTTCTTCCTCCTGCTGTCCCCTGGGTGGCAGTCCCAGCTGGGGCGGCAGGGGCATCGCTCCCTCGGCTGTCCCCGGGCAGCTCCCTGGGCAGCCAAACCGGCCACACTGTCAAGCCCCCGTGGGCTTGACATTCACGGGAAGGGGGGGAAGCACGCTCCAGGCGGCGGCCGCCGCACAGCCCGTCGCACAGCCAGACGCCGGTGGGTCACGGATCGTCGGGAGCGCCATGCAGTATGGAGCGGCCCCAGCTCCTCCAGCACGACAGACCTACCAGTGGCACGGGAGGCTCCAGCGTCGGTCCTGGCGGGATGCGGATCGTTGCCCCAGTTCCGACCGAGGATGCCGGTGTCGCGGAAGAAGGTTTGGCGATGCAGCCGACGGGGGGGGCGTTCTGCGGATGCCCCGCGGCCCACGACTTGAGCCCGGGGATGCTGGCGGCACGTGGGATGGCCTGCCAACGTGACCGGCGGGCAGTGGAGCTGGGTGCCTCCAGTGGCGACAGGGTCTGGTGAGGCCACCGCAGGCCAGGGGCGGGCCCGCAGTCCGGAGCGAGAGACGCAGCTAGGGAGAAACAGCTGTACTGGATGGTGGTGGAAGGGAGGCTGGGTCCCGGATGGCTACTTTTCACGGCCAAACGCTGGATGCTGGGCAGCTGACTGGGGTGGAACAGCGGAGTGGGGGGAGGCTGCCCAGGGAGCGATGCCCCAGCCGGGACTGCCGACCAGACCGGCTCGGGGAGATACGCTATACATAGCCTCCCCCCACCCCGCTGTTCTGCCCCAGTCAATTGCCCAGCATCCGGCGTTTGGCCGTGAAAAGCAGCCATCTGGGACCCAGCCTCCCTTCCGCCGCCATCCAGCACAGGCGTTTCCCCCTAGCCGCGTCTCTCGCTCCAGTTCTGGCTGGGGCGGCGGCCGGCAGGGGCATCGCTCCCTGGGCCGTCTCCGAGCCACTCCCTGGGCAGCCGAGCTGGCCACGCGTCTCCCTGGGCCGGTCCGTGGTGCCCCGGGCGCCTTTCAGCGCCTTCTGCTGCCTCCTGCCCCCCCTCCCTGCTCCTTCGGCGCCATCTGCCTTTCGTTCTCTCTCTCTCTCTCTCTCCTCACCTGGAGAGAGAGAGGGGGGAGGGAGGGAGAGGAAAGAGAGAAAGGGAGAGAGGAAAGAGAAAAAGAGAGAGAGAAAGAGAGGAAAGAGAGGAGAGAAAGAGGAAGCGCAAGTGCCTCTCTCTCTCTCTCTCTCTCTCACACACACACACACACACACTGAGTGGGGGAAGAATTATTTGCATCGATATGTCCTGATGACAATTTTAAAAAAAAACAAAAAAAGTGTTTGCATAAATTGAAGAATTATTTCCTATGTTGTGATTGAGAGGTTATGTTGGGGGAGGGGGGCGATGACAACTTCCTCATTGGCTCAAGGGGGCGATTCGTTCAAAAAGGTTAAGAACCACTGATCTAGACAATGATCAGGAGACTGAAAACTAAGCCTCAAATGTTTAGCTTTAAGAAACAATAATTAAGTGAGATGTGATAGCACTTTTCAAGCACCCAAAAGAGTGTGTTACCCAGAGTACTGGTTCTCTGACAGTCCAGAGAGCATAAAACCAAAATATGTTACCAGAAGGATATATTCCAGTTGAATCTTAGGAAAGCATTTCTTCTGTTTGATAGTGGAAAATAGTGAACTCTTTTGATGGCATTTGTTCAATATACATTTGAGATGTTGAGTTCCTCTTTGCTAGAGTTGTTCAAGCAGAGAATCATCTGCTGAGGATTCTTTAATTGAATTTTTGAGTGATGCAGGGGATTTAACCCCATGACCTAAATGGCCCTTCCAATTCTATGATTTTATGGAAGATACTTTCATTTTCAGAGAATAAGCAGAAATTACTTTTCTCAGTTGCTTTGAAATGCAGATAAGATTTGTAGTCTCTGTTTAGCTGTAATAAATGTTGTGCCATATATTCATTTTTAGGACATATTGGTAGTATTTTAAATTTGAGAGTATCTGGCCATTACATTTTGATTGAGGAAAAGGCAGAATATAAATCACTTAAGTATTATTTTGTTTGTATTCTTTGAATTGTGCTATTAGTATGTATCTTTAAATGTCTTGCTCATATAATTTCCTATAGTTTATCATTTTCCTGCAGGCAATTATTATATTATGAAAATTTCTAACATATTTGAACAAGATACTGTGTGGGTATGCTATTGTTGCTTGTGGCTATGATATAGAATTAATCCCAAAACATTTTTTCTGTCTGAAATAAAAAGGATGTGGGAGTCCTGGAATAAGATATTCTGAGTATATAATATATATATATTTGTCTCCAAAATATCTCACTTTATAGCTTTAGGTAGTCACAAAAAAGGGATCTTACAGCATAGGATACAAAGCACTTGTAATTGGTGAGAATTATAATAAAGAAGCTCTTTGTACCTGTTTTCCTTAGAAGTAGGCCACTAAGAAATGTATAATTAAGAATCAATGATCAAAATTAAAAGCTGATCAAAGAAGTTACCCCACTGCTGTTATTCCAGTTTGAAAGTTAGGTTCTTAATGAATGAAACTCTACAATATAGGTACACAGACTTCTCTGAACAGACATCTAGAATTTTAAGAGCATGTTGTATATATTCTCACAAAATGACTAGAATGGAAAAGATTGCTCTTAGACAAAGTGGTTGCCATGGTGGACAAGGTCAATCCATTTGGTGTCAGATGCATACATAACAGTTTATAATTTGACAAATTATAGTGAAAGTTCAGCCCAGTATAAGAATTTGGTTCATGTATACCAAACAAATATAATAGTTAAAGTGGCAATTGAAAGTCAAGTTAATATTATAGTGAACATTACTATCCTGCTTCAAAAACCTAGTGGTAAAACATAGTTAAGGCAACAGCAAGATAGATAAACCTTTATTGTCATTTTTTATTGTGAGCACATTGGCCCAAGATCAAGTGGTACTGGAGATCAGTAGCAGAACTTGTGTTTTAAAATGATGACATCTCAAGATCATAAATATTATTAGGTAACTGTTCTCAGGCAGAACTTTTACACATATGAAGTTATAAATCCAGCTGATGATAACCAGCCATAAATTAAACTCAGAGCTACTGGAAAGCAAAAGATCATTTTTGCTATCATGGATTGGGTGGTGGTGGAGAGTGAACCTCTTTAAAATTAAACATTTTGTAACACTTTGATATTTGGCTTTTGACCAGGTGTCGCGATCATCTCAAAGAGTTTGGTGGTTCTTTGTTTATGGATTGAGTATAGGATCTAGCTACAGTGACGGTAGGAATTGGCTCTTCTTAGATAACAAGTAATACAATCAAAGAAAGAAGAAAGAAAGAAAAATAAAGCAAAGAAAGTGTGTTAAAGAAAAGAAAAACACAAGAAGGGGAACGTAGAAAAAAGAAAGCATGAAAAAATTATGTATATAAAGAACAGAATTCTGATATCCTCTCAGTAATTATACATACAGTTCAAACCGTTTTCTCCAATTTCATTCTAATTCTCTTCTTTCTATAATCTTTCTAATCATCAAAACCATAATTTATCAAATCATTTTCTTTTTCAAACAAAAAGTCCTGGTGGAGTGGACAAATGCAGACCTCAGAGGACTGGAGCTCAATCAGAGTTTGTTGGAGACAATTTCATAATTATCTGACAATGTCATAGCCTGGCCATAAAACATTAATTGGCTGCTCTGATCTGCTTTGACATTGTATATAAACTGTCTTGCTATCATGTTGGTCTTTTTAGCCTGAAATAATTAGGTAGTGAAAATAATTAGAATCTTTTCAAAATAATCATTAGAATCTTATAAATCCTGTTGAACATTTTGATCTGTTGAACATGCAGGCATAGAGACATAGAGATCTGTTGAACATGCAGGCATACAATAATATGAGAATCAATGAATTTGTGAATAGACTGGATTCACATAAAAGGTTTAAATGCACAAGAATCATCTCTTTTGATTTATATACTGAGAATATTTAGTATATTTTCCATTTTAAAATTTTAAAAACTCAACTCTGAACATATATTAAAAGGTAGCTATGGAAAGAGATAGACGGGGATATACATCAGAAGAAGCTTTTCTTCTTATAATTGAGAATATATCTGAATAAATATGGCAACTGAATTTAAGAATTACAGCAAGGTAGGTTCAAATTCATATGAAGTGTTAGTGCCATTTTATAATGCTTTGTTAAGACCACACTTGGAATATAGCATCCAGGTTTGGTTGTCATGATATAAAAAGGATGTTGAAACTTTGCAAAGAGTGCAGAGAAGAGTAACAAAGATAATTAGGGACTGGAGGCTAAAACATATGAAGAATGGTTGCAGGAATTGGGTATGGCATGACATAACAAAAAGAAGGAATAGGGATGACATGATAGCAGTGTTCCATTATCTAAGAGGCTTCCACAAAGAAGAGGGGGTCAACCTATTCTCTGAAGCATCTGAAGGTAGAACAGGAAATTAATCAAGGAGAGAACCAACCTAGAAATAAGGATAAATTAGCGGAATGGCTTGCTTTCAGAAGTTGTGGGAGCTCTAACAATGGAGATTTTAAAGAAAAGAGTGGACAATCATTTATCTGAAATGGTGTGGGGTGTCCTGGTTGAGCAAGGGGTTGGACTAGAAGATCTTCAAGGTCCATTCCAACTCTGTTATTCGGTTATTCAGAACTCACAGGTTTGAAGTAAGTAAAATGAGAGAAAGAGAGACTAGGATGAAAAACAGGAAATATTTTAATTATATAGGCTTTTTTCACTATGAGTCATTTTATTTATTATTATTCAGGCTGTTTTATTTTCTACTTTCTAATGGAGAATAGAGAGAATTATTGCATGTAGTGATGGTAGAAATAACAAAAATGGATTTTTAGTTTTGATCCCCTGAGCACTGCCCAGTATCAGTACTGTGAGATGGGTGGCTATATAAATTGTTTATATAAATAAATAAAATTGATAGCACTGGGTAATTATTTTCAAACTATAATAATAAGAATGAAAAAAAATCAAAATGGAATAGATAGTACTTTAAAATGAGTAGAGCTCACTGAAGGAGCAAAATATTATAGCAATACAGAATATTAAAGAAGAATATTAAAGAATATTAAACCATAAAGGAACAAGAAAACAATGTTGGAAAATAAGATGATAAGCCGAATGTCAGAGACTTAGATGAAAATCTGAGTCAACGGGGAAATACTGGATTAGAGTCAGAGATAAAAAAGGTGGGGAAAATTTCCTACAAAATAAATTTCAGAGATGCAAGTGTGGGGAATTTGAAAAAAAAAAGTGCTCAATAATACTACAGTTTCATTCAAAGAATGTGATGGAATATGCAAGAGGTCACCAAATTAACTGAGACTGTTGTATTTGACATTTTCAGAAAAGACTTAATGGGAATTGAGCTGAAATAATGCTTGGAGCTGTAGTAATAGAGAATCTGACTCATGTGTTCCAAAAAAGAAAGAGGTTCCCCCCCCCCCAAATGGTTGTGTACTCAGCAATTCAATGCTATAGTGTTACACTTGAGATTTTTTTGGTGTCTTCCACTCAGCTTTCCAAAAAATCCAAGTGACAGAAGTATTCATGAGGTCCAGATCTTTTAGAACTGGAAATGATGACCAAACTGTGCAGTAATCCTTCTTGTATCTTCTTGTGTTGCTAGTTTTTTCAATTTGTTCTTTGGGTTGTCATATATAATTCTACACATAGGTAACCAGTTTCTGGCACAGTATTTTTCAAAATGTTTTGGAAAGCTTTTTTTGCTAAACTTGACAAGGTAATTCTTCCTTTCCCTGCAAATTTTAGATCACTCAATCTTCATTTATAAAAATGAGAGGCTTATTCAATTTTTCTAAAGTGTCAACAGTAGTAATTGAGAATTGAAAAGAAACATGCTGTATTTCACATCTTTTTCTCAGTCAAGGTATTACTTTTAGATTTAGATGGATTTAGATCTACGTTATGCTCATGAGTAGCATAGTATCTGAGGCACAGGCTTACAGAGGGTCCTTGCCTTCCTAGTTTTTTTTTTTAACCAAGATGTCTGGAAAACAGAATACAATCTTCCAACCAACCTACTTTCATTTGCCTTCCTTTTTTTCATTAGCTGAATTTTATAAACTTATTTGTATGCATTATTTTAGTTACGGCATTTAGATGTTTTGTTTTTTTGAAAACAAGCACAGATTTTAGAAGTAGAGGAGGGAGTATAGAATATGGCTCTCTCTGTTGACAGCCTATATTTTTACCGTTTTGCATTTTTCTTGGCACTTTAGTTCGATTTTAGTTTTTAATCATCTTCCCAAAAGAGAAACTACCATTTTACTGGCAGTATGAAAACTTGTGCATATGTTACCTTCTCCAAGCACTTTTCTCCTTTCTCTTTTTCTATTTTTCCCTCTGTCAAACAGTTATCCAGAGCTAGATCTGAGCCATGTTTCTGCCTGTGTGACTCTTAAAGTACACATTCACAATTACAATCCTTGCCTTTCTTTGCATGAATACACATTTTGACAAAAATATATGACTAATTGCTATTGCAGATTAGTAAAACTTGATGGAAAAAAGGTATCTACAGTAGTCCTCAATTTACAACCACAATTGAGCCCAACATTTCCATTGCTAAGCAAGACAGTTATTAAGTGAGTTTTGCCCCATTTTATGATTTTTCTTGCCACAGTTGTTAAGTGAATCACTGCTATTGTTAAGTTAGTAACAAGTTGTTAAGTGACTCTGGCTTCTTCATTGACTTTGCTTATCAGAAGGTCATAAAAGTTGATCACATGACCCCGGGAAACTACAACAGTCATAGATACATGCCAGTTGCCAAACATCCAAATTTTGATCACATGACCCATGGGGATGCTGCGATGGTCATAAGTGTGAAAAACAGTCATAAGTCACTTTTTTCAGTGCTGTTGTAACTTTGAACGGTCACTAAATGAATGGTTGTAAGTCAAGGACTACCTGTATCTGGCTTGCAATGATTTTGGATGCTGCATAATATCCGTTATATAATGTGCTCTTTAAGACTTTAAGTCTTCCATTAGGTCTTGTTGGCTTGCTTTAAATCATGAATTTGGTGGAAAATGGGCACATCTTTTTTCCTGTTAACTTCACAGATTAAATGCTGTGAATATTTTCCAGTAAATGCAGAGCAATGTGTTCTGTTGATGCATAGAAGAGCAACTGATGGAATATGCTCTTTTGATAATGGGTTTGTTCATTTTCCAAACTGAATGGACAACCAGGCCTTCTCAACTAATATAGTTTTATTTCAATAAAACTATGAAGATGGGTTCCAGCACAAGTCCGAAAGCTCGGAAGAATAAACCTCTGGTCCTGGTGACCGACCCAGACTGGATCTTCTAATATAGCAATATAGTTTTGTTGTCTGTTTTCTAGAGGCTGAAATCAAATAATTTCCTATTGTAACTTGGTGCTAAGGCAAGTGACATGATATATTAAAGCTTTCAACTGATGTGGAGCAAGGCATAATTATTTGTCTCGTCAAAGCTTTAGTGTGTTACAGTGTAGACTTTGGCAGCACTGCTTAGTGCTGGTACCTCTGAATAAATTAGCACTTATTGTGATCTAATGCAGAGGAGGAATTGTACGTGTTTGTGCTCAGAAATCAGAGGCTGCTGCAGCTGCATAGCTGCATCATTTAGTTACTAATAATTGCTAGTTCAGATATTGATATTTGAATGTCATTAAGTGTTTTTCCTGTCCTGATATTTTAAAGTGAATAGTAAATCTATGTTGGTATTTCTTTGCATTTGTAGCACAAGAAGGGTATTCAAACAGATGCCCATTTTAAACTACAGTTTATGCTGGTGCATTTGTCTTCTAGATTGAGCTGCAGCGTGTTGCTTTCTGTCTGAATTTATGTTCAGAGTCCCACTCTTTGTAACAAGAAGGGGTATTCTAGAGTATTCTAGAACCATATCCCACATCATAGGAAACCATTTGAGGAGTGAGAAAGGTGGGAAGAGAAAATACAATTTTTATCCCTTTTCCTCTTGTGACTCCCAAAAGGCTAAAAACCCTCAGGAAACTTGGACATTCCTTATAAAATGAGAGGCTGTGTTGTAACATTTTGTCCCGCATCTTTGTATCTAGAGAGAGGAAGATTTCAGCCCTGAGCTACAAATTTTCTCCTTTATTAGAGGAAGATATTGCTCCAAAATGTTATGTAAATTACATCAAAATAAAGCAAGTAGTTTAATTTACACTTTACAGTATAGAACAAAGTCACACTTACATTAGCTCAGATTTTGGGGAAAAGTTAATGATGTAGGTGAAGGAAATTCTACCTTCCATTGCTTCAAGTTGATTGGGCAAATATGACTAAAATTCTGATAAAATAGTTAAAATAGTGTTGGAAGATTTACCCTGACAAAACTCCCATATTCTCATCCCCATTAGAAAAACATGCAGACACACTTTTTTCTCTGTAAAAGCCCTTTTTCTGAAATCCTGGGCATACCACCAAGAACAATGAGAAAACTCAAATAGCAAAGCCATCAAGAACTACCTGCCCCTGCCCCTGATGGGATTAACTCCCAAAATAGAATCAGGACAAAGGGAACATCCCTGAGGAGAACTACCTGCCCTGCCCCTGACAAGATTAAGCCCCCCAAAATAGAAACCGGACAAAGGAGATACCACTTAGGACAAAGAAAAGAACATCAAGCAACCACTAAAAACACAAAAGAAAGAGCCAGCCCAGCCACAGCCCCAGGGTAGAAAAAGCATATAAAAAGCCACACATGGGACCAGGGGGACACCTTGCAAGGCAGGAACGCTGAAGTCACTTCTCTGTCACTTTATTGCCTTCCTGTAATAAAGACCTGCTTTGCGGTAGCTGCTGTCCTCAAATTTCTTCATCGTCGGCTTTTCCCAGCTGGAAAACGAACTGGGAAATTCTTCTGACAATAGTATTCTCATAAAAACTGAATAAAATATTGATATGCAATAATGATAAAATGACTACAGAAAGTGCATGCATTTGAGAGGGAGAAAAATTGAGAAACAGAAAAAAGCAAACATTTTGCAATTAACTTTCAAATGTCTCTAGCATTTTTATAACATAATCAAAAGTGTAAAATGTAGTGTTAATATTATGTAAGACATTAGCTCTTCAATGTTGAATTGTGCAATGGGTTGTTCCTCAGGTTTGTTTCTATTGTATTAAATTACTAAATTGATTTGCTTATAATTTATATGTATAAGCATAAAAACCCCAAATCCATGTAGTTTTTGTGGCTTCAATATGGGAATAGTTTGCCATTAACTTTCTGGGGTTTTTTAAATATTATTTTCCTAGTCTAGCATTTAGCCTTGATATTTGTTGGAGTTCTACCACCTGAGTACGTACTGACTATACCCACCTCTGCTTATCTGTTAGGCTCAGCTGCATATTTTCACCTGCTAAGACATGAATCTGTTCTTATGTTTTATTATAAAGACATAAAGACATATTCAGTGAATTGGGTAAGTACATAGATTGTATGGCTATATGCTCCTATGTGCTCCCTAGTACATTTATGGGTCTGTTCAGTGGTGATGCATACATCAGGCAATTAGAAAGAAAACTTGGGATTCTTACTAATTCTGCTGGGAATAAGCAATAGTTATGAGATGATTTGAAATCTTATTACTGTGGAATCTGAAGATCTAGGAAAGACAATCAAGATGGAAGATTCTGTGGAAGAGAAGTCCACAGAAAGAATGCTGCAGGTGAATGAGTAGTTATACAAATTGTTTTATTAGGAAATGTTTGGGGCTTGGAATTTTAGTCTGAGGTATCTGGATGATGGATTGCTGGTACAAGATACAGTAGATTGCACCCCAGAAAACTCATAAGCCACATTATGGTTCCTTTTGTACCATAGTATTCAATTGTCTATACAGTAATGTTAGAGTATGGAAATAAACCACTTAAGATTGAACTCAAAGGAAGGGAGATAGGATTTAATTTCTATAATGGAGACCTAATGGCATAATTCCAATATGTGGAATATAGTGAATGATATTGTTGTTCCAAAGAAATGGAAACTGCACAAAGGAAGAAAAATTGTACTATATGTTACAATGTTGACATCTATTCAGAAATCCAGTTTACTGAACTTGGAATATACCGTAGTCAGAGTATTTGCAAATTGCTGAAAGGATAGGATTGGATCTCAAGAAAAAGAAAAAGATAGAAACACCCCCCCCCCAAAAGAAGGTAACTCACTGGAAGCAGAAGCAGAAAGACCAAAAAATCAAACCAGTGAGATCTAACTATCATCTTAATCAAAGACCTAGAAGAACTGGATCTTTAGCAGGTTTCATAAGATCAAAAGAGTGGGAGTAGTACTGATCTCTAGGGAGAAATTGTTCCACAGCATAGGAGTCATCCCCAAGAAGGCATGCTTTCTAGGTCCTATAAAATGATACTACTTAATTAATGGGACTTGGAATTATCCACTATAGGTGATGTCACCAGAAGGGCAGAAATATATAGAGGCAGGCAGTGTTTCAAGTAACCAGGCCCCATGCCATGCAGGGGATTATAGGTGATAATCAGCACTTTGAATTGCACCAACAAACCAACCCGCAACCATTGTAGGTATTGAAATAGAGAGGGGGACACTGTCAGGCCTTCTCTGTATTTACATGGCCAAACTTTGGGTGCTTGGCAACATGGACACATTTATGGCCATTTGCAGCAGCATGTGATTACATTTTATAATGGTTTTGCCAAAAATTGAAATTTCTGGTTTTTGCCAAAACTGTGCCCATAGCAAACCATTGGTTTGCTTACCGACCATAGTGTTTGCTTAACAATCGGTACAAAAAGGTCATAAAATTGGATCAGTCTCATGACTCATGACCTATGACTGTAATGGGCAGGCTCCATTTCTGTTGTATGTCAAGGACTATCTGTACAGGTAAAATTCAGATGAGTTCTAGCCTCCCATGGAAAATGACAGCACAATATACATAAGCACCTAAAAATGCAAGTTAGCGGTAGGTGATATTTCAGAACAGGATTTCAGGACAAGTCTTGAAATCTGCATTCTTGGCCTCTTATGGTCAGATTTCCGCATTTTGGATGTGGGGTACAAATAAGATAAAATGAAGTCCAAGGAAAATAGCGTTACTCATCTTGAATCTAATAATGCTTGTGTTTTGATCTCATATCTCCTTATTAAGTGAAAACTGCTATTGATATTTATATATTACCATCTGTTGAACACAAGATTGGAAACAGTTTATTCTGATTATTTTCCAGCTGTACTAAACTTAAGGAAAAAATGGAAAAAAATAGAATAAAGTTGGATCATGTGTGTAAGTGCTGAATTGTATGTTGTAAGAGCATGCTGAATTTTGTTAAATTCAGTGCATTCATTTATACATTTTCAGTTGGTTCTTCATATTTGTCTTATTTTTAAGAAATACGGTTTCTGGGATGCTGATCAAACAGTGATCGTTTCTATGCTTTAATTTCTTTGCTAGATATTATTGATTCTTTTTGTGGCCAGCATTTCATCTCAGCGAAGATCATCGTTTATCATTATAACAAGTTGATTTTCATTTTGGGAAGGAACTTATGGGAATGCTGTGGTAATAATGCTTCTATATTAAAATGTATATCTGGGCTTGACCAGAAAAGCTTAATTTGAACAGGGCATTCTTCCAATTCTAGCATTCAGTAACAGCCCCTTCAGTACAGCTGAGCTTTTAAAACTATATTTACATGTTAATTAATTGTAGAATAGTTTGAATGTATATTATCTTTTGCTGGTGGCATCTGGTATTTTTTGTTTAGGAAGAGTAGTACTCAAGTCTTTTCTCAGAAATACTTGGCAATACATTGAATTGTATTAACGGTAGAACTACTTCATCTTCCATTAATCTTACAGTATGATAAATTTTCCCCTCAAGTGTGTTTTCATGTGACTTGTGGATAGCTTTTCCTGGCAATTTTTTTTGTAGACAATATATCTTAGTGGACTTCATCAGCTGAAGGCTGTCATAATAGTGGAAAGACTAAAATCTACTTAGTCCACATACACATGGAGAATATTAGCCTACTGGATAACGGTTTTGTGAATTCCAGCTTTAGTGCATTATTTGTTTAATTTAAAATATTTTATTGTTGCCATTCTGAATTTTGTCTGGAATACAAAAAATACTGGTACCATGTATAATTATCTTGAGAATGCTTGTTCAGTATTCAAATTTATTTGTCATTTCTTAGTAAATGCATAATAAGTTTTTTGAAAAACATTTTCAGTTTTGGAATGCCATATCTTAAACTAGCTCTCTTTTTGATGACATTCCAGGCTAGGTTCAAGATTTCAAGATGAATTTCAACTGCAAATCAATTCTCCAACCTGCCATATGTTTATTTGATTTAGCTGTTGCTAGTGCTTTTATATAGAGACATGGATAATGTTGGGGGGGGGGCAGAAGTTGCTATTCTGAATGTATAAGACTGCAGACGTTGCTAATGTGTTTATGCCACTGAAAGTGAGGCTGATATTTTTCTGCTTGTGTTTGTGTGTGGATGTATTTTCAGTGTTTTGAGGGCGGTGATGGGAACAAGACACCTCTGGGAAGGACAAAGTAAACTCTTAAAACAACTTTTCCCCGGCAGCCATTTTAGGCCAATTTTAGGTTTGGAGAAGAGGGTTGAAAGATAGGTGGGAGGAGTTGCCTTGCAGATATTTCTCACTTCCATTTAAACTCTTAAAAATTTGAACGAAGCAAAAACATTGAGTTGCAATCAGCCTATAAAATGGCAATTTTAGGACTATTAGGGATTTCAAATAGGATTTGGTGTCAGGACTCTCTGAGGTATTCTACTCCCATTTTTACCCTTCATTTTGGTGGGAGAAAAATTCATTCCATTTTGCCACAACATTCAGATGCACCCTCTTTTTTTTCACTTATTCTTGTTTTAAATTATTTTTTGTTCTGGTTCTTCTATTGTATTGTTTTATTTCATACAATTTGTTTATATTTCATATTTTTAGACTGCCCATCTCCCATAGATATTGAAATATTGAAAATATTTGTTCAATAAAATATTTGTTCAATATTTTTAAAAGAATGAGACTATTTCCAGGAAGTAAAAATAATTCAGTGGTGTATTCATGTGCCTTGGTACTATATGATCAGGAGGTGGTGCTATAGAAATTATTTTAATGTTGATTTTACCTTTGTATTGCAAGAAAAATAGTACAGGTTGCGATCCCTCTTTTTCACACATTGGAAGTAATATACTTCAGTAAAGTTGGATGGTGGCAGCAGAAACAACCAAGTCATTACCCTAAAGCAAGAGGCAGTTCAAAGAATATGAAAAATCTATATAGTATTACAACTCTAATTTCTGTAATCTTTAATTGGGTGAAATCGTACACCATAGGGCAAAACCTTTTGAACCAAGGTACTTCAAATGGATTTGAAATTTGGCAAATTTTATAAATCATTTTATATGATAAAATAATCGTAAAACAGTTTATGATAATATAAAATGTCATAAAATATTTCCTGTGCTGATGTTTGACTGGGCTATTTTGAAACAGATACATCTCTGCATTCATTCTAGCTCTTTTAAAGGCAAGGCAGTAGAAACTCTGTCATTGTTGAAGGCATTGAGGTATCTGGTAAGAAAATATCTCTGAAATGATGATCCAAAGAATCATGCATTGTTTAGTATTCTGATAAAAATAAGCAAATATTCTACAATAGAATTTTGGTTAAATGGATCTAGGCTAAAATATACTTAATTTAAAGATACATTACAGTAAAGTAGTCTGCAAAAGATACAATGTACAATAAATATTAAAGCTCTGAAATTAGAACAAATCCTCCATGGCATCTACATCTAAAAACCTGATGGTTAAATTAAGAATGGCTAAGGGGAACAAATGGTAAACTGTATTAATCTGTGATGTAGAATTCTCCATAAATTGTTCTCCTTCTGAATTTTCTCTGAAAATTAAAAGCTTTTTGATCTAAATTTAGAAATTAAACAAAATTGACCATTCTAACCTGTTAATATTTTCTTTTCCAACAGATTCTAAATGAAGAATGAAAGATAAATCTTTGGCAAAAGTTTAACCTTGCTTCAAGAATGACCAGTCTACTTTCCCTTTGGATTTCATAAACTATTGCTTGATCTGTCTACGTTGATTTTTATTGATCATATCAAGACAAGTGAAATGTTTTGTAGGCTTTCTAATCCTTTCTAGATCTTAAGACAGCAAGGATTTTGGTGCTGAATGGAAACAATGAACGTTTTTAACAACAAAGAACTCTATGCCCTGGTTGATGGTCATCACTAGAGAGATCAAAGGAAGATCTGTCAAAGATTATGGGAATGATTCTCACAAGATCACATTGTCAGTTCAATCTAGGGGCCTTGCTGATCATATTTACTTTATATATACTTTGAGTGTAACGATGTGATGACTTTTTCTGATTTTTCTAGATATTTAATGTTAGTTTCAGTTATTTGCAAAAGGAAATGGAGATTTTATGGACTTTATCATCTACATTTGACAGTTGCCACAATCTGCAGTGGCCTACAGTAACCATGTGACCTTAACTTGCTGTTTCTACTGCCTTAAGAGGCATCCTAGGGAGATTTCCTTGGCAATTCAAGTTCTTTCTCTAGCACAGGCAATTTGCAAAGTATTGCCATGATGTGTGAGGTAATGCCTACCATTAATGAGGGTGACCCCTTAGGGCCACAGCCAGGCTCTGATTCTGATGCCAACTTTGAACAGCTGATGGTGAACATGCTTGATGAGAGAGATAAACTGCTAGAGACTCTTCGGGAAACACGTGAGACACTATCTGTGACTCAGGGCCGGCTGCAAGAGACTTCGCATGAGCGAGACCAATTGCAGAGACAGTTAAACTCTGCTCTACCTCAGGTAAGAAGATAAATATACCAGATTTTTGTTAGCTGAAACATAAGCAAGCAGCAGGAATAGTTAGACTCAAGTGTATTGATCTTGTGTGATTTAGTACAGAGAAAATAGCTTTTATACTGTAATCGCTAAACCAATGCATTAAGACATAAAGATGATACTGTATTCATTACTTTCTTATTTGTCACCACTGCTTGACAGAGGTAATGCTTCTAAAGTAGTGTTGGCTTTCTCATTTAGAACAATTCTCTACCATCACTATTTAGAAAAGATAGTCTGTCTAGGTATGCAAAATGAAGACCATGAAAATGAAAAACCCTCTCAAACAGCTGAATATCCATTAGATTCTTTGAAAAGTAATAGATTCAATTTCAATTTAATGGAGAGAGAATAAATATTAGGGCTGTGTAATGCTTTGGGCTCATTTTGGAAGAGATTCTTTGGGGGGGAAAATGGAGAGCGAATGCTGTATCTGTGAGAAATTATAGTACCTGTTTTAGTTTTCAGGATTATGAAGCTGCAGCTGGAAAAGTTGCTTTAATGAGTCACAGACAGGTGTTTTATTCACACTCCTAAGCACTCTAAAGCACCTTTTTTGATTTGAAACCAAAACACTGTCTAGCTTTAATAAATATAAATTTAATCTAGCTAAAATGACTGAGGCACTCAATTTAGGATTGTGGTGAAAGGTATCACTATTCTCGGAGGTGGCAGTTAGTATTTTTACAATAGCAGTAATTGGTAACTTCACCCATCTGTCTGTTATAATATCAGATTTTTCAGGTAGCATTCAAGGATCACAAGTACTGTAGTAGTATATAAGTCATAAATGGCCTGGGCTGCATATGTGTTATTGCTGAGATTATCCACTCTACTTTTTCTGGCAACATGTTTTATAAAGTTTATGTGATGAACATAAAATCTTAAATCTTGAAAATTTCTCTGATGTTACATTGGAATTAGTCTATTTTGTAATTGCTTCTTTCAACGGGAAGTTTTAAATGCCTCAGGCTAAAGAAAAGAGCTCTTTAGTCATAATTATTCATATTTAATGTATAGCAATTTTGTAATATATAGTATGATTACCATAGTACATTTCCAACATCTGTAATTATTTAAATTATGGTTTACTCCTCATTAGCTTTCTTAAACTGTGTGGTGCCATGTGTACTTGAAGTTATGTAAGCTAGTTTTGTAGCCTGTTGCAGTGCTTACTTACACATTTTTCTATAGATTGCTGCAGCAGTGTGCTATTTGATGGGTAGCATTTTGGGTATATAAAATAACTTCATGTGAGATGGCTAGTATGTCCATACATACTATTCTATGTAAGAACTATGTGTGAATTTATGTAAGCTTTTAGATCTATCTATGATTTATCTATGAGCTTTTAGATTAGGAGTGAGTAACTTGCAAACAAGGTAGGACTTTTATCAAAAGACAGTGCAGGTGCCATTATTATCCAAGGCTGTGAAACAAATAGCAAGAAGTCTGTCACCACATAAGGGAGGGAGAAAGAGAAACAAAAAATAGAGGCTGGATTCTGTGGTATGTGATTTGGATTCTGTGGTATGTGATGTTTATTATTAGGTCTTTTTGTATCTATAATAAAAACAACATATCAATCTCAGCTTTAGCCTTAACTCCTCCACTGTTAACCGTGGCCTGAATGAAGTTCTGACAGTACTATCAGCTACTCATCTCATCCACGAAGAATGAGAAAAAGCACCAAACACTCCAGAAATAAACCATGCTTATACTTGTAAATCTCTTGAACTGTATGTGGAACAGATTGCTACCACCTTTCTAGTGTCATAATCATGAGGCAACTGAAATTGATTGGTTAATGAGGAAGAAACTAGTGCCAAAGTGTGGTGGAATTTATCCCCAGTGACAACTCACATGCAATCCAGGATTCAGCAGCCATAATGGGAGCTGTATCAGTTCTCAATTGCTTTGTTGGTTGATGTATGATGAAATCAGGGCAAATTTATTTCCTTTCTCAATGAGTTGTACATCTTTCTAAGACCACTTGGACTGATTTAATGTGAGATTTATAATTAGCTTTCTGACAGAAGGACCAGCAACCAATTTACAGCCCAGACGTGAACAACTATGTCAATTTTGTGACATTGTTCGGGGCTATTTTTGATGAATCTTTCAAACAGGTGACTGCCAATCACAAAGTTGTAACCGAAGACAAATGCTCAGTGAGATAATATATTGTTGATTGTCAACTGTTAACTCAGATGTGGTTTGGAATGAATGAGGCTTAAATCCCAATTTGAAAAGGTCTGCCAGGAGAAGTACAGGTCAAATGCATACATTACCGCAAAGATTTTGTATGCATTAATACAATTCTACTTGGGGATCAATGAAATACGTGAGGAATTACGGCACTGTATTGTCAAGAGAAGAAATATTCTTTGTGTTCTCTACATTATTTTCTTTGGTTCCATCATTCCCACCTCCTCTCTTTCATTAGTGGTTTTGAATATTGAACTCTTATAGCTAGGAGACCGGACAGCTCCTCTCTCTGAGAAGAGCTAGGTCAGGGGTGGGCAACCTTGGCTCTTTTATGACTCGTGGACTTCAACTCCCAGAATTCCTGAGCCAGCATGGCTCAGCTTGGAAACTCTCCCTTTCCCCTCAGCATGGCTGGCTCAGGAATTCTGGGAGTTGAAGTCCACGAGTCATAAAAGAGCCAAGGTTGCCTACCCCTGAGCTAGGTCAATGCACACAAGATCTACATGCATTATTTGAAGAATCTACATTTCAGGAGAGTGCCTTTCCAAGAGACCACCCCCTTCTGAAATGTCAATAAAATATTGCACATTTTGCAATAAATAAACAACCAGATCTAGCTTCTTCGGAAACAAATCAATCCCAATATCTGACACAGTAACATCTGAAAATTAAAAAAAAGATCAGATATATGAGACTACCCATTGATATTTGTGTAACATTTAAGGCCTAGCTGCTCAACTGTAAAGCACCAGAACTTATTTTATTCTGGTGCCATGGGCAACTTCATAAAATCTTCAGTTGCATGTAATGTACATATCTTGCACATTCAGCCTTGTGAGAATAGAATCTATTGATTCCAGTGTTTGTGGTTCAGCTAAAATCTCATGAATCTTCTCTTATTTATCATCTATTATCATCAAGAGTCATTCAACTTTATTTGGTTTTCTTATTACAATTTCTGATAGTTGCAGGAATAGATTGTCATCAAGCTCACAATCCATTTGCTGAAACTGGGAAAGCATTACATTGAGCTCCCATGCATACAAAGTTCATTACCTGCATTGCTTCACGTCTCTTACCTTTGCTCAGCACAGCACAGCACAGAAAGGACTTCCCCATATTTTATCCTAAATATTCTGGCTTTGATCATGTGTGTGAGAATTGGAAGCACAGATTGTACACCCCCATCAGTTTTGTGACTATATCATAAACCTTATTCTTGGGCCTCAGATTCCTGCAAAATATTGCTAACCCATATCAAAAACTGAAAGAACTAGCTAAAGACACCTGTTAAAAAAGCTTCATTTTTTCTGCATATTTAGACAACATTCATTTTGTTGTAACTATTGTTAAAAAGAAGGATTGTTCCTTATTACAGGTTTCTGAACTCTGTAAGAATTTTGAGGACGTTAGAGATAAACAGGAGGAGCAATAAACAATCAATTGATGCCAAGATTCATTAGTGGTTTATCTAATCAATAGCAACTCCATTTTCAAGTCTTTATACCTTTCCCTCAATTCATGTTTTTAAACTCCATATTAAACTCTCTGTCTCCTTCTATAAGGGCTTGACAGCAAGTATTACATTGTCCCCTCATGTATGAACTCTTATAATAACTACAGAAAGCACATATTTTTACTAGGTTGGATTCCAAAGGGATTTACAATTCTATAGTAATTTAATGAAAGGATAGTACCTTGTGTCCTATGATTCTGGAAAGCCTGACTTTGGACCCAGGCCTGGGGTTAATATTGTTTGAAGTAGTAGTGTTTTGCTTGTTTTGTGTTATTTTTAGATCACTTTAGTTTGGGGTGACTGCGGTTTTAGGTTTTACTTCTTTTTTTATGGATTTGGATTGTGCTTGTTTATTTGGTTCAGTTTTGTATACTACCCAGAATCCATAAGAATTGGGTGGTTATAATAAATTTAAATAAATATATAAATAAATAAGATTTGGATATAGTGACAAGAAGGAATTACCATATTCAAGAATAAACCTTTTGCAAAAATTGCAAGAATGACAAGTAATAAAAATATACCAATGGAGGAAAATTTATGTAGCTCAGGTTGAACTGTGGAGTTTTTGATGTTCTCTGAGCTTGGTTATTTGCTTGCAAACATTTTCTTACCAGACTAGATAACATTTTCAGTGCTAGAAGTGAATGGGATTTACTGTGTTTATACTGTTGCTTGCCTTGTCAGTGTTGGTGGGGGTGTTGTTTTCTCTTTGGTAATTCCTTGATTAGGCTGTTGTTTACTGCTTGATTGTTTGTCTGGTGATAATCCTAGTGTTACTCTGTGCTTATCTAAATGTTGATTACTTTCAAGGAGGTGTTCTGGTCTCTTGTTTCCCTTTTTAGCTTTGTTATTGTCTCCTTGGAATGGTGTGTAAGTGTTGTTTATCTCTATGTGCCTCTTTAATGGCCGATTTGCCTGAATGCCAAGCTTTCAGGAATTCCCTACTATTTTTGGATTTAGCTTGGTCTAGGAAGCTTTCCCAATCAAAACTATGGTTACATTTGTCCATATGTTATGAAATTAAAGAGTTTTCATCCTATCTTCTGATAGCTAGTTGATGTTCATGGATGCATTCTGCTAGTCTTCTGTCTATCTGTCCTACATAGTGGCTGTTACAATCCTTAAATTATGTGTTGTAGATGATTCCTGTTTTTATTTTTGGGCTACCTGAGTTACTTAAGATGTTTTGGAGAGCTTTAGTTGGTTTGTATGCTACAATAATTTCAAGTGGCATTAGTCTGTTTATTGTTTCTGATATGTTTTCAATGTATGGTAGTTTTATCATTTTCAAGTTTGTGTTGGTTTGTGCTATAGTGAATTCAATGGTCTGGCTTTTTTTTTTTATAAAGTTCCGTGTGCATCCATTTTGTTGGCTATTGTATTGAAATATATATTAAAGAAAGTAGGAAGTCATAAAAAAAAGTATTTCAGCAACTGAAGTGTTCCGTATGAAGTCCAGTATATCCTAACACTATTATATTTCATTTTCCTTCCCACTGTATCTAGGAGTACATCCTCTCTCTTTTGAACAGATTAGCTTGCCTCTTTGCAGTCTTTGTTTTTGTCATTGTCACATTATCATGTTGTTTTGCTATCATGGTACATTTGCTATTATATAATTTTTCACTGACTGAGAACTAAATCTCATAGCATTATGGGCCTGGATTTTTGCTCCAAAAAATTATGCCGCAAGAATTGGGGTGTTTAAATATTCCAAAATGTCTCTAGCTCATTGTCTGTTTTGCAACAACTGCAAGATTACTTCCCTCAAGGAAGAATTGGTTATGGTAGCACATTTTTCCCTGGCTTTTTCTACAGTCATTCTACTTGTATTTGCAGATCTCATCAGAAGACTCAGACAAAGAATATCTCTCCAGTAATTAATATAGTGAGGTGTACAGTAATTTACAGTAATCCATACCAGATTGGTCATCACCTAGGTCAACAAGGACCATGCTAGGTGTTGGAGTTCCTGGACATCTGGTGACAAATGGGCTACAGGACTCTCAGGACTGTTGGCTCAGCAACCAAGGCCAGCAGGACTACTGGAAGAAAAGTTGTTTATCAGTCAGAAATATAGAAAGATTGAAAATAAAGAAATAATTATATGTTACCACAATTCAAGTCCAGCAAGAAAAGGATATCTGAAAAGAATGTAGCAGTTCTGGAAAGAGCAACATCCAGAATCAGAAAGTAACAAAACAGGGGATAGCAGATCAACAGTGATTTATAATACAAAGTAAAGTATTCACAGGAGCAGAATTGGAAGAATTACAAAGGTCTACCCAGGGTAAAGAAATCAAAACCTTGCCAAAAGTAGCTCAGACTATAGAGGCAAACCGGAGGAAACCAGCATTAGAGGAAGCCAGCATATCTATTGAATCATTTTCATTCCCAAACCAGTCACTCTCTCCTCTGCCTTCTCTTCAGAAAGAACAAAGCCTTCTAACTGAAAATGAAGAATTAAAACAAAGTAAAGAACAGCATAAAACAATAACATGGTTGCCTGCATTGAAGATTGTTCCAAAGTGAGCACAAGTATTAAAAGATACCAATACTGTAATATCAAATATAGGCATTAGGTCACTTAAAGAAACAAACTGAATACTGTACACTATGGCTGCAGTTATAATTGAATACCTGGAATGCAGAATCAATGAAAAAGAAAGAAAGCTAAATACTGCACCACCAAAATGGAAGAGCTGATTGGAAAATAAAATCAGCATGCTGAAATCAGATGCAAACAAGTTAAAGCAGTTTAAAGAAAAGAAGCTGAGAAACAAGAAGATAGAATACTTCATCAAGAAGTATCACTTAGAAACAAGGAAGATTAAGGAAGCTCTAGAAATAATAAAGCAGCAAATAACAATTATTTAATTGCAAGAAGATCATCATAATGTAATTTGAATTGCACGCTATAGGTAAAATCTCCAATTTCAGTCAAATCAGAAACATTTCTACCAATACACCCATGGAGAAACTGCAATGAACTCGTTAATACCTGATAAGGAAGAAACAGTGCAGTTCTGGGCACAGATATGGAATAATCCAAAAAAATACAACAAGGATGTAGCTTGGTTAAAAGAAGGACATAATAATAAAAAGAAGATGAGATGAAAGAACTTGTAATAACAGCAGAAATTGTAGAGAAAAGAGCAAGGAAGATCAAGAATTGGTCAGCAATAGGTGAAGATGAACTGCATGGTTTTTGGTTGAAATATCTTACTGGTCTACACCCATACATTACCAAGCAGTTTAGCAACATATTGCAAGGAGGTGAAATTGAAGAGTAGCTAACATCTGGCAAAACCTACTTGATAATGAAAGATTCAGCAAAAGGGGCAGCACCAGGCAACTGCAAGCCAATTATCTAGTTACCAACAACTTTTAAATTGCTAACGGGTTTGTAGCTGACGCAGTCCAACAGCATCTTGTTGAAAATAAGATCTTTCTACCTAAGCTGAAAGGAAACCATCCAAAAGCAGAGGAACAAAAGATCAACTCCTAATTGACAAGATGACTTTGGAAAAGTGCAAGAGAAGGAAAATCAACTTGAATATAGCTTGGTCTGATCACAAGAAGGCACTCAACTCCCTGCCACATGATTGGATAATCAAGTGCCTAGAAGTAACAGGAATCAGTAGAAACATCAGAAGCTTTGTGCAAAGACCAACAGTGCAATGGAAGACACAGTTGCTGATTAATGATGACAGACTGGGAGAGGTTAATATTAAGAGAAGAATCTTTCAAGAAGATTCCCTATCACCATTCCTGTTTGTTATTGTATTAATTCCTCTGTTAACAATACCGAACAAATCAGGTTATGGCTGTCTAACATCATTGAATTGTCCTGTGGAGAGTTGTCCTGTGGTGAATTGGCCACAGTGAGTTGTCCTGTGGAGAGTTGGCCATGGTGAGTTGCTCACTCTGTGCAAGAAGATCACACAGACTGATTACAAACAATACATGACAAAGTAGGAACGATGATGCATTGGAAGATCTGCAAGAAATACCATTTGCCTGCAAGCAAGAACTGATGGGACCATAAAAGAGAGAAAGTCATAGAAAATGAAGAAGCTAAATTGATCTGGGACTTTAAAATTCAAAGACAAGCATCTGTCATATAACATCCCAGACTTTACAATTGTCACTAAGAAAGACAAAAACACCAGATAGTGGTCATTGCAGTATATGGAGATGGCAGAATAGAAGAGTAAGAATGGAGAAAATCCCAAATAGAAGACCTGCAAATAGAAGTAGAATGATTGTGGCAAAAGAAAGCAAAAATATTACCAGTAGTAATAGGCTCTTTGGGTGCAATCCCAAAACATCTGGAGCATCATTTGAACAGCATTGAAATCACTGTCAGTCAATTGCAAAAGGCAGCTTTACTTAGAGCAGCTTACATCCTGCAACAATACCTTGGTGGATCAAAATGCCAAACCAGTCTAAACATCAGGCTGACTGGGTGATGAACCACAATAATTATTATTTCATTCCACTTTTAAAAATAAATAATTCAAGGTAGCAAACATACCTAATGCTCCTGCATCCTATTTTCCCCACAATAACCCTGTGAAATAGTTTGGGCTGACTGAGAGTGACCATTTCCTGGCTTCTAGGTCAGTATTTTAATCATGCACCAAACTGATTTTCAGCAAAATGACAATATCTTTGTCTATATCTGATTAAGTAAAGTTTCTGCTTGAATTTTACTGTCATCCTGCCAGTCAAACAGAAAAGTGTGGAATGTGCAGGATTACTGTATATATAACAAAGTATATATGGAGGACTCGATAATAATTTATAAACAACTAATGTAATCTATTGACAAATGAATATGGGTTATGACATTTCTCACCTCAGAAAGATTGGTTATCTGTTCACTTTTCCTTTCCTGCACATAAATAAAATATGCAAACTATATTCAGAAAGGGCAAATATTAACTCATCTTTATGCATGACTTTATTTTTACGTTTGGTTTTACAATTGAAAGTTACTGTTCTCCAGCATGATAGATGGAGAATCCACGAATGGGTTAATTCTGTCTTCCTACCTAATTAGACTAAGTCTGTCAAACTTGCCACGCCTCTCCTGGGCTGGACCTCCCAGTCACGACTTAGTCTGTGCCCAGAAAAGACGTGATAATTTTGGCTCCCAGTTTTTCCAGACTGATTCTAATTGAGCAGGTTGTATGGTTCCTTACTTTATATTTGGTGGGAAACAATCCATTCGTGAATTCTCGATTCCCTCTGTGCGCTGGGATCAGCGCAGCGCCTAACCGTTCTGCGGTTTTTTTCCTCTCCTCTTGAACTGCAGGCTTCAAGAAGCCTTTTGGTTTCCGTTCCCTATTCACCTCGTTAACTGCGCTGGGACCAGCGCAGCGTCTAACCGGGAAACGTTCCCTTCTTCACGGAGCTGCAGTCTCTAGGAAGCCCCAGCCTCCATCCCTTATTGTGGCGCGCTCGTTGTGGGCACCATTTTGGAAGCCGCATGGGGGGGGGTTTCCTTCGCAAATCTTCTGCAGCCTCTCAGCGTTTGCCTGCCATAGAGTCACTCAGCGTGCCTGCAACATCCAGGTTAACCAAAAAACCGGCTAAACGGCTGTTTTCCTCACGACCATTTACTTTCCTATCGTCAGCCTAATTCTCCTCAGAGTGCCCTCAGGTAGCGGCTGCCATTTTAGGCGCCGCTATCGCTCCCTCCCTGCCGCAGGAGGAAGGAGAGCAGATTTATTCCAGCGAAGGGAGCGTGTTAGAGGCATCAGAGAACATTACAAGCAGCTTTAGCTCCATAAAACAAAGCAGGCGCAGGGGCTCCTTTCCCCCCCTTTTTTCTTACCAGCCAAGAAGGCTCTGGGATCAGAGCCCTTCCTTTGACTATAGCCTTTCAGGCCTCAGAGCGATCACTTCGCAGGCCACGCATTGGAGGCTCACAGCGGCCAGTAGCAACCTGCTGGTTTTACACATCAGGTCGAATTATCTTTACCTTGCCTCCCCTTCCTCCATTCTCCGGACAAGCCTCTCAGAAGTGGATGGTCATCGCAGGAGGCAACAGTTATAGCCCTAGGCCCCAGCCTAGGTGTTCCCTTGTCCATTCAACAGACGAAGTGTGCTGGCCGTGCCTTTCTTGGCCTTGCCGCCACCAGCTAGGGCTAGTGAGCTGGCCATTATCACTGAGGTGATCTTGCCGCCACTAAGAGAGCTACCTGTGAGCTGGCCGTTATCACTGAGGTGATCTTGCCGCCACAGTAGCCTTGACCAGGGCACTAAGGGTGCATTCACCTGGTATTACAGCCATCAGGAGCGTTGCAGGTGTGCCAGCGTCCATTAAGTTGGTCCTGCAGCCACCATTACCCTAGAGTACTTGTTGATACCAGTGAGGTGGCACACAGCCACAGATCAGTGCTCTGCTCCTTTACTTTGAGATCCCTCTCAGCATACCACTGAGATATCTCCCATTGTGATGGCAGACAACACGGCACCTCAGTCTTCGCACGGTGCCCCCAGCACTTCTGGGCAGACAAAGCACAAGTCCTTCAAGCTGGAGGCTGCTGGGAAGCTCAAGGCCAAGGCCAAAGCCATTTCTGCCAAAAGGCCCTCCAAAGCGGCAGAGAAAGAGGCCAGCAGGAGACACCAGGCCTTAGAGGAACAGTTCTCCAAAGCCCAGAAACAGGGTACAATGGACTCTGGCCATGTCTCCCTTGCTCTCACAGAGGCTTCAGTATTTGGCCCACAACTCGATCCTCACACCTTGTCTGCCCAGAGGGCCTGGTCTCCGGAAGGGGATGCTGGCCAATTCTACTTTCCCAGGGCTGAACAGGAGGAAGTGATTCCCTCCACCCAGGGACCTAGCCTTCGACTGGCTCCTCCCATGACCAGGGTGACACAGTCAAGGCCTGAGGACACCTTCACGCCCACAGCAGCGGGTCTTCGAACCTCAGAAACGCAGGGGGCCTGGTCACCGGAACAATTACAGGCCCTGATCTCCCAGGCGGTTGCCCAAGGGTGGCGGTGGCCAGAGGAACATTGCCATCACTAAGTGAACTACATGTGCATTGGCTGTTACCATGGAGCTGATCTTGCCGTCACTAAGTGAACTACATGTGAGCTGGCCGTTACCATTCAGTTGGTCTTGCCACCACAGTTGAACTGACCAGAGCACTGACCGTGCCCTTACTGGTCCTGCTGCCATCAGGAGCATTGCATGTGTTAGGGCAGCACCATTAATTTGGTCCTGCAGCCACTTTAATCTTTGAGTACGCTGTTTTCTTGCATTGAGTGGCCTCGCCACTATCAGTACTCTGCTCCTTACTATTGAGATCCCTCTCAGCACACCACTGAGATATCTCTGATTGCAATGGCAAACAACTTGGCATCTCAGACTCCACAAGATGTCCCCAGCACTCCTAGGAAAAGGAAGTCCAAGTCCTCACAATTCTCCAAGGCACAAGAGCGTCAGGGTGTGGCTGCCTCTGGGCTGGCATCTCCTGTTCTCATGGAGGCTTTCATCTTTGGACCACAACATGCTCCTTCAACTGCTCCAGGAGCCTTGTCCCCAGTAGGGGAATCAGGTCCTTTTCAATTTCCTAGGGCAGAGGAGAGGAAAAAAAAAAAAAGCAGAGGCAAGCCGCCATCTTGGCCTCACAGAAGGCCTGAATACTGTTCTGACAGTGAAAGTGCTAGCAGTACCATTAAATTGGTCTTGCCATCGCCAATTGTTACTAGTGTGCTGGCTGTTACCTTTCAGTGGTTCTTGCCGCCACTAAGTGAAGCACTAGTGACCTGGCTGTTACCATTGAGTTGGTCTTGCAATCACTAAGTGAACTACATGTGAGCTGGCCGTTACCATTCAGTTGATCTTGCCGCCACAGTTGAACTGACCAGAGCACTGACCGTGCCCTTACTGGTCCTGCTGCCATCAGGAGCATTGCATGTGGGAGGGCAGTACCATTAATTTGGTCCTGCAGCCACTTTAACCCTTGAGTACACCTTTTCTTACATTGAGTGGCCCTGCCACTATCAGTACTCTGCTCCCTACTATTGAGATTCCTCTCAGCACACCACTGAGATATCTCTGTTGAGATCCCTCTCAGCTCACCACTGAGATATCTCTAATTACGATGGCAGACACCGATGCAAAACACTTGAGATCCCTCTCAGCATTCCACTGAGATGTCTCTGATCGCAATGGCAGACAATGCTGCACCTTCGACCTCTTGAAGTGAGCAGCACTTCTAGGTGCAAGCAGCCCCAAATTCTCCAATCAGAAGGGGGCAAGAATCTGCCAAACCGGAGGAGAGACAGTCCAGCAGGAGGCATTATCAGGAGCACCTACCAATGATTCAGTGGGTCACTAGGCCCTCTTCAATGGCTGCCATTTCAGCTCCTGCACAAGGACTACGACTCACAGCCTTGATTGCCTATGCCTCCTCTGCTTACAACTTGTTACCATTATGTGGACCGTTACCATTAGGTTGGTCTTACCACCACTAAGTGGATCACATGCGTGTTGCCTTTACCATTAATTTGGCCTTACCATCACTAAGTGGGTTACACGTGTACACTAAGGCCTTGCCACCCCTAAGTAGATTACTCGTGTGCTGGTCGTTAACATTGATTTGATCTTGCCACCACTGTGAGGTTTGCCAGGGCACTGACCGGGCCATTATTGGTTTTTACTACCATCAAGAGTAGGGGACTTCCGGATCCGGTGGCAGCGCCAGCGGACGTGCAAAGAACTTGCTCTCTTTGCCGTCCGGTTTCCCCCCGCCAGTAGACCCTGGACAGGGTTGAACGTCGCCCTGGAGGGGCGACCACCATAGAGGAGGGCACTCGTTGATCGCGGAGGGAGCGGCAGCTCCCTCTGCGGTCCGGGAAATCACCTTTGGGCCGACGGGGAAAAGATCGGCCAGTAACATGGCCGATCACTTAGCTGCTCCAGCCGAAAGTCACAGCAACATCTAAGCATAAAGAACCACCGTGGAAGATCCGGGTGAGAACGTTCCTTCCCTCTTGTTATTTTCTTTACTTCCCTATGAAAAGCTTCTAGAAACTATTCCCTCCCTTGAAAAAGCAGCGTCTGAATACTTGGGAAAAAAGTAACTAATCTTTATTGTGTATTTGAACTGCTGGAATTCGGGGGATCCTGGAAAAAAAAAAAGGAGAAGAAGAAAAAAGCCTTACTGTGACTCTTTCTCTCTGTTTGCTTGTTTTCAGTTTAAGTGGAAATTTTTAGGGAGGGGGTGGAGTGTTTTTTCTTTCCTCCCCCCCCCTTCTGAACATTTTTATTCACTTTAAAAAGAAAAAAAAACTACTTTGGCTACTGGGTGGAGTTATGTGGATTGGAGGGTTACAATGTATCCCGGAAATTGGCGTGAAGCCCAGAAAGCCTTATCGTAACATTGTAACCATGGTAGTTGAATTGTTGAACTTGGCGCTACACCCAGACATTGCTGTACTTTTACTATAGAAAAAAAAAAGAGAGAGAAGAAGAATGGAAGCCTATCCACAGCTTAATTATGGACTCATACTAGCAAAAATCTTGGAAATGAGAGAAGAAGTAAGAGATCATTTCAGGACACTTAGGAATGAGGATGGTTCAGAGTTAAAAACTGAATTTCAAACTCCAACTGATCATGATACACAATTGGATTTACAACTTAATGAGATGGAGGATTTATATCTACAATCTACTGAAGAGGAAGATGTTACACCTTATATACAAAGGACGGAGATTTCTGAGGACCAAAGGCAGAATTCAATTGAAACATCTATAGATTTAAAAACAACAGAAATGGACTCTCTAATACGAGACATTAAAAATGCTGACAATACATACAAACAACGAATAATCACCATATTGACTAAGACTGATTACATAGTGCAAACAATATTGGGAAAAAGAGAAGAAGACTATGATCAGACGCAACTGTGGGAAAATGTGTATAATCAAATATTAAGATGGGAGGAGCTAAAGGCCCTATTGTGGAAACCTGCTTGGCGTAAAAAGAAAGCTAGAATTAGGTTTAAAAATGAGTGTTAAAACTTTATTTGATGGGTAAAATGGTTTTTAGAGACTGCAAGTGAGCTAATATTTTTGAGATTTTTAAGGTTTAAGATTTTAGTCTGATTAATATTGACCTGAATTATGGATTTGATTATGGTTTGGAATGGCAACTATGGAAAACTGGAAAAGTTAAAATTAAAGGAGTTGTATTGAGATTGGTGAAATATTAATGATATTTTTACTTGCAATGATTGAAGATTGGATTGACTTATAAAAATGTTTGATAGAATATAGGAAATAGAATATAGTGGAGAAATTTTAAAATATACATATATATAATAGCTATATGTTTAGCTTAGAAATAATTAGAAATAACTTAAGCTAATGTAAAATGGTTTAAAAATGTAAAGTTATATTCGTCTATAAAATATGTATGTGAAATAGAATAGAATAAGAGATAGAATTTAATTGAGAAATATAAAGTGAATAATTGGAGTAATATGGTCTGTATTATATGGATACCCGAATGGTATACTATAGGTTTATGTAATGCCAATTGGAATATGTTAATAGTTAATTAAGCTTGAAATGGGTGCAAATACTATTGATAGTTTTTTTTTTGTTTTTTTGTTTTTTTGATTGATAAAATAGAGAGGGAAATTTTAAAGAAGTAACCTAAATTGTTTATGTATGATTATATGTTCTATTTTGTTTTATGGAGTGCCCTATCTCCACGATGAGTCCTAAGCACTTGGCTGTAAAATTAAAAAAATTCAATAAAACTTGTTATATAAAAAAGAGTAGTGTAGAGCGCTGACCGTACCATTACGTTGGCCTTGCAGCCACTATTCAACTTAAGTGTGCTGGCTATTTCCATTAGGTTGGTTCACAACCACTATCAGGATTGTGAGCGTGCCGGCTATTGCAGCCATCACCACTATCCAGTTCTTGGTCTCTTTGGTCGTCTTGGATCCAAATTTAGTCTCTCTGCTCCCTCATTCGGAGCAATTCAGCCTCAAGGGTGACTAGGCCTGCAAGCAGACAGAACACCATCAGATTCGGTCTGTCTCTGGAATTTTTCAAGGAACCTGTTTGGCTCACCCTGACCTCAGACGCCAGTTTGTTTGGCTGGAGAGTGCACCTAAGGTCACAGTTGGCTCAGGGCCGGTGGTCCCGGTCAGACCTGAAGCACAACATAAACTGGTTGGAGCTCAGAGCCATACATCTGACCCTACGCCACTTCCGCAACAAGCTGGCGAGACAACACATTCTAGTCCTCACGGACAACATGGCGGCGAAAGCCCATGTGAACCGGCAAGGGGGTACCCGTTCCAGGTCCCTTATGGCCGAGGCCCAGTTGTTCGGATCCTGGGTAGAGATCAACCTCTCCTCCCTCAGGGTCGAACACATCTCAGGAGAGGCAAATCAGCAGGCGGATTTCTTGAGCAGGTCGACAGTGGATTACTCCGAGTGGCGCCTGCATCCCGATCTCTTCAGGGAGATATCAGAGAGGTTCGGTCATCTGATACTGGATTTGTTCGCTTCGCCGGCGAATTCCCAGCTTCTGAGGTTTTTCTCCCGGTTCCCATCTCCAGGGGCGGAGAGGGCGGATGCCCTCCGCAGTCCATGGCCTGGGAGTCTGCTATATGCATTTCCTCCTCTCCCTCTGATCCCGGCAGTCATCCGGAAGATGCTGCAGGAACAGGCAGTGGTGATATTTGTTGCTCCACACTGGCCAAGACAGCCATGGTTTGCTGACCTCGTGACCCTTTCCATCTCTCCCCCATGGAGGATCCCTCCAGGTCGCATTGCACTCAGCCAGGGAGCTCTGCAACATACAGAGCCCCAGTGGCTCCAATTAACCGCCTGGCACTTGAACGGTGGCTCCTGACGCAGAAGTCCTATTCGTCGGATGTAATTGCTTTGATTCAGACCTCCTGACGCCCTACAACAAACAAGTTTTATGACTCCACATGGAGAAGTCTCTGTCACTGGTGTGCAAAGAACCAGTTAGATCTCTCGGCTATTACCATCCCGAGAATTTTAGGCTATTTATTGGAGGGGCTCAACAAGGGCTTGGCGCCCAATACTATCTGCAGACAAGTGGTGGCTCTATCCATGGTGCTTACATGTGGCAATTCAGAACCATTGGCTCAGCATCCCATGGTGCGCTCTTTTGTCAAGGGAGCGACCAACACCAAACCGCCCGTGGTTCATCAGTATCCCTCTTGGGATTTGCCATGGGTCTTGCAGGCCCTTACCTCACCACCATTTGAACCCATCAGAACCTGTACACTGCGGTTCTTGACAAATAAGGTAGCCTTCCTGATAGCTGTCACGTCGGCTAGGCGCATTTCTGAACTGGCACCTCTCTCTCTCTATCAGAGATGACTTATGTGTCTTTCATGCTGACAGGGTGGTCCTTTGATTGGATCCATCCTTTATTCCAAAAGTCAATACTTTATTTCACAGGATGCAGGAGGTAATTCTGCCAGATTTTGTGAGACATTATCAGCTGGATAGGTTTGCCTCCGCGGACGCCTCATTTGGCCGGAGAGTGCTACAGCAAGTAGCACCACAAAGTGGGACACAGGCCCAGACTGCTTCCCTCCCATAGGGACAATGTGGCTTTGGTATGTCCCATTCGTGGATTCTCCATCTATCATGCTGGAGAAGGGGCGTTGTCTTACCTGAATGCCTTTTCTCAGCATGATGATGGAGAATCCACACCCACCCCTTAAAGGTCCGTCAGGTCCTGTGTCAGGGGTCTGGGAGCCAACACATCGGACTGTCGTCAATAGCTTCGCCTTCGTTGTGACTGGGAGGTCCGGCCCAGGAGAGGCGTGGCAAGTTTGACAGACTTACTCTAATTGGGCAGGAAGACAGAGTTAACCCATTTGTGGATTCTCCATCATCATGCTGAGAAAAGGCGTTCAGGTAAGACAACGCCCCTTCTAAAAATTTTTTTAAAAGTTGAATCAATCACACAGTGGTCTATTAAGTTACTTTCATGAGCCTGGTAGATAATCTAGTATCTGATTTACAAAGAAATATGAGTGTATCCTCCTTTTATATATTTATAGAATTAGTAAAACTTGTAAAGAAGAGTCTTTCAAAGGCTGACTTCAGATTGACGTATTCTTCATTGTGGTCTCTTAAGATTCACACAGATAGGTCACATTCCTTCACAGTGCCATTTTGGAATTGTTTAACTCTAAAAAAAACCACCCTATTTTTTTATCACCTTGAATCACATTTACTCATTGAAAGTAGGTTTTTAAGTGCCCGTTATGTTGGATTTATTGAGCTGGAGAATTATGTGTCTTGTGAAGAAATCTTGCCTTCCTTATTTTTTCAAAAAACAATCCTTTACAAAATACTTTATTTTTTGTAAATTCATTTTAAAGTTCTTTCATTTTACTGAAGACATAATATTGTCTGCCAACTCCTCAACATCATTGGAAAAATTTCATTCTTCATTTCATTTCATCTTGTTTTCATTTCATTATTTTTTGGATGTTTATTATGTTCTTCCTTTTTAACTGCTATAATTTTATAAAACCAAATTTATTCCTGGCCTTCTAAGTTCCATCTAAAGGGCATGGTTTTTTTCATCTCAGTATTTCTCCAGATGAATAATGACAACCCATCAAGCTTTGCTACAGACTAGCTAAATACCTATGCCCTTTTATGGTTTGTACTGACTCCACAAGAGCAGTAGTAGTATTGTAGAAGAAATTTCTCCTTGATGTGTTTGTTAATAACAGAGACCGCAATACCTATCAATTGGTAAAAGCAAAAATTGCACTTATTTTGAAATTGGAAACTACAGTAACAAACCTAAAAAGGCAGGGATGCAACCCTGTATACACATTTTTGTAGATCAAAGCATGCATATATCCATGAGGCCAGAGGTAGTGAGGTAATGACAATAAATAATGCTTTATTGAGAAAAGAAAGGTTGTGTGTTTTAGAATAAAGATCGTTTAGTGAGTCATTTCGTTGTCTCCTCTTGTTTGTCATAGCTTTTCTTGCCACCAAGTATGCTTTATCCTTGTTATTAAAATCCTTTTGCCTTATTGCTTCTCTAAGAAACCAGGAAAGGTGACTGGGGATGGGTGGTCTGGTTAATCTAATTAATTGAGAATCTCCATAGACAGTCTAATTAACAATTTCTTTTTTGCTTCAACCATATTTTTTTTTATTGGAATTATATCTGGTGACCATATAAGCTCAATTATTTATTAAGTGTTGTAGATTGAATATCATTCTAAGACAGATGCAATTTTTGAAAGAGCTCATCCATTTTCAGTTGCCATATATGATAACCAATTTCTTTTTCTGGTAAACTGGCTATTTACACAGTTTGTGACTCACGAAAATCCACAATGAAAGGAAAAAATGGTATTCAACTATAAGTACAATTCTTTGAGCGGTCATCTGTGAATAAACACAACCCAGTCTGCTAACTTGATTAATCTTAGATGATTTGGTTGGTTATACTGGAAGTGTATGGCATATAAATATGATAGATAACAAGTACATTGATAATGACTTCACTGTTCCTTTTGTTTCACTCTGTTGGTCTTAGGAACTGAAGACATTCAGTGGAAGCTACATTTAGTACATGTGGGAAGCAGGGCTCCCCTCCAAATGGTTGGGTAAACTGTAGGTTTCAGTGAGACTATGTACAAATGCCTGTGTAATATTTTATCCTTGTGAACCTCCAGGAGTCACAGAGTTGGGCGGCTGTATAAATTTTCTTAAATAAATTAAATATATATATATTTTTACTTTATACATGGATACTTGAACTAACTAATTCTTGGTCTAAGCACCTGGCCTCATTACTGTACTGCCAGGTATAGGTGTAGCAGTGTAGAGAAATGTCAACTTGACAAAGTGTCATAGAGATAGCAGTATTTTGAAATATAATTGTCAGTATTTCATTGTTTTATCTACTTAACACTATTGTTATGGGGATGGGAAATTTTTCCACAGAAAAATAAAATTAATATAAGGGCAAGAGACTTGTTTGAAAGTGCTGTTGTTAGCATCATAGTGATTGGAGTTTGAATTAACGTGCGTCTGTATTTTAATGAGATTTCTTAATAAATTGCTGAAGTAAGGAGTTCGACTTAACCACTTGCTGTTTTATGGTGGTGCCAACCCCCTTCTGCTGCTAAGCCACCGCAGAATCCTCTAAGAGCTTGACAGGGATGGGAAAACCTAAACATGAGCTGGCCCTCTCATGTTATGGTCTTGCTGCTTCTTCACTGAACAATCTGCCCTTTAGCCATTCTCTAGCTGGATCATCCGGTTCTGTTCTATCAGTAAGTATACGATGGCCCAGGCTGAAGACTCCAACTAACGTTTGGATAACTCTCTGTCTCCTGCCTCCAATTTGCTACCTTCCTGCTAAGCGCTCATCTTTTGGAGTGAGAGCCCTAGCAATGGTGTCTGTTCATGCTGAGCAGCTGGGCAAAGAGCATGCCAGGTCACCAAGGGAGGTTTATGCCTCCTGGGCTCTGCAGCCGCTTGGATTAAGGGGCTATCCAGTGATTTACTTTCTGCTCCTGCTTCAATTCCTCTGCCTCTAACATTCAGGGTAGGGAACATGCAAGCAATGCAAAGCAAACTAGGTCATTTGTGTATCTGTGAGATCCTCTGGGGGAGGCTGCTGGCTCTTCTGGCTCCCAGCTCCTGCTTGTAGCTCCTGTGCCTCTCTTACCAAATCATACATCTGCCTTCTCTGTATCTTGAAAAGCGATGTGATTAACACAGGCAGCAGATGGGAAATTTCTGCAAGCTTTGATAACACAGTTACAGTGCCCAATCCTCCTCATCCTTCTAGGTACAATATGAAGTGATTTCCTACTGATTTGAATCTCAAACCAAGGTGTGCACTGGCATCTAGGAATCTGTGCTGCTTCTAACCTTCCTTCCTGGATTTAGTTGCTATTCTCCCTTCAGTCTGTAGAGCTATGGATTTACTGATCAAGGTGGCTATGATTTTCCTGCATGAATACAGGGAACCAATTCATAAACATCCATCTTCCCAATGGCATTAATTTCAGCATGTTCATGTTTCAGGTAAGCAAGGTATTGCTTGCAATACCTATCCATCCTAGCACTTCCTTTTTCTAGATAGAAATACTCCAGGGTTGTTAGGTTTTCAGGCCTGTCTGTACTTTCAAACAGATTTGCATCTTCTTTCAAAAAAAAATCTGCTTTTTTTCTTTGTTTTAAGGAATTGAAACTGTGTTACGATAGGTAGCTCCAAAGGTCTTTGTGAGGGCAAGAGAACTTGGGCAGTGTTAGGGCTACTGGTTATACCACCAGCATTAAGAGCTAATAGTTCTAGGGTTGTTTCCTGGGATTGGTATTTATATGTAAGAAATGGGCCCTTGACTTTTGGAAGCTACTCATTTAGAAATGTTTGTTCTTTGCTTTAGGTTACTTGAACAATCACAGAAAAATGTGTATAGGGTTCTGGAAGTGAGTAATAGCTGAGTGAGTATGAACTTGCAGTTTATTAAATCCCCCCTACTGTTTCAAACTGCATGCTGTATTTGTTGATTAAAAGGGCAGACATTTATACTTTGTTCTATACTCCTATGTTCCCAAAGGGCAATTACCAAGAGTCCTAGAAATCATATGTAGAAATGTTATGTTAGAATTAGGATATTTAAAGAAATCCTGGAATTAATTCCCTCCCAGTTCTTTTATAGTTTCTGGTCAAATAAGCTTGCACGATTTGATTGTGCTTTAAGCTGTACTTTTAGATATGTTAGCGCCAGAGACATGATTAGTTTTGCTTCTTTGTATATTGTACTTTGACAATTTTAATATTTCCCTCTAATGAAACTTATATTGTAATTTTAAAGAAGTCAATTTAAACTTATACTTATAAATGTTGTAAAAGGAAATCAGAAGCCATTCTTTATATTTCTTTTTTTCTTCCTTTTCTTTCTGCACTTGGCTTTGTTCCCTCTTTACTTTTTCTTTCATCTTAATTATTAGTTCTTAGCTTTTATCTGTCTTGTTTCACACACACACACACACACACACACACACTTCAGTCTGTATGTTTAAATAGCCACAAAATTAAGTTCTACTGATAACATAGGGCTCAAATGATAGTAACTGTTCACTGTTCTCTTTTTGAAGATGTTTTTATGCTATTGCCAAAATCAGGGGTAGCACACTTTGAATACCCCATTCTGAATACTTTGAATGAGGAAGAACAGGAGAAAGGTGTTGTCATATTTATTGTGGGCTTCCCAAAGCTTCTCACTTTACTATGTGAGAAATAGTATGGTGACCTGGTGATTTTTAAGATAATCCAACAGAGAGAATTTTATTTTTGAAAGAATGACTGCAGAGACAATTCTGAAAGAATTCAGGCTGTTCTCATACGTAATCTCAGAGACATAGAGCTTGAACTCTGATGGCTAAGAAAATTTTGTTGTTTTATTATTATTACAGCTATCACTACTGCTATTTTATTTTCTAAGATTTCAGCTAATATTTGTTACTGCAAACTAAAGAGGCATATTGACAATTATGAGAAGTTTGAAACCACTGTGCTGATTGACTGGGACAATATTGTCTGTTCCTTTTTTTTTTTTTGAGGGACAAGGGTTTTTCTGGCTACACATTGGGCTAGTTATTTTTGTGATGCTTAGTCAATAGTACTGATTGCTTTGGCATCTGTTTTGATTTACAAAATAAGTTTGGCAGAAACCATAATTGCAATTAGATGCCTCAAATGAGACCAATACTCCTGAATTATTTATTTCTTCCTCCTATTTAGAAAAAAATAAAAATAAATAAATAATGGTTTATTATGGACTCCATCCAGACATAGTCATGCTTAGAACTGATCTATTCAAATAGATAGTATTCCAGTTAATCATTTCAAAATTCCACTGATTTTAGTGGGTATGCTATTCTAGATGTATGAATCCTATTAAAATACTTTAAAAGGTTTTTAAAAAAGAATGAACATATGACATCTTCATATATTACTGCATTTTATTGATTTGTTTCTGAAAAAAACATACGCTAATAATTATTAAATATTTAAATTTAAAAACAACATGTTTGATCATTTATCACAAACAGGCATGTGATCTCATTCTACAGGTGGACAGATAAAGTGTTTCAGAAGTGGCCCTCGTTTTCTGGAGAGTAAAGAGAAAAGAGGGGAAAAGTACTTTCAGTCTTGCAAGGTTTAGGTTAACTATTTGAGATTGTCCAGATAAGAAGCACAACCATGAATACTATCTGTTAACTTACATTAACAGTACCTTGCAAGACCAAAGGAAACTTGAGTCCCAAGCAAAAATACTGAAATGTTTCTTTAAAAAACTTTAGATACTGTGCTGTATACCAATCACACTATACTCGTTTAAGCAACTTTCATATGTCCTGAAATTCTGCTAAAATCTTTCCTGACATTCATAAGAAAAAAAAATCACTTTGTAGTTTTTGGATATACTTTTGCTACCCTTCCTTTTGTATAAAGGAGTAATAATGGTATATTTTTAACCATCAGACATAGATGTAGTACTTACAATAAGGTGGAACAGCTAATTACCTATCTTCTTCATAAGCAAATCATATCAAATATTTTAGTATTTCTCCATGTTATATCATCTATTCTTGCAAGTTTATATTTTTCAACTTTCTCACAGCATTTTTGATGTTCATAATTTATAGCAATTATTTCAATTCTACTACAACTCTATAAATTCTGATAGAAATCTGTAAAACACTCTTTCCAACATTCCCTCACTTCAGTTGCATTCCAAATTTTATCACCACTGTCAAACGCAGGAAAATCAGAAGTCCAAGCAGTTCAAATGAATATAAAGGTTTAATGCAAGCTTACGTTCTCTACAAGAATCTGAACTCAAAGCAAATTGGCGGTAGATAAGAGTCAATGGGCTGTACTTAGACCTCTTGTGAGTGAGAAGGGACTCAAGACTGATGATATGTTTGATTCCTCTGGCTCAGCTTGGTCATCTCATACAACCACTTTTATTTTTAATTCTATTTACTCTTCTGAAGCCTTCCTGCACAACCTTTGTCACAGATTTCCAAACAATGTTTTATTTCCATTAAAACTGTACCTTAACTAGTTCCTAATTCCTTTCGATATATATTTTGCTATGACCTTTTTCTCATTAAACACCTGATTGGCCAGGTGCAAACAACCAGAACTATTCCATGAACAAGTCCAAGTAGATACTTTATTGTTGCTTACCTATATTACAAAAATCTCACCAGACTTCCCTTGGGAAATGGCAGATATAAACCTAAGGATTTGACCTCAGATATTTTGTCCCCTGAATTGACTCCAAGCTGGAATGTCTTTCTACTCCTCCTAGAAGGGCTCCCTTCTCCTTTAGCTGGTGATTCCACCATAAATCTTCTGTCTTCCTCCCTTCATTTTTTTGCAGCAGTTATTCTCTTACATATGATTTTTTTCTCATCCACACCCCTTTCCCTTAATCATTCTATCAAGCAACCTTTTCATACTTCCCATTAACGTAACTCCATGTTCTTCTCTAGCACTTTGTAACATGATTATTTTTATTTTGTTCCAAGCAATTTCATTGTCTTTCTTTACAGCTATTTGCCAATCATTTTGTTAATTAATCCTCTAATAACCTTTAAAATAGGACTCAACCTTTTTCTTCCTGTAGTCATTCTCCTTTCATTCTAACATAATTTAGTTCTTTGGATGTCCATTTTCCCCCAAAATTGATGGTACAATCTCTCTTCATCTTAGTATCCTTCACTAATTCTCTCACTGTTTCTTAATTAATCAAACAATTGTGCTTTTAGATCCATTCCTTGTGAATGAATCAATCATTTCTTGTATGTACATGTGGCAGTACATATATTAATCATGTATTTGAAGCTGACCTTATCAACTGCTTAAAACAGTTACTCATAAGTCATCATTCTCTTTCAGGTTTGGGTCTTTGGTTGTCCCAAACAATTTTCTTCTACTCTTTCACCTCTTTCTGACAAATCCTTTCATCTCTTCGAATGGAATAACTTTTGCTTCTGAGATGCATTCCTTCAGAAATTTGCAGTTTTCCTGTAAAATGATCTCTGAGTTTCTTTTATCACCATTCATTAGTTTTATTGCACACAAATTTCACTATGAATTCCTACACACATGCACAGTAACTTAGATGATACCAAATCATATTTTCTGAGATATAATTAAGTGCTTTTGTTCATAATTAAACCTACATCTTCACTTCCTTGCGTGTATTCATCAACTCTACTGCTTTAAATCAGGTCATTTTCATTCAGATCTATTTCACCATTCCCTGTTCTTTTGTTTCACAGTCACAAAAATATATCTGTTTTTCTTTCTTTCATTTCATTCATTAATTCATATGCTTTATCATTTACTTCTGTTACAGTCCAAGTTGCAATCTTCCATAAATCATCTTCGTCAACCGATGGGCTCATGAATATTGACCTCCGCCACTCATCAAGAAGTAGGTTACCAGTCTTAGTTTTAACCATGTCAGATGCAGCATTCCATTTTAACAGTAAGGACATAACACCCATCAGTTGGGCACATATTGGTTACTGTGCCTCAAGCACAAATGAAATGCAGTTCTACCCCAGGCATATTCACATTACAATACGCAAGCAAGGATCTCTGGTTGAAAGGTTACCTTGAAAGTCAGCCTGCTATTACTTACATTACAGTATAATAAATCAGACAATTACCCTTTGCATTAACTTTCCTAATTTTTCTTACCAAGTACTACTTGTAATATACACGTATTTGGATTTTGTCTTAGTGAAAGACACACACAGGAGGATTTCTCCCTTCTCATCTCTTATGCTACACTACACTTATTTTACCAAAATATGAAGCTAGAGAAAATTCAAGCTGATTATATGAATGCTGTTCTCTTGTTTGCATTCTAACATTTGGGAAAGATGGCCGATTAAGAGCACTTTGAACTATTTCAGATGCTCCTTATTATGAAAGTACAATTTATTAATGCCTCCCCAAAGAGAATCAAGTATTTCACAAGTATCAAGAATCTCACAAAATAGTTTCTATTGTATTTCCCTGTTTTGCACACTGCTTGGTTTATTTCTGCCCTTTTTTTAGGTAATCTGTGTCTGTAGAAATTTCTTCAATTGTCATTTACTTTTTAAAGTCCTCTGAAATTATAGAAGGAACATTTGAGTGAGAGAAAGTAAGAAATGGCTATTGTTTTTAGCTTCCTTTCTCTCCATCATCAGGAATGTTTTACATCTCTAACAGAGTCATCATCACTGCAGCTTCTCTAACTGACAAATAACTGGCAACACCATTCTAATGAAAAGGTAAAAAAACTAGTTACCCGAGTTTTCTTGGAAATATATAGTAGTGAAAGTTTCATTGAAGGGCAGCTGTAGCTTTGCACTGTCAGAGACAATATTGTATGTCAAAGAGGGCAGCGGCAATCAGAACATTTTTGTTGATTTTCTTCTCCCCCAGGACGATGTCACCAACATTCAATGGCAAATGATCAATTATGAACTATGGTTTAGTTCTTTCAAGTTAGCAGGTGACAGCACCTATTTGATCTTGTCTGGGTTTAAAAGCTAACCAGTGTTAGTATTTGAATGGGAGGCCACCATGGAATGCCAGATGTAGTAAGTTGAAAAACATTTCATCCCAAAGGGTTTAGACGTAAGAGAAAAATCAATATCTAACCTGTCAGTCTAGAGTGATGCCCTTAAAGAGCAATCAGCAGTGAGAAGATTTCCCTCAGAGCGTGCATGGTGGTGGCAAAATCAATTTTGTCTCATGGGAAAACAGAGTATCTCTCCCAGCTGGTTCACAACTAGAAAAGCAGCACTCCATTTCCACAGAAGTTGGAAATTGGGAATGCAATAATCAGTCTAGGAATTAGTAAAAGCTTGATGCAAATTACAACCTTAATTTGTTTAATGGGAAATGATCTGAGCTGTACCTTGTTTTATGTATTCTGTATATGCATTTCCTGTCTAGAGGAGCAGCCACTGAGACAAATCCTACAGACTCAATTGTTATTTTCTCCTATTTCCCTTTCTCTTTCTGGCTTTATCTTCCATTTAGTTCCTTAACTTTGCTACTCATTAGAAAGTGTTACATTTCTTATTGAATTGCTCTGATAGAAAATTTAACTTGTATCATTTGCCTGGCTGCTTGGCTAAACAATAATGAAGGAAAGAAAGCAGAAGAGATAGTTTGCTACCTTACTTCTGCCCTCTCCACATAAGTTAGTGCAGAAAAGGACTTTATTTGGAATGAAGTGGGTAATGGCAATATTTACTGATTCGATTCTTGCCCAGAAATTGTAGGAGGGTGCAGGACAGTTGAGGGTGGGAGATCTGGATATCCCTACATGGGAGCCAGGAGCACCAGTTAACTATATCTCTGTGCATGTGGGTGGAAGTACCTCCTATCACACCAGACCTGCAAGTACAAACTTTCACACCAGGGCTGTCCCCTCCTTTTCTGGTGATACTACCCTTTGATAATGAAAAAAATGCTTACGCCATTCTAAACACCACAGAATCCATATAGCATAATGATTATGGTCATCTTAAGGTCTTACATGCCGAAATTCAAGCTCAGAACTCATAGGATAATATTAGGCAGCCACTCTCAGCCCAGACTACCTCTTGGGTTTGTTGTGTGAATAAAATTAAGAGAGGCCCCAGTGTAAGCTATGTTCAAAACTCAGAGGCTTTCAGAAAGCTGATCCAAATCTTGTTTGGTGGAAAAACAAATAAACAAACAAAACAACAACAACTATGTATTGTTCTGCTACCAAAATGCACTTTTTATATATCAAAAATGCACTTACTAGTAACTGTCTTAAATGAACAGACTGCTGTTTCTTATTTTCTTGAATTCACATAGGAGAGGAACTGAGGGCAGAAGTACTGATGGTAGTGGAATCTTACTGCCATTTCAGATTACACTAAAATAATAAATGTAGCTTTGGAACACTTGAACGCCTTGTGAAGTATAAAAACCTGCTGATAAGTGTCAGAATAAACAAAAGTGCTGCTTTTTGTTTGCCGAAGAACAACTATGCATTTTATTCAGCTGGTTTTATAATTCATAATCAGATGTGTAACAAAAATCCAGTTTTGGTAATTGAAATATTTTATGATCTTCTTAGATAAGCAGGCGGGGAAGGATAGGGGTGCAATTCCCTTTTTTTATGGCATTACTTTTCTTTAGGCAAAATCTATCGAAACCTAACTCAGCTGTGGAGTTTATGGTTGTCTTGCAGGAATTTGCCACATTGACCAGGGAACTCAATGCATGTCGAGAGCAGCTGTTGGAAAGGGAAGAGGAGATCTCTGAGCTGAAAGCAGAACGCAACAATACGCGGGTGAGTAATAAACGAGTTTTACGCTGGATGCCGTTCTGTTGGTAGCTTAATCCAACAGCAATATTTACATTTGCAGATAACATTCAGCCAGGCTTTAATCATAAGTTGTTGAATGTGTCAGAATGGCCTGATTTGTGCATCGTTCTAGGCCAAAAGGAAAGAAATCATATGGTTTCCTTTAATGAACCTAGAATTAAATACCGAGGTTAATTGAGGTGCAGCATGGTCTGCCTTTCTCTGAGGTTCCCCTGACTCTTATCTAATCGACAGCCATACAGAAAATGTGCAGTTTTCTCTATCCCCAAGTTTTAAGAGGATTGAAAGCTTTTTGTAGAATTTGCCATCTTCAGTAATATTTGATATTACTGTTCTCTGGTTCTTTTGATTATGACAAGGTTTAACATAATCTCTGTTAAATCCAGTGTAATTTCTATAGAATGTTGGCCTTCTTTTTTGTATTTCTTAGACTGCAGCTTGGTTTTCATATCTGCAGAGGCACTTTAGGACCGTGTCTAGTTATGGAGAATAAATTCGTACCTTTCTGTCTGTGACAGTCCTTCAAGTATTTGTAAACCACTGCAAAGAACATTAGGGATTTGTTAAAGGCAATCTCTGAGAGAGATAGTTTGGTGTAGTGGTTAAGGGAACAGGCTAGAAACCAGGAGACCATGAGTTCTAGTTCCATTTCAGCTGGGTGACTCTCTCTCAGCCCTAAGAAGAAGATAATGGCAAACCACTTGTGAAGAACCTTGCAAAGAAAACTTGCAAGCAGTCTCTGAGAATCGGACACAATTGAACAGAAAAAAAAGGCAGTCTCTAAAGAAAAGCCAAGTTCTAGAAAGGAAAATTGCTAGCTTGCCTGGCGTTTTTATTTCCATACCTTAAAGTAATATAATATAGAGATCCTTAAAATATAAGATACTGCAACTCTTAAAACGATAATTTATATGACTACTTCATGAATATACGTAAAGATTCTTTTGAAAGTAAACTTGGGCATGAGATGCACAACTTCCACATTACTTTCTTTGCTTAGGTTTACTGTTTTCAGCATTACTGGAAGATTGTTAGCTTTCTCAGCTACACATCAATGCATTTTCCATTTGAAATGCTAGAAATTTAAAATGAGAAATAGAAGTATTCAACTTCATTAATTCTATACTTAGAGATGCTTCAAAGATTGGATGTACTACTACATGCCACACTAGCAGGAAACCATCTGCCAGACACAGTGCTGTTATGATTGGCAAATGGTTTTGACAGATGGCTAGACTCAGGGGTTTAGCCATCTCTCAAAACTCAGTCAGGGCTTTTGTCTCAGTTTTGGCTGCACAAGACAAAAGTAAGCTTGCCAAAACAAAGTATGAGTGAATTTTAACAATACTCCCACTTCGCCTGCACAAACTTGATCAATGTAAAAAAAAACCTGTTCCTTGTAGCTTGTAATCATCTTAGGGTATTACAACCCCCATTTAGGGGACCCGAATGTAATAAATCATCTTATAATACATTTTTTTTAAAAAAGAGGATAATTTCTGAATTAATCCAAGGATAGTTTAAAAAAGCTTACCCATCTCTCCCTGTGCTACATTACCTGTGAACAATCTCTCAGCGTATGCATGTTTATTAATTTATTTTTATACACAAAATCTTATCTAGTAGGTTTTAAGACTTCAGCCTTAGTCTGATGTCTATATTTCTGGTGCAGAAAATGCCCTTGCAGTTAAACCTGGCAATTATTCAAATCAAGGATTGAAGGCTTCATCTTGCTTACAGCGACTTACACAAGGAATAACTGGAGCTGCTGTTTGATTTTCAGCTTTTGTTGGAGCACTTGGAGTGCCTGGTCTCGAGGCATGAACGCTCTCTGAGGATGACTGTAGTGAAGCGGCAAGCTCAGTCTCCGTCAGGGGTTTCCAGTGAGGTTGAAGTTCTGAAAGCCCTGAAGTCTTTATTTGAACATCATAAAGCATTGGATGAGAAGGTGAGACTTACGTGGTGGTTAGTTTTGTGGGAGAAAGTTTAGCTTTAATAAAGCCATCTGTTTTTAACTCATAATCTTTTTAAGTAACAAAGTTGTTGTGATCTCTAGTATTGCTTTGGCTCAGCACTTCCTTAGAGCTCTCTTATGCATCTTTTGATCCTTCCACTAAATGATTTCCATATTAAAAGCTTTTGCCCTTTGAAGAAAATTCTCAAATATTATTGCTTCACATTCCAGGAAGCGACTGTCAAAACTGAATTTGTACAAGTCTCCTCTAAAGGGATATTCCAGCAGTCCACTTCCACTCTAATTCAACTCTATATTTCAATTTCCAGAATGCTGGCTGGATAATTCTGCGAGTTGGTCCACACATGTTAAAGTTGCTGAAGTTGAAAAATACTAATTGAGACAACTTTCTGAAATCTGTTTATGCTTACAGACAGTGCTCTTTCCAGATGCAGACAGGTCACTATATGAAAGATCATAGTCTCCCACAAGAGAATCCTTTGTTATTTGAATGTGATCCAGGCTCCTATTGCTGACACTTCTGCACCCTTCTGGCAAATAATTTGAGAGGAGAGTGATCTCATTAAACTGTTTGTATTATGAAATGGAGTTTCAGATGCTAGGTGTTATTAAATCTGGCACCTTAGTCCAATAAATTGCAAGAAACCTCTCTATTTCCTCTTTAAATAACAGTTCAGTTTCTTTACATTTTCAGGTAAGAGAACGCCTAAGAGCAGCACTGGAACGAGTAGCGACACTAGAAGAACAGCTATCCAGTGCCCACCAGCAAGTAAATATGCATTTCATTTTCTATCCCAGATTTCGTAGGAATGTTTCTCAAGTAATCTGTCAGTTCTGTTTATCACAAGCACATGGCATAGAGCAACAAAGCCTAATGTAAAAATGCGAGTGATCTGTCATTATAATAATGATTTTGGGCCAGTCACTGTCTCTCAGTCCAACCCATCTCACAGGCTTATTGTTGTGGGGAAAATAGGATGAGGAAGGTGTGTTTGATTAGTTGAGGTGCAAATTAAATAGATGATATCTAGATAGTGTCATATCCAAGGAAGGGAAGAAAAAAAACCATGACAGAATAGATGGCAGCAATGTAAGGAGTGCATGCTTTTATTTTATCATGTGGTTTAAACTGTACAAAATAACTTATTGGATGTGGATTGTTCTATCCAATAATTTGTCATAAGTGAAAAGTAGGTACGCCTCCTTTGAAAGCTTTTAAAATATTGGTTTAACTGTCAGAAATGTTTCAAGTCCCTTGTTCTATAAATGCGTTTTGCATTTTTTTCATGTTTATGAGAACTGTAAATTCTACTGAATATGTATTTTCCAGGTAAATGCTCTTCAACAAGGATCTTCCCAAAGGGAAGCACCTGTAGGGGAAGATGAAAAAAGGACTGAGGGCAAAGAATCTGGGCAGAAAATGCTTTGGAAGGTAAGAGGCAACTTTCTGGGAACTGGATAATGGCCAAAATACTATTGAAATACTGTATGTCTGCAATGGTGAGTTAGACAATTATGTTCCATGGGACTCCTTAGCCTGTAGGCAAATTTTGTGTTTTCTTTGCTGTGTTTCTAAAATTTTGAAATAGGCTGATTGAACAGTTTCCCAATTGTTCTAAGATTTCATCTGATTTAGACACTTTATTTTCAAAAGGTATATTGTGTAGAGCTATACACTTGTGTAGAGCCAGTTTGGTGTAGTGGGTAAGGAATCACTCTAGGAACCAGGAAACTGGGAGTTCTAGTTTTATCTTAGGCACAAAGCCATCTGGGTGACCTTGGGCTAGTCACTTACTTGCAGCCTTAGGAAGTGGGCAATGGCAAACCTAAACAACCTTGCCAAGAAAACTGCAGGAACCTGTCCAGGCAGCCTCTGAGAATCAGACACAATTGAATGGAAGAAAAAACCCACCTTATTATGTTGTTTACAAATAGAATTATTGATACCTTGGCACTTGTTGAGTAGATGTTAGAAACGTGCAATGTTCAGTATTCTAATTTATCTATTCTCTATTGATATGAAAAAATGGATTTTTTTCTATATTACTTGACAGAGACTCCCTAATGGCTCTATACACCCAGATGATGAAGCAAGTCAGATTGTGGAATTGCAGGAGCTTCTAGAGAAACAAAACTTTGAACTAGCGCAAGCTAAAGAACGGTTAGCTGGTCTGGCTGCCAGTGTTGCTGAGCTTGAAGAAGATCTAAACACAGCCAGGAGGGACCTCATCAAATCTGAAGAAATGAGCAGCAAGTACCAGAGGGACCTACGAGAGGTCAGAGTGCTAAATTCCAGTTGTGAAAATGATGGCATACAAAAAAACCCTCTTCTAAATTAATTTAAAATAATTCACTTTTTCTAGCTAGACTGAAGCCAAATAGCAGCCTGAGTTTATTGAAGTAACTGAAGAAATGGGTTTAGTTATGAAGTGATAAATTATAAAATTATTCTAAACCCTCCCAGAAAGCTAATCTAGTTTAGAATATTCTGTTAAAATTCTTGAAAAAGCTTGGCAGGTTCCTTATATATTTAGTGCAAGTTCTTGAAAATCCAGGTTACATTTTTTCCGACCAGCCTCTCTTCCTTGTTAATCTCCCTTTGCTTCTTGAAGCCCCCCCGTGGTAATATCTTTGACAGCTAGTGAAAGGCACTAATCAATACTGTACAGATATTCTACAGCTGCAAATGATGTGTAGAATATAATTTGCTGCCACATATCGGAGGATTTAACTTGTTGCCCATTTCCAACTATAACAGTGGAAAAATGGATACAGGGTGAATCTGATTTACAATGGAACTAGATCGTGTTAGACTCGATTGTAGAAGTAAACCTGCACTTTTAATATTTTCTTTCCCAGGCTTTGGCACAAAAAGAAGACATGGAGGAGAGGATAACTACCCTAGAGAAACGCTATCTGGCAGCCCAGAGAGAAGCCACTTCCATTCATGACCTTAATGACAAGTTGGAAAATGAGCTTGCCAATAAAGAGTCTCTCCATCGCCAGGTAATGGGGTTTAATATCATGGCAAATGGAATGCCAGTGTCAATCTGATAGAGAGCTTCGTGGATGATGTGCTCTATTTTTGAATGCCCATTTTGCCTCTTTAGCAGAATTTTCTTCCTAGATATTCTTCTTTTTGAGATGATTCTTTCCCAGGAGCACTACTACTTTGCCTTCATGACTTCAGTACTGTACGTGCTGTTCAAGTGAACAATATTCTTGCACATAAACCTGTAATAAAGCTACAGAATTTTAAAATAATATTTACATGTAAACACAGTTAAAAGTTTCTTTGAGTAAAAAATGTTTAAAGCCTTGTCTTTGCCAATGATTCCTTGGCTATTAAATTAGGTACCATGCAACCTTTTCCCAAATGGGACATCACAATTGAAAAGCCCTATTTTCTGATTGTGGAACATTTAGAAAATGGCCTATTATGTTGATTCATGTGGGAGAACCTGATCTTTATGTACAGGTTCCAAGCAATAACTAATATTAAACTTGGTTTTGTACAGGGCCCAAATCCATTTACCTTAGTGGTTTAATATTCAGAGTATTAAAATTACAAGACTGTAATTTTAAAATTTTTGCATGAATTTGCTGCTGTGCTTAACATTTTATTTATTTAGGAAGATATCTGCTAAACTCCCATTATGAAGAAACTTTGTAATATATAAAATTAGTAGGGGTGTGCAAAATGTTTTGATTTTGAAACATTCTGGGTCAAAACATTCCATTTTTGCATTTCAGAAATGTTTTAAGCTGAGAACACTTCTGTTTCAAATACAAAACACCCTGTTTCAGGTTGAACCATGTAAAATGCTCAAAACAGTCTATTTCATATTTTAAATAATTGTCTTACATAGTTAAAATAGAGACTTTTTGGAGTCAAGAGTGTTTGAATTCAGAACATTTTACACAGGATTAAAACATGTTCTAATGAACATAATGTAAATATTCCACAATCCTGTAGCAGTAAATGTTGATATACAGCTTTTTAAAAGTCAGAATCAAAAGCATGTATAATGAAAACCGGCATTCAAGCTTTTTCTTTGATTCTGGTTGGAATATATGCATTAGAGCAGTGGTTCTTAACCTTTTTGAACAAATCGCCCCCTTGAGCCAATGAGGAAGTTGTCATTGCCCCCCTCCCCCAACATAACCTCTCAATCACAACATAGGAAATAATTCTTCAATTTATGCAAACACTTTTTTTGTTTTCTTTAAAATTGTCATCAGGACATATCGATGCAAATAATTTATTTCCAGTCTTTTTCCCATATCTCAACTGTGTGAAAAAGTTTGGTGCCACCCGTCACTTTATTCCCAAACTTCGTGATACATGTATTTCATTATTATCTTATTTATTCAAGACACTTAAATGTAATGACCACTGAAAACAAAATTCAATTGCAAGAAAGTGAAATGCCCAAAAAGAAAAACTAAGAATTTCAAGACGAAAACTCTGAAACTAAATTAAGATTTGAGGAAAGTATATATAGTCACGCACACTGTAAAAAGGATTAAAAAGACACAAAGAAAATATAATGTCACAGGGGACAGCCACTCAGCATGCGATGTTTCGAAAGAAGCGCTCCCCCCTCCATCACTGCCCATTCTGGCCAATGGCGCGCCACTGTATGGGTAGAGGCTGCTACGCAACGCGCATGAAAATAAGCGATGCGTATTCACATATGTACGGCGTTCTGTACTGAAGCTAGCTGGAGGAACATTTGAAAACACAATTCAATCCACTAATAGTGAGCGATCTGATGTTTTTGTATGACAGATATACAGCGATTCAGTGTACGAAAAAGTCTCAAAAGTGTCCCCAAAACTTCTCGCTCCATCGCCCCCATATCGCCCCCTTTTCGTTCCTTCGCCCCTGCATCGCCCCTTTTCGTTCCATCGCCCCCCTGAAAAATGAAATCGTCCCCTGGGGGGCGATATCGCCCAGGTTAAGAACCACTGCATTAGAGTACAGAGCTCTGGCGTTGTTTGGAACTATCCTTAGCATTTCTGGCTCCTGGTATACGAGTACATTGCTGCCATTCTGCATCATTCCACAGTGTGAAGAGAAGGCCAGGCATCTTCAGGAGCTTCTGGAGCTGGCGGAGCAGAAACTGCAGCAGACAATGAGGAAAGCTGAGACTCTGCCTGAGGTGGAAGCTGAGCTAGCACAAAGAATAGCAGCTCTTACCAAGGCAAGTAGACAGGACTGTAATGAGCTTTCAATAAAACCTAGGATACTAGATGGTCCAGACCATATGACTTTCTTGGGATGGAAAGCAAGTTGGAAAAGGTCATGAACTACTCATTTGTCTTCTAAAAATTTACTTTTGTTTAAAAAAAAATGAAAAGCTCAGCATTATCAATTGGACTAGCATAAGTTCTCTTAGGGACATAATTATCCTAAGAAGTAGCTACTAGCGATGTACGGTTAAGCTCCAATATGATTCAAATAGTTGATGCTGTCCAAATCAGAAAAGCTGAGGCTCTGAATAGCTGAAACACTGGATTGGGTTATTTTGAGTTAATTTTTTGGAACTGATTGAGAAATCCAGTTTATATTCAGATTGTGTATAGCTGCCTCCTACGCTGGTATTTAGGTAAGATTGGTTGTGCTGAACTTTTCAGTGGATTATATTAGGCTTTACTGTTTAATGCACACAGAACTGGAGGGCAGTAACTGCTGTCCAAGGATGCTTTAAAGCACATTTTATCCCATTAAAGTGTCAGACATTTTGTGTGCTTATTTTAGTTTGGGATTAAGATCCATTTACCAAGTCCGTGGTATTGCTATAAAGTCTGTTATTTGCGCATAGATTCATATAAGGAATCTGATGGGAGCATTTTGTACACTTCTTGAATAAAACATATAAGGCTTGATATAAACCAGAACTACCCAGGAAATATGTGCTGTGAGGTTCAAAAAGCTTTCTCAACCATAAAGTAATGAATTCAACAAGGAACTCATGTCTGTGCCCTGGGCTTGAGAAGGTCTATTTCTAAAATCTCTCAGAGAATAGTTTGCTGCCTTTCCAAATACTTTACAAAAACAAATCCACATTGGTTATATCCCAGATGCTTAGTTATACTTATAAGTGTGATCTTAGATAAGAAGAAGTCTTCTCCATTTTTCCCAACCCACATTTCCACAACTGATTTGTTAATTCCTTAGAGCAGTGTTTAGTAATAGGTAATGTTTGTACCACTGATGAGCTACAGATAGCCCCTGGATAGGATGTGATTAATTTACAGGTAGTCCTTGACTTACAACAGTTCATTTAATGACAGTTCGAAGTTACTGCAAAAAGTGACTTATGACCATTTTTCACACAACCGTTGCAGCATGCCCAAGGTCATGTGATCAAAATTCAGATGCTTGGCAACAGTCCTTTTGCGACCTTCTGACAAGAAAAGTTAATGGGAAAGCCAGATTCATTTAATAACCATGTCACTAACTTAACAACTGCAGTCATTCACTTAACGACTGTGATAAGAAAGGTCGTAAAATGGGACAAAATTCACTAATAATTGTCTTATTTAGCAACAGAAATTTTAGGCTCAGTTGTGATCGTACATTGAGGGCTACCTGTATTTAAATCAATGCATGGGAAAGAATGAGAAAGACTGATAGAAGGGCCAGCAATCAGTCTCCTGTTTTAGCATTATAGCAGGCAGAATGGCCTTTCCAACTTCTAGCTGTTGCCGCCAATGAAATAAGCCAAAAGAAGCTGTTTATTGGACAAAGATTGATCTTTTGACTCATCAGTAAGGTATACAGTATATTCCTTAAATTAGGGTTGTGCAGAAATTATATATCGACTGAAACAGAAACTTCATTCTGATTGTTTGAATATCTCAGAAGAAAATCATGTTTCTTCTAACATTGGAGTAAAATAAAGAGAGCCTCCAGAATATAATCACAATGTCTTACTCCAATAAAAGTAAATATTAGATTTTTTTTTATTGAGATGCCAGTCAGTGATGCCATAGGCTCATATGAAAGTGTTTATTATCTGTTTGTTTTACAGTTATAGTTGTACAAATTATTGTTAAGAACAATTTTTCATGTAGTTAAAACTTACAATAATCAATGAATATAATAACAGAAGACATATAAATTACAAATATTCTTTAAAAAGCCAGGTTTTTTTTTTTTTTAACTTTGGTGGGATTCAGGTACTTTGATACATTGGTTGAGGAGGTTGAGAACCACCATTTTAGAGAATGTCTTTTTTTATATAGGCTGAGGAAAGGCATGGCAGTATTGAAGAACGACTGCGGCAACTGGAAACTCAGTTGGAGGAGAAGAACCAAGAATTGTCACGGGTAAGTTGTTTTCTCTAGAGAATGTAGCTTTATTTTATTTCGGATCATAGTATTCTCAAATTGAAAATGGTAATTTGGTGTTACTTGTTATGTTTGCTTGTATGATATTAATGTTTTACTTACAAATATGGCATCACATGGATTGCTTGTTGTGAGAAAGGATAGCCCACATTTTACATCTTCAGCCACATCCAATAGATAGAAGCTTTATATAAAGAGATGCAAACTTGAAATAAGGAGGAATTTCCTACTCTGAGAGCTATTAAGCAGTGGAACAGCCTCCCTCCCACCTAGAATTGTGGGTGACTCCATCCATAACTCGAGGTTTTCCAACAAAGGTTGGACAGCCATTTGTCTGGAATGGCCTGTGATTTCTGCCCTAGAAGACTTCCAACCCTATAGTTCTGTGATATGCTAATTAAAATTTCAACAATAGTTAATGGAGGTAAATTTTTTTAATATTACTATATCCTAGAATAAATATTTGCTCAAATTATAGCGCAACTCATCTCTGATTTTCAGTGCATTTAATATTTATAGTTTTCTCAACTGGTGTAAGTTAAAAAAAAATAGAGGGTAGTTCTCTTTTAACATTTTCCAGTCAGTAAAATGACCATGACATTGTTGCAAACATTTTCTTACATTATAATGGGCTAGTTATAGTGAATAGTAATTTCTGTTTTCTTGAATCATTAAGGTTAATTTTAATGCAGTCTCAGAGCAAACTGCTTGGGAATATTTGGCTGATCTTGATATGTCCCCCAGGCCCGTCAACGGGAAAAAATGAATGAGGAACATAACAAGAGGCTCTCTGATACTGTGGACAGGCTGCTGAGTGAGTCCAATGAGAGACTTCAGCTTCATCTTAAAGAAAGAATGGCAGCCCTTGAAGAAAAGGTATAGTGCAGATCTTTTTATTATTTTATTTCAAATAGGAAAATTAATTTTGCTGATAACTAAGATGGTACTAGAATGTTCATAATGTCAAAAATCCATCTTAAAAAAAGAAGCTAAGACATTTGATGGGTCATAGATGTTTTGAATACAGGTAGGCCTCACAACAGTTCATTTAGTGACCCGTTCAGAGTTACAACGGCACTGAAAAATGTGACTTATGACCATTTTTCACAGTTACGACCTTTGCAGCATCCCCATGATCATGTGATCAAAATTCAGATGCTTGGCAACTGGTTCATACTTATGACCGTTGCTGTGTCCCAAGTTCATGTGATCACCTTTTGCAACCTTCTGACAAGCAAAGTCAATGGGGAAGCCAGATTCACTTAACAACCGGGTTACTAACTTATCAACTGCAGTGATTCACTTAACAACTGTGGGAAGAAAGGTCGTAAAATGGGGCAAAGCTATCTTAACAAATGTCTCACTTAACAACAGAAATTTTAGCCTCAATTGTGGTTGCAAGTCGAGGACTACCTGTAGTAAGTGTAACTGCCAGTGATTTATGTAAAAGGAATATTAGAAAATTATTATTCCTGCAGAGCATTAGAGCACAGGGACAGGTTGGTTAGAGGGGTTGACTCTTTGATGCCTTGGTTTTTACAAGACTTTGCCTCCTTTCTGGGATTTTTCTCTTTGTTCTTATCATGAACTATGAAAGTATGATTTAAGTAGCTGCTGCAATAAAAATGGAATAGAATTCTGGCTTTTTAAATTTTTTTGAAATCCCTTTATTTCATTGACCCATATTCACGTCGTGAGTTTCTGAGAAACTTATCATGTATTTCTCTGTGCATATATATGTGTGTGACACACAGTCACACACACACATGCTATCAAAAAGCCAAATTTTGGTTGCTTGAGCTGCAGTTGAACGTTCATGGGCAAGAAAGGTACTTTTGATTTACAGCCAATTGGCTGATTTTTGTGAAGAGGTAATCCTACTAAATAAATATATGTATTTCTGGACTGAAAATCCAATTGTTGCTCACTTGAGAAAAAATTATCTTCAAATGCTGTCAGTTTTGATGGTAATTGGGTCTACTTTCTACGATCGCATTTTAGGCCCCTTATGTTTCTAACTACTCATCTTTTGGTTTTTAAGAACACACTGTTGCAAGAATTGGAAAATACTCAAAAACAGATTGAAGAGCAGCATCATGACAAGGTAAATGCTATTACTAAACCTTGTGTAAGGAATACCAGGCATATTTATCAGAGTTACTTTTAATATCTTCAAGTATCACAGTCAGAAGATATCGAATAGTCATACTGGCATGGCTGATAGTTTACATAGTAATAACCAACAGTGAATATAACTGTTGCATAATGAAGCACCTGGTGCTTCTTTTTCTGATTAGAAAAGCATAATTCTAACTTTCATGCAAATGAACCACAAGTAAATTAAGTACAAAGTCATAATCTAGAAAATATATTGTTGAGACTTACATTCAACAAAAAGTTAGATAAACAGGTCACATAGATTAGGTTTCTTCTATATTTAGTTATAGATTCTTCTCTGAAAGACTATTTTCTAGCAGACTCTCAGCTTTTTTGGATAGCACTTCAGAAGTGTCCCTTCTATCTTGCCTCTTTGCATTAGTATTTTTCTCTTTCCTGCTTTGTTTCATTGTTATCTGCTTGTATGCATTTTAACTTCACAAATGCAGTTAATTTGAAGGTTAGTTATAGTTGACTGTAGCAATTGTAGAGAAACAATTTCTGCTTTTATTCTGAACAGAGGAGGCTGTCTGATGAAATTGACAGGTTGAGACTAGAAATTGACCAATTAAAGGCAAGAAGTGGACCTTTACTTGACAGTGTACACACCAGGTGAGGACAGTCATTTCTTTTTTATTAATACTTTCAGAAATTAATACCTTGAATACTTCTGTAAGGAACAACTTTATGTATGATTTTCTCTAGAATAAAAATTAAGTTTGCTGAAACCTATCAGTAGGAAGTTTCTTGCACCTTTTTGAGTTTTTCACACTGAACCAGAAGAAGCTGGGAAATGGTTGCGTTCATTCAAACTTGGGGGAAAAAAACTTGTTATCCAATACAGACTGTTCCCCTTTATTACGTCCAATGTTATTGTGATAGATGCTGTATTATTTTTCTGTCTCAGAAGTAAAAAGGCTACCTGGATTCAAGTGAGTCACAAATCGTCTTTATGTAAGGCAGTTCAAATTCATATTTCCCACTTACTCAGTGGTTGCTTCACAGCAGCATGCATTTTATGATAGTCTCTTGTACGTCTGGATTTTATTGGTAAGTTCTTAACTCATAGGTTTTTTAAAAAAAATCATAACTAGAATCTTGCCTACTTGGGAGAACAAAGGGAATAATTCATAATTTTACTTCTCTGTTTCAAGGTGGGAAGAAAAACTCATTTCCCCCAAAATAATTATTATGGGCATAGGGAAAGGATTGGTTCAGGGACAGCACATCAAAGGACACAATGCCAGGAAGTTAGTCATCTGCCTCTTAAGCACCACTCAAACTCTTTGGAACACAACAAGGAGATCAACCTCACAGTGATTCATTTATTGGCAGGAAAGTGCTATTTTTTTCAATGACAAAATGTACAATTTGCCACTCAGACTGACTCCTGGTACCTGGAAGAGACTCTCTTGCCTGAAACCCTGAAGGAAAAGCTTTTGTTCTTATGAATTGAAGTCTGATTTGGCTTAAGATAGCATTCCATTCAAGATAGGAGAAGGATATGCTATCCTGATGGTCAGACAAGGAAAATAAATAGTTCTCTCTTTTTCATTCAATAAAATTATTTTGTAAGCCTGATCAGAGCTGACTACTACTGGGAGCATTCTTTTATGTAAGAAGGATATTATAGATGCCACTAATTTGGGAGCCAGTCTTTGAGATTTGAAAACCCTGTGACTTTTACTAAATTATGAAGTAACTTGTATATTAACAACAAATACATTTAGCGTATATCCTTTATGTAGTCAAATAACACTTGACAAGAAGGATGGTGTCAGTAGAGTTTGGGTAACCACAATAGACCCCAAAGTACAAAAAGATCTCTTTTGGGGGACGGATATTAGACCCTTAAAGCAGATTTACAATAATGACTTTACATCTTACTGTATGTTCCAGGATAAGGTGTTTGCCATTCTCCTGCATTTTCAGGTTGCAAAATAAGGCTAATAAAATTCAGATGAAGGTGAAATTGGCTTGTCAGTTATATATTCAGAACCAGGTGTCATCTATATATCCCAACAGAAAGACCACCAGGAAACTGCAGGAATGGTGGCAAGACTAGTTTTTTTAAAAACAAACAAACAAATCCTACAATAAGGAAGGGGGAACTTTCCCCCCACATTTTTTAATAAGAAAATAACATGAATTTGCCCATGTAGTCATTATAAAGTGAACTTTGCTCAGAGAAATTTTATCCTTATCTTAAAATCTGGATAGTTGCTGTAATTTTGGGATCCAGTAGAGGGTGCATTTATATAACATGCCAACAAATTTAGTAAAGCAGACAAACACATAAAATGCAATTGCTTTGTTTACTTTTTATTTTGCAATGTTGGCATAGGAATTATCTCTGTATAGTGTACTGAACTCTTTTCCTCATTCCATTTATACTTTATATGAGAATATTACTTGAATGTAATACAATTTATTGAAATCATTATCTGGATTGTCAACTGTATGTACATTTCATGTTATAGCTGATTGCTTTAGCCCTTGTTGATGCCACCTTACCAAATCAGACTCCAATTTATCTGGTAAGATTTGTAGAGACAATATATTATGAGGCCCTCTGCACGAGAAAAATCGTGCACTCTTCCTTTACTGAAAAAGCAAACAACATTTTTGTAAGCTTGCCATTGCTTCTTAGAAAAATGTATGAAATATATTGTAGCTCTGTATGTTTAGTCACTGTGATCTAAAGAACATTATTTCTGCCTAAGCTTATTGTCTGATTAATCCCCGGTTTAAGTAACATTGACTTTTTTTTTCTTGATTCTAATTGGAGGAAAAGGGAGACAGATATCTCCCAATTAAGCTGTCCTTGTATTGAATAGTTGGTGGGGGAGGGGGAGGATATTACAGTTTTTAAAGAAGGAATTGATCTTCTCTTTTGATCTTCTCAGTTAATAATTATTTTGGTTTTATACATTTTAATTATTATTTTGGTTAATTTTGGTTTCTGTGCATCACATTCCAAATATGGATTCCCCATTTGTGCAAAAACCCTATTATTAAATTATACTTCACCAATAGAAGCACTCCCATAGCTCTTTGCAATAGCTATCCCCAACAGATACCTGCCATTTAATGAACTAGCATTCATTCTCTCGCTCTCTTTTTCTGTTCTGACCTGGCACTGGGCTGGTCATTGCTTCTTCTTTTTTTCATTCACACTAAGGTGTGTGGATCATTGTCCAAACTGGAGCCCATTCCTATGACTCAGAGCTCTCAACTGCAATTTATACCAGACCCCCCAAAAAACTATGCCTAATCAATATGGTCACTTTCTATTACTGAGTTACAGTTGGAATTGTTTTGTATGGTCTCAAGGCGTCTCAATCCTGAAAAGCCTATAGCTAAAGAACTTGTAGCATTAATACCATTAGAGGAATCTATTTCACTGTCTTGCTACCATGGGGAGGGAGGGGGAAATGGGTTGGTTGTACAGATGCAAGTTACATGTGAGACAGATTACAAGGATTGTAATTCCATAAAAATTCCACAAAAGCATTTTTAACTTCTGCATTAGTGTTCTAAAGAGTGACATCCCCCCTCCCAAGACCTTCTCAGAGTAGCCATGTGCTCTGATGAGCAGACAGCTGCCCAATACAGGTAGTCCTCGACTTACAACAGTTTGTTTAGTGACCATTCGAAGTTACAATGGCACTGAAAAAAGTGACTTTGACCTTTTTTCACACTTATGACCGTTGCAGCATTCTCATAGTCATGTGATCAAAATCCAGACACTTGGCAACTGACTCACAGTTATGATGGTTGCAGTGTTCTAACTTCAACTGATGGTTTTGGAGACCTGTCCAAGGTTATTTTAATAAGTATATAAGCTTTATAAAATAGAAATATAAAATAAAAAGCACTCTCAGTTTTGGTGTTCATCCATTTCATGTTGAGCAAGCTGTATTTTCAACACATCCTCACAAGTCCCCAACTGTTCAGCAGTGATATTAAATACTTAGGATTTCATATTCTGCTTGTAGTAATATAACAAAACTTGTATGTGATGCAAAATAAAGTAGAACATTTTTTTTAAATAATATTGTTGTGTTTCATGTGATGATGTTAGTACTTACTATCGAATGTTATCGAAGGTTCCCTGTCAGGTATTGGCAGATCATGAAGTTGGAATTCATGGGTAAGAAGAAGCCAATTGGTAGGACTGAAAAGTCTTATATCCAGTAGAGATCACAGCTGTTGCTTTTCCTTTTGATTTTATTCTCTCCAGAATGAAATGAGGCTCTCAGGCATATCCCATGTGATGAGAGATTGGTTGCTGGCTTGGGTGGGAGCTTAATGTGGCATATGACAAGCTTAACAGATAAACATTTAAAAGAGAATTGAGGACTTCAGTTATATCATGGGAATCATTAATTTTAAACATGCAAACATACATTATTTAAAAATAAATATCATTTTTAGACAGTAAATTTCAAGTATGTTTTTAAATCACTGAAATCCTGTGGAACACTTCATGGATTTTCTAGGCCTGGGTTGAATTTTAAGTATCATCAATGGCTGCTTATTATTTATTATTCAAGATATTTCTGAATTTCTTTTGATATCCAGGTACAAATTCTTTAAATCTTTTATTTTTATTTTATTTTTTTATACCCACTTTTACCTTGGAGAACATGTTACATTTGTGTATATATTTGTGTATTTATTTATTACATTTATATACCATTAAGAAAGAACTCCTGGTGGTTAAAATTATTCATTACACATACACAAGATAAAATAAAGAACCACTTTGTTGTAGTGGTTGAGATGCTAGTCTAGCATACAAATGACTGTGAGTTCTAATCCTCATTAGGCATGAAAGCCAGCTGGGTGACTCTCTCTCTCTCTCTCTCTCTCTCTCTCTCTCTCTCTCTCTCTCTCTCTCTCTCTCTCTCTCTCTCTCTCTCTCTCTCTCTCTCTCTCTCTCTCTCTCTCTCTCTCTCTCTCTCCTCTCCCTCCCTCTCCCTCTCCCTCTCCCTGTCCCTCTCTCTCTCTCTCCCTCTCTCTCTCCCTCTCTCCCCCTCCCTCCCTCAGCTTGTTGCAGAGAAAATAGGAGTTGTCCAAACATAAATGTGGAATATGAATCTAATAATAATAATAAATATAAATTCTTGCAAAATTGTTTTCAGTCTTAATGAGAGTTTCTTATTAACGTCAAACTTGCCCCTCTTTAAATATTAGTTCTACTGTTGACCTCTTTCCAACTCTCCAGCATATTTCCTCTCTGCAATATAGAGTTCATCGTGTTTTGTAAAGGTTGTAAAATCCTGAAATCATGTATAATAAAACCTGATAATCCACCTGGTCTAGGTATTCTTCCTGGTTTATTTTTTTTATAGCTTCAGAAACTTCCCTTATAGTTATAAGTCCATTCATAACCTGTCTCTGTCTCTATCTCATCCAAAATAGCTTGTGTTTCCAGAGTATGGATTCTAAAGCTTAAACCTTCAGGTATTGCAAAATTGGTTGGAATCATAGAAAGAGGAAATCAGAAATTAAATACTTACCTCTATTCTTTATACTTTTTACATCATAAAACCAACTTAACACACTCTGCTTGGTATCTTTTACTAATGCTTTATTGAGCAATAATTGTTTAACCCCAATAGTTATTTATGCATTCATAGGTAATATTTTTTTTAAATATCCTTCTGTTTTAAATAAAATAAAAAGGATTATAATAAGACTAAAAAATAAAGCAAGCTTTGAGCACTGTTGATGTAGTTTCTTACAAGAAGGAAATAAATGTTTTTCTACTGTATTGTTGTTAAATAAAATTTTAAAATTGAAGGGAGGAAGGAAGGAAGGAAGGAAGGAAGGAAGGAAGGAAGGAAGGAAGGAGAAACAATTGTGTCTCTATTCCCTGGAGATGAAAAAGTATTCCTGAAACAGGTCTTGATCTTCAGGACACCAAGTGTTCCTTTACTGATAACTAGCAGTACTCTATCCTAGCTGCTACTTAAATTTATTCTTATATTTATATTTTTTTAAAATACTTTTTTTCTGAGCCACCTGGACTATATTTTTGTTTCAGGATTTGGTAGTCTTGGAGATACTTGTTCAGCACCCATTATCTAAGTATATGTTTGATATATCTAGATTATGATAATGTAAGCTAGGTTTTTATACAAAGGATGCTCATTTGCTTATAAACGTATTCAGGGCTTTGGTTGTTTCTTAGATAATTTTGATATTATTGTTGCCTTAGTCTTTGATAAGGACCATGGGAAACCAAAGGACATGTCTGCTGACATTTTCCTCAGTATTTGCCAAGCATCCCGCCCCATCTTATTTTATTTTAAATAAGTCTTTCGATTAAAAAAAAACAACAATGCGAAGCTGGGATGCTGCAAGGCAAAGCACAAGTCTTAAGTATAAGACTATATTTCCAACAACGCTTCATCTACACATAAAGTCTAGATAAGATTTACCTTCTCAGGACAGAATGTTGTAGGAAACACTGAAAAGTTCCATTTTTCTACTGGACTATGGTAATCTATCTATACAGAAGAGGGTCTGCTAGCTTCCAGAAGTTCTTTATTGTTCCAAAAAATTTACTGTGGAGTTCTTGGTGCTTTCTGAGTTTTGTTGTTTGTTTGCAGATGTTTTTCAGTACCCACCTAGGTAGCATCCTGGAAAACTACTAACCACCTGCCCAGAAAGGCTTGAATAATGCTGCCCTGATTTAAAACAGAACATTCATAGACAATAAAATAACCCAGTTCTTTACAGTATTGCCCTTTGGTATGTGAGTGGGGTTGTGACTGGACACACTCATCATGGCAACCTTTGTGTAAGAATATCTAATACATAGTTACAACTGCTCTAGAAATGTTTATTAGCACAAAATTTTCTCACTAGCCAGGAAAAATAAGGAACCCATCCTGTCTTGTGATTTTCAATGCATAATCTCTGGCAATATGTCTGTATTTTAGAATATTGATAGAAGATAAGAAAAAACCATATTAGATGTATTTAAATCCAGGATTTTTCTATAGAAAGCTAAACTTTAAGCAATACAGCTTCCATTATTTCTTTAAAATAAATATTTTTTTCCATTTTATTTTTAATAGGTCCTTTGTTGGAAGTACTCCTGATCTCAGATACCCATTGAGTACTATGGTCCATCCATCCACAGACCCCTTTGCAACATCTAGTCTTCATCGGGCACCAAAGAGCCGTTTTGTTGCTCTGCAGGAAGAACCCTCCAAGGTAAAACTCCTGATGTTTGCCTTGCTGCAACAAATCTCTAGAGGGCAGCTCCAGTTACGTCTGCATCTTGGAGTACACCATAAAATCTTTGTATTGGCAACAGCTGCAACAGCTGTCTTCTGCTTTTAAAATTGGAGGGGGGGGCACATTGGCCTTTCGCTTGGCAGTGACAGCTGCAAACCTAAACCCCTCTAAAGGAAAGAGACTCCCTGTTGTGCAGAAAGGCTACTTCACTGGATGGTGGCCAGGACAGTACTTATGTGATGGGCTTATACAGAAGGTGGTAAGATATATTTCAAAGGATCTTTGCAATACTGTGAAATCTAGAAAACAAAGAAACAGCTCTTAGCTTTTGTATTTCAATACTTGGTTGGGATCTGGTGTTGCTATTTATTTTCTTATATTTTATTTTATAAGTATTTTCCATCAGCCACATTGGAGATTTGAGCTAGCCATGTATATATTTTTAAATTATTTTTTGGGGATCAGTGAACTGTTCAAATAAGTATTACTTACTTTGGGTAAAATGACATATTGAAACGAATTTCGAAGTTCATTAAATTTCTTCCTATTTTTTAATCATGTAATTAAGTCATTCCTCAATCCAACGTACTCGGTATCATAGCAAATGTATTAACAATTTCCTTAAGTTCTTTTTGTTAAGAAAGTACTTTTGATGGAACTCAAGACACCAATACATACATACATACATACATACATACATACATACATACATACATACATACATAAATTTAATAAGTATATTTCCAAACTGTTTCCCATAAATCTTGAGAGCTGAAAGGATGAATCAGCTGCAGAATAAAGGGTAATAAATTTCTTAAATTCTAATATAAATCATTAAAATTCTGTATAGGGCCTGCAACTCCCATATAAGATTAGACTGCTATAAATTTAATAGAGGATCACTGCCTGCTCTTTGAGATAGGCTAAATCAGGAAACAAATGCCACATGAATTACTATAATAATTACAGTATTACTGAATTAATATAGGGTATAATAACAGAATCTTGAAAGCCTGACAGAGGTTTTCTTCTCTTTTCTTACACTAAGGAGAATCAAGGCAGGGCAATCTCTGGGTTTGTCACTACTCTCTTCCATCTATCCAGGCTAAGGTGATGTTTACACAAAGGTTTTGAATTCCTTCTTCAAGGCCATCTCCATATTCCTCCACAATCACTCTACTATGAACCTGATTGAAATATCTAGAAAAAAAATTACTGTATCCACCCAGGTTTTTGAGTATCAGCTTCAGTCATTCCCAGCCTATAAAGCATATTGTAAGAGATTTATTTATTATTAAATTTGTTTGCTGCACTTTTAGCCACCAGCAACTCTGAGTGGTTTACAACATTAAAAGCAATAAAACCATGAAAAATAGATATTTCTAATAACACAAAGTATTATTAAAAGTGGGGAGAGAGGGAGCAGGATGTGTGGGTGTGTGGGGGGGAATGATGGGATCTTCCATTAGTCCATCAACGATCAGCATGATACTCCCCCATTGGGGCCCCAAGCCAACTGGCAGAGCCAAGTCAGAATCAGAATCAGAATAGAGCTGGAAGGGACCTTGGAGATCTTCTAGTCCAGCCCCCTGCTCAAGCAGGAGACCCTATATCATTTCAGACAAGTGGCTGTCCAGTCTCTTCTTAAAAACCTCCAGTGATGAAGCTCTTGCCTGAAGGTCAGGAGGGTGGGAGCAGGTCTCACCCTGGGGAGCAAGATGTTCCAGAGGAGCCATGGCAGAGAAGGCTCTTCTCCTGGACCTCACCAGCTGGAATTCCTTGACCAATGAGAACCACAGCATCCCTCCTCTGCTAGCACTGGTGGGGTAGGCCAGTCCTATTGGGATGAGATGGTTCCTCGGGTATCTTGGACCAATGCCATGCAAAGCTTTAAAAGTGATCACACAAACCTTGAATTACACCTGGAAGCAAATTGGCAGCCAGCTCGTGGAAGAGTGGTGAAAGATGGACCACTGCAGGAACCCCAAAGACTGCCCATGCTGCCAGTTGTAGCTTCCAAATGCTCTTCAAGGGTAACCCCACGTAGAGCTCTTATTGTCCCGAGGTAGGCTTTAATAGCGGCTCTAAGTTGTGTCTAGTCAGAGTCATCTTTCATTTTCCTGCATTGGTGCTCTAGCATCTCTTAACCCTTTTCAGAACTTTCCACTCCCCCGTGAACTATGGGGAAAGTTGGGCATGATGGATCTGGAGAAGCTGCATAGGCGCAATCTTGTCCAGGACCTCAGCTGCCCTTTGATTCCAGGATGTTACCAAGGCTTCAGCAGAACTGTGCAGCAGAGTCTCTGGGATATCACAATTCCCTCTAAAACTCAGTCGGGTCCATGAGTCGCTGGGAGCGAACGTCTCAAATGGATCTGGCCTCCCTGTGGAGGGGGCGGCATAAAAAAATCTCAAGGGCACCAGGGTGTGATATGACCATGACAGGAGGGAAAATATTAGATTTGATCTTCTTGTCGGAGCAAGGGGCAACACAATCTCACCGGATAGTGTTGCCATTGCTACAAAAGAAGATCAAATCTGGTCTGTAATCACTGTCCCAAGTCAGACCTGAGATGATCTGGGATAAGCCCATGGCTTCCATAATAGTCATAAATTCCTAAGCCGCTTTTGAGGCCGAACCCAGGGATGGCAAATTGAAGTCCCCCCGAACCATAAGTCTTGGGAACTCCGCTGTCAGCCCTGAGATGGCCTCTAGCATCTCAGGTTGTGAGATAAGCAATCTGGAACATCTGGAGTGGATGAAATTGCCCACCCAGAATCCAAACTTATTATTTTAAGAACCGAGATTCTTGGTTTAATCAGCTGAAAGTCAGTTATATCCTTGCGAACTTGCTAGTTCAATATTTTCTTGTCTATATTGCTGAGGGCTATTGTTTTGCTGTTTGTATTTCTGTAGCATAATGAATGCTATTTTATGCTATTTTAAGTGTTTTATGCTGTTTTGCATAAAACATTTAAATCACTAAAATTAATACAATTTTCCTAATGTTGCACAATATAGCTAGCTTATTATGAGTAAAATGCAGCTATTTTGCTAACCCAGAATCTGTGCCCCAACCTGAACTCAACTATCCGAAGTATTGAAGAACTATCGATTTTTTCCCTCTTTTGTTTCTTTCCTGGCTTTGTACCTGTGTATATGACCATTCTTTAACAGAATAATAGAGTTGGAAGGGACCTTGGAGGTCTTCTAGTCCAATCCCTATGTCATTTCAGACAAATCATTATCAGGTCCTTCAGTGTTGGAGCACCCACAACTTCTGGAGGCAAAAATTCTTAACAAGCAGTCAAGCCAAGTTCATAAGGCTAGGGAGAGATGCATTAGGGAATGAGTAATGTGTAAATTACATCTCTGGCAGAGGCTCTCTCCTTTGCTTGGCATCAATAGGAAGGCCTGCACTGTATGTTATACATTCCTTTCAAATGCAGGAGATTCTCAAAGAATTAAATCTATCTTCTTCTTCTTCTTTTTATAACAAGTTTTATTAATTTTTCAATTTTACATCCAGATACTTAGGAAGCAGCGTGGTGATTGGGTAATCAATAGTCCAATAACAAAGCCTTTCATATATATCTCAGGTTACATCATTGAAAGTTCCCTCTCTATTTCCCTTAATTATTATATCACAATCAAGTTAAAACATTTCTGATTATAGCTCAATCAATCAATACATTTGTCAATATAATTTTAGATATACATATCCAAGTCCTGTTTTTAAGTTTTATCTAATTTCAATTAACATATTCCAATTTAGCCTTTAATATCCATAATATTTAGACTTCGAGTAACCCAAAATTTCCTAATTTCATTACAAAGAATATCTTTTACAGTCACAAACCAACTTCCATATTACAATTCAAAACTATAATCTAATAGCTAATTTTCATTTCCCTTATAAATCTAGGTCCTAAATATTAAATCAATCGATATTTTTAAAGATCTCCTTAGCTCATTAAGTAAGATCTTAAGCTCTTCCATTATCAGTCAACCAAAAAAAAAAAAGGGGAAGAGAAGGAAATTCCCATTTTTAAATCTAACTCTAGCTTTCTTTTTGTGCCAGACAGGCTTCCATACCAGTGCCTTTAAATCCTCAGATGTGTCTCCCTTCATTCCTACACGTATTATTTGAATCAAGGGAGAACATCCAGTTATCAACTTTTCAAAGGAACTGGCCCCTTTATGATCATTAGCTTGTTGCCCTAATAGTTCAAATCTCCATGTTTGATTTAAGATATTTGTCGTCGGTTCAGTCTGGTCTTCTTCTTCTTCCAGTTTCATCTGGCTAAAATAAGAGATCATGTCCGGTGTTGTAGTTGTTGTTGTTTGTTTATCTTAAGTTCTCAATATGTTGTGTTTGTTGATCTTTAGCGTCCTCCATCTTAGTGTTGCTTTCATCAGTTTCTGTTGCTTTTTGAGTTGCAGGTTCTTTTATTGAAATCAAGGTCTGAGTGTCAAAGTTCTCAGTAAGTTGTGCTTGTTGTTGTGTAGAATCCTCTTTAATATTAATTTGTTCCTCTTCAGTTATTTTTTGGATTGTAAGTTCATCAGTTGGAATCTGGGCTTCAATTTGTAATTTTAAGGTGACATCTTTATCTTTCACTCTAGAGTTCATTAGCTCAGTGGCTTCAAGGATTTTTTCGAGTATGAGCTTATAGTTAAGTTGTGGGTAGAATTCCTCCATTTCTATGGTGATTAAAGATAGTCCTTTAGTGGAGGTTATGTTTAATAAAAATCAGCAAATGTCTAAATCTATCTTCTTAAGGCCCTGTTCTCAGCAGAAGTTTCTGGTTTGCTTACCTGAAACATTGGAATCATTTAAATGACATACATAACAATCTGTCATCTCAAACAGATATTTCAGCAAAATGGTGAAATTGACATTGCAATTATGTGGGAATCATGCCTTACGTGGGTACCTTGTAATTATTTGTGTCCAGGATTGGGAGCATGGTCAAACAAGTGGCATCCTGAGTACTTCAGCTCACACTTTTGATAGTGATCCAGAGATTTCTGATGTTGATGAGGATGACCAAGAAACAGTCTTCAGCTCTATGGACATGCTGTCTCCCAGTGGTCACTCTGATGCGCAGACTCTTGCCATGATGCTGCAGGAACAACTGGATGCCATCAATGAGGAGATTAGGTATGTATATCAGGTGTATATATATCCTGTATATTTTAGTTGATTTTGCATGTGTTCAAGGATCAGATACAAAAGTGTGTGATTTGTCTTCAAGAAATAAATTAGGAAGACATTGTCTGGATTGATACTTCCAAATGTTTATGTCTAGATGATGAGAAATTCTGTGAGCAGTAATGAAATGCTTGAGAGAAAATATCTGAGCAATTTGATGGGACTGCCTCCCAGAAATAGCACATTTATTTATCTCTAATATCATCTTTCAAAAGATCTCAGTCTGGGAACATAATGCAAAATCTATACTTTCTATAATATATGAAGAAGTATTAAGAGTGTAATTTTAGTTTCTTTCATCACTCAAAATATGTTGCTCAAGGAACAGACCAAGAGGGGATAAAATCATTTGAGGTGTGTGTCATTGCTGTACTTTGTTAATTTGTCCTGTCTATGTTCATATCTGTCTATGTACATGCGTATTCCTGCTAGGGCACAGACATTATCCCTGCAACACATTGTTTCTAAATCAGCACACCCATTCTCAATGCATATATCTTTTTTCCCCCTTAAGCTATGAAAAGGAAGAAAGGAAGGAAGGCAGAGAGGAAGTCTCCCTTTCACCTATTCCCAAGTAATTCATCACCAGAGAGATTTCTTTGGGGAAAAAATGGTTAGCGTCAGTAAAGTGAAAAGGCTGTCATCAGGGGTGTGAGAGAGTACAGTAGAGAAGGTTGAGGGATTGTCGCTTAGAAGAACCCGAAAGTCCAATCCACCACATCCTAAGTGGTGTGTGTGTTTGGCAGCAGGCCTCATTATACCGGCATATTGGCAATAGCTCAGCCAGGAACTAAGATCTGCCCAGCTCCTACTGGATGCTTTCAGCTGCAGGTATATATGCCGTCCTGTATGCTTGCTGAGCATAACCCTTCATGGCCAGTTGGTTTGTGTAGCTGGGTTGACATGACAACTGGTTTCCACAGGCAGCTGCCTGCATCATGCCTGGCTGGTGCTTTCTGAAATGCAAATCAGCTCTTACATGAATTCCTGTATTCACCACTCTTGTGAAATAGTGCTAGACCTGTTCAAAAACATATATTGAGTACTTTGATGAAAATATCTGTAAATGTTTTTGTGTGTGTGTGTGTGTTTGAGTGCATTAGGAGCAGTGTTATACAATGATCTTCATAGCTAGCTGTAAGAAAAGAACATTTGTTGTGAGTGCAACAGAACAGGTTTCAGCTGAGACTATTTCTGTGTTGCATTCTGCTTTTCTTCACCGTGCCATTGACTTGTCAGCTGGTATCTTGGGGTTCTTTGACATGAATATGCATATATGCATACACATACACACATCATTCTCCCAGAACAGTGCTAGACAGATATTTAGATCTAGCGGAGCATCTTTCTGCTGGCCACCTATTATTTAGGCAACTTGAAGGATGGTACAGAATGTTTACTTTGTTTTAAATATGACCATTAAGCTGTTTTGGGTGAAAGAAGAGGGCCTGGTCTTTTTTGATAGGTTCCTATGACCCAAAAGCTAATTATGCTGGCAAACGTTTGTGCCACCCCACAAACTGGAAGAAAGCATATTAAATATGAGTAGGTAGCAGGGAGAAATCTTAAATGCATTCTGGTTGGCTCCCATTCTAATAGCATTTTGGAGGGCCTTGAAAACCTGGTCTTGGACAAAATGATAAACCTAGACAACAACAGAACTCACAAGGTACCCCAGCCACATGAGTTCTGTTGTTTGCTGGACTTACCATCTTGTGTTTGCTTTGCTTTTATTTGTGTTTTTTTTTGCTGGTGGTGTTTTTGAATTGAATTGCATTTTATTTTCTTTCTTATGTTATGAGGTGATAGAATTTGATGATACCAAAATCAAATAAATTAAAATGGTTGTCTGGATGAGTTCTTAGTTCAGTTGCCTCAGACCCATGGGTTGTTCCAAGGGGACAGTTAGAGCATGATGGAGGGTAGTCCAAAATTACTGATTGTTTCATGAATGAATGCTGGTTTTAATTGTTAACAGTCACGAATCCTTTAAAGTATAGAGATACAAACATAAAAACAATAAATGAATAAATAAGGTGAACCAACATGGTACCAAATAGGTGTATCTTATCCCAAATGAATCTACTACCAAGCCAGTTAATGAGCAATTTTATTTTTGTCACCATCTTAATCTCATAGTTGAAAGTCCATCACAAACATTTTTTTTTTTAAACTAATGACAAATTGATTTACCAAGGCTTTGCCTAAGGTCTCCAATAACATACAGGAAACAAATAATACGACAGTCTTAATTTTGTAATGGAAATTACATTACATTACATTAATGTTGTAATGAAAGTTATACTGATAATTTTGCAGGAAATAAAATATAGCCATAGATTAAAATACAAGGAGATTCAATGTATGGAGTCATTTGACCACATCACAATTTTGAGCTATTAAAAAAAAGATAAATTTTCTAGCATTTTGGATTCCGAGAACACTGAAAATATGAACTATAGATAAGGAGTGCATCAGAACAGTTTTAGGTTGTATGGATAAATGTTTTAAAATATTATTTAAAAATGATCTCTTTTATTTGCTTGAATAAACCCAAGTAAGCCTACCTAACTACATAGATGGTTCCCGTTTCTTTTGGTATAGTACATAAGCATGGTATACGGAATTACTCTGTGAACTAGAGTTGTGTTTAACACAGAAATCTTGAATTCTTCTATCTGTCCCTCTTTATGAAAAATAGTAAAATCCCAGCTGAGATTAAATTATGATTTGGTCTAGAATGATCCAGGAGGAGAAAGAATCAACTGAGCTGCGGGCTGAACAGTTAGAAAGCCGTGTCACCAGTGGTAGCATGGAAGCCCTAAATCTGACACAGTTACGCAAGAGAGCGTCCATCCCCACATCTTTAACTGCCCTGTCTCTGGCAAGCTCATCTCCTCCTGTCAGTGGACGTTCCACTCCAAAACTCACCTCTCGCAGCTCAGCTCAGGACCTTGATCGAATATGCAGTATGACCCTGGTAAGAGTTGAAAAATAAAAAATAAAAAGTGTGTTCTGCTGGGAAGTGGGATTTTTGGTGGCAAGCTATGCTCTCTACAATGCTGCCCTTATATCCTTTAACCCGTCTGCTGTATTGTCCAGCTACTAAGGCCTTTGGCATTTCTAATTGTTTCTATTTAATATCTAAAGCTATTTAGTCTAATATTGCAGTGCCACATTTTTTTTTCTTGACAAGTCCTCCACCATAGCTATTGCTCATAGTTTCTTTAGCCCTCTCTAGTCCCAGTTGTATTGAACAGTGTGCCATCTGCTCCCTAGGGTAATTTTGAGCTAACTTCCACTGTTTTATGTCAATCTTTTGACAGCCAAGTGATTTGAGGAAACACCGGAGGAAACTACTTGTGAGTCTGTCCATTTCTTTGCTCTTCTTTGTAGTTTTATATTCTTGCTCCTTTTCTGTAACTGTATTTTGTCATCTTAAACATTGGCTAAGTTACAACAAAGCAATTGTTGTATTCCGAACAATAAAGTTATACTGAGAATATTTTAAAAAATAAAGCAATGTTTATTCTGGCTATTATTTGAAAATGTGTCATTCCCAGATGCAGATAAAATGTTACCATATAGCCAGTGGTGGGATTCAAATATGTGAAGAACCGGTTCTCTGTGTGGATGCTGCTTCTGGAAGTCCATTCTGGGCCTGGGCAACAAAAAATTAGCTACTGGTTCTGCCGAAGTGGTGCGAACTGGCTGAATCCCACCACTGCATATAGCTCTAGTCATATAAGTGGTTTTTTTTATCCTACAGATAGATATAAATGGTCTACCATAAATATAGAGCTATAAGTATTGCAGATCTTTTCCAATTAAGTTTTGTTGCTGGGAGATCATGTGTTCACTACAAGCCATTCAGATCATAACAGATTAGTGCTGGCGGGTTGTAAGTAGTAATTGATATATTATGGATTCATATAATTAGTACTTATATGAACTTATATATAGCATTCATGTCCCTGTGCGTATTTGTAAATCGTTAGAATGTTTACAATATCACACTTATTCCAAGAGTGCTTCTCCTATCAGTGTGAATAGATGTATGTATTTGGTTTGTTCATGTATGCTTCTAGTAAAGTCATCTTGAGTATTTGCTAGCATAGAAAGGCAGGGTGTATATTAAACAAGTTAGTAGGTAAACTTTGAAATCCAAAAGTCCCAAATTCAAGATAAACCTAGCTATTAATACAGTAGGAAGTGTGCTAAAATGTAAATTAGACAGGAAGCTTTAAAGTGAGTATAATTAGATATTAAAATAATTAAAGGATAAGACTCTGGAGGCAAAGAACAGGTGGACAAGAAAAAGCACACAGTGCTATTTTTCCATAAGTATGTCACATCCCATAAACTACAAGAGATTAGAGAATATTGCAAGTCTTATGTTGTAAACACAGAACATCTTTCGTGAGAGGTGGAAAAGTTGCAAATTAATAGCTTTCTCTTCATTGTATTTCTGCTTATTTAAATTGGGACTTGGGGTTTGATATTTAAATCCAGATTTCCCTTTAGGACAGTGCTGTTCCTGTCATATTCCTGCTATTTTTTGCATGCTTTCACCTGCCTCCCCATTTTATACATCTTTGCATTTAACTAGAATGGCTGATGATTCTATGCTCAGAATAAATTGGTTTGTGGCCAATTCCTATTTTAGAAGTAGCTTTTTCTCTGCTAGGGGCCTATAATTTATTTCTCTTATGAAAAGGTCTTTGCTCTTTGTTCCTGGATGCTTAAATAACTTTACTTGCAGTGTCAAATTCTGTTTACTTTAAGAAGAATGGTTTGTGTTCTAGAATATGCTGAATTAGTTTCTTTGCTGATTTGCCAGTGATAGTTCAGAAATTTATATGAGTGAGAATTGTGAACATATTTTTATGAGACAGTAACAGTGGCTTTGTTCAAGACCAAGTTCTGACAAAAGAGTGTAGGGTGTTGATCTATTTTTTGTTACTTTTCTATTATTTTCACTTACCTAAGCAGTGCTCCTTAAACTGTAATTCTGATTATTTTGAATAGGCAGTTTCTGCAGGGTACTTCTTCCAGTTCTCCCTGGTCCTTGGCTTAGGTAGTAAATTGCCAGCTGCCATCTGACAAAAATGTATTAGCGATTGTTATTTCAAGAATAATCCTTATGCCCATAGAGTACTCCTTTGTATATGATTTTTACAAATTTTAAATAGAAATATATGACTTGCAGTTTAAATGATGGCAAGTCAGAGGCTCCTGTCCTTATTGCTACATGTTATTGTCTCCATATTGTTAATGTGTCATAATCTATCTCTGCCTTCCTGCTGCTGTTGGCTCTATTGCGTCCTATTATGACTATATCACTCCAAATAACACTCATAATTATAACTTGACCATTCAGTCCTTTCATTGGGCATACAGTGAGCAGTAATCCCCATGATATACTTGATGCATGTGATTCTGTTCTGTCTTCTCCTTTAGTTAATTAACAAGTGTGCTAGATAAGCGTGCTAGAGATTGGAGGAAAGTTTTTAAACAGGAAGATCCTGTCTAAGTCTGATTTTACCTTATCTGTTCAGTCACCAGCTGGTCGAGATGAGAGTCGAGAAGATAAAACGACCATCAAATGTGAGACTTCTCCTCCTTCTTCACCCAGGAGCCTCAGGCTGGAGAAACTTGGACATCCTGCTTTTGGTCAAGATGAAGGCAAGAGGTACATAAGTCTGGGAAAGGAACAGATGCATTCTGTCATTTTATAGGCTGTCAGTTATACTCAGTTATATGAGGTGAAAAGGCAGATATTATAAAAAAGTGTTTTCAAACTTTTGCTCTATTGAATTGGGATGGACAGTATACTCCATCTATAAAAACGTATTGAAGAATGTGCCTAATATTATTTTTTCCTTCTATGTGGAGCAATAGTAGAAGAATATGAGGCGTGGAGGATTCTTCTCAAGCAGCGTTGTTGGAAAACATTTAACTGTTTAATCATCTTGGTTGTACACTTCCATGTCTCACAAACATATATTGCAGTTGATATAACAACACTCTTGAAGAGTTTTATCTTTGTGGTAATACTTATGGTTGCCATAGACCAAATTGGGTGCATGCATTGAAACATGGTTGCTGCCATTCCAATTTGAAAGTTAATATCCTTATCTATCTCTGTCGATAGATATAATGCTGCCAAGATAAGTAAATTGTTGGACTTGTTCTATAGCCTGGTCACGGACTATTATAAGTATATTATCCTGAGCACTTCTGATTTGCATGAACATGGTCTTCTCATAATTTATATATTAGCTGATCTAGTTGGCCTCATTAACTAAACTGATGATCATTTCTTGCAAGCACCCCTTTGTTTCACCAAGCAGTGCAATGTCATCCACAAACTCTAAAACTATGGGCTGTTGCCCATAGGATGCCAAAGCTAGGGTTATCCATTGCTCTATTCATAACAAAGTCCATGGAGAGGAGAAACAAGAATGGTGATAGTATACATCCCTGCCTTATTCCAATATTGATGTTAAAGAAGGTTGTGTTGCCAGATTCCATTTGTACAAAGCAGCAGGTTCTTAAAGATGTTGATAAAATGTTGAGGAATACCATAGGACTTTACAATATTCCATAGCGATTCTCTATGAATTGAGTCAAATGCCTTTTTGAAGTCAGTAAAATTAATTACCATTGACTTTTGGAATTCTAAACTCTGTTCAATAATATTTCTTAAGGTCAGGATCTGGTCCTTACAGGAGCCTCCTTTCCTGAATTCTGCTTGTTCTTCACATAGATGTGCTTCCACTTGATGCTGCAATCTCCTGAGCAACACAAGGCATAGAACTTTTCCAAGGACTGATAGCAATATTATGCCCCTCTAGTTTTTACAATCACTGAGGTTGTCTTTCTTTGATACTTTAATGATGATAGAATGATGATGAATGGAAAATCTGTTAATGAAAGTCTTATTACAGTATATAACGTTCAGTGTATGATAGTCTATAACAGAAAATTTTGGGGTTCTTTTCTGAGTTCTAACATTCTAACTAAATAATTCTTCATATCTGAAAGATTTATGCAGCTGTTAATATTCCACAGAACAAATTTTAGATACATGTCTCAGTTGTGTTTTCTCTAGATGTTTTGCACTGCTATCCTTTCCCATAGACAGAGATTAGCTGAATATGGTCTCTGAGAAGAACTAGGGTATTTTGAAAACAGGCGTGGAGAGGAATGAGGCTGATCCCAAGAGGAGGACCTTAACTTCACTATGTATAATGACATCATGAACTTTTCTTTCTCCTCCTTTAGTTCTCTAGAGGATCAAGCAAGTAACCCCAGCAGCAGTAATAGCAGCCAGGATTCACTGCATAAAGGCTCCAAGAGGAAAGGCATCAAATCTTCAATTGGACGCCTGTTTGGAAAGAAAGAAAAAGGACGCTTAATCCAACTGAGCAGAGAAGGCACTACTGGGCAAGGTAATTGATTCTCTTCACCTTTTCTAAATAAAAGAATTCACAAATTTTGTGGAAGCTGACCATTTAGCATAGTGGGCTGTCTTTCTACGTCCTTGGAAGAGCAGAAAATAATATGATGGAAACAATAAAAATAGAACTGACAATGGCAGTTAAATTTCAGTTTCCTTCAATTTTACAAATTCCTGAATTATATTTTCATTTATTTCAATTGTTGAACATTTAAATACCAAAAATATAATAGCTGTAGACATCCATCAAAGATATTAGAAAGAAATAATACACGGCTGCAAGATGTATGTTGATAATATCCCACTTATATCAATAAAGTGTTAGCAATTGGCCTATCAATATGATTGCAATAATTGGATCTTCTAAATAGGAATTTGAACTATGAATTACTGGAAACAGTGAATAAAGCTAATGGCTTGATCACATAGAACTGGATGGATAGGGAGTGGCATAGCTTGAAAGTACAATAGCAGAAGCAGAGGAATTGGCCAAAGGATGGATGAGGAGGAGAGATAATTTTATAGTTGTATATATTTAAGATTTAGTATATTGTTGGGGTACTATAAAAGTATCTCTTTGTTTATTCTATTGGATTCTCATGGATACTGTCAAATATTAAATCTTCAAGCTTAAATCAAGCTAAGTAAAACTTGCTACTCTTGCAGATTGAATTACTGAGTTTAAATTTCTCAATACAAAACTGAATTTGCTGAGTAGACAAAAATAGTTTCTGTTTTTGAAGTTTTTTTTTAAAAAGGTAGTACTATTGTATATCACGAGGAGTATCTAGTCTAATCCTTCATTTATTGTGTTTCATAGTTTTGCTAACGGATTCAGAAATGAACATACAGGACTCTCTTGGTCTTGGCAAGCTAGGAGCACAAGCAGAAAAAGATCGACGGCTCAAAAAAAAGTGAGGACAGTTGTAATTACTGTCTTAATAAGTATTGTAGCAATTATTGCAAATTCATGTCTTGATTTGGGTATAGACTCTTGATGGATTACGGGTCACTGTAGAATATTTGGAAGGTATTTTAGCACAAGCTTTCACATTGATTGAACTGAATTATCATCCTAGAATAAGCTCATTTCTTTCCTGAAATAAATTGTAAGAAAAGCGTAATTAACTGCTTTGTGAGAACTGTTCTGTTTCCTTCTCCTGAAACAAATACTTCATAACATGTTCAAGTTTTTTAAAGAAACAATTTAAATAAACAGAAAGATAGAGGTATTCGTGGAAGGCAGCTTAACAAGAAAGAGGAAGATCTGAACCTTCATGATTCTTATATTTCAAAGGCTTTCTTCTCTACGCTGTAAAACTGGTATAAAAGGATTATCACAGTTTTCAGAATAGACTTGCCTGTCACTATCAAGACATACCTCTTTCGGACTTCCGGTTCCGGTTTGCAGCGCTGGCGGTCGCGCAAAGAGTCTTCTCTCTTTGCCGGCCGGTTTCCCTCTGCCGGTAGACCCTGGACAGGGTCGAAAGTCGTCCTGGAGGGGCGACTACCGCTGAGGAGGACACTTGCCAACTGCGGAGGGTGCGGCATCACCTCCCGCGGTCCGAGACAGCTCCTTTGGGCCGACGGAGAAAAGATCGGCCATTAACATGGCCGATCATCTAGCTGCTCCAGCCGAAAGTCACAAGAACAGCTAAGCGAAAAGAACCACCGTGGAAGATCCGGGTGAGACCTTTCCTTCCCTCTCTGTACCCTAACTACCTCTCTGTGAAAAGCCCCTGGAATTATTTCCCTACTTTAATAGAGCGGCGTTTGGATGCTTGGGAAAACGAGCTCTGAGAAAAATAATTATTCTTTACTGACTATTTCTGTTGTTGGATTTCGGGGATCCTGAAAAAATCTTTCCTGTGAAGATGGACTTTTTTTTTCTGCCTGCCTGTCTTTAGCTTGAGCGGAAGCCTTTAGGGAGGGGGGTGGAGTGTTTTTTTTCCCTCTCCCCCCTCCTGTATATAAGCGGCGGTTTAAGCTATTTTTATTTTGAAGATGTATTTCTTAAAAAATGACAAAACTGTTTAAATTCCAACAGAAATTTGGGAAGCTTATTTCTTCAAAGATATTTTTCTACATTTAGAAAAGCCATTCTAACTGTATTGTCTATTTTAAAACTCTTTTTCCTTCATTCTGGGCTGCCTTTTTTTCTTCTTCTAAGCTTGCAACATTGTATCTGATGGCTATGCTGAGAACTTTCTCCTTCTTTTGTCTGATGTTTATTCAGATTAACAACTTGGTCTATGCCCAGACACTTGCTGTATGCCCAGACATTCTTATCTGACTTTGAAACCAGCTGAAAAAAGGTTTTTTTTTCTTTTTCTCTCTTCCATTATTTTAACTTGGCTTCACAGTACAGACTATATATCTTAGATATATGATATTTGGACTTTTTTTTTTTTTTTGGATTACAAACATTCTTATGAAGAATTGATTTTCAAGGCACTTTTTTATATTATATATTATTATTTTTTTGTGAAGATACCATAAATTGGATTACAAATTGGATATTTTTTTCTTTTTTTAATATTGACTTTGGTTTTCTTTTTTCTGCTTTTTTTCTTTCTTGGCCTATTGCTTTTTTTCTTTTGTTTGGATATTATATTCTATAATATCCCTATTATAGGATTTTATTGTTGTATTTACCTTTTAAGCTGAACCTCCACCAAAAAACTAAGATTATCTTATTATTGAAATGGAGTTTTACCCACAGCTTGGCTATGGACTTATACTAGAAAAAATCTTGGAACTTAAAGAACAAAAGATTTTTAGAATGAACATTAAAGATGATGCTCCAGAACTAAAAATTGAACCTCAAACTTTGACTGATCAATTTATAGACCAAGGAACAACAGAGAAAGAACAGATCAACTCCAAAGAGGCCTGCATGCAACTACATATACAACTTAAGGAGAAGGAGGACTCTCATCCACAATCTATTTGTAAACGTATGCTGGGAAGAATTTACGAAATTACTGAGCAAGTAAATGCTAGAATAAATGCTTTTATTACAAAACTTCAAATTGACTTCCAGATTCCAACTGATTACTCCACAACTCAAATAATAATAGAGGAGGAACAAATCAACATAGAGGAAGATATCATACAATCCCATATACAAGTCATTGAGAACTTCGATGACCAAAGACGGATTCCAATTAAAACATTTACAGGATCTGATTTGCAAATACGAGGCATTGAGAACTGTGACAACACGGATAATCAACGAGTAACCACTACATTGAACAAAACTGATTATACAGCGCAGACAATATTGGAAAAAAGAGAAGAGAAATATGAATTATTGAGAAATATGTATAACCAAATATTGAGATTTGATGATTTAGAGGCTCTTTTATGGAAACCTGCTTGGCACAAAAAGAAAGCTAGAATTAGATTTAAAAATGACAGTTAAAATTTTACCTGATGGGTTAAAAAGGCTTTTAGAGATTTTGACTGAGTTAATACTACTGAGATGAAAATTATTGATTTGATTATGATTTAGAATTGTAATATGGAAAAGGTGGTAAACAAGAAGTTAATAGAAGAAGAAATAGAATATAGATATGAAATGAAATAAGAAAGTATTTTCTGGAATAATATGGTTTTTTTTAGATATAATTATTTTGATGGGATTTAAACTTTATGTAATGAGTTAAAAGGGGTTTTTAGAGATATGGATTGATTTATAAAATATATATTTGAAATAGAGTAGAATAAGAAATAGAATATAGTTGGGAAGTATAAAAATATAATGGTTGGAATAATATGTATATCCTAGAAATGATCATTATTTTATGAAATAAGAGAAATTGGGACACCCGAAATGTAAACTATGTGTTTATTTAAGGCTAAATTGGAACATGGTAATTGTAAGTTAGTTAAGCTTAAAAACAGGATTTGGCCTGATATAGGTGAAATATTATTGATATTTTTTTGATTGACTAAATTCTATTTAGAAATGTATTAATTCGACTATGTTATACCAATTGAGGGAAATAGAGAGGCAACTTTTAAAGAATTAACCTGAATTATATATGTATGATTATGCTTTTTTTTTCTTTTTTGGACGATTGATTATCCTATCTCCACGATGATTCCTAAGCACTTTGATGTAAAAGCTAAAAAACCCCAATAAAACTTGTTTTTTTTTTAAAAAAAAGACATATCTCTTTCAGAAACTTCCTAAGAGCCTATTCAGTTAAAACAAAACTTCCCCCAGATTTTTTTTTTTTTAATTAAACCAGGTTTTGTTTTAACTGAATAGGCTCTTAGGAAGTTTCTGAAAGAGGTATGTCTTGATCACCTGCCCAAATAGTGATAGGCAAGTCTATTCTGAAAAACCTTTCCCAGATTTTTTTTATATTTATTTACTGTTTTATCATAGAGAATAAAATACAAAACAATAAAACAAACAAGCAAAATGAAACAAAACAGAAGCATACATTCAACCTTAACAACAACAAAAAAGAAATAAATAGTGTACAAAAAAGAAGAAGAAAAAGTGGTTAATTAAATTTAACATTTAACATGTAGGATCCACCCTGACTGGGTGCTGAAACAAAAGAAAAAGCAGTAAATTCTCCTCCCCTTTTACAAGTATATACTGTATATAAGTTTTAGTTGGAAGGTATAGAGCTATAGAGTTACATATAATTGTGGAAGGATGGTCTTTAGCACCCTTTGTATATGGTTTCCATGGTCTAGTCCATTATTCCCCAGATTGTTTATAACAGGGGTCTTCAAACTTGGCCCTTTTATGACTTGTGGATTTCAACTCACAGAATTCCTCAGCCAGGCAGTGCTTGGCTGAGGAATTCTGGGAGTTGAAGTCCACAAGTCATAAAAGGGCCAAGTTTGAAGACCCCTGGTTTATAACCTATGGTCCAGATATTACATCTGGCACCCACTCACTTCCTAGAACATGGTAATTATTTACATACAGAAAGTTGACTCTGGTTGCTGATGCTAAAGGTCACCCTTCCACACTTATATGTAACTCTATAGCTCTGTACCTTCGAACTAAAACTTAGGCAAGAGGCTTGTTAACCCCATTTTGCCAAGGAATAGAAACAATTTTCTTCAATGGTGCCAGCTGCTTGTTCTTGTGTCTTATGCCAGAGCACATATGGTGTTGAACAGCTGAGATGTGTGAAGGAAGCAGGTTGCCAAAATGTGTATCAGTAGTCATACTGGAAAACTGTTGCTAGCTTTCCAGTTTTGCTCAGTGAACTCCAAATATATAATCAGGGTAGAATAATACCAAATGGTATTAACTGCATATTGCATGCTTTCCTGTTGCCACATTCTGTGGGATAGTTTGCTAAATGTGCTATCAACTGTTTAGATCAGGGGTGTCAAACTCGCAACGTCACGTGATGTGTCGCGATGTATCGCGACTTTTTTTCCATTGCCGGCAATGGGGTGGGCGCGGTTTCGGCATGACGATCCGGCCTGCGGTTCGGCAGTTTGACACCCCTGGTTTAGATATAATTTCAGTTTTGGGGTTTTTTTTTGTTTTGTTTTTTTTCCATAACAAGTTTTATTAGTTTTTGTTTGTTTTACAGCCAAGTGCTTGTAACACATCGTGGAGATAGGGCACTCCATAGAACACAACAAAAAATACAGTCATACATATACAATTTAAACTACTACTTTAAAAGTTCCCTTTTATGGTATACAATTCGAGCATTCCTAAAATATAAATTGTTTCTCACCTCTATCTATTATTCCAATTTCAATTTATGCTTCTCAATCAAATTATATCTCTTATTCTATTTCACATACATATTATGTAAATAAACATGAATTTATATATTTTAAAACTATTGCATTAGACATAGTAATATAATAACATTATAATAATGATAATAGGACAATAATTATTTTATCATAAACAAGTAATATAACTATTATATCTTAATATTTCTCAACTATATTCTATTTCATATATTCTATCCAATATTTTCATAGATCAGTCCACGTCCCTAAAAGATTCCTCAATTGTTTCAGTTTAATCCATTTAATACCTCACTAATTACCATTCAATTCTTATAGATAAAAATATCAATAATATTTCACCAGTCTCAATCTCAATCTAACTCCTTTAATTATAAATTTTCCAATTTTTCTTATTGCCATTCCAAATCATAATCAAATCCATAATTTAAATCTAGTGTTGACTCATACCAAAGTAACCTTAAAGATCTCAAAAATATTAGTTCAATCAACGTCCAGAAGCCCTTTTTACCCATCAAATAAAATTTTAACTCTTATTTTTAAATCTAATTCTAGCTTTCTTTTTGTGCCAGGTAGGTTTCCACAACAGGGCCTCTAAATCCTCCCATCTTAGTAACTGGCTAAAGGCCTTTTCCCACCATTGAGTCCAATCATATTCTTTTTCTCTTTTATCCAGTGTTGTCTGTACTGTCATGTTGTCAACGTTTTTTGTGCCTCGTATTTGGAAGTCCAATCCTGTTGCTTTTAAAGTTGTAAATGTTTTAGTTGAGTTCTGCCTTTGATCATCAAAGAAATCCATCATGTAGGATGTGTCCTCTTCCTCTTCAATAAATTCAGTAGATTCAATAGATTGTAAATGTATTCCATCCATCTCATTAAGTTGTAGATCTGATTGTGTATCATAGTCAATCAAAGGTTGAGCTTCAATTTTTAATTCTGAGTCCTCCTTGAAACTAAGCGATCTAATATGTTCTTTAAGTTCCAGTCTCGCTTCCAAGATTTTTTCTAATATAAGTCCATAATTAATCTGTGAGTAGGATTCCATCTTCTTCTTTTTTTTTTTTAAAGAAGTTCAGCTTAAAAAATAGATTGCAGCGTTATAAAATATAAAATGCAGACAGAGATATATTTCCAAAGAAAGATAGAGAAAAAAAAAACCAATAGTCAAGTCCAGCACAGAGATAAAAACTGGCAGTCAGTTGTTATGTTGTAATCCAGTCTGGGCATCACGCCAAAATCAGGAAGTGGGAGTTCAAATAGAGCAAGTTACATTGTATCAGCCAAAGTTTCTGGGCTTCATGCCAAGTCCCAGGATGCATTGTATCCAAAAGAATCTACATAAGTCCGCCCAGAGAGCAAAAAGTTTTTTAGGCAGTACTGTTCAGGAGGGGGGGGAGAAAAAAAGAACATCCCACCCCCTCCCTAAGGATTTTCACCTAAACTGAAGATAAACAAGCCAAAAGAGAAAGTCACAATAACCCGGATGCTCGAGTTCCAACTGCTTATGTAGACAAAATAAAATAGTAAAAAAAACAATAATTGTTTTTCCAAAGCCCGTTTTCCCCAGTAATCAAACGCTGCTTTCTCAAAATAGGGAAATAGTTTTTAAAGCTGTTAGCAGGGAAAAAGGTAAATTAACAAGAGGGAAGGAAAGGTCTCACCCGGATCTTCCATGGTGGTTCTTTTCGCTTAGATGTTGCTGTGACTTTCGGCTGGAGCAGCTGAGTGATCGGCCATGTTACTGGCCGATCTTTTCCCCGTCGGCCCAAAGGTGGTTTTCTCGGACCGCAGAGGGAGCTGCCGCTCCCTCCGCGATCAACGAGTGCCCTCCTCTACGGTGGTCGCCCCTACAGGGCGACTTTCGACCCTATCCAGGGTCTACCGGCGGGGGGAAACCGTACGGCCAAGAGAACGAGTTCTCTGCACGTCCGCGGGCGCTGCGACCGGAACCGGAAGTCCGGGTTTTGTTTTTTTCTGAAGGAGTGCACAGCTAGTAAAAATTGTTGTATTACTGCTTCGCTTTCCAGACATGAACTTTTGGAAGATGCTAGAAGAAAGGGTATTCCTTTTGCTCAGTGGGATGGCCCAACTGTGGTCTCCTGGTTGGAGGTAAGCTTCTTTTAGCTATTCAGTTTAATGAATCCTGTTTGGCCAGATAACCTGAGTTCATAATGCACTGATATATTTGGAAAAAGCTGTTGCATATCTAGATTTAAGGCAAATGAAGACATTTAGGGAAAGTGTCTGCAAATAGAATTTCCATTTTACACATTCATAGTGTGAGGATCTGACGTTTTATCATCATTCTTGACTTTGCAGTATAATCACATGCCCAGATCTTTTTTCTGTGCTGTGTTGCAAAGTCTGATTTTTAATTCCCCGGGATCATTTTTTAAGCAAAGGTGCGTAATAGCAGTAAAAATGAGCAGGCAAGATATGGAAGATTTTGGCTACTCACTGCCTTAAGGATAAACTAACAAACTTTCTCAGGTTTGAAATATATACAAATGTATATAAACTCACAAACTTTGATTTAAACTGTATTAATAAGAGAAATAATTTTCTCTTTGGATACTATCAAATTTAAATAAAAAATTTGAAAATATTATGTAAATATAGAGCATAGTTTTTTTTAGTATTTTTGTTTTGACAACCCTCCCCAAATGATAATTCAGCATAATGTATCTTATACCATGAAATGTGGAGAAGCTAGAAGAAATATACAGCATTGTCTTAAGAATTTATGTCATAAGAATAAGAAGAATTTAACAGTCAGTCAAAATCTCATCTTTCAATGCTTTTGTTCATTGTAAATTCTTAGTATGTGAAACTTGTGCAGTTCAAAATGCAGACTCATCTCTGGCCTTTTATGTTGTAGCTTTGGGTGGGCATGCCTGCCTGGTATGTTGCAGCTTGCAGAGCTAATGTGAAAAGCGGGGCAATTATGTCTGCCTTGTCAGATACAGAGATCCAGAGGGAAATTGGAATTAGTAATGCCCTTCACAGGTTAAAACTGCGCTTGGCAATCCAGGAAATGGTGTCTCTCACAAGTCCTTCTGCTCCACCCACCTCCAGAACAGTAAGTACTTTATCTTGGCTTCTTGGGATGTATAACCTGGGCTTTCTTTCCATATTTAACGTTAAGAACCTGCATTTGAATAGATGTAAAACAAACACATAGCCCTTTAGGCAGACTCGAGACTGTAGGTCCTAGCTAGGAATCTGATGACAATTGAAATCCCCATATTCCTCATAAAAAGTCTATTGTATCATAACCTTTCTGTCCCATTGTAATATATGTTTGTAAAATGAATAAAGGATGTTGTGCCTTTTCCATTTCTCTATACTTGCCAGAAATAATTTCACAATAGTTTTATATAAAATGCTGAATTATTGTTATTATTCCCATTTGTAAGTTGACTTTCTGGCCAACTTAAATATGCATTACTAGCAGCTATGACAGCTATTGCAAGATGGGTTGGGTTTTGGTGAACAAGGCCTATTTTTTCCTGAAATGTAATGATGTACTTGCTTTGCGTTCCCTGCTTGCTGTGTGAGAAATATTAATACTATAGTCAGAAATATATGGAATAATATGTACTGAGATCCTTTCCTGTACCCACCCAACAGGAAGAGCAGGTAATAGGTTGAAAATTGAAGAAGCAGACTATAGCTGTAGGTTTTTTAATGTGGATTTTCTGAAAGGTACTTCCTTCATTTTACAACAGCTTGATACTACAACAGTCTATATTTACCAGGTGGGAAAAAATATCTATGACAAAACCATAATTAGTATTTGACAGGGGTGTCAGCAGGGTGTTATGAAAGAAGTCAAGATGGCAGACATCTCTGGTATTTGGATACAAGACCTTCAGGAAATTCTGTAGGCTACAGGCTATTGATATTGTACAATAATGCTAACTACTTTGATATCGTGTAAAAGAAAATAAGTTATCTTCAGGAGTTGAGTTCGACTCAAGGGAGTTTTTAACTGCTTTTGACATTGTCACAACTATTGATACTATGGCCTAAGCTATGGCCACAGCATTAGTTTTGAGTTGAAAAGTTTTATTGAATATTCCTTGCTTTCTTATTCATATGTATTATATTTTCACCCTAGTCATCTGGAAATGTCTGGGTTACTCATGAAGAAATGGAAACCATGGCTCCTTCAACCAAAATGGTAATTATTATTTTTTTTGGTGTAAGAGAATTCTGCCATCTTGTCCTCATTGTAAGCAACAGGAAAATAATTTTGCTTCTCATTAAAAAAAAACCCTGAAAGCTCAATTTTCACCAGCAGTTGAATTCTTTGGTTTAGATAAGAATAATCTTTGAAATAACATGAGGGACTAATATTAATTGTTGCAAGCCATGTTGGGAATTCTGAAAATAGTTGGAAAGACAGGGCATCAGTGGCCAAAACTCCAAATATGCCCTTTCCTATCTGATACAAATGATCTACTTCATGTTCAGAAAGCCAACCTGAATGCATAGTAACTGATTTGCTCTAGTAAGGGGCTCTTGTGTGATATGTTCTGGCACTAGGCTGGCTGTAATAGCTATTTTAACTTATTGAACTAATATTTGTATGTTAGTGCCAGAGCAAGTCAGTAAACAGATCACTTGTTCTTATTTAAATGGAAATCAGTTTATTATATCCAAAAATGAGTATGTTATATACAGAAATAAAAACTTCTGCGGAACAAGAGAAACATGCTCATCTATCTAATCTTTTTTTTCTATTTAACTATTTGTGTGGATAATATATCCTTAAATATCTAATGCATGCGTTTTGATGACTGTGTGTGGCATTTTGTTTAAATCTGTTTGCAGCTCTAAGAACAAATAGAATGGTTTATAATGACACAAAATGCAGCATATACATTTCTTTATAGATAAGCAAAGAAATACGTTAGTTGTGCCTAGTGGCAACATACATCCAAATCAGCATTTGGGCAAAGCCAATTGTAAGATCACAAGTTTGGCTATTCATTTTGATAGTTCCTTAACAATGAAAACAACTGAGAATTTAGTTTGTTGTTTGTCTGTTTTCAAAACATCAGCACGTTCTTGAGAGATCAAAATGTTGACCACAATGAGATCCTCTAAATTAGAAATAGTGAACAATGGGAGGCTCTTACTTGGAACCGTGTTTATGTGAGAATTTCTTGATCATGTTGATGATAAACAATGTCTCTGCTTTATTGGGGGGTGGGGGAAGAAACAAGGTTTCATGCGGTATCTGACTTTACTTATTTTATTGACATGCTGCATTGTCACACTTAGGATACTGAGGAAGGCAGTTGGGCACAGGTGAGACTCCTGCATTATTTTGTGGATTTCCCCCCCCCCTCTGTACTGGAAATATGAAACCCAGTAATTTCCAGTAAAATGGAGTTACGTACAAATATGAATCATCTGATTATATCAAATTGTCTTTTTGAGCAGTTTGTCTAGATTCATTTAAGATCCTCTTAGAGAATAACGGAAACAAATGCAGAATATTTGAAAATTTTCCTATACTTCCTTTTGGTTACCATTTTAGTACCTTACTATTTTGTGCAAATGGAAAGCTAGTCAGATTTCATTTAATAATAACTAATTCCTTGTCAAGTCTTCAAAACATTTCACCAATTTTTATAGTATATATATTTAGGATATCAACATATAAAACCTGCTACATTTTTATTGGTGTTTTTCATTTAATTTTAGCATTATTTATACCTAACCAGATTCTTTATTCTTCCTGTTTCTCTATATATACCATGAATATATGTGTGTGTTCTTTAACTTTCTTTAAAAAATCAGATATCTCTTGTTTGACAAGCAGAAAGTAAAGAATTCTGTCAGGAATGAATATGGAATAGTTCTCCGTTCTTTTCAGATTTTGCTTTCTTACCACTGAAAATTTTGACAGTTAGGAGGACAGATCTTCCTTTGACAGCTAAGATCTTCTGAGCCAAATATTTTCAGCAATTCAGTTACTTACTTTACCTATTAATTCTGTACTTAGCATGTAACAAATCCTATTTCATTGTGTCAAATAAGATTAACAATCACATAAAAATATCCTTCAGATAAATTGCATATTAAAAAAAGCTATGCAGTGTATTTATTCCTAAAGTTTTGAAAACAGAATATAAATTACCGACCAAATCGCTCTACGGAGGATGCTATTTCTTTTGTTCTCCATCTGAGCTTGAAGCACTTAGAGGAAAGAAATACTCATGTGTGTTTATTGTTTGTCGACTTCAGTTTGGCATTTAACACAATCATTCCCCAACATCTAGTAGACAAACTGGGCCTTTTAGGCTTAAACACTCCTTTGTGCAACTGGATTGTTGATTTTCTTACTAACAGGCCCCAATATGTGCGAGCTGGAACAAATATTTCTAACATCATTTTCTTGAGCACAGGTTCTCCTCAGAGCTGCGTTCTAAGTCCACTGCTGTTCACCCTATTGACCCAGGACTGTTGTACTAGGTTTGGCACCAACCATATTATGAAGTTTGCAGATGATACAACAGTAGTAGGCCTTATTCATGAGGACGATGAGGGTGCTTACCGCAAGGAGGTTGAGGGTTTGGTGAACTGGTGTAAGGAAAACAGCCTAGTTTTAAATAGTGGAAAAACCAAAGAGATCATTGTCGATTTCAGAAAAGGCAGGCACAGCCACACTTCTCTGTGCATTAATGATTCACCTGTGGAGATAGTTACCAGCATCAAATTCCTGGGTGTGCAGTTAACAAGTAGGCTGGCTTGGTCGCTCAACAGCGAGACACTGGTGAAGCGGGTACAGCAGCGCCTGCATTTTCTGCGTCGCATGAGAAAAGCACATCTTCCTTCCCCTATCCTTATCACTTTATACAGAAGGACGATCGATAGCATCCTGTCATACAGCATCACAATCTGGTTTAGAAGCATCACTGCTTCAGACAGGAAGGCAGTGCAGAGAGTGGTGAGGGTGGCTGAAAAAATTATTGACAGTTCCCTCCCTTCCATCCAGGACATAGCACATAAGCGTTGCTTGAGCAGCGTCCGTAAGATTGTCTGGGACACTACACAACCTCTTCACAATCTATTTTCTTTGTTACCTTCCGGGAGGAGGCTTCGTGGTATCTGAAGCAGAACATCCAGTCACAGTTTTGTTCCATACAGTATTAACCTTGTGAATTCTAAAGCTTCCTCCTTAGGTTATGTATTCAAGATGGACAGTGATTAATATTTATATCTTACTTATATGTAAGGGTGTAGGTCTATACATATATTGTATATAGTATGTTTAAATGCGTGTTATGTATGTGTACACTTTGAGAGCAAGCAACTAAATTTCATTTTTAAGGTGTGCCATTGTGCCCACAGTAAAAAACGACAATAAAGGTTATCTATCTATCTATCTATCTATCTATCTATCTATCTATCTATCTATCTATCTATCTATCTATCTATCTATCTAACTATCTATCTATCTATCTATCTATCTATCTATCTATCTATCTATCTATCTATCTATCTATCTATCTATCTATCTATCTATCTATCTATCTATCTATCTATCTATCTATCTATCTATCTATCTATCTATCTATCTATCTAAATACTTTATTTGTATTTAAGGTTTTTGAAGTATGGCATATTTATGTTACAATATATATTGTGCATGGTTAATAATACTTAAGTAATCAATTTGAGACATTGTCACAACTGTCAAATGTAAGTCATACTGTCATATATTGAAAAATGTATTTGAAACTATGTTATTTAGAAGTTACAATTTTTGTTTGCAAATTGTTTCTCAACAAAAGTGTTGAGATAATAGAATTATCTCAGATCTACTGAAAGTGATCCTGAAGCATTTTAAAGCTGTTATATCACTTTTTTCTGTGGCATGACTCACTAGTATATTTCATTCAATTACCTCTGGTAATTTTTTTGTACTAATTCCAATCTGTAGGCCTTCCAGTCAGGATTCTGTCAGTATTGCTAATAGGTATACTTATATATGAAAGCCAGTTTGGTGTGGTGATTAAGGCACCAGGCTAGAAATGGAGAGCCTGTGAGTTTTAGTCCTACCTTACACACAAATCCAGCTGGGTGATGTTGCAGCAGTCTTTTTCTCACAGCCCAGGAAGGAGGAAATGGCAAACCACTTCTGAAGAACCTTGCCAAGAAAACTGTAGGGACTTGTCCAGTCAGTCTTTGAGAACTGGACACAGTTGAACAGGGGAAAAAACCCAATTATATGTCCTGTATATTACTTGCTTTTTCTTTTTTTAAATTTTCACAGACTCTGGCGTATGGGGACATGAACCATGAGTGGATAGGGAATGAATGGCTTCCTAGTTTAGGTCTACCACAGTATCGTAGTTACTTCATGGAATGTCTTGTGGATGCACGGATGTTGGATCATCTGACTAAGAAAGACCTTCGAGTACACTTGAAGATGGTAGACAGTTTCCATCGGTGAGCAAATTTTCTTGGAACATAATCTGAAGCACTCTTGCAACCACCTTAAATTCCTATAGTTAGTCAAAGGGTGTGTAATTTTTTTCAGGTTGAGGTCCACATTTGGCTTTGGAGAATAGGGCCACACTCCCAACAGAGTTCGTGAAGCCTGGACAGACCTCAAATCTGATTTCATTTTATTCAACAGAGTTGTCCAATGCTTTGGATTCAAAGGAAGAAAGGGTTTTGGAACATGCCAGTTCCAAATATAGCAGTTGTCTGAAACAGTTTAAATCACATATCTTTTTCAGGATCCCACTTCAGCTCCAAAATGCAGCCATGAGGGAAAGAAATGAAGCTGCTTCAAGTAATTGTGTAAAAATGCTCCACGAATGTGCTCCAAGTTTATTTATTTATTTATAAAATTTATTGGCTGCCCATCTTACCATAAGGTAACTCTGGGTGGCTTACAGTTACATATAAGCTAAAACATAAAACGTTAAAAACAAACATTAAAACCAAAGACACATGGGGAGGGTGGGTTTGGAGTGGGTGTGTGTGGGATCTTTTATTACTCGATCAACCATTGTACTGTTCCATTTTGCCTTCAAATCCAAAGCACTGAGTGACTTTATGTTTATTTAAACACAATACTATTTCTCTGCAGTTATATGTATTAGTTATGATTGATCATATTAAAATTTATATGATTAAATATCTGCAAACAAATATTAAATATCACTGAGGCCATATCCTAAATTTGATTTAGTTTAATTAAAGTTGAAATTTAATGGATAAATAATAATTTGATAGAGTTACTCCCCATGTATTTAATAACTTTCTGCTTCTGTTACATTAAAAAAGCTACAATTTAGTGACAGCTTGTGGAAAGGCTCTGGAAACTGCATCCCATGCTTTTGAGAATTGCATGTGATCCTAGAAGTTCAGCTTGTACACTCTGGCCTTTATCAGTCCTTCCTTTGACTGAAGAGCAATAATGACAGGCATGGTAAGAGTTTTTTAGGCGGAGTAGTAACATATCCCATAAATATTAAACTCTCAAGTTATACTACATTAAAACCCAAAATCAAAAAATTGGATCCATAGACAGTTCAGTATTTTTGAAATATTGTCAGAAGTAGCTATGTATTTATGCCATAGGCAAAAAATATGTATTCGGATGCACACCTCTTGAAAGTAAAAATGGTTGGAAAATTGATATGCCTTGTTCTAAGTATTGCATTGTTGCAGAACAAGTCTCCAGTATGGGATTATGTGTCTCAAAAGACTGAACTATGATAGAAAGGAGCTGGAAAAGAGGCGGGAAGAAAGCCAGCATGAAATTAAAGGCAAGTAGCAATTTAAATTAGTAGCTGGAATCCATAAATTATAATACAAGCCTGCTTTCATCCCATCAGTGTTACTCTGAATTGGGCAATTTTTTATAGCTGCATATATTCTATAATCAGCTTAAATCTTTTCCTCTGACTTCAAACTTTATGCAGGTTTATGCAGGTCATGTAAAAGTTATGTAATAATAATAATAATAATAATAATAATAATAATAATAATAATAATAATAATAATAATAATAATAATAATAATAATAATAATAATAATAATAATAATAATAATAATAATAATAAAGTTGGAAGGGACCTTGGAGGTCATCTAGTCCAACCCCCTGCTCAGGCAGGAAACCCTATACCATTTCAGACAAATGGCTGTCCAGTCTCTTCTCAAAAACTTCCAGTGTTGGAGCATTCACCACTTCTGGAGGCAGGTTGTTCCACTGGTTAATTGTTCTAACTGTCAGGAAGTTTCTCCTTAGTTCTAGGTTGCTTCTCTCCTTGATTAGTTTCCATCCATTGGAAACTAATGGATGGAAATGTAGAAATGAATTCAAGGCAAGCTGCAAAAATATAGTTGTAGTGGAATATAGTCAGGAGTCACAAAAGGGAGGGGCTCTTTCCCAGAGAGCAAAACGGCGGTAGAGTTTGGAATGTCTGGAGGCAGAAAGACAGTAAGGTCGTACCCTCCCTAGCAGTTCTCAGATTATAACAGAATAACAGAGTTGGAAGGGACCTTGGGTATCTTCTAGTCCAGCCCCCTGCTCAAGCAGGAAACCCTATACTATTTCAGATAAATGATTCTCCAATCTTTTCTTAAAAACCTCCAGTGTTGGAGCACCCACAACTTCTGGAGGCAAACTTCTGGAGGTTTACCTATAGTTATTGCAGTTAATTGTTTTAGTTTGGTAATATTCTGTTTGTAATGATGAACAACAATAAAGGAACTACTCAGAAATCCACTTAAGATTCCTGGTTCTCTGGACATGACAGTAGTTCAGATTTTGAATTATAGTTTTTTAAGCTGCTTTTTCTTTCTATTTTTCAGAAAAGTCATATCTCTTTATGAAATATAGACCATTTTTAAATCAATGCTGTTTACAAAATCAATTTTCCTAGTTATAGAGAGAAGAAATACTCCAGAGTCTTTCTAGTTACTGACTGTTCAGCAGGATTTGTTGTGCTTGAAACCTGTCCCAGTTTTATTACTTTAATATTTTTTATATTATTATATTTAAATATATTTCCAGTGGTTTTATACGTCATACTCACATGTCCTTGCAGGGGATTGTGGCTGATGGGAGGTCGTAGACTTGGAGTATAGGTAATTGCCAAGGGTCTCAAGTGCAGGGTGGCTGGGACTGGGTTGTGGCGGCTGTGGTTTCTTGGGTGGCAAGAGGCTGTTTTTGCACTTTGCTGCTGGGCTTTGTTCTGAGTAGAGCTTGACACTGTGCTGCAGCTCAGGGGCATCTTACAGTCCCATGCTGCAGCATGCCAAGAAGATCCTTTGTACCATGGTGCTGGGCCAGGCCAGGCCAGGCCAGGGCAGCTGAGGCTTCCAGGGCGGCTATGGATTCTTACTGTGCTGTGGGTCAGGGACTTATTGAAGCCTCAGGGCTGTAATGAGGCAAAAAGCCCCTGAGCTGCAGCATATTCTTTCTTTGGCCTCATGCACCCTGCACTCTTCTTCGCCAGACTTGCATCAGCCAACTTGTGCCATACCTGGGACTCGCTCCACTTCTCTCCTAATGACCCATATGTCTGGAATTAGAATGGCAACCGGGACTGCCAGGATTGCTGTTGCTAAGTAATGTGGTTACGTGATGTCATGCTTTGCAATCACATCACTTAGATATGGGAATTCTAGTGCCAGTTGTGATCATAACTCAAGGATTACCTGTAAAACTGAATTAACATCTGGGGAATAATAATAACAACAACAACAACAACAACAATAATAATAATAATAATAATAAAGTTGGAAGGGACCTTGGAGGTCTTCTAGTCCAACCCCCTGCTCAGGCAGGAAACCCTATACCAGTGGTGGCGAACCTATGGCCCGCGTGCCAGAGGCAGCACTCAGAGCCCTCTCTGTGGGCACTTCTCTGAACTGCTGGTGGCGGGCTGCAGAGCCCAAGAGTGCGCCAGTCGAGGGGCCGGCAGGCTGTGGCTGCTGATGGGCACTGTCGGCCCCCATGCGCTCGCTGGCCTCTGTGTGCAGGGGGCGATGATGTCAGGCAGCAGCCGCCCCGGCCCCTGCTTTGCCTTGCCCTGTGATAATGGCACCCCCACCCTGCCTTGCCTTGCCTCACCTCACCCTGCAGGATGAGCCTCCTGCCCACCACCCCACCTGCCAGAGACCCCCTGGATCTCCCCCAACCCTGCCCGGCCCCCACAGGCGTCCCTCCCCACGAGCAACATCGAGGTGACCACGCCTACCTTGGCCACACCCACCCAGTCTGCCATGACCACCACAGCCACGCCCACCCAGTGGGTCACGCCCACCTGGCACCCGGCAATAAATAAGTGGGTTTTGGGTTGCAGTTTGGGCACTCGGTCTCTAAAAGGTTTGCCATCACTGCCCTATACCATTTCAGATATTCAAACATTCGACATTCAAATAATATTGATGTTATAGGCCCGTGGTGGCACGCAGAGCCCTCTCTGTGGGCACTCCCGCCATCGCCCCAGTCCTAGGCCTTCAGCTGGGTTTTATAAAACCTTTTCACTTTAGGCCTCCGTCGCCATGTGCAAAAAAAAAGATTCAGTCAATCAATCAATTTCAACTTCTCAGGGGAAAAAAAAAGATCTCGCAAAGTTGGAATTGATTGATTGAACTTTTTAGTCCCACACAGTCTGCCGTTACCACCGCAGCCACACCCACCCAATTGGCCACGCCCACCCAGCACCTGACGATACATAAGTGGGTTTTGGGTTGCAGTTTTGGCACTCGGTCTCTAAAAGGTTCGCCATCACTGTTATAGGCTAATTAACTATGGTTGCTCAGAGACTACATTTTCCAGTTTAGGAGCCTAGTTTAAAGCTATAGACTTGCCCTGAGACTACCTGAGTCACAAAGTAGTTTATTCCAACTTCATAACCAGATCTGAGATGAGACCTGGAAATTTTTTCTAACAAAACCTAAAATATCTTATAATTTTGCTGTTTATGGAAATGCATACTCCAACTCTTCATCCTTCATCAGAAGGTCCTCCAAAGCTTTTTTATAGTAGCATATGATAATCCTGGCAAGAATTAATTCAGTCATGCTGTGTTCTATATATGGAATGCCTCACCAGAGAAGCTTGTCTGGTACTAACTTTAATAGTATCTTTGCAAAATTATTATCATGGAAGCAAAGATTTTTTTTAAAAAATCCTTAGATATTATGGCATATTGTAAATATTCTTTATTTTACTTTGTTGATTTCTGTTTTTAGTAGCTTTGCTGATTTTATAGCTGCTGCTTATATCATTTTGAACTATTCATTTATTGAATTTTACTGTATTTGTTTTCATGGTGTTCATTTATATTCACTGTGTAGTTAATCTCAACCATATGTCAGGAGCACTTCTGTTCTGCCTGCTACATCTTCTTTCTGGACTGTCTTCAAGATAAAGGTGTAAATATAGATTTTTGGTGTATAAATAAATTAGCACATACTTGTTTGACATTTTACAGTGGGACTTATTTCCCCAGAAACAATGCTAGAAGAATATTATGACTTGAATACACAAGATGGGCTATTTTTAGATACTACATCAGTATTTTGTTCTTTTTATATCATGAACAGCTAAAAAAAAGTGAGCATTCTTCTTGGTAATTTCATTTATGTGCATAATTTCAATGTCTTTTAGATGTGTTGGTCTGGACAAATGATCAAGTAATTCACTGGATTCAATCTATTGGGCTTAGAGAATATGCCAACAACATCATTGAAAGTGGGGTCCATGGTGCACTTATTGCTCTGGATGAAAATTTTGATTATAATAGTCTGGCACTTATTTTACAAATTCCCACTCAGAATACTCAGGTAGGAAGAAATATTTTACACCAACAGAGTTGATGGTTATTTTTCATATAATTAATAAACTTTTTGAGATTATGAAAAACATCTTCCATGAATTTTTAATCTAACACTGTTAAATTAAACAGAAATGATAACAATAAAAGTTCCTTTGTTATACTGTAAGTTATTTCAATCACACATTTCTTCAACTTAAGGGAAGCCAGAATCTATGAGACTGAAAGCTTATCTTATCTGTTCCTTCCAAATCTGTCTATGAAATCCTTTTTCTGTATCTCTGTACTGTTATGAGAACTGAACCAATCAGAGTCCCGATTTTCAGGTGTATGGATATGGATGAATGCATCTTTTTTTTTTAACACTCACAAAGGCATTTGTATTGTTATTTTTAAAGATAGAATGCTGAACTAAATGGAGGCAATTGATTTGCCTAGGCCAGGAGTGATAAGCTTCTTGTTTGTGAGATCTAATTTATTTGCACTAAGTTCCACCAACAGGAGCAATTAAACTAAAAATGGATGAGCAAAATCACGTGCAGTAAAAACACTCTAGTTGGATCTGGTAGTCACCCACAACTGCTGAGCCATATACTAAAGTTATGCAAATAGATATATAGAAACCTACTTCTGTGTTACAAGGGAAATCTTGCTGGTCCACCAGAAAGAACGAAGAGATCTATTAGTATAAATATCAAGTTATCTTATTTGGTTCTGTTAATAAATAATGTGCATTAGTAGTTTTATTTGGCTTCTATTGCTTCTATTGCATTATTTGATGTTGTTTACAGGCACGGCAAGTGATGGAGAGAGAATTTAACAATCTTCTTGCCTTGGGTACTGACAGACGACTTGATGATGTGAGTATAAAATATTTACTAAAACGTGATGGGAATTTAAGAAATATTGTGCTCATACTATCAGTTACGAAATTGATGAAGCAGCTGAAGATCTGGAATAGGACTGATACTGTAGTTATCTCCTGGGAGGTTCACTGTGATATTCGGTTATGTGAAGGAAAAGCTGAAGAGGGCACTTCCACATTGCAAACATGCATGGGGTGAGAGAGTTATTATAAAATTAGGTAGTGAGGCAAAAATTGAAACTGAAGCCATCTTATTTCTTGAGGGACAAAGCCTTAGGATTGGCAGAACATACGCTATTTTCTCTTCTTTTAGATCTGTGAGGGAGGGTTGCTTATAAAAAACAATTCCAGCAATTTTAACAATTCTGTGTAGAACATTAGATTTAGGTTAATTTAAACTGTTTCAGCAGAACAGAACTTATCTATGATCTAAGATGGTGCTTCTCAATCTTGGTGACTTTAAGCCGTGTGGACTTCAGGTCCCAGAATTCCCCAGCCAGCATTTCTCTGTGCAATATATGATGTAAGTATCCTTTTCTTTATAGGGTGAAGACAAGACTTTTCGGCGAACTCCTTCTTGGCGAAAGCGCTTCCGCCCTCGAGACTTTCACAGTATCACCATGGTTAGTGGGTCAGCAGAAACACTTCCAGCAGGGTATCGAGTGACCTCTTTGGTGCCTCTGCCACCTCCTTCAGCACCACCGAAGAAAATGCCACCAGAAGGTAGGATGAAACTCTACTATTATTCATGAGACGTGAATTACACCATTCTAAAAACTCAGAAAATTTTTCTGGATCCACCCTGGTGTGCATGATGTATTTTCTGCTGACATGCAGCCCAGTGGTCTGTTCTTTTAAGCACCACCCTAACTACTAGGTAGATATTTTGCATTGAATTTTTATCCCCAAAACATTCAAGCCTGTATTTGAGTTCCTTGAACCTGATATTGATATAGCAGAGGTTTGACCTAGACAAAAAAGATAGAAGAATAATTAACAATCTCTGAAAAACATATATCTGAATTCCATGCAGAACATTTGCTTAGTTGCCTTAATTAGGGTAAAGAAAGAACAAATTACTTTATTAGAAGTTTCTAATACAAAAATGTTATTTACTGATTAGTTGCTAATATGTTTGCCGCCTTAAGTTGTTTATAAAAAGAATAAAGGCGGGATACAGACATACAAACAAACAAACAAACAAATAAACCTTATATTTGTTGGTTTGTTTTTAACATCTGGAAGAAAGAAACTGAATTAAGCCTTTGAAATTAAAATAGAGTATAAAAGTATTTGGATTCTAAAACAATTTTAACAATTTCCATGGATGCCTACTTCCACCATCATAAACTCTGAAATTCATTTCACTACTTTTCAGGTTTATTAATACCATTCCTTCACTGTTTTAAAATCTCTGTTACCATATCCTAAAGCCATGTTTTGTTGAGACCAGGATTATGTATTTCATGTCTTTTAAGTTCATTGGATAGTAATTTATTAAAATATAATAACTGCTGAGAAATGCACCTAAATTCTGAAACCCATAATAAGCCAAAATAGGCAGTCATCAACAGGCAACCAAAATTTAATAATGTGCTTTGCATGAGAGCTTGTTGACCCCACTAATTGCATGCTTTTGTGTGCTGTGCTAAATGGTTTGCAGTTGGTGCATCTGGGTCCCAAAGGCTGGAAACATCCACAGTTCGGACATATTCCTGCTGAAATGCAATTTCCAGTGGGAATTGGCCAAGGCTCCAGGTAAGTTTAGTAACTAGGACAGAACAAGCAGGCTCTTCATATTCCATAGAGGATCCAGAAAATAATGGATGGAACCATGTGTTTCTTGAAGTACACATAGTCCTCAACTACAACAATTCATTTAGTGACCGTTCAAAGTTACAACAGCACTGAAAAAAGTGACTTATGACCATTTTTCACTCTTATGACTGTTGCACCATCCCCTGGTCACATGATCAAAGTCCAAACACTTGGCAACTGACTCTTATTTATGTCAGTTGCAGGGTCCTCAGTGTTCACATTTGTGACTGTCTGACAAGCAAAGTCAATGGGGAAACCAGATTCTTTTAACAACCATGTTACTAACTTAACAGTTGCATGATTCACTTAACATCTGTGGCAAAAAAGGTCATAAAATGGGACAAAACTCATTTAACAATTGTCTCGCTTAGCAACAAAAGTTTTGGACTCAGTTTTGGTTGTAAGCCAAGGACTACCTGTTCCAAATTCAGTTCTTTACCTTCATGTTGCTAAACTCAGATCTTTTTTTAACCTATTACCGGGCATGGCTTAATCAGTTTTATCTTATAATAATCTGTTTGATCCATGTCTTCATGTTTTAGTAGGCCATAAGCCAGTTCTCCCTACATTTAATTTTCAAGAGACAATAGTAAAAAAAAGCACTCCACCTCCAATCAAGGAATCTTATTATACAATATGAGCTAACAAAGAAATGATAAAACTAACTGACCTTTTATATAAAATAAAGAATTTTGAGATGCTAATAGTATATGAGAGAGTTAAATTTTAAGTTAAATTATATAGAAAAGAATAGCCTTTAAATGGCTATAATGTCAATAACAATAGCAATATCCTAGAGCGAAATATAATTTTTTCAAAAGTTTTATTAAACGGAAACTGTATTCAAAACCAGTTTAATAATTACAACATTTGCAATGAGGACATATCAATTACCACAGTAGAGCTTTTAGGCACCTTCTTCTATTCCAGATTATTGGGGATGTTTACTCCACACAGCAGGCTACTGATCAGATTGGTTACATGCTATAAGAGATACAAGTGGCTGAAATGTCCACAAAATCTTAGGGGGTTATAATAACAAAGAGGAGGGAGCATTAGGAATGTGCTGAATAAAGGCGGGGAAGGTCTCTGTGGAAGTGAAGATGACAGCTGTTGGATAAAGATAGCAAACTTTATCCCTTCCTCCCCAAGGCAACATCAACACTGATATTGATAACAGAGACAAAAACAGACTCAGCCCTGTTTATTGGGCATTCTAGCTGCATCACCCATTTCTTTGCTTGTGCCTACCACTTGTTTTGCTGAGTTCTATGTTTATCAATACAGAATGCATTCTGCCTCTTCAATAAAGGCCTAGTGATGTGGTGTGCCAGCTACACTGTTTTGGAAGTTTCAGGTGAGGCATCTTTAATGGAATTGTGTAACCTGGCAGAGGAAAGAGGCATCAGCCAGGAGATTCTCCCATGTGTTCTCAGTAGTGTGGGCCCTTCAATCGAATTCAGTCCTTTGCAGATGCCTAGCCTGCCACCCTTTAGAGCTGGCCCTACTGAATAGAGTTATTGGAGGAGCCGTATGAGAACATAAAGCTAAATCAGTTTTTTTCGATATTCCTTTAAAATACTATAGGTGAACTCTTTCCAGGCAGGTGCCCTTGAAATATATTAGCACTGAACCTGAAAGCATGCAGTTTTAAAAATTGTGGTTCTAATTCTACTGGAAAGTGCCTAGGCACAGAAGGTGAAATGATTTTTGTCAACAAGCAGAACCTATTTCAGGACAACCTTGATTGCTGTTGTAAAGCAAAATTAGATTGCCAGTTGAGAATGAAAACAAATGCAGAGAAACTTTTCACATTACAGTTTCCTTTCTTTTTGAAGTTTAATTATCTCATTATTTCTGATCTTTTGCAGCACATTCCCACTATCTTTATGGTTACATGCTGGCTGCTTTCCGGGAGTAGGAGATTATGCCTGCTCCTTTAGCTCCAAAGAACAGAAGCTACTGGTCAATCATTTTAGGCCTCATGGCCAGCAGAACATTCTTCCTCCTGCTTGTATACAACCCTCTGATCTCCTGTTTGGTATCCTTAACTCCCAATTAAATCTTTTCCCTTGGCTTTAAAGATACCCTCATTGAGAAAGAGAACAGGCTTCTCTGTCTCTAGGTCTGCACTATGTATGACACAATGATTTTGACATAGGTTTGGTAAGAAGTGGGTGCACCTTAATGCTGGTCTGCAGCAGTTCCTGCACCATTGTCTGCCTGTGCTACACTCTGCCATTATGCCTGAGAGCAGCAGAAGCTGCTTGTTCCTACTGTACAGTTTGGACCTAATAAGACAATCACCAAGAAACAAGGCAAATGAAGATGGGAAAGCCCAGCTCTGAACTCTTCCTCAGGTGCATTGGGCTTCTGCTGGAGCTTCTCATCGCGCCACAAGACATTTCTGTCCATGGACAACATAGGTCCTCAGTTAAGAAATACCCAGGCTAGAAACAAAATGGACTGGTGCTTGATGGAGAGAAGTTGGTTACCAAGCACGTTTTGTATGGGCTTTTCTTAGATCCCATGTTCATGTATGGAAGAAAATGAAACCCGATAGTGGGAAAGCAGAAGATGTTCTTGGACATCTCTGTACCAGGAGTACTCTCTTTTTCACATAGACAGACAGAAAATTCCCTTTCCTTCTCTCTGCATCTACAGGTAGCCTGTGATCCCCACAAAAGTTTAGCTGTTACTATTTCTCTCTCCTAGGGTAGGATCTGTTTGTCTCTTCATGATGCCTTTTGCCTTGTGTGCCCCCCCCTATTACTGACGTGGTATTTCTTGGTGGCTGGAATGCCATATAGTCATACAGTGCTGTTTGAAAGTGCAATATCCAAGAGACTGTACAGTTGCAATGTCTTTTTTGGTGTACGACTTGCCTAATACAGTATTAAATATTTTTTTAATTTACAGAGTAAGTGACCCCTTTATATGAATAATCTCTTTCTTTTGTTATATTGGTACTGCATGGATTCCAAACCCTGCAAATAGGTCAGGAATGGGTGTATGTGTGTTCCAATAAATCTGATTTTAAAGCAAGGCTGATTGATTCATATTTGTCTTCTACGTGAATGCAGTGTCTCTGTTCAGAATCATATCATGAATGTAGTCAAACTGGAAGATTTATCTCATTTATTTATTCCAGTTGGAAGATCTCTCTCTCTCTCTCTCTCTCTCTCTCTCTCTCTCTCTCTCTCTCTCTCTCTCTCTCTCTCTCTCTCTCTCTCTCATCTATCTATCTATCTACATAGCATCTATCTATCATCACTGTATATAAAATTTATATAATTGCCCATCTTACTAATGTGACTCTGGGTAATGTACAATAAAACCAACAAAAATATTAATCATTAAAACAATTCACATAAAATATAAATAAGATCACAAACCAAAATCTCACATATAATATAACCATATTGTGGGCTCTTCATTAACATGGTAATCCCACGACTTGCTCAAAAAAAATCTACCACACATGTTAAGAGATTTCCGGAAGGACAATAAAGTTGGGGTTAATCTCACCTCAGGAGGAATCATGTTCCAAAGGATGGGTTCTACAGCAGAAAAGGCTGATCTCAGGGTCCTGTTAGATGGAGAGCTTCAGCAGACAGGACCTGTAACATGCCCCTCTTGCTGCACCTGGTGGGATAGGTATTGTGACTGAGGGCAGGAAGTCCCTCAAATGCTGCGTAGGGTTTCCCGTATTTCTCTGGCTGAGTAGGAGAATAAAAGTGGATGTCATGGCTTGGTACTGTTCAATATGCTGTTTTAGATCGGTCATGTTAATAACATGACCATTTTCTTTTAGCAATGAGGTATTCAGGCAAGATGAGCTCAGTGCTGTAGACACAAAACACCTCTGTTGAGTGACCTGCACAGAACATTTTGTCTCTGTGGATGTGCTGACTTCTTTTGTCAATTTCACAACTAGGTGCTATTTCTGTTGTTTTTCTACTAGTATACACTGCAGACAAGGGGAATTGTATCTTAGACTGCTAATAGTTGACACATGTTTCTGAATTAATGTTGAAAGCATATTTTGCAACATTATTTTTCAGTGTCTAGCTTGCCTTTTTTGATTGAGCTTGTTGAGTAAAAATATCCAATGCCCTACCTTTTTTCCCTTATGATTTAATGGCTAAATATTATGCTGGCTATATAGTATCTCTCAATTTTAGCTTCAGGGAAGGAAATAAGGGAAATAACAGTATACAGTATGACTACAACACTGCTGTGATATTATTACATTTTTAAAAAATGAATTGCTATTCCTAGTATTTCCATGGCTCTTTCTAAATAGTATTCTTTTAGGGAAATATGGGCTCAGAGGGTTGCAGTGAAAACTAAATGACCTCATGTTTTTCAAATAGCCTCAGAATAAGAATAAGTTGATTGTACATCTATATAAGTCATTATACACCTATATTTACTTGTTAGCTGTATATCCCACTTTTTCTTCAGGAATTCAAGGCAGCATACATAACACTTCTTCCTCCATTTCCCCCCCCCCACAAGAACCCAATGAAGTAGTTGGAGTCTGGAGAGAGTGCCTGGCCCAAAGTCACAGAGTAAATTTTCATGAGAAAAATGGACCGATATTCTGCCTAGGTATTCCCATTAATTTTGTAAGGTAATCAACAAGAAAATCAGTGCTATTCCTAGGATGGCATCTTCATAGAATTGTCCTCCCTCCATGTTTTCTTTTAGAATATGTATAATAATAATTAGAACATATTTAGCCTGGGAGGTCTAATACTTAAAGTATGTCTCTTTTTACTTGGAGATTCATCACCATTTGCTAAGTTTTGTACTGGCAAAGAAAAGTGGATGTATCAAATGTAGCACTGAAAGGGGAAAGCTGGGTTCAAAAGATATACAGAGAATATAATTTATATGAAATACATTTCTTTTTCAAGGAGTATTTTTAGTACTTTCAAAAAGAAACCAAGAGAGCATTCCAGGCCATCTCAAAATAAATTTAACCAAAGAAAACCTTTATTTTTTATTTTAAAAAAATCTCACAATAAATTAGCAAAATACAAAAATGGTAACTGCACACAGTAAAAATAAAAGAGAGAGAGAGAGAGAGAGATTTTAGTGGCAGCATTTTCTATAGCTTTTGCATCTGGAAATTGCAAACTAACTGCCAAAAGAAGTTGGTCGAATAGCATCTTTTTAAAACACACACAACATTTGCACACACCCACAATAAAAAAAAATTGGCCCCCAAAGGAACAACATTTCTAAAATCCGGGAATGAAACAAATTCTTCCTTGGCATGCTGTTCTGTTATTTCTTTCAGCCTTAATTAGTGTTTGCAATAATACATCAAATGACATTGGACATCCTATTCAGATCCACATTTTTTCATTGAAATCACAATATTCTCTTTGAAAACCAGGCAGAAACTTAAATGAGTATGATTAGGCATCTTTCTCACTAGCTTGCCTAGGTTTGGGGGACAAAAACAAAACCACTTTCAGACATATGGAATTGGATAAGTGGCTTCATTTGTTATCTAGAACAGTCAGTATTGGGAAACAAAATGCCATCCAGTGTTAGCTGGGAATTCCTCCCTATTTGGAATATCATTCAGTATTAGTGAGAATAGAAATATCTTCTAATTATAATATCCTAGTATCCTGTTTCTTCTATTTTACAATGTGCTGGAGATGACAAAAAAAGTGAAGATATGGCCACTGTTGGTTGCTGCTTCAGTTCTGAGACCTCTCTTCCTGGAACGCAACAGCCACATCCTCTACCACAATACTATCCACAATTGAAGTCAGAGAATGAAGATTGCGGTCTTCAGAAGAATCATCACTGAGCAAGTGATCTGTGGAGAACAAGGGAGTCATTTTAAGTAGAGTGCCTTTTCTGAAAAAACCAATTGCCACTGGACAAGATAGGAAGGAGGGGAGATCTTATGGGAGAATCAAAATCTGAGACACCTTGTGGTGGGATTCAGTCATAATTTTGTCTGTCTCTAAGATACTTTATATCACTTTGATTATTAAAGTCATTCAATGTATTTTTACAATGTGTTTTATTGCATCTAAAAAATGAAGAATTCGGGAATCATGAAAAGATGAATAGGTCAGTATATAAAATTACGCATTCACATATTAATGGCCACTTGGAGAAGAACTATATTAAAAGTATCGGCCTGTTTCCAGGTAGTATATTTGATTAGTAGCTTTAGAATAAGTGATAAAAATTATTTAACTTTAAACTAGATCTGATTAGCCATTCAAAATCTTTTCAGGTGCAGCACTGTGCTTAATAAAGTAGGGCCAACAGTCACCCTTGTCAGTGAAATATAGAAAAGTATCATTCCTTCTTCTTAGTTTCAAATCAGCCGGAGGGACCAATATGACAGCTACAATGTTGGATCACTGAAAAAACATAAACATTGCAAATTATACTGGCAATGTGATGAGATTTGGGCTTGGTGATTAATAATTCCCAAATATAACATTGCTTATTGGAGTTTTGTGTTCTTTGTTGACTTGACTTGAAGAGGTTCAATTTATACACTTATTTCTTAACAATTATGTTGTATCAAAAAGATCAATTTAAATAAACTTCCTTAGTTATAACAATAGCACCTAGACTTATATACCGCCCCATAGTGCTTTACAGCACTCTCTGAGCAGTTTACAATTCCAGCATATTGGCCCCAATAATCTGAGTCCTCATTTTACCAACCTCGGGAGGATGGAAGGTTATGTCAACCTTGAGCCGGTGAGGATCGAAATCCAGACTGTGAGCAGAGTTAGCCTGCAATACTGCATTCTAACCACTGCGCCACCAGGGCTCCTTGTGGATAAATATCACAGATAAGGCAGTTCCTTATTTTATGGAGCTTATTTTAAAATCTAAGTTGAGGAATTTCTGTTGCTTTTCAGAGAACACTATATAATTCCAATCTTCAGAAGGATCTCCAGGTCTCACACACAACGCTTGCTTCTAAAAAAGCACAGTTGCCTATAATCTCCTTTACAATTCAGAACTTATTGCTATTTCTTAAGAAACACAAATGTTTTATCATTGCATGATTTTGTTTTCTGTCTGTAGGTCATGGAAATAGTATCAAAAATGTGTGTATATTAAAATGTACAGGAATGGAAGTTGGCAGAGAGTTACAATGTGGTAGAACTTTAATTTCAAATAAGAATGGTCAGGTTTTTTGGATTTGGGTTTGGATACCTGTACCCAGCCTACCTGTAGGATGAGTGCTGAACTCTAAGTGAGTGCTCCACTCCGGACTGCATGAGGTGCTACTAGATCCATGGTCACTTGGCACCTGGAACCAGAAGATAAAGATCTGATTGTACCCTCCTTGCATTCTCTTTTGTACTAGATCAAACAGGTCATTTTATTGCTTTCTTTTCCTACCATTGCATTTTGTTCTTCAAAAATATATTTTGTGAAGAATCATCTGTTCACCTGTTCAGAATCTCAATCCACAATGAAAAAATTGATGAGTCTAACGTAAAGATGATATTATTGAAACAGATTAAAACACTTATCATAACAAAACACAGGATAGAGGGGAAATAGAGCCACAATAGTCTGATAACCAGCTAGCTAGACCGAAGGTTTCAGAAATGAAAAATGGTTACAGTATATGCTTTTTTTCTGTGTTGAACATGAAAGGCAGAAAGGCCTTAAAGAAGAACCCAAACTGAAATGTAATGGGGCTCAAAAATGTTCAACATAGCATTTGGAAATATCATTTTTTCTTTATCTTGGAGTTATTCCCCACCACTTCTTGTTTTGTGGTAGTTTCAGAGATAAGCCTCAAAATAGATACTGAGATATGAGATTTACAGGATTATATTCACATATTATACTATGATATATGATATATATGAGATGATATGAAATATATATATATAAAATATATAACAATGAGATTTTCTGGATATGATTTGTGTATACATTGTTTCAAATATATGTAATGACAAAGTATTAAATACTAGTGGTGCAATAGCTTCTTCTTTGTGTGTTTGGGGGTGGGGGTGGCATGCAGCTGTTCCTCTTGTTCCTTTGGAAATGTATGTATATATGTATCTATGCATGTGTACACACACAAACATTCCAGATTTGGGTTTATATAGTATGGAAAGATTCCTCAAATAAAATACTTTAGAAAAAGACAAGAGACCCAGTTATAGTGCATTTTGAACTTAAATAAATACACCTGACTATTAAAGTTGGATGACTTGTCCAAGACAACTTGCTTAAGCTGTGCCAATTGAATCAGCAAATAGTTTGTAAATATGGAAATATGCAAGGGAAAAATTAGATCTGTTGGCACAAAAGTGACATATAGCAGTGATCATCGCTTATGAAATTTCTGCTAGCACATTCTTCTTGTTATTTAGAACAAATGTGGATGTGTTATTAGTAGGGAGAATTTCCTAAGGAAAAAAAATGAATTATCTCCATCTAGTGCTAATAAATAGAATTGCCCTGATGATTATCTGCAATTAACAGCTGAGTATTCTTTCTGCAAAAAGGACATTTTCTTCCAAAGATGTGGACATTTGGGGGGGGGGGGAATGAAAAAAATCTGTATGATGTTAAAGTTTCATTAATTCTATCCTTGCAAAATCAAGATGACAGATGAGATAAGAGTGAATAGAAATAAAAAGTTACAAGTTTTGAATATTTTATTGTAATTTCAAGCACCCCCCAATGTAATTTCAATAGCTTTAATAACAACTCTAGTCTTTGCGGGATTTTATCTCTTTGAAACACACATTTCTCTCATTCTTTCAAACATACACACAAACACTCCTGATATTCTTAATTAATAATTCTAATTATTAGAAAAAATATGTTTCTGGCAAGCTCATATATCGAAAGAGTGCTAGAAAAATATGGAAAGTTGAAATCACAAGGTAAATTCTGCTACCAAGGCCAGACATTCAGATAACTGCTCCTCTTTCATTTTTCTTCCTTTTGGATTGATACTCCAGGTCTGTATCCAAGTGTCCCTGGGTGTTTTCAAATGGAAATGTCTAGGAACCCACTTGAACTTAGAAATGTCAGCTCCCATCACTCATCCTCTCACTCTACTTTGACACATCTGCTAGAGTTTGATTCTGACATGTCATCTGTTTACCCATCAGTCACTTCTGTTTTAATCATTGTCCTTTTTTTTGTGCCCATCTTGAAAAATACATCTAGGTGCGATGGCATGCTTTCTCTAAACAACTGAAGTATGATTGTAAAATGTTTTTGATTATTGTGGGGTTGCTTTGGTTACTATAGTTCTTCCACACTCTTTGCAGTGGTGTCAATAGTTTGTGGGTTCAGGCAGTTTAAATGAGAAGTCCTGAAAAGTTACAAATTAATATTTTAAGCTAGAAAAGCTGGCATTCCTAATTAATTTATAACACACATGATGCTGTCAAGGATTGCCCACTAATAATGTATATTTAACAACATATACATTTAATAATGCTATATCAAAATAAAATTCATTCTACTTCTGGGTATATAATCTTCCAGTTTAAACAGACTTTTCTGAACCAGCATTGAGTTGCCCATATGCTTGTTAATTGATCAGGTACATTAATGAGCATGGTTATCTTATTACTTATGGTGTATAATAAAAACTTTGTTATAATTTATATGCTTTTTAAGGTATATTGGCTTATTACAATGATATCATTTAAGATAGTATGTATTCTCTTGTGAACTGCTGTCGGCTCCTTTGGAAAAGAGAACTGTATGGAATACGACTAAGTAATAAATGAGACTGGAAAAGACAACAGACTTGCTTTGTTTTGCTTTGAGTTAGGCTATTCTGTTTATAGGCTCATAGAAAGGTAATAATGCTGGAACAGATTATTTATTTATTTATCATTTAAATGGCAGCCCATCTCATAAGAAATGAGTTTGGGTGGTAAACAGCAAAAAATAAAAACAATAAACTAGTCAAACACAGTCATACTTTTTTTAAAAAAAGGGATTATTAGTTTTTCTAACCCAGGATGATTGATGTTGAATAGTTCTCCAAAGATTCAGGCAGGAATCATTTTAACCTCAGTAGAATTACTTAGTAATAGGTACTGGGTGTTGGTAATGCCAATATCTTAGGCTAGAAAAGTTGGCATTCCTAAGAACATAAGAGCCCTGTTGAATTAGTCCAAAGGCCCTTGTGGTGCTAGAGTCTACACAATACAATGGCCAAACACTGCCACTACCAGAAACTGCCATTAAGGAAACATTGCCTGTGATTCAAGAGTAGTTACATCAGTAGCCTCCATAACTTTGCCTCATCCACTTTTAGAGCTACATCAACTGTATGTGCTAAACTATTGTGATCAGTGTGAATTTTGAACATACTGTGGCCTGCCACACAGTACTGTGGCCTGCCCACATAGTTGGAAGGTCTCCTATTGCTACGAGTTCTGTGTCCCTGTAGATAGTTGCTTGAACCCACCCCTGACACTTACCACTGGCTGGGTGCTGGCATTACAGAAGCGTAGTTCTGGTTGGTCCCGTTCCTGTTGATTGAGGGTAGTGAGCAGAGCTTGTAAGCGTTCAATGTATTGGATGGCACTGCGCAAGATCTCCACCTTGGGAAGCCGCTGGTTTGGGTTTAATAAAGTGCTCCGTTTCAGAGCTTCAAAGGCTTCATTGACTTTCTTCAGCCGGCGCTTCTCTCTGAGGGTGGCTGCACGGCGCCTATCGATGGACACACTTTTCCTCTTGCACACTTTGCATGCCCAAGGCAGACACTGGCCAGGACTATGGTCTGCCACAACAGAGACTTTTTCTTCTATACCTGCCCGGCCATCAGGACAAAGTGTAATGGCCGTTCGGTCTTGATAGGCAGCCTGTTCGTAGTTGTGTAAGTGTGGGCTCAGGTAGTTTTCCCCATCATAGAACCGGTCTGTAAAAAGATATGGGTTGGTCTCTAGGAGTTCCATAGCAAGCGTCTGGCAAAGCAGAGTCTGTGTTGGGGAATGAAACTCTGGCTCCTCACACCAACTGCTTGGTGGCATTTAAACCCCGTGTGGGCATTAAATCACAGAGATAAATATAGCAAACCTCTAGGAAACCTGAGCTTGCCCTAAGCTGCTGCTTCACATCAAAACTTGTCCATCTGATTTCATGTACTCTCCCTATGGGGATTAGTTGGCTGCTTGGGGCAGTGTTGTGGCTGAAAGGGGGGTTGGGGGGGGTGAGTGGATGAAGGAACTGGCATGTGCTCCAGAAAAGCCCAGCCGCCTCTCCAACAACAGTCCCGCGGATTTATTTTCACTTGCACTCCTACAATGATATTGATGATCAGTTGCTGAGCTGGCTGCTCTGTGCAGCATTCCTTTCTCATCTGCTCCTTTCAGTTATCGCTTCCTGCCAGTCCTAAGGCTTCCTAGAATCTGGGGGAAGAAAAGGGCCAGGACAGGCCCAAAGGTGAGTCCAGAGCATTTCCTGAGAAGAAAATTCACCTCAACCTCTTTCTTGGAGCAGGTGACACAATTTGGCTGGATTCTTCTGAGCTGCCCAAGCACTGCAGCTCCATGCTAGAGATGTTTGACTGCTGATTTACTGACTCCCATGCAACTAATAGTGGAAACATACTCTACCCATAAAATGGAGGAACTGTTCACCAGATGTCATTCCTTCCTTAGGCATCTTGAGATGGGATTACTGTAAGAAGTTCTTCATACATAGACTAACACTGGAAAGACTTGCTTCCAACTCTCCACTAACCATTAAACTTACCATGTAACTTACAGCCAGTTGAGTTCACACATTGAATTAAGCCATGAGCCTGGATATAAATGATGACTGTATTTCTTCAGGGCCAAGAGACCAGGGCATTTTACTTCTTTATCAGCCCTTCTTTGTTCTCAGATTGCTTTACTTCAGTTTCCTGGCTTTGCTCTTCAAAGATCAACCAAATCTGAGGGCAACCAAATCTGAGCTGCAAAAATCCAGATGACTACTAGATGGTCAGCTTTCAATTGCATTAAACTTCCCTAGCCTTTCACCCTTTAAATATATTGAACTAACCACCTTTTACACCAAATCAGCAAAGCTGGCTAACAGTTAAAAAGTTACTGTTTAACATACCTAAAAAGAACTACCTTGCATGGCCTAAGCTGCATTGGTGGCGTAAAAAGCACCTGCATAAGACAATAGGATCTATCTCTAGCCAAGGCTGGGAGGTGGGGCAATCCTTGCCCACTTTGGATAGGAAGGAAAGTAGCTGCTGTTCCAGAATGCAGGAAATACCTTTTCATGTTTTTTATTTTGTTTTATTCATTTTATAGAGGGTGGTGCTTATCTCTGTTTCGAGGCTATTCAATCAACACTGTCCCAAGATGTTTCAGTGTTCATGTGGTCAGCATGATGTCATAGAGTGCTGTTACCTTCCCACCAAAGTGGTATCTATTTATGAGCACTGCTCCCTATAGTGGGCAACGACTAGTGGAGTAAAAGCCCAGGGACTCCTTTTATTTATTTTAGAGATGCCTTGTAACCTTTTTGGAGAAAGGAGGTGTATAAACTGCTGTAATAAACAAATACAAACAGAAAATTTATTTTGTGTGCTTCATTACACCATCTTCTGTTACATCTCTTTCTGCACTTCATCTTACATATTCTGTCATTCACCCAGGGTGCTGGGAGTGAACCAACTCAACCAGCAGAACATAAATGAGAGTTCCTAGTCAGGATCTCTTAGTGCTTAATGCATAACTAATCCCCATTAAGTGATTCTGAGAATGGGCCCTTGCTTAAGAGCGATAGCAGTGTGCTTCTAGATCAGACTCCAGGGTATTTAACATGCTTTGCAAGAATCTCAGCAAGCAACAGGTGGGAAGGGGGGGATGACTGCATTTGGGGGACTATAAGTTGCAATGACACTGTGTGGCCATTGTCCAATCCTCTTGCCACAGTATCAAATGTTTGGTCCTGTGCCAGATTAATGGGTGGCTATACAAAACACTTTCTTTTGGGACGGGCTCACATATGCTTAATTGTACTGTGTTCTATTTGGTTTTGTCAAAACAAGTTGTAAGCATATTGCTATATGTTTCATAAATTATATTAATGGCATAGTTTATGGGTTTGTTCAGCCGATTCAGATTTATTGAATAAACTATGGGTAAATGCTCCATGGCATAACATTCGGTGGAATTTGAGCCTTAGGTTGGATGTATTTTAAGTTAGAATTAATCTAAAATCTAAACTTTTGGCTGCTTCCTATAGTATTGGAGGAAGCGTGACTTTCTATACATGTTCTATTTCCAAATGATCACTAGGTATGTCCACTGGAACATACTGAAGCTGCTTAGGAGCCAAATTTGCCGAAGATAGTTGTTCAGTATCCATGCTGTATTCACACCGATTCACTGGATTATGCACTAATCCATATCGGTTCCTCCAGTGCACTGGATTCTAAGTACCGACTTGTCTGGAGGCCCTTTGTCTGCTCCCCTCCCCCAACCATATGACAATCTTCCAACAATTATGAGAGTAGAAAAATCAACCAGATAGTCATGGATCCAGTAGGTAATCCTATAATCACAAGGGACTGCTATTATAAGTGGATTTCTATGGAGATTTTCAATCATCCAGGTCATGGTTATCCCAAAGGTGCTTTTCAAAAGACAACTGGACTTGCTTGTTTTTTTTCCTTGAAAATGTTTTGCTTCTCATCCAACAAGCTTCTTGAGTTCTGACTGAATAGTGGTGAATGGAAGGATGTATATTCTTTGCAGAATATAAATGGATTATTTCTGTTCTTGAATAAATTTGAGTGCTGCACATACAATCCCTTCTTCAACTGAAGATAAACACTTTATGCATCCTACTAATTGACTCCAGTCCATGAAATGTTCGACCTAATAAAATTGCTATTTTATAATCCAAGGATTCTTTGGTTTAAAAGTTGAGTTGATCAGGCATAGTCCTTTCCTAAAATTACTTGTTTTACGGTAGGTTTGGGAATCTGTGATCATCTAGGAGTTGTCGGACTCTCAGCTAGCACAGTCAGGACAAGAAATCAACAATATCTGAAGTGCCACAACTGTCCCATCTCTGTTCTAGCCAAATAACAGAAAGTGTTTTTGAGAGGACTTCAAAAGGTCTGGGTGAGATTTAAAAGAAAATAACTGGTTATAAAGAACCCATTTTGCTTCATTGTGATGTATTATTGCGTTTTGAACTGAGATAATCAATAGCAAAATTAATTTTCTCTCCAAAAAAATAAAATATAATGGATTTGTTTTCTATGTATGGGATAAGCACAGAAAAAGGAATCCACCCAAAATGTCCATCACATCTAGCATCAACTTTGCATCATCATTGACAGGATTGTAGCTCTCTTAGATTTGAGTGCACAGCTATGGCTATTTCAATTCAATACAGAGAAATTTAAAACCTTGCAATGATTTCCTTATTTAGCACCACCCAGGCATCTTGTATTCTAGCTACTTATTAAATAAAGTTTTATTTTTCATTTGCTCCACATTCTTTTCTCATTGTTTTCGGAGAAATAATTCACACTATGTTCAACAGAGCTTAAATCTGATTGGCATGCATAATGCTAGGATATGAGAGTTTACATCCATCCAGTTCATCTAGCATGGCTTTCAGACCAAATACCAGTTGAGGGTCTGGTCAATGGAAAGAATGTAAGCAAAAAAAGAAAAAAAAGTGGTATTTTTCCTTTCAAAATCCCCCCACCCAGACAGAGGGACTTTCTATTTTATTCACATTTCTCAGCCCACAGGCTCAATGGGGAGGGACTTTGGGGAAATTTCTAGCATGTTTCGAATTTGCCCTACACAGTTAGCAGCCACACCAGCCTATGATTCATTAGGGAAGGTACAACTTTTTGGGATGCTCATAACTGAGCTGCTTAAGTTATGACCAAAATATGATGTTTAATTTTAAACAGAGCACAAATATAATTGCTTTGAGAATGTGCCTCCCTTACCCACATTTTTGGGTTGTATTCAAATTTTTGGCATCTATGCAGTATGCAAATACATACATGCACACTCAGAATAAATTTGCTTTTGCGTTTATTTGCAAGTATGTGCCTTATTTTAACCTGCCCTAAATCACATGTTCATACATACAGATGGGTTTCAAGAATAAGTACATTTTAATTATTATGCAGAGCAGAGAATTTCATCTAATGGAGTATGTCACAATGTTGTTGGGTGAGAAAAGCAGCAATCTGGAAAAAGATCCTCTCTTGCCACATTTTTTTTTAAAAAGTGTAAGAAAAGTAGGGCACCCCTATCTGCTCTAATTGCATGCAATACCTGGAATTGTGGAGTTGCTTTTACTACCACAGCTGCAGGTTTAGGCTGAACAATAATCTAAGTGATGGTTCAAAATCTAGCTAGCCATCTAAACTTTAGATAGTGGATAGAAATAAACCAAGGGGAATCCTGTACTTACACATTCTCCTTCATTAATGTGCATACAAAGAAGAGTGACACCTTCATAACTTTTGTGATTCATGGCAGCTCAACTCTTGGCAGTGGGGTTTTTTGTAACACCATTTTTTTTAATGATTTAAATTTGGCTTGTCTTAATTACCTCTGATTAGAACAAATAGACATTTCCCAAACGTGGATGTAGGCCATTTGGGTACTTCTGCTCTCCTATTTTTTTGTATAAAACTTAATTGTTGTTGTGACTACTTGGCTGTAGGCAGGATGTGCTAAAAAGGTCAAGATGGTGGCAGCAATAGTGCAATCGAACTTTCATATATTTTTATGCGTCTACTTCTTGCTCTCAGATCTACGGGGTTAGTGTGTTTGCACTTTAATTGTTCTGTGTTTTACCATTACAGAGCCTGCTATATTTTCATCCATCCACTGTTTGTCACACCCAGTAAATGCTGGTCGTTTCCATTTCTTGCCCGACTTATCTTTTCTTTCAATTCTTTCTCTATTCTCTCCTCCAAAATGGCAATACTTCTGACATTTGTATTAAGTTCATCCTTTTTATTATTACTATTGTACCTGAAACAAAGTATATCCAGCACTTAAGTCCTGTCGATTTTTCCTTTTAGCACCTCTAAACTGGTACTCCAGAATTTGTAGAAGGTCTGTCAGTAATTTCCATATACATTGGATAACTATATAACAGGTGTATAAGGGCCTGAAATTTCACACCTTCAGCCAGTCCCTTTTTCATAAGTGGTAGAAAGAGAGAAGGTGCTTATGCCTGTAACATGGAAAAACAAGTCTACTTCTTGTTTTTTTTTAAAAGAAGCTTAAACTCAGACCAGAGCCAACCAAATTCAAAGCCCACACTATTTCACACATAGAAACACACTCATATGTATACAACAGTTTATATCCTGAACTCCCAATGAATGGTAAAAAATAAACAACAACAAAAATCTGATTTGGGATGCTAGAACAAGAAAAACAATTAAGAAAAATGCACTGATATGGCAGCTACCTGTGTGCATGCCTCTCTCAATGGTAACGCAAATCAGGGTAGAAAAGTGAAGTATATAGGAGGAATGAGACCTGTAAGGAACAATAATAGCCATTGCTGACAAAGAGTTTTTCCTCACTTGCAGCAAACTGTAAAGCAAAGATGTCAATGGCAACCACTTTTTTCTTCTGTCCTCATGATCCATTGCCTTCATATGGTCATCAGTCTACTCCTGAGATAGAAAACAATCATTAACTTTAATAGTATTAAATTATCCAAGATGTCCCCACCCTAAATAATTTCCCTGCAGGTTGTAACATCTGCTGGGAGCTGAGGAAATGAAGCCCACAAAACCCACCATTCTAACATGCTCTGTATGGTATAAGGAAGGGCAGTATCATTTGCTGGTATCATGTCTGTGGCAAGAATGACACAGGTAGTCCTTGATTTATGACCAAAGTTGAGACCAGCATTTCCATTATTAAGTAAGGCGGTTGTTAAGTGAGTTGTGCTCGATTTTAAAACCTTTTTGCCATGATCGTTAAGAGAATCACTGTAGTTGTTAAGTGAATTATGCAGTCATTAAGCAACTCCAGGTTCCCCTATTGACTTTGTTGGCTGGGAAAGTCACAAATGGTGATCACATGACCCCAGGATGCTACAACCATCATAAATACATGCTGGTTGCCAAGAGCTGAAATTTTGATCACGTGACCATGGGGATGCTGTGGTGGTTATGTGTGAGGACCAGTTGTAAGTCACTTTTTTCAGTGCCATTGTAACTTTGAATGATCACTAAGTCAAGGACTATCTGTATTGGTCACCAACAGAGGTAGAAAATTATATTTTGGTACATTTTTGGACAGTTCAAGAAATGATGTATAGCATTTTAACTCGGTCATAAAGAACAGCCCATCCAAGTTTTCCCACCAAAATACCAGGGACTGAAGCACAACAGATCTTCAGTTTCAGAGCTTGCAGCTTCTGTTTAGGCCCTTGTATCTAATTCTCCCTTCCTGAAATAAGGGAGAGGGGGGACACTCAAAGAAGATGGTTCATTAAAGTCCAACTATATGAATCCTATGACAATCCTTACAACTATCATTTGGCTCCAAATGTCATTCTTATATTGGATATATAGATTGTTGTGAGTCTTTTCTAGTTGTGGCCACCGTATCTTACGGAATCCATTCCAGTTGTGTTAGCACAACACACTAGACTAAAATGACTAAAAGCCAAACTTAGTTGGCTAGTTTGTGACTCGTGTTATACCAACTCAGAAAGCATGATTTTTTTCTTAAGATATTGGACCAGGACTGGAAGAGTCAGATTCATTCCTACCCTCAGCCATGGTATCCCAAAGGGTGATTTTCACCCAGCCATCTCTCAGTCTACTTTATCTGGAAAAGTCATCATGAAGAAAAATTGGAAAAGTGAATGCCATGTTTCTTATCTTGACCTCCTGAAGGAAAGGTGAGATATAAATCAAATTATAAATAACAGTTTCCCTGTGTCCTGCAATCCTAAAATCCTAATAAAATTGAAATAATTTTGTATACCGAGGTTTAATTAACTCTGGGTAAATGCACCATAAATGTATGGCAGTCTAGAGCCCCACTGGGTTTTTCATATGCTCTATAAGATTCATTTTGTAGTTTATGAAAGGATGTATCTCTGGCAACTTGTTGCAATGTAGTCTACTTTACACAGGGCATTCTCTTTTGGAAATTGTCTGTCTGAAGGACTGTGATGTTCAAATTCAGTGTAAAGATCAAGAGCAATGAGAGCAAACCTGAGTCTTGAAGTTGCCCATCCAGGTTAACTGTCCAGCAGCAGACTAAGTAAGATAAGATAAGATAAGATAACCTTTATTGTCATTTTTATATTGTGGGCGCAACGGCACACATCAAAAATGAAATTTAGTTGCCCGCTCTCAAAGTGAAACACATACATGTGGGTCTATATATATGTTGTACATAGTATGTTTAGGTGTGTGTCATGTATGTGTTTCACTTTGAGAGCGGGCAACTAAATTTCATTTTTGATGTGTGCCATTGTGCCCACAATATAAAAATGACAATAAAGGTTATCTTATCTTATCTTATCTTATGACACACACCTAAACATACTATGAACGACATATATATAGACCCACATCCCTACATATACATAGCAAATAAATATTAAATATTATTAAATATTAAATAGAAGCACAGATCAACTTGTAACTTGGTTGCTCCACAGCTTGTTGTGCCTTACCCCATTGAAATGGAACAAACCATCTTTGTTGATGAAAAGCTGGAAAAGTTTTCAAATTGTTCCTTTTTGCATTTCTTCAAGAGTCCCACAATTCCACTCTGACCTGGGGATGGGTGAACCCAGAGTAAAATGGACTACTACCTAGTGAAGCCAAGTGACACTTTTTCTTAAATTTGGTTACACTGATATAAGGGAAGGTTTGTGTGGAAGGACTTCTGGTTTGCTTGGCAAGGGATTAATTAGCCAATCCATGCCTGGATATGGCCAGGATGAGGCTACTAGGGACGGTCCTTTTGTGGCTCCGTAATTCCAAACTGGCTGGAGGGATTAAAGCTCTGCTGCCAGCTGTCAGGTTAGAACATGATGGATGTTCACTGATGGTAAGAACACAAAGGCAACACTGTGCACATAAGAGGCGAACGTGTTCCAATCTGTCACGGGCTGACATTTTTGTTTTAAAAGGAGGAGAATAGTTGGTGGGCCCAGAGTGGGGGCAGCTCACGCTCGAGGACAAAAAGTAGTCACGTTGCAGAGATGAGTCCTGTTTCAAAAGAAAAAAAAAACCAAAACACCAGGCACTCTTGAGGAAGCAGAGGCATAGTTTCAGACCTTGGATTCTGATTGGTGCTCTGGATGCTCTCTGAGAATGGCTGCAGTGCCTCCCAAAGTGCTCATCCTACACAAATAAAACTTCAAGCAACCTTGATTCACACGTTTCCTATGAATTATACATATCTGCAGTATTTACCATGATTAAAAATAAATATTTCTTTCCTAGATGCTGAACCTAATCCTGCTCCTTTTGATGAAAATCTTGCTTCCAGCTTTTTCATGCTTTGCTCTTAATACCTTTCTGGCACAACATTATAGGAATCACATGCTATATTTTTAACACATTCCACTCGCCTTTGAGCCCATTTCATTTCAATGATGCAAACTTTAATCAGTTTCACAGTTAAAGTTGAATAGCATGGAGAAATGTTCAGGAAAAATTAAACTGCTGGGGGATTAAACTGCACATGGATTTGTGTTGTTTAAATTTGATTTGTATGTATCAGGAAATGGAGTAAAAATGTGACCTGTCAACTCATGGTTAATTAAAAGAACAAACAGATATAAAACACACACATATGCAAGGAATATATAAATATTAGAGCAATTGCATTATGTGTATCTTGTAGGAATACACAACATTCTGTAACTGCAATGGAATTAGAGGTTTATGCGCTATGGCGGATGAGAAAAAAGGAACTCTTCACTCATCTGTATTGAAATATGTATCATCTAGCATAATTCATTTCAAACTCAATTTCAAAAGTCAGCTGTTAACACACACACACACACAAATACATGAAAATACATAACTTTTACTGAAATATTGTTGTTTTGGTAATAAATTATACTTAAACCAAATTTAGACCCTAATTTGGATGCTGCATATGATTTTTATTTGCATTTATGTTATGCCTCATTTTTCCTCTAGAACAGACATGTCAAACTCGCAACGTCACGTGATGTCGCGTAACGTATTGGGGCGGTTTTGCCATTGCCGGCAATGGGGCGGGAGCGGCTTCCGGATGACGCGTCCAGCCCGTGGGCTGGCAGTTGGACACCCCTGCTCTAGAAAGTCAAGTGATGAACATGTTGTAATCTTATTCTTCCCTTTAATTTATAGTTATACAGAGAGGCTGCAAGGTACGGTCCAAAAAGTTAAGAGGGGTTTGTGATAGTATGATTAAAAGTCCAACTATTTTATTTAAAAAAAACCCAGCTTCCAAGATATGAAATGTTATCAACAGTTTTGTAATCAGGCTTGGGGATGAGGGAATTCCAGGAGTGAGAAAAACCATAAGCCCCCCAGACCCATCACTTTTCAAAGAAAACTCTAGCACAATCCAAAAATTATTAACTTGGCTCTCAAATCAGGTAGATGTGGGATGAGACCAATCTGATGTTGCTTCCAAACTGACCCAAAGCCCTGTAATAGAGGTGTCCAAAGTATCAGGTGGTGAAATACTGAGAAAATACTGCAGCTCTTTGCCCTCTCCTGAAAAGAATACTTGAACTGACATGTTATTCATTTAGATATCTTTAACTTACATTTAATGATAATAATAATAACAATAATAACAATAATAACAATAACAACAACAATAACAATAACAATAACAATAACAACAACAACAACAACAACAACAACAACAATAACAATAATAATAATAATAATAATAATAATAATAATAATAATAATAATAATAATAATAATAATAATAATAATAATAATAATAATAATAATAAATAATAATAATAAATAATAATAATAATAAAAGTTGGAAGGGACCTTGGAGGTCATCGAGTCCAACCCCCTGCTCAGGCACAAACCCTACACCATTTCGGACAAATGGCTGTCCAGTCTCTTTAAAAACTTCCAGTGTTGGAGCATTCACCGCTTCTGGAGGCAGGTTGTTCCATTGGTTAATTGTTCTAACTGTCAGGAAGTTTCTCCTTAGTTCTAGGTTGCTTTTCTCCTTGATTAGTTTCCATCCGTTGCTTCTTGTCCTGCCTTCAGGCACCTTGGAAAATAGCTTGACTCCCTCTTCTTTGTGGCAGCCCCTGAGATATTGGAACACTGCTATCATGTCCCCCTCATCCTTCTCTTCATTAAACTAGACATACCCAATTCCAGCAACCGTTCCTTATATGTTTTAGCCTCCAGTCCCCTAATCATCTTTGTTGCTCTTCTCTGTACTGTTTCTAGAGTCTCAGCATCTTTTTTACATCGTGGTGACCAAAACTGGATGCAGTATTCCAAGTGTGGCCTTACCAAGGCATTGTAAAGTGGTATTAATACTTCGCGTGATCTTGATTCTATCCCTCTGTTAATGCAGCCCAGCACTGTGTTGGCTTTTTTGGCAGCTGCAGCACACTGCTGGCTCATATTTAAGTGATTGGCCACTAGGACTCCGAGATCCCTCTCACAGTTACTGCTATTGAGCAAGGTACCCCCTATACTATACCTGTACATTTGGTTTTTCTTGCCTAAATGTAGAACCTTACTTTTTTCACCACTGAATTTCATTTTGTTAGATAGCGCCCAGTGTTCAAGTCTGTCCTGGTCAATATCAGTGTGGCCTGCAAATAAAGATATCACGTAAGGAAATGATGTACTCCCAAGATAGTTGCGAGTTGAATTCAAAGAGATGAAATATTCCTGAAAAGAAATTCAATTTTTGTTTTAGGGTTCCCCCCCCCGCCCCCCGGTAATTGTAAGCAGATGGCCAGTAGGATCTAGACTTCAAAGCCCTATCTTTCGGTGGCATAGGTTCTGATTTAGACTGGAGTAGCAAAATATGTTTTGAACTACAGCTCCTGTATTCTTTGCCACTAATGATGAAAAGTGAAGCTGAAAATGTCTGGAGCCCCCCAGGTTGCCTTATTTGGATAAATAACTTACATGATAAATCTATCGTGCAAATTTACCACCTAATGCATAAAGAGATCTATTTTCCCCACCCCACGATATCTAATGATAACATGATCTCTAAAGGTTGCTGTTAATATTTGAAATAACAAGTCATTCCGCCAATATTTTATCCAAAGTATAAGACTATTCCTTCTGGGACTATAAAATGCATTCCAAAGGAGGCAGCACATTAAGAATACCTTTGAAATGAGCAGCTCAAGCAGATTTTGTGCTGCTGTGTTTCAAATGTTAGATCTTTATTAGAGTTTGTAAAGCAGGAACATTTTGGGGTTGGATTTCAAGGAAATATTTTAGAGACGTTTTTCTCCTGAGAAGAGTGAAATGCTAACAATAGTCTGCTTTTTTTTTTTTTTAGTGATTTGTAAAATTTAAAAGATACAATAGTGCCTTAGCACAATAGTTGTCTTGGGGAAATTCATGGTATGAATTGCAAGAGTTGCAGCTTCCAATTTTAGTTTGTGTGTTTTGGTGGTTGTGGGGGAAGATGAGCTATTGCTAAAAGCCTCAAGGGTCTCCAACTGTAGATAGATATTTGCTTCAGATTTTTTTCAACTTTTGTGTATATTATGGGTGAATTCAGGAAAGAAATATCCAAAATACATGCCTATAGAATCTCTGAAGAAACTTGACATTCAGATGCATAGAAACCTAACCAGGGTCTAGACTTACCTCAAGTGAGGCTTGTCAGATATCAAATTCTTAGATAAACTACACAGCAAAACCATGCCATTCCATCCCCCTTACCTCCACAAAATTTTCCCATAACTCTTTCTTCCTAGCTGACAACCACCTTGATATATTGCAAAGTTTCAGTATATTTTGTAGCCCTGCCAGTGGGAGCAGGAGTTCCTGCTAAGATCCACCTTGTTAAGGCTGAAATGGAAGAAATAAAACTAAGGCTCTGAAAACACAAGGAAGCCTTCAATCTAGGTAAGAAACTCCAAAATCAAATGTGGGAGAAGATAATGGCACACCATTTCTGTATCATTGCTCCCGCCCCCCTCCAACTGTTTGGACTTGGCTGTATCATTTAAATAAATTGGCTGCCAAATGAGAACTTCAGAAAAGAAGATGTTCTTCTATTTACTGGGGAAGAACATAAAACTTTTACAAGTAGATTTGGTGCTGGTCATGCTTCTATACCAAAGACACAAATTGAAAGAAACATTCATAATTTTACACAGAAACACAGTTTGAACATGGAATGTGAGAGGCTTGAACCAAGGTAAATTGGAAATTATCAAAATGTAAATGAAGTGTATTAAACTGAATGTTTTAGGACTAAGTGAACTTATCTGGTCTGGAATAGACTCCTTTAAATAAGACGATGACATGATAAACTATTTAGGGTTTAAGGCTTATGAAGGAATGACGTGTCAATGATACTTAAAACAACAAATCAGCGAACACCTAGAGGCAAACAAAATCACTACTAAAAGCCAACATGGGTTTGTCAAAAACAGATCATGCCAGACAAACCTTATTGCATTCTTTGACCAAGTGACAAAATTAGTGGATCAGAGGAATGCTCTGGATATAATTTACTTGGACTTCAGTAAGGCATTTGATAAAGTAGATCACAACCTACTACTTGATAAGATAGAAAAATGCGGGTTGGACAGCATCACCACCAGATGGATTCGTAGCTGGCTGACAGGCCGTACTCAGCGTGTGGTCCTCAATGGAACCGCATCTACATGGAGGGAAGTGTGCAGTGGGGTGCCCCAGGGCTCTGTTCTGGGGCCAGTGCTCTTCAACATCTTCATCAACGATTTGGACGAGGGGATAGATGGGGAACTCATCAAATTTGCGGATGACACCAAGCTGGCAGGAATAGCCAACACTCCAGAAGACAGGCTTAAGATACAGGAGGACCTGGACAGACTTGAACACTGGGCGCTATCTAACAAAATGAAATTCAATGGTGAAAAAAGTAAGGTTCTACATTTAGGCAAGAAAAACCAAATGTACAGGTATAGTATAGGGGGTACCTTGCTTAATAGTAGTAACTGTGAGAGGGATCTCGGAGTCCTAGTGGACCAATCACTTAAATATGAGCCAGCAGTGTGCTGCAGCTGCCAAAAAAGCCAACACAGTGCTGGGCTGCATTAACAGAGGGATAGAATCAGATCACGTGAAGTATTAATACCACTTTACAATGCCTTGGTAAGGCCACACTTGGAATACTGCATCCAGTTTTGGTCACCACGATGTAAAAAGATGTTGAGACTCTAGAAAGAGTGCAGAGAAGGGCAACAAAGATGATTAGGGGACTGGAGGCTAAAGCATATCAGAAACGTTTTGCTGAATTGGGTATGTCTAGTTTAATGAAAAGAAGGACTAGGGGTGACATGATAGCAGTATTCCAATATCTCAGGGGTTGCCACAAAGAAGAGGAGTCAAGCTATTCTCCAAGGCGCCTGAGGGCAGGACAAGAAGTAATGGATGGAAACTAGTCAAGGAGAGAAGCAACCTGGAACTGAGGAGAAACTTCCTGACAGTTAGAACAATTAACCAGTGGAACAACCTGCCTCCAGAAGCGGTGAATGCTCCAACACTGGAAATTTTTAAGAAGAGACTGGACAGCCATTTGTCCAAAATGGTATAGGGTTTCCTGCCTGAGCAGGGGGTTGGACTCGATGACCTCCAAGGTCCCTTCCAACTTTATTATTATTATTATTATTATTAAAAGTACATTACTAAATATGTGCTCCAACCCTTGTTTACATGACAAAAACACATCCTGGATTCTCTTCTCTCTGGCTTTTTTTATATTATTGTATTTTTAAAGCATATGATTGACTTTAACTCAATAAATAACCAATTCACGTATTTTAAGACTACTAGCCAACCAGTAGTCTTTCTGTTCTAGTCTTTCAGAAGCAGTGGTGGAAAACATTGTGGTAAATTTCAAGAGATGCTAAATGCAAGAAAAGATATAGTATTATATTTGGTAATGTTAATATATATCGCTAGTCCATGTATGATATGGCATATGCTGGATAAATAAATAATACTATATTGGGTGATTGGAAGACAAAATTAGAAAAATGAAGAGATCTGGGATTATAAGCATATTTGAACTGAGTAAACATAATAATATAGGAGACAGATTAATGGAGTTTTGCAAAGATTGTTTTCATTCATTGCTGACACCTGCTTCAAGTAATATAAATGCAAATTCTATGCCAAATGAATAACAGTGGTCTATGTAATAGGAAACACAAGAGAGAACAGCACCATTCATTCAAGCCAAGACACTTCCAGACTCAGATTGTGAAACAAATCATGAATTACTGGTGTCAGACTTATGGGATAAGCATACAAATCAAACACAGTAAGTAAGCCAAATGTTTTCTGTGTCCATACACCTTCTGTATTTAATTCAGTGGTGGGATTCAGCCAGTTCGCACCAGTTTGACAGGACCAGTAGCTAATTTTTTGTTGCCCAGGCCCAGAATGGACTTCCAGAAGCGGCATCCACACAGATTCACATATTTGAATCCCATCACTGATTTAATTGTATATGTACATTTAATGTATACAAAACAAAACCTGAGGAACTAAATCACAATGGAAAAGAAATCCAAAAATCTCAAGACGGACAAACATATAACAGGGGAATGCATATTTTCAGTAAGAAGCAAGAAAGAACACAGAAAAATATCTCCATCAAAACTGTAACCAGATTTAAAAAAAACAAGAAAGGAAATGCTTTTAAAAACAAAGGATGTTTTTAATATCAGAGAAATCACAAGAAAATTAAGAACTCAGGTAAGAATATGCAAGAGTAATCATGGAACATACCCAATAGAGGCCAATTATGTTAAAGGACTTATGGAAAGACTGAAGTACAAAATGACAGAAATTCTTGAACAGAACAAATATGTCCAGATTTTGACTGCACCTGAAGGTAAGAAAAGCAAAAGACCAGCTGTTTTGAAGAAGAAAATATTGGGCACAGATGAACATTCATTGAACTGTGTTTCAAGCTGCAGGAGAAAAGACATTGAACTGCCAACAGCTTTAGATCAACAAATTTGGAACATGAGTGTGTGGCCTAGAGACTGGAAATACAAAAGAGATGCAAAAAATATGTAAATTATCAAACCATTGCATTAATTCCTGGTGCAAGCAAAGAACAGAAGTATATATAGAGAAAATAATGCCAAATAGGGAGGGTTCAAAATTAGCAGAGAGACATGAGAGCAGAATAAGACAGAGAATATAAGGAGGAGATTTACCTGGGCATTATTGACTACACAGTAGTCGTTGATTGTCTGCACATGCCAGAATGTGCAATATATGAAGGCTCATTGGGATGCCAAAAGACCTGATTCTTTTCAGGAATCTATACAATGAACAAGACATTATTGTAAGAATCAAGTTTGGAAAAGCAGACTGGTACAGAATAGTGAGATAGGAGTGCATATTGATTCCATATCCATATATTGGTTGCAAATATATTATAAGAATGGCAAGACTGGAAAGGATCAAAACCAGATTGCTAACAATCTGAGATATTTAGATGATACCACCTTGTTAGCTGAAAATGAAGAATAAAAGAAGCTCTTACGAAAGCAAACATGGAAAAGGCAAAATCTTGCTTAATATTTAATATTCAAAAGACAATGGTAATACCTAAGCAAGCCTCGTAAACTCATACCTAATGGCAGACCAGTTATCTTTTCTTGGATTTAATAATAGACAAAAAGGTTTTGAAAGAGGTAAACACTAGAAAGGATGGCAATGACAAACTTAGTTACGATCATGAAATTCAAAGATATTCCTATGATAACAACGAACAAAATAGTTAAAGCAGTTGTTTCCCAAGGGCAATGATGAGCTATGAACACTGAACATTAAGAAAGAAAGAAAAAGGAGAGTGATCTTCAAATTCTGGAATTGGAGGAGGTTACTGAAGTTCCATGGATTGCAAGGAAAATCAACCAAATAAAAACTGACTGCTCATTTAAAGGTGATAATTAGCATGCAGAAACATACATTTTAAGCATGTGAAGTGAGCAGATGATGGACAGAAAACTATGTACTTGGCAAATCTGAGGGAAGGGCAGGAAGAGAACATCAGATAAGATGAATAGATCATCTAGACTAGCTACAGTATCACTGGGAATAGGTCAAGATGGCAGATATTTGTCCACACAATTGTCAGCAATCTACTCTAAATAACAAAACAAGCTACAACATCAGATATAAAGTAATAATGAAAACAGTGTTAAAGGTAGTCCTTACTTAACAACTGCCTTGTTTATAGACTGTTCAAACTTACAGCATGCTGAAAAAGTAATTTTATGACTGGTGCTGACTTTTATGACTATCACAGATTGGGATTCAGGTGCTTCACCACTGTGGGCATTTATATTATTGACAGTGTCCCACAGTAATGTGATTGCTATTTGCATGTTTTATAGCCGGCTTTCAACAAGCACAATCCATTGAGAAGCTGGCAGTGGAATTGCAAGTTGCAGTCACATGATGTCTTGCTCAGTAACTCAATAAACAGTGTTTAGTTTAATAACCACATCACAAGTGAAGGTATAAGTCCATTATGGCCATGTGATGTCTCACTTAACCACATTGCTTAGAGACAGGGTTGCCAATCCCAACTGTAGTTGTTAAGCAAGGACTACCTGCATTTTGATTAAAGAACAACAATGCATATCCAGGGTCAGACAAATTATTGCCAGGACATTTTTCCTTCTGGATACCATGATGGAAATTTTCTCACACACCTGTTAATTGAGATGCTGGCTATGTAGGGAAAATCTGAAGCACTATTAAGGATGATCCATAAATGTTTAATCCCTGATTATGTAAAGCTTAAAGCCAGGATCATGAGTTCCAAGATGGCAGCACCATAAATTACAGAAAGCTGACAGAATAAGCTCTATTCTTAGTCCAAGGTTGCAACCCTGCAGATATTGCTTGCATTTCATTTCCACTGGCCTCAGCCAACACGATCAATAGCAAGGATGCCAGGAACTATAGTTCTGCAACATCATCAATCCTCCATCCATATCCTAGCCTTAGTAACAAACTGCTGCTTTTCTATTGTCTTCAAACGTGGCAAATAAAGAGAATTAAAGGAATCCAATGTGGCTAGAACTACAGCATAATCAAGAGCTTTTGGAAGTATGATGAACTGACTGAAGGCAATAGTGATTTTTCATCTTGACATTGTTTTAGTACATCTTCCATTTATTATACTTGTATGACTATCTGATACTTTTAAATAGAAGCACTGATTTAGGGCCCAGTGCTAGGAGAAGATTTTTGCAGATTTTTAATTTGGCTCTTCCTCTGTATGTTTTTAGTTAGTTATGTTAAATTAACCTCTTATATAACCTCAAAGGCCTCATCCCCAGTTTTAACAGCAGAAAACCTATATTGCACACTTGGAATGGCAGTCTCTGTTCTCCAACTTCTCATATTCAGAGAAGACAAATTAGTATTATGGTATACTGTATTTCTTACAGCATTAGAATGAACTTAGCTTTTTCCTGCCTAAACAATTCAAAATTGATAGCTGCAACTGAACTCAGGCTTTACAACAATTGCTACAATTGTTGATTTTCAACTGCACTTTGTCAGGTAAGTTAGTTAAAAAATATAAATGTAAAGGGGAAAACTTATCTTTATTGTTTTTGGAATCATGCCTACACCACTAACATTGTTAGATGGAAAGACTGCAACCTTTAGACATGTAAGAAGTTGGGTCTTGCCAGATATGAAGTGATACTAAATTGCATTAAGAACACCTCTCATGATGATTGCTGGGAAGAAAAAGAAAACAAATATTGGTAAAATCTGCAGTTTGGGAAATATACATTCTTGCTGTTAAAGTCAATTTGTTTTACATTGTCTCCCTCATGGATAACATGGCTATTATTAGTTTGTAGGGACCTGACTAAACAAAGGATTGAAAGATACATTTAGAATGAATGCAGTGAGATTCTTTCAAAATATTTCATGTCGTTCTTCCTCACTGATAGGCCTATTGTTTCCTGACTGTCAAATTGATACCCAATTGTATCTCCTCCTGCTTCTTGGATGCTCAATGAATAATTCTATATTTTATCTTTATCTTTCTTACCAACACTCAAATCTCTGCTTCTTTCCATTCACTTAGCATATATCCCTGCTGCTTTGACAATGACAAGTTGCAACATATTTTGGAACAGCTGCTCTAACCCTGCCCTAAGATGCTAGGTTGACTCCACCCGCTCTCTTATCCCTTCTTGTGGAATGTGAAACAGGCTCTTCCCCTGCGCTGGTGACACACAAAGTTTCCAAGCAGGCTTCTTCCGGGGAGAATCCGTGCAGCCCGAAGTGAAGAGAACAGATGCTGTGCTAATATGTGTTGTTGTGCAACCTCTCCCTGGACACTAGTGGTCCTAAATGGAAAACTTTAACTGTAATGGCAAGTTGCATAGCAGCACCCAGAAGACACCAGGGTTTTTCAGGATTTGAGCAATCGAAATATTCAGGGCAACTAGTTTCTTTTTAAGGAGCCTTAACAATAGAAATGTACAACCTGAGGCCTGAGTCTACATGTACTTCCATTCCCAAGCTTTGGGTGCACTCTATAGGAATGTCTAAAGACCCAGAAGACCCAGATAATTAAATATGTGAGTGAAGAATAATTCTAGTAACTTAATTCAATAGAAACGAAAATACAAAAACAATTTTAGTTTGTATCCTGCGCCTGTCCATTTCGTCTTTCCAGTGTGGCAGGTGCTAACAATCTTTCTGTAGTCTTAGGAACAGAAAGGTTAAAGTCAGGTTAAAGTGATGAATTGTCCTCTCTGCTGTCAAGAGCCTGCTTGGAGATGGAATGTTAGTTGGTGTTTGAGATTGGTACTACAATTCAGTGCAGAGATAAACATGTGTAAGCCTATTGATTTCAATGGTCTTAAGCAGGCTTACCTCTGTGCTGGATTATGGCTTATGAGTTCTTGTGGACATGAAAGTGTGAAATGTATACACCATGGCTGGCGACCAAGGGATGATTCACATGACTGTCATGGCAAAACTGCCATTGTGGGGCTATGAGGAGTTAATACCCTGCCTTAGAAGTTGCTGTAATATTTGTTCAGAGTGGAACATATTGCAGGCTTTCCCAATAGGTTGCCCTTCAGATGTGTTGAAATTTCAATTCTTAAAATTCCCAGCCAGTGTGGATGAAGCAGTAAGTCCCAATTCATCAATTCATTCCAAGGTGTGGAAAGCCGACTTACATTATATAAATTTGTTCTATATTTCCAGCATTTCCAGCATATCAAAGTACAATAATTATGTAGAAGAGAGTAGTGAGATCGCAGAAACCTCCCTTCTCCCATCAATTTCTGAATAGGCATGTTTGTCAACTATTCAGTCTGTTGCTAGGCTATGTACTATTTTTCCCAAACAGAGGAAAGAAGACAGACTATAGTTGGAAGATTCATGGCCACCAGAATCTGACTGGCAAATATATCTTACTCTAGGTTGGAGAGCTACCATTTCTCATATTTTTGCAATCCATTGCCCAAAGCTGATCTCCATGCATGTAAGTGGCCCAGCTGAAAAATCACTGAGGACTGCTGTCAAAGCTCAACTGCAAACTATTAAGACCTATCAGAATAGAAGTCCAAAAACATTGCTCCAAATTTATTGTGGTATAACAGGTTCATAAAATAATGTATTCAAAATTCTGAATGTATTAATAATTTTCTAAATTTATTAGAACCTGAATGATCTATGCAAAAATTCAATATGGTAACTAAGAACTGTTCTTTACAATACAGCTTAATTAGGAAAAAAATTCACTTACAATTCATTATTGCCATGAATCAAGATCTCTGAATGACACGCTTGTGCTTAAATATTATGCTCTTTTGTTCAACTATTTTTCATATATCATGGGTTTCATTACTCTGACATTCCCTACAGCATCACAGAAAACAATTTAGTTCTTGCTCAATGTATTCACATGAAAAAGTAGTGGGGATATCAGTTGTTAATAATGGGTGTGCATACTGTGGATAGGTGATGGGTGAGGAGACAGGTGGCTGATCTGGGACAGAGAAATGAAGGAGCCTGAGTACTATATTGCAGTCACCAGAAACTAAAGGAATGGCAGCTGTCTGGACATTGAAAAGATCTAAGATCTAAGGAGGAAATAAAGAGAAAATCTAAAGGGAAACCCTTCCCCCCCCCCAGCTTAGATATGATTGTAAATGTTAAGACACTTCAGAAGTCATGTAAAATGTTTTTAACTCAACATGTTGTTCTTAAGCTAAAGTGTTACTAATTTGGTACTTCATAGATTGCTCCCCACATGCAGCTGTTACCTGCAATTTGCAACTTATTATAGGGAGAACTGTTTCCAAATGTACAACAGACTGTAATCTGATGATAATAATTGAAAAGAGCTAATGAAGAGGAAATGAGCTGGGCTAAAATGGCTTTACAAGCTGGCCCTCCCTTTGAAACTGAAACTGAAAAGAACTGTGGTCCAATAACAGTGGAATCAAACTGCAGAGAGTAGACATAAGTAGGGGAATAGTTTTGCTATTTTGTCTCATACTTTATTTAACTTATACAAGTAGTCCTCAAGTTACGACCACAATTGAGCCCAAAATTTATGTTGCTAAGTAAAACATTTGTTAAGTGAGTTTGCCTCATTTTTTCTTGCCACAGTTGTTAATTGAATTGCTGCAGTTGTTAAATTAGTGACACAATTGTTAAGTGAATCTCACTTTCCCATTGACTTTGCTTGTCAGAAGGTCACAAAAAGTGATTACATGACCCCAGGGTACTACAACGGTCATAAATATGAACTAGTGGCCAAGCATCCAAATTATGATCATATAACCATGGGGATGCTGCAACAGTCGTAAGTGTGAAAAATGGTCATAAGTCACTTTTTTCAGTGCCGTTGTAACTTTGAACAGTCACTAAATGACTACCTGTATATATGAAGCTGCTGGGTGAGGACATATAAAACTGTGGTGGCGTGTCATTCACTCATCAGTATGTATTTTTTAAATCAAACAAAGGAACAAATATAATTATTTGTTTATTCAGAATAATTATATAATTATATAATTATTCTGAATGAGTGTCTTTGAGACAGGGTCAGATGGATGACAAACTAAATTTGGATTGTGGAAATGACATTGGGTGAGGGACAAGAGGCTCTGGGAGTGTATCATCTCTCTTAAGTGCAATGTTAGTCATCATGGTCAATGATGAGGAATTTGGAAGTTGCAGCAATGTCTGCAAGAACACATGTTGTCAACCCTGATCAATCTGTTTAGAGGATATACCTCTATGAGAAAGTTCATGCCTGGTCAGAATCTAGGACACGGCATTAATGACAAGCAGTCTTATCTGAGAGGCTAACTCCATTTCTTCACAGCCAGCCAAATTATTAATGACTTCGTAACCCACAGAATAACTAGTAATGTGACTTTCCTAAAACCAGCTGGAAGCTCGAGTTTGGAAGAATATTATAGCAAACTTGCACACAGGAGCAGACAGATTAAACCATTTTTAAACTTTTTCCAGATTTTGGAATAACAGAACTAAGATAACATCTTTCTTCAAACAACCACTTGTATTTTAAGATTATTAGAAAGTCAGTGCTTTAGTGTAAGATATTCTGAAATTCCGGACAAAAGATGAGATTTTGTTAACAAATTAACAAACAAAGAGGTTTTTCAAATGATATTGTGGTTCTTAAGGTCCCTTGCCTTGTTCTGTTTTGTTCCGTAAAACCTTTGTCAAAATAGGGGAATAGTTCCCTTCTTCAGTTTAGAACCTAACAGTCGCCAGTGATCCAGGCCTATCCCCTCCCATTCTACTAATTCTACTGATGAAGTGGCTGCATTAATTGAACATACTGTATTATGGATGTTGTTTATATTCTATTTATTTTATTCATTAATTTACTTATTGTAGTGAGTTTATAGGCAGTTCCAGTCAACTCTGAATGGCATATATCTCAATAAATGTATGTCAGCTTAAAAAGCAATAGTGCAATAAATCAAAATATATTAAATATCATAACTGTCAGCCTTATGAGATAGATCGGAACAGGAAACTGACTTCATAGGAAGACCAAAATTATACCTTTATTCAATGGTGGGATTCAGCCAGTTCACACCACTTCGGCAGAACCGGTAGCTAACTTTTTGTTGCCCAGGCCCAGAATGAACTTCTGGAAGACACATCCACACAGAGAACCGGTTGTTCACATATTTGAATCCTACCACTGCCTTTATTGCAAGTCTGCTTGTGTTTTTCCTCCCCTCTCTGCGAGTCAGAGAAGAGTCAGCCTCAGTCTCTTCTGAATACTATTTTCCTTCCCAGGCTTAAAGAATGCTTCTCTCTTTTTGTTTACATAACAGCTTCCAAATATTTGCTTCAAGGTCATTTCTCAGGTTGTTTATACTAATCAGTAAATATTGCACTGGGAACATTAATCAATCTGTTAAGCCAATCTTCTATTGCCACCATTCCATTCCCCTAGTCCTACTAGAATAGCCATGTTTTAATGACTTTTCTGAAAACCATGAGGGCAGGAATGGGAGAGGGGAGGAGACTGTTCCATAGAATGCTGTTCTATTCTATTAATTCCATTTTATGAAGCGGCTGCATTAACTGGGCTTATTGTAATTGGAATGGAGTTATACTCTGTGGATGTTATGTCATATTTTCCCTAAAATTTCTGTCATTGGGATAGATTACAAATACTGTAAAATATATCAACCAAACAACTAGCCCAATCTTTCCTCCCTGACCCAAGGCTCTGGAATGATAACTCAGCTTTTGAATGCAATATATGCTTTGGGTCCTGTCCCACACAACCCGGGACATTGTAAACAGACTGAGTCATGCTAGGATTCTCAGCTGTTATGTTGTTGAATGTGCCAAGGAAAGGCTACTAGTCTGTACTGCAACATATGTTCTGGCTCCAGACTCATTATTATTATCACACAAGTCAGGGCATTCTCTGCTTACCAATAATTGTCTTGGGACCACTTACTGGCTTGGGCTTCTCTGCTGTAAGTTGTCCTCTTACATACTTCTCTTTGCAAATCTGTTTACAAATCCTTCTTTGTGTATTCCCTCTGTCCCTGATTACCCTATCATTGAATGATTTTCATTCTATAGCCGTCCTTGTAACAGATCCATTCCACATATATATAAAACTCCCAGGATAAATCTTTAACTTCTGGAGGGCAGTAGATTTAGAAGGCTGCTTAGTGTCTCTAAATCTGGGAGTGAGCTCTGTTTGTTCCCCCAAGCACTTCCAAGTGTTTGCACTAAATTGCACTAAATAAATTTGCACTATGGGATTCACCTTTATCTATGGTGAATGTGCTGGCCTAGAAGCCAGGAGACTAAGTTCTAGTCCTACCTTAGGCTTGAAAGCAGGCTGGATAATGTTGGGCAAGTCACTCTCTCTCAGCCCACCTTACCTCCCAGAGTTGTTGTTGTGGAGAAAACAGGAGGAAGGAATATTAGGTATGTTAGGTATTAGGTATTAGGAATATTAGGCCTTCTGTTATTTATAAGGATAACAAGGGGGAATAAATAAATAAATAAATAAATAAATAAATAAATAAATAAATAAATAAATAAATAAATAAATAAATAAATAAATAAATAAATAAATAAATAAATAAATAAATAAATGCATACATACATACATACATACATAAAGCAAGCTTGGAAATCATTAATACTTTGTCTTTAAAAAGGTTCACTTTGAATACTTAAAAAGGCTTGATCTTTTTGGAAGAAACAGTGCAAGATTACCAATTTATTGCATCAGCAAAACATCTCATTCATACAAAAATTGCTGATTGTCCTAATAATGCTAACCACATCCAATGGTGTAAGAAATATGTTTGTCCTTCAGAGCCCTAGTGTTTCCCCCACCAACTCCCATGCCTGGCTTCATTGAAATATCAGGATATTCTGCAATTCTTTTCACTTCCTCTACAACAGTTTTTCATGATTTTCATGTCAAGGAGTTCATTCATTCTAAAATGCACTCAACTGCACTATTGTGTTCAACTAGCTAGCTCTCAAAGGGCCTGTGGTCCTGTTTAGAATAAACAAATAGCTGGATGGGTTTATGAAACTGATAACAAACCCCTAGTTTCTTTTTTGCCTTGCTGCAGAGAGATGTATCAGTACCTGTATTAGCTAAAGGCAATTGGGAAAGGATCTGCAGACAAACAGCAGGAACAACTGAAGAGGTCAGTTCATGCAGCAAACATGCCAACATTCTTTGCACGGAACAGAGCAGTCAATGGGCAAAGCATAATGTTATGAATGTCAGAACAGAAGTAAATATGAAGATACAGCAGTTTATATCTAAATTGAAAATGGCATAAAATGGTAATCTGGAAATGTTTTTGGTTAAGAGTACTTTTGCTGTATAGTTCCTAGTTGATTTAGAAACCAGCCATCTGAGAACATCCTCAAAAAGCATTACATTTGTATGGAGAAAAAGTAGGAGAAGTGCTGTTTGTTTTCCTTATATTTATTTTTCTATTCAACCTCAGTCCCACCTCCACCTCAGCTTCTTTTCCCCCCAGAATGGAAATTTTTCTCCTAAATTAAGTTATAGCACAACTATGTATATAAAAAAGTTTAGAATAAGCCAATCATTGTCTGCTTTTCCAGTGCTCTGGTCAGAAGAGGCAACAGAAGATGTATATGCAACAGAAAATACCTTCTCAATTCGGTGACCCACAGATGGATGGAATTTCTATACCAATAATCTCCCAACATGTGCAATTGTGGATTTGGGAAACTGAGGTCCAATAATTCTGGAATAAAGCAGGTGCAGAAAAGCCACCTTAGCCATTTTGCTCAAACAAAGGTTGGCATCTTTGAAAGGACACTACATTTGCTTTCTCCCTTTTCTAATCAATTTTTGAAATTACTTGTTAATGCTGTTCAGCTATTAAGAACCTTTGGATCAACATGTTTTATAGCACCAGGTGAGGGTTTTTTTCAAACTGTAGTGAAAGAAGTATTAATTGCAAATTTAAGAACTTACAATAATTGTGGGTAGAGGGAATAAACAGCAAAAGGGTGACTAAAGGACTTGCAAGAAAGGAGCAATGATCTCACTGCTGCTAGAATTTTCAGGCAAATTATTTCTCAGCCAGGGTATCGTCTTTAGCCTTCTAAAATACGGGTGCTCTTTAGTTAACTGCAACTTTAGCTCAACCATGATGCAGAGCTGTTACAGATTTGCAAAGATGTGAATTAATTAGCACATCATTTTAGCTTATTGCGCAAAACAGTGTCACATATGTTAATTCCAATTAGATATGACAATGCAAACTAGGCCAGGTGCAATGAAGCAGAGATGTCCAAGTTTTTTTTTCTCTGTCTTTCTCATAACCCATTTAGGATGATTTGTTTCTTTATCAAGAAACAAAATTTAGGATTGTTCTGCTCAAAAAGCAAGAAATAAAGCCTGATAATTAATTGTACATACAAATATTGGGCAAAAGAAATAACCTTGAGAAACAGGTGGAAGAGCCCCAATTTCCGGGGACTGAAGATGGCTCTGAAAAATAGAACCAATGACTGTGGTGGAATGAGGAGCCAGTGAATAACCAGCAGTTTGTAATTTTTTTCTGGACAAGGAATTGAGATATCGCTCACATATGCTCTAGATAGCTGCTTCTCACAAAAAGACTGAAAGATAGCAGTCTTGCAGATAGGGTGTAGAGCTCTGGAAGATGAGGGAATCGCCATCTTGCTCAAACAAAGTTTGGCACCTTTGAAAAGACACTACATTTATCTAGTCCCTTTTCTAATATTTTTGGAAATTGCTTGCTAATGCTTTTCAGCTACTAGGAACCTTTGGATCAACATGTTTTACAGCACCAGGTGAATTTTCTTCCAACATTAGAGAGAGAAGTTTAATTACAAATTTAAGAACTTAAAATAACTGGGGGTGGAGGAAATAAACAACAAAAGAGGGACTAAAACTTTCATTTAGAAAATTCTAAATTGACTAAGGATCCAGATAAATTGAAATAAGATTTTTGAATTAATTCTAAAAAATCTTTCCCATGGGAAAATGTTTTTGTTTTAGAAACAAAGAAAAAACAAAAAGAAATCAATTTCTAGGACATAATTTGAAGAGATTAAATATATAGATTGTTAAAAGTAAAAAGAAAGAATATAAAGTTGGTTAATTGATCAAGACAAGTATCTTGTTATTTTGATAACTCTTATCAAATGGACTTTTTCTGGCATGATATAGGAGAAGGAGTGGCAGAACCTGGGGACCAAGTCAAAATAGGAATCAACCTAGAATCCCTATATAGTGACAAGTGGACTAAGTCCAACCGCTCCCCCCCCCCGAAATCCATTTACCCTTATCTAACTTTAAGCAGGTGTTAACCATTAATTGAGAAGATTCCTATAGCAATAATTAGTTTAATTGGATCTTCACATGTGGACCTGTCTTTCACTGAAATGATGAGGTTAACAGAATTACAGAATAACAGAGTTGGAAGGGACCTTGAAAGTCTTCTAGTCCAACCCTCTGCTCAAGCAGGAAACCCTATACCATTTCAGACAAATGGTTGTCCAATCTCTTCTTAAAAACCTCCAGTGTTGGTGCACACACAACCTTTGGAGGCAAGTTGTTCCACTGATTAATTGTTCTAACTCTCAGGAAATTTCTCCGTAGTCCTAGGTTGCTTCTCTCCTTGATTAGTTTCCATCCATTGCTTCTTGTCCTGACTTCAGGTGCTTTGGGAATAGGTTGACCTTCTTTTTTTGTGGCAGTCCCTTAGATACTAGAATATTGCTATCATGTCACCTCTAGTCCTTTTCATTAAACTAGACATATCCAATTCCTGCAGCCATTCTTTATATGTTTTAGCCTCCAGTCTCCTAATCAAATTTGTTGCTCTTTTCTGCACTCTTTCTAGAGTCTCAACATCTTTTTTATATTGTGGCGACCAAAAACATCAACTAATACTGGACCAGGATGAAGGAGTAATTCTATCTTTTATGTTCTATTAAATCTATAAATATTAAATATGGAGCATAAAAATTTATGGTAGCACATAAATGGCTTCAAAAGCAAACAGCTTCGAGGCACAATAGTTTTGTGGACACCCCAACATTTCAGATGGACATAGCATGAAAAGTCAGCTGGCTTTTGAGTTTAGATTAAAAAAAAAGTCATCTTCAGCATAGAATAAGGATGCTGTTGCAGTCGGTGAACTATATAGAATTTTTATATAAAATGTATTCATTTTATGAACAGCTAAAATTAATTCACTATCTGGCAGGTCTCCCTCCCCCTTTCATACACACACAGCATCCATACAATCCTCTTTGAATCAAGAATTAGACTGGTCACCCAAGTCAGCTCTTTCTAGGCTTCTTATTTTTTGTTCAACATTATCCCTAAAATAAGTAGGAGGTGCTTGCTCACAATTCTAGTTAAGAAAGACACAATTACGTTCTCAAAATAATCTTGATTTTCTGGAAGTGACAAAACTTCCTCGACAAAAATTGAGTCATACTTTGTAGTGTAGCAAAAGCTGTTTAACTGGCAGAAAAGTACAAAATGTATAATTTCAGGACTTTAAGTTAGGATCCTGTGTGAAACTCTCATCATCTAGAAACAGCTACGTTTTCCTATGCTGCCAACCCTTGCTATCCCATGCTGTACCACAAGGAAGCAGCAGCACCCTATGGAAATGAACCAAGGGAGCAGCTCAAACTGAGTTCTTATGGGCTTAGTGCAGAGTCCATTGGGTGGTAATCACACTATCTTGTTCATATTTAACTTAGCAGCTTTGTATACTGAAGAGAAATAAAATTACAATTTCTCTTCCCTTATTTCCTATTTGTATTTTCTTTCTTTTTTATGTCTTACTCTGGTCCTGCACTTCACTTCATAATACTGTTTATCCTGCAATGGAGTAGTATGGCTTGCAGGTAGAATATATAAAGGGAAAGCACCACAGCACAATAGTAGAACAGATGGCACTTATGCAGAAGAATCCCAAGTTAAATTCTCAAATAAAAAAAGGATCAGATTATAATAAATGATGTGAAAGATGTCTGAAATCTCTCAAAGTGACAATATTGAGGTAGAAGGACACAAGAAACCTGACCTTGTATTGGGCGTTCTTAGTTTTCTTTAATTGTTACATCGATTGCAGGTTGCTTATCACAATAGAACCAGACAAGGCTGAAAACATCATTTTAAATATAAATGAATTAAATCAACTTTAACAAATAAAGTGGATCCCTCATTCTTTTTTACATTAAAAGTAAAAAAAGGAGATCCAGGGTTCTAATTTACCTCAGTAGGGAAGATTCCTAAAAGATATCATTGATTCCTGTCTTATATATTTACGTATTAAACAATGGGCTTCTGGAGAAAACATAATGGTCAGATAGGTTCATATATTATTTATCTGTAGAGCTTAATATTTTTCATTATTAGAAGCTGATAGTTTATAATCCTAAAATAATGAGCTGCATATTCAGCCCAAATTATGATAATGTCACGATCAGCCAAAGAAGATGACCAAATCTTGTTCACTTGGACTTCCCAAAGTTAAAAAGCTTTCCTAGGGGGGGAAAAAGCAGCAATGGTACATCTGAGGAAAAAATTCCGTATCACTAGATTTTTCTGTGGAATTCATGTAATTTACTGAGTACCTAGAAAGATGCTTAGGAAATGCAAATTAGGATTCTATGCTAATGAGGTCCCATATTACTTACTTTTTCAGGCTAACTACTATATTATAGATAGAACTATCTCAATTTTTTATTAAACTTGATAGTGATCAATTCTCAGCATTCCTTAAGATCTGCTGTTGTTATACATGTGATATAATTTCCTCAACACTGTGTTCCTCAGCATCCTTTAACCTATGTCATAACTGGTCACTTCTGATCCATTTTGTTAATTGCTGGTGAAGGTGGACATTTTTGGCAAGCAAAACATCTCTCTAGATGCTTTCTTACATATTAAGGAAGTCTATCATGGAACATTTGGAAATCAAGAAATATGACCTCAGTTTAGGATCAGGCTTTCAAGAAGTAACTGTATTTTCTTTTTTTAAAAAAAATATTTTTAAAGTCTAATAATACTCTCCTCTGAAAGGCTGTACTATAGCATAAGAATGATATCTACTAACTGTATTTTTTATCTATTGATGTGGTGCATTTTTAATCAGAAATCAGGGCCACTATATTTAATGGACTTATTTAGGGACATAGAACTGCAACATCAGATTTGATTCTAGGAAATTTCAGAAAATGTTGTATAGTAGTTTCCGTTGTTTTAGGAAACAGGTTCAGATAAAAATCATGTGCTATAGCAAAACATTCAAACCTATTTACTGATTTATAAAAAGAGATCCTATAAAGTTACTAAGGCAACATGACTGTGATCATGCCAACTTGTTCAACTGGCCATTTATCCTTGATAGTAAACAAATAGGCATAAAATGGTTTAGAGAAGAGGATCAGAAACTATGGCCAATTGTGGTTAGATTTTTCTAGAGATAGGAAACAATCTTGGAGTATCTTGGTGGGAAGAAATATCATTTTATTTTTTAACACGAATGCATCTTCTCTCTAAAGATTAATTTCTGACAATTCTCCAGAAATACCATATTTGTCAGAGAAGCTGGAGGCATTGGCTCTCCCTTCCACTCTGTTCATTCCCATTCCGTCTGCATAGATGAAACCATCTTTCTTCTCCAAACCTGAAAGAACTTGCCAACCCATTCAAACAAAACCTCTTATGAAACATATTCAGAAAAGCAGGTGAGCTTCCACCACAGATGTGCCTCTCCCCATGTTCTGCTCCAAAACCTTCATGCAGCAACTGTGATATAAAACATGGTACAGTGACATGAGATGAGACCTATCATTCTCTCTTCTGATTAATAGTAATAATAATAAAAAATGACCTGCTTTAACGAGGAACTGGTGGGAACAATTCTCTTTAAGGGTCTTCAGGCAGATGTTAGATATCATTGGCCATAATTAAATGCTTTCCTAACCACAACAGGCAGTTGCAAAACTTGAGGAGGCTTCTGCAAATCTGTGGAAACTATTTTTTCATTTTTTGGAGGCTGCTGCTTAAATAAATAAACTATTTCCACCAAAGAGGATGTAAAATGGCAATGCCATGTATTCTATTGTGTTATATGGATAGATACATGCTTATAGAAGAAATTTTTATGAAGGGTTACCCAAGAGTGTAAAGAGAATGCCTAGTCTAAAAAGTTGCATCCCTTTCTCTCCTGTGCAAATCTGAAAGATCATTGATTGAACCCAGCATTTTAGGGACATAACAGCAGAATGGCAACAAACGATGCTGACCGGGAACCTGGTGGATGAAGAAAGAGCTAGGGTTACCAGACAGCCAGCAAAAGGAGGTTATGTTCTCTTTTTTGACCTTATGTCCTCTGTCTGGCAGGCATAGCTTTAAAATCAAATATGGTCCAGCTTCTTGAGTATCTAGTTTGTTTGTTTTTAAATTTTGGACTATTTTCACAACAGTAGTCATTCAAACTTTTGTGTAGTGTGACTTTGTAAATTGTCTGCTTCTTTCTCTTCTTCATATGTTGACACACTCAACACCTTAGACTTACATAATTTATTTCCTGATTCCAGCAATCAGCTTTGATCCAGCCCCTTCAAAACTCTGATTCTCTAGTCTAGTGTGTAGACCACATGACTTGTCATACATTACTGTGGTGAAATTTGAATGGCACTTCATTGTAAATTCTATATTACTGCTAGCATATATTCTTTAAAAAAGGAACTGCATTCCTGTCTTTCTGTGAATTCAGCAAATTACATGAATTCCACAGAAATGTCTAGTGATGTGTGTGTTTTTTCCACCTAGGAGAGTCTGTCCTTTTTCAAGCTGGAGATGAGAGAACACAGACCATTCAGTACACCTATCCTTTGAGGTAAAAAGACATCACAATTTGGTTTTTATTTATTTGCTTGTTTACTATTGCCTCTAAAAGTCTCAGAATGATGTAGGAGCTGTGAGTGGATATTCCTTTATGCTGTCTTGCTGATGAAACTGATATTTTTATTCTGTGAATAAGATTATATGCTGATACTTTTGATGGAAATGTTTAGTTCTCTCCTGCCCTTCAGCAAACATTACAATGCTTATGAATGGTATTATGAATATTATTCTGTATTAGTCTTAGACTGATAAGATGAATAATGTGAACATTTTCAAGTAGATCAAGACTGAAAAGAATTAAAATTACAAGAGTTCTCTTATATAAATTGATTTCAAGAAGAAGGAAAGGTTGAGTTTTGCACCAGTTTTTCTCTTGCCAAAAATATATTAATCTTAGTTCTTGGATTCAGAGGTCACTGCTCAAGGACTGTAGGTGATAAGTGAGAAAAGAATGTTGTTGCAAGTAAATCAAACAGAGAAAACTTAACCAAGGTAATTAGTTGCTGATTATGGATAGGTCATTGTCAAGGGTACTGGTTGTGCTAAGACCAAGATATTACAGTTCCTAGTGTTTCATAAATTTACTTATTTTGCATTAATTCAACAAAGGTTTTACTCCTATTGACTAAAGCTTCTAAGGGACATGTTACCTAATGCTCATGGAATTAGTTTAATGTTTTAATTTCTCCTGTAGCAGATTTGTGAACAACTTCTTGATGTTTATTGTCTAGACCAGGGCTTTTCAACCGGTGGTACGCGTTGTGGTACTTTGGCACCTGGCAGGTAGTATGCGACCATCCTAGACCGTCTCCCATCCTACTGCGAAGGATGCTTTGGTTACAAAGCCAGGTCTCCTCGCATGGAGAGGGAGTGGGCCTCCCTCTGACCCACGCACTTTGCCCTCCTGCACCCACCATGAGCAACCTGGCCAAGGAGAGTGAGCACAGCAGCAGCAGCAGCCTCAAGGAGGTAAGTGCAGCCAGCGCCCCCTCAGGAAAGTGGGGCTGGACTGGGTTGAGCTGCAGGGTCCTGGTGCCCTGGCAGCTCGAGGGCCAGGCTGGGAGCTTGCCCTCTGCTGCCCACACTGGGCAGCCCACACCACCATCTGGGAGTTCCCTGCACAGCCCAAGAGGGATGGTGAGGCTCCTCTGATGGACCATGCCCTGGTGCCCACCCCACTCTCACCCCCCTCCACTGGAGATCCCTGGATCTCCCCTACAGCCCCCCCCCACAAGCGCCCCCCAGCCATTGACTTCGCTTGTCAAAAGGTTGCAAAAGGGGATCACATGATCCTGGGACACTGTGACCATCAGAAATATGAATGAGTTGCCAAGCATCCGAATGTAAATCACATGACCCTGGGGATGCTGCAACAGTCATAAGTGTGAAAAATGGTCATAAGTCACTTTTTTCAGTGCTGTTGTAACTTTGAACAGTCACTAAGCGAACTGTTGTAAGTCGAGGACTGCCTGTACCTTATCACTTTGTTCCTTTTTTTTGGGTCATCAAGTTTTTGACACTTTGCTAGGCGACTGGTGGTATTCGAATATTGCCTTATCCTAAAAGTGGTACAATCGCTGAAAAGGTTGAAAAGCCCTGGTCTAGACTTTACAGCTGAATTGCGGTTTCCCATTATTTTTTGTTTCTCTGCTGCAAATGTTTTATTCCTATGCTTCCTTCTTTTCCTCTCATATAACCTTCATTTCCCTGCCTGAACTGCAGTTGATACCAGCCTAACCTTTGATCCAACATGCCTGCTTTTTCTGTGAATAGTATACACAAGAGGCACATGGAACCAGAATTTCCATGGCTAAGCAATGCAGTTGTTAAATGAGCCATGCCCAATTTTATGACCTTTTTTCACTGTTGTTTAGTGGCTCAGTGCAGTTATTAAGTGAATCTGGCAGTCATGAATCTGGCCTTCTTCACTGGCTTTGCTTGTCAGTGGCTGCAAATGATGATCACATGATTGCACGATGTTGCAACCATGGTAAATACATGCTGGTTGCACCCACATTTTTATCATGTGAACATGGGGATGCTGCAATGGTCATAAGTGTGAGGGTTGGTTGTGAGTCATTTTTTTCAGTGTTGTAACTTCTTCGAATGGTCGCTAAACAAATAGTTGTAATTTGAAGTTATTACTACCTGTAATAACCCTGTCACAAGGTGAAAAATAGCCCTCTTTAAGAGGAAACATGAATACATGCAGAAATAAAGCCTTTGTGAATTCATTAATGTGGGTCATGTGAGCCATACAAGAGGACTTAAATTGCTTTCATTGTGAAATTCAAATAAAACTGTTACAAGAAAACTTTGAAAGCCTCCTTCAGACTGTAGGGCTCTAAGTGTAGCTTGTTTATGTTATTCCAAAAGTAAAAGGGAACTAGGAAAAGAAGAAAACAATTCTCCCATCCTCTGCATCGCAGCAATATTGTCTGGGACTGCGCCAACCCTCAGAGAGATTTTTTGGGGAGCCCAGATCGCTGCAAAGGGAGGGGAAGAAAGAAGGGATTTTCCTATATGAAACTGATGACTAGTTGCATTGCCTGGACGTATCAGGTAGGTTTACTACTTTTTAAACAATGTGTTTGTTTAAATTTTTCAGCCAGAAAGTCAACTCTTTTCTATTTATTTCTTCCCACACAATCATTTTTATATTAACTAGTTTTTAGGGGAGAAAGGATTTTCATGTGTATTAGAATACTTCAAAAGATAAGGGAAAAAATGTTGATAATTCACTAAGGAAGCTGGATCACTCATCTTTTTTTTAAAGATAAAGTTATCTTCTGATGTCTATGGACATTCTCAGTCATCCAGGTCATAGTTATCAAAAAAGTGTTTTTTTTTCTCAAAGGCCATTAGACCAGTCCTCCCACTGGTTTGAAAGAGAGGTCAGAGAGACCATCTATGTTAAAATTGAACAGCCCTCTCTCAATAGAGGGGGCAGGATACAACACCACTTATCTCCTGTTTACAACTCAGTCCTTTCAGCAGTTCCAAGAAGATTACATACCCATTTGCACTCTGATTCAGGTGACCCTGAAGGCACAGATAAACCCCCAACTGGCCTCAACAACTCTGAGAGAGAGAGTGCTAATGACCAGATGACTGCAAGTAATATAAATCCTTCCATTCCCCCCCCCCAATCATTTGACCAGAACTGAAGAAGCTTCTTGGATGAGAAGTGAAACATCTTTAAGGAAAAAACAAAGTTTAGTTGCCTTTCGAAAAAGCACCTTTGTTATCTTCTGATGACAATAACTGCATGGATTTTATCCAGCCTACTTCTTTAGCAGAAAATATGAGACAGGCTTCTGTACATATGGACTCTTCTAATTTGTTCTGTTGAAGCTGAATGAGTGAATGAGGTTTCTTTAAAAATGCAAACTTCTGGAAATGATTAATTAATACTGTAGAAACAGAATGTAGTATGAATATGGGGTTGCAGGTAGCACATTGAGAGTACTTACTACTCTTCGAACATATTTGTGGTTGATGTCATGACATGAACTTTCAGCAGAGAAGCCAGTCTAGAGAAATAGAAACAAAAAATAAGAATATAGGAAAGAAAAAGAACAGAAATATATGAAGAAATGACTTCTCTCTTCATTATAAGTATAAACTATTTTAGAAATTTACCTCCTTCTCTTAAAATACAGCAAATGGTCTCTTCTTCCCATATTCCATGTCTTATCTATAATTAAATTCTTAAAAAACTTGTCATCTTAGTCCTGATCAGAGATAATAACATATGTATTTTTTTGGTCTTGATAAAATAAACTGAATTCATATTATTTTTCTTTTACTTTTAACAATCTTGATCTTTAGTCCTTTCAAATAATATCCTAAAACTTGATTTTTCTTTTTTGTTCTTTTTCTTTCATTTTCTCTTCAAGGCTTTAATAAGACTTTTTTGTAATTCTAGTATAGGTAAATTATCCAGGACGCTGGACTGTTATTTGTACATTCCTTTTAATTTTTAAGACATCAGCTAGTTTCTTTTCTATGTCCAATGTCACATCTTATTTCATACCATTCTTGTAGCCTGTCATTTTAAAATCTTTCAGATCAATTTTAGATCCCAGAGATCTAAACTAAATCTATCAGAGACCACTGTCTTGTGGTCATCTCATAAGAAGCAACTGTCTGGAGCAATTGTGGGTGATCTCCTCACCAGCTCTTCAGTCCACTGTGGTTGTCAGCTTTCCTTTCAAAAGAGCTGCCTTTAATCTGCCATTTCTTCCCTGGAAGTCTGAATCAATGCACTTTGGTATGCTGTCAAAAAGCTCAGCCTTTCTTCATAGAAAGTCTAGTTCAAAGCACTTTAAGATATTTATTGATTTTATTTATAAAATTTATAGGCTGCCCCTGTTACCACAAAGTAACTCTATTCCTCTATGAAACCCAGACAGGACACTGTCGGGTAGTGTGTGGACATTACTGATCTAGCTAGGCCAATGGCCTGGGTCTGAAATGAGGAATGCACATGCTGCAGCAAACTTTGGTTGTTTAACCATGTTTTGTTAAATAAGCCTACATTTATAGGGTTCACACAAACGATGTAAAACAGTGGCTAGGTCCACATAATGTTCACATAAAAAAAGAAACTGCAGAACTGTACATTGTGAACCTTTCTATATGCCATTCCTGTATGGATGCACAGGTGATATCTCAGGAGCCATTTAGAGTGCCATCAAAAATCTGGCTGGATATGAGTTGATTGGAAAGAAAAACATATATTCAAACAATTACACAACCTCTCCATCTGATTCTTAGCTCCACATGGCTCCACATAATGTACAAACCCAGAAGCATTTACAGGAAGTCCAGCTGTGGTATGTCTCTTGATAAATAGCCCTAATTAAGCATCAGAATATACCATGTATATAATACAGCAATAATTCATACTGTTTGTAAGTTGCTGATTTACATCTATGTGCTCGTGGTGCCTAGAACTTTTTTTAGGAAAGCATCTCCTGGCACTGGAGCAAATGAGTGATGGCAATACTTATGCAGCAAACATTACATAGGTTTAAAAATAACAAATTTAAAAACTTCCATACAGTGAAGACTTGAAGCAAATGTGTATGTGTGATTTTATAGGAGGGACTGGCATCCTATTACAACAGATAATGAATTTTATTCTAATGAACTGTGAGCATTTCTATTCTGCAATAGAAATGCTTACAACAGGAAATATGTCTTAATCCCTTCCTAGGAATGAAGTTGTTTATGACATCACAGAAATATAGCCACCAACACTCTGTGAATTGCTCTGATGTTTCTTTATTTATTGCATTTATATACTGCATTCATCCAAAGAACTCATGGTACCATATGTGCCATAGTACCCATTCCCAAATTATCTGAACATAGGGTGGAATAGGCTGGAAAAAAAAACCTACTCAAGATTCAGCCAGCTCCCTAATTATACCATGACACATGAAGTGTGGGGAATATTTATTTGATAAAAATGTGTGGGTAAAAATTCTGGCTGTCCCCCCCCCCCGCCAAATCTGGGATCTGAGTGGGCGTTATTTGTAGAGATTTATAGGGATGAGGACGGTATTCACAAATCTCTGCCATCATATCCAAAATTGTAGTCCCAAACTATATAACTTCCAATTTAGATCAAAATGATGCTATTTAAAAATGTAAGAAAGTGATGAAAGCCTAATTTGTTCATCCTGCTTCTTAAAAAGACTGGCCAGCAGCTTACTCCGAGGAGCCTCTGAGAAGCCTGTGAGCTGTGAAGACCACATTTCCTTTGGGCAGTTGCGTTTCAGTCACTTGGTCACAATCTTGCATTGGATCCTGGAAAAATCACACAACAATCCATATATCCTCCAAGAATGAATCTCTCCCTTTTTAAAAGCTATGTCATTTTAGTGCCACGACCACATACTTGTATCCGATTAAGAAACTCTTTGAATGAACTTTTTTTCCTGATATTTGTCTGGAATCAATTATTCTGCTAGATTTGATAAATCTTGAGCAGGTTCTAGAATGATGAGAAAGAGAGAAAAAGTGTTACTTTCTCTACTTTTTCCATGCTTGTAAACTTCCTCTGTGATTAGTTCTATCAATTCTATCATTTCTTGCTTATCTTTTATTTCTAAAATGCAAATGTAATAAACTGTTTCTTCATAGGGGATTCATACCAGCTCCCTGAGGTTGTCTACCATCTTTTCCTAGTTGTAAAATAGCCTTTTTGTGATGTAGAAAAAAGAAATGTACATAGTATTCCAAATCTAATTATTATTAAATTATAAATATGGGTATTACTTAAAACTTGATAAGTTGATGTTTTTAATTTCTTTAATGATACTTAAGAGTGGAAGTCATCCTTTTTATTGCTGCCACGTTTCAAGTTATTAAATAACGGAACAGAACATTTGTAGCTCAGGGTTGAACTGTGGGGTCTTAGTGCTATCTGAGCTTAGTTGTTTTCCTATAGACATTTCATTATCAAACTAGGTAACATCATCAAGGCTAGTAAGGAATGGGGTTTGCTTTTATTTTATAAACTAGTGGCTTGCTCTGTCAGTGTTGATGGGGGTGGTCTTGGAAGTTCCTTGATTAGTTTGTTGTTTAGTAGTTGTTTGTTTGGTAGTTGGTACTGTAGTTCCTTAATTATATCAAATCAACAATCAAGAAGTAAACAATAGTTTGGTAATGAAAATCATCCTAGCTCAGCACCAAGGACTGTACTAACTTAACTCTTAGAACTTATTCTCTATCAGAACTTATTCTCCTCCAACTGGATATATATATGCCAACTGGATATATAAGAATTTAAGTCTTTTTGCCTTAATGCAGGGGTCCCCAACCCCCAGTCCGTGGACCGGTACCGGGCCGCAGCATGCCAGCAACCAGTGCTCACAAACAAGCAAAGCCCCATCCGTGGGATGCAGGCAGCACATAAAACTAGGCCCCCTCTGGTCCGCAGAAAAACCTCTCTCCACGGAACCGGTCCCTGGTGCCCAAAAGATTGGGGACCTCTGCCTTAATGGACACTCCTTAATGTACACTTTGTTCCAATGTCATTTTCACCATGCAGTTTGGAACAATCTTTTTATATTGCTTACAAGTTTTTTTTATTCTGGAGACGTGGTCATATCATTGCTTATCTGAACTCTCTAGATCAGGGGCGTCAAACTGGCGGCCTGTGGGCCGGATGCGTCACGTGCAGGCCACGCCCATCCTGGCTCTGCAAAGGCAAAAAACATTGCGATATGTCATATGTCATATGACGTGATCGAGTTTGACGTCCGTGCTCTAGATCATTTATGAAGAAAAATAAAAATGCTAGTTTCAAAAGTTGTAATTGAGGAATTTGATTGTTTGCATTTCTCCTTTGCAAAAATTACATATTAGTAAGACCTAATGTATTTAGTCATTATGATGGGTGCTTTGTTCTTGGCTGCTGTGTATTTTAATATTTTAATGTTCATATTATTCTAATTGTTTGTATTGTTTAAATTTTGTTTGCCATCCAGAGTCACTTAGTGAGATGGGCAGCCATACAAAGGGCAGCCATATAAAGCAAACCATTCAATAAAGAATAATGTTTAGATCTTATGATGGCTAAATAGATTCCGGCCTTTGGTGAATCTCTCTAAATAATCTTCATGCATTTGCTTGCTGACATTCTCAAATAACGGTCACACCTTATTTATACAATTCAATGCTTTTAATTTTAGATCTCTCTCTCTACTGCTGATCTGATTCTAGCCTAAATTTTCATTCTAGTAACATTCAGTAAAAGTATGTTCTATTTTATTTAGAAATACCATAGTAGTAGATTTCTTGCACAGATAGAAGGATCTTTGAGATCCCTTCCAACTCCCTACAATCTCTCCCAACCAGCAAGAGATTATGTTATTTCACAACACAAAGTCAAATTACTTTTGAAGACCGGTTTCCGAGGCCCTTTGTAAAACAACACAGAATCAAGAACAGCACAACTGCAGAACAATAAGAGCAGGAGTTAAAACCAGCACAAGCACCTGCTGAACCGGTGTTAAATCCCAGGAGGCCAAAAAGTCTTTCCTAGGGGCCAGACGAGTCACCGACTGGGAGTTAGGTGAGCCCCTCACCGATGCCACAGATAAGGCAGCTGGGATCAGGGGAGATACCCAAGAACTCCGGGGCTCACGTGGAAGCCTTTCTCTTGCCTGCCAACACGCTAATGCTTCACACTAACGGAAGCCTTGATTATTTTCAGCACTTTGCTTTGAATATATATTTTTTTACCCTAAGGTAAGCCGGCACAGGTGAAGCGGAACGAGGGGGTTAGGGTTAGGGTCAGGGCAGAGTTGGCTCTTAGAAGCGCTCAGTAACTTTTAAGGCTTCTGGCAACTCGAGGGCAAGGAGGCGAGCAGGGCATCTCCGCACTCAGCTCCGTTTCAGAAAGGTTGCCTTTCTAGCCCCAGCTCCTGGGGCAGAGGCGAAAGCGGCGCGGTGCGACGCGGTTCTGGTGCAGCGGCGCTGATGCGATTCTGGGCTCTGCAAACACACACCCAAACTCCCGGACACGCGCGCTTGCGCACTGCGCCCTACCGACCCTCAAACCAGGCGATTCCTCTTTAAAATACCGCAAGGACCCTGTTCGGTGCAGTCCGCTGGACCATGTGATACCTCGGTCGGCAGCGGGAGGGAGAGCAGGCTTCGGGATGAGAGCCGCCTGCCTGCTTGGGGTCCGGATTCACCGCAGTGAACCGCCCCGACTCCAGAAGTCCCGGCCGAGAGCCGGGCGAGCTGCTTGCATCCTCAGATGCCAAGAGATACAGGAGCCCAGGAACCGAGCCGCCCGCGAGTAGGATGCTCCCACCCCGTCTCTCTCGCAGCCGCCGCCGCTGCCAGCCTGTCCTGAGTGGGAAGGCTTCGCTTGGAGGAAGAAAGTGCGCGGGGGGCCAGGTGAGCCTCGGAGCGCGGGCTTGTTCGGGGCGCAGCGCTTTCTGGCACTTGGTGACCTCGCTTCTTTCTTGGTTGCCTGAAGTCAGAGAATTTAAGCTCATGGCCGGGACCGCACGGCAGCGAGGAGAGGGAACGCAGGGGGCGCCTTTGTTCTGAGATCAGCAGTAAGCCGGACGGAAAAAGGGCAGGGAGAGGTTGGGGGACAGTCCGATTAACGGGGCGACTCTCAGGGAAAAGGAGGGCTGGGGGGGTCAGGCCGTGGTCGTTCTTCCGATTAATCAAACTTCTCTCTGAAGGGCGGGAAGATTTGTGCCAGTCCTTGAAAGCGCTTCCTAGCCTTCCCTGCACCTGATGCCTTTCAGATAGATTAGACTTTAACTCCCCTGTGCTTGATAGACAATGTAACCCCTAACGTTTCAACAGCACCAGGCCAGGAATGGTGATGCTCCCCTGATATTTTCCCCCAAATGAATGTATTCCAAGTAGAAAACGCAAAAGGGCAGCAGTATCTTAGAGAGTATCTGCATTATTTTGTCATTGAGCCTCGTTTAGCTCTTAGGCTGCATACAATCAATTATTCCTCCAGAGCGTAAAGGGAGGATGTTTCTAAAATGTAATAAAATAAGGATGGTGGTGCGGGGTTTGTGGTGGAGGGAACTTTGCAGAAAGGGGGAAAAAACAGAGGCTCAAAGGTGTTCTGGAATGGAAATGGGAACAAGTAATGTTTGAGGATTCATTCAAGGGGTGCCTTTGTTGCTCAAAAATATCTTGCACAAATATATTGCAACATTTGCTGGCATATTCCTGAAGCCTTGCTTCCTCTGCCTCCCCCCAATGCATAGCCTTTCCCAGTACAGGTTGAAAATATGCCACACCAGTTTAATGAGAAACTATATAATGGGACAAAAAAGGAACTTTTATAGCACCAAGAAGTCTATATTGTGATAAAAGCCTATTCTTTGCTTAATACATCCACATTTGCATCTCGTTTGTTATGCATAATTTGCATTTCTTCCCTCCAAGGTTGCCATTGTCTCACAGCGGAATCACATTTTTTCAAGAATAAAAAGCACAAATTGTCATACCTGGAGAAGTGTAGTTATTCATTCCCTCAGTTATGCTTTCATTGCTGTTGATACTGACATCTGCAATACACTGCTTGTAATTATTGATGTAACTACTGAACATTAATATGATTAATTACAAATTACACCACTCCTTATTTGCCATTGTTTAACTTTAGGAATTGTTTATAGTTATTCTGGACCACTCTGTTTCCCATTTCCTATGAGGACTTGTATATTATCCCCATTTTATTTTTAGATGGAAACTACAGCCAGTTTATGAACGCTACCTATTATCTGGGGGACAGGATACTGTATTATATTTATAGGATGAATAAATCTTCTCTGATTGCTACATTTGTAGGAGAGATGAGAAGATCAAAGAACGGGATAGCTCATTGGTATTGCATGCATATGCATTGCATGCAAAATATCCACGTTCAACTCTTCCTGGCATCTTTGATGAAAAGAAGGATGAAATAGACATGCTGTCCATCTATTTGACAGCAGTGCTGACTTAAAATCTATAATAATCACAGGGCAAAAATAAGGTGATTGCCAGCTCAAAATTGTCCTATAGCTCATAAATAGAGGAAAAACTGTGAAGCTGAATCAAAGTGTTGGAATGATGTTGATGGTTATCTAAATCAGAGTTTCCCAAAGTAATTATTATCAAGGGCCTATGGGACTATCCATATTCATTATTCATCACACAATTCAGACTGGATTTGGCATTTTTATCCATCTATCAAATCTTTCCCAAGGACTTGGGAGAGGCAGATGGAGATGTTTGATGGTGTCATCGCAGGATGGAAGCTGTTCCAAGTAAAGCTGCCGATGGTGTTCAAGTAGTGCTCCAGTTGTTTTGGGATTGCACCTAAGCGCCTACCGTGTTTCCCCAAAAATAAGACCCAACTGGAAAATAAGCCTTAGCATGATTTTTCAGGATGCTCATAATATAAGCCCTACCCCAAAAATAAGCCCGTTAAGATTGTCAGCCAGACGGAAGCATTTAGTACTGTATTTCCCTGAAAATAAGACCTCACTGGAAAATAAGCCATAATGCGTCTTTTGGAGCAAAAATTAATATAAAACCCGGTCTTATTTTCGGGGAAACACAGTATTACTATTGGTACTACCTTTGCTTGCTTTTGCCACCATCGGTCTATTTCTATTTGAGGTCTTGTATTTTGTTATCTTCTCCACTTCTTTCTCTTCTATTCTGATGTCTCCTGGTACAGCCACATCCACTATCCATTTTTTTTTTTTGTCTTTCTTATCAACAGTTGTTAAATCTGGTATGTTATGCAGCAGGTACCTGTCACATTATTGAGTTACTATTATTTGAATACTATTAGTAATTTTTATTAAATTATTCTTGTATAATGTATTTGGGAGTTGAGGGGCAATCTGAAATTTTATGAAGGAGTGTTATGAGCTGAAGAGTTTGGGGACACTTGATCTAGACCAAGTCCCTGTTTAATTCAGATTCTATAATGCAGGAGAGAACTACAGCAATCTTTAATTAAATACTGTTTGTACAAGGGAATCTTAACCCATTTCAAGTGGCAGTCTATTCTGTCATTATGATTATGAAATAAGCAATGGAATGGAAAATTGGAGGAGGATAAGCCTAAAAAGGTGCCAACATAAACATGCTCATGATGGAGGCTGGAGAAATCACGATAAATTGAAAAAAGGGGAAACTTGTTCCGCTGGTAGTCCTTGACTTATGACCATTAATTTCATGATGGTTTGAAGTTACAGCAGTCTCAGAAAAAGTGACTGTCCTCAAAATTATGATTGTTGCATCATCTCTGTAGTCATGTGATCATAATTCAGGGGCTTGGCAACTGGCTCACTTTTATGACAATTGAAGCATCTTGAGGTCACACGAGCACCATATTTGCAACCTTCCCAGGATTCACTCAACAACTGCATAATTTGCTTAATGCCCATGGTAAACATGGTTGCAAAATTGGTGTTTGCATCACTTAGCCACTGAAATTCCGGTCCCAATTGTGGTCATAAGTCAAGGACTATCTTACGTTCTATGTCAGGACCACAGTAAAATAATGCATTTTAATGTTTGAGAAGTGCAAGGTTCTGCCATATTCACCACTTTGCAGCAGACGTGCACAAGTGAATTGGTTTGGATCCAGTTCAAAATGCTGGTGATCAGCTCTAAAGACCTTCATGGCTTGGCTGCCAAGTACCTTGAGAACCATCTCACCATCAGGTTCTGGCCCATCCTCCCCTTTTTTTTTGCAGGGACAGATTAGGGAGGGTCCCCATTCCTTGTGAAGTAAAGGGTCGGGTGTGAGGAAGCAACAAAATGACACATCTTCCTCTGAAATGCTCTGCCTCCTGAGAGATAGGGAACACCCTGAACCACTTTGCTTTTAAAATTTGGCTCTTCTGCCATGTGCTTGGGACATAACAGTTGCTAGCTGTCTTTTAGATAAACTGCTCGCTCCTGCTTTTATTATATGCATCCTGTTTTTGTAAATTTCATTCAGTAATAAGCCGTATATGCATTTGTGTAATAAATAAACAAATCAGGATCTCCCATGTCACTTGTGGGTCCCAGAGGCCTTCAGCTTATTACCAGCTTGTACTTCTTAATGTAGGAGCATATTTTCAGGTCAGCACTTAAAATGCTGAGTTCAGTTCTGCTTTTCAGTTCTGCAGTAAGAGAGCCCAAGAAAAGCAATCAGCGTCTTTCCTTCTAGATCTTGAGTTTGTGTAGTGTGTGTTTTCCTAGTAATGAAAGCAAAACAATGCTATTGGGGGAGATGCAAAACTGCTAAGGCCCCATGGCAGCCAAACTTCTGAAAGAAGGAGGAAGAAGCTGGCTTGAGCCAAATACCAGGAAGGCACAATGAAGCAACTTCCCACGAACAGAATAATGTTATACTGACATGTTCTATGGAGTTTCAACATGCAAATGAAAATATTCCACTTTTATGATTTTGGATAGATTACAACTGAGCTGGAAATAAATCACCTGAGAACACAGACAGTGTGAGATCATATAGGTGGTGAACTTATTTTGGAGAAATGTAAATCCCTTATGTGGAAGTGCTTTTAGTTAAATAAAATATACGTATGAAGTGAAAAAAAAGTTAAACACCGTACTTACTATTTTGATACTGTAATCTTAGGCATTCCACTCAAAGGCAATATGAGGGCCTTTATCCTGAAAAAGTTGCACATCCCAGCTCCATAGATCAACAATGCACAAGTTTATACACGATCTTAAGGGTTCTCAATTTTTCTTCGAAGTAATGCAGTTCGTGCAAAATAGGAGCAAGGGATCAATCACATGAATTTTTGAACACCCCTCCTCACGGACAGCCCTGAAATAACTCCTTGCTATTCTAATAAAGATTGTGCATAGGGCCAAAGACCTATTAGCCTTCTGCATCATCCTCATAAACATAGCAGACACTTTTATGTATATCAGGTATCCATAATCTTTGACTTTGGATGTCTAGCTGAATCACAGGCCTCCCCTATATTTACATATTTTTAATGTTCTTGTTTGTTGGCTTTTATATATCTGAATAAGTTTAACAGTGTTTTCTCCCTTTTAATTAATTATATTGCTTGTTGCTAAAATATATTAGTGAATTGTTTTTACAGTTCAAAATTTATGACTTTTTATTGGGATCATTTATTGAAAATCATGGACAGTAATCTACCACACTGCTCTGTTGCAGTTGGTAGTGTTGAAGGAAAAGTCTTCATCATGGTTGAGTCCAAGCTGGGAATAAACAACATGGCGACTGCTTTAGAAACAAGGTTGCAGTTTATTGAAGAGGAAAGCCAGACAGGAAGATGGCTCTGGAAGAAAAGAGAGCGAGCACATATAGGGAGTGGGTTTTTATACCTTCTTGAGCCTTTTGTTTGGAGTTGTTCCTGTGGCATGAACTTTGACCTGAGTCTGAGTGTGCCTTTCCGGTATTCTGATGGTGGTGGGTTAATCCTATTATGTCCCAAAGGTCAATCCTGCTTCCCTGTGGCTGTGGCTGATGACTCTTAGATTTTTGATGTGTTGATTCTAGGGATCTTTCTTCCTAATCCCAGTTTCCTGATTCCAGTCTTTCTGGCAAGATTATCACTTCTGCAATTCTGCAGAATTGGCTTCTGTTTAGGACAGAGGGACTTGGGGGCAGGGTTGGTTTCTGCTTTAAAATCCCTTAGGGAAATATATTCTGTCTTTTAAATATTTCCAAGAATATTTCTTTATCTGGGAAGGAGGCTGACTTCCCACAGTAGATATGTGGCTTTCAACTACCCAGTAAGCTGAGAGAGAATGACTGGTCTATAATCATCCAGCTAGCTTCCTTGGGTAAAGTAAGACTAAAATCTAGGTCTCCTCCAGTGGTCTACACTACACCATAGTGACTTAATTGGGATTATGATAGCAAAATAACAGAAACTCCATCAAAAGCAGGCAGGCAAGGATCAGATTGGTAAAAAAAAATGTTGGGAGATAAGCCTGCACATATTATTTTCTGAGTGTGGCTTTCTCTCAGGTAATCAGACATGTGAAGAAGTCCTTCCACGGAGTTGTTGCATTTTGGGATTTCTTTGCTCTTGAAGGCAAGGAGGTAATTTTGTAGAGCGGATGCAAAATACTGTAAGTCGCAATATTACAGATATCAATGTATGTGCAGGCATTCAAGAAGAGTAATCTCTTCAAGGAAGGTTTCATGGGATTGTGAATCAGCAGTGTCCTCTAGATGTTATCAGTTGAACTCTATGTGATTGCTGAACAGAATGGATGGGATCAAATGAAGCAGCAAGGAAGAACTCAGCCTTAATTGTAGCAATCTGTTTGATGGAAGAAAAGTTTTTCTGTGCAGTAACTCGACTCATCTTACATATCCAATATGTGAAATTCTTGGTGATAAATTGGAGTAGGGCTGCTTACACAAAAGGCTGTAATTGTGCAGGATTTAAAATGTAGATTTCCCCTGCACCAGAAACTCTTGTAAGATTTAATAAATACAGATTGTGAAAAATGTGTATATTTGCGTATATATTTTCCACATTCTATAAAGTAACTGGATAGCTTGAAATTCTGTAGTACTTATTGTTGACCATATCTTATGTCTCCATTAATCATTTCAGGCAATTTAAATGTCTGCAGCTAGTGAGCATCACAACACCATGCAGGAGCACAAGAACTTCTACGCAGTTTATATCTTCATAGAGGTGCTGATTGCCCTTATCTCCATCCCTGGGAATATCCTAGTGATCTGGGCTGTCAAAGTGAACAAGTCTCTCCGGGATGCCACCTTCTACTTTATTGTGTCTCTGGCAGTGGCAGATGCGGCTGTGGGAACACTTGCAATTCCTCTGGCCATCGTCATCTACGTAGGACCAGAAATTTGTTTCTACAGCTGCCTGATGTTGATATGTCCTCTCCTCATCCTCACAGAAAGTTCCATCTTGGCATTATTGGCGATTGCTGTGGATCGCTATCTCCGAGTCAAGATTCCTATCCGGTAAGAACTAGAGCCTGAGAGATAAGTCCTAGTCAGAGATGGGAGTTGAATTTTTTCATATATCTCTAAGATTGTGTTGCACAGGCAAGGAACTAAAATTTCAAAAATGTCAAGAACTATTTCTTTTCAAAATCATGTTTTATTGAACTTTGTTAATAAAGCTTTAATACGTTTGTCCAACCCATGGATGACCATTGGATCGACATCTGCTTTATATAAAAATAAAAATAAATGAAAATGAGAAAGGCATATTTTTGGTAAAACAAAAATTTTAAAAACTAAAATTAGGTTCATGTAATCAGAGCAGACAAGAGTTGGTTATACAACCTAAAGCCTTGGGTTACTTTTTGATGGACTGCAGCTAGTACATGGAGTCCTTGAGTTACAACAGTTCATTTAGTGACCATTTGAAGTTACAGTGGCACTGAAAAAGTGACTTATGACTGTTTTTCACACTTACAACTGTCGCAGCATCCCCTTGGTCACGTGATCAAAATTTGGACGCTTGGCAATGACTCATATTTATGACAGTTGCTGTGTCCCATGGTCATGTGATCACCTTTTGTGACTTTCTGACAAGCAAAGTCAATGGGGAAGCCAGATTCACTTAATGACTATGTTACAAACTTGACAACCGCAGTGATTCACTTAACAATTTTGGCAAGAGAGGTTGTAAAATGGGGCAAAACCTACTTAACAACTGCCTCACTTAGCAACAGAAATTTTGGCTCAGTTTTGGTTATAAGTCGAAGACTACCTATATTACAAATAAATTGACAATATTATGAAGTTATTCCATCTTTCCTTCCCCAATGGAATATTATGGAAAACATACAAAAAATTCAATGGAAAAATGTGGTATTGTTATAAATGGATAATGATGTTGTATAGACCTCTTTTAATAATTCATAAATGAGGCACCACATTGAGGTATTAAATTCTTACCTGAACCTATTCACTCTCCTCTGCATTGGCTTTGTTCTGATTTCAGTTCTTTCTGATGTTTGGCATGTTGTGTGCTAAATATTAGGCTTGGATTATGTTCTGATTATTCTGTGTATGGCTTTTCTAAATAATTCCAGATAGGAAATATTGGGAAATCCAAATATAATATGATTTAAGAGAAGGATTCTGTCACTCTTTGTGAGGTTGGGAAGCAGAATATTTTTAACTGTATTCTGACTAGTGGGTTTTTTGAACAAAGGATAAATAAAGGATGCCAAGAATGGATGGTAGGGAAGTAATAGTACTGGGAAGAGAACAATGATGAAAATATGTTTAAGATCAGAGAGATTTTTTTTAACACATTGGTCAGTTTCCTCTTCTAAGTACAACTAAGCAATAATTCATGTATGCAGTTATGAATGTATATGAAAAAGTTTCAGTTTCCATTTTACAGCCAATTTGATTTTGATACAGGAAATGGAGGAAGCTAAAAATGCCTGGAGATGAACCCAGAATTGGGATCAAACTGTAATAAATGGATATTTACTGGCACTGGGGTGGAGTTAGGGAACATATACATTATTCCCCCAATTGCTAATTCTGCAAAGGATAACATATTGGTATCAATTTAAATAGGACATATAACTATTGGATTTTAAAAAATATATTGCGCTATCCTTTCAAATACATCCTTTTGAGTGTGTGGGTGAGAAAAGGACATTATCATGCATTAATTAACACTGAATAAAAGGATGTGATTTTATCTATATAATTAATGGATGGTTTCAGGATCTTTAAAATCTGCTTATATGCAGAAATTTAGCAGTTGTAGATTTTTTAATTTAGGAAAAATATTACATACAGAATTTGTTTATGGGTACATAAACATAAACAGCCAAGGGAGTGAGGAAATGACAAAAAAGATGCTTCTTATCAGTACAATTTTAGAGTTAAAGAATAGTGAAATGAATAAACAAGATTACAACTCAATCTAATAATATCTGTAATTTTGTAATGCAGTGCTCAGCCTTTACCATGTATAAATCTAACCAAATTTCAACAATGAAATGAGATTGTTTCCTACAGTTGAGGTCAGCCTCAGGACTGCAAAACACATGGCACATACTGCTCTTCCTACATCATATAACTAAAGTTGTAAAAGTATTGTCACAGATCTTGCTAGTAGCAAATACGATGTCCATGCTAGTTTGCAAGAACAACGTTCAGCTGATTCTCATCTTTTCAGTAAAAAAAGCATTTCCTTTCTAAACCAAGCAGCAGCATAGAGTAGACTCCTTGCAGAGTCCCTTTTACAGAACTTCCTGGAAGGATCATGTAATCATGTGAGATATGCTGTTGGAACATTGAATGTTCTCTACCTTTGTTTCTTCATGCGTTAATCTCTTTGGTCCAGCTGTTCTGTACTATACTCTTCATCTAACCCCAAAGTAATATGATGATTGATTGCAGTTTAGTATTCTTTATATCCATCTGCCCAGGAAAAAAGACAAAGAAAATATGAGATTATGGGTTACTTCCTAGTATGCAAGAGTTGGGATGGAGAGAATTTTACCTATTTTACTTTCTGGTAAATGTGTGCTTAGTGTCCTCCCTAGTAGCCATTTTATGAACATGTCCAAAATATACAATACAGGTGAAACATTTACTTGGACTAAGACATTTTAGCAACAGCAGATATTTGGCCAAGGCAGCAGATTACCTCCCATTGGACAATTTTCCTGCTGTGCCGTCCCACCTATTCACTCCACAAAAGCAAGCGCCAATCATTTTCCTTCTTGTGGGTTAGTCTTACTGGACTTACGCTTTTGAATTTGGATGTCTGTGGGTGTTAGTATAGGTATAGGTAGATGTAATATTTGGAAGCTGAGGTAAAAGTCTTCTACCTCTGGTGAGTGGACAAATTATGAGAGGGTACAGCAAAAAATAGGTAGCTCAGAGAAATAAAACATAGTAATATATTTTAAAATATACAATCTGTCAGATTTCAAACTAGCACCCTTCTGTTTACAAGGAAAGTATAATTATTGTGCTTTTCCAGCATTCCTGGTAACTCTAAAAGCTATTAGAAATTGTAGCAACCATCGAGTCAATTGAATAGTCATTGCTGGCTCTGTGAAGTGGACCACTGGGGTTATAAAAAGTGAAGCATGCTACCCAAAATGAATGGGATCATTTGAGATGACATCATATGGAAAGAATGTTCCAGAAGTAAAGCCGAAAAACATACAGCAGAGGTTGCTTTGACCTTTGATAATGAATGGGAGGTTAATAAAAGGCAATGTGATAGCATTCTGTTCTCCAAATATGGTTGCTGGCCTGTTCTGGTCCAGGTAACATCTTAGAGATCTATATAAGCCCCTCTATGTGCGTTGCCTAAATATTTCTGCTTGTGAGATTTCTGATTGGCAGCATAAAGAGAAGAGCAAATCTAGTCAGCCACAGGCCAAGGGCACTCTCAGTGGCTGCCCACCTGGGAATGGCTTAAATGTTAGTCTCCTATCCTGAAACTAATCAATCTTCTCCTGGGAGGGATAACACTGGTAGCCTTCAGACTTATATTATAGGAGATTGCTTCACTGATTTGTTTTGAAACAGGAAGGCATTTTTCACAGCAGAACTGGGAAAACTGCATATGCCATCAAAAAGACAAGAGCTTTCCTTGTCATGTGCTCTCTCTCTCAAATGTATAGTTCTCCCTCCCCCCCCCCCCCCCTCTTCCTTACACTGGGTGCTCTTTGGAGCTTTTCTCTGGCTGGCTGTGTGCAACCTGCAGGTGGCATGATAGTAGGAGAGACTCAGGAGAGACTCTTTCAGTGTGCCTAGCTGCTACTGCAATCCTAAGAATGATGACTCATATTCAGACACATTTTAACCCCAGGCAATACAGCTTAGTCTAGTTTCAGGAGCTTACCTGAATGAGCTTTGGCTTTACATATCATGACTCACAAAGGATGAACATCTCTTTGTCCATGGAGAGGTTTATTTGTGCTGTTCATGGTGACCTTTCAGTAGCGGTGGAACATTATCCCTCTTCATGATTGAAAGAGATGGATACAATATCATATCAGACCAAACCTTTGGAAAATGAATGGAATGAGAAAGAGATTAAAAGTGCCCACATGTGGAATTGAACAATTTCACTTGCTCCTCTGTTTGATATTTTAAAATAAGTGTATGTTTCTTCTATTCTATTTGTGGAGAAATTTGTGTGCTCCTACTGTTAAAACCAAGGATCCTGCCACAGGAGAGTTAATGAGCAGAAATGTCCATGAAGTGGGGAGGGATATCTAAAAAATTAAGACGGTGGCTGTGGCAATGTGTTCATCTGTGCCGCCCTGCAGCTGCCATCTTGACTATTTTGAAAACACACACGAACACAAACACAAACACTCTCTCTGGTGAATCAAGTGAGTATTACAAACATGTCTGAACAACCAAGGATTGAAACCAGATTTCTAAGAATTAAATTTATGAACAAATTCACATTAGTGGTTTTCCTTTCAATGTTTTGAATTTCAGGTTCTTTCTGCCCAGTCAATGACATGATTCGAGTATAATATTATTCTAAAAGAAAGGCAGCTCACTTTTCAACCCTGGGTTGCTCTTGATCCAGTTTACTTTTTTTTTTTTTTGCTTCTGATCACCACTGGAGGCTTGGTAGTGATGAGGTGATTTTGGGGCTGCCTTTGGCTCTATGTTTCACCCCCCCGCCGCCAAGTTTCTTTTCTTTAAAAATAGGATGTTTTTCACAACCTTTCCCCCAAATTTGGCAATGTAGTCCTGTAACTTGGGAATGCAGGAAGAAAGGGATCAGAGTGATCCACTGCCTACGGCCAGCATGATTCTGGTGGCATCTACAAGAGGTAGGGCAGTGAGCAGGGAGTCCTATATAGACTTCCCCCAGAAATTCAGTCTTATTCACGAGTCTGCCTGTTGCTTTGTGTCCAGTTCTGCTTCTTGCCACCAAATCCTCCAGATGTCAATGAAATGATTTGATCCCATTTGTAAAGCTGGGCTGCTATGGAATGCCCTTCACTATTTGCAAAAGAGAATAGGCTATTTGCAGTAGGTACCTTATCAGTGGTTGAGGAAGAGATGCTGATAATAGGAGTTGGCTTCTTTCTATAATTGATTGAAATCTCAGCACTAAAAAAAATAATGCATATAAAATAAAAGCAGCAAGGTTCTCTCTGCCCAGATCATGTGGCTTAGGTCATCAGAGCAGAATTTGAAGCATTAATCAGCACCATAACATCTGGGGCTCCTAATGAATAAAACCAGAGAAAGTTTACAATTGGTTAGAACAGTAGTCAGAGAAGCAATCATTTGTCCTGCAGGCTTCTTCCACACCTTCTTCTCCCCGCCACTTGTCAGAAAGCCTCCACTGCAGTGTTATTTATGGACATGCCGTAAATGCTTCTGCCTGGGAGGCAGGAACAGCAACAACACGAGACAGCAGAACTGTTTGTAGCAGTATACTGGTGGAGCCCATTTTCAATCACACTTGGAAACAAATAAGCGAGAAAGAAGAATGGAGGTCACCAGCAGTGCCAGCTGGATTATCACTTGCTTTTTTCAGATCAGGTTTGAGAGTGGCAACTTAATAATTATATCCTTAAAAAAATGTATTGACTTCACTAGGGAAATTGCAGTTGAAGTGGTTTGAATCTCATCTCCCCTTATTTTTCTAGTGAAAAAGGAAGGTAGTTAAAGCCATTGATGCAATAAAGAGGAAGTAGGCAGGGCGTCTGTTGGAATCTCCAAAGAGTCAAGGTGGTAGCAGACACCCACCGCTTTTTTTCATGTGGGCCACATAAAAAGGGATAGGGATTCAGATGCCACCATTTTGACTTTTTTGACTCCTCTCCCACATACACCCTGGGAACAGGCAATTTGATGCCCTCTTGAACTTTTGCATTTCATATCTGATCAATTTAAGCCAGCATGGCTAAGACAAAGGGAGAAAGAAGCTGAAGTTTAAAGCAGGGGAGTTTATATGGAGGTCAAACCCATTAAAACTCATGTGATAAATATAAAACAGGCAGAGCTTTGATCAATGGTCCAGCTACCATCTCGAATTCTATGAATTGAAGTCCACACATTTAAAAGTTGCTGAATTTGAGAAATGTTGGTAAAAAAGATAGTCTAGCAAAATTTCAAACTTCCTTTCGTGTTTTCTCCTCCTTTTACGTTCTTTTTCCTCCCCTTCTGCTGATTCCTTGGGAGGGTTCTTTCCAGTGGTGGGATTCAAATATGTGAACAACCGGTTCTCTGTGTGGATGCCACTTCCGGAAGTCCGTTCTGGGCCTGGCCAACAAAAAATTAGCTACCGGTTCTGCTGAACTGGCGCGAACCGGCTGAATCCCACCACTGGTTCTTTCTCTTCCTGAGCATTTATTCCAGCCAGAGTGTCGTATCCATTTCGACTTGGCTGCCTGCAGTGAGAGATGGATGCCTTTTAAGAATCTGTCACATGGCAAATACAGTAAACACAGTGGGGCAGCTGCTTAATGAGAGAGAGGAAAAACGGCTCTCCTTCCAGGTGTTCAGTGTAAATGAAGATAGAAGTAGAGTAAAGCTCCTTGGCTTGGCTAGCCAACTGAAATTTGGCAAATGGCTGACTCCAAGATCTGTGTTGTGTCTCCTATGAGATTGTGGATGAGTTTTCTTATTGGCAGCTAGAGGAATTATTCTGTCTCCCTCTTTCTGATTAATAGTCAGCTGTAAGAACATTGTCTATCTTTTTCTGTAAAATCCCATGCATGGAGGGATGTTAATTTGCCCTGGCCTCACTCCTTCCTACATCCCATGTCAAGATCCCCTTCTCTCCACTGCTTTTTGTCCTTTGAACTCTTTTGAAGGAGTTTGTGAGGAAAGCCTATATACTGAAAGAGCACTTGAAATTATAGTTTAACTGATCAACTTCACTGCCTTGAATGAAGAAACCAATCCATCTGAGTGCTTCAAATACTGAACCATGTTTTGAATGAGAACTCCTTCCTGTCTGGGGCCTGAAACAATTGCCCCATTGTGGTGTCTTATAAAAAGGCCCAGGAGGAAGTCCTGAAACTGCAGAAGGTTTCTTGTTCAAAATTGTGAAGGGGAAAGAGGTTCTCTTGAAACACTCCAGGGCCTGTAATGCACTTGTTATTCCAAACACAGAACATTCTAGAACATGGGTGTCAAACTCGCCACGTCACGTGACATGTTGCGACATATTGCAACTTTTCCCCCATTGCTGGAGCTGGGTTGGGCGTGGTTTCAGCATGACGCATCCGGCCTGTGGACTGGCAGTTTGACACCCCTGTTCTAGAATGATAGCAGTCTTCCAATATTTGAACGGCTGTCACAGAGAAGAGGGAGTCAACCTGTTCTATAGAGCACCTGAGGGCAAGACAAGAAGTAACGGATGGAAACTTATCAAGAGAGATCTAGAATTAAGAAAAAAATTCCTGACAATGAGAACAATTAATCAGTGGAACAACTTGCCTCCAGAGGTTGTGGGTATCTATTGCTGGTGGTTTTAAAGAAGAGATTACTATTTGTCTGGAATAGTAAGGTCTCTTGCTGGAGCAGGGGGGGTTGGACTAGAAGACCTCCAAGGTCTTTTCCAACATTGTTATTCTATATTCTGTATTCTCAAAGATGCTTTAGGAAGGTTTTGTGTGATCGGTGACCACACTTTTTGAGAAAAATTGGCAGCTACCATGTCATGATGACGCAAAATGGTTAAGAACATAACACATCATTGGGTAGGATTAGGGCCATTTGTGCTCTGTTTTCTTTGTTGGCAGAGGAGGTTCAGAGAATTTTCTCTCAAATCAGTTTCCCAAACTGCCTCAAAGCGAGAAGAAACTGACCCACAATTTTTAGCAACCATGTTTGCAGACAGCTCTGAAGACCACAAAAAGAGGTTTGAAGGTGCATGTGACCTAAAGCTATACATTGCCCACACTTGCTGTAAAAAGTCTTATGAATAGAGATGTCCTCAACTAGAATAAAAGTAGCTATTTCATTTACTGGATGATCTCTCTCTTCCAGATATACAAACCCACACACAAGGATATTTGGGCATACAGTTTATATTTATGCTCTTCCTTTGCTGCTGACAAAGCATGCAAACTCTGGTGTCCAATTTTTAAATCAAAGTGATTGGAGATGAAGGAAGGAGAGCCTCTGTCAGGAACCTCTCCCAAACAGGAACATCCTTGCCCTTTGTCTTGTTGAGTACCTGGGATGTAAATACAAAGAAATGTTTTCTTGGCCATCCCCCATATGCATCTCCCTACTGCTGTTTTTTTGGCTAAATTCTGCCATGCCTGCAGGAAATCCATATGGAGTCTCATTGTCTGAAATAAAACAGCTAGAAGCTCTAAAATTTCTACCTCTTGATTGAGGAAAAGGATAGCAAGATGTATCCTGGAAATAAAATAAAAGCTACTCTTCGGTCTCAACGTAAAAGAAAAATGAGATAATATAGATGGCAACAATTTTCAGAGACTCCCTGAAATGTGCATAACCACAGGAACATAACATTTACTTTAACCTTGTAATACCATAAAAAAACGTGCCATCCAAATCTTAATTCATGACTTCTAAATCAAATAGCCTCTTATTCTGGAGGTTCACCCACTCTTTTAGCCAGACCAGACAACAAGCATCGAAATACAAATCTGGTAAACCCAACCCCTCTCTTTCCTTAACATCTTGCAATAATTTATATCTAATTCTTTGTTTTTTCCCTTGCCATATAAACTTCAAAATATCCCTCTGCCATTTTTTAAAGGGAGTATTGGTAACATCTAAAACAAAAAAAGCATATTTGGTAAGACATTCATCTTAATTACAGAAATTCTACCCAATAGTGATAAATGCAGTTTATCCCATCTTAATAAGTCCTTTTTAATATAACCCCCAAATATTTCACCTTTTTCAGACTTTTTAGTCAATATATCACAATCCTTTGAGGTCATATTCTTAATCAGCATTGTTGTTTTCTGTTTGTGTATTTTAAAACCCACTAAAGCCCCAAACTCATTTAATTAACTCATCAAACATTCTATATTATGAAAGTTAGTTGCCATTGCCTTCTGCCCTATTTGGGGCAGGGAGAATTCCAGATCTAGTTTAGAGCTGCTGAAAGATCTTCTTTCCCTCCTAGTACAACCAGGGCTGGCCTGTATGGTTCTCCAAGATCAGCTATGTTGACCGGGTGTTGCCATCCAACTAGATTCCTTATACATTTGTCATCTTTCTCTCAAATCATGCCTTGGTTTTTTCAAAGGTGGAAAAATATTAGATATTGGCAGTGTCACATCTTATTAAAGAAATTTCAGTATAAAGACTCATTTCAGCTGAGTTGAATAAAAGATGACTACATATCCATGCCCTTGTTGTTTTTGGGACAACAGTACAGAAGTGTTTGCCATTGTCTTACGAAGTTTGTCTTTGTTTAGTCTGAATTCCAGTTCTAATCTGGAACCGTAAGATTTCTTGGTAGCCTCTAACTGAAACAGGCCCCATCCTGCTTAGCTTTTGAAAATATTAGTCAAGGTTGGCCAGCTGCTATTTTTCCATTGCTGTATTCTCAACAATACTGATATAAAGGCTGGCTAACCATATGTCTCTTATTGTTGTTTCTGCTACAGGTTTTAAATATGATTTAACAATCATATTTCTTTTTCATATAATCTCCAAGTACTTATTAATAGAGGAGACAGAAATAAATGCTTTTTGAAATATTCATTGGTGAAAAAGCGATTAAATATTTGGATTTTTTTAATGCTATTTATCTCTGGAAAATAATTGGAAAAGGGAGCAAAGAAACTCCAGATTATATTTCATAAATAGAGTGGTAAACCATGCAAATTAGAATTGTAAAATAGGTGTACTGGAATGTTGAGTCCAGCACTAGACAAGTATTGATTTTTTAAAGAAATGTATTAGATCTACAGTTCTCCTTTCTTTAAGGAGGTCAGTTTAGCATATACCAAAGAGAGAGGTATGAGGTGGAGACAGAGGGAGAGAGGATATTCTCAGAATCATTTTATAAAATATGTTTGAATGAGATATCATTTTACAAGATGATTCTGAGAACAGCTTAAAATTATCTAAAATCCAAATATTCCACTTCCCTTAAATATTCATACTCTTCTACATTGTGATAAAAAAGGAAGTCCATGTATGGTTTAATGTGCCAGGAACTGCGAACTTCCTATCTAATCTAGCAGCAGCTATGGATTCTGACTTACTTCTGCAAATCTTATTCTGTTCCATTGGTACTTTTTAAAATCAATTCTAAATTAGTTCCTTTTGCATTTTTTAAACAGCATCCAGGAGACATTGCAAAAATGTCAACTTCTTTCAACCCTAACTTCAGCCTTACTGATCTCTGGCTGGTTGGGCTATAGGAATCCTGAAACCTCTGAGAAAGAATTAGGGCTACTACCTTATTGAAAATTTTAAAATAAATGGTTTTTTTGGACAAGAGTACATTTGGAACACGAATTGGATATAACCTCAAAGGCCGGTTTAAAAAATAGTAACAATTGGTCAAACTATATCCCTTGCTTCAGAGTTGCATGCAAGGTTTTGAAGAGACTTCTATATCTCACCCTCATTCTGTTAATTAAAAAGAAGAAGAAGTGATTTCACTACACTGGAACAAACCCTCGGATAAATCTGAGATTCCATCTACTTGGAAAATCAACAGATATGGTTCCTTAGTAATGGAGGTCTGTGTTATTCACAGTAATGGCATAATAGTTATTTCTATGTTCCTTAGAGTGTCCCTTTGTAGCCAGCATATACATGTTTTGCTAATATGCTGTTACCAGGGCTAAGAGTTGGACTGGATCAAGATAGCTTGTATGTCATCTTTCCTCACTTCAGTTAATGTGCACTACAACTTTTCATAACTAATGTTTTAAATGATGTCAAACACTTCTCAATCTGCTGCCAAGAAAAATGTTTTTGTTGCCTTTGCCTACCCAGGATGTAGCCGCATAACCCTCTGAGACATGTCAGCTCAGATGCAATTCCATAAAACATTTTGTGTAACTCTTCTTTCTGCACTCTTTCTTTGTTCATAGAATTGCCACTCAATTGTCCCTTATGCAAAAAAGCTATTATTGTCAAGTTTTTATAGCGCTTCTCCTCCATATTATATTGGGTCTATAGATGTAGGAGCTAGGTGGAAGGCCCCAAACAGCTAACAAACAGCAAATATACTATCATGGATTTCTGGGGGAAAAGAAATGCCAATTTGTCCTGATAGGGAGACCTGTTTTTCTCCAGGGATCTTCCTGGGAAAGTGAGGTTGGGAGGCTGACTAGTCTTGCTTGTCCTTTGCTGAAATTTCATTGGGTTGCTTTATCTTCAATATCATCTGTAGCATAATTTCCTAATCTTGTATTAGTAATAGGAATCATATATACTTCAATATAGGAAGAACAAATTAAACAGTAATATTGTTCCAAAGAAATGACCTTCTCCAACTATATCTAAATGAGTACATACTGTATCTCAAGGAAAAAGAAGACAAAATCTGGAAACTAAAATGGAAAAGATGATTTCATTAAGCCAGTTCGGTATAGTGGTTAAGGTTCTGGCCTAGAAACCAGGAAGCTGTGAGTTCTAGTCCTGCCTTAAGCATGAAAACCCAGCTGGGTGACTTTGGGCCAGTTACTGTACTTTCTCTCTCAGCCCAACTCACCTTCACAGAACTGTTGTTCTGGGGACAATGGGAGGAAGGAATGTTATGTATGTTTGCTGCCTTCAGCTATTTATAAAGTAATAAAGGTGCAATAAAAATCGAATGAATGAATGAATGAACGTTTTCCCAGATCACTCCCAAACCGATTTCTTAGATCCACTCCTTCTACCCTTTTCAGTAAGCTAGTAAGAAAGACCTATTATACAAGCTGGGAAAATAAGATGATGAAGCAATTTTACCTCAGCACAGGGCAGGGCAGGGGTCTAACTAGAAGAAAATAAAGGGCAGGGGGCAAAGCCAGGTAATAATGCGTGAGCCTGCACAAGCTGGCAAATACTACTTTCAACTCAGAAAAAGGAAAACCCAGAAGGAAGTCACATTTGCAGTGGGCTGAAAGTGAATAAAAGAGAATAATGCTTGTTTCTCCCTGTGGCAAGTTAGGGAGGGGCCAAGGGAGACAGAATGAAAAAAATAACTATGTATGCTCATCAGTGCTATGATCTCATCTGTACTTATGAAAGGGGCAGTGTTTGCAGCACAATACTGACACTATTTTTGTTGCTCTGATAAAAGTAGCAAGGCCTTGTGGATGTCCATGGTTCCTGCTCTCCTAAATGGTTGGTGTTTCTCACCTTGGCAGAGCAAATAACCCCTTCAAGACACAGTTTAGATAGTTCAGTCCTGTAGAGCAGGGCTTTTCAACCCATGGTACGTGTACCAGTGGTGGTACGTTGGCACGTGGCAGGTGGTATGCGTACGGCAGGTTGAAAAGCACTGTAAAAAAAAGTGTAAAAGTGTAGGCCTGTGGGAGAGTCAGCTGGAGCTGCGGTGTTGCCAAGGCTCTGCTGAGCGCCCAGGATCAGCTCAGGGCTCCAGCTGATTGGTGCACGGCTCAGGCTGACTGGCGTTTGCATCCGCCTGCTTCGTCCTGCAAAATGGGGTTCATCCGGCACTCTTGCCCGATGTCATGCCGGCAACCCCTGTGTGATCAGGAAGGCTTTGAAGGAGGTAGCTGCAGGGGGGAGGGGGAAGCAGGATCCAGCCCCATTGGCATCAGGAAGACTCCGAAGGAGGTAGTTCTAAAATTGATGAGCTGCTGCTGGGGAGGAGAATCAAAACAAGCATAGTCCATCATAGTTTATTGATTGCCAAGTTTTCCTTGGGTTTTCCTATCCCTTCCTGGCCTATTAAAATCACATTAGCAAGGTCTGTACCAAACATCTGGCTGCAAAGTAGTCAACTGGATTTTAGCCTAGCCCTTTGTGCAATCCTAAGCCACATTTTGGAGGTAAGAGGATGTAGTAACAGGAGAGAGCTACAAAACTGATTCGTTATTTATTCTTGCCTTTAGTAGCAATAACTACGTTCCTTGATGATTTTGCTAGCAACCTGCAGGCTGTGGGCTTTCCTTTCTCCCTTGGAGAAAGAATTCAGAAATGCTAGATTTATTTTTCCTGCTAATTACAGTATACTTTGTGGGTTTTTTAAGGAGCTGTGAGAAAAAGATGTGTCTGAAAATTAAAGGATGTATGGATTGAGTTGTGGGACAGGAAAGGGAAGTACATGGACTTATGCACTTCCAGTTGCGGATAGGTGTGCCACTAATATTCTGACTTGACACCTGCATGCTCTCGGGGCCCAAAGATTATCTTCATAGGCTGGTATTGCGGATTAACTAAGTTTTTCTGGGTTCTGATTTTAAGGTGAGTATCCTGAGCTACGGAGGCCTTTGATCATCTTCTTAAATACATAATAACACAACTAAAGGCTCAAAGGGAAGGCAGATTAGAAAGAACAAGACCTTTTGGGGTCTTCAATTCCCTTCCTGTTAAGAGTTCCTTAATAAGGTTTGCTCTTCCTTCCTAACATCAACAAAGATGGTTTTTCCAGAAAATATCTGAAGAGCTGTAATTAGTGATTTAACAATGTTTTCTTTTTGGCTGTGTTTTAATTTATATAATGTATGTTTAATTGAGGAGGGCTTGGAGAGGTAGAAGTGGCCAATATGGAGGCTGCACTTTGCCCTCCAGATCTCTGTCTCCCCTGCAGATCTCTGGAGAGGAAGAGGGGGTGGCGTGAGGGAAGGCTGCCCCAATAAACCAGCATCCTTACCACGCATGATTGGAAACGGGAATTCCCTTTTGGGAAGAGCTAGCCTCCCTTGTGCAGGACCCAGGAGCGCTGCTCCCCTGCCGCCTCCTCTTGCTCTCCAGAGATCTGTCAAGGCAGAAGTTGGACTTTGAAACGGCTTCCTGCAAACTTTCTCCTCCGCACTTCCACACGCAGCAGCGTTATCCTCCACCTCCTACTTTGCCCAGAGGGGGCACCGGACAGGGAAATACCAACAATGTCTGGGATTGGGAGAAGAACATCTCCTTTGGAATTCTATGTGCACAAACATAGAAGGGACCTTGGAGGTCATCTAGTCCAACCCCCTACTCAGGCAGGAAACCCCATACCATTTCGGACAAATGGCTGTCCAGTCTCTTCTTAAAAACTTCCAGTGTTGGAACATTCACCGCTTCTGGAGGCAGGTTGTTCCATTGGTTAATTGTTCTAACTGTCAAGAAGTTTCTCCTCAGTTCTAGGTTGCTTCTCTCCTTGATTAGTTTCCATCCGTTGCTTCTTTCTTTTCCAAAGCTCCTGTCTAGTGCTTCTATTTCTCTATAGCTGCCTTGCTTTGTGCTTTGCTCATGTGTTTATTGCTCATGATAATTTCATTGTCAGAGGTCAGTCTGCTTATGCAAATATTGGGTGTACATATTATTATAGAATCTGAAGAATTGGAAGGGATCTCAGAGGCCATCCGATGTGTTTGCATGCACTCATTTGTAAAGGATGGTAATTCCCCCCTCCCCATGCTGAATTCTTCACATGATCGTACAAACAGATGGTCCTCGATTTACAACGGCAGTTGGAACTGGAACTTCCATTGCTAAGTGATGCAGTTGTTAAGTCAAGTCACACCCGATTATACACCTTTTTTTCTGTCATAATGTAAAACCACTGCGGTCATTAAGCAAATTGCTAAAATTGCTGAATTGCTAAAATCCAGAATTCTACTAGATGGGAGCCAACAGGTTCTTTTTTCAATATTTTATTTTGCTAATGTCTAGATTTTACAATGAAAATCTGGGATCCCTAATTAAACCCTGTTTATAGGATTATTGAATTCAGGCAAGCTTATGATTGTCAAAGAAGAGGATTGCAGCTTGATGCATTTTAATTTTTAGATATTTCGGCAGCAAATATATCTGTATTTCCAAAACATCAGTCTGAGAATAATTCCTACACACAGGTTTCAAGCAAAACAAAAACAATACAGCATTAATTAAAAGAATAAGATGAAGGATTGACAGCAAATATCCCACATGAACAGGAAATATTGAGAGCAAATATACCACAGTTCAGCCATCTGAATGATTGGGTGCACCTTTCTCTTTGTTTTTGTCTACTGATGGGGGGAGGATTTGGTCTCTTCAAGTGATGCTATCTGTTGGGTTTTATTATTGATTTTATGCTTCTTTATATGTCTTACTACCCAGAATCATTTGGAATCAGGTGGCCCAGAAATTTGAATAAATAATAATCATCTCAAAAAAGAAAGAAAGATAAAAAAAAATCAATACACATTGTCATCACATCTTTCCTCAAATCCTTCCAATAACTTTTAATTTAAAAAGACTTGTAGGCTAGAAACAGCTATAAGATGTCTCAATAACAAGTAAAGCTAAGAGATGAGAAATTGTTCCAAGCAAGAGAGAGTTGAAGGAGTGAAAACAAGAATGATATTTAATAAATAAGGAACATTATCACAATCATAAGCCTAAAGAGGCATAGTTGTGTAACCTGTTTTGAAATAACAACAATTCCGTTTGATTTAAAATAGCTTGCAAACTGAGAAAACACAGGCTTCACACCCTCAAAAAAAGATCCAGCAGGTTTTTGCTTCCCAGTGGAATACTGACCTGAATTTGGCCTTACAAGAAATCAGACTTCCCATCCCTCAGTCCCACTCTACCTCCATGAACGAAATAGCTGGCAAGAGAGGCTACGTGATAACAAGGGGTGGTCCCACAGCAGGTCTGCTGAGTTAGTTGGACCCGAATAGATTGCTGACCTTGATGCACTGTGGATTATCCACATAGGTGGTCTTCTGCTGCAGGAGTTGGAAAAACATTTTCATGCCAGAACACTGTGGCTTCAGTCTACGTCAATAGTAGGCTGGCAATGACACGGCGGCTACACAGTAAGGACATGGCAAGGAAATGATAAGTGGGGCATCTTTGCATTGTGGCAAGGAGGCTGTGTGTGTGCATGCTTCCATAAGCCTTTGTCTAGGGTGGCATGATGGGTGGGGACTGAGTGGCAGATAGAAACAAGATTGAATGAGTATAGTAGCCAAATTTCCTTGTGCACTGATTAGAGTTACCACTTGCAGAAATTGTAACAATTGCTAGTGGCAACTAAGGAATGCAGAAGTCTCTAACTCTTCACCACCATCTAGCAAACATCTGTATTCTAGCTCCAGCAGCTATAGCATTCACAAAACCTGCTGGGGTGCCCCGATGCCCCTGAGAGAAAACCCTGACTGACTATTTCTGCCATTCTTCAAAGTTGTTTATATATACAGGCTTGGCATCTGAATATCTCTGCTCTCAGCCATTTGCTCCTTAACTGATTATATTTCTTGGGTGAACTCATCCAATGTGTCTGCAAAGAAGGATATATTTCTTCTCAATCTCTCCATATATATAAGGAAAGGCAGGAAGAAGAGGGAGGCAAAGTGATTAGAAATGGTTTGCAGTATGTTAGGCAAGGATGGTTACCCAAGCCTAGAAAATCAATAATTTTTAAAGTTGCACCATCTCCCTTTCTGTCATGCATTAATTCTTCATTTTTGTTTATTGTTTTAAATCATAGCTGTGTATTTTCTTTTGGTCTTTGACCATAAATTCAATAAATATTAATAAAAATGAAGGCTTGACCAGTGAGAAAAAAAGCAAACATCTCTATTGACGCAAAGCCTTTTCTCAAGTCAGCTGAAGGTTTGCAAAATAAATAAATGAATGTTGCATTGCATAACTGTGTCCCAGCTTCTGGTCTTGTCATATTGGCAGGAATGCTGTTACTCTTATTCCATTTATTCCACTTAGGTTATGTACTATATTATATCTTCTCTCAATAATCTGAATGGTGCTCAAAAATCCAAAAAGAAGAGGGAATAAAGTCTAAAACATCATGAAACGGCTAAAATCTGCACATTTTTCAAGTTCGTAGTATAGAAAGAAAGTAGCAGTGAAGCTGAAGCTTTTGCTGGCATGCATGCCCAATCCAATGAAATGGAAATAGAAGTGGTTATAATAAGATAAAATAACCTCTATTGTCATTTTTATATTGTGGGCACAATGGCACACATCAAAAATGAAATTTAGTTGCCCGCTCTCAAAGTGAAACACATACATGACACACACCTAAACATACTATGTACAACATATATATAGACCCACATCCCTACATATACATAGCAAATAAATATTAAATACTGTCCATCTTGAATATATAACGCAATGACATCATGATTGCTAGAGTGGTTGAAAGAAGCCGCTGTTGATGTTCGTGTTATAGTCCAGGGGTGTCAAACTGCCGGCCTGCGACACATCACGTGACGTTGCGAGTTTGACATCCCTGTTATAGTCAATCAGGGAAACCAAAAGTTGATGGTGCAACTAATGGAATGGAAAGAGGAATTAGTGTGAAATTGGTCTGCAATAAAGCTACCAGCTGGACCACAGATAGTAGCATCATTGTGAAAATGATTTATGCTCTTCCATCCGGTGCAGTTGACCAGGACCATTTCCAAATTCAAGGTTATAAGTACAATTACATTTTAACTTTTGTCTCTAAAGTTACATCATGACTCTCTTCTTTCTATATTCTATGCTGTCTAATCATCAAAACCATAAATCACAAGTTCATTTTTTTTCTTCTTTATACAAATAGTCCATAAAGGGTTTCCAATCCCCAATCAATGTAGATATTGTCTTTTCTTTAATCAGATAAGTTGATTTTGCCATTTCAGCAAGTTCTGACGTTTTCACCAAAATACTGCTCCTGTTTGAAACTATTACACCTACAGTAGCAAGTGTGTGAAGCTCATCAGTTATTACTAAAGAATCATAGTCTCTTAAGAATGGCTCTCTGGACTTGCTAACAGGTAGTCCTCAACTTAGGACCACAATTGAATCCAACATTTCTGTTGCTAAGTGAGACAGTTGTTAAATGAGTTTTGCCCCTTTTTAAGACCTTGATTGCCTCAGTTTTTAAGTGAATCACTGCAGTTGTTAAGTTAATAACACAGTTGTAAAGTGAATCTGGCTTCCCCATTGACTTTGCTTGTCAGAAGGTGGTAAAAGGTGATCACATGACCTCAGGATTCTGCAATGGTTGTAAGTGTGAAAAGCATTCATAAGTCACTTTTTCAGTGCCATTGCAATTTTGAACAGTCACTGAATGAATGGCTGTAAGTCAAGGATTACCTGTACACTGAGTACTAAAAATGAAAGTACTAGAAAACTTAATCTCTATGGAGATTCTTAGTCATCCAGGTCATGGTTGTCCCAAACGTGCTTTTCAAAGGCAACTGGATTTTCTTTATTTTGTTTTTTCTTAAAGATGTTTTGCTTTTCATCTAAGAAGCTTCTTCAGTTCTGAGTGAAGATCCGTTCAGAACTGAAGAAACCTCTTGGATGAGAAGCAAAATGTCTTCAAGAAAAAAAATAAAGTCCAGTTGCCTTTTGAAAAGCACCTTTAGGATAGAAAACTTAACCTTGATAGCACTTGGACATATTGGCAGAAATGAAAGCACAACATTGTTCTTTATATCATGAAGGCAAACATCTCAGCCTTGATTGTTTGTACAGTGCTCCCCTAGTTGATATTGCCTCACCTGTTTGCTGCCACTATTTGGGTGAAACTTAATTTTCATTACAAGAAATGAAATCCACAGGCTTGGAATACTACTGTAGCAATGCTTCCATTTATTTCCCAAGGTTTCTGCAGGTTTATTTTTATTCTATTGCAATGTGACTGATGTTGGGACAGGGGCAGGTACAGCAAGCAAAGATTATAAAGAAGTTGTTTCCAACAGAGTAAGAAAAAAAAAACATATCTGGAGTTACACTAATAAGAAGCATGAAAACAATGTTTAATGGAATGAGGAAATGAAAGGGACTCTGAACTGAAAAAAAAACATTTAAAAATGGTTGCTTGAAAAATGAGGATGAAAAAAATAGAGAGAGCTGCAAGGAAAGTAGCAAGGAACAGTTAAGATTAAAAGATTAAAAGAAGCAGAGAAAATTCAGAGTAATCTGGATGGAAGCAAAAATATTTGCAAGTGGGGGACTAGAGCCAAATAAAGGGTTTTGGCAGAAGGCATGTAAAGAATAAGTGATTATATGAGACAAGATTTGAGTGAACAAATGTTGGCAATATTTTAGAGATTTTTATGGAAGTGATAGTGACATCTCAAAGACTACTTTAAAAGTGCAGAAAGAAATGATGAAAAGGAAGTCACAAGTGCTGTGAAGATGCTGAAAAAAGATAAGATTGCTGCTGTAGATAGTGTATCTAAAGGCATATTAAAATAAATATACAATTTATTAATAGTCTTTATGACTATTCAACATATGCATGAAGACGTTATCGGATCAGAAGAATGCTGTTATACCCCTCCTGTAGAAAAGAAAAGATGGCAAGAACAAATTAAAAAACTAGTTTGTTCACATGTGTAGGAAAGTTTTGGTCAGAATTCTGAATAACAGTACAAGAAAGGATACAATAGTTCAAGGGTTGATTTTGATTGTAGCAGGATAGAACTGTAAATACATGTAAATATAAATAAGTAAATAAATATGTAATAAATGGGTCTGACAATAAGCAACATTTGGGAAGTGCAGTGTAGTTTTATGCTGGGCAGCTGGTGTGCAGACCAGATTGTTGCTGTTTAGCAGGTCATTGAAAATGGGAAAGTTAATTGTACGTTTGTTGATTAAGAGAAATTGTATGGTAAAGCAAAAAGGCTTGAATGTATTAGAAGAATATGGAGTTGAAGGTTGCTTGTAGTTTTGTACCAATGGGGTTAAATAAAGCTTATATGAAAATAAAGGGATTGCTTACTCAATTAGTATTTAGCAGGGAGTCAGACAAGGATGTGTAATGTCTCCTTAGATGTTTATGGATGAATATATAAAGATAATGTTAAGTACTGATGTCAGAAGAGTTGATTTTGGATATGAATGTGCATGCAGACAATGCCATGTTGGATGTTTGAGATGAGAAAAAGGAGAAATATAAAGAACAAAAGGCAACCTATGAAATGATGCATGGATATGGTGAAAAGAAAAATGCTTTGCCGTCATAGAAAAATACACAGAAATATAATGATTTGTGTTGGTGTAAACTAGATTTAGCTATATTTCATTATCTTATGTCATGCTTTAATTTCTTTGGATTACTTCTTCTGCACTTTGCATCATCTGTTTTATCCTGAAAGGGATAATCTGATGGGTATGCATGTCTGAGGGGGAGCTTGGCGAGGGGGAAGCAAAGCATTTCAGATAAAACCACTCTTTAAATACCTTCTAATCTGGGAAGAGAGCAGCCAAAAACCATTCACACAAAACGGTGGGAGAAAGAGACTTACTAAAGAAATTTTGGTTCACACACACATGTAGATTCTTATATTCTGTGTAATAGCTGATCTTCTGCATAGATATGATCTTTTCTAGTTTTCAAGAAAGCTCTTAGGTGGTCTATATGTACAAGCTCCAGAGCTGCAAGGATGCTTGTTTCAAGGATAATCCCAGCTGATCTGGAAATAAATTGGCTCAGCTACCAAAAGTAGTTGATGGAGTAGGACCAAAGGGGTGCAAAACTGATTTGAGCATAATGCAAAGACTATGCAGAGGAGTTTTGCAGTCTATGTGTTTGTGTATAGGTGTTGTACTGTATGTTTAACTGGATGGATGCCATTTAGTCTTGCTAATTATACTCACGGCTTCCATTTGCAGTTCTGCCAAAGTGAATGAATGGGGCAAAGGTCCTACTTCATGTACACTACATTACTGGTGTCTTTATGCGTCCATCCATGCTGCAAAAGGGCAGACAATACTGAAGTATAACATAACTGAAACTAAACAAAAGTATTTCCCCTTGCAGAAATATCAAAGCCTTTCTTACAGAGAAATTGCTTTAGATTTCCTCCTTTTGCACAACAAGCTTTCTAAAGCCTTGTTGCAATAAATTAAGATGATGCTGCATCCACAATGCGTGGCCTTCCTTTTCCTTCAATTCATAGACAGATGCTTGCAAAAATGGAAAGCCTTTTTTGAAGTCATTCTCCTAGTTTGGTAATTAAACCTATTGTTACATATATTTAAAGTAAATGGCATTGTTCTAATGTTGCCCAAACATACTGTTTAATGAGGACATTTTGGAGTTGTTCCTGAGTAATGTGGCTTTTTCCATTTCAGAATAATTTGTCATTGTGTGCTACTGGCTATTTCCATGTTCAGCTCTGACTCCAATGGACAAGGTGCTTCCAATTGTTAGTGGATCCTACTGGTTATTTGCTTATATTATCAAAATGATCTCTTTATTTCTGCCTCTGAATCCTGTTATCTAATGAGTTTCCAGTACAGAGATGGACTACTACTATATATTTCAAAGGATTCTAAAATGCTGATGTGGTAGAACTTTTTTTTTTACAGAAGCCATGTTGATTCTCCCTCTACATTTGTTCTTCTAGATCAGTGTTTCTCAAACAGGTTGGCTGGGTAATTCTGGGAATTGACATCCATACATCTTAAACTTGCCACATTTGAGAAAGACTATTCTGGATGGCTGGTAACATTAGCTTTGATATAACTTGCCACCAATTTATATGGAGGAGATGATAGGTTAATAGTTCTCTAATTTTCTAAATAACTTCTAAAACAGTTTGTAAAAATTATTGTTATATTGGCTATGTTCGGTTTTCTGAAAAGAAAATATATTTTAATGGAATGACATGCTTTAATAGGAAATCAGTAAATCCACATTTGTGCTAGGCTAATGCTGTTAAAATCCATTAGTCTTTGTTTACAATGGGTTGATTAGTCCCAGAATGTCATTTCTCTCATTTCTGTTTACCTCTGACCAGGCACCTTTTCCGAATCATTATCTCAAGTATTGGGATCTATTCAACAATATCTGAAGTGGAAACTTGAGCAAAGGATTAGTTTTACTTATTTGTTCTTGCCATCTCTTCCTCCAATCGTTTTCCCCTTGCTTTTTCTCAAAGGTGCTTTTTCAAAAGGCAACTGGACTATGTTTTTTCCTTGAGGAAGACATTTTGCTTCTCTTCCAAGAAGCTTCTTCAGTTTCTTGGATGAGAAGCAAAATGTCTTCCTCAAGGAAAAACATAGTCCAGTTGCCTTTTGAAAAAGCACCTTTGAGACAACTATCTCCATAGACATCCCCATGATTTTCTTATTTTAGAGCCCAGCCATCTTCTTAACTGGATTTCTGAAAATCCATTTTGTTTGTTAGACTATTGTTAGTAATATAATCTTCAAAATATTTTTCTTACTAACCTTATCTGTTTAAAAAACATAACAAAATTCACCTATTTATTAGCACACATTTCAAGGAATATACAGTACATCTTGTCATTTCATTCTTTTACAGCTTATCAGCCACAGTGGCTTCCTTCTTTGGAGGTGTTAATAATTATCTTAATCTGTATGGTATAATCTATCTACTGTGATGATCTTAAAGACATTTCAACTGATATATTTTCTGTTTCTTCTTAAGATGTCCTTCTTCTGAAATTAAATGTGACTATCTTTTACCAAGTAATTGCATATATCTGGTATCAGATTCTGGACACCACACTTTTAACTACTAGATTAAAACTTCAAAAGGTAGGTTCAGAGTAGATACCAGGAAGAAATTCCTGAGTGTATGAGCTGTCAGCCAGAAGTGATACATTCTTTTTACAGAAGGTCTTTAAATGAAGGCTGGATAATCATGTCAAAGATGATCCAATAGATCATGCATTGAGCTGAGATACTAGATGACTTCTAAATCACCCGCAGCTCTTTATTCTCTTCTAGTTTGCAATCTGCTTTTAGAGGTAGATTTATTAATTCAGCAAATTTCTGTAGAGGTTTTTTTTTTAATTCAGCAAATTTCTGATTCACTTTTTTAAATTAAAATTAGATTGGAAATTCATATTGGATTGGGATTAGATGGAAATAGTGTTAGTTTTATAAGATTTATGTATGGTTAAAATATTCATACTGTGGGAAGAATCCAGAGAAAGAAATATTTTGGGGAATATTAAAAAGGCAGAATATATTTCCCCAAAGGAATAATGGAGAAGATCTTAAAAAAGACAGAAACCAGCCCCCAGAAACCAGCCCCAGCCCTATTCCCCCCAAGCAGAAACTAGGCAGAGGCCAGCTTTTAGAAATGCAGATGTGATAATCCATTCAGGAAGGTTGGAGCCAGGAAGCTAGAAGTTGATGAGATTAGGAAGACAAAGACCCCTAAAATCTACATACCCCATCCAAACTCTAAAAGACATGACCTTTGGGGACATAATAGGATTACCCACCACTACCAAAAGGGCACACTCAGACTCAGGTCAAAGTACATGACACAGGAAATACAAAGCCTCAAACAGGAACAGGAAACAATCTCAAAAGCCCAAGAAGGTATAAAAACCCACCACTCCCAGCTACAAGTGGTCAGCTTTCCCAGAACCATGCTTCTGTCTGGCTCTGTTCTTCAATAAACTACAACTTTCTTTCTAAAGCAGTCTCCATTTTGTTTATTCCCGGCTTGGACTGGACCCTGATGAAGACTTTCTTTCAACAATACAGTCTGCTTATTTCCCATGTCACTTTTTAGACTGATTCTTTCAACATAGACCGTATCAATAGCACATCACTAAATTAATGATAAATTTACACATCCTATGTTAAATGTATAAAATAGGTGCACATTAAAAATTACTATCACTCACATTGAAATATATTTATTGAAAATACTGCACCCATATTCATTATGTTACAAAGTCTGTGGTTGAGGCTATAGCTACTGATAGGTTGGTCAAGATTTCTACTCTCCTTTCAAACTGACTGTGGAGCAGATAGCCTTTTAAGCAGAGTTTTCTTCTCTATAAAAGTCCACAGCTTGATATTAATAGACATTAAAACATGCAAGAACGGTAGTAATATTTTTGTATTTAACAGTGTGAAGAATGTAAGAATAAGGACAAGAGTTACTGTTTTAAAAATAGAAATCCCCATAAAGCATAGGATTATAGCTACTAGAAGATTTACTAAACAGGTATTTTCTATCATTTCCTAGACCAATGTTCACCAACTTTTTTGGCACCAGGGACCAGTTTCATGGACGACGATTTTTCCACGAAAGCGGGGGGAGGAGGAGCACGCAACCTAGATCCCTCACACGTGCAGTTTTATAGTAGAATTTGTGCTCCTGCCTGATGATCTGAGGTGGAGCTGAGGCGGTGATGCTAGTGCTGGGGAGTGGCTGCAAGTACAGATGAAGCTTTGCTCACTCACCCATTGCTCACCTCTTGCTGTTTGGCCCCAGTCCTAACAGGCCATGGATTAGTACTGGTCCGTGGCCTGAGGGTTGGGGACCCCTGTCCTAAGCCATAGGGAAAGGATCAGTGTGTTAAGCTATAATCATTGTGGTAGAAAACTCACTGAAAAAAGCACAAGTGGAGAGGATTCAAATAATTGTTTTATTATTTTAAAACTAACAAGTCTCTTACACTTAGATGAGCCAAGAGCAAGAACTCCAATGTTGCATAGATTTCGTATAGAATGTCCATTAAATGTAAGTTGAGCAAGCCTATATACTAATAGTAGATCTTAATGGGCAGAATTGCTTATAACTGATAAGGAAAAAAAGATAATTTTAAGGGAGAAATGAATAATATTCAAGGTGTGAGACCATTACAGACTAATTATTTGAATACTGGAAATTCCAAGGCGGTAATTGCAAACTGATCCTGTATTTTACTATGAAAATTTTGTGTGTGTGTGTGTGTGTGAGAGAGAGAGAGAGAGAGATGGAAAGCATAGCAGTATAGATCTTAGTTCTAGGCATACATTCTATAGGCAATTAATATAAGTTGGCATCATAATAAGAGTTGCTTATTTAAAGGGAACATCAGAGAAATGCAACATTTAATGCAATACACTAAAAATGATCATATACAGTAGTAGTATAATTAAATCAAGTTAAATTCTTATTCTAAATCATTATAATTGAAGAGAGATAAAATAATGGCACATGCCTATTTGAGAAGAAACAATAAAGTGTAACATTGGCTAATAGGCTTAAATTGGTTTATAAATCAATATCTCAGTTACATTGTTTAAGATGGCTTCTGGCATTTTGAGGTCCTAATGACAGAGACTTCCCAAAGAAAGCCTAAGGGTTGGAGTTTTAGCTTTTGTTAGCCAGGTTGATTTAAAATAGCCTCTGAAAACCAATGGAGACAGACCCACAAAAGAAAAGAAAAATAAATTTCAACCAGAAATTAAGGAGATAGAACTGGGCTCTGGCACTCACAGAAACCAAATCTACCTCTAGCCATAAAACAGCAATATTAATGCATATTGGAACTGCGAGTAGTGCTCTTATAAATTTGGTTTGTATCACTTTGTAAAAAGGCAAATTGGAACACCACAAAGAAGTTGAGAAATGACCTTAGCAAGAAAAATCTTGCAAGTTGCACGAATAAAATGCTCCCCCTTTGAATAGAAGAATGTCTAGACAGCTGAGGAGTTACATTGGGCCACACTTGCCCAATAAGAGAAATGTGCACTCCAGGATAAGGAAGCATGGAACTGCACCCCAAGATATACAGTAAATACATATCTGCTCTACTGGGATCCCATTAATTCGCCAGGTTTGTAACCTACTGTTGTGTCATGCAAACACTAGCACTTTAGTTTTTGGATAGCTTATAGCAAGTTGTTCTTTTTTAGCAAAAGGAAGCCAATGCCCTTCTCATTCCCACCTGGGAAATGGCTTTCAACAAGCAGTCAATGGGAGAAAGCTGTATTTGCTTAATGACCACATGGTTCACTTAATAACTGCAGTGATTCACTTAACAACCATGGCCAAAAACTGGGTGTGACTCACTTAACAACCACCTTGCTTAACAATGGAATTTCTGGTCCCAATTGTGTTCATAAGTCCAGTATAACCTGTAACAATGTGGGCGCACTAGACTGGAGGTGGTTGGGTGGGTGAGAGACAAAAGTCCACCCCCCCTCTACTGTCCTGGCTCTTGGTTTTTAACCTTTATTTACTCAATGTTAATTTTAATGCTTTTATATTTATGCTTTTATGCCATTGTAAACTGCACAGAGTCACTTTGGATAGTGAGATGGGCAGCATATAAATTTAATAAGTAAATAATAAACAAATTAGAAATTATACCTATAGTTCCTTTGCAGATGAAACATTTCCTTAAAGACTAGAGACAGACTAGTGGTTCTGGTGCCAGAGCAGTCATTCAAGATGTTTGGAGCCATTTATTTGGAACGAGGAGGTGGGAACCATTCTCCTGTAATAAATTGTGTCACTTGTTCTATTTTTAACTGCCCTCTTTAGAGATTAATCCTTGGAGCTACTGCGATAGGAAAAATGCACAAATGCCATTAAAAACCTTAGAAGCTGCCCCCAGGGCCCCTTAAGAAGTTGCAACCCAGCAGTATATTCATTATCTGCTGGAAGGAGAAGTTAGCTGTTTTCAACTCATGTATGTACTGAGTTAAAATATTAATTATTTTGATTTAAGTTTTAATTAATTTAACTTTTAATTACATATTTCACTTACATTAAACCAAATCTACTTTTAGGCTGATCCTGCCCATTTTGGGGGGAGAGATGTCCTTCATTGTCTGAATGCACCTATCCTCAGCCAAAAAGGTTTATGAGCTGGCACCATAATAGTGATGCCAATAGCCTTGATTGATACAGTGCAGCAGTCCTTAGCAGTCCTTCGCTCACTGTGTTATGGTGCAGAAGCTAAGTAGGCCAGGATGAGTGGCTTTCAGGGAATCCCAGAGTTGTAAGGTAGACTAGAAAGATGGAAAAAAATGTGGAAAAAGGCAGTGGTGAACCAGTTATGCATGTTTCTGAAATAACTGTAGGAACATATCCTTGAAGTCCCAGAACTGAGCTCTACTTAATGTAGGCTTTATCTAAACCAGGCATGTCAAACTCGTGACGTCATGTGACGTCGCGCGACGTATCGGGACTTTTTCCCCATTGCTGGCAATGGGGTGGGCACGGTTTCGGCGTGATGCATCCGGCCAGTTTGACATGCCTGATCTAAACAGTATAGAGATTTGAAACCTGTCAAACACAAAGGAGATTATGGAACATGTACAGTATGTACAAAGCTGGAACTTTTCAAAAATTTTCAACATGATTTACAACTAAAAAATGTATGCAAGTATAGAACACAGTATGAATAAGTTTTTGCAACTGTTCGTTTAGTGACCATTTGAAGTTACAACAGCACATAAAAAATCATATGACCATATTTCACATTTTCACATTTATGACTGTTGCAGCATTCCCATGGTCACGTGGGATGCTTGGCAACTGGCATGTACATGCAGTGTCCCAGGGTGTGATCACCTTTTGCGCCCTTCGGACAACCAAAGTCAATGGGGAAAACAGATTCACTTAGCCATGTTACTAACTTAATAACAGCAGTGATTCACTTAACAATTGTGGCAAGAAAGGTCATCAAATAGGGCAAAACTCACTTAACAACTGACTTGCTTAGCAATGGACATTTTGGGATCAATTGTGGTCTTAAGTCAAGGACCACCTGTATTTGAGAGCTTTATGCAACAATGTATATTTTTTTGGCTTGCAAAATGTGCACACTTTGAGAAAATGCATGCAAAATACATACATTAGTAGAAGTATATCTATTTTGGAGTAATTTTTAAGGATAGCCCCATCCAGAGTAAATGCAGATAATGAAAGCGCTTGATGACATGAGTCTTCAGTGCCCTATTCCAGAAAAGGCTACAACTTATACACCAGCTGAATTGCCTTCTGTGAATCCAGGACAATGTCCATGTTGGAAGGCAACTCTTTCTGGGGGAACATAACAGTCAAATTTGATACAGTCCTGTAATTGGTTGACTTCTGATTTAACAGCTATTTCATCTTATTAAGGTTCAATCTGAGGCAGTTTCTCCCCACTGAGTTCTAACAAAGCACTGGGTTGGACTCCCAGTGCATCCTCATTTGGCCATGAATGAGACAACTACTCTTCTTTTCTACCAATTTCTTTACCCTTCTTTCCAAAGTGTAATTCATCCACTTCTGCTTGCCCCATGAATCAGACACCACGATACTGCACTTGATCTTAGCCCAAAGATCAAGAAGAGATACTCGAGTGGGAAGCTGCTATAAAGGATTAATAAGGTGAACCCTTGACTTTCTGCAGATCATAAACATGGTCATAAGGTGGGGAGATAGTTTTGTTTCATTACTGAATGTCTGCTAGCTTAAACAGCAATGTCTACTATGGCACTTCCAATTTAATTCTATTTTTCCACTCTTCTGTCAGTTCTTAATTTGAGTCATTCGTTGCCAGGCATTGGCTTCAACATCTAACCAAAATTGGTACCTAATGCTGGGTTTATATCTGTCATTTTATATGCCCTTTTCAATATACCCTCGTGTCTAACTGAATTTCCATGAGAACCATTATTTTTCTTATTAGATTAACCTGAACTGTAGCTATAGCTACAGCTATAGCTTTTCTTGCTAGTAATGATTCAGTTTTAATCCCATAAGCATGCAATAAAGAATATTTAAAATTGCGATGATTTATTGAGCCAATAGGTGCAGAGAGCATAAGAGAGAGATGGAAGCAGAATGTTAATAAAATTAATGGCTCTGGGCTTATCCTGGAGTAATGGTGAACTTTCACTGTCATGAAAGGTGAACTTAGCTTGTTCTCTCCAGCTTTTTTAATTGCATGTCATGTTCCTTCTGTGTGCTGCTTATGAATAGTACACAGGAACTCCGCAAGGTTATTATGGCAGCTAATTCAGAACAAACTAAGAGGTTTATGGGGTAATCTGATATTTCTCAACCATATTTTCCTCAGAGTTGTGGAACAAAAATGCTAGGCATATGTTTATGTATGCATGTGATCCCTTAATGCAGGGTGGATACCGGTAACTGCATCTGGCTATCCTAGCATTCCATTTGCAGTCTCCTAATGCCTTAAGTTAAGATCACGTTTTCAAAATTTGATAGTAATTATCAATTATTAGTAGCAAATATTGTATTGCTCAAAAATGTGGGGTGAACAGGAAACTAGGACCCTCTGAGAGAGAAACTGGTCTTATTTTCATTCTTAAACTATCCCCACTCCAAAATCATTTTGCTCCCCAATTTTGTCAATGTGATTCTGAAGTGGGGGAAGGGAGATTTTGTATGGGTGAAAATTGGAGTTTTTCTTCCAGAGGCTTTCCAGTCTGATACCCATCCATTTATGTTCCAAAAGTTACAAACTGGGTGGAAAAAAATAAGTTTCTGTTCTTCCTTGTGAACACTCCCTCTAGGACTAAAGTCACATGCAGGCCTCTAGTTGATTAAGGAAGCATGTTGTAGCCCTTGATCCTGTGAAATTTTCTCACCCTAAAGTTTTGAATAAAAATGCTCTAATCAGGATTGTGCATATGAGGACGAGAGGGAGTTATTATAACTTTACACCCATGCATGCTGCTTCTTGCCTGAAATGGTTATTTGCTCCAAAAAGAAGGTTGAATTGATAGCATTGGAACTGAGGTTGTTGGTGTTAATACTGTCTTGGGGAAAATTTTCACTGGGATTGCACTAAGGAGGAAAGGACTTAGCACCTTTTCACTTGGCAAGTTTAATCTTGATCAATCAACTCACAATTGATCTCCCTAGAACTTGATTAATCAACTCACAGTTGATCTCTCCCGAACTTGATTAATCAACTTACAGTTAACCCCCCACTAAACTCCAGAAATCTTTAATATAGAGGGGGGGGGGAAGTAGCTGATGGCTATGTTGGCTGACTCTATCTGCCACAAGCTAAAACAGATAATATTGAACAAGATGATCAACAGAATTAAATGTACCATTTTGTTCTCACATATTGCATGTAGCCTAATGGCTGCAATACATAGAATACTAGAGATAAATCAATTAAATGTCCAGGTCTAGTTCTTGAAAATAACTCTGCTACAGCTGTCACAACTGCAACAGCAGTCCTGGTTTTTTTCCTTCTCTGATGCTTCTGTATTTCTCTCTTTGTATTTACATGGGATTTTGGCTGCAGGTTGACAGCAGCACTGTGCCCCAGATCTCCATGCTGCTCTGTGAAGCAGCAGAACTGATTTTCTTTAGTCTTGAATGTTCACAAAGTTCTATGTATCTATATATTTAGTGCCCAACTCAAATAATGCAGTATTGATTAGCATACAATAAACCAGTAAATAAAAAATATCTAAAGCAAAATAAACAATATCAGAAAACAAAAATAAGCAATTATTCAGTGTTTAGAAACTAAATTTATTGCAGTCTTCCAGATGGCAGCTATAATCATCCTGACCCAAATACTCAAGGCAAGAGCCTGGCTTTCACTGTCTATGTATCAAGGGATTGGATGGGCAGATCATTCCAGAGGGTAAACACAGCCATGGGGGGAAAAAACGGGGGCTTAGGGTTGGGCTGATTTCCCACTAGCATGAACTCCTGATAAGCCCCACCTCATCATTTCTTGGCCTTCTCCCCTTGCAGCTAACCTTGGTGTTTCAAGAGTGGTTAGTTAAACAGTGCCTATGTTTTTAAAAGTGTTTTACTTCATGCAACCCCAGCAACACATAGCATGGTCTAGGCAGGAGGCCAATTTTGGTGCTCCCTGATTGATCATGGGGAAAAACATTAACTGGCTCCTCCGGAATTGCAGTGATAATCTGTGTCTTCATAGAAAGCGAAGTAGGTCACTTTTCTAGCTCCCAGGTCCAAGAATCAACCATTTACCTCTGCCTTGCTAACATTCATTTTTAGTTTAGTGTATTTCTTTTCATTCAGGCTGTCTTTACTTCCAAGCAACTATTCAACACTTGTGCAATATCTCCTGATTAAAATGGAATAGAAGATCAGAATGTGAGTCATTAATAGGCAGTTGACAGGAACAGATTCATTATAATACAATGTTTTCATTTCCTGCTATACCAAAATATTGTGGTCAACACTAGCAAAATCTGCTAAGGGATCTAAGATGTTCAGCATGGTACCACTTCCCCATCTCTCTCTGACCACAATCAGGACAAACAAGATTATTTTGGTGCAGTACCCAGATTTCTGGTGAGACTGGAATGCATCTAGATATTCAGCTTTCTTAAAGTCTGTTTGTAGGTAAGCAAGAGCACTGTTTCTAACTCTTGACTAAAGAAAAAGTTACTGGTTAGTGGATGATAATTATTTAGATCCAGGAAGTACTCCTTAAGATGAAAATGTGCACTTCCGGTTCTGGTTGCAGCGCCTGCGGTCGCGCAAAGAGTATGTTCTCTTTGCTGACCGGTTTTCCCCCACCGGTAGACCCTGGACAGGGTCGAAAGTCGCCCCGGAGAGGCGACCACCGTGGAGGAGGACACTCGTTGATCGCGGAGGGAGCGGCAGCTCCCTCTGCGATCCGAGAAATCACCTTTGGGCCAACGGGGAAAAGATCGGCCAGTAACATGGCTGATCACTTAGCTGCTCCAGCCGAAAGTCACAGCAACATCTAAGCAAAAAGAACCACCGTGGAAGATCCGGGTGAGACCTTTCCTTCCCTCTTGATATCCTATTTACTTCCCTGTGAACAGCTTTTAGAAACTATTTCCCTCCCTTGAGAAAGCAGCGTTCGGATACTCGGGAAAATGAGCTTTGAAAAAATAACTAATTTTTATTGTTTATTTGAGCTGTTGGAATTCGGGGGGTCCTGAAAAAAAAAGAAGAAAAAAATCCTTACTGTGACTCTCTCTCTCTCTGCTTGCTTGTTTTTAGCTTAAGTGGAAACCTTTAGGGAGGGGGGTGGAGTGTTTTTCTTTCTCCCCCCCTTCTGAACATTATTGTCTACTAAAAAAAAAAAACTCTTCGGCTTTCTGGGCGGATTCATGTGGATTGTATGGTTACAATGTAACTCTGAACTTGGCGTGAAGCCCAGACATCTCTATTGTAACAAAGTAACCATTTGCAGCTGAACTTTCATTCCCTGAACTTGGCATGACGCCCAGACATTGGTATATCTTTTGGAACTTGCTCAATTTTCTACTTGTAGTTCATTTGACTTTATAATACAAAATATACTTCCCAGAAAAATGGATTTTCTCTCGCTTTAGGATTACAATATAATAATTGACTTTTAAGGCATCCTCTTCTATTATCACTTTGGATTATAAATTAGATATTCACAATACTGATTGGGACTTTTGCTGTCTATATTTTTGTGCTGGGCTTGATTACTTGTTTTTTCCTATTTCTGTTTGGATTTTATATTTTATAATATTGCAATCTATCTTCTAAGCTGAACTTTCACTAAAAAAAATGAAGAATGGAATCCCACTCACAGCTTAACTATGGACTTATACTAGAAATTTTTTTGGAAATGAAAGAGGAATTAAAAGAACATTTTAGTTTTTTTTATACTCCAAATTGATAATAGAAGAGGATGTCTTAAAAGTCAATTATTATAATGTAATCCTAAAGAGAAAGAAAATCCATTTTTCTGGGATGTATATTTTATATTATAAATTAGATATTCACAATACTGACTGGGACTTTTGCGGTTTTTATCTTTGTGCTGGGCTTGATTACTTTTTTTTTCTTTTTTTCCCTATTTCTGTTTGGATTTTATATTTTATAATATTGCAATCTATCTTTTAAGCTGAACTTTTACTAAAAAGAAAAAAAACGAAGGATGGAATCCCACTCACAGCTTAATTATGGACTTATACTAGAAAAATTTTTGGAAATGAAAGAGGAATTAAGAGAACATTTTAGAACGCTTAGGAAAGAGGATGTTCCAGAGTTAAAAATTGAATCTCAAATTTTGACTGATCATGACACACAACTAAATTTACAACTTAATGAGATGGAGGATTTATATTTACAACCTACTGAAGAGGAAGATGCTACACCTTATATACAAATGATGGAGATTTCTGATGACCAAAGGCAGAATTCAACTAAAACATCAGATTTTGGTCTGAGTTAATATTGATGTAAATTATTGATTTGATTATGGTCTGGAATGGCAATTACGGAAAATTGGAAAAGTTAAAATTAAAGGAGTTGGATTGAGATTGGTGAAATATTACTGATATTTTTACTTACAATGATTGAATGTTGGATTGACTTATAAAAATATTTGATAGAGTACAGGAAATAGAATATAGTTGAGAAATATATATATATATATATATTGGAAGTGTCTTGGCGACGTTTCGACGAAGTCTCATTCGTCATCTTCAGGCTAGTGTCTCTTCGGCCTCGTGCTTCTAGAAGCACGAGGCCGAAGAGACACCAGCCTGAAGATGACGAATGAGACTTCGTCGAAACGTCGCCAAGACACTTCCAATTTTACACGGGAGAAAACCCGAATTACCAAAGACCTACATACAAACACCCGTGAAAACCTCAGAAAACAAATATATATATATATATATATATTAGTTATATTATATGTTTATTTTAGAAATAATTAGAAATAATTTAGGCTAAAATGCAAAATGGTTTTAAAATACTTAAAGTCCTGTTCATTTATAAAATATGTATGTGAAATAGAATAGTCTATATTATATGGATACCCGAATTGTATACTATATGTTTATGTAAGGCCAAATTGGAATATGTTAATTGAAGTTAGTTAAGCCCGAAAACGGGTGGAAATATTATTGATAGTTTTTTTTTCTCTTGATTGATAAAATAGAGAGGGAAACTTTAAATAAGTAATTTAAATTGTTCATGTATGATTATATTTTTTACTTTGTTCCATGGAGTGCCCTATCTCCACGATGAGTCCTAAGCACTTGGTTGTAAAACAAAAAAAATCAATAAAACTTGTTATACTAAAAAAAAAAACATTTTAGAACGCTCAGGAAAGAGGATGTTCCAGAGTTAAAAATTGAATCTCAAATTTTGACTGATCATGACATACAACCAGATTTACAACTTAATGAGATGGAGGAATTATATTTACAATCTATTGAAGATGCTACACCTTATATGCAAATGATGGAGATTTCTGATGACCAAAGGCAGAATTCAACTAAAACATCTATAATCTTAAAAGCAACAGAAATGGACTTTCAAATACGAGACATTAAAAATGCTGACAATATGAACAAACAACGAATAATCACCATACTGATTAAGACTGATTACATAGTGCCGACAATACTGGAAAAAAGAGAAGAAGACTACAATCGGACTCAATTGTGGGAAAATGTGTATAGCCAAACACTAAGATGGGAGGAGCTAGAGGCCCTATTGTGGAAACCTGCTTGGCATAAAAAGAAAGCTAGAATTAGGTTTAAAAATGAGAGTTAAAACTTTATCTGACGGGTAAAATGGCTTTTAGAGACTTTGACTGAGCTAATATTTTTGAGATTTCTAAGGTCTAAGATTTTGGTCTGAGTTAATATTGATGTAAATTATTGATTTGATTATGGTCTGGAATGGCAATTACAGAAAATTGGAAAAGTTAAAATTAAAGGAGTTGGATTGAGATTGGTGAAATATTACTGATATTTTTACTTACAATGATTGAATGTTGGATTGACTTATAAAAATATTTGATAGAGTACAGGAAATAGAATATAGTTGAGAAATATTAATATATATATATATATATATATAATAGTTATACTATATGTCTATTTTAGAAATAATTGTTTTATTATTTTAGGCTAAAATGTAAAATGGTTTTAAAATACTTAAAGTTATGTTCATTTATAAAATATGTATGTGAAATAGAATAGAATAAGAGATAGAATTTAATTGAGAAGTATAAATTGAATAATTGGAATAATATGAATTATGTTAGAAACAATCTATATTATATGGATACACGAATTGTATACTATATGTTTATGTAAGGCCAAATTGGAATATGTTAATTGTAAGTTAGTTAAGCCTGAAAACAGGTGGAAATATTATTGATAGTTTTTGTTCTTTGTTTTTTTTTCCTTGATTGATAAACTAGAGAGGGAAACTTTAAAGAAGTAATTAAAATTGTTCATGTATGATTATATTTTTTACTTTGTTCCATGGAGTGCCCTATCTCCACAATGAGTCTTAAGCACCTGGTTGTAAAACAAAAAAATTCACTAAAACTTGTTATATATATATAAAAAAGATGAAAATGTGCTTCTCCTGTTTTTTAGAACCTAATTACTCATAAAGTGAGATGATAATAGAACAGAATCAGGAGGACAGAGAAGTATTGGAATATCATCTCATTAAAAAATGTCTGGGGATTGGCTGTGATAATTTGTAATTGATGTTGGATCTTAAAAGCCAAACAGGTGCATCTTCTCCACCTGAACTAGGAAAAGAGGCTTCTGGGGTGTACTTAAAAAATTTCAGGTCCTGAGATTCTTCCATTTTCTGTGCTAAGGCTTGCTACTAAAGATTGATTCAGCTTTCATTGAAACTGTAAACCACCTTCCTTAGACCATCATAGACCACAAGCTGGAGAAAAATGAGTCACCCATTGTCATAAGCATTATCCCTTTTTGGGGAGAGATTGTTGCAATTTTTATATTCTAAAAATTAATAATATATAAAGGATTCATAAATGCTTGGGAATTTTTCCAGGCACAGTGAATAGAAGAAGAATAGAATAGAATAGAATAGAATAGAATAGAATAGAATAGAATAGAATAGAATAGAATAGAATAGAATAGAATAGAATAGAATAGAGCTGGAAGGGACCTTGGAGGTCTTCTAGTCCAGCCCCCTGCTCAAGCAGGAGAACCTATACCATCTCATACAAGTGACTGTCTAGCCTTTTTTTAAAAATCTCCAGTGATGGAGCACCCACGATTTCTGGGGGCAAGCTATTCCACTGGTTAATTGTCCTCACTGTCAGGAAGTTTCTCCTTAATTCCAGGTTGCTTCTCTCTTTGATCAGTTTCCAACCATTGTTTCTTGTCCTGCCCTCTGGTGCTTTGGTGAATAACATGACCCCCTCTTCTTTGTGGCAGCCCCTCAAATACTGGAATACTGCTATCATGTCTCCCCTATTTCTTCTTTTCTTTAGACTAGCCAAACCCAAGTCCTGCAGCTGTTCTTCGTATGTTTTAGTCTCCAAGCCTTTGATCATCTTAGTTGCTCTTCTCTGAATTTTTTCCAAACTCTCAACATCTTTTTTTGTGATACGGTGACCAAAATTGGCTGCAGTATTCCAGGTGTGGTCTTACTAGGGTTTTATAAAGCGGTACTAATACCGCGCGTGATCTTGATTCTATGCCTCTGTTTATACAGCCCAGGATTGTATTAGCTTTTTCGGCTGCTACTGCACACTACTGGTTCATGGTTAAGTGATCGTCCACTAGGACTCCAAGGTCCCTCTCACAGTTACTGTGATTGTGACTCTGTTAGTTGGTGATTATATTGATACCTGGCTGCACAGTTGAACAGTGTGATGAGAAAGGCCTTACAGAAAGTTTTTAGTTTTCTGAACAATGTCTGATGATGACATGAACTGATAGACAGCTAGAGAACAAGTAGTGAATATGACTGCACAGAGATCAGAGTGTCCAGTCATGTCAACTGTGTGGAGATGGAACTTGTGAAAAAGCAGATTTCAAAAGACAGTCAAAATGTGCTATGAGTATAAATTCATATAAAATATATAATGAGTAAGTTCATTCCTTTTGAAATGAAAAACATTATGAAAGGAATCAGTCAAGGCATTGCACAGATTCAAAATAAAGATTTTAATGAAATCTAATTCATTACGGAATCTGGAAGTCTGGGTCCAATGGATTTTCTGGAATGGTCTCTTTTCTTTGTCTTCCCCTAGAGCCAAATTGCTTTCCCCAGGAAGCTTCAAAGACAAAGGCAGCTAGCAAGCTCCTTCCTGACCAATTAACCCCCAAAATAAAGGAAAAAGTAAGGGAATAGTGATTCCCTTAGCTAAATGTCCATCTTAGATTTCTTTACTACCAGAAGAAGGTATTATCATAGCCTCTGTATGTGTATTCTGATCCATGAGAGCCTCAGAAGGCTTACCGATGAGCTCTAATTGTACAGATCTAGGCCAATATTTCTATCCATAATATCTGCTCTTAGATATAGTGTTTCAGATATCTGAAATAAAGATAGAACTAGAGCCAGCAATATAAGTGATGTCTAGCATTGAGCTTGAATAAGGAGTCCCTTATACTTATCAAAGGAATTTATAGGCTGCTATCCAACTAGAATCCACACTAGAATGATTCCCTTATTTATTAATCATCCTCATACCATCTTCATGACAGGAAGCTGAAATGTGATTGCTTATAGCTCAAAGGTATTCCATGCATTTTTACTGTGCTATGCAAAACAGAAAAAGAGAGGTTCTAGTGAAAGAAATCACAGGAAGAGGAATTCCTGAGCAAGAGTTTGCAATTTCCATAAACAGAAGAAAGAGAAGCCTAAAAAAAGCGAGATAAAAGATAGACCATGCTTGAAACAAGGTATTCTAAATGGCAGCATCACTACCTGCCTTCACAATAATAATTTAGATGAGCTGCATTTCAAACCTGACCTCAGGCTTCAACTTTCCTGCTTTATTTTATTAACAAGCATAGAATTTATAATAAATGCTGAGGATGTTTGCTGCCAAAAGAATCCCTTAGCTGAGCTACACTAGTGGCCAATCCAATGTGGCTTTCTGTTTACTGCATGGTCCTACAGAGAAATTCAATAAGAAAGACCAAGGAAGGAATAATCAGCGGGTTTTGACATGAGCACCATCCTTTAGAGTCGGACAGGACTGGCAGGGGAAACTTTTCCTTTTTTATTTACTTCCTTTTTTATTTTATTTATTTAGATCTATGGAGGTTTGCTTCATAGAAGAGTTTGCATTATAGAAATGGTATGAAACATTCAGGACTGCAAGTCATGTCACCTCAAAGATCTAGCCTTTCCAAATCACGTCACTTCCTCTAAGAGTTCCATTGTTGAAAGTTGAAGCAAGAAGATCAAGTAAAATGGAGCACCCTAGCTATCACTTTGCTTTTAGAAGTGGGACAGCTACACTACTTTGAGAAATGACTCTGAAAGGGCTCCTCTCAAAACAGTGGTGAAATGAAACACAACTTCAAAGGTTTATCTAATATATAAGTCCCTAACCAACCTTGACTCATTTAAAAAAATGTGCTGGGTTTTGTGTGTGTGTGGAGGGGGGGGAGTTATATTGATTTTCGTTCTTAAATCAAAGGTGCTTTTTCAAGAGGCAACTGGACTGTCTTGTTGTTCTTTGAAGACGTTTTGCTTCTCATCCAAGAAGCTTCTTCAGCTCTGACTGGATGGTGGGGAATGGAAGGATTTATACTCCTTGCAGATAGCTGGTCATTTGCATTCTTTTAAAGAGTCGTTGAGACCACTTGGAAGTTTATTTGTGTCCTCAAGTTCACCTGAGTAGTGAAAATGGGTATGTAGTCTTCTTGGAACTGCTGAAAGGACTGTGTTGTAGACTGGAGATAGATGATGTCATATCCCTCCCCCTCTGTTGAGAGAGGGCTGTTCAATTTTGACATAGATGGCCTCTTTGACTGCTCTTTCAAACCAGCAGTCCTCTCTGTCCAAAATGCGCTGTCTTCAAAAGAGTTTGCTATCTTCAAAAGAGTGGCCCTTGTCTTTTAAATGCAGATGGACTCATGAATCTTGTCCTGGTGGGTTTGTTCTCCTATGTTGTGCCATGCGTTTGTGAAGTAGTCGTTTTGTTTCCTCAATGTTCAGATCTGCACATGTCTCACTACATTGTACTGCATATACCTTGTTGCTTAGTTTGTGTCTGGGTGTTTTATCCTTGGGGTGGACAAGCTTCTGCCTTAGTGTATTCTTGGGTTTAAAGTGTGCACATATGTCGTGTTGGCTGAAGATCCACCTGAGCTTTTCAGATATTCCTGCAATGTATGGCATGACAACATTGCTTCGTTTATTGTTCTCTTCCTTGTCTGTTATGGAGGAACTCCTACTGGGTCTTTTTGGGGATTTGATGAAGGCCCAGTTGGGATAGCCACACGTTCTGAGGGCTTCCTTGATGTGTTTTAGTTTTTTTTCTTTCCCATCTTTGCTGGTAAATGTGTCTTCAAAGAAAAACAAGAAAATCCAGTTGCCTCTTGAAAAAGCACCTTTGGGACAACATGACCTGCATGACTGAGAATCTCAATAGACATTTAAAATTGTAAACCACCCAGGGTCATTTGACAGTCAGGTAATCTAAATTTTAATTATTAATATTTGGTTACAGCCAGATATTTAGGCTAAATTTAGAATTTTTATCCACCTATTGACTCCTTCCCAAGGACCTGTTATTTTTTTTTGTTATATTTAAATCTTAAAAAGGACTGTCTGGCTTCATTTTTATTTGGATAGGAATCTTTCAGGAATATCAAGGATTGGGAAACTGGAAAAACATCATAAAAGAAGAAAATGGAATACCAAAGAAAACATGGACATGTCCATGAATTCACCAGAGTTTAAAAATTTAGCTTTCTGAAATCAGCCAATAGAATATGTGATAAGGGCTTCTCCCTATATGTGAGATTTTGATCAGGGAAGTACATAAGCAATTAAATCAGGTGTCAGAAAATCTGGTGAGATTCCTTCTTGATGCCAATTCATTTTGTTCTATACTTTATGGATGTGCTATATCATAAATATTTTCTGATGTCATTTTTCTATTCCCATTGAATTTGATAGGTAAGAAATTATTTTCTTTTTTTCCAAAGAAGAATAAACCTTTCACCAAAATTCTCACAAGAGTGAGGTTGTGATCTGGCAATTTCAGGTTGGCTAATGTTGTCTGTGATTGTCCTGTTTTCCACTGCTAATTTTTTGTTTTCAGTGAGATGTAGCTTTCTCTCCCCATCCCCACTTTATAATTAAATTTCAAGGCTAGGAATTATGTCCTAACTTTTTTCATGCAATATTTTCAGATAAGGATGTATGAGCGCCAAAGAGGCTGTACAGAGATTGAAAGACAAGCAACAGAAAATAGCCATTGCACTTACAAGAAAAAAATACACGCCGAAACATAACTAAAAGACATTCAAAAGCATTGTGAGAATGAGGAAGAAAACAGAACCTTCTTTTGGTGGAAACCACTTTCTTTGAAATTAAAATACAGATTTCAGCATAGATTGTTTCTCAATTTTAGTTTCAGAACTCAGTTTCAGTATTATTCATTGCTCTATGCGCTGTGTTTTACAGGGTTTTTTTTTCTGAGAGTAAGAGCCTCATGCAGCAGTCCCAGTGCTTGGGGATTCTGGTATCCTGTTTCTCTTTGCTGTTATGTATCCACATTGGAGCGTTTTCAGGGGATACTAAATGTATTTTGAATACAGGTAATCCTCGACTTACAACAGTTCATTTAGTGACTATTCAAAGTTACAACGGCACTGAAAAAAGGGACTTATGACCATTTTTCACACTTAGGATCTTTATAGCATCCCCATGATCATGTGATCAAAATTCAGATGCTTGGCAATTGGTTCATACTTATGACTGTTGCTGTGTCCCAAGGTCATGTGATCAACTTTTGCAACCTTTTGACAAGCAAAATCAATGGAGAAGCCAGATTCACTTAACAACTGTTACTAATTTAACAACTGCAGTGATACACTTAACAACTGTGGCAAGAAAGGTCATAAAATGGGGCAAAACTCACTTAACAAGTGACTCACTTAACAGAAATGTTGGGCTTAATTGTGATCGTAAGTCGAGGACTAACAACAACAACAACAACAACAACAACAACAACAACAACAACAACAACAACAACAACAATAACAATAACAATAATAATAATAATAATAATAATAATAATAATAATAATAATAATAATAATAATAATAATAATAATAATAATAATAATAATAATAATAATAATAATGGGAGTATTCACCACTTCAGGTTGTTCCACTGGTTAATTGTTTCTAACTGTCAGGAAGTTTCTCCTTAGTTCTAGGTTGCTTCTCTCTCTTGATTAGTTTCCATCCGTTGCTTCTTGTCCTGCTTTCAGCGCGCTTTGGAGAATAGCTTGACTCCCTCTTCTTTGTGGCAGCCCCTGAGATATTGGAACACTGCTATCATGTCCCCCCTCGTCCTTCTCTTCGTTAAACTAGACATACCCAATTCCAGCAACCGTTCCTTATATGTTTTAGCCTCCAGTCCCTAATCATCTTTGTTGCTCTTCTCTGTACTCTTTCTAGAGTCTCAGCATCTTTTTTACATCGTGGTGACCAAAACTGGATGCAGTATTCCAGTGTGGCCTTACCAAAGCATTGTAAAGTGGTATTAATACTTCACGTGATCTTGATTCTATCCCTCTGTTAATGCAGCCCAGCACTGTGTTGGCCCCACATAATTCTAGGCATAATTCTAGTCAGAACAGGATGTGGTAGACATTCTTGCCAGGGCTGATAGAGGCCATTGCAAAGAATTGTGAAGATAATTTGAATAAAGCCATATTGTATTCATATGCATCTTAGGTTTCACTGCTTCTAATTAAATAGAATTTCCATCTCTTTAAGTCTCACCCTCCATTCCATTACGTTCCCATCAAGAAGCCCTACTAACAATTTTTAAAACTCAGGTCTTTCATATCCAGTCCAGTTTAATTTTATCTTGATCTGGTTCAACTTAAAATGTAATATTTCCCCTTTTCTCATGACACAACTTTGCTTCTAATATGTTGAACAAAATTCATGGATTGATATCTGCTTAGCACCTATTGGTTACTCTAAACTACAGCTGGCCTGGCATTTTAAGTGTCAGTTTCAAGTTGCTTCATGAGGGATTGGGAATAGAAAGGAAGTGCCATGAACTAAACACTGATAGTGCTTAGGGGGAGGAGAATAAGATGGGGGAATGTGCAAAAGAGCACAACAAAAATATTGATGTCCTGGCCTCATGAATGGCAGCTTTCTCTGGTTATTACTGCACTAAATCTGTCAAACTAATTTCATCCTCATAAATTCATCCTCATAAATTCTGACAGAATATCAAGAGCAAACTCTCTAAGAAAACACCATCCAAATGAGTAACAAAAGGAAAGGCTTGGCCCTAGAGAAAAAACAAAGTCAAATGGAAGGGATATCTTCTAGCAAGCAGTTTGTTAGATTGGGAGTCAAGGCATAGATTTCCCATTAATCAATTTGTTGCATCTGTTTTGTTGTGCTGAGGCTGCTCCTTGAACACTAGAAATCTCTGACCCTATCTGAGCACAATTGGTCCTCATCAAGCCTAGTTTTCTCTCATCAGGTTAATTCTGAATAACCCGGCCTTATTAATTGACTTGTGGTATAGCCGAGCATCTCTATCTCCTTTTTTTAGGATCCTTTAGTTCAAACAATGGTTATGCATTATTATGATGGTCATAAATCTCTTCTGGCTACTGGAAAAATAAAAGATTGTGTATTGTTTTAAGAAAATTTCATAAAAAACAGACCTCTTGTGAAAGATTGTGGGAAGGCTGGGAAAGTAATGGGGGGAAAAACTAGATGTGAATCATCTAGAAATAGAAGGGAAGTACAGAGAAACTCTGCCTTAATAAATAAAATAATGATTAGAAATAAGAAGGGAAATTAACTGAGACACAAGTGTAGCTATTTCTGTAATGCCCAAATCTTATTCTTTCTTTCTGCAGTTATAAGAATTGGTGACCCCCAAACGTGCAGGGGTTGCTATTGGATGCTGTTGGCTGATCTCCTTCCTTGTGGGCATGACTCCGCTATTTGGCTGGAACACTGAGAGAAAAACTACACCTTCAACAACTCTTGCCAATTTGAGAACGTCATCACCATGGACTACATGGTGTATTTCAATTTCTTCGGGTGGGTGTTGCCTCCACTGGTCCTTATGCTCATCATCTACATAGAGGTTTTCAAGATAATTCGCAAGCAACTCAACAAAAAGTTTGGCTCCAATTCAGCATACCCAGAAAATATTATGGGAAGGAACTGCAAATTGCTAAATCTCTTGCCTTGGTGCTATTCCTTTTTGCTCTCTGCTGGCTTCCTCTACACATTTGCAACTGTGTCAACCTATTATCTTTTAAATCCAAGACTTTGGAAACCTTGACCTCTGTTGCTATATGTATGACTCATTGGAACTCAGCCATGAACCCCATTGTTATGCATTTAGGATTAAAAAATTCAGGACCACATTCCTGCAAATCTGAACCAGTATTTTTATTGCAAAGTGGACAGGAATGCAATAATATTGGTAATACTGACATTGCTATTTAGGAGTTATGGACTGCAGTGGTTGGGGCTGCAGCCTTCAAACTGTACAGGATGGTCTATAAATATTCCTTTCATTGTCCAATGTCTCTGAGCAGGCAAAGCGCAGAGCAACCAAGAGTATTATTTATTACTTCTACTAGCAATATTCATTGTACCACTTGGTATTCTGTTCTTAAATTGACATATATTTACCTATTTAAAGGGAAATATACCAACCAAAAGCTGTGACATACTGTATGTTTCATTCCAATAAAGAGAAATTAATCTCAGTGGTTTTGTTTTACCTGTAGGGATTTGCAATATACTGTAGTAAATGTTGAAGTCCTCAATAGACATATAAAAGAATCCAGAGAAAAAAACAAGAGAATCTGGAGGAAAACCTTGTCTTCATGGTTGTAAAACATGAGCACTATCTATATTTAATATTGACAAGTATAATAACTAAGAGTTTTGTATGAGCAAGATCAGAAGCAATTCATATCATCATATGTTCAGCAACTTAGTGCCAGTTGCAAGCTTTTTTTTAGATGCCACTAAGTATTATGTGACTTTTTTTCTTGCTGCCATAAATCTTTACATATTTAATACTAGATTAATTCAATACATCAGCAAAAATCCAATTGAATATACCAACAGTGGGTTCTGCCAACTTGGTGAGATTCAATAGGAAAGGCCTTCTGCAGAGCCAGAGCAGAATCTTCTTTCCCTCTTCTGGAAAAGTATGTCCCTGAAGATAGTGTTGGCCCATCTTTGTTGCAGTTCCTGATATCCATTAAAACTTGAGTTTTCTAGACAATCTTTGGAGCAAGTAAGCTGTGATGGTCCTGAGTATAGGCAGTGCCAGTTGACTGTCCAATCAAATCAAATATTTATTATGGGTCAAAGACCAGCATAAGGAGAGCGGGGTACAGTCAATTAAAAGAATAAAAAAAATACCTCAAAGTTTTTAAAAATAATATTAATTATAAAAAGCTGAGAACTATAAAACAAATATACTATACGTATAAAAGCCTAAAAGGAGGGGTAAAACATTAGATTGGTGAAGGAGAGCATATGGTTAATATATGGCAAACTAAATCTATTACAGATCATCAGGTGGGTTTTAAGCACTGCTTGGGAAACCTGGCAACATTGTGTGTTGTAGCAGGTTAGTATCTGAAAGCAGCAGGAAGGTGTAGAATTGGCTTGTGTGCCTTGGGAATTTATGCAATAATAGTGAGATGAGGCTAGTTACAAGTGTTTCTGTAATGCAGGAACTGGAGGAATACATGCTCTGTTGTTTCCATGAGTCCAGAGTCACAGGGCATCACCTCTCTGGGTAGGGAATTTTCTTGTATCCGCTCTTGCCTCAAGGACAGCTGTCGTTGAGTCTGACATTGTACTATACAGAGTAAAGACACTCCAGTGATTAGGCACTTTGAGATTATTTAAGTATGCCATGGGGGAGGCACAGTACCTGTTGGATTCACCGGCAATAAAGGTTGGGTACCTTGCTAGGTCGAGTTGCTTGTAGGTTATGACATTTTTCTAATTTTGGATGTTGGGAATTGATTGCATTTTGTCTTAGAATTCTAATTGTCTTAGAATTGAGAATGTAAACAATGCAGAGCTGTTATCAACTGGAGTGCCATGTAAGCCTAAATAAATAATCAAACAAATAAATAAATCTTGGGGTTTTTGTGTCTCTTTGCTGCCACCTAGTGATCATGTGGAATTTTGCTACGCATATGTAGCAGCCCTTGATGCCAAGGAATTCTTTTAAGATTTCATTTCAAGTTTCCTCTTTACAACAATACAACCTATATCAAATTGAATATGCCCAGTTCTAAGGACAGTTTGATATCTAAAGATAAAAATGCTTTTACAGAAATGCAAGATTAAGAAGTTAAATTGACCATTTGCTTCAAATTTGCCACCTGTATCTAGACATCTCACTTTGTCAAGTAATAACACAATCTTCACTTTTTGAATGCATGCATTGTGATTGCAGTTAAACTTGCAGTCAGGGAAATTTTTAAGCTGTATTGATTTGTTCCAGTGAGCTTCCTAGAGATGAATAACCGGAAGAAGCAGATCTTCCACTCCAGATATTGAGTTAAAATTTTGACAATTATGGATGATTGGCTATGTTCAGGAGCAAGAGGTCAGCAGATTCTTTTGTAACTGATCTAGACATGCAGATGAGATTAAATTCAGCTTCCCTACCTATGAGGAACAATTTGCTACAGGTAGTTCTGGCTTAATGGTCAGTTGCTTAGTAACCGAAGTTATGATGGACCCCCCCCCCCAGTTTCCATGGCCACACACCACCCCCATGATCAAGTAATTGCCTCTTGGGCTCTTGACAACTGTCTTGCATTTAGGGCTATTTGTATTGTTCTGCATTCATATGACTGCGTTTTTTGGCCTTTTTTTTTTGCATTTTTCCAAGGTTTCTGAGGTTTCTGTCAAAAAAATGCCCATTGGATAAAATGGATTCATTTAATGACTTCAGCATGCAATTAATGCCTGCAGTGTTCACTTAATAACTACCACAAAAAAAGTCATAAAAGTGGGTGTGGTCACATGATGCTTAATGACTGCCTCAACTTCTGCGCTCAATTACGGTCGTCAAGGACTGCCTATGCATCTAAATAAGCAGAACAAATCATATAACATATTAACTTTCTTGGGAAGGAAGTGGAGGAGAAGTCAGGCTCTGACAAAATCTATAAATATTGAATCACCAGGCTGGATAATGAATTGTCAGATCAAATAATACCAGTGAATTCCAAAGCTAACATAATCAAGAAACTGAAGCAGGACCAGGCCAAGAAGTTGACTGTGGCTTGTATTTCAGTTCTTAGTTTGTTCCAGTCTTGATGTTGAACTTTGTTGTTGTTGTTAGTTGTGAAGTCGTGTCCGACCCATTGCAACCCCATGGACAATGTTCCTCCAGGCCTTCCTGTCCTCTACCATCTTCTGGAGTCCATTTAAGCTCACGCCTTCTGCTTCAGTGACTCCATCCAGCCACCTCATTCTCTGTCGTCCCCTTCTTCTATTGCCCTCAATCGTTCCCAGCATTAGGCTCTTCTCCAGTGAGTCCTTCCTTCTCACTAATGTAGATCAATTAACAATATAGGTAGGCAGCATTTCTTCTTTTCTTTTCATCAGAGGTATTAAATTGATATCGTGGGAAAACAATTCTATTTAGCAATCTGAGCAGTACAATTACCTAGTGCAGATTAGACAGACCTCACATTACAAAATTATCATTTCTACAAAATTGAAGAACATTAGCTGATAGAGCTGTGCTTCTCAACCTTGACAACTCTAAGACATGTGAATTTCAACTCCTAGAAACCCCCAGCCAGCATAACATGGCTAGCTGGGGAATTCTGGAAGTTGAAGTCCACAGTCTTAAAGTTTGCCAAGGTTGAGAAATACTGCCTTAGAGCATATAATCAATGAAGGCTTGCTTTGCTTCTACTGAACATGAATAACCTTGATTTCAGAGTAACATACAGGCTTATTATTCTAGGTTACCTAACCTAACTGCAAAAGTACAGCAATCTGAAGAATGAAGGGCCCAGAAATTGCCATGGTCAAGGGATGTTTATAAGCCTGTGTGCACCAGGGGTCCAATTAACAAACAATAGCATTCTGCTTCCATTTGCATGGTTGTTTGAAAGTACTCCCATTTCAGCAGTGCACACACATCTCATAGCACCAGAGTCACAAACTTCCTTTCCATGTGATTATCAGATTAACAAATGCCCATGCCTTTCATGGAAAAAGATAGTCCTGTGTTCTAAAACTTGCTGGAATCTCATTTTTTTCAGTGGAGAAAAAAGACAAGTAGTCCAGTTGCTTTAAATACTTTAGCAACAGTTCTCAACTAATTAGTTCATGCCCAAAGAGAAAGTAGGCTATCTTGCTTTTGATAATAAGAACATAAGAGATTCTCTGAAAATATTTATGAGCCAGATTGTCTGGGTCTCCTTGTTCTTGTTTTGTACTGAATTGCTTGATCTCCCCCCCCCCTTTGTCATTTAGAGATGCATGCTAGAAGTAAGCAGGGGAAAAGATGAATATATAGTAATGTGCAGGTTTCAAAGCTTCCCTGAAAAACTCTTCCATTATTCTAAATACAAAAATGGTAAGGGAAAAAGACAAAAAAAAATGGTATTGTCTCCTCCATTTCTCTTTTTCCTTCTGTCTTTCTCTCTTTCTGTTCTTCTAGTCACACATAAGTTAAGTCTGCATTATTCCTGTGACTCCACTAAGGATTTCCATCTGCCATTGGTTCCTCTTCAGGAAAATCACAAGGCAACACATGTAATTCTCTTTCAAGAATCTAACCATAATAATTTAAAATTATTGAGTATTTAATTAAAGGGATATTGCAGAACTAGAGAAAATGCTGAAACAGATAACCAAAGTTATCAATAGGCCATAGCACAATGTTTAGGCTTTTTTAAGCAAAAGAAACAGATGAATATCAAAGATTATGATAAAGGTTTCCAAAATTATCCCTGCAGTGGATACTTCTTTTATCATAATCATCCAGCTGCTGAAGAACCCAATGCCAAAGTAACTCTCAGTGTCAGTTACTGGAAACTATAAACAGCAGGATGCTGTTTTATTCTCTCTCTTTTTTTTTTTGGCTGCTGGCTTGGCAAAAAAGCAGGATGCAAAAGTAGATAGGTCTTTGTTAGGATTCAGTGGGTTAATCTAATGATCTTGTAGAGTTTCCTCTAAATCAAACTCAGGTCCTGGTAACTTCATAGACGACTCCATGCAGTTACTGGCAACAATATTGAAGTGGTTTCCATGCCTTCTTCTAGGGCACGGGTGTCAAACTTGCAATGTCACGTGACGTGTCGCAACGTATCACGACTTTTTCCCCATTGCCGACAATGGGGTGGGCGCGGTTTTGGTGTGACGCATCCGGACCATGGGCCGGCAGTTTGACACCCCTGTTCTAGGGTATTTGTTCTGCTTCTCAGTGAAGCCTATAGCCATATAGTTCCTCACCTGAGTTCTAACCAAATGCAACCTTTCCCCCCCCCCCAGCTTCCAAGCTTAGATGAGGTCAGCTGGTGCTTCAACTTACTGAGCCTCTTGTGTGTTTAAGGGTGACAAATGAGAAACTGATTGTGGGTGAAGAAGAGGGAATAAAGAATCATAACGCAAACAGTATATTCTGACAAACAATTCTTACCTAACCAATGACTGGAAAGAAAAGCACAGGTCCTGAATATTTTTGCATTGTACAATAAGGACAGCCCCCTTATTCAAAAATCCTTTCCTGTCAAAAGTGGAAACTTTCCTGGGTGTAAGAGCTGTCAGTTGTTGCATTGTTTATCAACAGCAGTGAAAGATAATTTGAATTTTGAAGTGAAAATATTCCTTTCTCTCCCTTCTCGGTCTAAAGAAAGTAGGTATATTCTCTGCTGTTTCCTTCATTTTTGGAGAGATCCCTATTTCACTGCTCCCAAATACTGTAAAGCAAGAACACTTTATCCCTGAGTGTTCCTTCAATAAAAGTTTCCTGCTCTACCATTCAAATCAACAGCAAAATCAGTAGCTTCACAATAACAACCCCCCCCTTTTCTTGAGAATCAAACAGCAACCAGTTAATTTAAATTATGGATGGAATGGGAATGAACTGAATTAAATAGTGTAAATGATTTATAGTTAATAGCACTTGAAATCATTGCAAAAAAAAAAAGTGGGAAAAAGGTTACTCAGTTACTTAAGCACTTCTAAGACCTCAAAAATCACTTTGTCTTGGTGGCCTATTAAATTTGTTTATTTGCTCCTTCCTAAATTATGCATGTCAGTTCAACGTGGATTGGAATGCTGCAATGAATCAATTTTAAAAAATAGAAAGGTCAGAGCACAAGATCAATTATACACTGAATGTTTTTTGAAGTAAATTTAACAATGCATGTAATAAAGGGACGGGATGGGTCCTTGTGGCACCATAAGCAATTCCAGTATTTGTTGTGATATCTCCTTTTGTTAAATAAGAGCCAAAAGGGCACTGTTGTGTAGTATTTAAGGAGGTGAACTTGGGCATAAAGTTCACTGGTTGACTCTAGGTTACTTGTTCTCACAGTGCAACCAGACTTAAAGGGTCTTATTGGAATAAAATGAAAGGAGACCCCCCACTCCTACGTACAACCAATTGAGCTCTTAGAGAAAAGGCAGAATACAATAATAATTAACAATTAACAATTAACAATTTGTTAAGACTTTATTGTCTTAACTATCAACTATCAACACTCAGTTGATAGTTCCTTACTTGGATATATTGAGAAAACATGCTGTAACAGTAAGGACAAAATCCATAATGTTTAAAGGGTGCCATCTTTTAAAAATGTATTTGCACAAAGTTCACATTTCCGTGCAAAGTTATACATATGAGTTTTGTATAGAAATCTCATAGGTTATACTTCTTACATTTCATAGCCTTTTACACAGGCTTTTGTAGATGGGTCTCATATATAATAGCTGTTCGATATTTGTCTTTCTTTCATTGTATATATTTGAGTTCCTATTTTCTATGCATGTATAGCCACATGACAGAACTTTATAACCTTTATAAAGGTTATGTCATAGTAAATCTATTAGTGACATAAGACTTTTTTCTTATAACAGAAGGATATCAACTTTGAATTTATTGCTGTCTGGAAGGAAGTTTATTGTTGCTCAGATTTGCACACTATGGACAGTGAAGAGAATTAGTGAACAATTCCTATGGTAAATGTATCTTGCTTGATTTTTCTGATTGGTGTTGTGATATGATTATTCCTGGATATGGCTAAACCAGAAAATTATCTCAGATGAATGATATGATCATTATACCAAATTATAACTTCTCCATTTCTTGTATCTTTTGAAAAGTGATTCCCTGCATTAAAATTATGTAAGAAATGCTAGCTCATTGTTGTATGCAATTGCTATAGAAATTAAACCATATAGATTACTTTCAAGGTAAAGTTGTGGGGGGAAATTGGAGGATGGAATTTCTGAATGAAAAATGGGATGTAAATTTAACAAATAAAGAACAGAAGATTTTGATGGTACTCTTCTATTAGACATTCAGAAAATGGACATGAGATAGAAGACTTTCTGAATGACTTCTTATGAAGAAATATAAGCACTTAACTACTAAATGTATCTCTCAAGCTGTGGAAAATCCTTTCTGTTGTCAAGAAAATTGCATAGAGCAGTCATTTGTGCTAATGCCAGGAACAGAGTTTGACTTTATTTTGTAGCAGAGTAAATATATGAATTGCAAAGACTCAATGCTCAATCACTGCATGCTTCCTACTTAGTGGGCTTGCTTTTATAATGCTCAGTCATTCAAGGCTACCTATTTAGTGGCTTGCTTGTGTAAGTCAATTTGTTTTAGGAAATTGAGTCATAAATATTGTTTGTTTCTAACACTTTAGAGAGTAGGAATATGGTGGAGTTCAACCCATGTCCAGATGTTTCACAACATTAGCCCCAATAATAGCTTCGGCCTAGGAAAAACCTGATGCATCCCAGCAGAATCTTTCCTGTTCAATCATTATGCCAATAATAATGATTGGCAGATCCTTCTCTATGTCAGGATGGAATCTGTAACTTCAACTGGATGCAATCAGGTCATGTCTAAAATAGTATCACACAGTTGGGGAAAACTGCTTCTGAAATGTCGTCATTGAAACAGTGAGGAAAACAATGTGCTATTTCTCTTAATAAAACTATTAATCAAAATCAAAGGTGAAATGTTTTCACCTTCTGGGAAATCTATTCGCCCATATTTTCCAATCTTATGCAATTTCCCCCCACTTTCTGTAAAAAGCAAGCCCAGGAATAAGGTTATTTTTTCTTTCAAGCCTATGCAGACTTTAATGAATGACCTTTAGTTTTCCTGTTCAGATTTTAGTTTTATCCTCACCTGCTCTCAATTTTAAAATAGTAGCTCTGTGTATATTTTCAGTCATGTCCATGAATTCCAATGGACACAGCAGTATGTGCATCAGGTGAATATTCAGTTCTGAGATTTGATTCAGAGACATTTTTGGGGTTTTGTTTTGTTTTCAATTCTTTGATGGAATCCCATTGTGCTTCCAAATTTAGTTCTAAATTGAAGTGACAAGTCAATTACAATTGTCTAATCTGGCTTTCAAAATGATTATATTCAGACCAATTCAAATGCCTTTTGTGCATGTGCACAGTCACATATTTATTTGCACATTCAGTTCAAACCAGTTCGAATAGCCAAAATGTATAGGTCAATTTCCTAAATCAAATAATTATGTTAATCAGATGAATTTATTTATACAAATAGACTCAACAATGTGAATGATTTGAATTGTGTAAGACCAGGCTTTATCTGGCTAAGATAACCATGAAGTTCCATGTTTTGCTTGCTTTTGTTCTATTTGGTTTGATCTGTCTTGGTTTGTTTTGGTATTCTCTTTTTTTAATTTGTTACATTGGCTTTTTAGTTTTAATACTGCCTGGAGTCACTTTGGTGCTGGACAAACTATAAATTAAAGAAATAAATACATTTGTACAAGTAACGTGCATGTTCAATGTTACACTGTTCTAACTTTCTCCTCTGCCAGATTCAGTTAATATATATGTGGGATCGCCAAAATGTGGTCATGAAAAAGACTATGGATGCTTGTCCTATTTCTTTCATCCATGCTGTCTCAACAGAGGTTAGGACCATACAGAGTTTATCAACATAGTCTTGGACTTTGGAACAAACTGTATTCATAGAAGTTCATCATTTCAGATTAATGCAGGATGAAGGTATGGCCTGCATCTATTCATTGATAAGGCCATATCTATCACAGTAAAGTAAATGTTTGCTTTATTTTTTGATAATTGCATTAATTTAACAATGCCTTTTTTGTAGAACAAATATAATGCAACTCCTGCCCTTTACAACCTACTTTTTGCCTGGGAATAAAGGCAAGGGTTAACTTTTTCCATCAAAAAAGTTCATATTCCTCACCCCCTGAGGAATTTGTTCCCCATCTGGCAGCCCAAAAGACATTTATAGTTCATTATGAACAGTGGAATGTAGCTGTGTGGTTGTATAAATAACATGCCAATGGGGATCTAGAAAGGTGTTCTGAGGTCTTAAGGCAGACCTTTGACTGTTCTCACTCATGTTCTCAAGAAATTTCAGCCAGAATATTTGGCTGAATATTATTTATTCTGTAAAGGTGACTTTGCTGATATGTGGGAAACAGTGAATGATGATTTAATAAATAAGCAATTCCTTCCTCTACTTGAAAATTTAATATTATTAAAAAATAAATTGGTTTATTTCTTTATATAAATTGCTTCACATGAAGTCAGGCACATGGCTGTATACTGTATGATAACTATGTACTCTTAGTCAAGTCATCTAGTTTCTTGAAGTAATGTTGGAAGCCATTTATCTGCTTCTCCTTCTGTATATGAATTGCAAGTAACCATAATGAAATACCCATATTTTAATGAAATGTCTATAACATTAGTATGGGGATTTTTCATATAGGGAATTTCAGGTAAATTGGTCCGTACAATGAAATAGTATATTAAAATAACTGATAGTTTGCCTAATTCAAAAAAGTCTGCTACTCAACCTAAAAAATATTGGAACAATTATATATCGTGAGAATATTATGGAGAATGATAGATATGGATTTGCATCAGAAATGTTCATTCAAAAATTAGAACATCAGGTTGGATAATTTTCTAGATATACTTATTAACTTCCTCTGCTGAATTTTTATCATGAAAAATGGTTCAGTTGTGTATCTCATCTCCATATGATTCATTACAGTAGTAGGTTTTTAAATGGAAAGTCTAAAATTGGCTCCAATTCAAACCAGCAAAGCTTTTGTATGTGTTTTTGTGCTTGGGGAAGCTCATTAGTGACATAGTTATTCTGCAATTAAGAATCCCATGCACGGCAAACTGAGGGACAAAACTGATAGCTACTCTATAATTTCAGACCACAAACTTTGCTATTTGGTTTACATTTCTACCATTGATTCCAGATATGACAGGGCTGCCACCATCCTCTATTATCTGGTTGGAAATTTTGGATGTTTGTAGCTCAACACAGATAGAAGACAGGAACTAAGGGATGTTACTACAGATTTTTAGCTTTCTCCAACTCGGTACCTTCCATCGTGTGAGGAAACTGGAGATGCCAGATTCTTGGGAGGCGTAGCATACTCTGGGAGAGTTTTAGTACTATAATTACTATCCCTGCATATTTGGATATTACTAAATGTCATGTCTATAATTTCAATTAACTGAATAGAATTCATCTACATTTTCCTGGCTGTAAAACCAGAAAAAAAAATGCTGCTTATTTTTCAAAAGATGAGCTGTTACTTGAATTCTAAGGTGTTAATAAGCAAAAAAATATAAAAGGTTTGTGGATGAAAAACCAACTGAAGATTTAATTCACAAGTATCAAAGGATTTATTTTAGATATCTTCAAGTCTGTCACTGTTAATGTGGCAAATTTACTGAACAAGTTTATATAATCTTAGCACTGGTGTGTATGTGTTTTATAAAAATTAGCAATGTTTTATTTTTAATAGAGTATTAGTTTTAATAAATATTGTATAACTGTTTATTGTATATGTGCTGATTAAGAAAATAAGCATGATAAAATTAATACTCTTTAATTTTGAGGTATTTGGGTATGAAGTTTGGTTCCTGAATGTGATAAAAGTGGTTTATGAGGGAATTAAACCAAGCATAAATTGCATACTTAGTAAGTTTAAACCTTGAGCAGGGAATAAGATAGGATGTGCGATGTTCCCTTAGCTATTTATATAAGGAAAGTCAAAAATCCTTCATTTTTTTTAAAAAAATAGTTTATCCCTGTCCCCCATTTCCTCCATTTCTCCCCTTTTTTTTAACTTCTTCCCTTTTGACTCCCTTCTCCCCACTCATTTTTTTGTTGTTTTGTATTTTATCTTCTTTTGAAATTTAATAAAGTTGTGTTAAAAAAGGAGGTGTGATGTTGCTTTAACTGTGTAATGTTTTTATGAATAACTGTATAAGAAATGCTTGTGGTGCCATTAGACTATGTTGACTAGGGACATAAATGTACATGTATTTTGTATACAGATTATGCCATATTGTAGAACGAAAAGCCAAACAATTTTCAGAAGATTATACAATAATCTTATGTTAGATTATACAATATAACATAATATAACATATAATGTTTAAATTAACTTATAGAATATGGCAAGAAAAAACCTATATCCACTATATTTACTATACGTATATATGCCTAGTTAACGCATACTGCCAGTGGTTCTGCAACAAACCACAAACCATGACATTACCATGCAAACACCCTCATTGCATGCTTGTGCCCTGATATCTGACACAACTATATAAGTTATGATATTTATCTGATGTCTTCATGACGAGGGGGGACATGATAGCAGTGTTCCAATATCTCAGGGGTTGCCACAAAGAAGAGGGAGTCAAGCTATTCTCCAAAGCGCCTGTAAGCAGGACAAGAAGCAACGGATGGAAACTAATCAAGGAGAGAAGCAACCTAGAACTAAGGAGAAACTTCCTGACAGTTAGAACAATTAACCAGTGGAACAACCTGCCTCCAGAAGTGGTGAATGCTCCAACACTGGAAGTTTTTAAGAAGAGACTGGACAGCCATTTGTCCGAAAATGCTATAGGGTTTCCTGCCTGAGCAGGGGGTTGGACTAGATGACCTCCAAGGTCCCTTAACTTATTATTATTATTATTATTATTATTATTATTATTATTATTATTATTATTATTATTATTATTATTATTATTATTATTATTATTATTATTATTATTATTATTATTATTATTATTATTATTTGTTTCCCTTATCCTCATAGATGCCTATGATTGCTAAGACAGAAATTGGCTGATTTCATCCTAATGTTAGGTGTACATTTAGCCATTCTATACAGTGTCATTTGCAAGTCAAGCTGATATTCTCATGTTTAAACTATTGCAATGCACTCTACATGGGGCTAGCCTTGAAGAGCGTGCAGAAGCTACAGCTGGCACAGAGTGAAATGGTACAAGTAGTTCTTGGGGCCCCTAGGGTGGTTCATGTTATACTACTGCTCCATGAGCTGCACTGCTTGGTAATTTGCTTCTGGTGCAATTCTAGGTGTTGGTAATCACCTATAAAGCCCTTCATGGCATGGGTCCAGAGTACTTGAAGAGCTGTCTCACGCCAGTGGGACTCCCCCCCCCCACCTGTGCCAGCAGAGAGGACATACTACAGCTCCCTTTGATCAAGGAACTTTGGCTGGCGGGGTCTAACAGAAGAGCCTTCTCTGTCATGGCTCCTGCTTTTTGGAACATCTCACACCCTGGGGTGAGATTGGCTCCCACCCTCCTGACTTTTTGTAAGAGCCTTAAAACCTGATTCTGCCAGATGGCTTGGAGCCCAATAGGGGGGAATTTTACATTGGAGGTGGTTGACTAATTAAAATCTAATTCCACCTGCCCCCAATCCATTTATCTGTCTCCCTCCTTTTCCATCTAGTGTTAATTATTTTATTTTGTCTGTTCTGTCATTTTATATTAAATGATTTTAATGTTTATTATGCTGTAAGCCACCTAGAGTCATTTGAAATGAAATTGGTGGTAAAAATCCTGGCTTAATGTTAGATAGTAATGACAACAGAAAGAAAAAGAACATAGTCACTGAGTAGTAATGAATCAGAATAGCCTTCCCTAACCTTAATAGCGTGTCCAATACACTGAAGAACACCAGGTTGGGAAAGGTTGATAGGAGCACTCCTGCCCCCCTCCTCTAAATTCTCTACAGGAATCATTTCATTCTCATAACATATATTCCTTTATTCAGTATTTGTTCTGCAGGGCTAAATATCAAGAGGCATAGATGACAATCTTGTTATTACAGGAAACATGTAGTTGCTATTTATAGAGCCAGTGCAGCAGCAGGTGAACTTTCTGCTTTTGAAAATCCACAGTGGTAAAATTATTTCCAAGCTGTGGATCCCATCTAGGAACCATAAAGGACTCTCCCGAGCTGAGAACCCAGAAGAGAATTTTGCAAGATCTGGTTGAGAGAGAGGTAAGGAAAGAGTTAAGATAAAGAATATCTTTCTTTACAGACAAGTACAAAAATCACAAGTATGTGGCTAGATCTCACTTAGCTACAGCTGATTGTGAAAAAAACATTTTCTTCCCCACTATTGTATACATTCATGTCTTTGATCTAACTGAAATCTTTCTTACATGCACATAAACAATAAATTTGATCCTTATATGAGATAAGGAGACTTACAAATGTAATCCAGATTCCCTCCAATATCTGTTCATGCTATTATACTTCAAAAAAAAAAAAAGAAGCAAAGAATTTAGATCTGATTGCCTTTACATTAAAAAATGACCCTTATCTTTCTTGACAGTAAACTAGGGTAGTAGGACTATAATTCATCTTGATAAATGAAATTTATCACAAGATGTGACCATGTGATTCAAAAAGGAAGAACTAGATCTGTTTTTAAAACAACAGACAGCTGATCATTGTTTTATCAATTAACTAGTAAATGGTGTGCATAAATATGCTATCAGGAGTTTATGATTTTCAATGATATTCCAGGATAGGGAGTAATCTATTAGTTTTATATAAAATAATATACTTATTTTGCATTTTTCAGTTTTTGCCTCAAAGAACTTAATGCACCAACATAAGTGCATTAGTGGTCCAGGATTGTTATCAGGTCTAAGATGGATTCTTGAAGCTTGCAGGAAGCTTGATAACTAATGTTCTCCAACTGACTTAAGTGGCAGTTTATCCTACCTTGTTCTTCGTCTGATTTCCCAGATATCATCATTCCAGAACTGTAGACATAACAGAAACATCATGAACTAGTATCTAAGATTATGACCCATTCAGATCCCTTTATACAATGTGGGTCTTTTGCCCTCCTGGCAATATTAATGATGGAACAAGCTTGTCTTTAATAAAGATAAAAAGAACTAGAAAAATACAAAGGCTATTGTACAGAAAGATGCCATAAGGTTTAAGTGTTCACTTGGAGATGTTTACTTCTCAAACTGAGGTTAAACGAAAGAGATCTGAAAGAAGAAATTGCATGCTGGTAATATATTGGAAATATTAACCTGGGCTAGAGCTATTATAGATGAAAGCCAGTCAACTGGCAGACAGGAGTTTCTTTGCCAATTATAGAACGTTAGAGAAATCAATATCTCAACTGCATAATTAGACTTAAAAGAGATCCTACTGGAGAAACACTGCTTGTCTGTGGAGTTCCTTAGACTTGAAATTTGATCAGATGCAACATGTTATTTCATTATTCGGACTCCCAGGGAAGACATCCACATACTTTATCTTAGCTGGGAAATATTATTGTACATTGCTAGGTGTATATGTGTGTATATATATGTATTTGTACATACTGACTGAGGTCTCTTCTCTGCTAGATGGAATTTCAATATTGTAAAAGAGAATTTCTGTAGCTCAGGACTGAACTGTGGAGTTAAACTGTGGCGTTCTTGGTGCTCTCTGAGCTTGTGTTTGTACACAGACACTTTATTACCCAACTAGGTAACTTCATCCACGCATAATGATGTTACCTAATTCAGTAATAAAACATCTGCAAGCAAACAACCAGGCTCAGAGGGCATCAAGAAGGAGCAGAAATCCATAAATGGAATTTCCTAACACTTAGCAAAACCTACTATATTCTAGTTGAATACCATGAACCAAGCTAGTATGACATCAACATTGGCCTTCCAGTAAGTTACTGCAAGCCACATTGCTCATGCAGCAAATCAGAAAACATATTACTGTTCTGATCCACTACTTAGAAAACAATCATCCACTCTTTTTTCATTTTCTTTTTCCTAGAATGATGGATTGCGAATAAAGTCCTGGGAGTATATCTGAATTGTTGTCTGTACAGCAACAGAAATTCCGATTTGGGGATGAGGTGAATGAGATGGCTGATATGGTTGCTGTAAGCAATTAAGGTGATAGAAACCAAAGCAGATGGGGGGGGGGAGAAATAAGACATCTTGTGCCAATCCTACCAGCAGGAATGGGCAATCTGGTATCCTTCAGATTCTATGAATTACAACTCACTTTAATCTTGGCAAATGCTAAGGCTTGCAAGTGTCATAGTTCCAAAAATCTGGATGAACCAGATTGCTCAAATCTGCTTGTATGACATAAAATATGTCAATTAATACTTGGAGTTATAAAGCCTTTAGAAAAACTCACCCACATTCTCCCATCCACATCTCTTGCAAAAACAACAAACTCCTATTTTAAGAGTTAATTATGATGGGGAGAGGGCAAACCCTCAAATAATCTATTATGGAGTGTTCAGGGTCAGTCCTCTCCTTCTGCTGTTTAATATCTACACAAAGCCACCAGATGAAGTTGCATCATTTGTGGTTGATATCCACTTATATATTTCCACTCTAATGTGGATAGGAGATGCAGTTCATGTCTTGATCCAGTGCATGGAGACTATTGGTGGAAATAGGCATACCCTGAATCCTAGCAAATGGCTATGGATCCCAAAGTCAGATGAATCTGAGGCTAGGCTTCACTGGAAGAACTTAGTTCACAATCTAGTGATCCTCCTGAAATCAAGTTTCCTGCTTGAACAGTAAGTGAAGGTCATGATCAGGAGGGGGGAGGGGGGAGAGGGGGCTTTGTACAATTACATCTTGTACACTAATTGCAGACTGGAGCCCCATGCAGAGCAAATTACAGCTGGACTGCTGTAATTTGCTCCGCATGGGGTTTCCATTGAATACGCTCTGAAAATGAGTCCAGGTTGTTAAAGACACACAAGGTTTGTCCAATGTAACACTATTATGTACTACAGGAGCTGCAATGGCTGCAAGTTAGTTTCCAAGTTAATTTTCTGAGTTAAATCAACCCAATATTATATGATCTGACAGAGACACCTTATGGAAGAATGTTGTACGGAGGGACCATATTTGAACTTTTTAGAGCCAGGCTCCTCTTTTGGAACAGCCTTCCCTCCAACTATCTGGACCACATTCCTTTCCTGTTAAATTACATGGCTCTCCAGAAAGGTTTCTGGCAATAAATGAGGATCATGCTAACCCTGAATAGTGGCACACTAGATTAAGTCCATCATTATGAAATTTAAAAATCCTAATCTTATTATGTTAGGTCTCTTGGAGTCTTTGGACATAGAGCAGCATATAATCCAAACCAATAAATATGTATATAATTGAGGGAGTCCAACACTCTGTTCCGCCAAAAAGCAGTTTAAAAGAATAGTTGAAAGAGTTGTGCAAGAAGTTAAATTTTGTTTAGTTGGCTGGCAACAATTGGCACCACTCCTATTTTATATTAAGGACTGATACCACCATACTCTCACTTGCCATATAATGCTTCCTTGGGAAATTAAGAAATATTCTTTGTATGTGAAGTCATCTCTCCTGGAACTACTAACTGCCATGTAAGCTAGTAATTCTTGACATGTCCTAGAAGGAAATAACTGCAGGAATCATATAAATAGATGGCAGATCACTGGATTTCAATTCTATCTAGTAAACTTTGGCAACCTGTCAACATTTTATCCCTTTGGTTCAGTTTAATGATTATAATATATTAGGATCTCTTCACTGTGTCATCATTATTTAATGTAGCCTTTTCTGTATTTCGCCCCTTCTTTATGATAATGCATGAAATTTCTACAAAGAATTGTAAGTCTCTATGGAAATCATTCAGAGGTTCCACAACTTTATTTATTTATTGGAATTGCAACAAAGCATTCAAACGCAAACAAGAGATAAAATACATACATACCTTTTATATTCAGTTTGCAATCTACAGAAGCTTCACCGAAAGGGTTCACAGCTTTGCATGTATAGATACCACCATCAAAAGGGCTAGGTTTGCGGATTTCTAGACAGCAAATCCCCTGGTTCATGTGCACTAGATATTTTGGATCTTCTTGAATCTCCCTTTGGTTTTTCATCCAGATCACTTTGGGCTAAAATCAAGTAAAGGCACCAAAGTGCATAAATATCTCAAAATGCAGCTCAGCAGGATAAACTCCCCAGTAGTTAGCATAGGTATATAAACTATTTCTCTTCATTACTTTTTCTATTCGTAACTCTGTTGTCTGCATTCAGTGAGGCTAATTTATACAGGTTATCTACCAGTATTATTGTAGTTTGCATCATTGACCCCCTATTTGCTGTATAACAACTACATATCTGTCTGAATTCTATAGCTACTATAATTCTGAAAAAACTGTCAGGTATCCAGGAAGTCAGACATTTTGTCTACAACTATTTGAATTTATCTTTTACATCACTTTGCTTCATAAAATTTTAGAAGAGGTGGAATTTGTGGTTGGAGAGTAGGATGCATCTCTTTCAGTGTAAGCAAATATGGGCTTGCGGAGGGAAATGGGAAGCTGACACTACTGAGACTGACGCTTGGGGAAATTGACTTTTGCAAGATCTGATGTGAAGAACATGAGGATATAATCTAATCTGAGGATTGAAATATAGCTATCCATTACTATTACATTTCCTGCAGTGATGCAGTGCAGTGATCCAGTTCTCAATTCAATAAAGTATTGGCAAGATTTATTTATATAGTTTAGATGGATATATTGAAAACCATATGTTCTGAGGAAGAATATTTAGAAACAAATATTTTGGGGGGGGGAATTGATATTTTTAAATGCAAATTGTGATGAAAACCTTTACAAAAGAAAATACACCATTGTGTAAATGTAGGTTAAATAGTACACAACAAAGCATTACAGATCAGCAGTAGGAAAGAGACTTACCTAATCCCTCTTTCTTTTTAAGGGCAAAAGAGATCAGTTATCTCCATTCACCACCCTTCCTATACCTGTTATGGTATCCTATCTTGTTGCAGTCCAGTAGGCAGAACCCTACTGCAGTCCAGTAGGCAGAACATCCCATGACAGAACCCACCTTTGGGAAGCCTCGGACACAGCAGACGAGCTGGGTGCTATAGCCCTGGGTGGTGGTTCTGTCTATCAGTGGCTGAGTGAATTTGGGAGGTTCACAGAAATCCCGGCTACAGAACTTCTCTGGTTTGTACGCAATTCCTACAAAAACAGGGAGACCTTATTTTGAGATCTTTTGAATCAGAAAGTAATTTAACAGAAAGCAGGGGCAGGTAATCTTTCAGTGAGGATGAAGGTAACAATGTAAAAATGAGAATAAATGACTCATTCATAAAGAAGGGGCCAAAAGTTTTAAAGAATTGGGGATTCTGCAGATGAATTTGGGGGTTCTTTAACTTAGAGGTGTGCACAGATAACCTTGAAAAGGGTATGCAAGAACAGTTAAGGCAAGAAAGAGACTCAGACCTGGAAAAGAAGGTACGAGAAAGAAATTCAAAATAACCATTCAGTTTAATATAAGAGTCAGCAGTATAATGGATAGAAGAATGACCCTGAGCAGCGGTGGACAATTATTTTTCCCAAGGGCCACATGAGAAACTGGGATTGTTGTGCAGGGCTCCTGCCCCGCCCTCACTGCCCCACACCCTGTGACACCAGCCCATCCCCACTGACAATGTCCCACCCCACCAACAGCACCCAATCCCCACACACACTTACGCTGATGGCCCTCCGCCGCCACCCGGCTCCATGGGCCGGATTGGGATAGCCCCTGGGCTATAAAATGCCCAGCATTAACATTGAGGAACTGGTACTTGAGGAAGAGCTGCTATAAAGATAATAGTCAGATAAAAGAACCTGAATCCAGAGCAGAACTGTAACCTGAGAAAAGATCTCAGACAAAACCTTCCCTAATTCTCATGAAGATAAAAGGAGAGAGGAAAGCGCATTCAGACTTGCAGGATTGATGTTAGCCCTTCCAGGTAGACCAGACTAGGAAACCAAAATCATGAAAACTTTTCAATCAGAATAGAGCTGGAAGGGATATTAGAGGTCTTCTAGTCCAACTCTCTGCTCAATCAGGAGACCCTATTACCATTTCAGATAAGTCCAGTCTCTTAAAAACCTCCAGTGATAAAGCACCTATAACTTCTGATGGCAAGCTGTTTCACTGGTTAATTGTCCTCACTGTTAGGAAGTTTCTCCTTAATGCCAGGTTGCTTCTCTCCTTGATTGTTTTTTCTCCTACCCTCTGGTGCTTTGGAAAATATTACTACTACTACTACTATTATCATATTATTTAATATATTTAATAAATATATTAAATATATATTTAAATAAATATATTAAATATATATTAAATTTAAATGTATTAAAATATTATTATATTATTATTAATAATAGTATTAGTACTAACAAACTAATATTACTATTTTTATTATAAGGTTATAGTAATAGAAACTTGCAATTCTGAATGCAAATCTGCATTCTGGACCAATTGTAGCATCTAAGTGGAGTTCAGGCATATGGGCAGCCCTATATAGAGCACAGTGTAGTAATCCAAACAAGAAATGACCAAGGCATGAGTGACTATGAGCAAAGCCTCCTGATCTAGGAAATAATGTGATTGGTGCACAGGATGAATCAGTGTGAAGACCCCTCTAGTCATGGCCGCCACTTTCTCACTGAGCAGTAGCCGTGAGTCTAGGAGACTCCCAAACTGGGAATCAGCTTTGTCCATATCATTTTGATACTATACCAGGTCTGAACCCAGACTGAAAAGCATGCAGATAATCAGCTTCATGCAGGCTCCTTTATCGCTGAGCCCCAACCGCTCTCTCAACAACCTTCCCTAAAAAGGGAAGGCTAGAGGCTGGATGAAAATTGTCTAAAACTGTTGAGTCCACAGATAGGCTGTTGAGAAGAGGGAGCATTACTGCTTCCTGCAAAAGAAGCATTAACCAGTTTGGATCCAACTGCATATCACCTCCCAAGAGGCCTTAACCAACAGGAGGGAGGTGGGCCAACAATACAGGTGGCTGAACTCACAGCCATAAGGATCCTGTCCATTTTCTCAGGACCAACCAGCTAGAACTCATCCCATATAACAGGGCGCTTATCTCATTTCTGCCCAAGTTTGAGAAAAGTCAAATGACTTTGTGTGGCAGATGCTATGAATATTTTTCACATCGGTCTGTAAGAAACCTGATTCCTCCCTATCCAAAAGGGACCTGGTCTACTAAAGCAGGGCTGCTGGGCAATCATTTGCAGATGCAATAAGGGAAGAGAGGTAAGCATACTTTGCCACCCTTATTGGCACATATTACATACTACCACAACAAATCCTGTAATCCTTGGGCTAATGTGTAATCCACTCTTGACCTGGCCTATCCTGAAGAGCTGATATTTTATGACTTACTATATTTTTGATTCCCATTTCAAAACAGTAAGAAAGTACTGCCAGTTCCCAAAATGTAATGGCTTGATCTGGGAAGATCTGGGATCTTGAATAGTTTGGAGCGCCACTTATACCTCTGAGGTCTCAAGTTGCCCACACCTATAATGAAGAAACAGCAGGATCTTTCTACTTTTCTATCATGCTTCATTAGCCTTACCTGATTTTGTTATGTGCGTTACATTCTTTGTGACAGCAGGCATTTCACTTAGACCACAAGGATTTTCTGAGAAAACTTGGAAAGAGTAGCTGTTGCCAATGATGAGATCAGATACTGTGCAGCTTGTATGGTTGTAATGTTCCAAAACTGTGAACCATTGCTGTGGAACAAGGCAGAAAGACCTTTAAACATTAAAGCACCCAGTTCAGGAAATTCAACATTTTGCATGGACTAAAAACAGGCAAAAGCAATGATTTAGCCTTGACTCCCAAATTACATATAGGGGTTAAAGAGAGCTCTCACATGTTACTACTTAGAAGTATATATATGTTAACCGTATGATATATATATCTATGTTTTTGTGTGAGATCGTATATCTCAAGACATATATACAAATAGAAATATAACAAAGTATATTTCTACCAAACATGCCACAACCCCAGGTTTAAAGAAATAGATGAGGAACCAAGTCTGTCTCAGGGATTTTGAATGGACAGTCAGCAACAACATCTGTTAAAAAGGCAAACTATATCGCCGTATTATTATTTCTGGAGGACTGAAGAAAAATTCCCAAGGGAAATATATCTGCTGGACTAAATAGACGTTGATTTATAAAGTTATTTACTATGGTTGATTAGCAGTTAAAAAAAACTGTACTATTTTTTTAACCATGATTTACTTTCATTTTCCATATCGAGGTATGACCCAATTAATTGTACTTTTAAAAGATTAAAAAAACTATTCCAGGGATTTTCCATAACGTAACATTATTCTTATTCATTTCCTCACCTCACTTCCAACCCCTAATTCAGCTGGGGGCAAATTCTATATAGGTGGGAGTTAATTTTATGCCAAAGATGATCTTATCAATTGATGGTAACAAAATCAAGACCAGTAAGAAATTCCCAAAAAGGCTGGATTCACTTAATGACCTCATGATTCACAACAACTGCAGTGATTCGCTTAACAATCATGGCAAAAAAGGGTTGTAAATTCGGGCAAGGCTCACTTAACAACCAGCTTTTAGCAATGGAAATTCTGATCCCAATTGTAGTCGTATGCTAAGGACTACTGGTATAATGTTTGAATAAAATTATGTAATGAAAGGAAGGTATTAGCAATCCATCAGAAAAGTCTTTCTAATGTTCTAGAATGGTTCCTTCCCTTAGTTCCAGTCTATGCCAAATCAGGGCCTAGGCAGACATAGCCTAAATCAGGGGTCCCCAACCTTGGCCACTTTAAGGCTTGTGGACTTCAACTCCCAGAATTCCTCAGCCAGCTTTGCTGGCTGAGGAATTCTGGGAGTTGAAGTCCACAAGCCTTAAAGTGGCCAAGGTTGGGGACCCCTGGCCTAAATGAAAGAATATTGCTTGAAAGATAAACGACGTTTGCTGGCTTATACCAGTTGGTAAATAATGTTCTAAGTTTTGATTAAGGTAAAAACTTATCATAAATGATATAGTAATAGGTTAGCTAAATCCATTGAAGCATATGTATTGAGGATGGTTATAAAAACACCATTATCCTTGCAAGATCTTTAGTTCTAGTTTCCCCCATTCTTGACCCTTTTTTTTTTTTTTTAAAGCTGTATTTTGTGCACTCAATAGCTCTTACTTGAGTCTTCATATCTGCTTTTTGGACTTTGTAGCCCTTGAGATCAGCATTGCCTTTATCTTGGGGTGGGCTCCACTCTAATGCCACATTAAAGCCCCAGGTGTCTACCACCTTCAGATTCTCAGGAGGGCCTGGTTTCTCTAAAGAGAGAGAGAAAGAGAGAGAGAAACACAGTGTAACCAGACTAATGCAAAAGAGACACCAGAATACATAGCAAGAGAAAACACTGTCACACCATTGATTTCTCTAGCCAGGGGTAGGCAACCTTGGCTCTTTTATGACTCGTGGACTTCAATTCCCAGAATTCCTGAGCCAGCCATGCTGGCTCAGGAATTCTGGGAGTTGAAGTCCACGAGTCATAAAAGAGCCAAGGTTGCCTACCCCTGCTCTAGCCCAATACTGTTAATGCTGACTGGAGTTACAGTCTCTAGAGTTACAGTCAAGAGTTTTTTCCAACCCTTTCTGGAGATGCTAAAGATTAAACATAGAACTTCCTGCCTGCTTTAGCATTCACTTTCACTTCACTTTCCAACAGAAAACAAAATACTGGACGGGTAGTCCTCAGGTAACAATGGTAATTGGGATGCAAATTTCCATTGCTAAGTGAAGCAATTGTAAACATTCCGTAACCACATCGCTTAGCAGTGGCAATTCTGACACTCCCTGTTGCTGTTGATAAACAAGGATTGCTGGTCCTTGTTGGTTGGTTTGCAAGCAGGTCACTAGGCAGGGAAGTGGCTAAGTTGGGGATGGCTGCTGCTGGATGGGAGAGAGTGTGAGCAACTTACCTGCATGACTTGCAATCTTCCTGGCCAGCTTTCCCCTTGAATTTGCTTGTGGGAAGCCAGCAAGGAAGGCTGGAAAGGATGATCGTGTGATGCAGAACGCTGCAACTATCATATGTGTGAGCCAGTTGCCAAGCGCCCAGATCACCATCATGTGACTGCAGGGGTGCTGAGAAGATCGGAACTTTGAGGACAGGTCATAAGTACCACTCATTTAGTTGTTGTAACTACAAATGGTTGCTGAATAGTCATTAAACAAGGACTATAAGAATGTCTGAATATGTGTCCCTTTCAAACTAAGATTCCCCGTTAGCCCTATCTTCAACCATTTTGGGGGGTATAGCTTTAATATAAGCAAAAACAACTCTTAATCTTTCATATTTAAAATTTTCATTTAAATAATTATGTAAATAGAAGAAAGAATATAATAGAAGGAATATATCACAATCAATCTTCCAATGTCCAATTATACTAGAAACAGCTGATCCCATAAAAATTTGAACTTTATGGATTCCCATTTTAGAGAAGCTTGCTTCAATGGAGAAGCATCTATATACCATTCAAATATTAGATAATTTATCAGCCCATATAGCTTCATTGTCCTTACCAATCACCAGGAGATCAAAGGTAGCTACATCTTCAAATTCATCTAAGATCTTAACACTTATTTGGTATTTTCCAGAATCTTTACGTTGTGCTGCACGTATAAAGAATACAGAATCCTTCTCAGTATTGCGTACAACAACTTGTTTGGGGTCCAAAGGTTGGCTTTCTTTCGTCCAGGTCACTTGTGGCTTTGGCTTTCCCTAAGAAATGGACATGAAAATGAATGGATAATATTAAATATTATTCTATTTAACTAAAGTTTACAAACAAAGTTTAATCTACCACAGCATTCTTCAGCTTGCAGCTTTTCATGAGGATTCACAGTAGGCCAATGCTTATTAAAATACCAATGAGCAGGATATCTAAGGCCAGGTTTCAAAGATGAAGCCAATTTACTTTAGAAGACTAAAAATCTCATGGGGAACAATACATTCAAATTCCACCCAAAAACTATAGTTAATTTGCTTTCACTCTCTGTGATTAAACTATAATATTGAATCATATTTTCCATTATCCAGGAACATATTTTCCATAAGCTCATTCAGAGGTGGAACACTTACAGGAAGGCATTTATTTTAGAAATATCTAAGTCTTGAATTTTTAAAGCAAGAATATTTTCATTTCTATGATGTCAATAGCTCTTGATATATTATCACTTGAAAGCCATTGTTTTTGTTTAAATCTTTTGTATGTGAGTCAGGAGATGGGGGAAGGACTTGTTCATAGGAGGGATGCCCTGTTTAGATAAGTAAAAGGCATCCTCTACTGCAAAATTCAGCATGGAGAATACAGAAATGATTTAACATCAATTTTACAGAAAAAAACCCATTACCTTCCCAAACATTTCTGGTGATTTAAAGCCTTAAATGGCTTGGGACAGTAATATTTGTCTGTCTCTGCCCAACATTAAGATACATCAATGCAGTTCCACTCATGTCCTAGCATGGAGCATTTTCTAGCTTGGTGCCTTAATCACTAGACCAAACTGACTCTCTATTTGCCAAAATTGTTTTCTGTGGCTGAGAAATGGATGGAAGCTAGGTTTAGGAGGTTGGTTACCTCTTCTTCTAATTTTTTCTATTTTACTTTCATCTGAAAACTGCTCAGAGCTTTTCTGGAATTAAGCAAGTCTCTGGCTTGTGAAATAGTTGTGTTTGTTGCTGAGGTTTTTAAATACTTTATTACTGTTTGATGTTGAACTCCCATGTACTTTGTTAGGTAGAAGATTTAACAACACCCATTTTAATGAATATATTTGTTACTGTGATTATAGAACCACCAAGATGTTTGATTTTGTTTTCCTTGATTATGCATTTTACATTGATATATGTATTTTTATTGCTCTTTCCTGATTGCTTGGATGAGATGTTATAGCTAAAGTTTATGTATTAATTTATATAGCCTACCAAGACACTTCTGCAGACTTTCCTATCTGCAAATAAGTGATAAAATCTGTATCTGTACTTCATGCATGCTATGCATTGATAATAATGATGACAGATTGTAATAAAATTGTGTAATCTCTTTTTCTTACTGTATCATGCTCTGAAATCTATATCTAGATAAAATAATGGTGAAAAATATTTCCCTAGAACTCCTACGTTCTAAGCTATAAACAACAACATCAATAACAAAATAAAGCTAAGCTAATATTAATACAAATGTGAGTCCAATGAAGCTGGAGCTGCAGCTGCTCTATGAAGAGGGGTCTAGGTCCATGATTCAGTCTGCAAATATCCAAGAACCAAGGAAATGCATGGAGTGCTACACCCCTTTCAAAGCCTCTCTGTGCTAATCCACATGGCTTCCTATTTTTGGCAGAGAGCTATTTTAGACTCTGGACTACAACCTTCTACTCCATTACTGGACTAAAAAATACTGCTTGTGCTTTCTGAATGTAGATGGCAACCTCCTTTTAACAAGGAAGATTCTGTTAGGTAAAAGAGGATACATTTCAATATTCAGAGATCAACTGCTAAGAAATGAAAGCTTTCACAAGACTGTCAAGATACAAATCAAATGCTCTTATGAACCCAAAACATGTCAATTATTCAGACTGTCAGAAGAATAATTTGGGCATTACCTTAGGATTTCATAGCTTGTGTAGCATTCTGCCTGTAGACCTAACTTGCTCCTCTGAATTCTAGCCTATTAACTTTCCTCTCATTCAACTAGACATCTTCAAGGGCAGCTAGATTTCTTCTAAAACTTAAATCAAGTCAATTCCTTCTTCTCTAATTCTATTTTGCCCAGTGAAATCCCATTTGCTACAACTCACTTCTGTGTAGGTGATGCTACTCTCTGTTCACATTTGTCTCTTCAGTGATGTTCATGTGATGTAATGTAATGGTTAAATTGCTTGACTGGGAGCAGGAAGACCCAGATGGTTCTAAAACCATCTACAGCTATGGAAGCTCACTGGGTGACCTTGGGCCTCTTGCGCGCTCTCATTCACTCACTCTCTGTTCCAAATAGCGCATAGTGTCTGAGGAAAACAGCAGGAAACACCATGTGTGTTGCCTTGAGCTCCAGAATAAATGGCAGAATTTAAAAACTCTTCCTCAGACAAGACCAAAAGAGCAGAGATAATTGCAAAGGAATTCTGATTCACATACCCAGAATGGGATCAAGAGGTTTATCATATCCCCCACAGTCCTCAGGTACAATTCTTTTAAGTAGCGTGGAAGTCGGATCTTGGGCTGCTCTGGACAAAGCGAAATTATATCAATATGTTACTAATTTCTGCTATGTAAACAACACTTTTGTACAACTTTAGTTGGTCCAATAAAGATACTGCCTGTTTTGATTCTGGATTTTTTCCCTTATGATCAACAGTTACTACACTGCTTCTCATTAAAATAGGTACCTTCATCAATTGCAGGTTATGAAGCTTCTATGGCCTTTCATATTTTCAAACAAAAAATAGAGAAGTATTGATCCAACTAAAATTTCTGAGTTAGTTTGAATTATTGAATCAGCTAGATTTATTTTGACATGATTTTCATCAAATCTTTTCAATTCAGGATTGTGATTCAGAATAACAGAGTTGGAAGGGATCTTGGAGGTCTTCATCTAGTCCAACCCCCTGCTCAAGCAGCAAACAAATAGTTGTCGAGTCTCTTCTTATTGGAGCATCCACAACTTCAGGAGGCAAATCTTTCCACTGATTAATTGTTTTAACTATCAGGAAATTTCTCCTTAGTTCTAGGTTGGTTCTCCCCTTGATTAGTTTTCATCCATTGCTTCTTGCTTGCCTTCAGGTGCTTTAGAAAATAGCTTGACTCCCTCTTCTTTGTGGCAGCTCCTTAGATATTGGAACGCTGCTATCATGTCCCCCCTCGTCCTTCTCTTCATTAAACTAGACATACCCAATTCCCGCAACCATTCTTCATATGTTTTAGCTTTCAGTCCTCTAATTATCTTTGTTGCTCTTCTCTGCACTCCTTCTAGAGTCTCAACATGTTTTTTATATTGTGGTGACCAAAACTGGATGCAATATTCCAAGTGTAGTCTTACCAAGGATTTATAAAGTGGCATAAATTGATTTAATATAAGTTGATTTAATGCACAAAAATTTGCTAAATCTTTAAGCTGGTACAAAGATGCCTGATTCAATGGACCAAGTTGATTCAAAGATTCATTTTGAAGGAGTGATTTGACTGAAATGTCTTCAGACTGAATTTCTAGATTGAAGCTTTTCATAGATGTAAAGAAATCCTCTTCTTTGGGGGTGGAAGACAACATTTGGAATGAAGAAAATCTGGAACATTTAATTTTTTTATCTGCCAGTCTTCTGTTTTACATTGTCACATCTTGCCAGAAGGATTTTTTCTCTCTTAAAAGGATTAAATAAAAAAAAAAATGCTGAGACTTGGAGACTGCAATAATTATAGGCTACTCCAATGCAGTAGGTTAGCATTATTGTCATTTTGGTCATTGAAAACCAGAGTAACTAGTTGTGCTAAAATATAATACTATTAGAAAACTAATTTAAAATTAATTATATTTAAAAAATCCTTAGGGTTTAAGATACCATCACAGTTGGTCCTAATTGCCTCTAAGGAAGAATGCAAGCATTCTATGTTAATTGGTTCCCAAACAGCCAAATGCAAGAATAATTTGCTCTAGATTCTCTGTTTGCAGATGCTATAGCACTTAAATTACAGGTAGTCCTCAACTTATAACCACAACTGAGCTCAAAGGTTCTGTTGCTAAGTGTGACATATGTTAACTGAATTTTGTCCCATTTTGCGACCTTTCTTGCCACAGTTGTTAAGTAAATCATGGCAGTTGTTAAGTTACTAACACGGTTGTTAAGTGAATCTGGCTTCTCTGTTGACTTTGTTTGTCAGAAGACTGCAAAAGGTAATCACATTACCCAAGGACACTGCAACAGTCATAAATATGAATCAGTTACCAATCAACTGAATTTTGACCAAGTGACCATGGGCATGCCACAATCGCAATAGCAATTGCAATAGACTTATATACTGCTTCACGGTGCTTTACCACCCTCTCTAAGTGGTTTACAGAATCAGCATATTTCCCCCAACAATCTGGGCCCTCATTTTACCGACCTCAGAAGGATGGAAGGCTGAGTCAACCTTGAGCTGGTGAGGACTGAACCGCTGGCAGTCAGCAGAATTAGCCTGCAATACTGCATTCTAACCACTATGCCACCATGACCACAATGGTTGAAAGGGTAAAAAATAGTCATAAGTCACTTTTTTCAGTGCTTTTCTAACTTTGAATAATCACTAAACAAATTGTTTTAAGTGGAGAACTACCTGTACAAGCGTATAACAAAGTGATATATACTGCAGGTTAACCTTATCACAGTTTTTGAAAAACCAGTCTTCATTATTATCAGCTGCAAAGAGATGAAGTTTTCCAACTAATATACAGTTTTAAATAAAGACAATATCCCAAAGCAAACAACATTATTTTGTCCAATAGTAGACAGTGGACTTGATGTATCCGAAATAAATCAAGATCTACTGTAAGATTTCTTCTAACTCGCCAATCTTCCAAAAATATGTTAGTCATGTCGTGTCTGCCCTGGCTTTCTATTCTTTATCAGGCCCAGTTCCAATTCCAAGTTTTAAGCTTTCAAACTTGGTCTGTAGACAGCTAAATTTAGGTAATTCTTGCAAATACTTATTTAATACTTACTCAATATTTACTCATTCTAGGTTCTTAGAGAGATATCCCTCCCTCCCCATTTGTGAGAGCAATCTGGCAGCCATATTGTTTCATATTAAGATTTGTCTGTTCCTCAGGGTGCTTGAATTATGTTAGTATTTTATTTTATCAATTTGTGATCAGTAATCCTCTAGTTCAGGACTTGGACACTGCAGGACTGTCTTCTGCAAAAGGTTTCTGCCCAAGCATAAGATCCAGTGGGGAAAAGAACCTTTAAATCCCATCCTTGTGGGATTGCAGTCATCAGGACAATGGCATGACTTCTTTTATAGCTGTTCCTTTCTTTCAGAATAGTGCTTCATCAGAGTCACCTCAGCACCAGCCCCACTGACATTCTGGAAAACCATCAAGGCCTTGTAGTCCTGGAAAACCTGCTGTGGTCTAATCCCAGCAGTAAACAAACACTCCTGCTAGAATTGTTCTCAGTGGCCAAGAAATGGAGGAAATTGGGTTTGGGAGGTTGATTACTTTTTCTAATTCTATTTTACTTTTATACCATTTGAAAACTGCTCAGAGCTTTTCTGGAACTAAGTGGCAAATAAATTGCAGGAATAAATAATTGAATGTTTTGCATTTGCAGTTGATCAATTTTACATTGCATGCTTACTGTGGGATTATTTCACATTTTTATATCTCTCGTCGGCATTGGGTTTTTTTATATATTACCATTTTAAACTGGGAAAAACATTTTATTCACATTTAATAAATATATTAAATAAATAATCTGGCTATTTATATTTAATAAATATATTAAACAAATAATCTGGAATCATAAAAGAGCAAGAAAATGACATTCAATTGTAACCATAGTTATTACAATCTTGGTTCGGATGAAAATATTAATACTATTAGTGACAAAATATGAGTTACATGTATTAGATTATATCAAGCAGTGCCCACATTATGATTTTTGTAAGGTGGCATGAAATTGAAAGCTAGCCCTAAAGCTCCAAATATAGTTTGTCAAAAATAGGAATATCACATTTGCTCACATTAGGACGTCTTGTTAAAATGGTCCATCTGCTCAGCTCTAACAATATAAATGCCAATGTTTTAATACAGCCAATATTTTAAGTGAAATTCTAAATTGCATTCTTTCAGATCCAGACAAAGAAACGTTGCAGACAAAGAATAGTTGCCAGCAAAATGTTAATCCATTTGTCTCAACAGTTGTAGCACCCTCTCTACCTCTTTTATTATGTACTTTTCTGTTGTCTGGATCTTTTAGTGCTTGCAGACTACGGTATTTTAAGTGACTGACCTTTGGCTGTAATAAAGAATCAATGTTGTGCTGTGACAGATCTTCTGGCTTCTTAAAAACTGAAATGTATCACTATGGATTGCCAGTTTGAGGACAATTGATAGACATGAAAAAAGGTAAGAGATTGTTTTTGTTTTTTGTTCTATGCCATTTTTTGAAATTAAACTCAATGGGAAGAATGATTTCTCAGTGGGTCAAAAGACAACTTGGCTGGAAAAATTATGGCATATTTCTTCTCCCAGGCACTATCCTTGTATGTGCATATGCACATGTTCATAACCCACAAACACACACACACACACACACACGCATGCACACACACGCATATTTACAGATACATACCAAGAATTTCTCTGATGAGAAGTGGCTGGTCTAGAAATGCTGGTTGACTAACTGCATTACCTTTTACAGCTTTCACTCGAATATGAAGTTTCTCTCCAGATATTAAGTTGTGGATTGTGTAACGAATACAAAGAAAGGGTTTATTGTTGGCTGTCACCCAGTTTGTTGCTAAAACAAAAATGTGGAAAAAGATCAGCAGCAAGCAATTCTGTACCAAAGAATATTAAAAATCTGTTCAGGAACATTGAGACATTTATTATTTTCCAAAAAGTAGCCTTCTGAAGTCTGATATTCTTCGGAGGTATTTGACATGGTTTGGGAACAATGGAAGATGGAAATCACCAAATTTGGAAATACTGAGAAAGTCCACTCAGTTTACTTAAAAATGAGAATTGAAGAAGATTACTGAGCATAGAAGAAGATGTTTTTGACTAGGTACAGTATAGAGGAGATTGGGCTCTTTGAAATTATTTATCACATGGAAATACAAAGTCATGTTGTTTAATAACTTACTTCTGATCAAATAAAGTAGATATATGTAACTGATTTATAAATAGATATAGTCCAGCTTTCCCCACATAGCACTCCTTGTTGCAATTATTCCCCACAACAACCCTGTGACATCAAATGGCTGAGAGTGATGGGCCAAAAAATACACCGTGAGCTTCCACAGCCAAGAGTGTATTTGAACCCGAGTGTCTTCACTCCTTGTCCAACATTCTAACCACTGCACTGCACAGAATCTCAGCTCTCATGTTTTTTTTACCCCTATTGCAGTGATGGCAAACCTTTTAGAGACCGAGTGCCCAAACTGCAACCCAAAACCCACTTATTTATCGCCGAGTGCCAGGTGGGACGTGTCCCACTGGGTGGGCATGGCTGTGGTGGTCATGGCAGACTGGGTGGGTGTGGCCAAAGTGGGCATGGTCACCTCGATGTTGCTCGTGGGGAGGGATGCCTGTGGGCAGGGTTGGGGGAGATCCAGGGGGTCTCTGGCAAGTGGGGCGGTGGGCAGGAGACTCATCCTGCGGGGTGAGGCGAGGCAGGGCGGGGATACCATTGCCACGGGGCAAGATGAGGCAAGGGCCGGGGCAGCTGCTGCCTGACACCATCAGCCCCCGCGCACAGAGGTCAGCGAACGCATGGGGGCCGACGGTGTCCTTCAGCAGCCACAGCCTGCCGGCTCCTCAACTGGTGCACTCTGGGGCTCCACAGCCCACCTCCAGCAGTTCAGAGAAGCCACCTCTGAGCTGGACAGCTGGCCGACAGCTGAGGAGATGATGCAGTGGGTCGTGCTCGGGAAAAGGAGAGCATGTGAGGCCAGGAGGGATGGGACGGGGGAGGGAAACCAGCCATGCCGAGATGCATCTGGCCACGTGGGACCTCAGGCAGCTGGTTGAAGAGGGATGGTTGTCATCTCCGGGGCATGGCATGCGTGCCCACAAAGAGGGCTCTGAGTGCCGCCTCTGGCACGCGTGCCATAGGTTCGCCACCACTGCCCTATTGTCTTACTTCCTTATTGTTACCATGAAAACTTTTAGGTATATTTAGACCTTCTTTTGTAGACATTTCTATCATGTTGACAAATATATTACTTGGTTCAAGATTAATCATTTGTAATCAATCAGAAATATAATCAGTGAACTAATATAATAGCCCTCCAAACACATCAAGTGGCTATGCAATATAGTAATATATTCATACAAGTTGAAACTGGCCGAAATGAAATATTCCACAAACAGTTTGAAACAGAATATACTCTGCAAGCAGTGCCAGCAGCTAAATTCAATGTAATGTATTTATATGAAGTTATTCGTCCTCCTGTATTAGAATTCTAACACCTCAGCTAATCAATCTGTGTAAACCATCTGCTTTTCAAATGAAAAAGGGAAATAATCAGCTGCTACCTCATCAATGCTAGATGAATTTAGCAGTTTTCATTCATCATTTATTGTCATTATAACATGTTGTGAAGCTATCTTTAAAAAACCCACTCAGTCTATGATGGCATCAATATATCATTTACTTATTGTATAGAGTTGTTCATAAATGAAATGTCCTAAGCCAGGTTTTCCAAAGCAGATTTCATAATTTTTTAAAAAGTGTATATATAAATGTTGTAAAATTGGGTCAGTCACATTAGTGACCTGCTTTATGACATCATAATTTATGACCATAGGAATTCGAGGACCTCCTCTATAAGCTGGAAACCTTTGGATGATCATTAAAAGGCAGCAACAAATATTCACTCTTTGTTCCACTTAGTGATAATCTGATTTTTTTCAGGGCACCTATGGCATGCCTATGAGGGACATTTTTGGCAGCTTCCATTATATATTATCTAACATTCCTATATAAAGATTTGTTACAAAAATTCTATTTGAAACAGGGGCATAATCACGCACCAATGATGTAACAAAAATGTAACAGATAACCAAGATTTTTATTTCCTGGTTTCCCTTTGAGTAATTCTACATTTGAGTAATTCTACATTGCACATTTCTTGCCCCACTCTGCAACTCGCATTACTTAGCAGTTGAACAGAACCAGCACAACACTTGCAGAGGAGAAGTTACCTCTGTGAAATATCTTCCCACCTTTCACTCTTTAAGAAAAACTCTCATGTCAAATTCTAGACTTTATAGTCCTATAATGTGGTTGTTCCACCGTATCTACTGTATAGCATAATGGAGCATAATGTAAATTGGTGATCAAGTGTGCTACTACTTAGAAGAAGTAGACATAACATTTTTTGAAAACAACTGAGCAACAGTTTTCAAGATTTTAGTGAACATTACATCAAAACTATTCCTGTCTCATACTATTCTCTTTGACTGTGGCTGCCAACCATCAAGAGGAGAAACAATACTTTCATACTAGTTGATATCCCAATGCTACAATTTTTCATGCTTGCAAGGGAATAAAACCAAACCTACTTCCATCTTTGCAGTACTCCACTACATATCCATCCAGACCAGAAGGGCCCACATTTTCAGGACCATCCCATGTTAGAGTCACAGAGCTCTCATTCACATCCTCTACTGCCAAATTCAGCGGTGCACTGAAAGATGCTGCCACTATAAATATAGAAGCATTAATAAATCGTTTGCCACTCCTACAGGTGCAACCTTTATACTGTGCTAACTCATAGTTTTCCCTGAATGGCTTAGCTGGACAATCTAAGAATATTTGCTGATTAACATAAACACATCACTACCTGTTGCAAACAACTTTTAATTGTAATCAGCGTCTCAGATGAATTTATGAGTAGAGTACTGTGCCATGGACTAATTTCAGTGGATTCCAATTGGCAATGCATTCTGACATTTTAGGGGCTCTTGTGAACATATATCCATGCATAGGGATTTCCACTGAACCAGATAGTCTAGTTGTGCTGAGTTTCCCACTGGGTGAAACTTTATATAAGAGGCTCTTTTCAACTGTACAACCAATTATTTGGGAACCAGACTTAAGGCAGACATCAATATCTGTGATTAAGAGTGACTGATGTGGAAACATTTATTTAATGAGATTTAATGAGATTTCCCTAGATCAATCTTTCACAGCTTGATGGGTTCTAGACGTTTTGGTCTAGCCCCTGACAGAATTCCCAAGTATGCCCAATGCAAAATCTAAATACTCTAGAATTAAATTATCCACAGTATTCAAGGATGGGACAGGCTGATCTAGATATCAAAGACTTGACAAGCACTAGACTGGTCTCACATATTGCATGAAGATCATGGGCATCTGGGAGTGAAGTAGGTGCAAATGACATGTGCCCAATGACATACTCAAACAAATGCTATGAAACATGTCCTGGTGTCAGATGTCTTAACACAAGCATCTATCCAGCATCTGTGTGCCTGTCTCATAGTGCACTTTGTCACCATTTTGGTGTCATCCCATTTATAGTGCTTATCATCTCTAGCTAGCTTTACCTGTCACCTAGCACGACGCTTTCCCCATAGAAGAAAGACAGTGATTTTTAAAAAGAGTGTTGTCACCAGCATCACAGGAAATGATCGGAATATGAGTGTTTTATATTGCTTTTTTTCTTGGAGGATGAACGTCGAGTGGGGAGAAATGCTCCCCCCTTCAACCAGCACACCACCCATCCATCGCATCCCCTATCTGGGTGGCCTGGAGGAAAGAGGGCCATGCAGTCCTCCTTCCCTTCTCTTCATTGCCTCCCGTCTGCCTCCCTCACCTTCTTGGGTCTTCTGCCAAGTTGCCTCGACGGGCAGGGCGCGCTCGGGCGCCGGCTGGCTTCTCGCTCCGGCCAGGTTAGTTGCCAGAGATTCCTCCGGACCGGGCGGACCTGCGGCCAGGGCGACCTCTGGCGCCGCCCTAGCAACTTCGAGATCAGACATCGACGGGCGGAGGTGGTCAACCGGTCCAGTTTCCCGTCCGCGGAAAGGAGCTCCGGTGGGCGCTCTCCCTCCCCGGGTGCTCGCCTTCTGCTTCTACCGGAGGAGGCCGGTTTATAGGTCCAGGAGTCGCCTCCGGACCGCCCCCTCCTCGCCCGGCGTTGGCCCACCTGTCTGCAGGATTAGAAGGTCCGGCAGCTGCGAGCTGTGGATTCAGTAACTCCCCGCAGGCGTAGCTGCGAGATACGGGGGCAGTTTTCCAAGCATAAAAGTATCTATTCTTAATCCGTTTGGAGGAAATTTTGGAAATTAAAGGGCATAACATGAGGAAGGAATGGAGCCTTCCACCCCTTTCTGAAAATCCAACCTCTGCTCTGAAATTCTTGGGCTTGATGGATCTTCAGCAGTTTCTCATAAAAGTTCGTGAGAGAAATAACACGGTGAAGATAGTCACTGTTTAGACCAGGTCGAGGGACCCATGGAAATTCTCGGAGAAACTTTGGGCCAGTCAGGTTTATTGTTGAGGGTGAAAACTGGAAGAGTAAATGTTACATAAGCTGCTTGATCTTCTGGAACAATGATGAGGTATAACTCTAATATATATGTGTGTGTATATATCTACTTACATATCTGTCTTCAGCCATAGCTTCAGCCACAACAATATCATTTTCTTTCCTCAGAGCCAGCAGGGCACAAACAGTGTATTTGAAGCCACAGCTAATATTTTAGTCTTGAATGAGCTTTTATTTATTTACTAACTTTGTTCATATATTGCCACTCTTTTAGAAATAACAAATACTGAAAATGAGATATAGCCAAGATAATGTACTTAGTGAGATAACTTGAAATATAAGGAACTTCATAGTTCTCTAAAAGAAATTACCAAGCCCAATGGGATACTTAAATAAGGCTTTTAGACATTGATTGCCTTTGTTATATTTAATAGCACAGCTACCTACTGCATTTATTATAATCAAACTTCTGTGAGATAAAATACTTTAAACTATTTCCAAAAAAAGAGAAAAAATGTAGTAAATAAATAACACAGGAAATATATAGGCAGAGCATTTAAAATTAAGCTGAGTATACACAACAAAGCTGAGTATACACAACTATAGGAACAGCTATAGATTTTACTGTTTTCCATCAGTGTCTTGCATAGGAGGAAATGAACCTTGATTTTTTTTAACAATTGGAATTTATACTCTCAGAAAATAGGAAACTCAGTCATTTCTTCATTCCTTCATAGCAACCTGTGGGAGCGCTCCTTATTCAACTCAATAACAAATTGTATTTGAAAAGACTTGATTCACATATCTGTAGGCTCCCTTATATTCTATCTATTGTACTTTCCTCCAGTCCATAAAGTAGTACAAAAATGTGCTAGCGTATGTTGTCCTCTTTGCAGAGCCAGTAACAAGGCCAATAACTGATGTTGTCTTTGCAGATGTGATCCTGGACAATTTAAGGAAACTATTGAATTCCTCTTGTGTCACCTGCTGGCAACGAAATATTTAATAGACAAGTAGATCATGGGTTTAACCCTTTGTCAAAACATGGTTCTGAGCTGTCATTGTTCTGCTTTATAGGGCAACATTCACCCAACAAATAATCTGTAGGATGCATTGAAGCCTTAGCCTACTCTGCACTTCAGATTTATGGGTGTACTGTACTGTAGATTTATGGGTGAGCACACAGTCTAGTAAAGCAAGAGAGATGATAGCTCTAAACACAAGCTAATTGACAGGGCTTCTTCCCCACCCTCAGTGGTTTATAAAATTATTTTTGAACACAGGTTTAGTGTGCCTCTGGAAGAGTGCAAGAGTAGTTAAACAGGCAAGGGTGGTGGGTGGACTAGCCTCTTGCCTATCACCTATTTTTCAGGCTGGCAGGAGAAATAGAGAGTGAAACATGGATCTTGTACTCTTTCACAAGAGCTCCAAATCTGTCTTTAAAAGTTGCCTGAAAACTGCCTGATTGGATTGGGTGGGCCATGTGGTGAAACACTAGTATCCCTTATGCCCCTAACCCCTTGTCAGCTCTTTTTTGGGCTAGCTAACAGGAAGGGGCGAGTTAGCTCTTTAGCCTCCAGTACTATGATACCATTGTTGGGAGAAGAGAGAAACACTACTTTACCTTATGGATAAGGTAAATATGGGTCTGAAGTAGAGTCAGCATGAGAAAAGGGCAGCGTCATAACATGTTTTTTTAAAGCACCAGTAGATTGGCATGCTCCATTTCTCTTCTGTTAGGTAATGTTATCTTTTGGGACTTGAGTCATGCCTCCTCTGCCACAGCACCAGACGGCACTGAAACTGTTGGCCTTTCATAAGGCATTAGAGACCTGGATGTTCTTTTAGACATTTGGGCCTTATTGGTTGGTTTGTCTAATTCTTTTCTTCATTAATTGGAAATGGAATGGATTTTAGACTTCAGATGGGCATGATATTATTGTTTTGAGGGTTTATTTTTAAGTTAAATCTTGTTTTTTGAAAAGTTTAATCCTCTATGGCCATTAGAGTCGTTGTTGTGAGATGGATGGTGATAAAAATTGTTTATGTAAATAACAACAGTTATAGGGCAACTTTCTCTTATGGTTAGAGAAATGTGAAGAAGAACCCACAGGATGGCTCAAAAATCAGCCACAGCAACATTTTTCTTTGTTTTTGGAATCTAAATATCTTACTTAATGAAGAAACAGTCTCCAATCTCCAATCCAAGAAACAGTCTCCAATCTCATCAGTTGATATGGATATTAAACATCAAAAGTTCAAACTTCACATCTATGATGGGGTAAATCTAATTGGATTTATGTTGCTAAATTTTTGCTTTCTTTAAAATAAAGAGATTAGTTTCAAAGTTTACAACTGCCTCAAATGTAATTTGAATTTACAAAATTAATATATGCAAATTATAGTCTTCATTCAACACCTGAAGTATTATGAGTCTTCCATCTTATAATAACATTACAAAATCTAAAACCTAAAATAAAGTGTGGGATCTTACTTTTATTGAAACAAAGCATTTTGTATAGATTAAACTTCTTTATTTAGAAAATCTTTTTCACATTTATTGTGTGAAATTTATTGCACCTCTGTCATGCACATGCTCAATATGTATCACTTGTGGATTATGTTATGTTGTTTGCTCTTGTGGATTATGTTGATTGCCCACAGAGATTGGCTAGGTCCTCACAATAAGTCAATATGTGATTTGCTTTTTTTGTGACCTAACATATTGTTTAACCCCAATTATGTTTATCTACAGCAGTATATTGAGTGAACCCAATTTTATTCTACAAATCATGGGTCAACTATGATTAAGCTCAATGTGTAAATCCAGACACTGAGAATATTCCTAAGAATGTACTGAACGAACACTCCTTGATGATTGCATATTGCAATGGAAGATCACATGGGCAATCTTTCTTTCATAAAAGCTTGTTAGCTATTGATAGTTAGGAATGAGGAGTGTATTTTATACCTTTCTAGGCTAACAAGGCAGCATTTCCATGTCTGGAATTATTTATTTACAGAATGGTGAATCATTGGACAATAAACCAGACAGCTTTTCAGTATGTGCATGCCACACAATTGTATATCTAGCCTACTTTTGAACTATGACAGCAGCTGTGAGTGAGCCTTAGCAATATGAAGAATCTCTCATTCAGGAGATTGTCACTTCAGTAAGACAGTGTATTCTGGTCTGTTCTAAGTAATTGGGAATGTACTTTATGTAGTGTCTTATTAACAATTTCATTCATTGGAAATCTGAACAGTCAGGATAGGTTTAACTAGGCAACGAAATCTCACTGAATTCAATGTATTTTTTTTTAAAATCTGGTCAGAATGGAAAACTCTCATAGAAACCTTCACTTATTCATGAAGTTTTTGGGATCTTTGAGATTGTGACTATTTCTCAGTCCAATCTATTTCACAAGGTTGTTGTGAGGATAAAATAAGAGGAGACTCCAGATCAGCCAACTTGGATTACCAAAAGAAAGATGGAAAATAAAAACAGTATATTTTGAAACCTTGAAACAAAGACATTCATTATTTAGGGGGTGATGGTTAAAATGGAATCTGACTTTACTTCATTTTTTTTCTTTTCTGCTTCCAAAATCTGTTTTGGAATATAACCTAGAACAGAGGTCCGCAACCTTTTGAGCACCAGGGACCGGTTTCGTGAAGAGAGGTTTTTCTGTGGACTGGAGGGGGCGTGGTTTCATATACTGCCTGCATCCCATGGATGGGGCTTTGCTTGTTTGTGCGGACTGGTTGCTGGCATGCCACGGACCGGTGCTGGTCCACGGACCAGGGGTTGAGGACCCCTGACCTAGAAGGTGTTAAGATACCAGACCAGAAACTAGGAGACTGAATTCTAGTCCTATTTTAGGTATGAAGCCAGCTGAGTGATTTTGGGATAGTCACTCTCTCTCAGCTCTAGAAAGAAGGCCATGGCAAACCATTTCCAAAATGTTGCCAAGAAAACTACATGGACTTGTCTATGCAGTTGGCAGGAGTCAATACTAACTTGAAGGCACACATGTATACTATACACATGCATGCGCGTGTGCACACACACACACACACACAAGCACAGAGACAAAACACTTGCCACAGAATTATGTTAATATAACAAACAAACAAAAATTTAACAATGCATTCAACCAGTAACTGGATTCACAGATTGTGCTAAGCTGCAAACACTTGTTAATAAATTACAGAACTTGCTAAGCTAAAACCATATCTCATGGTTTAGGAGCAGCACCAACCTTGGCAACTTTAACACTTGTGGACTCCCAAAATTGAAGTCCATAAGTCTTAAAGTTGCCGAGTTTGGAGAGAGACCCTTGGTTTAGGGTGTTCTGTAAACCTTAGTGTATTTTAGGTAAATCTGATTATTTGTAACTGCCATGTAAGCTTTCTCCACTCTGATGTTCTTAAAATATAATTATGTTTATAAAATTATAAATATAATTATATTTATAAAATTATAAAATATTTTATAATTATAAAATATAATTTGGGACTATTGTAAAGTTCTTAGAAGTCTATGTCAGCAGTGGCAGCCCCAGAACATCTAACAACATCTTTCTTTCATCCTTCTCCTTTCCTGGCTGCTCGGATGAGTTTGATTCTTCAAAATTCCTGGGTTCTACTGTGCCCCACACCAATGTTTACCAAGTTAAACAGTGCAGGCTGAATATCCACCACTTATTAAATTTTTCCAGCAACATGAATATTTTTAAGTGAAGATCCTTATTCTGTGAAATTTTTGAATACCTGCTCTTTTACCAAGAAATTATGATGTGTACACAATATATCTGAATTTGGAAGTGAGACGGTGGAAATTTTCTTTATGGCATAAATAAATAAATAAACACACTTCTACATGTAAATTTATATTGATTTTAGGGAAAGGGTTAGATTAAAAATGCCTTTGGGATGCTTCTAACATATACAATCTGCCTATTGGTTCTACTTGAAAAAACCCAGTCTGGGCTTTCCATATGTAGATATAGTATGTGATAGAGGCCATATATCAGGTATTACCAGTATCTATCCACCTGTTTGTCCTCACACAAGCTACCTCACTCCCCTGGTGTGAGGCAGCAGCTGAGAGCTCTAATAAGTATCTGACGCATGGAAATGCTGCCAGGCAACTAACTTTGTTTTTGAGGAGGTGGTCATGTGACTTGTGTAACAGGTCAAATTCTGTCCTCTGTCTCAGAAGTACATACATTGACCAACAGAAGACATCACTTTCTGTTTTTAAAGTGGCAAATGCAAATCCTCCTATTTCTGTTCTCCATTTCAGAATCCCAAGAACAAAAAGGAGACTTACATCTGAGGACAGTCAACAAGGCACTGATCTGAAGTAAAGTGTGTTCCCAGCATCATAGAAATATCCTTTGCTTTTGATGTAATGGGACAGGCAGCAACCACATAACCATAGAATTGGGAAGAAACTCAAAGATCATCTCATCCATCATGTGCTACTAAAGGAAATCCTAGTCTTTGTTTTAACTCCTCATTTGTGAGGCATAACTTTAAGGGGTATTGAAAGAATATCTCCTTGCTCTAATTCCTTTCAAAAGATGCAGAAACAATGAGAAAAATGAAGTCTCTGGAAAACTTTTGTGCTGGTGGGGAAATCTGGAGTAAATATGTGCATATGCATATAAATGACTGATTTGGTAGTTTTCAGATCACACATCACGTTGATCCATACTTTGGATTTTTTTTCCTAGTTAATGATGCTTGAATTCAGCCAGTGTTTACTTGTTGATGATGAGCTGCATTTTCCTAGCTTTAAGTACAGTAACCATGGGCAATTAATAGTATTGCAGGATTATTTCCCCATTTTGTTAACTGTTTCTTATATTTAGGAGAATGATGGAAAATTATTCCCCTTTTAGCAGCCAGTGGAGTCAATGAGGATTGCTTCAGCCAAATGTTCATTTTCAAAATACATATCCACCTTTGCTTCAACTGAACATATCCAAATGTGGACACTTGCCTAGATCAAATTCTACTACATCAGTTGCATTGCAGACACAGTACTTGAGTTGCAAACATTAATTCCTTTGACCCGGTTGATGATATAATATTGCTTATTTATAGCTGCAATTTTAATCACATTTGAACGTAGTGGGTCCCACTTTTAATCAGTAAGCATGGATTTACTCTGTGTACATGAGTTTTTACAAGAATAAATTGTGATGCCCAATATATCAGTAGATGTCAAATAATAGCAACATGTAAGAGCTTAAACAACAAATGACAAAGGAAAAATTAAATTAGGATCATGTATCTCTGAATATAGTACCATCTGGAACACATTCCATAAACATTCAAGCATGCTGCTGAGTGGATTGCAAAGCTGTAAACATTAAAAGCTATGGATCCAACAGGAAATGGATTAAAAATAAAACTGTGTAAATTATGATGACCTTGGACAGAGGTCATCATAATTTACACCGTTTTATTTTCAATATTTATTTTCAATAATATGCCCACATTTGGAATACTGTATAGTTTTAATAAAACTGTAGATTAGAACTACTGTTTAGTTCTGATCATTGCATTTGAAAATGAATAAAACAGAGCTGGAAAAAGTTCAGAATAGAGCAAACAAAATTATCTCAACCACTGTATATCGTTATACAGTAAGGAAAGATTAGAATGTTTGGAATGCCTTCGCTCAGAAAAAGGTGATTAAAGGGGACATGATTAATAATAATAATAATAATAATAATAATAATAATAATAATAATAATAATAATAATAATAATAATAATAATAATAATAATAATAATAAAGTTGGAAGGGACCTTGGAGGTCATCTAATCCAACCCCCTGCTCAGGCAGGAAACCCTATACCATTTCAGACAAATGGCTGTCCAGTCTCTTCTTAAAAACTTCCAGTGTTGGAGTATTCACCGCTTCTGGAGGCTGGTTGTTCCACTGGTTAATTGTTCTAACTGTCAGGAAGTTTCTCCTTAGTTCTAGGTTGCTTCTCTCCTTCATTAGTTTCCATCCGTTGCTTCTTATCCTGCTTTCAGGCGCCTTGGAAAATAGCTTGACTCCCTCTTCTTTGTGGCAGCCCCTGAGATATTGGAACACTGCTATCATGTCCCCCCTCGTCCTTCTCTTCATTAAACTAGACATACCCAATTCCAGCAACCGTTCCTTATATGCTTTAGCCTCCAGTCCCCTAATCATCTTTGTTGCTCTTCTCTGTACTCTTTCTAGAGTCTCAATGTCTTTTTTACATCGTGGTGACCAAAACTGGATGCAGTATTCCAAGTGTGGCCTTACCAAGGCATTGTAAAGTGGTATTAACATTTCTCGTGATCTTGATTCTATCCCTCTGTTAATGCAGCCTAGCACTGTGTTGGCTTTTTTGGCAGCTGCAGCAGCACACTGCTGGCTCATATTTAAGTGATTGTCCACTAGGACTCCGAGGTCCCTCTCACAGTTACTACTATTGAGCAAGGTCCCCTATACTATACCTGTACATTTGGTTTTTCTTGCCTAAATGTAGAGCCTTGCTTTTTTCACCATTGAATTTCATTTTGTTAGATAGCGCCCAGTGTTCAAGTCTGTCCAGATCCTCCTGTATCTTAAGCCTGTCTTCTGGAGTGTTGGCTATTCCTGCCAGATTTGTGTCGTCTGCAAATTTGATGATTTCCCCATCTATCCCCTCATCCAATCATTGATGAAGATATAAGAGCACTGGGCCCAGAACAGAGCCCTGGGGCACCCCACTACACACTTCCCTCCATGTAATGCGGTTCCATTGAGGACCACACGCTGAGTACGGCCGGTCAGCCAGCTACGGATCCATCTGGTGGTGATGCTGTCTAACCCCATTTTTCTATCTTATCAAGTAGTAGGTTTGTGATCTACTTTATCAAATGCCTTACTGAAGTCCAAGTAAATTATATCCACAGCATTCCTCTGATCCACTAATTTTGTCATTTGATCAAAGAATGCAATAAGATTTGTCTGGCATGATCTGTTTTTGACAAATCCATGTTGGCTTTTAGTAATGACTTTGTTTGCCTCTAGGTGTTCGCTGATCCGTTGTTTTTATCTCTTTTCCAGAATCTTCCCAGGTATTGAGGTCAGGCTGATAGGTCTGTAGTTTCCTGGGTCCATTTTTTTTCCTTTTTTGAAGATGGGAACTACATCAGCTCTTTTCCAGTCCTCCGGTAGTTCCCCAGTGCTCCAGGATCTTTGAAAAATATAGTTCAATGGTTCTGAGATCACATCTGCCAGTTCCTTGAGAACCCTGGGGTGTAATCCATCTGGTCCTGGTGATTTGAACTCGTCTAGGCTGGACAGGTGCTCACTTACCGTTTTCTTGCCTATCTTAACTTGCGTTTCTATTCTGTTTTTTATGGCACTATTTTTGGTAGGTTGGTCTGTTTTTTCCCTTTGTGTAAAGACAGATGCAAAAAACGAGTTAAATAGTTCTGCTTTCTCCCTGTTGCTTGTCACCTTCTTGCCACTTTCACCCACTAATGGACCAATTATTTCCTTCACTTTTTTCTTGTTTTTTACATGTTGAAAGAAGCTTTTTTTGTTATTTTTGACTTTGGTCGCAAGCCTTAGTTCATTTTGAGCCTTAGCTTTCTTCACTTCATCTTTGCAGGCCCGGGCTATTTGCTGATATTCTGACTTAGTTATGTGCCCCTCTTTCCACTTTCTATACTTGTCCTTTTTATCTTTCAATTTACCAGAGAGTTCTTTATGCAGCCATGCTGGTTTCTTTTGAGAGCTGTTATTTTTCCTCCTTGTTGGTATTGTGCTAGACTGGCCTTTTATTATATCTCACTTTTCAAAATTTCCCAAGCTTCTTGAGTTGTTTTCCCCTTGAGGATTCTCATCCATGGAATCCTTCCCAAGCCCTCTCTAAGTTTATTGAAATTAGCTCTCTTAAAGTCCAAGACTCTAGTTTGACTGTGTTTTATTGCTTGTGCTTCCATAATGTTGAATTCCAATATTGCATGATCACTTCCTCCCAAGGTTCCTGTGGCTTCAACACCTTCTATCATTTCATCTCTGTTAGTGAGAATTAGATCCAAAATGGCTAATCCCCTAGTTCCCTTCTCTACTTTTTGGGAGACAAAGTTGTCTGCTAGGTTTACAAGGAATCTGTTTGATCTTCCACTTGGTGCAGAGTTTGTCTCCCAGTTGATGTCAGGGTAGTTAAAGTCCCCCATTACTATTGTGATGTGCTTCCTACATACCTTAGTTAGCTGACTAGCAAAAAGTTCATCTATTTCCTCTGTTTGGTTGGGTGGCCTGTAGTATACACCTATGTCATTTCCCCCCCTTTTATATTGACCCAAATGCATTCAAGACAGTTTTCATCATTGTTGTGCTCTATTTCTGTAGAGATGTAGTTATTTCTTACATATAGAGCAACTCCTCCTCCTCTTTTATTTGGTCTGTTTCTTTTAAATAATTTAAATCCCTCTAGCTGTGTGTTCCATTTGTGGGTTTCATCCCACCATGTTTCCGTAATGGCAACAATATCATATCTGCCCTCATTAACCTGAATTTCTAGTTCACCCTGTTTGCTGTTCATACTCTGTGCGTTGGTGTATAGACATTTGAGTCCTTTATGACTGACCCTGTGTTTACTTTCTACGTAACCTGTGTGGTGCCTGAGTTCCCCTATTGTCTTACCACCTATTTGGTTAGTGCACTTTGTGTGGCACTCACTGTTAGAAGCTTGATTTTGCTTGACAGCAAGGTTGATATTCTTGTCCACACACACTCTATGTTACATGCACTGATAGCCCTATAATTTTTAGATTGCCGGGGACAGGGATGTTCTGTATCAATTAACTCACTGTCCCCGCTGTTTAGTTTAAATATTCCTCCAGAAAATCTGTGAATTTATAGCCGAGTAACTCAGTCCCTTTCTTTGATGGATGCAAACCATCTCTTTTGTACATTTTTTCATTGGACCAGCTACAGACATCGTGACTAATATATCCAAAGCCTTCCCCTTTACACCACTCCTTTAGCCACATATTGAATTGTGCTATATCTGGCCTTTTCCATTTTGCTCCTTGTATACTGGTAAAACTTCTGAAAAAGTAAGCCTACAGCCTATTCTGCTAAGTTCCTGCCCCAAGCTCTGGAAATCGTTCTGCACAGAGAGTACATCTTTTTGGGACAGATCGTTAGTGCCAAGATGTACAATAGCCTCCACATCACAGTCCTTGCTGGCATTCTTGATTATTTTAGAAATACGCTTCTTGTCCCTACTGGCAGTAGCACCTGGAAGACACCTGACCTCTTTTGAAACCTCTGTGTCCTTTCCTAAATTTACATCCCTTATAATTGAATCACCTACCAGAAGGTGGCTTCTCTTTTTGGATGCCTTTCTGTTCTTGCATGACTGATGTGTAATACCTGATTCACACTTCTCCCTGTCAAAAACAAGTTCTTCATCTCGGACCACGATCCCCTGCTTATTTGAGTTATCATCACAAATACCTTTACCTGTCTCCTTAATGTCCCTATTAAGGTCAGCAAGGGCATTGTATCTGTTGTGCAGGGACACAGCGAAAGCTTTGCGTTTATGGTTCACAGCTCTCACCCTACCAGATTCCACGGTTGTCCACACTGCCCTTCTCCTGCAGGATCTTTGTGGTAGAGGGGGCTGATAGTGCGGAGGCTCAGTAGAGTAGTGGGACTGAACTGGACACCTAATTTCTGCCTGAAGAGCACAGATTATAGACCCTAGATAAATAATCTGTTCTTGTAGACTAGTGATTTGTTTACAGATAGGACAGTTTCCAAGTTTGAAAAGGGTACTGTGAAAGACAGCTGCAAAGCAAGTGTTGCACTGAACTAAGCCAGACATTCTTAGATACAGGGAATCTCAGACACACTTGCCCTGAATGTACCACTGCTTTTGATTTTTAGTTATATAATTCTCACACCGTTAGGCGCACGGGCCGCTACCTTTCTGTTGCAGTCTTAGAGTTTGTAAAATCTCCCAGCAGCTCTGGGCAGTTTAAATACAGCAGTTTAAATACAATGGAGATCCAATCAGGGCCCAGCTACCTTTCTGTTGCAGTCTTAGAGTTTGTAAAACCTCCCAGCAGCTCTGGGCAGTTTAAATACAGCAGTTTAAATACAATGGAGATCCAATCAGGGCCCAGCTACCTTTCTGTTGCAAAGTGTATAAAACAGTGTATAAAACAGTGAATATCATAGAAAAAGTGGACAGGGAAAATGGAGAAGCACATTTTTCTTCCTCTCTCAGAATATTTAAACAAAAGATAATCCAAAAAAGCTCAAAGGAAAATTAGGACAAGGGGGGAAAAAGCCAAAACTCAACCCAACGAAACGGAACCTTTCTCCACACTATACATAACCTGCTGAATTCACCACTATATATTGTGCCTATGGCCACTAACTGGCACAGCTTTAAAAAGGGTTGGATAAATCATGGAGGAAAGGTCGATCAAAAACTAGTAACTTATAACAGAAAGTTACCTTCAAGTTGAGGGCAGCATGTTTTCAAATACCAGTAGCAGTGGAGCAACAGCAAGAGAAGAATCTGTCTCCATCACCAGCATTTGAAAATCCCAGGGCATCTGGTTGGTTCCTGTAAGAAACCAAAGGCTGACCAGATCCACCAGGATAAGGGCTAGGATTATGTTCTTATGTTCTTAAAATGTCCTGAAATAAGAGAATGAAGGCCAGTGATGTTGCTGGTTGACAAGCAATAGCTCATATCTCATGTAAAATAAATGAGCTCCAAAACAATGCTTTGCCTCTTTGTTCAACTATAATCTCACTTGGATCAAATAATATAAGAAATGAAACTGTGAAACTCTTAAAAATAGGGGTAGAGTGGGGAGGAAAGGGCCCCACAAGCCCCAGAAGTCAAAAACATGCAGATGGAAAAATAGGAAAATATGTGGTTGAAAGGACTGAAATTTATTGTGTTATAACCTTAAAAGAGAATTTGTATTAAAAGATATACGATTGATATATGTCACCAGAAAAAATGTTCTAAAATGTGTAAAGACACTTCATATTGAAAATGTGAACAACAAGAAGGGATATTTTATCATGCTTGGTGGATGTATAAAAAAGCTAGAAAAATTTGGATTCAAATATATTCAAAGGATTTTAAGGAATCAAAGGATTTTCAAGGATCGTTATATAATGGAGACTATAAGGGTTCTTGGGATTGATGGATAAACAGTTGAGAAAAAAATAATGGAACTTTGTTTTTTATATATGATAATCACAGTGATATTATTTTATGCACAAAGTGATATTATTTTAGCCTCAGGTCTGTTACCTAAAAAAAAAAAAAAAAGAACTGAAGAGAAGGAGTGGAAGAAGTTTGGTTCTTCAGACTACTTATACCCAGACTGAGCAAAATCTTTGCTGATGTTCTTTATTAGCAGTAGTTGGTTCGGCTCTTCAGAGCACTTCTGTTCCAGAGGATATCCATAGGGAATGTAGGAGGACAACTGCATATTAAGAGCTCTTGGCATATTGACTGATATATTGCCTTTCAGATTCTACTCACTAAGAGCCCCTGCTAAAGCTGAGAAAGTGTCAGCTGAAGTGGTTACTATACAGTCGAAATGCTATGGGACTCTGCCAAAGAATTTCCCTGCATGCATGTGAGGGATGAATTCCACTTCACAGTCTATAAAGTCCTTTGAGATCCTGTTGGGTGACAACTGCAAGAATGCAAGGAGCTCACATTATTATTTACTCTATACCATTGGGAGCCCAGCTTGAAAATTTGGTATAGAGGAGGGAGAAGAAATCTCCTTGCTATTTACTTTTAACTGTGATATCTTGGCCAGCCATGATGGATTTTACAAAGAAATCCCTGGGTTTCCAGGCAACTGGTATATCTAATGGAGAAACACAAGGCTAAATTCTCATGGCAGTCTTTTGTTTAGATGTCAGACATTCAGTTTATTATTTCTTTCCAACTTATTGATGGTCCAGTGCTGATGAGCATAGTAAAGTACCTAGACTGCCCCCACGCATAATGCCACCACATTTTTTTACTTGTTTAGCTTATGTGTGGAAATGCATAGTTAGTTCTCTTACCTTCTCTGCTTTCTTCCCTTGTAGAAATGCTCTATTAGAACTAACATCTGAGTAGGAACTACTGGGGTACTCATATTTTCCACTGAGATGCTACAGAATTAATCCCCATTATAACCCACTGAGGAACCTCCTTTGCATATATGATATTTAAATGTTTTAACATCTGTCATGGTTTGTGGTGTAACGCTAACAAATAGGCCAAATAACTAAACATATTTTCTAATCTTTCAAAAATCTACAGGACAGAAAACAATGCAATGCAGAAAATGTGTATATAAACATGATACTATTGTTTCCAGCTGCTTTTATTTATATTTTAAGTTTTGCTTGTATTTATGGATGCTTGAATCCTGACATTGCTACAAGCATGTTTGTTGCCAACTTTATTTTGGCATCTGTTACTTTCAGCAATTTCATCTATAAAGCATAAGGCAATTTTTGCGATTGTTATGATTGTTCCTCAAGTCCTTGTACATAAAGGTATAAATGAGTAACAATTTGTACAGTTCCACCAGTCTCTCCCCTACCAGTAGGAAAATAAAGTTTGTTTTGCATTCTGATCCATTTTCCTTCATGCAGAAGAGAACTTGCACGGTATGTGGCTTATGAGACTCCAGGTGAGCTACACAAATCAGCCTGGATTTGCAAAGCTAGAGAATGGAAGAAGAAAGCAATAACAGAGAGACTCCCCAGCTGATATCTGATCTCACATGCTCCAGAGTAAACTTAGCTTGGCTTTCTGGAAAGGACTTCATGGTGTGAGGCACAGAGCAATTTACTGTTTCAAATGCCAACAAATACTTAGGGATTATCAGCACTCATTAAGAGGTTCAAAGGAGAGTTTCAAGCTGATTGGCCAAGAAGCTCCCCCTCCCCCAAGTTAAATCATTATTTCCTGGCAAATCTAAGCAGGAGGCTTATCTACCTTTTCATCGCTACCATTTGACTAGGGACTCTTGGGAGCAGAAGTAATGTCTTCTAATGGCTCTCAGTTTTCCTAGCTTGAAAATGATTCCACAAATGGAAGGGACTCAGAATTTCACAAACTCACTGGAAATGTAATAGGATTTGTCTTAGGGTTACAAGTTTTTGGCTACAAAAATCTGGATGACTAATAGAGGGTAGCAGTGGAGTACAGAAACTCAATCTGCTGCCATCCAGTGCAGCCCAGATATGGTAGTCCTGCTTTGTCTCCCATTGCTGAGATCCTATATCAGCCATAACAGCCACATGCATTTCAATTATATTTAGTATAGATACTGTGCCAATGAGGTTCATATATTGCACTAAGCCATGGTTTGTTTTAACTGTTCATTGAAAGTATAGCAGCTTACTTCCCACATCATATTAAATCATACATCATGGCTTATAAGGCACACTAAACCATAATGTGTTGTTTACTTTTGACTTTATTGTGATTTATTCACCAGACATGATTCAGTTATGATTGATTGCAATGTGAAAGTTCAGGAACTGTATTAGGAAAACACTGAGTATTGTTGGAAGTTTTTGATTGATGAATAATTATATTTAATCCAAAACACAATCAGCTAATTCCTTGCTAAGCTTGGGCAGAGCCCAGGGGAATATAATAGATATAATGGAAAATTGCCTAATCCAGTCAGACAGCAGAGTCCGCCCATACAGTTCCATTTTTTTTCATTTGCAAATAAGATTTCCCCAGCTTTGTCCTCCAGCAATTTGCATTTACGGTATGAAAATGCACCATATATTGGGATTCTAGAACTGGGCTGCAAAAATATGAGTGACCACTAGATGCCACAAAGAATTGTTTTACAGTACAAAAATACACATCATGCATGAAATATTTTCAGACGCATATTTAAGCTCAGAATAATTGCAACATGGACTCCATTTATGTATTCGGGAGTGTCAGCAGCAACAATATAAACAAAAAACAAAAAAAAACCCAAGATGGAGACCATATAACAGTGCAACAAAAGCTCCACCATTTTTTTATGTGTGTCACACATACGACACACAGAAATCAGGTAAAGTTTCAATTGCTCCTTCATGGACAACATCTGGACTTCTTTGACCACACCCTACAGACACTCCTGTATATTCTTTATACACATCTATTATATAACATTTAATATGGATGTGTACTTTTGTTCATCTTGCCAACATGTAGTTTCATTGTGGTTATCCTGACATCATGTGGTGAAAAATATAATGCATCAAATAAATTCACTAAGATTGTGTTTTTACATTAACTAGAGCCCAGTTCCATTAGTATTTTGTTTGTTTGAGAAACAGTTATATTCAAATAAAACTCTAGTTTGATGTTAGGTACTCATTTACTAAGCAATATGGCACTGAAAAATATTATATTGATGTAAGAAAAAAATATCAAAATCTGTATTAGGATAATTTCTTTATTAGATAAACTCTTAAGTCACAGAATTGTGAGCAAGTGTTTCATTCTTCAGAACAATTTATAGGGAGGATGTAAAGAAAATAAAAACATACACCCAAAATCAGATCGTGTAGAAAGAAATGGTTATTTAACTAATGAACTGCATTTATTGCTATTTTGGCTTGGATTTGGGATTATAGATACTTGAATAAGATTATTCAGATAATAATAATTATACAGACTATGTCAATTATGCAGACTATGTCAAAAGTTTGATTTCATTTTAGATGTGCTCAAAACTTTGTCTGGCTCATTTCATAACTACTTTTCTTTGGAGCTTACTTGGCATTTTCAATTAATTTAACTCTGAAAATCTAATTCTTTTTCTCTATATTTCTCTGTAGTGTTGTGTGTTTTCAATGAAGTATATACTAAGCAAGTATTTTGGGTTCTGGGTTCTGTTCTGGGGGATTATAATCTGCCAACATGCCTTAGATAGTTTAAATTGTTGTAAACCAGTTTCCGGACTTAAACTGATCTTGTGCTACCCTCTTTGTTCCTGTCTCCTTAGTTGGGGAAGAGAAGTGGAAGATGATTGCAGTACCAGTGAAAGCAACTCATTTACCCGAGGTTCTCTTGGTTGAGCAGGGCAGTTCTAGTTTTGGGGGGAATTGGCCATCACTTCCATAAAATATCATATAAAATAGATCATAGTGTAACATAAATAACCCTTTGGGATAAATTGTTTAGTCTCTAATGTTTCAAAATTTCTTCCTTTGCATATGAGCTTTTCATAATTTGATCCTATGCAAGACATTTGTCTTTTGCCATAGGGAGGTACTTTGTGTAATAAAGGTGAAGCACAACATTGTAGAACAGGGATGCCAAACTGCCGGCCGAAACCGCGCCCACCCCATTGCCGGCAATGGGAAAAAATTCACGATATGTCGCGACACATCATGTGACATTGCGAGTTTGACATCCCTGTTGTAGAACATACCTTGCAAGAAGTAAATTCATTTATGTTCAGTAGGTTCTACATCCAGGTAAGTAGGTGCAGGATTACATCCCAGTAAGGTAAGGGTGGTTGTTTTAGGGCTATGCATGAAATCAAAATATGAATTAAACACATTGTGACTTGGAAGTTCACTTGAACTATTGCAGGAAGGCCACAGTTCAACTGAGCTATACCTTGGAATAGTTTGTTTTCAGATTTGATTATGTACCATCACATTTTGACTCCTAGCGACTATATAGATTTTCTCTAACTCGTTCTTTCAAGGCTCCCAGCAGTGCATTCATTGCTACAAACTGTGTAGAGAAGGGTGCTCCACCCCGTCTCCTCAGCCTTTTGATAAGATGTGCACCAGCTGATCCACTTGCTATTTTTCAGCATCTTCCTTTATGGACTATACTTTGATTGCTGTTGTGTATTGTTGCCATTCTTGAATTCAAGCACAGCATATCCAACCAGCCAGGTTGGATATCCTGGCTGGTTGCATATAACCAGGCAATCTCAGAGGTTGCCACAAAGAAGAGGGAGTCAAGCTATTCTCCAAAGCACTGAAAGGCAGGACAAGAAGCAATGGATGGACACTAATTAAGGAAAGAAGCAACCTAAAACTAAGGAGAAATTTCCTGACAGAACAATTAATCAGTGGAACAACCTGCCTCCAGAAGTTGTGAATGCTCCAACACTAGAAGTTTTTAAGAAGAGACTGGACAACCATTTGACTGAAATGATATAGGGCTTCCTGCTGAGCAGGAGGTTGGACTAGAAGACCTCTAAGGTCCATTCCAACTGTTATTCTATTATCCAGCCTGCATGAGCCTGTTGCATATGCTGCACATGTATCCAAGATTGGTGACAACACATGGTTTGTGGTTAAGAAAAAGTGGGGAAAGGAAGCTTCTAGGAAAATCCGGGCATGAGAAGATGGGCCAGTTGTGCTTGATATTATGCTATATTCAAATTATGCTTTAATGTTTGATAACCCTCCTTCCGCTCCCGATTTTTCCAATGTCATCTTTTCTTCACCTACCTTAGATACCATCACACATCCAGCTGTATTTTCCTCTTATCCTCCTAATGCTTTAATTTTCCTATCACTCCTTAGCCGTTGCTATAAAGATAGTCCTCTAGCTAGAGAGACATTCCCTGAAGATGGGCTCCAGCATGAGTCCGAAAGCTCAGAAGACTGGATCCTGCAACATTATCCTGGGACACGTATATTCACCTTCATTCACGAGGCAGTCCTCAACTTACAACAGTTTGTTTAGTGACCATTTGAAATTACAACAGCACTGAAGAAAGTGACTTATGATCTTTTTCACACTTATGACCATTGCACATCCCCATGGTCACATGATCAAAATTCAAATGCTTGGCAACTGACTCAGATTTGTGATGGTTGCAATATCCTGTGATCACCTTTTCTGATCTTCTGACAAGCAAAGTCAATGGGGAAGCCAGATTCGCTTAACAACCGTGTTACTAACTTTACAACTGCAGTGATTCACTTAACAACTGTGGCAAGAAAGGTCATAAAATGGGGCAAAACTCACTTAACAAATGTCTCACTTAGCAACAGAAATTTTGGGCTCAATTTTGGTCATAAGCTGAGGACTACCTGTATTCTGTAACTGATGCTCCTTTTTCTCTTCCCACCCCAAAATATTTCGGCCTAAAATATATAATGTGGGTCTATGACCAGGTAAAATACATAAGCTTTGTTTGGACATGAGCCACCCAAATTATCTACTCCATGCACTAAATTGCTCATGTATAGAATGTAGTATTGCACAACCATACAACAGAAAGCACCTTCTGTTAAAAGGGGATTATAGTAGAACATAGAACGGGAGTGTCAAACTGGGGCCCGCGGGCTGGATGTGTCACACACAGGCCACGCCCACCCCAGCTCCACAAAGGCAAAAAATGTTGCAATATGTCACATGATGTGATCGAGTTTGACACCTGTGACATAGAACATAGAATAATAGAGTTGGAAAGGGGGTACCCCTCTGATTACTTCCCTCCATGTGGATGTAGTTCAGTTGAGGACTACACATTTGTCAGCTAGCTACATAGTACTCTCAGCTACATATCCTTAGGAATCCACACTGAAGTTTTTCTAACAGAAGGCTGTCTATTCTATGGCAACTAACAAATGCAATAGTTGAAACCTTTTTCTAAAATTCATTTAGTATCTGTCTCCCTATAACTTAAAGGCACTATTTTGTATCTAGCAGTCTGGGACAATGGAAAGCAAGCTTTATCCTTCTGTGAATATAAGGTCCTTATACTCTATGAAAGAATAAGTTACCTTCAGCTATTTCCAGAATAGTAACATATCTCCAGGTAAGTCATCTTAACAATTAATATTCCCAAATCATTTAAACCCCCTTTACAGGAATTCTTCCTAAGGTGTAAAGCCTTTAACTGGATATACCTGAGATGGTTCTGATAAACTGTTTTGCTCCAGCAATAAATATCTTTGTCCACCTGGGCAGGCCAAACAAACTACAGAATGATTGAATTCTAAGCAAACTAAAAACTGTCTTGAAAGGTAATCTGTGCATGCCTGTGATAAAAGAGCAATGCAACGCTTGTCTTTTACAGGTTTGACTGGTAAGAAACAAGGAAATAACTTCATGACCCTTGATCTTTGTTGGAGTAAACAGAGGCATAGGGGCTGTGGAAAGAGTACACCAACATACTGTATTACAAAATGTACCATTACTTCCTTTTATTTGGAAACTACCTCTTTTGATGCAATATAATACTGGATCTGCCTTTTTTTGTAAACACTATTTTATTGACTCAGATGCAGTTTGAAATCAACTTTTCCAAGAACTTTTTCACAGAGCCAGATATCCCCTTCTTAACCCACTTTATTGGAATTGTATTTCCTAAATGAAGACTTTTGCATTGTCTATTCAATTTCAATAAGATATTCGTTAGGCCAATGGTTCTCAACCTTTTCTTCACCACTGATCCCCTTTAAATACCTTTTGTGGCCACAGACTATGGCCACAGACCCCCCAAGATTTAACTCAAGATTTAAATCATAACATTTCTTCAAGCTTTCACAAACCACAGGTTGAGAACCACTGCTCTATCCTATTAAGACCAATCTAAGTTTTTGATTTATTTGGCTGTTTCACTCAGATTATATAACCGGCCAATTTTATAAGCATTTTCCCACTTCTTCACCAAAGCCCTTTAATAAAAATGTTTCAAGTATAGGACTTAGGACTGAATGTTGTGGCACACCATTTAATACTTCATTCCAAAAATCCAAGTGAGTATTCTTTCAATTTGATTGTCTGATGTGCACACAATAGCCCATATATTTTGCTAATCAGGTTGATTAGCTTGCTAATCAGAATGTCATGGCTACAGTATTTCCACAATCCATTAAGGAAGCTACTTAGTCAAATAATGAGATCAGGTTAATAATGTGAGCATACACTTTCTTGACAAATTTAGAGATTGCTTATTCCTAGTTTATTAAATAAATTTCAATTGGATAAGCTTGCATAACATACTAAGCCATAAGCCATCCTCTATGAAACACAATAGCTAGGCCTATGATTTAACACATAGATATTCCACAACCAGCCCAATATACTATATACTACTGTATAGTATATACTACTGTATAGTATATATATAGTATATACCCTGACTGCTCCTTAGAAGGCCAGATCCTGAAGTTGAAACTCAAGTACTTTGGCCACCTAATGAGAAGGAAGGACTCACTGGAGAAGAGCCTAATGCTGGGAAAGATTGAGGGCAGTAGAAGAAGGGGACGACAGAGAATGAGGTGGCTGGATGGAGTCACTGAAGCAGTAGGCGTGAGCTTAAATGGACTCCAGAAGATGGTAGAGGACAGGAAGGCCTGGAGGAACGTTGTCCATGGGGTCGCGATGGGTCGGACACGACTTCGCAACTAACAACAACAACAACAACTGTATAGTTTGTGTGTGGGGAGGGGTGAATACCAATATGATGTCTCAGGCAGCAACGTATCATGGGACTGCTCTCATCTTGGTGGTTTAGTGTGCATTTATTTTTTAATTTGTGCCTTCAAGTGAGTTTTGAATTCTGGCACCTATAGGGATAAGTCCATGCAATTTCCTTGACAATCTTTTTTGGAAGTGCTTTGTCACTGGCATCTTCCTAGGAGTGGAGTGTGGGCCTTCGAGTTAGTTTTTGATTCCTGGCAACTGCTGCAGTCTCCTTGGCAAGGTTTTTCAAAAGTGGTTTGCCATTCCCTCCTTAGGGTTGAAATCACTGTTTACTTTGTGCTTAAAACAAGACTAGAATTCACAGCCTCTGTCTGTATGTGTATGTGTACACATACACTCTTGCTAAAGACACTTTTAATTGGATTTCATGTGTGTGATCCCCCATAAGTTGTTTGATTTTGCCCTGTATGGGTGGTGTTACTATTTAAGAAAAGCTTGGATTTAGATAAATAATGGATCTTAGCATGGGTATTGTACTTCTCTAAGAAGCTGGATGTAATTCAAGTTTTTATAATTTTGAATATAATAAGTATATTTTGTCCCTTTAACGAAATACATTTTAAAGAACTCATCAGATTTGCAGACAACACCAAGCTGGCAGAAATAGCCAACACTCCAGAAGACAGGCTTAAGATACAGGAGGATCTGGACAGACTTGAACACTGGGCGCTATCTAACAAAATGAAATTCAATGGTGAAAAAAGTAAGGTTCTACATTTAGGCAAGAAAAACCAAATGTACAGGTAATAATAATAATAATAACTTTATTACGGTCATAGACCAGCAATAAACATCACTTTTTACAATATATTAAGAAAAAAATAAAATAAAAATAGTAGACATTAATAATAAATAATAACATCCCTGTTAAAAAAATACATGTTCTCAAAATGTTAGGGTCACTCCCTAGTTTACGTGAGTGGAAAGCCGATAAGTGTGTGAGTAAATGTAATGTTCCAAAAATTATTAGAGATATCTCCAAAAAATTGGCACAAGTTGACGGCTATAAATCTGTAACCAATTTTTTTTCTTGTGGACATTGCTGCAACACAGTATTTTGCCACTGCATGCGTGATAGAAGGGTTTGAGTCCTGGAGGAGAAAGCCTACATAAAAATTGTATGCCCTCCCTGGCAATCTGTCTAATAAGGGGAGAATATATGCTGACCTATAAACTCGGTATAACTCACAATACAATAAAACATGTGAGATGTCTTCGACTTCTCCTTTACCACATATACATACCCGTTCTGCTATTGGTGTTCTCTTATACCTGCCCTGGAGGAGTGCTGAGGGGAAAATGTTACATCTGGCTCCGAAGAAAGCTATTCTTTGTTTTGGGAAGGTCAGATCATTCAGATATCTTGCCGGTTCCCACACATCCTGTTTGATTCTATCCCTACTGTGGCGAACTATTTAGTTCTTGGAACTCCATGTTCTTTATTCTATTGAATACTACTTGCTTTGCTTGATCAAAGCCTAGGGACATTAGGAATACCGAAGAGAGCCCATAAGAGCCCAGTTTATGATCTATCACCTGCTTCCAGAGGGAGGGGAAGTTGTCAGTCAGCACTAACGGGGACAGTCCCTCTGGAAAGAAATGCATTTTAAGCCAGTGAATGATCATCATCTTCCAGGCTCTTACCTGAATTTGGGGCATGCCTGTCTCAATTCTTAATTGGGCATTTGGGGTTCCTTTGGGTGCAGCTAAGATGGCTCGCAGGAACTTGGTTTGTATAGTTTCAAGCAAGTTTTTCTTTGCAAGGATTCCTGGTTGTGCCCCAATTGTACAGGTATAGTATAGGTAGTACCTTGCTCAATAGTAGTAACTGAGAGGGATCTTGGAGTCCTAGTGGACAATCACTTAAATATGAGCCAGCAGTGTGCTGCAGCTGCCAAAAAAGCCAACACAGTGCTGGGCTGCATTAACAGAGGGATAGAATCAAGATCACGTGAAGTATTAATACCACTTTACAATGCCTTGGTAAGGCCACACTTGGAATACTGCATCCAGTTTTGGTCACCACGATGTAAAAAAGATGCTGAGACTCTACAAAGAGTACAGAGAAGAGCAAAAAGATGATTAGGGGACTGGAGGCTAAAACATATAAGGAATGGTTGCTGGAATTGGGTATGTCTAGTTTAATGAAGAGAAGGACGAGGGGGGACATGATAGCAGTGTTCCAATATCTCAGGGGCTGCCACAAAGAAGAGGGAGTCAAGCTATTCTCCAAAGCGCCTGAAGGCAGGACAAGAAGTAATGGATGGAAACTAATCAAGGAGAGAAGCACCTAGAACTAAGGAGAAACTTCCTGACAGTTAGAACAATTAACCAGTGGAACAACCTGCCTCCAGAAGCGGTGAATACTCCAACACTGGAAGTTTTTAAGAAGAGACTGGACAGCCATTTGTCTGAAATGATATAGGGTTTCCTGCCTGAGCAGGGGGTTGGACTAGATGACCTCCAAGATCCCTTCCAACTTTATTATTATTATTAATAATAAAATCTAGCAAATTTCATTTCAGTTTAGCCCCACAGAAGCCACGTGAGACATCGAGGAAATTTCCACTTTTTAAAAAAATATATAAACAAGTATACCATATTCCGATTGAAAAGCTCCTGAGAAGCATGGCCAAAGATAAATAAAACAAGGAAAGGCAAAGACCTGCAGCGGTGTACAAACGTACGAGCAAGACTCTTGTGAGTTTGAATGACGCTGCGCCGACACGGAAAGCCTGACGATCCCACAACCAATGCGGGCAGAGTTCTGTCTCAATTTAAGTGAGGCGTGCGCACGTGGCGGCCTGGTGTTTTCCTGGCAGGCTGCCGTCTTTCAGGTGTTGTTCCTCCCGGCAGAGGCTTCTGCTGTCCACCCATCGCCTCGCTCGGGAACTGCAGCGCGCCTCTTCCCAGCCTCCCGAAGGCTCCTCCCGCCCGGCAGCTCCGCTGCTGCCACCGCTTTCACTTTTCCCAGGTGTAAAGTTTTAAGTCGACACGAAGCTGGACGAGGAGGCGGCGGCATCTTGGTGCGGAAGAGAGCGAGCCACTTACGGCATGGCGGGAGAGAGGTTCGCCCGCTTCTTCCGAAATAGCCTGGTACAGAGATCGTCTAGGAGAGGTGAGCCTAAGGGGCAGGACCGGGCGAGCTCTCTTCCTCCCACTTGTCCGTCAGTCTGGCGCCAGCCCAGCCTTCGTCCCCTTCTCTTACTCCCTTCGGTCTTCTCGCTCTGCTTCCCCTGCTCCGCTGTAGTTCGAACTCTCGGGAGAAGCAACGTGCTCGCCGATCCAGTTAGTGAATTTGCACCTTGGGGTGCGCCGTGCCTACTCCGTCCCTGCGGAAGTTTGGGGGGCAGGGCCGACAGAAATGACCATGCCAAGTTCGTGCTGGGTCTACCCTTATTCTCTGCCCCCGCCGGTTGGTCAGACGCTGAGCGGTGTTCCCCTCCCCGTCCCCCCACCGTTCTTCCGATAAATTCACGGTAGGAAAGTCCCTTGTGTACTTAATGTGACGACATCGGAAGGAAACGTTTGGAATAACCGGGAAAACTGGAAGAAGGAATTTTGGGAATAAGACTGAATGAATGAAGTGAACTGACAATAAATAAATAAGCTGAAGCTGCCAGATTGGGTTTTATGATACTTGATCATAAAAGTCCATGGGATAATTATTTAGATGGGCTTTTAAGGTACAAAATGTTTTTGCAACTGGAGATTAGAATTGATAAAGTTTTCAGAAAATAAGAGACAGGATGCAGAAACGAAGGTTATTTTGTGCAGTTTAGTTTCCGCTTAACCAAACTTTTGCTACTCATTTTTGACAGAATGTAGTCAAATTGGAGGGAAATAACAATGAGATCTAAGAGACTGATTATAGCTTTTTTTTTTACTGTATACTTTTGGATAAGATGTTGACCCTAATTCTGGTTACTTGTTTGATTAAAGCAAGGGAATTAAGCAGTGGTGGGATTCAGCCAGTTCGCACCACTTCGGCAGAACCAGTAGCTAATTTTTTGTTGCCCAGGCCCAGAATGGACTTCCAGAAGTGGCATCCACACAGAGAACCAGTTGTTCACATATTTGAATCCCACCACTGGAATTAAGGTTATTCTATTTTATTATACCAGTGTAAAAGGTCTTGGCTTCTTTCATCTGTGCTATAATGTACATCTGGCCTTTAAGAATACCTGTGATCTGGCAACTGCCGGATTTCTCCATGTTGAATGGCCATTTAACAAGGTAGCTTGCTGAGAAACTCAAGTTACATTATTGAAAAGGATTAAGTATAAATGTATGACAGTGTGTACTGGTGAGTCCAGATGGATTGATTCAGCATCAAGACTGGGATTATTTTATATCAAGTGTGAAGTAAACTCAGATGTGTAACAACTGTATCAGGAACCAGGAAGTGCACATATGGAGCAGGTTAACAACTCCCCTTTCTGTTCTGTTCACAAAGTAAATGTTTCTAGTCTACAACACAATGGCTGTATTCATGCAACACTGCAAATTGAATATAATTCATGTAACAGCCAAAATCAAACACAGATTATAGTTCTGTGTAGAGATAGTCCTTGATTTACGATCACAGTTGAGACTGGAATTTCCATCACTAAGTGATGTCCTAAAGCAAAATGCCCTGCATAGCTTAGTGACAGCAGTCCCTGCAGTCTTATTTGCTGTCATAATTCCTGTTAAGCAGGAAGTGGAGGGAATCCCAGGTAAGGAGCATGGGGTTGCTGCCTTTAGAGGGCCAATTGTGCAGGTTGTGCACAATTGAGGGAGGAGGCTACTGTGATGTGGCCTGAGCTCAGGAAGGCTGGGAAAAGAATACACTGCAGTCAAGCGCTTCTTGATGCTCTGTGGCTCTGGGACTGCAAAATGACTCAGAGCTGCAGTGTATCAGAAAGCCCTTCTGCACTGTGCTGTTGGCCTGGGATGAGGATGGTTTCATATGGCACAAAGAGGCTTCCTGGTGTGGTGGAGCTCTGGGGCTGCAAAAAGCCCTAGTGGCACAGTGCACCAGGAAGCCCCTTTGTGCTGCATGAAGGCCTTACCTTGGCCTAGCCAGCGTAGTCTCTGCCACCCTGCACTCCAAGGCTCCAGCTGATCTTTGTCACCTTCTTGCTCCACTGCTGATAAGGTGTGCCCAGGCAGCTGCTGACTAGGTGAGGCTTTCTTCCCTGCAATAGTTTCCTCCCAAGATCTGGAGAGGTCTGCCTCACATGGCCAGCAGCTGCCTCAGGAAGAGCCAGGCCATGCCTTCATCTGCAGGAAGGCATAAGAAGTTGACAAAGGTCAACTGGAGTAGTGGAGTGAAGGGTGACGGGGGGCCAAAAGAGCTTAGATGAGGGGGAGAGTGGGGGCAATTAATCCATCCTGGCACGCTAAGTGTGGATGGGCTGCCAAGCCCCCAAATTTGGATCACTTGACCACAGGGGTGCTGCCACAACCGTAACTGCAGGTACGGGTCATAAGTGCCTTATTTCAGAACTCTCATAATTTCAAATTGTCACTGAATGAATGGTCATAAGTTGAGGCTACCTGTAAAGTATTTGCCCCTTTCCATTTTTTCTGAATTTGAACATATCTTTACCTCTTAATGTTTTCAGAGTTTTATGTGGGGCTACTGATATGTAAAGGGGGGGGGATCTCAAAAATAAGTAAAGCAGAGTTGGTGGAAGAAAGTGGTGGATGAAAAACACCCCCTTTTGTGATAGTTACTGGAAGCAGAAGATAAGATGGTCTTCTGCTCTCTGGTCTTTGTTGCAGAGTGATCACAGCAGAGGATAGAAGGAGGCATGCCACTTCTCTCCTCTCCTCCACCCCCCACTTCTCCAGCCGTTCAAACCAAGATAAGCAGAAAAGGAAGGGGAAAACAGACACAGCGTTTTGGAATGAGTAAGCTGATGTAATGTTGTTTAGAAGAGGCCTCATGTTATCATCAGAGAATTCCCGAATAGAGGTAATTCTAAGTAGTCCTTTAAAAGATCGTCATTATTAAAAGTGTTGATAGTAGTATTTCTGAAAAGCAGCTGAATCCTTTTCTTTGATGGGAAGCATTTCATATGTTCATTTCATATGAACAATGTCAGTGGCAGTGAATGACGCTGGGAGTGAGGGTTTAGGAAAAAATGATCTCAATCTCCCCACATTAATGCTGTTATTAAGAACAACTGTTTATGTTGATACATGAGGACCGAGTCCTTTTTGCTGTTTGCACTTGAAGGAGCACAGGTTTTACACTTTCCAGGCTACTTATCCATCCAGATGGAGGGGTATCCAGCACAGAAGCTCACTGAAGGTAGTTTGCTTTCTGTAACACTCCTGGGTGGGCATCAAAGGATTTCTTCAGATTATCAATTTTTACAGAAATAGTTGTTATTTGCTATTACAGTCAGAGCAGTAAAAGACAATATTTCATTAAACAATCTGATAGGTATGTGTGTATGGTTAGGCTGTTATTTAGTTTGTCAGCTGAAGCATCATTAGAGACATAAATACAAACACAATCTTTCAAATGGGTGGTGCGCTTACCAGAGGCAATAGTTTCCTGCAAGTCATTAGTCCACAGGAGTCTGTTGTCCTCATTAGGGAGAGGAGACTCTGGCATTTCATCTGATGGATGGGATAGCACTGAAGAACTGCTCACAGGATTCCAAGAAGTCAAGTCTCCAGTGGAAACCTTTGAAGTGACGAGCTCATTAATCTCTGTGTGTGTCTGTGTATATGTGTGTTTTGCAGCCTTTTTCTGATTTCAAAATTCCAGGGCTGATTCTACATCTGGTATTTTTACCTATAGTACTGGGTACTTTTAATTAGTTTTAATTCCTGAAATAAGTAAAATATGAAATAAAATAGAAAAATGGTATCAAAAGGAGGAAATATTAACAAAAATGTATAAAAAGGAGCTTTGTTAAAACAGGTGTTTTAGTCCAGAAATCTCTTAGGCGTGGATGTGTCTTTTGCTCTCTTGATACCATGGAATGAACACCCAGGGAGATTTGAGAATTAGCACCAAAATAGCCATCAACTCCTCTCCATTCTCTCTCCTTCTTCCCCAGCCAGTCATGGTAAGAAAAACGTTGGATGTAGAGTTGGGAGCAGTGGCAATTCTCTTGTGCTTTAGCTTTTAATTTAACTGAAAAAGAATGTTGCCCAATAGTGACAAAGATGACGGTATTCATATTTGGTGCTACTTTTGCAGATTTCAGTTGTGCAATCCAAGAAGGAACTTTGCAAGCCCTCTTTGTAACATTTTAGATCTATTTTTGTGTGTGGAATAATGAATGTTTATATGAATGTGATTCTTCAGTTTTTTTCTGTTTTTAAGTTTATTTTTCAAAATAATAAGAGGTTTCAACTAAATCATACAGTATATTAACAAATCCCCATCCCTTTTGAGGTATTACTCTACAATAATTTTATATTTATGCATGCCTTTTATTGTGGAATACACATTTTCCAAATAATTTTTTTCAGGGTTTTTCCTGGTTAAAGACACTGGCAATATCTGAAAAAGTTGTAATAATTTAGGAAATGTAATCATTTTTAGAGGTGCAGCTCTCCTAAATAGGTTTAATAGGCACCTAACTAAGCCTGACCTTTAATTTTATAAACTAAAAATTATAATTTAGCATATCACTTTGGAAATATATCTTGGAATTAGCACTATAGCATTTTATGTCTATAGTGCAAATCATAAAGCAAGATTTGTTTCTTAACTCATTCTATATTGGAAGCAATTTTGATGAAGAGAGCTTTGGTCTTTTAAAAATTTATTGTAAATTCTTCTCCCTCCTCTTATTTTGGTATTTCCTCACAAAAGCTAATATTTGTTTGGCTTCGATAGCATCAAAGCCATGAAAAAGCATTTACAAGTGGGCAACCTATGGAGCTATCCTGTCAATATTTAAATTATTCTATAGTTCCAATTGGAGGGTCTTCACCGACATTACATAGAATAGAGGAGCAAGTGGGAAACTATATTTTGTTCCTATATTCAGTTCAAATAATTGACTCTTACAACCACATTTGATTCAAATACAGTTTTTAGATTATATGTATACATTTAATTTATATTTTTCTAATATCTTGAGCAAAATAGCCATTACAGTATTGTGTGAACTAAACCATCCCATTAAAAGCTATAATATAATTGGTTGGTCTGTGCTGAGCATGCCCAATAACCACAGCCAAAGTAGTTAATTAAGGGTGGCTTATAGTTTTAGCATGTTTTTCAAATGCAGCTGATGTACAAGATGTCAAGGGTGACTGGGTGCTGACTTGATTATATGCCAGCATGGAAATGTGTTTTTTCTTCTCCAAGATTTGTTTCTGCTTTGGTGATGACATTCCTCACCTCTTATCTATAGAATCGGCTGTCTAAGGCAAACACAGAAGGGATTTTCCTCTACACTCCTCGTTTACTTAAAACTTGATTTTTTCCCTTCAGGCAGTTGAATCCACCTATTGGCAAAAGTTACTAAACATTGCCTCATGTAGCCTGCCTGATGCAGTCATTATCTGTAATTTATTGCTTGACTAACTAGCTTCTTTGCATTTCTATATACATATTATTTATTTATTATAAACTTTTATGCCGCTCATCTCCCCCACAAGATGACTCTTGTTCTGTTCTGCTCTTTCTTTCCTTCCTTTCTGATCCATGGATAAAGATTTATATTGATTTTCTGATCCTTACTAGACAGTGGTAGATAAATGCAATTTGGACAACGTTAAAAACAACTTTAAAGAAGATTGTTTTGAAAAATTGCCACCATTGTAATAGCAACACCCATTCAAGGAAAGCCTGGAGGAAGCAACAGATTTTTACGTAGTATCTACCTGCCAAGTGGATGTCAGTGAAGACATTCAAGAGAGCAGGTGTCAGTGTAGAGGTGAATGTAGAATACTCTCAATTCAAAACAGGAACCCTAAGACAAAAATTGTGAGCAGATGGTTCAGGTCATCAATGCTTTCTTGGGGGAAATTTTGTATAAAGATTGAGGATGTGTGCAGCAACAGATGATATGGGATGGGAGTTGAGATCACTGTTAACGTGAATGCTAGCTGTAAATGTTTGCTAGTTATGCATTGCTAATGAGAAAGAAACTGGGGCAAGGGTTTATGCACCAGAACGTAAGCCTTGTTAGGGCTAGTGTCTATAAGGAAGCAGATAGGAAGCAAATGGTGAGGAATGGTTTCAATTTGTTATCTTTAGAAGCATTTATTTCAAGACAGATAATTCACTTTCCTTGACATGGAATGTCTGTCTGATCTTAGCCAAGATTTTTACATTTTACATATAGCATTGCTGTTGTTTTGCATTACAGGTGACTCCCAGGATGCAAATCCTACCGAAAACAAATCTGGTGCTGATGTAAGGCTGAGACAGAGAAGCAGTTTCTCTTATTCAGCTGGACACCCATTTTTTGAATACCTGGTTGTAGTCTCACTTAAAAAGGACACAAAGGGAAATTATGAGCCCAAGATTACCTATCAATTTCCAAAGGTAAGGAATTGAACATAATGATTTCATCATGTGTAGAAATTAGAACATTGCAAGGAGCCCTTTTCAGATATTTCTCAGAGATAAATATGCGCAAAACCTGGAGCAACAACCGTGGCTGGCTGTGCTCTAATTGCATTTCATTCAGTGTTCTCTCTCCACTCCTCTTTAATATCTACATGAAGCTTCTGGGTGAGATTATCTATCATCGTGGGATAAGCTATCATCAGTATGTGGATGATACTCAGTGGAACATCTCAGTAAGTGATGCTGACTGCCCTTTTGCAATGCTTCGGAGTTTACCAATGAGTTGAAGGAGATGAAATGGTTGAAGAGATGCCTAGAGCAGTGCTGAAGGACAACATGGAGTGAATCCAAGTTAGCGCAAACTAGATCTGTTATTAGGGCCTACCTCAAAGCATTAAGGAAGAGTGGTTGATTGATGTCAGAGCTTCTAGGTAGATAAAATCAAGAAGATTTTATCTACCTAGAAGCTGTGACATCAATCAACCACTCTTCTTTTGCATGGCAACTTATAGCAAATGTAGTTAGGAAAGAAGGCACCAAGATTGCAATGGCCAGACAGTTTGTCTTATTTGCGACTACTTGAAATATATCTGTTCCCTAACAAAAAAAAGTGCATGGATGTCTGCTAAAGCTTAGGTTGTGTTGGTCTAACTGTGTGTTTCCCCAAAGTAATCTCCTTAATTAGAATCTGTGCCCTTTATTCTATATTTTTGATCATTTGGGCCTCATTATCTTTTGCTTTGTGGTTTTGCTTCATATGGTTCCCTATCATAGTGCAGCAGTTTGATTTCATTTGGCTATATATTTTCATCACTCAACTTATGTAGCAAGGGGAAGTATATGATTGATTCTTAAAGAGAATCATAAAAGTCAATCTTGCCTTTGGCTACGAAATGACACAAGCTACCAAAACCACCAGATATGAATACAAAATGCTTAGATGTAACCTGCTGTTCCACTGCTTTCATTGCTGAACAGGTGCTCTTAAAACAGGTGCTCTTAAACTTCATACTATGGGTATGGCCTTTGTTCCTAAGACATTCTGTAGAGGCATCAAATATAGTATCTCTCCCTTAGATTAATAATCAACTTAGAAGCCTTTCCCTACTATTCCCTACTACTCATCCATCTTTCCACTGGCAGAAAGTATAGCACGATGACATTTAGTTTTTCCCATTGCTGAACCTGCCCTGCTTCTTTTGTGTCTTTTCATGTTGCTGCTGTCAACTGATTTCAAAGTAAGGCGTGACAAAGTCTAATGGATTTTATATATCTTAAAGCTGTCCTTGGACAAAGTTGGAGTAATAAGGCAAATAAACTAACTCCAATTTACGATTGTGTCAATCAAGGGCTGAGGTAAAACACAATAATGGCAATATTCAGGGGGCCCTGAAAAAGATATTGCTAGACATCTTTGTGCTGTGGTTATTTGCAAATGGGGAAATCCCATTTGCAAATCTGTTTACATTCTGATGAGGAGAAGATTTCTTTACATGAAGTTCTGCTTCATGATTGTGTATGCATAGAAGGAAAGGTATGCAGGAGCACAGCTAAATTGTTGCAAGTCCTTTACTGTTTTTTTTTTCCTTTTGCAAAATCCTGCTTAGTGTTGAGCACCAACCAGACTGTATATGTATGGGATCTAGGAAGCTGTATACAGAATCAGATTGTCAAAATAATACTGTTTATTCTCACTAGAAGCAACTTTCAGATCTTTCCTGATCACCTGCTATCTCAGAGGCCCATAGTCTGAGCATCGGGATTACATGTAGCCTTCAGAAAATATCACATTAGTGTATTTAACTAATGTTTGATCATTTGTTTGAAAATGCCAGAATATAAATTGGATTTTCTACCCACAAAACATCTGTTTTACCACTGAGTAATGAGTTTAAAAATATAATGCCAGTTTTTGTTTTTTCTTGGAGACAATCGTATTTTTTTAAGACAGACTAGTATTCATTATATGGAGATTAAAAATATTTTCTTGTTGAAACGTGGATTTGGAAAAAAGTTAGGAAAAAATTATTTGGCTACACATTGCTAATAATGATTGTTGGATGTCTCTTGAGAATGTAAAAAGTGCTTTATATCTTAGTAATTTTACAAACATAACCATCATTTTGAGAACAATAATTCTAGTATGTACAATATATGTAATTACCCATTTATAAGAACTGAAGGTTTGCTTCTGAGACTAGTCCTGACAAAAATGGATGACCTTGAGCCTTATAGCAATTCTCCAGAGATAGTTATACAATAGTACACATAGCATATACAATTAAATATGCATCTGTAAGTAAGTGATGTAAGCAGACTCTGTCTTTACTTGTGGTTTTTCATTTTTGCATTCCTAACAAACCTAGACATTGGTTTTTCTAGATTAACTTATGAGGAGAGTATCAGTCTGGTGTAGTGGTTAAGGCATCAGACTAGAAACTGGGAGACTGTGAAATTTAGTTCTGCCTTAGGCGCAAAGCCACTTGGATGACCTTGGGCCAGTCACTTCCTCCCAGCCCTTTTTTTCCAGGCACTTGCCAGGAGTCAACACTGACTCAAAAGTACAGATAGAATAAAGTTGTGAGAGAAACTTTTTTGCATCTACTTTCTGCTTTGTTTCAGCGTGAGAATCTACTGAGAGGACAGCGTGAAGAAGAGGAAAGATTGCTTCAGGCCATTCCCTTGTTCTGCTTCCCAGATGGTAATGAATGGGCACCCCTCATGGAGTATAAGAGGTAACTGTCCTGGGATAGTATACCAGTCTTACAAGAGACCTAGTGTTGAATGCCATGAAAACAAAAGCAAATAAAAACAAACTTCACATTTTCCCGGTTTCTATATAACAATCAGTCCCAAATTATTGTACTTTTATTCCACTCAGCGGAATAAATATATGTACTTGAATAAACAAATAGTACTTGTTTAAATCAGTATGTACTTTGGATCTCTTCCTTCCCTTTTTAGGGAGAATTACTATTCTTGAATTTTCCAGTACAGAAAATTTACCTGACAGGTTATTCAGCAAGCAAATACGGCACCTTTCCTGCTGTTGCTTGAAGATCTTTAGCCAAATGCTAATTTGGTGGCTTCCTGTATGTAGTAAATAGAGTGTTTTGAATCCGAATACAAATGGCACTTTGGAGGAGAGAAAGGTTGCAATCTTATGTTCAGTAGCAGTAGTTTAGATAATCTGCAACCCCCAAAAGATGCTGACAGAGGAGGAAATGGGCTGTTTTAACTGGATTTTATTTTAAATAGGCATATTCCTGTTGTTTTGTTTCAAGGGAGTATTTTAATATGAATTCTATTGAATAGTTTGGTGATTAGATGGTTTTTCATGCTTTTTTGTACAGTGCTCTGGGCACCACAAAGGGAATTATAACTGGTAATTATAATAAGTTAATATTCCTAAGAGATTTTTTTTTGGGGGGGGGGGCTCTAACTACATATGGTTGGGTAAGTCATAGCAATCTCTTAGCTTTGTGGATAAGCTTAACAGATCTGTGCATTCTGTTGGGCCATGAATAATCAGAATGGCCTTCTTGGGAACTTTTGGTATGGTAGCCTCAATAGATTTTGGATTTTGAGCAGATTTTCTTTTTTTATTTCAATAGTGCTGGCTAAAATAAATGCTGTACTGAATAGCCTTTCTTGTATAGTTTCCATGCAATGTTTTGCAAATTATTTCTTATAAATATTATAAACATTTGGTTATTTTTATGTTTTGTTATTTTTATAAATTTTGTAAATATTTTGCGGTGTTCTATCCTGATACTTAGAGGCTGTGAGAGCCTGGATGAGGAACAACAGGCTTAACTGAACCCTGATAAGCCTGAGTGGCTCTGGGTTTTGCAGCCCCCTGGTTTAGGGACTATGCTATCTTTGGTACTGAATGGAGTAGCACTGCTCCAAACAGACCTGGTGTGCAGAATGGGCAGCCTCCTGGAGTCATGACTCCTACCCAAAGAACAGGTGGCAGTTGTGGCTAGGAGAGCCTTTGCACAGCTTCGTATTGTTACCATTTGTGCCTATTTCTGAGTCAGGAAGCATCTTGGTCATCTCCCAGATAACCCATTGCAACACACACTATATGGGTCTGCTTTGGAGAGTATTCTGAAGCATTAACTGATTCAAAATGTGATGGGGCAGGAAGTTATGTGTGCCTCTACAATGGCACATGTTACACCTCTGCTCTGTAAGCTACATTAGTTGCCAGTTTGCTTTGGAGTCCAATTCAGGGTACTGTTTTGCCCTTTAAAGCCCTTTGTGGCATGAGACCGAGTTGATTGAGGGACCCCCTCCACCCAATTACATCTGCCCATCATATTATGTCCAGTAGAAGAGGTATGCTAGAGGTCCTCTTGGTGATGGACTAGAATCAGACCTTTTCTGCTGTGATTCCTACCCTGTGGAACACCATTCCCCTTGAGGTGAGACTGGCCCCACCCTGACATTCTTCCACAAGTCCCTTAAAACATGGTTGTGTCATCAGGCTTGGGGATCTCAGAGAAGTGGCAAATTAGTGAAATGGTTATGTTGCCTATCATGATAGCTCTATCTGCTACTCTGTCATTGGTAACTTTGACTGGTGTTTTTAATTTAGTGTTTTTTAAATGTTTAGGTTTCATAGTACACTGCTCAGAGTCATGTTCTGTGAGACGGGGAGCTATATAAATATGATAAACAAACAAAACTAGTAACATTTTATGTCTTTTAATCTTTACAGTGAAACATTTTCTTTTGTCCTTACCAATGTTGATGGGAGTAGGAAAATTGGCTACTGCAGAAGACTGTTGGTGATTATTTTCTCTTTTAATTTTATTGTTTTGAAAAAACAATATTTGGCTTGTTAAGAGTTTACATGGCTGTGGTATTGGATCAATTGAGGCAATACATTCCATGCTGTCATATCTTGTCTTATAATCGATAATTCCTTAAAATGCCAGAAAATAAATATGTTTCATCATGATTAAAAAAAATTATTACAGGTAGTCCTTGACTTAGGACCATAATTGAGCTCAACATTTCTGTTGTTAAATGAAACATTTGTTAAGTGAGTTTTGCCCCATTTTACGATTTTTCTTGCCACAGTTAAGTGAATCACTGCAGTTGTTAAATTAGTAACATGATTGTTAAGTGAATCTTGCTTCCCGATTGACTTTGCTTGTCAGAAGGTCACAGCAGGTATTATGTGGCCCCAGGACACTGCAACTGTCATAAATATGAACCAGTTGCCAAGCATCTGGATTTTGATCACATGACCACAGGGAAGCTGCAACCATCATAAGTGTGAAAAACGGTCATAAGTCACTTTTTTCAATTCTGTTGTAACTTCAAATGTCACTAAATGAACTGTTGTAAATCGAGGACTACCTATATTGTCTATTTGAATATTGGTGCTAGTGCCAGGTTCTTGCTAAATTAGAAAGCTTTAGTATAAATAGTCCTTGACTTATGACTGATCACTGTTCAAAGTTACAGCAGACCCCCCCCCAGCTACTTACAACCTAACCCCGAAGTTACAGCTGCTGCAGAGCCCCCTGTCAATCTCCTCCCATCCTTCACTGGGTTCCTGCAGGCCTTAGTCCTGCTTCATATGTCATTGGGCCCCACATCCTCCTCACCCCTCATTAGTCTTTGCACACTTACCTTTCAAACATCTCTGGAGCTCCAGAGCTTGGGTTAGGGAAGGAGAACAGGCTGCTCCATTGCTGGGCCCTGTGGGGCGATCCTGGAGGCAGCCACCATTTTTTGAGCAACTGCATTGTATTGTGACCGCTTGGAAAATTGCAACCATTCCACACAGCCCAGCAATAGAGCAATACGCTTTGCTTCGCTAACGCAAGGTCCGCAATATTCCACAATCCACAGTTATGGAATTTCTAATCCAACAATCTTAAGGATACCACATTGGAAAAGGTGGCATTTTAGTAATCTCACATTTAAAGCTTGAGCAGGCTATTTTTAGGAAGAATATTTGGCTTCTGAGCATTCCTGTATGCTCAGAAGCCATATTAGATCAAAGTTTTTATTGAGCACATGGATAAAATACAGAATTGGAAATGGATGTTATGCACTGAATTAGTTTAATTATGACAGTTGTGTTCACATTTTGTTAGTATGAATAGGCCAGCATCTTTGCAATGAATTATCTGTAGTTAGATTTGCAATCACACTAAGCTATGGTTTATTTAATGATAGTTTGATGGAAAGAGTATTATGTATATTTGCAGCCTTGAGTTCTTTGTAAAATAATAAAGGCGTGATAAAAATCTAATAAATAAACTACACAATATCTAAGCCAAAACCCAAACAGTCATTTTGGCTTAGTGCAATATGTAAATTTGTATTTAGATAAACAAACAGTGAAACTTAAGGGGTTTGGAAAGCAGCCAAATATTTGTTCTGTTAGAATATAAAAACAGTTATATCCAACTTCAGAGAACTTTACTTATTTGGGGAATAAATAAAAATCTTGTATTGAAAAATATAAGCCAGAAAAGTAGCTTTACTCCACTCTGGATTGCCCTCATGACAAACAAACCTTTTATAGCTCTGTAACTTTGGACGGAGCTGAAACTACGTTTCAAAGTTCTGGACCATCTTAGATAAGAGTAACACTAGATTTATTGCACCAATAAGAATTTATAACATTGGTCCTTTATTACTTCTAGTTTTATTAATAATCAAAGAGTAAATGAGAAATGACTACCTTTTATAAACATGGAGATGAAAGTTAACATGGAGGGGAAAGGTAGAAAAAAATCAAACCAGTGGTTTGGAATAGGTAGAGAATACCAATAATGATTCCTTGAGACAGCCAGCTAAAATGTCTGGATAGAGAATTATAGGAATGAAGCAATTTGCTGGGTGGTGGTAAATACATGTTTTTAATTAATTATGCTTCAGATAAAATAAGAGAAAAGATAAAAAAGAGAGAATGAAGGAAGAAATGGGATAGCACATGTTTTTAGAAAATCAAGAATGAACACAACTGATTACAACAAAGCACAAAGCACTGTGATTGAATATGGCTGTCCTTAACTCGGCTAGTTTGGACCAAAGATAGTTGTTGCATTTGGGGAATATGCTACTTCATCTTTCCACATAGGCTGGACGATTCAGTAATAAAGATGGGGTTTGGATATTTGGAGGAAATATCCTTTGATGAGAAAGCCATGCCTATTGTATTTTCTCTGGAAACCTAGCAAAAAAACTATAGGCGATAAACAACGTATGGCTTTCAAATTCAGGAGGTAGAACAAGGTTCCAAAGACATAGTTTATATTAGGAAACATAGGACAAATAGAAAAAATCCAAAAATGCAGGTTTTTAAAAAATGTTAAGCTCACACTATCTCACCCACCATCTTATTGATTGTCTCGTGAGAGGCAGTAATTGATTTGTTTGCTAATTTCTTGATAGTTTCCTCAGATGGGAAGTGAGTTTTCAATACTGTAGAACAGGCTTAGAGAGAGGGAAAGAACTGGCTTATAGAAGGTTTTCATGTCTCAAAGTGGAAAGAACCTCTTTAAGAAGATATTTTCCCTGTGGTTATAAAAGAATAATAGGGTTTACTTCGGGAATGATATCTATATGAAGTGAAATAAGGTTATTTAGGTTAAAAATAGTGAATATGTGGTGTGTCTTTATTACCCAGCCACTGTTTATTCTTCCTGTTATTAAAAATTATTTTTAAAAAATATGCTGATTCCAAAAAGAATTGCAAATGAGATTTATAAGATTTATAATGGGGTAAGTTTATGTTGAATTGCTGGTGTACACAATCTCATTTGAATTATTTAAAACAGTGTTCTTCAACATGGTGACCACCAAATGTGTTAGATTATAAATTTATAATAAATTAATCATCTCTTCTAACTAAGAGCCTGATATGTAGGAGTGATAGAACTTGTAGTCAGATGATCATTGATAGCCCAATAATCAAATTGGCTTGGGGATGCTAGGATTGGTAGTTAAATATTCATGGTAGTGTAAATTGATACTTCATAATTGAAGGTTACAAAGTTGAAAGAAACTGAAGTGCTTTTATATATTCCTCTAAGTTCCTCCCCTAGCCTAATTTATATATTCATTGATAATTTTATATTTTAATTAAGGGGAAGAAAGAAACAATAATAGCTACTACTGATCTTGATAGGATTAATGTTTTCCCCTGAAATATATAATTTGGTAGTTATTTTGAACAATTGTAAAGATTTGTGGATGTGGACTTGTGGATAATCTAGGGATGAGGAGTTGCTTGAGATGATGTGTGGCCAGGGTTGATTATCTGCTTGGTTGCAGTTGGGCCAGCAAATGTACCATGGAACCACACCCTTCACCTGGTTGCTGGGCTGAGCACTTGTGATGCAATGTTTTAGTTATGCAGGAGACTGGAAAGCTGGTTTCCATGGTCAGTTTATAGGCTATATTTTGAAATGCAGAACAATTTATCTATCCATGACAGATAGCAAAACCCCTTTCTCAGATCTTCCATAATATTTATACTGTACAGTGGGTACATTTTGACAACTAACTGCCACCAGACGGCAGCAAAGAAATGCAACTAAATCTTTGATGCCATCTAGTGGTCAATCAGTTGATTGGTTGGCAGATTGATTACCAACAATAAACAATTTAAGAAAGTCCCAAAGATGCTTTTTTAAAAAGGCAACTGGACTTTCTTTGTTTTGCTTTAAAATGTTTAGCTTGTCATCCAAGAAGCTTCAAGTGAAACAAAGAAAGTCCACTTGCCTTTTGAAAAAGCACTTTTGAGACAATCATGAGCTGGATGGTTAAGAATCTCCATATAAATTTAAGAAAGGCAATTTTTTGCTGCCATCTAGTAACCATTAGGGTTAGGGTTAGGAGAAAAAAAAATATTGGATGCAGTGCCCAAGCACTGGCCTTCTAAAAACTATCGACACATTTAGTATGGCAGCTGGTGAAAATTTTTCCTACATTTAGTGATGTAGGAAAATCTTACAATGTCATGTGCTTCAGCTGTATGGTTATTTCTGATGTGTGATAAAAGTGCATTGTGGAAGCAGCAACATTTGGGTATCAGGTCCTTTCAGGCCCCTAGTTAGGAGGAAAGAATAGCAAAAGTGGCTTTACGGAAAAGGCTCTAGATTAGAAGACGGGTATCAAACTCGATCATGTCACGTGACGTATCGTGATATTTTTTGTCTTTGCGGAGCCGGGGTGGGCGTGGTCTGTGCATGACGCATCTGGCCCACGGGCTGCCAGTTTGACACCCCTACTCTAGGATATAAAACTTTCTTGGGAGGGAGGGTGTTCCTGGATACTGAAGAGATATGCAGAGTTAGGGACAAGTAGTAGTATCTGAGTTACATTGTTCCATTTGCAAATGGACTTTAGGGCTCTTGGTTTCCATATATAGTACACACACTTGTAATTCAAGTTTATCCTTTTTCTTTTTTCTTGTAGCTGCCTGATACATAGCAATGTTTTTATATTGAGACCTGTGAGGTTGTCACACACTTCATTTTAGAACATTTTACAACTACCACAATTTAGAAACTGGCTTCCTTTTTAAAAAGTGGATGTGTTAACAGGTAGTCTGAAATGAAACAAAACACATGTCATATGCCTCACAGAGTTCACTGAGAAAAACCAATATAAAACACAGGTGGCAGCTCAGTGCACATTTCCCTCTTCTCATCCTGTCAGTAGCTCACTCCACCCTGCTCTCACCAGCTTAGTTTCTCCTTTCATTCCTTATTTTTCACATCAGTCCCTCACAATCTTTAAGTGCTTTTTTCATAAAGAAGACCTATTTCTCACATGTTTCTTTTATTGCTTCTTGGAGTTTGCTTGATCTTTAGATATTTACAGAAAACATACTTTGAAATGATCTCTCTGGGTAAAATCAAAGAGACTGTTTTTTTTTTATAGCTATCATTTTGCATTGATTGGCTTGCTGTCCATGTATTAATTTTAGAGATGCAATTAAAAAGAAAAAAAAGTTAAGGCAAGCTTGCAGTGCATGACTTTGGAGATTCTTCCCAAACTCTTAAAAAGAACTCCCTCTAGCTCGGATGTTGAGGAAGGAAGAGGAAGAGGGAGCTAAGAATGGGGAAGTCAGCAACAGCTGCCCAACATTCTGTCCCATAGGACACAGCTGCAGCTTCTATTGGGCTGAAAATGGTAAAAAGATAAATCTTAGAAGCTCCAACTTGCACAATGAATAGATTAAAAGGAAATATTTATTTTGTATTTTCTTAGGCGATAGTTTCCTGAATGAATGGGATATAATGATATAAACATAAACAAGACAAATTGCAAAGTATCTCCCAATTAATGTAATGTATTAAATAATGATTAACAGTTTCAGCCATAGAGCAAACTTCTGTAAATGAGTAAGCTGCCGTGACTCAGGATTTTAACTACATAATAAATTAGGGGTTGATGAAATATAGATGTTGGAGCAGTGGGACAGCGGCTAGGTCAGTGCCAAGAAGTGGAACCTTACTCTCTCTGTCCGCAATTATGTGGGGCACAATATCAAAAAAGGATTAAAGTGTTTGCACATTCGAAGGGCTGTTTAATAATTAACAGAAACTGCTTCTGAACCAAGGTGAACATTTTTTTGAAGCTTTGACCTTAAGTTGGGAAAAGGTCTCACAATCCTTTAGCTCCAATGGTATTTGCAATAAATATTTCAATTGTAGGGGTTTAGAAGAAAGGCAACAAGAAAAAATTGGGACAACCTAAAGCAGGGGTCTTCAAACTTGGCCCTTTTATGACTCGTGGACTTCAACTCCCAGAATTCCTCAGCCAGGCATGCTGGCTGAGGAATTCTGGGAGTTGAAGTCCACGAGTCATAAAAGGGCCAAGTTTGAAGACCCCTGAGCTAAAGCATGACCCTTCTTTGGGTCATTTAGGTTGAACAGGCATTCCTATAAGTGAATAGGGTGCAGCTTTAAGGTCTTCTTCCCATATCCAGTCTTCCTTGTTTTTCTTCTGATATGATTTTTTCACTGAAAGAAAAATTATTAATATAGAGGTTTGAGTGGGTAAGATTGAAAAGTATTTCTTTCTTTCCTGAAAATGTTATATTTTAAGATTGATGTTTGATAGGAATTTAGCATGGCCAGGATTGAGATATACTATAATCATGTCTGATAACTTGGCTGGGAACTCCAGAGTCAGAATCAGCTTACGTCTTCATTCAGTACTTTGTTTAAAGGGGAAAGAGTAATAGGCAGTACACCCTTGCCTCACAAGGTATTAGGTTGCAGATTAGTTTCTTTGGGGTGGGATATATCTGACTTTTTCTATTTAAAAATCTCATATCAAAATGATCATATTTCCAAAGTAATAGTGGGATGGAACAGATAGTTTTGAGGCTAAATTTATGTCATAAAAATTCTTCTTGGAGGAAATACACAGAAGAGTCATTGGTACTCTCTGAGAGTGGTTGTTTTCATGAAGATGTTTTATTATCTGGCTAGGTAACATCTTCAGTATGCACAGAGCTATAAAGTGCAAGTTGTTCAGGTCTGACTGTATTTAGGAAGAAGCTATAGTTAGTTGAACTGGCTTGTGAAGAATAAACATTTTTTTGTTTTGTTCACTGTAGGTAGATTGGGCTCCTTCCTGCTTTTAAATCCAATTTGCACATTCTGTGGAAGATTGTCAAAAAGAAAATCCAGGATAGTCTCTTTCTTATGTTCTATATTTAATGAGATATTAAGAAAGGGAATGAGTCAGAGCATCCAATAATCACAGCGCCAATCTGAGGCTTGGTTTATTTGTTTTTCATATTGAATGATATGTATGTTTATAAAAATCTGACTCATGTAGTAAAGGACAGGTGTAATCCTGACTCCACAAAGGCCATTTTATGTACTAGCTTATTTATTTGGCCACTCTGAAATCAAGAAAATCAGTTTTGGGTGTTTAAACTTGCCTGTAATTTATACCAGTAGTTCTTAAACTTCTATATTATGGTTTTGGAAGACCATCTTAAAACCTAGACAGCAGCAATGCAATGCCTGCATATTCCATAGCACAAATGACCCTTTTTGATAGCTCATGCAATCCAAAATGGAACGGAATGTTTTTGAATGAGAAAGACAAAATCATATAAAATCTGGTAACATTACCATGTACTTGCCTGAAAGATTCCAAGATTTGAAGTTAAAAAACCAAATTTTAGATGTCCCAAGTTTTAGCCATATGGACGTGCACCAGAAATTATCAACATTATTTTGGAATGCCATTGTTCCCTGGATCAAAAGTTGGGAACTTGGTTAAACAAATATATTTGCTGCTATAATAGTTTTGTATATTTCCATAATGTAATTTAATAGTGATGTTTTATTTTAATTTAAAAAGGAAATTTAATGGTGACTTTTTTTCTACATCACTGCTTTTCAGCCTTCTGGACGAGATGCTCGTCTCCCTGAAGTTTATTGCATTGTAAGCTGTCTTGGTTGCTTTGGACTATTTTCAAAGGTATGTTTTCTGGATAGTCTGTTCCCCTAAATACAAAAAAACATTAATCCTTTTGTTAGGTAATAGGTAGAAATAAATAATCTGCTGTTCCTAATCTTGTTTCATCATAAGATGAGCTTTCTATATTTTTCTTCTTCTGATCTTTCACAGAAAAAAGGAAAGGAAAGAAAGTCATGTCCCTCATCCCAAATATTTGGGAAATGGCCATGGCTACTCATAGAGATATATTTTGTTCATATAGAGAATTTTCACCATTATTAGAATGGAAAAAGCAATATAGCATTTTAACTTGAATATAGAGAACAGTAGCTCAGTTCAGATAATTCAGCTATTTTGAATAACTTGGTGTACAAATGAATAATAGAAGAAGCTAAATTTAAAATGTCAACTCAGTTATAGTTTTCAAGACCAGATGTAACTAAATTAACTTCTTCTCAATTCTTCTCAATAACTTCTCAATTAGTTTCCTCTTGTGAAAGGAGAATGAAAATGGCTGGATCCATGTAGGTTCTTCAAGCTTGGCTTAACCATTATCTATCACTCTTACTGTTTCTTGACTGTTTCTTGACCTTGGTTCTGAGGATGAAATGCATTTGAAGGAGACACATGATTCAGTAGGAGATGGTATCAGGACTTGTTTATCACACATAATTATTTTGCTTAGGACTCTGTTGGTTTTGAATAATTTCAGGAGGAGTAAAGTCACTATCAAGAGTTGAGTTGGGAAGCTGCAAAGTGATGGGTATCCTTTTTCTTCTTATAGATTTTGGATGAAGTAGAGAAGAGGCGACAGATCTCTGCAGCAGTTGTCTACCCCTTTATGCAGGGCCTACGTGAATCTTCCTTCCCAGCGCCAGGAAGAACTGTTACCATTAAAAGCTTCATCCCTGAATCCGGAACAGAGGTGTGTGCCTACTTGAGATACCTTTGGCTGATTCTAACATGACTTGTAATTAAATGTTATAATTAAAGTAATTATGTTAAGCAAATGTATAAACCAATACCTCCCAACAAGTTTTAAGAAAAACAATTGAACATCTATACAATTAATAAGATTTGTTTGATTAACAGCAGGGAGTAAATTGTAAAAAGTCTGAGTTGAGAGGACTGACCTCTATTTGAGAGAGTGTCTATCAGTAATATCAGACCTTCCATATGTTTGCCCACACCCTATCCACAATGAATTGTTTATAAATATATAAATATGTATAATTATTCTTTTTGTCTGAATGTATTCCAAAAGGAGCAATTGTGCCCAAGTAGGAACCATAATGAATAAGTGTCACCTAAATTGCCAGTTGTCCCAAGGATTGAAATTGGTCTCCCAGGATTATTGGAATGAGGAAAAAAGTGGCATAAGAGAGTATTAACAACCTTGTCCTCAGCTCCACTTTTGGTTGTCCTCCTTCTATTTTTTTTTTATAACAAGTTTTATTGAATTTTTTGTTGTTTTACAACCAAGTGCTTGGAACTCATCGTGGAGATAGGGCACTCCATACAACAAAATAAAAAATATAATCATACATAGACAATTTGAATTACTTCTTTAAAGTTTCCCTCTCTAAGCAAAGAAAGAAACAACAAATAGAAGAAAAAAACACACACACACAATATCAATAATATTTCCACCCGTTTTCAGGCTTAACTAACTCACAATCAACATATTCCAATTTGGCCTTATATAAACATATAGTATACAATTCGGGTACCCATATAGTATAGATTATTTTTAAGATATACATATTATTCCAATTATTCAATTTATACTTCTCTGTTTTAAAACCATTTTACATTCAAGCCTAAAAAAAAAAACCAATAATTATTTCTAAAATAGACTTATAATATGCCTATTATCTATGTATATATATTTTAATATCTCTCAACTGTATTCTATTTCCTGTACTCTATCAAATATTTTTATAAATCATAGTTAAATGTTTCACCAATCTCTATCCAACTCCTAATTTTAGATTTTCCAATTTTCCATCTTGCCATCCGGACCATAATCAAATCAATAATTTACATCAATATTAACTCAGATCAAAGTCTTGAACCTTAGGAATCTCAAGCATATTAGTTCAGTCAAAGTCTCTAAAAGCCATTTTTACCCATCCAATAAAATTTTAGCTCTAACTTTTAAACCTAATTCTAGCTTTCTTTTTGTGCCAAGCAGGTTTCCACAATAGGGCTTCTAATTCCTTCCATAGTATTTGACCATACACATTTTTCCACAATTGAATCCAGTCATAGTCTTCTTCTCTTTTCTCCAATGTTGTCTGCACTATGTAATCAGTCTTAGTCACTATGGTGATTGTTCGTTGTTTGTTCATGTTGTCAGCATTTTTAACGTCTCGTATTTGAAAGTCTGTTCCTGTTGCTTTTAAAGTTATGGATGTTTTAGTTGAACTCTGCCTTTGGTCATCCAAAGTCTCCGTCATTTGTGTATAAGATGTAGTATCTTCCTCTTCAATAGATTGTAAATGTGTTTCCTCCATATCGTTAAGTTGTAGACCTAGTTGTGTATCATATCCAATAAGTTGAATTTCAGTTTTTAACTCTGGGATTTCCCTTTTCCAAAGCATTCTAAAATGTTCTTTTAATTCCTCCTTCGTTTCCAAGATTTTTTCTAATATAAATCCATAGTTAAGCTGTGAGTGGGATTCCATTCTTCGTTTTTTTAATAAAATTTCAACTTAAAAGCTGAGTTGCAATTTTATAAAATATAAAATCCAAACAAAAATAGGAAAAAGCAAGTACAAAAATAAAAACAGCAAAAGTCCCAATCAATATTATGAATATCTAATTTATAATCCAAATAAATAATAGCAACTGGTGTCTCAATTATTATATTGTAATCCTAGAGCGAAAAAATCCATTTTTCAGGAGAGTATACTTTGTATTATAAAATCAAAAACAGCAGGCAGAAATTCAAACAAGTTCCAAAAGAAATGCAAGCGTCTGGGCGTCATGCTAAATGCAGGGATAGTTACAATGTTGCAATGGCGCTTTCTGGGCTTCACGCCAAATTCCGAATTAGATTGTAGCCGTGCAATCCACATAAATTCGCCCAGGAGCTGTAGCGTTGTTTTTTTTTTAAAAGTAGATAGCACTGTTCAGAAGGGGGGGAAGAAGAAGAACACTCCACCCCCCTCCCTAAAGGTTTCCACTTAAGCTGAAAACAAGCAAGCAGAGAAAGAGAGTCACAGTAAGAATTTTTTTCTTCTCTTTTTTTTTCTTCAGGGTCCCCTGAATTCCAGCCGCTCAAATAAACAATAAAAATTAGTTTTTCTTTTCTTTTTCCACAGCTCTTTCCCCAAGTGTTCAAACGCTGCTTTCTCAAGGGGGGGAAGTAATTTCTAAGAGCTTTTCACAGGGAAATGAGTAAAGTATCAAGAAGGAAGGAAAGGTCTCACCCGGATCTTCCACGGTGGTTCTTTTTGCTTAGATGTTGCTGTGACTTTCGGCCAGAGCAGCTGAGTGATCGGCCATGTTACTGGCCGATCTTTTCCCCGTCGGCCCAAAGGTGATTGCTCGGATCGCAGAGGGAGCTGCCGCTCCCTCTGCAATCAGCGAGTGCCCTCCTCTACGGTGGTCGCCTCTCCGGGGCGACTTTCGACCCTGTCCAGGGTCTACCGGCGGGGGGAAACCGGTCGGCAAAGAGAGCCTACTCTTTGCCTGACCGCAGGCACTGCTACAGGAACCGGAAGTCGTCCTCCTTCTATTTTAAGAGGCACATTAAGTATGCATCAAGGCACCTAGAAGAGTTTTTGCAAAAACTGTGGGTGGTTCCAAGTGATTTATAATGAATAAACATGATCCCGGTCAGTACCAGAAAGTAGTATTTGGGTCATAGGTTTTGCTGTGACGAATTTCAGAGCTGCTTGTGTGCAGTCCCTGCCCTTTACCTGGATAAAGTTCATGATGTTCTTTTGCATTCTTTTGTGCTTGTGAAATAACTTGATCAGTATGCATCTTCCAAGCATTTAGCATTACCCCTGAATATTCAAAACACTTATTCTATTTAATTTTTGTTCCCTTGATAACTCATTTAAATCTTTTAGATTTCCTGGCAAGAAGCCGTTTGGTTTTTCTGGTCATTAATTATCAGCAGATGCTTTCACAGTAATGGGTGAAAGATCTGAATGCAGAGCTACATCATCAGCATACAGAAGAACAGAATATCCATTCCTGTAATCTTGGGGGTGGAAACTATTTCAGAGGTCCCCAACCTTTTGGGCACCAGGCACCGGTTCCGTGGAGAAAGGTTTTTCCATGGACCGGAGACTGTATGGTTTTGTGTGTTGCCTGCATCCCACGGATGGGGCTTTGCTTGTTTGTGTGAACTGGTTGTTGGCGTGCCACAGCCCAGTACCAGTCCACGGACCGGTGGTTGGGGACCCCTGATCTACTTGATAAGTTTAAATAGAGATTAAATAGGGTGGGGGCTAAAGAATTTTATCTAATTCCCTTTCAAATAGAGATTGGATTAGTCAAAATATTTAAAGGATTACTCCTAATTCTTTACAAAAACATGAAAAATGGCATTTTTGTAAAGTGTTTGAATTAAAAACAGGAGATGCCTATCCATGGTTGTGTTATTTTAACTTCTCCCCCCAAAATGTTTTTGGAGTGGAATCAAAAAGTGATTTGAAATCTATACAAGGCTACATAAAGTATAGGCCTGCTCTTGCAGTTATATTTTTTCAGTTAGCTGTCATAGGATGTAATATAGAACAGTTGGGATAAAAACTGGTTTGCTCTTTGCCCAGAGTTGATCCTTTCTCTATCATAACTTGTAATTTACTATTCAAATGGAAGGCATAATGTTTACTAATCATAGTCAGCAAATGTATAGAGTGATAATTAGCTGGATTCCCTTGCTTCTCCCTTATCCCCCTCCCCATTTTAAATATTGATATAGTAATGGCAGTGCTGCAGTCCTGCAGAATATAACCAGTGTCATTGATATAGGAAAAAAAGGGATGCCAATTGGATATCTATTACAGGGGAAACTCCTCTCCTCCCAACCCAATTGTTGATTTGATTTTATACAATCAGCTTGAGCCAGGTGTACAGAGCTGTGCAAAGGACAGACTATAAAATTATGTCCACTGAGAGAGAAAAGGGACAAAACTTCTATAATGGTCTTGTTTAAAGGAAAAAGAATGATATGACTTCTTAGTGACAGAACCTACTCAACCCCATATTCATAGCATTCTAGTATTCTTATTTATTTATTTGTATCCCACCTTTATAATTTTTATAAACTCAAGGCAGCAAACACACACAATACTCCTTCCCCCTCCAATTTTCCCTACCACCACCCTGTGAGTTGAGCTGGCCTGATAGAGAGTGACTGGTCCAAAATCACTCAGCTGGCTTTCATGCCTAAGGCAAGACTACAACTCACAGTCTCCTGGCTTCTAGCCTGGTGCATTAACTACTAGACCAATCTGATTTAATTTGGCCTGGTAGGTTATTTTAAACTTTGACTTGTTTAGTTAACAAACCTTGAGGGAGACACATGGGATCAGCAGTGGATTGACTTCCTCTTCTTCATTACATAGGTCTTGAATTTGCAGCTCCAACCCCTTTGTAAATTATTTGCATTTTATATTTTCAAGCATTATAGGCGAAGCATAGAATCCTCTCTGTAGTCATTTTATTAGGTCAAACTATTTCATTAGTTAGTTTTTACTTCACTATTAGTTGACATTTTCCTTTACTATCTCAGACAGGATGGAGTTGCCACTAGTGGCACTACTTAACTTCAGTGAGGTTGACAAATTAGGAAATGACCATTTAGGTTTTGAAACTGGTTCCATTGAAATGGAGAGTCAAGAAACTGCTGCAGCATGAAACATTTAGAAGTAGATATGAAAATATTTAATTAGTTGAGTATTGAGCAGATGAGAAGCTCTGTTTTATGGCTTGCTTCCTGTACACCTGGAGCTCTACTTGCATTGGATTGGAGAAGCCATGCAGTATTGTGACTACATTGCTGGACTTGAATCAGGAGATTCAGGTTCAAATCCCCACTTGATCACAGAGTTCACTTGGTGAGTGTGGTCTTATCTCTCTTTCTAGCCTAATAAGGGCTTTTGTGGGGATTAAATAAGAGGAAGCCCCTATGCAACTTGAGTTCCTAAGGAAAGGATATGAAAGTAATAATCCAATAAATAAATGTTAAGTTGGACTACAGTGTAGTTTAGCAGTGCACATTTTGGGCCAAGGGCTATCTTTGTTTTTTCAGTGGCTGGGTTTAATTTAAATGTAAGTAAAATGAAATCAAATAGCATTTGATGGAATTTAATATTTTTTATTTATTTAATATATTTAATTGATTTAATTAATTAATGTAATTTAATTAGTATTTAATAATTTTCTGTCATATTAATTTGGTGGCTACTTTAAAGCTTATTCTTTATTACGCCCAACAAAGTAAAACACAGCAAAATGACATTAGAACAGTGTGAAACATAATGCTTCACTTAATTAGCAATGCATGAATGCAACTGCAAACTTAGTGACGGCCCATATTGTTTTGTGTTTTTTGTTAACCAAGAGGAACTTCATGTAAAACTTATTCCGTCATTCTAAAGAATGAGGGCTGTTAGTAGTTGCTAAGAGAACAGTAGAATAAAATAGTGAATCAGTGATTCAGTATTCCCAGAAAGATGAAAGTTTTTTCTAGAATCCATTGCTGATTACCAAGTATCAGACTGCAAACTGATCTTAAACTGTAAACTGATCTTATCATATCCTAATTCTATTTGGATGGTATTTTGCAGATTCAATTTTAAGGATCTTTGTTTAAGAAATAGCATGATCTATGCTTGCCCTGAGTCTCTGGATCTTTGAGGGATGCATTGGTAATTGATGCAGACAAATCTTTAAAAAAAATTGAAATGTGTTTTACTGTCAAATATGATTTCCAGACATAAGTGAAGTTCTGGAGTAATTAATAGTTGTCTTGGGAGAGGTTCAGTTTTTGTCCTCCTTGTCACAATAGCTCAAAGCATGAACTTTCCATTCTCTGTTGCATTGTCTTCTGTGTGATTTGCTATACTGACTTCCTGTTTTGGTATTAGAGTTTTCTCTCTGTCAACTATCAGGATGACATTTTGGTATTTGGTTTCCTGACTTGCTCAGTGCTTCACACAACTGGAGGAGTTTGATGGGGTGTGCAGTACATATTCCTCAAAAGCATCTGTATCTTTCCATTAGCCTTATATGGACATAGAAAACTTCTTTGTACCAGCCTCATATTGAACTGGCTTTCTGGGAAAACAGATTATTTTAACCATTGTACTGCACCAATACGATAGCAAAAGCCTGAAAATTTGAGCAAGCCTTAATGAATAGTGGAGGGAGGAGATGGCATACTCAAGGATTGGTGCAGAACTCCCCTTCCAAATCTTTTTCAAATTATACATCCCTGTGCATATCAAAAAGTTGACAGAATGATTAATTTTGTAAATGCATGGCTAGTTCCTGTGCCAAAACAACTATAGCTAGTGGCTCTACACCAGTGTGGTTTGTTTTAATAGAATAAACCTAGTAACTATGTTTTTGCAAATTGTAGTCTATAATTTATTGTTATGGTTTGCTAAATCAAGCCAAAAATTAGGTTTGTCTAATCTAGTGAAAAGAAGGACTAGGGGTGACATGATAGCAGTGTTCCAATATTTGAGGGCTGCCATAAAGAAGAGGGGGTCAACTTATTTTCCAAAGCACCAGAAGGCAAGACAAGAAATAATGGATGGAAACTAATCAAGGACAGAAGCAACCTAGAACTAAAGAGAAATTTCCTAACAGTGAGAACAATTAACCTGTAGAACAGCTTGCCTTCAGAAGTTGGGTGTGCTCCATCACCAGAGGCTTTTAAGAAAAGACTGGACAGTCACTTGTCTGAAATGGTATAGGCGGGTCTCCTGCTTGTGCAGGGAATTGGACTAGACCTCCAGGGTTCCTCCCAACTCTGTTATTCTGTTATATTTTGCTAGAGTGTGTGAATATAATGATGTCTCTCCTCCATAGATATCTGCACTCCAATCTTCTCTTGCATAGCTACAAGGAGGTGATCTTTCTTTCATTTAACTGATCTGGTTTGCAGCTGAATTTATGAGGGTTGTGGCTAGAATCATTAATTTCTAAACTGGAAATGACCATTATATAAATATGCAATAATTACTCAGTGTTAGTACTAAAGCCTGTTGTAAATACAAATTTGTTCATAAAGACAAAAAGACACAAGTTTAAACCCAAAAGCAATAGAAGTCATTTACATCTTCTCACTGGGAGTGGGCAATTAACTTATAAGCATAGCTTCATTCTTACCCTCAATAAACATTCCAGTCTATTGGAGTTGCTTGTAAATTTCTGCCAAGGTTGGCTAAAGAGTTGAGCTAAGTCACAAAATGCCAGGAGATCCATGATTTATTGCTGAGCAGGTCAGGAGAGCCTGACAGATAAGGAAAGCTGTGTTTGTTTATGGTAGTCAAAATTCAGAAGGGTCTAGTAGCATCTTTTCCAATTCAAAATTGTGTTAAATTGCATAAGCTTTTGTTAGCCACAGTTCTCTTCATCAACTCACTGAGGCACCTGATAAAATGAGTTGTAGCTCTTGAAAGCTTATGAAAATATATGCTTTTTAGTAAAATGTTAGTCTGAAAAGGTGCTGTCAGGTGCTTCCAGATTTTTGTCACAATCTGAAAAACACTTGTTAGTTAAACAGTGGCTTATATGAGCAAAGCAGAATAAACATATTTTGATTTGATAAGGGATTTATATATATTTTTTTTAAATTTACCAGAGTTACCCGAAATTTATACAAAATATAGAATTCAGTCATATCACAGGCAAGTATGGGAGCCTGCAGCCTGTTAAATTTACGTCATTGCGCTAAGCCATATTTTAGCATTGTCCCCTATTTTAGGTTCTAGGGGTGTAATTACAGCTGTCATAACCATTTATTCAGAACTGGAAAAAAGATGAAATTTAATCCCAGTGAAAATTATTATTTTAGACAAACAGTATTCAGCCATGATTACTAATTTTAACTTTATCCTGTTGTCCTGTTTTTAGCAAATTGAGCTGACCCGGCCATTGGATTCTCACCTGGAGCATGTGGAATTTCAGGCCCTTTTACGTTGCCTCAGTCCTGAAAAGATACTTCTGATATTTGCCTCTGTAGTTCTGGAGAGACGGATAATCTTCCTGGCTGATGAGCTTAGGTAAATGCTAAGCCTAATGAAGCAATTTTGTGCTTGTCCCGTTGAAATCAGTAAGTCAGTTGTGCTTCACCAGTCAGTAGGACTGGAGCATAGCATTTGCTCTGGATCAGCTTTCCATTTTATAACTTGCTATTACTTGGGTTAATTAACTTGTGAAATGCCCATATGGCAGATGGAGAAATACATACAGGCTTCCTTTTTATATGTATAGCATAAATATTTTGATATGACTTGGTAAGTTGAGATATTTTAAGGTTAGGTTAGGCTAGATAGAATATTCTTTATTGGAATATTCTTTATTAGCCAAGTGTAATTGGGCACACAAGGAATTTGTCTCCGGTGCATAAGCTCTCAATGTACCCACAAACAACAAAGTGATAAATCATAAATTATCAGATACAATCATAAATCATAAGATACAAACAACAAAGTGGTAAATCATAAATTATAAGATACAATCATAAATCATAAGATACAAACAACAAAGTGGTAAATCATAAGATACCAATAGGAGAAGGTATAGGAAAGATGAGAAGGATAATAGCAATGTAGCCCTTCTATATGGGTAAATATCCTTAGGCATAAGACAATGCTGTGGGAATTAGGTGTTTAGCAGAGTGATGGCATGGGGGGGGGGGAAGTCTAGTTGTTTTGGTATGCAATCCCCTATAGCGGTGTCCTGAGGGGAGGAGTTGAAACAGTTTATGTCCAGGATATGAAGGGTCTGTAGATATTTTCTGAGCTCTCTTTCTGGCTCTTGCAGTATACAGATCCTCAATGGAAGACAGGCTGGTTGCAGTAGTTTTTTCTGCAGTCCTAACCATCCATTGAGCTCTGTATCCATCCTGTAAAGTTTGTAATAAGACTTTTAGATTGGAAGGTTATCTTAATGGTTTTCACAATGACTGTGTTACATTTATAAAACCATACCATTCCCATTTTGGGACTTCCGTCAAGAGAATTCCCCATCTATGAAACAACAGGGCAGCGACAAATAAGGATCTCATTGATTTAGGAGCTGGCTGTATCATTGTTCTTGCTCTGTCCAAAGAGCAGCAAAAGGTTGGGGGAGGGAGCGGATGAGAGACAGAAGCTGGGGTGCTTCTTATTTACAGTTCTGGAGCTATTGGAGATAGAAAGTTTCCCTGGTCCTTGCTAAGAATCATTGCAGAATGAAGTAGAAATATATTTGACTATTAGAATCATAATTACATTTATATATTTTTAAAACCAGTAATACTGTATTGTAATAAACCCTTTAAGACAGCAGTGGCAATGCATTTAAACCATGAAATAATAAACATGCAAAAGGTATTTATGCAGCAAGGTGAACTGATTATTTAGATATGCTCCTTAGCTTTAAAATATTATTTTATATTTTAATCTGGAACATTGGCTTCCTTTCAGCTCCCTCTCCACGTGCATTCACTCAGCCTCTGCTCTTCTTTACCCTTTTACCTGGGCCCATACATACATCCCAGTGGTTCCAGAGAAACTTCTTAGCACCGTCTGCTGTCCCACACCATTTATGGTTGGGATCCAAAAGCGCTACCTGGCAGAGGTTCTGGATCAACCTATGGAAGAGGTACAGGCTTGCACATTTCCATATAAGAACAAAGATAGTTGAATGGATCAACGTTTGCTATGTGTCTGTGAAAAACACCAGCACAGAGATTGGCTGTGGTGATATTTCTGTATGTTCTTCCCAGTGGCAATGTTCCTAATCATCCCTATCCGTTACTTAATCAATTACATGGGTTTTTAAAAGTTTAACATGAACATTTGTATCTCCTAAAATTAATTTAGGCCAGGGATGCCCAACCCCCGGTCCATGGACTGGTACTGGTGCACGGCATGCCAGCAACCGGTCTGCACAAACAAGCAAAGCCCCATCTGTGGGATGCAGGCAGCACACAAAACCATGCATTCTCCGGTCTGTGGAACTGGTCTCCATGGAACTGGTCCCTGGTGCCCCAAAGGTTGGGGACCTCTGATTTAGGCCTCAGCTTTTGGTGATAGTTATTTAAACTGGTGCGCTAGATATTTTTTCAATATAGATTGCTGATTTGTTGTGCACCTAACTATTGTTTTTCTCCTCCTGAATGAAAGTATCATTCCATTAATTAGGGAGATCTCTATGGGATCTAGTAGTTTGGCTGTCTCCACCAAACCATTTCTGATTTTGAAACCTTTTGTTTTTCTCATCAGCTTTGATAGATATATGCAGTTACATGTAGTAACTGCCTTGTTTAGTGATCGTTCATAGTTATGATAGTGATAAAAAATAACTTTGCAATCAATCCTTGCATTTATAATCTTTGCAAATCTATAAAGCAAAGGAAAACTGAAATAAGATCAAATTCACAAATGCGGTTTCAGTTAGCAACCTCTTGGCTCAATGACCAAGTTGCTGGCTCCAATTGTGGTTGCTAAATAAAAATTTCCTGTACATACATATATACATATACATACATACATACATACATACATACACATATGAGCAGTGGTGTGCTGAAGCTGGCTTGCAAGTTAGACAGCTGTTATAATAATAATAATCTTATATTGCCTATCCCACTAGATTGAATAAGGCATGCTCCCTTGCTCTCCCTCCATTCTTTTAGCTCTAGGCCCCATTGAAACCTGCCTGTTTACTCAGGCACTGGAGTAGTGTGGTAGGAGCCTATGGTTGGTTGTTAAGGCAGTGGTCCCCAACCTTTATGGCTTGGTGGCCCGATTGGCGGGGGAGGGGAAGTGGCCCATGCAAATGGTGGGCTGGTGTGTGCATGCGCACACCAGCTTGCCACTCCTGTGAATCACCAGCCCAGCATACACACAGCTCGACTTGCGCAAGTGGTGAGCCAGTGTGAAAAGCCCACTGCTTGCGCGAGTTGTCAGCCTGGTGCCCACGCAGCTCAACTCACATGAGCAGAGCAGTGGGCCAACACAAAAAGTCTGTTGCTTGTTTGAGTTAGCTGCGGGTATGCCGGCCCACCGCTCGTGCGGCCCACTTCCAAACCGGCCATGGCTGGGTAGTCTACTGTGGCCCGGGGGTTGGGGGATCCTTGTGTGAGGGCACTCTGGGAGGATGATTAACACACTGGGCTTTTAGTTTTTGTCATATGGTTTTTGTCGTTTACTGTTGTAAGCCGCACAGGGTTGTTTAAACATGAGTGGCCCTACAACTTGTTTAAATAAATCAATAAATCTAAGTACTGCTTCCTTTTTAGGTGTTGCTTGTAGATCTGTCCCAAGGAGTATTCTTAAAAATGGTAAGTTCCATCCAAGTCCTATTGTAACCATGTAAATTGTAACCATTTATGGACCTTAGAACTGCACTTCTAGTTAATGATATAAAATTCATCCTATTCAGTTTCTTCCCAGAATTTTAGCTCTGTTTCATTGCTTGGTTGCCAGTCGCAGGTTATGGTTGTCTCCTATTTGTGACTTGGGTTGCCTTGAAAAATGGGCTATTAATATTTCAATTAGCTAGCCACCCTTTACTTACAGTATCATCTATCTATCACTGTTTGCTGATGTTTCCTATGACATTATAATGTGCTTTATTTTCAGAAAGCTCTCTATCCTCATCCTCTAAATTCCAGCTTGCCTAAATTCATTCTTTCTTCTTGAATGCTCTAAATGCTAAAAATAGCTTTAGTGAGTTAATAGTAAGACCAATTTTTTCTTGAGTAGGCCTACAGGTATTGTGAGGAACTGTGGATCTTTCACTAGGCTACAAGTGCTAATTTGCAATAGTTGGTTATTGATATAACTTCCCTCTTTAATAATTCTACAGGTCGGAGATGAGGAGGAGATTTTGCCACCCAAGTTGAGAAGTGAAATGTTGCATTCTTTGCCAACAATGAACAACAACATCCAGAGTAAGATCATTCTCTGTGCCAGCCTTGCCTAGCCAGTTGTATTTCATCACCATTGTTAGATCTCAGATCCCCTAATTACCCTCCAGTATGGCTATTGGTTGGGGACTGTGGGAAGAAACACAACATATTTGAATGGGTTTGGATAAATTTGTGTGTATGATGAGATTAGTGCTTTGTTCGCTAACATAAAGGTAATTTTTGGAATAAACAGTTCATTGATAAAATATGGAGTGAAACATTAGGGTGAACTTTTTCTTTAAGAAATAACTGAAGAAGCTTCTTGGATGGGAAGCGAAACAAAGAAAGGAAAAACAAAGAAAGTCCAGCTGCCTCTTGAAAAAGCACCTTTGGGTTTAAAAAAGCAAACAGCTGTGATGTTAACTTGTTCTGAGATTGTTCTGGTTCCATGTGATGGTTCATGATTTGATTATGTGAGAAAATTTGTTTTAAGAGTGAATGCAACCAAACAGAAAACCATTTTTCATTTTTGTGTTACCCAATTATCTGATAGTCCATTGCTGAAAAGGAAACATGATTTTCAATTAGTATGTAGAATGATGGAAGCTAAAGCATTGCTGACTAAATGGTACCTTAAAGTGCACCTTTTGTTGTGCAGAGAAATTGAAAGATACAGCAGTTAGGAAAAGACAGTGCTGTGGTTAAAGTAAATAGACCTATCCTTTGGGTTAATAGTTTTGTTATCACTGAAGAAAAGTCATCACTGATCATAATCTCAGAGTTTGTGCTGAGATAGCTTATTGAATGTATAGCAGGGTAGTATTTTTTCAGTTCCTGCATTGTTGGAGGTCCAAAATCCAAAGTATAGTGATTATTCTAGATTAAAATTAGATCAAGACTGGCACATTAGTTTAGATGAATCATCTGTATCATGTCCATTTATACTTGACAGGTACTACTAGGTTCAGGTAGAACTGGTTTATCCAGGCCATTTGTTTCAAAGTAATATTGACAGAGCCACCTCTTTCATGACATTAGGAAAGCAGTAGAAAAAGCACTTTTTTCTCAGTATATGAACTATCCCTATGTATTTCACTATCCCCAGAGATAAAACAGCATCCCTACTGTCTTTCCATTGAGAAAGACAATCAAAATAGACTCTTCCGCAGAGTATTTAAGGAGTAATGCTGTGAATTTTATTTAGACATCATTAGAGTATTGAGTAATAGGGTATGTTGAATTTTTCGTTTGTTTTAGGTTATGGATGTTATGCGTATTCTTATAAACTTCAGAAAATCTATGTGGAATCAGTTGTACAAAAATACTGTAAATAAATGGATAACATTTCACTAAAGTAACAAGATAAATATTTTAGTCTTTCTTTTAGTGTATTGCTGAAGTATTTCAACAGAAAAATAATGAAATGTTTGGTGACATAGCTGATGCTCATTTTATGTTAGATGTTATGATTATAGCTTTCTCCATGTGGGAAGACCATGATATATTGAAGATAGTGATGGAAAGAGCCCAATAGGAGAATGATAAATTTAACTTAGATAATATCCAATCTAAGGTGAATGAGATACATGAGCATTTCATCAGAAGTAATTAAAAACGTAATAAGCCATTAGTGGGATGCTCAGATTTCTTGCACAGTATATTCCCAGTGAAGCAGAAATAACGTTATTGAGATAACTGCTATGTAGTAATAGCATATATGGCAATGATTTGTAGAATAAGATAGGGCATTGCAAGATCTAAAAACAATGTTATATATAAGAAAATGTTATGATCCTAGAAAATCAATTATTCAGTCAGCCGCATCTAAGAATGGTTAGATGCTTGCTTTCTTTAAAAAAGGATTTTCTATCATGAACTTTGACTGAAGCAGAATAAAGTATGCCTAGGTAAGAAATAAAATTGCCATTGGATCTATTCTGTTCTATTCTTGCTTAGTCTTTCAGTTCTCCATTAAGTGTAAGGGCAGATTAGTTGATTTCATTACCCAGATCAATATTTGGAATTACAGACTTTTACTTGAGTAGTACCATCAGAATGGCTTAGATGTTTAAATTAACTAGAACCTGTTTTGCAACAATTACATTGATCTTTGAAAGATTTAATTTATGTATAGGGTATCTAATGATGGCTGGGAGTAAGATTATTGTCCATAGTAATATGAAAACAGAAATGCTTAGTTGCCTTCATAAATTACATCAAGAGTTACATTATGTGTCAGTAATTGGGAAACTATGCATTTAGCAAGGATGACGCACTATGTAGAAAATGTGCTAAACAGTGCCAGCTTTGTCAAGAGCAGAGGCCAAGTAACAAACAAAAAAGCATTCTAGACGTGTCATGGTATAAAACAGCTATTGGTATTTTTTAATTTGGTAGACATAGTTGCTTCCAGTGAATTTGTTTTTAAAATTTCCAGGAATTCAGAAAAGAATTTTATCAGATAAATCAGCTTTCTTTGTTGCGTATTTTGAAATTACAGATGTATTTGCTAGTTATATATGCTACATGATGCTGTATGTACAGATATTCCATTTTAAACAGTAAGCAATTGAACAATAAATAAATGAATAGTATTTTATAAAACTGTAAGTAATAGGTAAGAAAGTTTGTTAAGTTTTAGTGGAAGTTTGGAATAAAATATTGATTGGCCTGTAGTACTCCCTGGTGTAGTTATGGATGGGCCACATGAGGACAACCTTTTTGTCTGTTCATATAACTGTTCAACCTAAGATTCTTCAGGGCCTGTTCTGGTTACAGGGAAAGCAGAGAAAATGTTAAGATCAACAGCAAGGTTATTTCAATAGACTTTAAAGCATGAGACTGTGTCTTTGTGAAAATAGCAAAAACTTGTCACCTGACGAAAATAATAAAACCACAACTAGAGCAACAAGTGCATTATGTTGAGAATTCAAAAGGAAATTAATATTGACAGAAGGCCTATGAGGGATAATTGTATAATCTCAAATTTAGGTCAGAGAAATCTTGAATTAGCAAATACAATTTGAAACTTAGCTGCAGTAGACAACCCACCATATGGTTTCCAATAGCAATGGTTTCAGCAGTTGGATCTAGTTCACAATAACAGAAGCTGAAAGAGGTGAAGGTTTGGACAAGTTCTAGAACATCAAACTCAAAATTGGAAGTAATAATGGCAGGCTAAACCATAGAGTGGATGCCAAATTCAATGTCCTGTTCATTGTCCAGAATTAAGATAGTTTAAACTATATTCAAAGTATATATTGATCCTATTTTAATAATATATATAAATATATAGTTAGTGTAGAATAATGTAATGTTAGCCTTGCCTTATGGGGGATAATGAAAGTGGAAATACTGTATGTGGCATGTTTCTGTTATGTTAAGGATACCTTTCAAAGTAAAAAATAGGTTATGTTAAAAAGTAGGGTGGAAAAGTGTATGTGCAGCTTGCCATATGCTGTTCTATTTCATTTTTGGAGGCTGTCTGCTAAGAATAAAGAAAAGTATTTGATACATAACCAAATGAGCCCTTCCTGTACTGCGTCATGCCTACTTTGAAGGGAATTATTTGCATGTAAATCACATAAAATTGTTTGCGTCAAGCGAAGACAGTGGTGCAGAGAGCTGATTGACAAGTACAGCCTGAAACTGCAGTTGAGCAGAAAGGCCAAATTATATGCCTATTTGATTGGAATCATGCCACTGGGAAATTCAGTTAACAAGTTCATCTGTATTCCACCTGGTACACCATCTAAAGCAAACTTCACATCCTGACTTACCTACACATTCCTCAGCTATCAGGGAGACAATTGCAGCATTCTCTTGCATGTTCATAGATAGCCCATTAGTTTTAAAAAACTGGAAAAGCCTCCACATTAACAAGCTGGAAAAAAAATTGAGTTCTGACATGAAAACAATGCCATTGTTCAGATTTCTGTCACTGTGTTCCATTCCTTTACAAATTTTTTAAAAGGAAACTCTAGGAAAATCTTCTTTTCAGTTTTAGCTAGCTGCCTGGAGGCTGACATTAAATAAAAGAGTAGAGTAAAATATAAATGTTCATGCAATTCCTTTGTGTTTTATTGTTTTATTTTATAGGCCCAGGAACATTTGGGCAAAACAATAAATGAGGCATTCACTGAAAAAAAAAAATCAAACATGAAATAGAATGTATTTATAACATTGGTTTTTCAAATTCATTTTCTAATCACTCAGCTTTACTTCTGATAATATCTCTTGAGTATATCCAGGACAAGTTACTTGTAACCTATAGTATAGAATACAACTCTTCTGCTCCATATTTGTCATTTACTTGGTGATATTACGACAAGGATGTTAAAGGTTTCTCCAGTTCATGTCCTGAGTAAACTGTACAATTTATAGAGGTTAAATCATGAGAATAGCTTTTTATGTTTAAAATTATTAGCTACAGTACATACACGATGATGGTTTGATTTGTTGCTGGAAATTAAGCCTTGGTTATAGAACTAATATTTGATGATGCTTTCAGGAAGATGTGTTGCAATGTCTTCCTTGATATATTTTGGCAGAAAGTGTGACACAATTTTTTATTTGATGGCACTTATATGAGGGCATTCTAAATTGGCTTCCATGTGATAGCTCTGTCAATACCCCAGTTATTGTGGTTTGTAGACTTTTCTGAAGTGGCAGTTCAAGTTTTAAGATAGGGAAAATATTTCTGTTGATTTGAAGATATGCACTCTCTCTTCTTTTTCAAGCATCTGAGGAATTCAATGCACATGTCTCGGACACCTTTATCCAATTCTTTGTGAGGATGATTGGTCATTATCCAGCACATATCAAATGGAGCAGAAATGGCACAGGCAGCTTCCAAGAACAATCATTTTGCAAGGCTCTCACCTCCAAGACCAACCGCAGATTTGTGAAAAAATTTGTCAAGACTCAAATGTTCTCATTATTTATTCAAGAAGCAGAAAAAAGCAAGAAGTGCATAGAAGGTAAATTCCTAGGCCATAGTGGCCATGTACCTTTTTGCCTTAACATTACATTCTCACCACGAAGAGATGATTCCTCAGCTAGCAGAAACTTCTCAGACAAGGGTCTGATATGTGAGCAAAACTAAATATGCCAAGTGTGGGAGGAGAGGGTCCCTTCCAACCCTTTTATTCTGTTCTATATATTTATTACTATCTTATTGTTATTCTTACTAATGCACTTTTTGTTTTAACTGCAGGATATTTTCAGCAGAAATTAAATGAATATCAAGAAGAAAAGAAATACAGGAGACTCTCCTGAATCTTTGCTTCATAAGAGAAGATTGGTCCCTAGGAGATAGGCAGGTCTTCAACTGATCATCTACCTGGATTAGGTCCATAGGTGAAAGATACCGTTGGTATTGTTAGCTGTCCTGGTAGTACTTGTGCTTTGTACATAAACCATGAAAAGTCATGGGGAGCCTTGGGCACTGTTTTCTACATTTTCCTTTTTCTTCTGGTTGGCATTACATGCTGCTCTTTACTTGCCTGAAATTTTGTAGTCCAACTGACAATCAAAGCTGCAGTTCCACAGAAGGAATGGCACCATAAAAACTGTATTATCAAACAATCCTATTTTGATAATAGGATTCTACATTTTTGGGAAATTTTGTCAGATGCAGTAAACAATGCATAAGACAGAGAATATAGTGGAAATAGTGAGACAATTACATTCATTGAAAACATTTTTATTCTCATTAAACTGGTTTCCAGGCCAAAGATCTTATGTTGAATGTTTGTACTTGATGGGATTATAAAATGGATGTTAGATTTCTATATACATTCTATACTTTGCTATGTTTTAAGCAGGAATGCTTGTCCCAGTGTCACATGAAATTTCTCTTACTAAACAATTTAAAGGAGGGAAGTGGAACCACAATATTGGATTAAAGAATGAGTTGAAGAGCATAGGAATAAAGAAATAGAAAAGCAAACAGATCCCCAGTGACCATGTCAACTTAGTAAAGTCCACCCAGTTTGACCCATTCCACCACTATAAAATATTATCAATGAATTGGGAGATACACATTCTTGCACTGAACATTGGAGATCCAGGAAAACAAGCAAACCCTAGGATGCTATCTTTGAGGGACTGTTGGTGTTCCTAGCATCGTAAGTGCCATTGTTGTGTCACAGTTAGAACAAGTAACTGTCAGTGAATAGTTAATCAGACATATTTGTTCCTATTTACAATGAAATTCGTAGGGGCCTAAATCTTGGTGAATTTCCAGTGCTAATTTGTAAAATATTAATTAAAGCTATCATTTAGTTAGGGGAAAAAAAATCAATTTCCTACATCCAGTGTTCATTTCCAGAATGGTTGACTATATGTCGTCCTCCAGATTTTTAGTGACTTCAACAATCTGATGGTTAGCTAGATTAGTTACAGATGGTAAGAACCAAAATCTAACACAGTTGCCTTAGTTTATCTCTAAGCTCTTTGTATGTTACAAATACTAATATAGACAATGAGTAGGATGGTTCCAATATAAGGATATAAATCTCTGATCTGTAAGAGAGTTATCTCAGGAGCTGTAGATTTTGCATATCTTTTCTAAAGATAGAAAGGTTGTCTTTGCTCTCCTTGAAATATTTTGTCACTATGCTGAAATAGAGAATGCAAGTAAGGATTAGCCTGGAGAAAACTGGATTGATCAAATCTGCTATTTTCCAATTTGCCCAACATGTTTTGCCCCAAGAATAAATAAGTAGTACCATATCTTTACAAAAGGTGGAAAATAAAAAAAGAAAAAATAAGCAGTGGGAGGGGACAATAGGTGTCCCTTTTGCATAAGTTCAGCAGAGTTTAGGATTTGAGTATGTAAGGCTTGGTCTCGGTAGACATGTTTTGCCACATGGTTTTGTTGTATACCAGTTATTGCTATAGAGTTCAACAAATGTGGTATATATAAAGTTGAATGTCATGTCAAAGTTAACAAAGTGTACTTTTTAGGACACAGTTTTTAATAAGTTAATTTAATGAGTGTGCAAGTCAAGTCCTCTGACAGGACAAGTTATCAAGCTTATATTGTTTACAAGAAAATTAATGTCTCTTATAAATTTTTCAGGTTCTTCAGCTATTGAACCATCTTAGAGCTGCCATGAAGTACAATGCTCTATTCACAATTATATAGGAATAGAGCTTAGCAGTTTCTAGTATTCTTATTCTGAATTATGTAAAGAATATCCAAATTCTTTTATAGACAGGAGAAAAACTGTGCCATCTGTAACAAGACAATTTAATGTACAACTCGGGGGGGGGGTGCTCCCTCCACCCAAAGATTTTTTTATGATAAAAAAAATACATGCTGTGAAAAAAAGAAAACATAATTATCTAATTATATCTTTCTACCTACAAGCATGCCATTAAACTGACTGCGCAGAACAGTATAATCAATCTTTCCACTACATTGATAGATGACAAATTATTAAATAGGAAGGCATATTATATTGGCAATCCTGGACTTTTAAATCCTGGGGTTTCACCATCTTCCCAATACAGTATTGAAGAGTAACCTTTTGGCTGGCTATCCTTCCCATACTTATTATATCCATAAATCCACAGTGATAAATTCAAAGTTTTTGTATATAATTCAGAGTCGCATTCACATCTTTAAACACTATGATCTTTGTAATATTTATTAATTCACTTAAGAATATTGAACAAAAACAGGGCAATAGTGGACAAGCCTCTTATCATATAAATAAATCTTTCCTCAGGCCAATTGTTTTAACCCCTTCTCTTAGTTGTCCACTAAACATGTTTGCTGAATTAGTCTGATCCTAAGATGAGAAATACACTTAATATTTTTTGATCCTTAGCCATTGCTTTGTTAATATGGGATACTCCAGTTCTTCGTTAGAGGGTTTTTAAAAAAAAAATATCCGCTATCCAGCTTTATTATACAATACTTTTAACTGTTAATTCAAAGAATATTATTGACTTAGAATTATTTAAAACACATCCCAGTACTGACAATAACTTAAGAATTTAGGTGTCGCTAATGTCAAATTGTCAAGATTGCAAGAAAGTTTAATTGAATACACAATAAAATCTCAATTCAAAGGACTATTTGGGAAATGGGAATGTCTATTATTCATAAATGCCTGTTAAATCAAAACTGTAATTTGCTCCAATTTATGTCATTTTATTTCATTTGAATAATGATCTAATTACACCATTGACACAATTACATCATTACACAAAAGATGCATCTGATGTAAACAATACAAACATATGTAAACCATCCAGACTACTTAATCAGCTGGAGTAAATGGTGATATTTAAAAGTTTTACTGTACTGCTGTTTTGCAAGTTTAGACAATTGAAATTTCTTTTGGAACAACTCAATGTTTTCAAAACTTAATTGGGGTTTTTAACTACCCCTTTAATTCTTTTAAATGTCTGGGAATAGTTATTTCAAGGGAATATTCATTTATGGGTGCAATATATCCATGTTTTAGTTTGTTAAAAATGAACCTAAATCAATTGTTAAGAATCCTACTCACTTTATTTGTATTTCCTTATTTTGTGCCTTTACATTTTGTTGACTATTTCTTACTTCTTTTCTGCACTCTACATAGTGCTCCTTATCCTAAAATGGATATAAATATACCTATATTATATTATTAGGATATAATAACAGTTTATGTTCATTTCTAACTGTTTTCTTGAAATATTCTCAGTTTGTTTAATAAAATAAAACAATGATCCAATATCAAATTTAAAAACAGGAGGAGGTAAAATGCATCCATGAGAAGCCCACATGACTGAGTGTAAAAGATTTAAGTATAGCTGGCTACTATAAAATAAGATTGTTTCAAATATATCGTTTAAATAAGTCTACTCATATGAACAAATTGCAAAAAAATAAAAGCATGAATTGATAGTGGAATTCAGCAAGAAAGAAGAATTATAACATAGACTGATCTTATAAAAGGATGAATAGAAAATAGAAATAAGGGCAAAAGAATATGGAAACTATTTGGAATAGAATGAAAATTATCATGGAATACAAGAAGGGAAGTACCACAGAAGTGTATGCAGACGTATACTATTGAGGGTAAAAACCACCACTAATTTCAATTTATTTCATTTTTTGTGAATACATATCCAGAATGTCAGTAATATAATATCAAATGCTTGGCAACCTTTTATTAAACTGGACCCTACACGTTGGAAAATCTGAGAAACAGTGTCTATAATCTACATGCTAGAGTCACTGTCAATATTTTTGCATCAACATTTGTTGGATAATAGCCTGTCTAAGACAGCAGGTGTTTAAATAGACTTCAAAATCTGCTAAACCTCACTGAGTATGGCTAGGGAAATGTTATATAAAATGGTATCATTATAAACTTGGTATTTGTCTGGTATGTATTATTTTGCAGATAATTTTTACTAATTTCTTTCTTGTTTACATTTGACTCAATATTACATAATAGGGAGTAAAAACAATTTGATTTGTTGAGTCAGAAGCTTTATATACTTTATTCTAGCCATGCGTAATTAAAAATATTACACTGTTGCAATTATTTCAGTAGACAATAAAATGTAAATATGTTCTCAAGATGCCAATGAAGAATCTCTTCCTCTTGGGATTTGGTGCCCTAAATTTCCCGGCTCATTTTGAACTGTTTCTTCCCACTAAGACAATTGTTCTCTTTTGAAGATAGCAGTTAGTAGAAGGGCAGGAAGTAACCCAAGATCAATTACTTACAAATATGTAGGATAGTATCATTCATTACTTATGAACATATATGCCTGCATCATTTTTCCCCTTTCCTGAAATGCATAATTATCAGTGCATCTCTTTTGCTAGCAGGGTGACTTTTATTTCGGTGGGGTCCCATACTGTATGTACTATTTATGCAAGAAACACTGCAATGAGCCTTATTTGCTCATCTGGGGTTTTGATTCCATAATGCTAATATAATTTAACTGCACAAATATACTTTAACAGTTCAAATTAATATTTTGCCTATTGATCAAAACATAAGGACACAAGGGTTATAGTTATGAGAATTTTCATTTATTAAACAGAAATATTTTTGCATAAATTTTATACAAAAACTAACTGCAAATTTTGTATAGACCTTCCACTGAAAAAAACTGAAAATTTATTTTAAAGTGTTTATTTTAAAAAATAGACAGATAACACTATACTGCATGCTGAAAATCATCCCACATCATAGGGATTAGGGTTAGAATTTTTTAAAGACAAAATAAGTAATTTATCAAGCACAGTGGCTGTACAATTTGCAATGACAAGATGATCAGCCACAGTGGATTGCTTCCAAAGATAACATTTCAAAATGCCAGCTTCCAGAGACAATGCAAATAACATGAAGTATCTGTTTTCTTAAAAACTAATCATGGTTATCAGCAATTAGTGTTGAATAGTCATCTAGGCTCAAGTCCAAGATATTCCAGCAATCAAAGGTAGTGAGATGCCAGAGTCTCTCAAGGCAATAATTACTTCTCGGATGGTATTAAATGAGCACTTTAAAGAAAAATTAAATTAAAAGCAAATACGTCTTATAGCTTGTAACTGTATTAGAAATTCCTGTTGTTGGGAATCCACTTATCTGAGAGCCTGGTTTGTGGTCAAGGTAATTACAAAGACAAAGCCTTATTCTCTGCATGCTTCTCTAGGTACACACCCATGGACCTGGTAATATAGACATTTGGAGAATGCTTGGGATTCTCCTTTCGTTGGAGGACTGTCTAACTAGGGAGTGTCATCCATAACAAAATTAGTTATACAACATTATTATAAATTAGATTTGTTCCTATCTGCTGCAGTTTCTGGAGACTCCTCAATATAACCGCATCCTCTTTTGTAGAAAACAGCTACTGGTTATTGCAACAACAACCTAGTGATGATTTGAATATGTACTGTAGGTCGTGATTTTAAAGACACTGATGTGAAGATGGGAAGCAATTTGATTGCAGACACTGACACAGTATCGGAGTAAATCAAAAAGAGAAAAAATCTAAAAGGATAATATAAACATGTATGAGATTTGGACATAAAAACTTTGACACAATTTACTCTTTGGGTTTTGAACTCATTGTTTTAAATATTAGGATACTCTCAATAAAATTTTATCTTGTCCCGACCAAAGAAATATTTTTTTCCTGCATTTTAAAGCAGAACTGGGAGCTGGGAAAGATCCAGTCCCCCAGCGGCCTAAGCTAGAGGACAGGGCAGGCATGTTCCTCAAAGAATGTACTCCCATGATGTTATTTAATGCAAAAGAAAATAAAGCCCAACTTGGTTGGAATGAACCAGTTTAGTTTACCCTTTTGGAACTGGAATGCTTTCAAGATGTCTCTGCCCAATCTCACCTGCCCTATACAGTAGTGGCCAAAATTGTGGAAATCTTTTGGGAAAAGTTTATTTTTGAGGTTTGATGGCTAATAACACCACTTTCTTTTTGGAGCAGTACCATAAAATTATATATCAATGGAAAGATAATTTAATCAAGAATGTAATGCAACATAGTTTGTTCAATTATCTGTACTGTATTCTATGAAACGTTATAGCCAAATAACCAGAAAAAGGAAGCACAACTTGCTTAGGTTGATATCAGGTAGCTTTCCTTCATCTGATTGTAGCCAATGAGCATGAGTGTTTAGAGAGCCAATCAGGTGTCATCTTGTTTTGGCAATGAGCCAATCATCGCAGTAGGATTCAGTTATTGATGTCATGTATTGAAGCTGAGAGGAGGACATTTGTCAGTGTGTTATGTGATCGCTATCAAGTTGGTTGGGTTTTCCCCCCTTTCATTTAGTGAGCTTGTAAAACGTAATAAAATTAAAAGTAATGGTGCAAAGAGTTGACTGGTTGCCCAGAAAGCGATGTAAAATAGTATTATTAAGTGAACAAGGCTACAGTTATAAAGAAATTAGAAGAAAAATTGGTGGAAACTTAACCGATGGTGGCATTTCTACTGTACACTTTTCCCAAAAGGTTTCCACAATTTTGGCCACTACTGTATTTGCCCAAAAGGAGAAAGTCCCCAACATTCTTGTTCCAATGCAGCTGTAGAAATCTTAGGTTCTATATCTTCCTCAATTGGAGGTATGGCATTCTTTAGTATTCTAGGCTAGAGGATTTCCATCATCAATACAAAAGCATCAACCTTTTCTTAATTGTGGGCACAGGTCTATGAAAGCTGTATAGTTTCACAAGACAGAATGCAAACCTATATTGAAATCCGTTATCATTCAGATGAATATCTTTCATGATTTGGTTATAACATGGACAAAATATGGCAACTATTGTCCTGAGCACTTTGGAGAAAGGATAAGTTAACTATGCAGTAAATGAAACGTGTGACATGAAAACTCCAATAGTATCAGTGATTGAAATATTAGAGTAATTATCAACACTTTAATATCAACATGATCTTAAAGAACAAAAAAATAAAGAATTTTAAAAAATCATTAAAGAAAAAACTAAAACCCACAAGGAAAGAGTGCATTTTAAAAAAATTGACAACATGGCTAAAATGAATTATATTTTCTTATTGAGGATATGAAGAGAACTGCAAAACTCTTTAGGAACACTGGCTTATCTTTAAAAAGATGAAAAAAATATGGGTTATATTTACAATGCACATAGCTAAAGGAAAAGATTGATACCTGATCTAGGATACCCAGCTATGATTTCTCAGTAGGAAACACAGACTACAAGTTCAGTGGAATATAAATAATGTGTTTCTATTTTAAAAATTCTTTCTCAAATTACAGATGACATTACTTTATTATGCAATTTAAAACATCAAACCACTTGTCATTTTCTGCTGTGGGTGAGTATGTGTGTAGGCATGCTCCAGAGATATGGAAAATTATACTGGTTTGTTTCTGGGTGTGCTTCCTTAAAGCTCTACACAGCATAGGGCCTGGGTATTAGAGGGCTTGGCTGTCTCCCTAACATCTGCAGGGTTGGTGAACTCTGGGTTCCTTCAATTAAACAATGTTACCACTCAGTACCACAGAAGCATGCCTTCTCTATAGCAGTGCCTGCCCTTTGGAACAAAGTTCCCCTTAAGATCCAGGTGGCTCCCATTTTGCTGTTGTTTAGAAGAATCATGAAGACCTGGTTCTTCACTTTATCGCGCTTGCCATCATTTATCTTTATTTTTTATATATTGTTGATTTTATAATTTTTTTTTTCTGTTGTGAGCTATCCAGAGTTGTTGGGAATGGGTGGCATACAAATTTATAAGTAATATAGTAATAATTATGAATCCAGCATTGCCATTAGAAAACCAAGGATGTATACATGTATCTTAAAAATGCATTTGCCACTTACCAAGGCAATCCAAAGTACAATGTATTCGTCAATAAAGCTATTAAAATATTGATCCAAGAACAAAAGTGCTGGACCTATGAATGCTGTGTCGTGGAGGTGCATCTCGCTTTTGGTCATATGAGCAACCTACAGAGAAAAAACAAGCATTTGTTATTTATAATAAGAATTAGTAATGTCTATGGAGGAAGGAACTACATACAGTACATTTGATTAAATGTTTCCCTTCAAGGACAGAATTATGGCCAGTCATAGGATAAACCTTGTTGAAGTGCCATAATATACACTAATAATTCTGGACTGGGAGAAAAAAGAATAAACCTGTAATAGTGAAATATTTCATAGAAAATTAGTTAAAAGCATAAGAAAATACTTACCACTAGTTTGTTAGTTATCTTAGCAGAAACAAACCCAAAAGTCAGTATATAGAGGCAAGGATGTTTTTCAAAAAGTTCCACAGCAGATTTCTTGTAGATCATGGCAGCTAACGTAATGACAGTTCCAATATGAAGAAATGGTGAAAGGACACTTGTTCCCTACACAGGAAAGAGATTTAATATTAATTTATAACGCTGGGCATATAACATAAATACAACTGTCAGCATTTCAGAGCACACTTGGTCAAACATACATACAGTAGTGGCCAAAATTGTGGAAACCTTTTGGGAAAAGTGTACAGTAGAAATGCCACCTTCGGTTAAGTTTCCACCAATTTTTCTTCTAATTTCTTTATAACTGTAGCCTTGTTCACTTAATAATACTATTTTACATCGCCTTCTGGGCAACCAGTCAACTCTTTGCACCATTACTTTACTTTTATTACGTTTTACAAGCTCACTAAATGAAAAAAACAAAACCCAACCAACTTGATAGCGATCACATAACACACTGACAAATGTCCTCCTCTCAGCTTCAATACATGACATCAATAACTGAATCCTACTGTGATCTGATTGGCTCATAGCCAAAACAAGATGACACCTGATTGGCTCTCTAAACACTCATGCTCATTGGCTACAATCAGATGAAGGAAAACTACCTGATATCAACCTAAGCAAGTTGTGCTTCCTTTTTCTGGTTATTTCGCTATAACGTTTCATAGAATACAGTACAGATAATTGAACAAACTATGTTGCATTACTTTCTTGATTAAATTATCTTTCCATTGATACATAATTTTACGGTACTACTCCAAAAAAAAGTGGTGTTATTAGCCATCAAACCTCAAAAATAAACCTTTCCCAAAAGGTTTCCACAATTTTGGCCACTACTGTACATACATACATATATACATACATACATACACACATACTTTTAATAACTAAATCTCATTGAATTTTTTCAAAGTTAATGGAGAACTAAATAAGAACTATATTACCTACAATATTTAGTTAAGATGCAAGGAATGAATAAACATACATTTATCTAATTTATTTAATTCTGCAATTTAAAGATGAAGTTGATCAGTTTTAAAAAGACTCTGAACAGAATAACACTAAAGAAAAAAATTAAAAGAAAAACATAAATAACCAACTCCAAAGAAATGATTGAACAATGTGTAGCTAACACAGATGGCTGGGTGAGAAACTACCAATCCAAGCCTGGCAGTGCAAGGCACTTTCTTTAGTTTATACCCTAGCAGGGGTAGGCAACCTTGGCTCTTTTATGACTCGTGGACTTCAACTCCCAGAATTCCTGAGCCAGCCATGCTGGCTCAGGAATTCTGGGAGTTGAAGTCCACGAGTCACAAAAGAGCCAAGGTTGCCCACCCCTGCCCTAAAGGAAGAAGGGTCCTGAGGAGAATACAGTTTGGGAATGGAAGGTCATGTTTGAGGAGGCTCAGAAATTTAACCTAGGAAAATCTCCCTCTATCCAGAGGCAAAATTATGACTATATTTATAATCAGGGAAGGCAAGATTTGGTAAATATGTTCCAATATGAAGTGAACTTGTTCATATACTTAAGTAATAAAAAGTTACTATATCATGTTTTCTTCATATTCCACACCTAGATACAATATCTCAGAAATGTAAATAAAGGAGAAAAAGTAAATTTAAAAACAAAAAAAGAGGTTGGTGGTGGCAACAGATAAACAGATCCTCTGAGGAGAGTTAATAACACTGACTTTAATTTTGAAGAGAAAGATAATAGGAATAAAAATTTTAATTTACATTTTTGGTCTTTAAAGGGCTACAAGCCAAACTGGACAATCGTATTTGACTTTTGTGTGAGTATAGAGTGGGAGATGGAGGATTAAAGCAAAAAATGGATGCCTTAAGTTGTTCTGAAGTTTGAGGAGGAAAAAACCCTATTCAATGAAATTGGTGATTTTGTTGCTGGATTTCAACAGTGCCATCAGTAGACACCCTGGAGATTGCAAAGCAGATTGTGGGAGGCACTGATAAAACTCAGCTTATCACCTGTCTACATTTTATATAGAGAATGGTGGGGTAACCTAAACATTTCATGTAATTCCCAATATACAGTGGTGTTTAAAGTTTGTGAAGCCTTTTGAATGTTCAATGTTTTGGCATAAAAGTGGCCTAAAACATTATCTATTTTCCACAAAATCCTAAAACTTAGATAAAGAGTACACAAGTGAACAAATCAGCCAAAATGCTATACTTGTTCACTTATTTATTGATGAAAATCATGCAAAGCTACATATTTGTGTATGGTAAAACTATGTAAACTTGCTTTAAGTAACTGGTGTGCCCTCCTTAGGCAACAATAATTGCAACTAAATGTTTCCAATAACTGTTGATCAGTCCTGCACATCAGTGTGGAAGTATTTTAGCCCATACCTCCACATAGAACAGTGTCAACTCAGGGATGCTGGTGGGCTTCTTTCCAAAACATTGACTTTTTGCTTTAACCATTCTTTGATTGTACAATTTCTATGTTTTGGATTATTATCTTGTTGCATGACCGACTTTCTCTTGGTCGTGAATTTATGGATAAATACCCTTATTTTCCTGTAGAATTTGGTAGTACAATTCAGAATTCCATAAATAATGGAGCCATCCTGGTTCAGAGGGAGCAAAGCAGGGCTGAATCATGATATGACCACCACCATCTTTCACAGATAGGATAAAGTTTTTATGTTGGAATGAAAGCTTTGCCTTTTTGCCAAACATAACACATTTCATTCAAGCTAAAAAGTTCTATTTTGGTCTCATCTGTCCACAGAACATTGTTCCAATAGCCTTCTGGCTTATCAATGTGGCCTTTCACAAATTTTAGATGGGCAGCAATGTTCTTTTTAGAGACTAGTGGCTTTGTCCTTAGAATCCTGCTATGTACACCATTGTTTAGTATTCTCATATTCACCAATGCAAGGGAGGGCTTTAGTTCCTTAGATGTCACTCTTGGGTTCTTTGAGGCCTCCCAGAGTATTACACACTTTGCTCTTGGTGTGATCTTGGTTGTTTGTCCAGTCTTGAAAAGAGTAACAAAGTGTGAATTACCTCTATTTCTATCTGATCTACCTGATAATGGACTGGAGAGTCCAAACTCTTTGGGAATAATTTTGTTACCTTTTTCAGCCTGGTGAGCATCAACAATTGTTTTTCAGAGATCTCCAGAAATCTCCTTTGTTTGAGCCATGACACACTTTCATATGTTGTGAAGATCAGACTTTGATACTGGTACCCAGAATTCTTTTCTTTAAATAAGGCAGGACTTCCTACACTCACACCTGATTATCTTTCCATTGACTGAAATGCCTGACTCTCATTTCCCCTTCAAATGAACTGATAATCCTAGAGGTTTACACATTTTGCCAAACACAAACATATAGTTTTCAATCATCTTTCTAATTAAATAAATGAACATGTGCGTTTTTTACTCATTTGTTTAACTGGGTGATCTAGTTTCAGGATTTGTGTGCAGAACAGATAACATTTTAGGTCATACATGCAAAACACTGAACATTTAAAAGGGTTCACAAACCTTTAAGCACCACTGTATCTATTAAACACTCATCTAAATTAATACAAGATCTGCTCCAAAGACAACTGGTCTTAGTTTATTTTTAGAAGATCATCAGTGGTGCTGAAGTAGCCTAAGAGGTGTGGACAAACAAAAACTGTTTTCTTTAATCTGATTGGAATGTTTTACCTTATGAAAATGTATAAAAACTATTATAAGACAGTTTGAAATTTGCAATAGAAAATGATGCACCTGCAGAACCAGATGTAAAAAAGTATCTTTTTTTAGTCACTTGGAATTTTTATTTAAATGCTGTATATTCTTACCTTTTACTTGGTAATGTAGTGGAAGTTCTTATTAATTAGCTTTCAAAAATTCTAAAATAAGATTATTTTATTTTAAATCATATAAAATCAGATTGACCAAAGTAATTTTGCTTCAGATCCTGTCTATCTGAGAATGCCATCTAATGAGAACTAGGAAACTAGGAAATGGATATTTTTTATTACAAACCCTATGCCTGACCATAGAGATCTAGTCTACCTCTTCTGTCTGAAGTTTGGTTTCTCATCTAATCCAGGAGATGTTATGAGTCCTCGCCTGCCAGCAGATCCAGCAGCCAAGTCAGATGAATCGGATGAGGGGGAAGGGTTGCCTGGGGTCACATCGGAGTCTGTGGAAGGCTCTGAGGAGCATGAAGACTCAGAGCTAGACGTGACACCGGGCCCATCTACTCACGCTCAGGCAGCTGGGTTGGGGGCCTGAACTGAGCAAAGACGAAAAGCAGCTGGGGCCTGTTCCAGATGCACGGATGCGCAGAGAGGAAAGGCATGCAGGACAGCAGAGGGCGGAAAAGTAAAAGACTCTAAGAAGCCACGCCCTGGCTGGATTATAAAAAGGAGAGGCGTGGGAGGGGCTGGTTGCCACAGGCAACCTTTCATGCTACGGCTTTATGCTTCTGTCATTGGATTTCTTGCCTCAGGATTCTTGGATATTTAACCAGGTTTGTCGGCTTTATGTGTGTTTGAGTGACTTAAATCTTGAGCATTCCAGCTGAGAACTCAGACACTGAATCTTGTTCATTTCAACAGCTAAAGGACTGATTGGAGTTTTGTTCCATAAAAGCTGTGTAAAAATAAAAGGGGTTTATCTTACCAAGTCCTGCCTTGTTCAATACAAAGGGGTTTTTCCTCACAAGCAGTTGAGCCGTATTCGCGTAGGCTGGGACAGAACAGTTTGCCTTCGGCCCTTTACCTCATTCTCAATCAACATCATGATAATCCTGCGGCGGGGCATTTTAGCCTTTTCAAGACACTGAACCTAGTCTCCCGTACATTCTGGTGGCCCCGAATATGACACGACATCCAGGCCTACGTCACGTCTTGTGTACGGTGTAGGCAGGCCAAGTCAGCAACAGGGGTCCCACCAGGTCTACTTCAGCCCTTGCCGACGCCCGAGAGACCCTGGGGAGCAGTGTCCATGGACTTCTTGATGGACTTGCCCCCATCTTCTGGCTTCACAACGGTGTTTGTGGTGGTGGACATGCTGACCAAGATGGCGCATTTCATTCCTTGCCGTGGCTTGCCGTCAGCCTGCGCCACCATTCGCATGTTCATCCAGCATGTTTTCTGGCTGCATGGCCTCCCTGATAGGGGCTTAATTTACGGCCCGTTTCTGGAAAGGGTTGATGAAGGCCCTAGATGTACAAATCTGCCTGTCATCGACGCATCATCCGCAAACAGATGGTGGGACCGAGAAAGTAATCGGAATCCTAGAACAATATTTGCGCTGTTTCGTGAATCAGCAACAGGACAATTGGGTAGACTATTTTGCAGTAGCTGAGTTTGCTTTTAACAACTCACAGCACACCTCCACGCGTATGACACCGTTCCTGGCCAATGTGGGGTATCATCCCTGGCTTTTTCCTCTCTCGCAGCTCGATGCACCAGTTCCCGCAGCTAATGAATATCTGACCGAGTTACAGGCTATCCATCAATTGATGCGGCAGCAATTAGATAAGGCCAAGGCAGATTACAAGAAAGTTGCCGATCAGTCATGGCGAGATACGCCTGCGTTAGCTGTGGGAGATTGGGTATGGCTGTCAACCAGGCACCTTCTGTCAGACCGGCCTGCCAAGAAACTGGACCACCGGTACCTAGGCCCTTTCCCTATTGAAGCCGTCATTAATCCAGTTGCTTATCGGTTAATATTGCCACATTTGTTACGGGTACATCCGGTCTTTCACCTGTCCCTCTTGGTCCCAAAACAACCGGCGTGTCCGCTCCGCCAATCAGAATGTCCCTCACCGGAACAGCGGGATGGAGACCGTGCTCTGGAGTATGAGGTTGCCAGTATTTAAGACTCCCGTTGGTTGAAAGGCCAATTCCAGTATTTGATTGAGTGGAAGGGCTATGGACCGGAGTTCACCTGGGAGGACGCGACCACTGTGCATGTTCCTGCCTTGGTGGCGTTCCACAAACAATTCCCTTCACGGCTGCATCCAGCCCATCAGACCCGGGGGAGGGGTCCTGCGGTGAGGGATAGTGTTGTGAGTCCTCACCTGCCAGAAGATCCGACAGCCGAGTCAGATGAATTGGATGAGGGGGAAGTGTTGCCTGGGGTAACATCGGAGTCTGTGGAAGGCTCCAAGGAGCATGAAGACTCAGAGCTAGATGTAACACCAGGCCCATCTACTCATGCTCAGGCAGAGAGACAGCTAGGTTGGGGGCCTGAACTGAGTGAAGATGAAGAGCAGCTGAGGCCTGTTCCAGATGCACGGATGCACAGGGAGGAAAGGTGTGCAGGACAATGGAGGACGGTGGAGCGGCTCTCCAGGAAAAGTAAAAGACTCTAAGAAGCCACACCCTGGCTGGATTATAAAGAGGAGAGGCGTGGGAGGGGCTGGTTGCCAAAGGCAAACGTTCATGCTACGGCTTTGTGTTTCTGTCAGTGGATTTCCTGCCTCAGGATTCTTGGATATTTAACCAGGTTTGTCAGCTTTATGTGTGTTTGAGTGACTTAAACCTTGAGCATTCCAGCTGAGAACACAGAGACTAAATCTTGTTCGTTTCAATAGCTAAAGGACTGGTTGGAGTTTTGTTCCATAAAAGCTGTGTAAAAATAAAAGGGGTTTATCTTACCAAGTCCTGCCTTGTTCAATGCAAAGGGGTTTTTCCTCGTGAGTAAGCGGTTGAGCAGTATTTGCGTAGGCTGGGACAGAACAGGAGAAGGACATGCTTTGAATGTTCGGATGCATTGGAAAACACAGAATTTTGAATTTTTAAAAATCTGTTATGATGCTGTTGAGAATTTATTATTTTAATGAGTTAATTTTTACTGAGAGTTTTTTGATAGCCCCTATGAGCCTTTGGAAAAAGGCAGGAAGGCAGGCAGGCAGGATTACACAGAAGAGAAAATATAAGAACAATGTATACTAAAAATACAAAACAAAACAGAAAAACACCTACTGCTATGGTTGATCCATTTTTGCCAACTCCACCTGTGAAGATCACACCAAAGTAGTTTGTACAAGAGAATATGGTTCCTGCTACTGTACAAATAGCTGGAAGTATTTTCATGTGAATGTTTAACACTGGAATCTTAACAAGAAAGGAAAAATATTAAAAGTTTAAATATTTCATGTTAATTTTATTTTAGATTTCAAATGAACTCAATTCATTCCACTTTTCTAAATCTGTATCCAGGAATTTTCTGGAACAGGGGTTTAAGAAAACCCTTGGAGTACATTACCTTTCAGAATTTTTTTTATTTACAATGATTGAAATAATAGACCTCTATGTGACTATTATTTCCTACGAAAAAACAAATAATAACTGAATAGAAGGACCAAACATTTGAATGCCTATTTTGGCATAATCAGGAACCAAGATTTAATTAAGTTATAATAGATATTGTCCTTGAAGTAAGAAATGGCATAATGAAAATAATTGACTGCATATGTTTTGGGAAAAATGCTGATTGAAATCACAGAAGAATGAGGAAAAGACCTTTGGATATACTCCAAAATTCTATGCCACAGACACAAAGAAAAAAAAAAGAGCTGCATGGGAATACAATAATGGATCATTTTGCAGTACTCTGGACAGAACCAAACAGATGGAACTGATATGGAATGCTAGCACTCATTGTTCCATGTAAGCATCCGATAGTCAGAACTACATTACTTGTAAGCATGATGATTAATGGATAATAATAATGATTGCTTCACCTATAATCCTTTACATTATCCAATTATTGTTAATTTCACAAGAACAAGAACATTGCTTTATGTCACAGTACACTAATATCAGCAATGGCTCTGTGGAAGATAACCTATGCCCTTCTACACACAAAACATGCATTTAGTCTTTATAGACTAAATAATGTCATGTGAAGAAATGTTTCCATTAGAGACTACAGACTTTATTTGTACAGAATCACACATGTGTTAAGATGAACAAAACAGAAGGGAGGCCACAACAATATATTGTAAACCTCTTTAAGAATATTCTAGGACTACAGTGGCATGAAATGTAGTAAAGAAGGCTGCTATCCTCATTCCTCTCTGCCCTATTCAATTTGCTTCTCTTTTAACTTTTGGACCGAATACTGCAATAGTACCATTAGAACAAGTTTTGTGACACTATCATGTAAACATAAAGTGATACAGAAAGAAAAGTAGAATGTTTTTGAGTATATATACTGATATATACAGTATTTCTCTTTATTTAGTACACCTAGCACTATGCCTTTTTTTACCCAATATAAAAAACAACTTAAGTAGCTAAGGGTACCAAATGAAAGAAATATTGTTTGAAATGATCATTTATGCAAGTTTTAAAATAATTTGTTAGCTTTATTTGCTTTTACTGTAAAATACATTTTATAAGATCCACCAATTATTCATTTTCAATTTTAGATAACTTACAACAACATATGGAACAAACAATTGTTACAGATAAAACAACATGCTCAAGCATCTATGGCAGCCAAATTATCTTGTTAATGATTTCTTTACCATTGTTTGAATTGCATTTATAGTATAAGACTTACATTAGTAGATTTATGCATGCCAACTGGAGATTCTTTGCAAGCTGTCCCTCTAAATCCATTGCTGAGTGTCGAGACAGGTATGTCTCTCCAAGGTTTGTCAGGGTTACTTTGCAGGTCTTTCCCCCCAGAGACTGGGAAAGAGCCTCATATGTTGCCTCAATATTCAGAACAGCAATTTTTGAAAGGTGCTATCTAAGGATGTACATAACATTCCATGCATACATTGAACAGAACAGCTGGTTTGAGGTGTTCCATGCTTGAGCTAAACATACATGTTTCAAGTATTTTTTGGAACAAAATGGGCCCTTTTTGTTTTAGTTACAAATCGTGATTGGTTGGGAGTGGAGTTAAGAAAAAACTAAGAACGTTAGCAGTGGCCAATGAGTGTGAAGACAGGTGGTAGAGACTGGAGGTGAAGCTGGTAAGATATGTCTCACTGAAGGCTACTGGAAAGAAAAAGAGTGAAAGAGGGGCAGCCCTTGCCATACTCACCCATCAAATACTCAGGGATCTCTCCAGATTTTGACTCACCTAATAACTAGAACAATCAAAATATTCTAGTTTTGTTTCTGCTGAACCATGGCTAACTGAAGTGATGCATAGTCACCTTCAAATGATGCACAAAGTGTCTGCAGTTTACTAATTTATGCTACTGAATTATCCAGTGTATTAGTAACCTGTTTAGATAACAATCAAAATTATTTCTTATGGAAGAGATTTTGACTGAATGACAGCATTTTATGTTAAGTTGTTGAAATAGTTGCAGAATGTTATCAAAATATAATTTAAGACAATAGACATTTATTCTATTGAAAATGATAAAATCTTTCCAACAAAAATAAGAATAATATAAATATATAAGGGAATTAATTTCTCTAGAAGACTAAAAGATATAAGATACAGAGATAGACAAAATTACCATAGTTTGCCAAAATGTAGGTCCTCCAATCGCTGCCAGTAAATGCATGGTTATTATGAAGACTTGCACTTCAGTCACATCAATTCTGATTAGGTACAAAAAAGCCAAAAAAGCAGAATTACTCAAAGCAATTTTAAATAATTTTGCAGGCACAGCAGCTCTTGTTTATCATGCACGGTAAGAGAGAAAAAATGAAACAAAGAAAAAAAATTAAAGTAAAATATTTTTAAAAATATATAACTAATGGGAGCTCATTGGTTTCACAGTACAGAGCTATTATTTTTATGTAGTTAATTTACATTATGTTTTCCTTTTTTACTCAGTCTAAATTGCCATAGAGCACATAGCTGATAGAGAACCAGCAATGCTTTAAATTTCTACAACACTCTAGCTGGTTTTAAAATGTAAATGTGACTTTCTCATTGCATTGAATGATTGGTTACAAGAGAAACTTTCAGAATTTTCCTTCCGACCAATCCTTTGGTTGTATAGGAGTGCAGCTAGGAATATTAGAAGTTTTCTTTCAAACAATGAAAAGCAGTTGTAGAAATTTAAACCTTGCCCACCAGTAAAAAGAATCTAGATAGAAAACTTTTAAGAATAATAATGAATTCAACTATCTTTCTCCTTTCCTTGTGGTTTAATGCGCAAATATCTGAAACTAGATTACATTTTTTATACTGCTGATTTTAGTGAACTGACTCGTGATTTATGCTAAATCAAGATTGACTATGTGAGGCCACAAGTAATCACAATTTCAAATCATAGTTTTAAGTTGGTGTATGAATCATCACATCATACTCTCGGTCTATTCCTAGTTTGTTTGTTCCATGGAAAGCTCTTCCTCAAAGATGTACATTTTTTTTCAAGCGAAGAACTACAGTTGCCGTTTAGAAGCTGTCCTTTAAACACAGGTAGAATCAGGATAATGGAACAGGTAAAAGTAGTATAAAGAACAAATTTTATTTAATGTACACTAATTAAATAATGGTTTTCCCAGTTGCAATGTATGGCTGTGAAAGTTGGACCATAAGAAAGGCTGAACGCAAAAGAATTGAGGCCTTTGAACTATGGTGCTGGAGAAGACTCCTGCGAGTCCCTTGGACTGCAAGGCGATCAAACCGGTCAGTCCTAGAGGAGATCAACCCTGACTGCTCCTTAGAAGGCCAGATACTGAAGTTGAAACTCAAGTACTTTGGCCACCTAATGAGAAGGAAGGACTCACTGGAGAAGAGCCTAATGCTGGGAAAGATGGAGGGCAATAGAAGAAGGGGACGACAGAGAATGAGGTGGCTGGATGGAGTCACTGAAGCAGTAGGCATGAGCTTAAATGGACTCCAGAAGATGGTAGAGGACAGGAAGGCCTGGAGGAACGTTGTCCATGGGGTCGCGATGGGTCGGACACGACTTCGCAACTAACAACAACAACAATTAAATACAGGTAGTTCTTGACTTACAACCATAATTGAACCCAAAAATTCAACTGCAAAGCAAGGCAGTTGTTAAGTGAGTTTTACCTCATTTTCCAACAACAGTTGTTAAGCGAATCACTGCAACTGTTAAATGAATCATCTGGTTGTTGAGTGAATCTAGCTTTTCCCATTAACTTTGCTTATCAGAAGCCAGCTGGGAAGGTGGTGATCGCATGACCCCAGTACAATGCAATTGTCATAAATACATGCCACTTACCAAGTGCCCAAATTTTGATAACATGATCATGGGGATGCTGCAACAGTTGTAAGTGAGAAAACCAGTCGTAAGTTATTTTTTTCAGTGCCATCTGAGTGATCACTAAATGAACGGTTGTAAGTTGAGGACCACTTGTATAGTTAACTTGAATATTACAGAGATGTATAATCTTAAATTACAATTTATTGACAACTTTTGAAGAAAGCCTGGGTATATATGAAAAGTATTGGGGTTGCATGCAGCCCAGGGCAATAAGTGCCCACCTATGCTTTTGCCCATTCATAGAAATTCAAGGCAAGGGAAACCACAAAGGCATCTCTCTTCAGGCTAATTTGTGCTTTCTTATTTTTTTTATTCCAAACATGCCATTCTTCCTGGCTACCATCCTCCTTTAATCCCCAAGTTCTTCATGAGCTTAAGGCAAAGATAAGGCTTTGATCTGCAAATGCCAAACCACATTTCTTCCTCTCAACAAAACACTCCTTTCTCAGAAGAAAAACCAGTGATGTTCAAAAAAATAAATGTAGTAAAGATAAAATGCATATCTTGACATACACAAACAAAATGATATCTTGCACTTTCTATAATATTTCAAGCCCCCAAAGTCCAACTGCACAGGAAAATATTATTGTACTTAACATAATATAGACCATTTCATATGTAAACAATGGAAAGCAAATATTTAAATGTACAGTTAATTTCTGAAAAATGTATTTGATATTTGACCACTAGTAGCACAATGTCATTTTATGATATGGTGGGTAATATAGATTCTTTGGGAATTATCCACTAATATCCAATTATTGTTTCAAAAAGTTCAAATAGAAATCTAAGTCCTGGCAAGAACTCTTACATACACTTTATATCTATATTCAACCATGGAGACAGATACCAGATCCATATATCAAAAGACATACAAATATATCAATCGATATGTGAAAACCACAGAACTAGATTAAGCAATCCTGCATAGATCACATATCAGTCAAAAAGAAAAACTAAGACTGCAGAAACGTTAGAGGAATTTTAGGAGGAAAAAAAACAGGTAAGACTGTAGGAATGACGTTATGCTAGAAGACCATAATGAAATGACAAACTCCACAATATTTTTCAAAACTGTTTATGTATGTTTGTGTATGTGTATGTGTGTGTATATAAACACACACACATATATATACATACATACATACACATATATACACACATCTACATCCATCCGTACATACATACATACATATATATTCGTGTCCCATGTAAAAGAAGTTCTATAATAATCAATATCTGAAGATCACACTTGAGCCCTCACATTTATAAGTGCAGTGAAATACTATTATTACAAATGGAGCAAACTAAGCTGATATATTGTCATCTCTTGCTTTTTGAAACACTAAATATAAAGGAAAAAGGTATATTTAAATATTCCTAATAATAACAAACACCTTCATTTTCCATCAATTTATACACCAAATATGTGACTTTTGATAATTAGGTAACAACTACAATATTTCCAAATCTTAGCTTGGTCACTGAGATACCGTTCAGTCAAAAAATACTCTCATGTCCAAAATGGAAACATCATATATGCAGTAGGTAAACATATCTGCTTGGTGTTTTTCTAATGGCCCAAAATCTCTAAGAGCGAGTTGGAAGGCCATATAAATTTTCATAAATAAATAAATATAAGAAATAGTAACTGGTAATAAAATACTAAAGATGTAATGGGATTTGCTTCAAGTATGACTGGGTTCATTTACGTTTTAATAGATAAAATTAATTTGGGCTACATAAATATGTATGCCAGGGTGTGGGAAGAAAGATACGTATTACTCCTTAATCTTATATAACATATGTTGATGATTTCACTTTGCCTCCGTTTGGGTGTCTTCCTTCCTTTTTCATTTTAAACATTCTGTAAACTTCTTGGCTGTTTTAATGCAGTGCCAAGTTCCGTATGTTTCATCCTAGGCACCTAATTTATCCAGTGTTCACAGTTCACATTTGCCTATTTAAAAAAATCTGGGAAGATAAAGGAGATTCTATTGCACATGACATTTTGACAGCAAAAATATGATAGCTGTCCCATAGACTGTGGCCTTAGAATTTGAGAAAAATATTTAAGATGTTGTTGATTGCACTGGATAATATTAAGTTTTACAACTTTTTCAAACTACAAAACTCACTGCCTCAATTGCATTTGAGCTTGGGCCTTAGCAAACTGCTTTTAGCATTTGACATTTTCCCTACCATTAAATACAATGGGATGATACTATTATACCAAAATTAAATATAGTTATAAACCTTATGAAACTCATAATTCTAATTATTACCACGATCATCTGGTAATTGAAAGTCTTTTTTAATACTTTAGCTACCTTTTGAGTCACAAAAGAATTGAGGAATTCCATGCAGGCCTCAAGCTATGCTCTGCAATACTTCACCTTGATTTGTGTCCCATATTCCTCTCACCAGTGATCCACATTTTGTTATGTCATATGTATATTGCTATTTCCTTCTATAATATAGATTAGGAACAATAAGTAAGTGTCTGTATGATAGTCTGCAAGATTTATTTGAATTCTTCTTCCCCAAATATACAAGCTCTCATTTATATTTTGCACTACAAAAAATCATATCTGAACTGCAGCTATTGCAAATATCTAATTTTAATCTGTTATTAAAAGGATTAACATTTCTAATGTTAATATACCAAGGAATTTGAAAATTCCTTCTGTGTGAAGTTTTCCTTTTCAAAACCAATATTATTAGAAATTTCTTTATTAAATTTCTATGCCACCCATCTTGTCAAAGCAACAGTCACACAATTAAAATACAACATAATCAATTAAAACAATAAATAAGAACCATACATTTAAAATTCAATTAATCAAGACGGAGAGGAAGGGAGCAAAGTGTGCAGGAGAAAGAGATGAGATCTGATTAATCCATTAACCACCTCCAGGATGTCACTCCCCCACTGGCGCCCTTTGTCAGCTGGTAGAACCAGGTCTTCAAGCCTTTTCGGAAGGCCAGAAGGGAGAGTGAAGATCTCATCTTGTACGATATTCCAGAGGGTGGGTGCCCCAGCAGAAAAGGCTCTTCTCCTGGACCCTACCAGCTGAAATTCCTTGACCAATGGGATCTGCAGCATGCCTCTTCTGCCAGCGCAGGTGGGGCGGACTAATCCCATTGGGATGAGCTAGTTCCTCAGATAACCTGGACCTATGCAATGAAGGGCTTTAAAGATGATAATCAACACTTTGAATTGGACCCAGAAGCAAACCAGCAACCAGTGCAGCTCATGGAACAGTAGTGTAATGTGGGCCACCCTGGGTCCCGAAAAACTGCAGCTGAATTCTGCACCAGCAGAAGCTTCTGGATATTCTTCAAGAGTAGACCAATGTAGAACATGTTTCAATAGTCCAAATCAGAGATAACCAGGGCTTGAGTGACTGAGTGCGGGGTTTCCCAATCCAGGAAAGGGTGCAACTGGTATACAATATGAGGTTGCACAAAGGCTCTACCAGCCACAATTGCTACCTCATCATTCAGCAGCAGTTGTGAGTCCAGGAGACCCCCCAAATTGTGCACCAGGTCAGTCTGCAGTGGTGCAACCCCATTCAGAACTAAAGATATTAAAGTCCTGGAATCCAGAGTGCCATGCACCCAAAGTCACTCAGTCTTACCAAGTACAGCCAAAGTTCTTTTCCTCCATCTAGATCTCCATAGCCTCCAAGCACTGCAAGAGGGCAGTGACAGCATCACTTGTGTCACCCTGGACGGAGATGTGGAGTTGAGTATCATCAGCTTATTGATGGTACCTTATCCATGGTAGTGGATGATCTCATGATGTTAAATAGGAGTAGAGAAAGTACTGAAACCTGTGGGACACCACAAAGCAGCAGCCGTGGACTAGCCCTCCCACTGCCCATCAACTCCGACTGGAAATCGATTCTGGGGAAAGGAATCAAAACCAGGGCAAACTGCACTGCCCAGCTCCAAAGGCCATAGTCAGCTCCAAAGGATACCATGGTCAGTGGTATCCAAGGCTGCTAAAAGGTCAAGGAGACAAGAATGCATGCACTATCCCTATCCTACTCTCACCAAAGATCATCAACAAGTGTGACCAATGCTGTTTCTGTTTCATAACTGGACCTGAATCCTGACTGGAAGGGGTCCAGAAAATCCACTTCACCCAGGACCCTCTGAAATTTTCATACAACCATCTTTTTCTATCATCTTCCCCAAAAAGGAAAGTTGGGAGACTGGATGGAAATTGTCTCTTGACAGGATCAAGTGATATTTTTTCAGGAGAGGGCGAACTAAAACCTCCATGAAAAGTCCCAGAAACATCCTCTGCTGCACTGAGGAATTTATCATAGCTTGCTTGTCACCATTCATAAGGCTTTCACCAGCCAGGAGGGATAGGGATCTAACTTATTTGCTTGCACTGACAGCATCAAAGACCCTGTCCATTCATCAGGTCCAACAGTAACAAACTGCTCCCAGATAACTGGGCAAGACCTTTCCCCAGGCATCTCTAATGGACCTGCACCACATGTGGGTTCCAATTGGGAATGAATCCAAATGACTTTGTCCATTAAGTGATCCACAAATTCCTCTGCACAGCCCTGAAGATGATCACCCGAACCCCCTTGTTCCTAGAGGGACTGGGTTATTCTGAACAGGGTCATTGGACGACACTCTGCAGATGCAATAAGAGCAAGAAATAATGTAGTTTTGCCACTCTTACTGCCATGAGGTAGGCCTTAATAGCAGCTCTAAGTTGTGTACAATCGGATTCATACCTTGTTTTCCTTCAGAGGTGTTCTACTAGTCTCTTAGCCCTTTTCAGAACCTGCAGCTCTTCTGTGAACCATGGAGAGTGTTGGGAGCGAAGGGTCAAGAGAGGTCACATAGGCACAATTCTATTCAAAACCTTGGCAACCATGCAACAAGGCCCCGGGATATTCCCCAGTTCACTCTGGAACTCATTTGCATCCATCAGTCGGAAAGAAATGAATTCAAGGAATAAATATATTTGCTTACATAAAATTATATTTATATCAGCATGTCCCATTAGCACTGTTAAAAACCATTTTTGTGATGGACATCACAAAAGAACAGAAAATTAGCACAACTAAAAGTTCAAATATTTATTCCTACTATTTTAGAAAGGAGAGTTGGATGACAGAATTTTAACTTAGAAGATAATTATCTGTTATACATGTTAGAAAGGAGACTGTAGAATCTTTCTTAAGCTTGAGGTTAAGGAACTACAAAGGATGAATCAGAATATTTGTATGAACATAAATATGCCCATTCCTCATTTAGCAACCAAGTTCTGTTCCAATGAACAAGTCATTAAGCAAAATAGTCGCTAAGTGAACCATGCAACTGAAATAGGGAGAGTTGCTGTGAAGATTACTCCAGTGTGTGGTGTCAGGTGCACAAAATTTGATCACAAATATACACAAGTGGGTTGGAAAATGATTTTTTTTATAAACGTCATATTTGCGAATGGTCATAAATCAAGGTAATAGCTAAGCAAAGAGTGAGTGTATATTTCCAAGTAGCTATTCACACAATTCTTTTTCCTGGTGGAAAGGTTTCTAATAAAAGAAGAATAAAATTAATTCTGACTGTACGTAATGAGTTGCTCCCACGGTCCAGCATTTTTTTCTTGAAGAGATTATGTCAGTTCTATATGTTTTACAACAACCAGTAAGAAAACAAGTCTTTTTTAGAATAAGGGCAGAAGGGAAACTTCTGATTCAATTCATGTCTTCTATTCAGATATTATATATCATCTCATATTGAAACAAATGTCTGGAAAATATAATTAGTAAAATAATTGCCTTTTTTCAGTTTTAATGTGCATGACAAAAAAGGGCTGCCTCCATAGAATTTTCATCATTGCTTCCCAGGCAAAACCAATTTTTATCATTTACCGTGTCATTCCAAAATTCAGATCCAAGAGTTCCTGTTAGAAGGTGAATTATTATAATACAGACTTCAGACTCAATAACATCAAATCTAAGAGTGAGGGGGAAAACCATTTCAGTTTGAAAGTTCCATGACTGCAAATTTTTACTTAAGAAGAAATGGATTCAAAATCATAGGAAATCTTTAAAAAAATTACAAGGTTAAAATTACAAAGAGAAGAAAACAATTGTATGGTATGCAATCCCCATTAGTTGAACTCCACTGCAAAATTCCTGAGTGTTGTGAATTACAATCAGTAATTTAAAAGAGGGAGACTAGAAATATTTTGAAAGCAATATATAATTCCTTTAACAGTTGCTAAACAAATCTCTCACAAATCCAGTTTAAATTTTTAAGGCCAACTTTATATTAGCCTCATGTAATCCTTTAGATCAGGGGTGTTAAACTGCCAGCCCGTGGGCCAGATGCATCATAGCGAAACCACACCCACCCCATTGCCGGCAATGGCAAAAAAGTCGTGATACGTCGCGACACGTCACGTGACGTTGCGAGTTTGACATCTCTGCTTTAGATAATCTATAGCAGTAATTCCAAACTTGGGTTACAGAGACCAGAAGAGATCAGAAATGATCACCTCTTTGAATGAATTTTTTTTTATTTCTCTGTTATGACCATCTCTGTTATACTCATATAAAATCATATCTGAACAGAAGGGGCGTTGTCTTACCTGAACGCCTTTTCTCAGCATGATGATGGATAATCCACAGATGGGTTATAGACCGTACTTCCTGCCCAGAGACTAAGTCAATTAGAATAGCCACGCCTCCTGCTATCCCTTCCCCAGATACGACGAAGGCGAAGCTACGGACGAACGTCCTGCATGTTGGTTCTCCTACCCGACACAGGGCCTGACTAACCACAAGGGGCGGGAGTGGATTATCCATCATCATGCTGAGAAAAGGCGTTCAGGTAAGACAACGCCCCTTCTCCAGCATGAAGATGGATAATCCACAGATGGGACATACCCAAGCTGACCTGTCCCTAAGGGATGGAACTAGTCTGGGCCTGTGTCCCGCTAGCTGAAATCACCTGCTGGAGCACCCTCCTCCCAAAGGAAGCCTCCGCGGAGGCAAACTTATCTACCCTGTAGTGCCTCACAAAAGGAGAAGGCGACGACCAGGTCGCCGCCCTGCAGATATCTTCGATGGACGCCTGCGTCGCCCATGCCGCAGAAGTCGCTGCACTTCGCGTGGAATGAGCGGTGAGGCGGCCTGGCACCGACAGGGAATGAGATTGGTATGCCTTTGCAATACAGGCCTTAATCCACCTGCCTATGGTGGATGAAGAAACTCTTTGTCCCATGGCAGAAGGCTGGAAAGAGACAAAGAGAGCCTCCGATTTACGGAAGGCCGAGGTCCTCTTAATATAACAACTCAATGCCCTTCGAACGTCCAGCTTATGCCACTGACGCTCCGATGAGTGCGTTGGATTGGGACAAAAATCCGGGAGGACAAGCTCCTGTGCCCTATGAAACAAGGAATTCACCTTGGGAACGAATGACGGATCAAGGCGAAGGACCACTCTGTCAGCATGAAAAACTCACAGGTCGTCTCTGACCGAAAGAGCAGCCAACTCCGAGATGCGTCTGGCCGAAGTAATAGCAATAAGAAAGGCCAATTTCATGGATAAAAACTGTAAGGAACAGTGTTTGATGGGCTCAAAAGGTGTTAAGGTAAGGGCCTGTAAGACCCGAGGCAAGTCCCAAGAGGGATAACGGTGTACAACAGGTGGTCTGACATTAGTTGCCCCTTTAATGAAGGAGCGTACCATAGGGTGGTGTGCCAATGGCACTGCATTATCTCAAGTCAAAACCGTAGAGAGAGCGGCCAACTGTCTACGGATAGTGCTTGGAGACAAGCCCTTGTTAAGCCCCTCTAATAAATAGTCCAGTATATTTGGAATTGTGATAGCAGACAAGGCAAGATTATTGGCCGTACACCATCGACAAAAACTCCTCCAGGAGGAATCGTAGATTTGATTGGTGGAAGGACGTCTGGAGGCCTGTATCATGGAAATGACCCCTGCCGAATATGACTCTCGTGTTAGGAGACTCCTCTCAAGTGCCAAACGGCCAACTGGAGCCATTGAGGATCCGGGTGGCGAAGGGTGTCCTGAATGAGCGCCATGCGCTCCGGAGGAATTCTCCAACATGGGGAGATGGAAAGGCTCACGAGGTCGGCAAACCACGGACGTCCCGGCCAGTGTGGAGCAACCAACAGAACCTCTGCCTGTTCTAGTAAAATCTTCCTGATTACGGCTGGAAGCGGAGGGAAGGCGTAGAGCAGACCCTTGGGCCACTGACTCCGTAGGGCATCCGCCCGTTCCGCCCCTCGAGAGGGGAACCGGGAGTAAAACCTCGGGAGCTGGGCGTTCGCAGGTGATGCGAACAGGTCCAGAATCGGAGGTGCGAACCTCTCTGAGATCTCCCTGAATAGGCTGGGAAGCAGGCTCCACTCGGAGGGATCCAAAGTGGCTCGGCTTAAGGAGTCCGCCTGTTGATTGGCTTCCCCCGAAATGTGTTCCGCCCTCAAGGAGGCCAGGTGGCCTTCTGCCCAAGATATCAGCAGCCGGGTTTCCGTCATCAGGGACTTGGACCGAGTGCCCCCTTGCCGATTTATGTGGGCCTTTGCCGTCACATTGTCGGTCAGCACCAAAATGTGCTGACCCGACACTGTCTCCCTGAAGTGGAGGAGGGCAAGGTAAATGGCACGGAGCTCCAGCCAGTTGATATTGTGTCTTGAGGTCCGAAAGGGACCAGCGACCCTGAGCTAGTTGGGGTCCCAAGAGCGCCCCCCAGCCAAAAAGGCTGGCATCGGTTGTCAGGGTCATCCTGACCGGTTCCTTGAACAGGGAACCTTTGGACAAGGCTGGGGATGCCCACCACCGAAGGGAGATCAATACTGGGCGAGGGATCCGCACCCTCTGATGAGAGGAACCTGTGCCCAGCGCCTGGAATGGCAGCAGGAACTACTGTAGAGCTCTGGAATGGAATCCGGCCCATGGCACTATTCCCAGACAGGAAATCATCTTTCCCAGAAGCTGGGAGAGAACCGCCAGGGTGGTCACTGGTCTTCCTTGCAATTGTCTGATTAGGGTCCGAATGCTCTCCTGACGGTCCCGTGAAAGATACACCATGCAAAGGCGGGTATCTATGATTGCGCCTAGATGAAGTAGACGGGTGGATGGAGCCGTCTGGCTTTTCTGAAAATTTATGGAAAACCCCAGATTCTGGAGGGTTCTGATCGACAGGGCCAAATCGGACCGGGCCTTTCTTAAGGAGGTGGACTGAATGAGGATGTCGTCCAGATAACACTGGACTCTTACTGGGACCAACCTCAGGTGTGCAGCCAGAGCAGTCAAAACCTTTGTGAATGCCCGTGGGGCGGATGAAAGACCGAATGGAAGAGTTCGGTATTGGTAATGGTGATGGTTGTAACAAAACCTGAGGTACCTGCGATGACTGGGAAGGATTGGAATATGCAGGTATGCCTCCGTGAGGTCTATGGAGGCCAGGAAATCGTGCCTTCTGATGCTGGCCAGAATGGATCGAAGAGTCTGCATCTTGAATTTTTTGTAAATCAGATGCTTGTTGAGACCCTTCAGATCGAGGATCGCCCTCCATCCTCCTGACGTCTTTGGGACTACAAAGAGAATGGAGTAAAAACCTTGACAGGTCTGACCAGCTGGCACGGGCTCTATGGCTGTGATCTCTAAGAGATGTCTGATAGCCTCGGACATGAGTCGGGTCTTGCTCGGGTCCCTGGAAACCGGGCAAGAGACGAAACGCTCCGGAGGGAGGGATAGAAATTCGAGGGGGAGACCGTCCCTGATGGTGTTGAGGACCCACACATCTGAAGTGACTGCTTCCTATTCGGGGAGAAAAACGGTGAGTCTGCCCCCAATCGGGAGGGATCTTCGATAGTCACTTGTGTCTTCTAAAAGGACGGCCTCCCGCGCCCTGAAAGGGCCGTTTGGAATGGGGCTGCTGACGGAATCTGGGGGCAGGCCGATCCGTCTGGCGATCTGACCTGGGGAAAAATGGCCGGAAAGGCTGAGACCAATCTGATCCCGCACCTGGGCGATAGAATGGTCTGCGGGGGTAAGGGTTTGGGCGCCTGTCCACTCTCCTATGTAGGTGAGGCAAGATCTTGCGCTTGTCCTTGTCCTCCACCAGGAAGGGGCCTAGGGCGTCTCCAAACAGCCGGCCACCCTCATAGGGAGCAGAAGCCAGGCGCCATTTTGACCTTAAGTCTGCCTTCCAGTGTTTGAGCCAAAACAACCTGCGGGTAGTTACGTTGGAGGCCAAGGCTCTGGCTGAAAAACGAGCCGCGTGGAGCGAAGCGTCAGCTAGATATTCTGAAGTTGCTAATAACTTGCCTAGCGTTTGGTGTGGCCGAATCTGATCCGGAGGGATCAAGGCCTGGAGCTCCCGGAGCCAAATGATAGAGGCCCTAGCGAAAAAGGAGGCCGAGGTTGAGGCTCTGATTGACCAAGCCGAAGCCTGATGAGACCTGCGTAGAGAAAATTCAGATTTTTTATCCTCCGCTTTCAGGACCTCTACCATGTCAGCCGGGGCCGTAGATGAAGAGAGGATAGGGGCCATGGCCTCATCTACTGTTGGGACCTCCAGGAGATCCACTAGGGAAGGAGCTACGCAAAACAACTTTTTATCTAAATTCCCAGGGGAAGGTAAAGTGGCTGGAGCTCCCCATTGTTTCCTGATGGTATCCAGGAAAAAGGGAGGACAGGGGATGTGTCTCTCATCCACCCGAGGCTCGGAGAAGAGAGGCTTAGGATCCCTACTAGTAGAGGGCCCTGCTTGAGGTTCCTGACCTGGGTCAATATTGGCCGAGGCAGTGGCCTTCATCAGTAAGGACTTGAACAAGCCCGGATCAAAGAGACCAACAAAGGGAGACAGATCCGGGGCGGTGTCCTCATCCTCAGACAATTGTATGTCCGGAGCCCCATACTCCTCAGAGCCAGAGTCCCTGGTCCTGGACGAAGGGGCTGAGTAAATTGACTCCGGATATTGACGGGAGACCCGCTGCCAACTAGGCTCAGCCCTGGGAGCTAATGACTCCGGCCTGGGCGTGTGCTGAAAGGACGATGCCATGCCCTGAGCAAAGGCCTGGGCAAGCAAGGCTTGAAACTGATCTGGACGTATCCCTAGTTCTGGAGGGCGAAGCCCGGCTGCAGTGGGGGTAAATGTGGCCTCAGGGACTGACATGGATGGAGCTGCAGGGGGGATCCATTGCGATCCCTGCAGTTGGCCAATTGGAGAAGCTATGCGCTGACCTGGGTCGCCCGCAGAAGACCAAGCTCTAGGTGTTAGGGAGCTGGGTGGGACTGGTTGGGGATTGAATAGTGATCCTTCTTGAGAGGGAGGGATGTGAGGCCCAGTAGTCAGAGATTGTTGAGCCTTGGAGAATTGTTTCTCCAGGGCTAAATGTCTCCTATCTGCCGCTTTCTCAGCTGCTTTGGAACTCTTTTTGCCAGAACTGGACTTGCTCTTAGCCTTCAGGCTCCCTGCTGCTCTTGATGGAGCAGGATTGTCCATCTCTGGCATAGATTGGGCACCAAGAGAGGTTTCAGGAACCTCCTTATCCGCCATTGTACTGGACTGCGGATTAAACGTGTAGCAGGCCTCAGATGGCTGGTGCCAGTGCCCGCTTGTCCCAAGAGACAGGTGACCTGTCTAGGGAACCAGGTGTGCTATGCAAGTGCCTGCAGGTGGCACGTGAATTTGTGGGTGTCAGCCCACGCGCGCTCCTGTCTGCTGTTTTTCTCAGCAACTTCGGCAATCTCAGAGAGGGGTGCCGGAACCCAGGACAGGTAAAAGTCAATCAAATTAATACACAGGTCTGAATCAGACCGTGGAGGAATCAATGGCTACGGGCCTCAATTGGCTGAGCCAGAGCCTCTGCGCGCTAAGCACACCTGGTAGGCAGCACAATAAATATCCAAGGCTATAATAAGCCTGCACAGGGGAGAAAAATGGCTGCCACTGTAAAGCGTGTTATAAACTGACCACAAAATGGCGGATGGAGAGCCTGAAAGAGATTGATCCAAATAACAAGGCCAACAAATAAAGGGCCACTCTCAAGTGCTCTAATTAACACACGCTACTCAGAAAAAGAGGCCAAAACCCCCAAATTTCAGAAAGCCAGGCTTGAATCTGGCTCAAAATGGAACTGTGCCATTTTATATATATATATATATATATTTTTTCAAGCCTCGTGGCACTCAAAATGGCGGCCGTAAATTGCGCGCTTAAAACGAGGCTAGGAAGGATCTCTGAATGATCCCAAAACGGCCACTGCACAAGCAAATTACAAGGAATGAAGGGGGGGGGACAATCCTAGCACCCCCACCCTCTACAATCAGAAGAGAACAAGAGGCCGACACCCAGCTGACTAGCAGCCAAAAAAACGAACTGCTTGCTGCAGCTGATCGTGGGCAAGAGAAAGGGAAGAAAAGGCAGCAGGGAACGAAATTCGTGTCCCTGCAGCTTAAAGTTAAGAGTTTTAGGGGGGAAATCCACAGATGGGAAAGAGATCTACAACCTGCCTAGGAGAACCAACACCATGCGACTTCACTGGGCTGAAGATTAAGTCGTATCTGGGGAAGGGATAGCAGGAGGCGTGGCTATTCTAATTGACTTAGTCTCTGGGCAGGAAGTACGGTCTATAACCCATCTGTGGATTATCCATCTTCATGCTGGAGAAAATACAGTAATAGGTTATAAAGTACTTTGAGATGGAATATGTATTTTAATGGCAACATTTTAGTTTTATTATTTTATTACTTTAAAAAATTGTACATTTTACACTTAGGTAGCCCAATCATATGTCTAAAACAAAGACATAAAGTTTTAGTGACATCAGATTCTTTAAATATTTGTCTTAGACTTGGTTAAGGCACCAGGCTAGAAACCAGAAACTGTGAGTTCTAATCCCACCTTAGATAATGAAAAACCAGCTGGGTGACTTTGGGCCAGTAACTGTCTTTCAGCCTAACTTACATCATAGGGTTGTTGATGTAGAGAAAATAGGAGGAAAGTATGTTTGCCACCTTGAGTTATTTATTTAAAAAAATGTGGGATAAAAAAAATATTTTTCAACAAATCACAAGAAAAATCTATGAAGATATTTCATTTAATTTATATTTACTAGTACACAGTTAAATGATGAAGTTGTGAAATTTGCATGAAGTCTGCATGATCTTGCATGATCTTGCTGTCTCTTAATTCAGTGAAGAAGCATTTTGTATCTTAGAAAACAATTTTCAAACTGTAAAAATCTGTTGGTCATAGTGAATATGTAAGATTTATTTTTCCCCAGAACTCAAACCTCACATGAAATCAATTGAAGTTTACTGCTTCAGAAAGTGAAGAGGATCATACAAAGGCCATACATTTGAATATAGCCTTCTTTTACCTTATTACTTAAAATGCTCTAAACTGAATTTAAAAAGTCTTGTATTTTAGCAATTTGTTAACCATGATCTTAATGCTGGTTCACACACTGCCACTGCTTGATAAACTGTAGGTTGTTGATAATTATTAAAATATAAAACTATCCTTTAAAAAACAACAGTGGCTGGATTCATACAGACTACATTGACACGAAACAAATCGCAATATATATGGTTTTGCATCATTTGTGTACCCAATGCTTTTTAGCCTTGCAACCAAGAGATGAGAGACAAAGTATATAAACACTATTTCTAAACTAGTAGTCTTACCTATGGGATGAAAAAGTTATACAATTAGCAGCAGGAACCAATGCAGCCAAGCAGTGATTTTGTAGCTTTTGAAAAAGAAATCCTGATCTGACTTTCACACATGATGACCTAATTAATTATTCATAATACGACAGATATTGTTAATTCCATAGTAAGTGATATGTGCACCAGACCTTATCAGTCAAGGATGGAAAGGTGTTTTTTAATTTTTTTTTTACAATATGCAAAATCAGTTGTTACTGCATCTAGCTAGCACTGTATTTAAACAACAGATTTAAACAATTAAAATTGTTTACATCAGGTTTCATTTTACAACTGTAAAAAGATAGATAAGATGGCAAAATATTTCTCTCAGCTACATTACTTACATTCCAAAGCGCATTGTTCCAGAGACATACGTCTGCCAGTGTGCACAGTAAAACATGAATGTCCCAGCAAAACAGCAGAAAAACATCCAGTCAGGATTTGTCCCCAGTTGCACAGCGATACACGTTCCCAAAACCACGAAGACTGAAGATAAAATAAATTAAAACTAAGGGGTAGAAAATGCACATATTCGCTAATAGATCATTATGGCTGTTTAATAACTTCTAATATGTAAATTGGCCTCACTTATATTTCTGATGGATTTGGGAAAGTATAAGATTCACAACAAACATTTCCTTCAAGAGGCATACAGAATTGTCTCCAACTTTTGTAAGTGCTATCCATTATATTTTACACTTGTGCAAGATTAAAAATAAGATTTCCACAAATGGTTAATATTTTGTGCTAGCATAATGACATTGTAAATAAACACAAAAAGTATACATGGCAACAAACTTCAGAACTCTTAATTAATTACATTGGAAACGATACTAGATGCTCAGTCGCATGTGAATTCACTCACATTAAAAATTTAATTGTCTTAAAGCACATTTTGGGGAACAGTTTGTTGTAGTGGTTAAGGGGCTGGCCTAGAAACCAGCGTCTGTAACTTCTAAGCCTCCCTTAAGCATGAAAGCCAGTTGGGTGATTTTGGGCTGTTATTCTCTCTCAGCTTAATCCATCTCATAGGGTTGCTGTTGTGGGAAAAATAAGAGGTAGGAGCATTAGATATGTTTGCCACCTTGAGTTTTATATGCATGTATGAATGTGTTTGTGTTTACATAAATGTAAATATAAATAAATAATGGGGATAAAATCTATTAATATTCAATTTAATGAGTTTTCTCCCAGACACGCATAAAATTATATAAATATTAGCAATATTTGACTATTTACAGGAAATTAATTTCAACATCTGCCTTTGTTATCCTAGAGCCAGCACCATCCAAAACTTTGAAGTATTCAGTCTGAATAGTAATCAAATTTCTAAAGCAGTTTGAGGTGAATGAGGTACCCTTAAACTTATTAGGAGATTTAAAGATGTTATGGATTTACTATGCTTTCTGTTCATAAGTACTGTGCAGCTTTCCTTCCATATGGTGAAAGATGTGGGGGAGGGGTGGAGACTGAGTGGGCCTTCTGATAGTAAGGTGAATAGCTAACTAATAAGCCATGCCAATTCCAGAGACTGCCATTCCAGAAAAATAAGTGGTGAAGGAGTCTAGAACTGTTCTTTAGTAGTAAGAATTTATTTTTTAATTAGCATTGGAAAGGTTTTTTTTTAAAGTCTGTATTAATTTATTATATTTTCTCTATAGCTGTGTTGTTAGACAACTCTCACCTCATTAGAGGCACAGGGCAATATAGCAAAAATTTATTATAGTGAAATCCTTGAAACTATATGTCAGGAATTAATATTTCTGAATGGTCTACTATCACTGTTATTTTGTTCCTTTCAGTCATAAAAGTAAGCTAGCTGCAAGAGTTTGGATCTTTCCAAATATAGTGCATGATTCTTTTTAAAATCAGTTTGGTTCAAATCAAGCCTAGTTTCAAATATCTTATTTGAATTGAATTTTATCTCCTTTTAATCTTAATATTGAATGAGAACTTTCTCTACATTCCCCACTTGATAATTCTATAGTGGGGAATGTGGTCTGAATGATAAAAGAAAAAACAAGAATTAGATCACACAGTTGTTGTACTACCCTTTGAAACAGTCATACACTGTTTTCTATAATAAGCTAGAGAAAAGTTTTTATCCTTATTTTTCTATAATTATAGAAAATATTGCAGAATTTTGAACATATGTGCAATCTAATTAGGAAAGGTACGGTCTAGCCATTGACAGCCAGCATTCTAAAAGGTTGCTGATGTGCAGTATTTTCAAGTACCATGCATCCCCCTTGGAGTACTTTATAATATTTATAAATATTCACAATAATTGTGACCGTTCAGCAGTTTTGCTGGTTATATTATTAACAGTTAATCTCTACTAAAAGCACAATCCAAAAACAAATACCAATTCAATTTGACAAGAGATCATAGAAAGGCAGGAGAAAATATTAAATGTACAGTACCACAAAAAAATATCAACTATGTAATTTGTTATAATTTATTCCTAGACAAACAGCAGCTTATGCTGCAGTAGCTACAACAGCATTCTTACTAAGATATACAGATAAAGGCCTTTGCCTATTTCTTTCCTATCAGAGTAGAGTGCAGCAAAGCATACAATTAAACTGGGCAGAACCATTAAAGCAAATGTTACAACAGGATGATTTTAGAATACTGTTTGTAGTTTGGTATAAGCAGTTTTTATAAAAGTTTTACTCTGTGTGTGTGTGTGTGTGAGAGAGAGAGAGAGAGAGAGAGAGAGAGAGATTTGGAGTCAATCTTGACAGCTGGCGATTTCTTGTACAAATCCAGAGTTTTCTTGGCAACATTTTCAGAAATGATTTGCCATTGCTTTGATCCTAGGGCTGAGAGTAAATGCCTGGCCCAAAATCATCCGGCTGGCTTTACGCCTACAGCAGGACTAGGATTCATAGTGTCATGCCTTTAATCACTATAATAAATTGGCTCTCATGACTTTATTCAGTAGGGATAACTTAACAGTAGCTTAATACAGTGGCAAGAAAAGATAAAATAATCTTTAGTAAGAATTTAATTCCTGGCTTATCAACAGTGCATTCCATTTTTATGTCAGTCTCAATGACTAACAACAATGACAAAATGGTCCAAACAAAAAAGAAAAATTGTATTTGAGCCACTTCTTCATGGTTTACAACATAAATCACAATAGGGGTGCACTATAATGATTGTTTTGGGTGAAATGCAATGAACTATTCTATTCTTGAGTTACAGGGCACAGTTTGGAGATGCATCTGAGCTCTGGGAGCAAAGAGATTATCTGATCAAAAATAGACATAAATAGAACAAAGGTGAGTCTGCCACAAAATCTGCATGGACACATATCCATATGTGCGTGTAGACACACCTGAACACACACACATATAAGCAAATTCTGTAGCAAGTCCCCTCCTCCAAAATCCATACGATTTCTATAACTTTAGTTTTGGTTCACCAGAAAACTTCTTAGATTATGCCATAAGGCTCCAGGGCTGCAATTTAGGGGGGCATCAGAACATGTTTTATATATGTCCATGACTTATACAGAAAATTGATAAAAGAGCAAGAGAGCCACTGAGAGCACATGGTCTGCAAGTATTTTAATTTTGGTTCAGCTGTTCTTTCTCTTTATAGAATTTTGGAAATGGTTTTAAGGAAATTTAACGTTTAACGAAATTTAAATATTCAAACAAGTCTTTCAAGCATTTCAGTCTTAAACTAAGATTTAAACTACTTAGGATGGAAAAAAAAAGGGATTCCCTTGCATTGAATTTGACTTCTGGTGGGTATATAGTCTGTCACTTGTCTTATTCCAGGATAATTTTGTGATTCTCCAGCCTAACCTGTAACTCTAGCATTCCATGGAGAGTTCTCTATGGAAGTACTAACCAGCCAAACTGTGTTTACCAAACAAAGTCAACCAGAGGCTACAACCTGCTAATATGAAACTAATCAAGTGTAGAACCTTTGTAAAATATATTACCAAAGTTCTGACCTATGGCATGAAAATTATACAACCAAGGTAAATTATTCTCATCTTATTAGAGCACCAAAAGATTTTAGAAATTTCTAGTCCTCATAAATTACTTAACAGACCATTATCTAGTGCAGTACCTGTGGACAATGAATCACAGCCATGGTCAAATAGTTCTCCCAGAGGACTACTACTATTGGTTCTTCTTGCCTGTTTCCCATCTATTGCATCCAAAGACTGATAGATGAAAAGGCCACAAGCACATGCAATATATGCCCAAGGAGGTGCCTAAAAGAGAATGTATGTAAAAAAGCAGCAACATGTAAATAAATGTGTAGGTCTTAAATCAGGCATGATTCTCATATAGTGACAATCTATTCTATTGCATGATTAGTTATGAAAAAATGCAAATAATATTCCCTCTTTTATTCATATCCAGTTCCGAAGTTTCTTGCATACACAAAGAGTATTATAGCTAAGAGTACTAAGATTAAACCTAAACCATCTGCAAGTTTTGTAACTTAAAGGATTATTGCACGTTTGGTGAACGTGCACAATGTTAGATTGTTTTGTTTCAGCTTATTTATTTAATTTGTATGGCTACCATCTTAATAAGTGACTGTAGACCAGGCATGTCAAACTGCCGGCCTGCGGGCCGGATGCGTCACGTCGAAACCGTGCAACGGGGAAAAAGTCACGATACGTCGCCCGACGTCACGTGACAATGCAAGTTTGACATGCCTGCTCTAGGCCATGAATAAATTAAAAATGAATTCCATTATAATACAGAAATTAAAAAGCAGCTAAGGAGAATGTTACAATCCATGGTGGTTAACACAATCAGGAGACAGGACCCTTCAATACTCGGGGCCATGCCCCCGAGCACATATCAAGCTCTTTAGGGCCTTATGAAAGGTCAGCAGGGTCTGGGCTAATCTTCAGAGGAAGGATTTTCTATATAGTGGGCATTATGACAGAAAAAGCATACCTCCTGCACCCCATCAACTAATCTTCTCTGGCTAACAGGACCCGGAGTATATCTATCCTGCTGGACCAGATTGGACAGTGGAAAGAACTGGGGGAAAAAATGATCCTTGAAGTAAACTGGTCCCAAGCCATGAAAGTCTTTAAAGGTAGCAACCAACACCATGAATTGCACCCGCAAGACACCAATAACCAATGCAGCTCAGGGGCTACTGGTGTTACATGTGCTAAATAACTATTTACTAAATGACACCATTTACAGTGAAACCAGCCACTGTAATTTGTAAACTAGCCAATAGCATAGCATTATATATATATGAATCCAGCCACTATGGTTTGTTCAAAAGTTAAAGCTCAGTTCTTAACGTGAGCCAGAGGTTATTTAAGAATATTCAGCAATGGCAGCCAATATATTTATTTCTATTTCTGAATAATAAATATAATAAATCCAGGAGAATCAGAAACAGCCTTCAAAATTTGAAGGCAGCCTTGATTCTTTTTCCTGATTTCCATCTTATTCTATATCCGGATAATAAAAGGTCACTTCTTGATAGCATAGCATCCCTTTAATCTTTAATATGGTGAAATGGCATTCTTATTTTAAATATAAATTATGTTAGCCAAACTATTTGGTAGGACAGGAACTATTGTACATATAGGCTATACAGTTCTAATACTCAGAATAACCTCACTTTCAGTGAAATATATTTTTGTGTAAGCATGCATATGTTTGCATTATAACTCTCCTAGTCTTAAAGTTCATAATAAAAGATTTAAACTGCTCAGGATTAGACTGCCTTCCATTTTTTAAAATGAATCAACTACATAAAATGTTATTATTATATACTATACTTATTCATAAAATTATTTTTCTGTATTTGTTTCATTAGTTCTCCTGATTGTTTTTGGTAAGGATATAGCATCAGAAAAGCTAACAACCAAATCAGAAATGGGGGCAAGGGGGAGGATTCCTCCCTGTTGTATTTCAATTAAAGTACTAAACGTGCCAAGCATATAAATTGTGCATCTGTGGCCAAATTAAAGATACAATAATAAAAATATGGGGATTTTCAGAACTGAATTTGATCAAATCTGTATCTAAATATATTTTTCATAGCACTTCTAAGATTAAAACTAAATTTCAAAGACTGTGGTTAAACATAGTCTCAATGCTGAACTGCTCCATGATTAAGACTTTCCTTTTTAAAAAAATAGTGTCTTGTTCCTTTTTTGCTCGTAACAAAGTTTCTGCCTTTTAGTGAGTTCTATAATCACAAAGATAAATCTGTTTACCTGATATATTTATGCATATTCATATAACAGAGTTCTTGATTCATAAAAGCTTCCAGAATCTGCCTATGTGAATTTAGCTGCCACTGGCAAAAATCTTTTGGACCTGAGATTTTATTGCTAATGGTGGAGGAAGGAACAAGAGTCAAAAAGAACATCATGCATCTTAGTTTAAGGGAAAAGATTAAAATATATTTTATAGCCCCTTAGAAAGACAAAACTCATTCAATTTTGTATAACACTTCAGTGAAACTTTGCTTTAAAGTATCATTTCCAATTATAGTCTACCACCTTTACTTTTTTCTCCCATTTCATTTAAACCTTATTAAAAATACACATAAATCTTCTTGCCCTCTTATGTTTATACAAACAGCTATGTGAGGGCACTTACATTATCTCTCTCTGTTTGTGTGTGTGTGTGTGTTTTTGTGTGCATGGTAAAATGTAAAGGTGATTTTAATCAATGTAGCTCTTCTAATATTAAAATTAAATCGATATTCAAAAATCAATAAAATAACAAATATAAGAAGTATTGATAAAAAAGGAGTTAGTAAGTTTTTTTCTAATCTGAGAAAAGTGTATCTTTACTGCATTAAATCAGAGAAGATCTAAAATTTTAAAACCTTATCTTAACAGAAAGCAAACTGTGGTTGTGGTACAAATCCATGTGGAGAATCATAATCCATAAACAGTTTCCAAATTAAATTAAATTCTGTATTGGACTTCTTTCTGACATTAATGCATGTTTGCACAAGTTAATTTGTCCTTCGTCTAAAGGAGGAATTATGATGCATATGGTATGCAGGCACCTGTTATCATAATCAAAGCTCACTCTGTACTTTGTAAGAATATACAGTTTGATGTTTGGCAGAAAAACAGCTGACAGGAAAGAAAATTAACCTTTAAGATCTGTTTCATTCTGTAACCAATCATCATCTAGGATTAACAGGAACCCAACATTACACCAAGTATGAGAAAATGATCCAACTTGGTTATTGCATTATCAGCAATTTTTGAAATTGGATTATCAGCACTGAACAATATACCAAAGATAAAATATCTTACGTCAGTTTTCTCTGAATGTAATATTTGCAATCATCATCATCACATCCTGAGCTAAGCGCATTGGGCTACAAGTGTACTCCACAGTTCACTATATTTGCGATATATTTAGTATTTGTCTTCCATTGATATTCCCATTGTTGCATATCAATTTTTCTGTTGAAATGCTGCAAGCATTTGAATGTAAAATATTTAAACATATTTGGTTTCAGTGACAATTTGTAAATAAGCCCCAAAGGATGTTCTGGGTGTTGTGTTATATTTTTTTTCAGCATACATGCAAGTCTCTGAGCATTCCATCTTGATTTTAAAACTCTTTTTGAACTATGCTCCTTATTTGAAGATACAGGTAGATCTCGCTTAGCAACTGCCTCGGGCAGCAACTGTTCAAAGTTACAATGGTGATGAAAAAGGTAACTTTGCAACCAATGCCCACATTTATGGCCTTTACAGCATCTCTTTCTCAATCGCCATTACACTTAATACACATTAAGCTGTGCCTGACCCATTTTTCCCTAACCCTACCCTACCCTCAAAGGGTAGAGAGATTGCCTAAATAAGGAATCTTTTCCTGAGCTTTTCTCCACAACACAGCACTTTCCAAAACGTGATAACTTCAAGTTAACAAGCTCAGCTTTGGGACCTTAATTAGCCAATTTGCAGCTGCTGCCTGTACCTGCCGAAACTTTATTCGCTTTCATACCTTCAGCTTTTTGTTTGCCTCCTAAGCATCTCGGTGCACTAGGCAAACTAGCAAGCATATTCCTCCCTATGTGACTATCCCATTGTGAGCCTGCTTACCTTCCTCTACAATGAATGTAAACAGAAACATTAATTTCCTTCTTGTTAATTATCCCAGCGCCAGGGTGAGCATTCCAAAGGGTGGGGAGAGTAGGGAAAAAGGAAAGCTAAAGTAAAATCAGAAGCACAGTTGGAATCACATGATTTCTCACTTAACAACACTGTCACTTAGCAGTAAAGCTGTCAATCTCAATTATAGTTGCTAAACGAGAACAAGCTGTATTGAACTAATGAAGCAGGTCTGCTCATTTCAAGGATAGAACAAAGTTCTATCACCTTCGTTTTATTAAAAAATAGGATTGCAATCTACATTTTTTTTATATTTTCAAATTTTTCAAATGTTCTCCTGAAAATAAATGGCTTACTCTTTCTCTGTGTGTATCCAATACTTTAAATATTCTGTTTGTAATTGAATAATCTCATAGAGTGTGTATTTCTGTTTATATTCAATCAAAGCTATTTGTACAAACCTCTGGGATCCCTTTCACAAGAGATTTAACCTAGTAACAGAGAGTATGATCCAATCTATAATCCAAGTGCGATATCTGTCAACATTTGGTATCACGTCTTCCTAATTTTTTTGTGTCTTGCAAAATCTTAAGTAAAATCTTCAGTCTTTGTTATTGTTAACAAAGTTAATTGCTTGTCTCTACCATTTATTTAGCACTTTATCTTCAATTGTTATTGAAATTATTGAAATAGAAATTCTTGGTAAAATATTCTTTTTACCACCTATATTTTTCATAGCCAAGTCAATTGTTTCTATCCTAAAATATCTATCATGTTTTGCCAACTCTGTAATTATTATGAAATAAATTTTATTGTTTTTTGTTAAGTAAATTCCATGATAATTATCAATTTAATGCTGTTTCAAGAAACAGATATTGCTTCTTTAGGTAAATATACCAAGTGATCTTTTTAATAGAAGGTGGTAAATTGCTAAACATAGTTTGAATGTCAACAGAACCTAGTAAATGGTTCTACTGGATAGGTAAAAATCAAGGATATATAATGTACTCTTGTTGTTTAATATATTTACTTCTATAAATAAATGTATAAATAATGTTTGTGGGAATGATAATAAGAGTTATTATCTATTATCTACTATCTATTATCTACATAGAGAAATGTATCTATGTTTTGGTATACAGGATAATGATACCATATTTTTAGTAAAAACTGCATGATGCAACAATGAATATGGATCAGAATATTAATGTCTCAAATATCAAGATAGTTGTGTTCAACAGGAAAAATGGAATGGACAATTGAAAGTTACACACAAGTGGCAAAAAAACCAAAGCAAACAGTAAGCATTCTATCAAGGAAAAATACATATAAGTATGAAAAAAACTGAGAAATTTCAGGATGTGCAAATAATGGTACAAAAGTAATGGCTAATTTCTGATGTGAGGAATGAAAGTTTGTTGAAGTAAAGCAAAAAAGAAATAATTTTAGAAATGGCCATCAAATATATAACAATTTTAGGTACCATATAGTAAAAATAATACAATTGAAACAAAAGGCAAATGCCACAAATGTGAGAAGAGCAATTATTAAAGGCAATCAAACATGTCAGCACCCTAACTCAAAGCCTTTAAACAAGGCCCATTTGGGGGCCAGATGCATTTGTGGGGGGGGGGGGGGGTAAGGGATATTCCACAAAAGAAAAAAAAGATTCATTAAGAATATGCTTCTATTCACTTTCTTATATGGAAGTTGGAGCTCAGTATGTAAGGAGGAAAATAAGCTTGAATTACAAAGTTCTTAGTTGATTTTGGGTGCCTAACATTGTAAAAATGATCATAAGGTTGTTTTAAAATTCTTTTTGCGTTTCTGTTCTTTTAAATGCTACTGTTGCCATTCTGTTATTCTCTCCTCACAGTCTGTAAGGAGAGGAATGGGTTATAAAAATTGTAAAAAAATTTAAAAAGATTCAACAATTTTTTTATCTAAAACATCCTCATCAATATTCATTAGATATTAAATACTAGCCTCCAATTACAATATCATAAATAATAAAATGCCAGCTCTGTACGTAGAGGGGAAATTTTTTGAAAAATCCACTGTAGAGCTACAAAAATGATCTAGTCTTTTGAAAAGATAAAACAGGAAAATATAATTAGTCTTTTAAAAAAAGTAATATTGGAGAAAAAGCAACCAAAGGAGTTAGCCACCTGTAGCCAATAATGAAAGATATGGTTAGATTAGTTTTTTAAAAACAGGTTCCTATCAATGCAAACAAAATGCTGTGAGATGCTAACAAAAAATGATTCTGCACAAGCATCAGTCAGGGATGTTAAGGTGCACACTATCTTTTCTCAGGATAGGATAAGTGAACTTGATAACAACTTGATAATCAAATAGCAATTTAAAATATTTACAAATGAGTAGTTATTCCTGTTTCTCATGAACGGTTTAATTAGGAACCCTATTTAGTAACTGTTAAATAGTTCATGAATAAAAGCAGTAGAACAACTATCTCAGCATAAACTAGCTAAATGCTGATTCACTTGGGCCATATAATATATAGTATATTAAGGAGTTTTGATTGGAAGCAAAAAGTTATTGATAGCAAGCAGGGATAAATGTAAAAAGTGTCTGGAACTTTTTAAAATTATTGAATCTTATCCTGAGATTGGGTGGCAGCTGCACAGCACCAACCACAACACAGCTGCTTTAAGAAGCTGCAAACAGGTATGTCCTCACACACTCCAAACAATTGTTTTATGAATCTGAAGATGTCAGCCCTTTGAGATAAATCAGACTTGAAAGCCAAAGTCATGAATACCAAAACTACTTTTATTATAGGATTACAGCAACAGAATTTTGCAACTCCGAATGTGTCTCCCTCTTCTCTCCTTACTTTTATTCTAAAGAGAATAGGAAGAGTCAAGTCAAAGATACTTTCTCAAATCCCAATCTATTTTGTGCTATTTCTCTTATCTGATCATTGCCTTAACTGTGGCTCTTCCTCCTTTTCCTCAAGATTATTTCAGTACATTACTGAAGCTCTACATTGCTTTAATGTGTGCATTTCATAATTTACACTGAATTAAAGGAGAATATTTTGTAATACATTTTAACTGTAGATGCACTTTCTCTACATTGATGTTTTTCACATAAGTTGGGCTACAATTCCCATAATATCCAGCTAATAAAATCTTGCACACAAAGTAGTTTACCTTTTTCTCCTCACAAATTTTAAATTTCATAGAATATTAACAAAATTAACAGTGATCCATTAATAGAAATAAATCCGTGTCACAAAAAAGTATTAGAGATCTTAACTTACCTGTTCAGTAGCTGTTGGACAGTAAAATACTAATATTATGGTTGTGCAGATGTTTATTATGAGTCCAACAATTGTAATCAGATTAGGGGCAATCCAGGCTGGTACTCTTCGCACTAACCACTCCCAATAACCTTGCATAAGTGGCTCAAGTAGGGACCGTCCAGCACTTTGATATTTGTGTTCTTCTAATCGTTTTAACTGATGCTTTGATAAAGGCGGTGTTGGCAACTGAAACAATTTGCTCAATGTACATCCTGTAGAAGGAACGTGACCATAGCGTGCAGGGGATTCCAGATGCAATTCCCCACATCGTTTCTTCAGTGATCGATTCCCACTCATGGATTTATTCACTTTAAAGTTTATATCTGACAAAGTTTAATTGTTGTAAAGAAACATAAGATCCTGGAAGAGAAAGTATTTAGTTTAATATAAGAGGCAAAATATTGTAAAAATCTGAAGTGTTCAATTGTGAGAAGTACAATAGCTGAAAGTCTAGAATATTTGTAAATACATTAAACCAAGCTATAGTTGCACCAACTTTAATATTCCTTTCTTTTTTAATAAATGTAACAGTCTAGTCTAGTGAATAGTGTACAGTTTGGGGCTTGTAACTGAGGAGACTGAAGAACGGTCATGGAGAGTCAAAAGGTAATTATGAGACACTTATTTTATTTCAGCCCAACCAATCTTACAAGTTTGTTGTGGGAGTAAAATGAAAGGATATCCATAACTAAGCTGCCTTAAAATCCTGGAGAAAAGTTACAATATAAATCTAAATGAGCATAACAGGTGCCTTGGGTGCAATTCCAAAATATCTAAAGCATAACTTGAACACCATCGACATTGACAAAATCACCATCTGTCAAGTGCAAAAAGCAGCTTTACTTGGAACCGTTTACATCCTATGACAGTATCTTTAATATTATTCAACAATATATCTCTATCCACGGTACTTGGGAAGTATTAAATAAGTGAACAGAAATGCTAAATCCAGTCTAAAATTCTGGTTGACTGTGCAACCAAACAATAAAGAATAAAAATGAAAAATAATTACATTATGGAAAGTCATCTCCAAAAAGTACTGTTACTGATTTTTACTAGTTAAGTCTTAGTACTGATTAGTTTAGTAATGAAAATACATTCCTATCCTTTATTTTCAATCATATATTGAGAGAATCAAGGCCCATGCTAATTATTTTAAATTTAACACTTTTATTATTCTTATATCCAACACTAAAACCTGAGTATATTTTCATAAAATTGTTCATAAAAACTGGTCAGTTCAAATAAATCTATTTGATAAATTAACATAAAAAGATTAGCAAGGAGTAATTATATTCTAATTGCATTACTCCTCCACAGACAGACAGACTGATTCAGTGGTAATTTCTCAACTATGTTCCTCTCTCTTGAAGAAAATATATCTGACCCTCATGTTTTCTGTTTTAAGACAACAAATGAAGAGATGTTTGTTCATCCAAGACAATATATGATTACTGTATTCTAATATCAGACTTCATTTTAAATTATTTTCAATTGTTTTTTTGTTGAGAATGAAACTGTATTTAAATTTTCTTTTATAGCTCTTAAGGAATGCTTTTTTTTAAAAAAAATTTTTTACAGTGCTTTTCTAAAATGCTTTGCATTTTTTGGGAAGAAAATGAAGTATTAAAAGAAACAAAAGAATGGATTAATAAGAATAATCCATAGGACAAGATTTTTTTCCATAAAATTTAGACCTAGGCCATTAGTATGAGAGGTAGTAACAGGACAGAAGATCAGAGAGAGAGAGAGGTATTTTATAAATTCACTTTTTCCCCTGAAAAGCCTTTGTCCCTTCCTCCAATCTATTTAAAGTGGTTAGTTTTATATTAATGCCATTAAAAATCTTTTTGGTTAGAGGAGCCTTCAGAGAAGCATGGAATATGGGTAAAATGTCTATTGGTAAAATGTCTTACTTCTGATCGGAGTCATCACAATTTTTAGTAATTTTCACAAAGCCCTTCTGTTCATTAAATTCTTAATTGTATTTGCTTTGTTTTAATCTTTGCCCTCCACTTAAAGTGTGCTACCCACATTCACTAACTTCTTGCTACTCCCTGGAAAGCACTATATATGGATTACTTTAGGGATTATATTGAAGATGCACTTCCGTCATGACAGATGCATTCCAAAAGAGGGAGGAGACTGGAGCACCAATGTTAGGAGTATTATGGGCTGCAATCAGGAACATTTCTATATTGTAATTATAAGACTATCAGCAAATGGATAGTTCTAGATTTCCTCTATTTAACACAGGAAAGTGTGTGTTATGATGCAGTTTGTACTTTTGTTTCTGGATAAAGAAAGATTTGAGCAAGAGCTGGAATTAGTTTGAACATGATTTAGCCCGAGGAATTTTATTAATTTCAACAAATATTTTTTTTCTTCCAGAAGCTCCTCTTCAGAGATATGTATGGTAAGCTAAATTCAAGACAATGGAATAATCACGTAACCTACTGCATATTCCCAATTGTTTGAAGTTATCAGCTTCTCCATTTAACAATTAAGTTTCACTTAAGAGTATTTAAAAGTCTCTACTAATATAGATTTTATTGCTTTCTATATAATCACGAAGATATAATTGATATATATTTTGCAGCAAATTAGTTAACTGATTCATTTATGTCTGTAAGTCTAAAGCACTCAGTAAATACAATAACTAAAAGAAAATGTAATCAATGAAAAGAAGTTTTTGCAATTTTATAATGTAATTCCCTTAAGTGAGTTACATATAAAAACACTTCAGAAGAAAGACTAAGGAAATCTTAAGTTACTCTTAATGTAGCTTAAGTGACAAAAATACTGAGAGGAAAGAGTACTGTGCTTTTATAAATAAGGTGTGTTTATAGAATGTACAAGATTCCGATTTTAGTTTTGCGTTAAAGGAAAGCAAATGTGGCAATTAGCACTTTGCCCAAAACACTAATGCATCTCCACTAATACCCCAGCAGTCAAAAATTTGAACACAAACTCAAAACAGATATTTCAATCTTGAAAATCCATATACTTTACTTTATGCGTGCCACTCTGTATTTGACACAAACTCTGCTTATATCTATGTGGAGGAGAAGGTTGTTTTGACTTGTCCCCGGCATTTGAAGAACGCCTGCTCCGATTACATCGCTCCCTCCACGAACTGACTGACTGATTGCCAGCCTGTCCGGGCATAAACGGCAGCAGCCCTCTCCGAGTGGAAAAACAAGGCAGCGCAAGCGACACCCTGTCTCTTGCGCAGGAGCCTACGAGGCTCAGGAAGAGAGAAAAGAAGGATGACCATTCCCCCCCTCCAAAGCGAATAACCTCGCGGCAGGTGAGGCAGAGACTCACACGAGTCAACCTTCTTTGGCTGAACTCGAAGGACACCCGACGCCGGCCAGAGGCCAAGCTTCTACCGCCCAACAGAGCCAATCCTGAAGCGCACCAAGAACACCCGGCATTTACCTTAACCAGCCTCTTCGCCCAGGAGGCGCGTTTACGTCCTTTTTTGCGCCTGCCGTAAATAAGCCGGCTGCGTGGTTGCTTAGGAAGGGCGCGCGACTGGAACAGGCAACTAACCGAGCAGGGGGCGTGCGTGGGACGCCCAGAGATTGGTGCTTTGATGCGCATGGGCAGGAAGCGGCAACCACACGCGGGGGTTGGGGAGGGGAGAGCGCGAGCTCTGATTGCTTCCGTCGTTTCCCGTCCCACTTCTTACAGGCCCTCCCTCGGAGGGAGCCGGAGCGGTGAGATGAGACAGTTGCAAGAGAACGTGAGGTAGTAAATAAATCACTCATCTTGTCTGGGAGAATCGAATGTGAAAGCGCGCTTCGCCAGCAGAAACGACGGGGTTAGATCCAGTCAGGCGCCACCCTGCAGGAAGAGCGCTGCTTTCTCTGCCTCTCGGGCCGGAGGAGGACGCTTCCGACGGGCTGCTGGTGGCGGAGGTTAAGTTTATATCATGTTAGGCAGTTTTTTTAAAGTCCAGGATATGTCCGGGGTGAGGGCGAAAGCTCAAGAAAAGTAATCGCTGTAGCTGTTGTTTATTCTGTACTTTTCAAACCACCAGGAGAAGAGAGAGAGATTATAGTGTAAGTTACGGTGGTGCCTGAGAGAGGGGAGGACAGGAGAGCTTTCCCTAAGAAAATAGCCTTCTCCTCCAGCCTCTTCCCAATCTGGCTAAACTACTTGGCTGAAGCAAAGACCCTCCGATTCAGGTGTTCCCGACCGACAGTTGCTAGTGATAATAATAAATTGGCTTTGTCAGCTATTTTGTCCGTCTTTCCTATTTTCTCTGGTTAAAAAGAAAGAAAAACAAAGTATGGGCAGGTCCTAAATGTGAAACTACAATGGCTACTTCTCCGTTCTACAGTTTCAAGCTTTTCTTAAAAAGAGTATTATTGATAGTGTAATTTAAAGATGCAAATTGTTTGCTGTGTTTAGTTTTCTCGTCCAATTGATCCAAATTATTAGAGGTTTTAAATTTTGAATTGCATAACAGGGAGAGAGAGATTGATAAAAAGATTGATCGATAACTGGCTGAGATTTGGCTCAGGACTGAGTAAATGTTTCATTGAAAAGGACCAATTGAGTTTCAAAATTGGCTGTAGAAAATATTGATTGCAGTGGGGTTTACTTTGACTAGTTATATATAGAATTTCATTGGCATCCATCACCTCAGTTCCATAAAAGTCACAATGGATGCCATTTACCAAGGTACATACAATATGTAATAAAGATGAGTTAGAAGTCAGGATAGAGTTTTATTCTCCTCTATAACTGATAATATTTCTAAATAATTGCAGAATCAGTCATACTTTCTCACTGGTTAAGGCAGCCCTTATTTGCAGGTGCTTTTTAAAGTCTTAAAAAACAGAAGACAGAAAAAATAAGTTTCTTCTCATTCTACCCATTACCTTTAAGATACCTTTCAGATCTTCAACAATTCAGTTTTCTTTCTTCTAATCTGTTTTCATATTATCTCATCTCAGTAGGCAGATACCAAATAATGTCTTACTATTACCAATGCTAGAGTTAGAATATTGATTATGTAGTTATTCTACTTTGTTGGTTGCAATTCCAATGGCACATTGTTGTGCAACAAATAAAATAAAATACTTGCACAACATACTTGTTTTGCTCCAGAATTAGCTTGCATGTGTGTGTGTGTACCTTATATGGTTAGGATTTATTACAGAGACTTTTATATTGTTTCTATTGTTGAATCAATGTGGCTTATAAAGCAAGGATTACATTAAAATATAACAATGGAAACATGCACAGAATATATATTATATAATAACAATCCATAATAGGCAATGTCCTTCATTTTCTATTGTTGTCCTGCCCTTTGGAACATTACCCCCCCCCCCAGAGATCAGATTAGTCCTGAACCTACCAGATTTTCATAAGGCCTTAAAGATTTTGTTTTGCCATTGTATGTAGGGACCTCAATGTGTGACAGAACTGTGCCATGATTATGTTAATTATTGTTGATAATTAATGGATTTTGGAATAACATGACTATGAATTGTGTTCTGTTTTTAAATATGGTTCTATATTTTATGTTATATTAATTTTTATATTATATTAATTTTATTTTGCTTTTAATTGCTGTGAGCTATCCAGAGTCATATATTTGAAATGGATAGCTATATAAATTGAAATAATAAATAAATCCTGGGTACATCCTTTACTCATTCCACAGCTTCCAAATATTCTTTGAAAAAGGTGAAACTTAACAAGCCTTTTAATTAACAAAAGTGAGAATGCTTATTTTATTTCAGAGATAAATTATTCTTCAAAAAGGCAATTCCCACATTGAGAGATTGCCTCTGAGCTCTCATGGAAGATGAAAACTCTTAGCATATACTCCCTGCAAGTACCATTGGGGGAGATTCTATTTGAAGTAAGCACTCTTAGAGATAATCAGGTCATGTAGACTTTATAGCCTATTCATTGTAGTTGTAGGTATCAGTTTAAAAACTGAGAGACTTGAGTTCTAGTCCCACTATAGGCATGAAGCCATCTGGGTGCCTTTATGCCAGTTTCTCTTGACAAAAATGCCAAGTCCAGTCTAAATATCTGGCTGATATAATAGGCGCCTGGGTGCAATTCCAAAAGAATTGGAACTCGAACACCATTGGTATTGACAAAATTGATCAGTCAATTGCAAAAGGCATCTTTATTTGGAATAGCTTATATCCTGTGACAGTACCTTTAACAATATCAAACAATATCTGCCTATCCCAGATCCTTGGGAAAGACTTAATGGGGGAACAAAAATGTGAAATCCAGTCTAAACATCTGGGTGACTGTGCGATGAACCATAATATTAAAAAACTATCACTTTGCAGGATAATTGGAAATGAATCAGCATCGCATTCAGCTCCTACAGTGCTGGTGTTATGTGACATATCAGATTATTTCCTTTAGATGCATTTTGCATTACCTCCAGTTTCTAGATAGTTTTTAAAGGCAGTGCTATGGAGTTGGAATGGAAGATGATAGAGGAGGCATAAATGTGGTTGTTTGTACTTTCTATTACAAAATATAAAGTTTATATATTAAAAGCCAAACTGTACAGTATTGGGTTCCACTTATTTTTAGACTAAAAGGTTATCAACATTATTATTTGATTTTTCATTCCTCCACTTCCTATTTTTAAGAACATTCATACATGCTCCAAATAGTTTGTTCACTTTATCATGGGTTTTATACAACAGTTTTCTTCGTTTGAGCTAGAGTTAGAACATAACTTAAAAAGAGAAGCTGAAAATACTGTTTCTAATGAAGTCCTGATTCGATAATTTATGGAAAAGATTGGACTGGAAATATTTTCAAATACAGAGCAGAAGGATAGTATATTATTATAATGAATTGAAAAAAAATAGGATGATATAGAAGTGTTGTTATAAATACATACAATTTATTTGCTTTCAAGGCAAGAAAAAAAAAGTTGATTGGTTGGTTATTTATTTATTTATGTATTTATTTCAGTATTTAAATCTGTGGATCATTTTGAAATGTGGTGGTTTCAACAAGGACTGAGTTTCTTTCCTTCTGCCCTGGTTATTTGCTCGTCTGCTTCTTTTGTGTTTCCATATGTTATTGGAGTTCTCTTACACCATGTTGACGCTCTGGTACCCTATATCAGGTCAGTATGCTTTGCATTTTTGCACTGTAATTTATGTTCTAATGTTACATCAATGAAACTTTTCTTACTCTCCTGTTTTTTGCCCTAAAACTTTAAAAAAAATGAAGTTAGGTTACCTCCCCATATCAAAATGGATAGAGTTTATTTCATAATATATTCAAAAGATAGATAGAATGCACTTATAGCAATAGCACTTATACTTATACCACTTCATAGTGCTTTACAGCCCTCTCTAAGTGGTTTACAGAGTCAGCATATTTTCCCCAACAATCTGGGTCCTCATTTTACCGACTTTGGAAGGATGGAAAGCTGAGTCAACCTTGAGCCGGTCAGAATCAAACTGCTGGCAGTCAGCAGAATTAGCCTGCAATACTGTATTCTAACCACAGCACCACTACAACTACATGTCTTCACATATGTAATTTATATACACATACTGAAGTGATTCTTCTTTCCTTTGCTCTTTTAATTAGATTTGCAAAAGGTTACCATTGAAATTAAGGTGGCAGAAATCAAATGTATTTCCATGTTTATTTGCTTACTTTAAATATATTTTTCATTCATATAATGTTTTCCAAAATAGCTTGTCTGTTAAAAAATATCAAACCAAATATATAATGGGAGAAACAAGGATGAGTGTCTTAGAAATTTCCTTTGAAAGCTCCTTGAACTGAATTGGAATGAAGAAAGTACAGGAATACACTGGTAGTTTTGTATGTTCCCATTCATTGTGGAACTTCACAATACAGGTAATCTCAACTTGAACAACCAGAGTTGAAGTTATAATGGACTCCATCAAAGGTACTTATGAGTCAGTTTTGATGGCTGATCCTCCTCCACAGTCACATGACTGCATTTCAGGCACTTGATAACCAGTCCACATTTATGGCCGTTTGTAGCATCCCATGGTCATGTGACCATGATTTACAACATTTTACTGAAAATTGGCATTTACTTTCAATTTTGTCAAAACCATTTGGTAGCAAACAATGGGTTTCATTTAATTATTGTGGTGTTTGCTTAATGACTGGATTTGCTTAATGACTTCTGCAAAAAAAAAGGTTTGCCCATTTTATGGGCATCGCAAACTTCAGCTGTAATGGCAGGCTGCCTTATGGTCATAAGTCAAGAAGTATCTATAAAGATGCTTATTGGATCATTCCCAAGGTGTTCACAGGCCCAATATATTTAATTTCAAATAATGTCAAGTTTTATCATCTTGGTTCCTTTGGTGTATATTACAACTCTATAATTATGATGAATATCTATCTGAAGTTTCATTTACTTCTGAAAATACTGTATAGAAACTTGTTCTTTTCCTCCTCCTCTTTCCACCACATCCAATTTTGTTGTAACTTTAAATCCTTATATTTTCCAGATTCTTAAAGCCTGTAGCTCATGGATATCCAACCTTTTGGCTTCTCCGGGTCACATTGGGGGAAGTCTTGGACGGCATATTAAAAATATAATATAGTTAATGTATATAAATAACAAACTTTATTTTTTAAAATATTTTTATTACATCTTGTGGGGCCACATTACTATCTGTTCAGGGCCAGTTCCAACTTGTGGACCACAAGTTGGAACTTCCTGCTCTAGCTAATTACTAGAACTTCAGATAATTCATTCTAAATGCAGGAATTATGAAAATAATTTTTACTATTTTGAGATGTGAAATACAGACATTTGGTGTAGATTTTGACTACAGAACTAAGTATTCTCTTTTGCTGGTCTCTTGTAAAAAAGTTGTTGCTTTAAGCCAAGATGTAGTCTGAAACTCTTGACAACTTTAGTAGATCCAATTTTTAATTCTAAAGCAAGTCAGCTGAAGTTCATTGTACTTTTATCTAGAAAGCTTAGCCTAAGCCTGGGTTATAGATGATATTTTGTAAGTATTATTGTATAATTGAAGCTGGAAATATTATATTTCTGCAATGCTTTTCTCTCCAAAATAGCAGTCACTATGGTTCTTCAAGCTGTTTTTTGCTTTATTAAAGTATAAATTCATTATTATTGATATTATCAGTGATTGATATCAATTACTACTTAGGACTTCAGTGGCATCCTTAGCTTTGACTCTGGAAGACTATTTTAGCTCAGTGTTCTTAAATGAAGCTGAGGAGAAATATTAAGACTCAGATTTATGCCTTATCAATTTTAAGTCACTCTGAACTGACCACATAAAACATGTGTAACTGCTTGTGCTATATAAATATTAGTCATTATTTACAAATCTGTGTTTCCTGTTTTTAAGTGTATATGCTTTGATAAACATAATTGTTTACTGTATAATAAACTATTTCAATACAGTTTGGCTGCATCTGTCTTACTGCCTAACAAGTTAGGGAGGTTCCTTTCTGAGATTTTTTTCTCTGCCCATTATGCACCTGTGGGCTACACCCTCTTACCTGATCATTTCCTGGGAAGGAAATGGTATTGGCAAACCACTATCCTGCAAGAATCTATGTAGTTATCAAAGAAACCTTTATTTTTACTTATACTACATCACTTATCATTAGTGTCAACATTAATAATGGGTGTTGTGTATTTTGTAAGTTTTGTCATTCTAATTGCATAGTAGGATGCTTAGTATCATACGTTGCTTATCTTGCAGTGACGCAGGGGCAATACCTCCAGAAAGATGCTTGTTTGGAATAATGTTATGCTTTGCTTCCTTCTTGGGTAAGTACAATAAAAATAATACTGAGTTTTTGAGGTTGCTTAGATGTGGGCTTTGATGAGATTACAGAGATGAAGAAATCTTAACTATAGGAAAAGGACATTCACTGAAAGATGTTTGGGACAATGCAGTTGGTATGTGCAGTTGAGAAAACAGTACACTTTCTCCATCATCATGCTGAGAAAAGGCGTTCAGGTAAGACAACGCCCCTTTTACAGAGTTTTAAAGGTCAAAACAGTTATACAGAGTTGCATCTACTGTAATGAAATAGTCTGAAAATCTGTTCAAAAAACCCCTGGGCAGAGTAGGCGAGCACAGGATGTTAAGCTATCGCAGGAATAGCTAAAGAGTATCTCACTCTCCATTTACGTTCAGAGGATTTAAACTATAGTTACTTAACTGTAGTTATTGAATGGCTGGATTAAAAAATCATGGTTGGCAGGTTTCTCCAAACCCCTTATACATAGCATGAAATGAGTCCTCATATAGTTAATTTATTTCTACATTTCTTTTATTATGTCTTGCATAAAAGATTACTATTTTCAGGTGGCTATAATTGTGCTTTAGTCTTCATTGCATTCAATATCACACTTCTCTATTCTTACTCTGTTTCAATTGTTCATTCACAGGTATTGCCACCATGTATGTTCGGTACAAACAAGTCAGTGCTTTGAACCCTGAAGAACCCAAGATGCTCAGACTAAATAAGGCTGGCTTAGTGTTAGGAATGGTTAGCTGTTTTGGGGTTTGCATCATTGGGAACTTCCAGGTTTGTGTTTTGTCTTTGATGATTGAATTACAAAAGTACATATCTTCATCATCATAGCCTATTCTAAGGATCTGCCCAAATGAAGGTTGATAAGAAAGGTATGTGTTACGTTGTTTGACATTGGGAACATCATTGTTTTAATCCCACCATTTCTTCCATGCTTCCAAAAAAACAGGGAGTAAGAGACAGCACAAGATGCACAATATATTTTGAATAGTATGTGTCTACTTGGAAGCATCTTTAATTGGTATTGATTGGCAATCAATCAAATACAATATATTTGGATAGTGAGGATATTTCTATATATATTTTTTAAATTTTATTTACCATAAGCAACAGTATAAATCAAATAAATGTAAGTTTCTTAAGTTTTCAAGGACAAATTGTTGGTATTTGGAATGATTTTATTTTATTTAGGCCAGATAATATTTTTAAAATGGATATATTTTCAAGCAAAATACTACATTATTAATATAATTACAGTTAAAAAGGATCTATTTCAGTGCAAATAAATCTCAGTGTCTGAGAAATGTTTTCTCAGAAATAATAATTTAGCAGAATAAATCAGTCCTGACAACTAGAAAGCTTTGAGAAAGTGTAACAAATACAGTATTTGGCATTGCTGGACTACATCTCTCATAAAATAGTGTGCTCAGGAGCATTTGCTGGTAATGTGCTTTATTGCTTATTTGGTCTATATAATTTTTCCAAGCATCAAATATACTTTGTGTGATGAACACTAGGTGTCAGTGTAGCATGAAAAGAATGAGAAGAATGAAAGGAAAAAAACCCAGTGATTTAAGAAGAGTGTAGATAAGTTACTGCACATTTAAAACCTTTTCCCCTTGAATAAATACTATGACACTAACTAAATATAACTAGATTGTAAGCTGTTAAAAGCTGTCTAGAGATACTTATTCTGTGGAAAATAATTGATTTTGTTTTCAAGTCATTAATTATGTATCTTATCAAAATTCTCTAGTCTAAACTATTTTTTTCTGGTCTAGGAGGAATCTTTCTTTCCATAAAGTAAACAGACTGTTGATGCTAAATATCAAGGTTAATTCCAAGTCTCTCATTCCTCATACATTTAGGTTTGAAACACAAGAAGTATTTTTTAAAATACTTTATATTTATTACATTTGTACTTCTTTTTTCTAAGTTTTATTCTATAGAGTCCAATGGAATATGTTAAGGCAGAGAAATAGCAACTGGCCAAGGTAATTTATTAGATTTTGTGGCCAAGTATGTATTTGAATCTCAGCCTCTTTATTCTCAATATTCTATTCTTAATTCCTTCACCACAGTACTTCATGAAGAACAAATGAATTACAAATGACTACTCAGAAATAGGTGCAGTTTTGAATGTGATGTTAGAATCTGGCTCTTATTGTGATGGCAGTAATATTTGCTATTGAGATTTTACATTTTGACTTTAAAATGAAAAATACTTGCTGCAAAGTATTCCTTTAAAGCCAAAGATAGATGACCATTTATAATGTTGATTTTGGGAGAAAGAAGAGTTCATATCCTTGAAACTTCGTGGAGAGTTTTTGATTAGTTACAATAGATCTCTCAGGGTTAGTCATTGTGAGATATATCAGAAAACACATAATGTAGAAAGCTGTTTGAAGTTAAGCTGATCTTACTTTATGCCTAATGATCAACTACTTAGAAATGACACGAATATCATGCTGATCTCACTAAAGGAAAAGCAGAATAAATGGCAATTTATTTATTTATTTGTAAATTTGTTTGTTTATTAATATTTATTGGCCGCCCATCTTAACTCAGGGTAACTGAACGGATTGCAATCATAAACCTTTTTTTGGCTATAGAATAGGGTCAGTGCATTCAATGACTATTATAATAAACTAAAATATAAAGGTAGGGTTAGATTTAGAAAGTTTCGAATAAATACCTACATATCATCAGCAGAGGAAAATACTTTTTGTATTTATAATTCTGTGAAAAATATTGGCCCCTTTTATTTTTTCTGAATTTTTGCATATAATTTGCCACTGAATATTATGAGTCAGTCATATTGATATACAGTATAAAGTCTGAGTGAGCAGATAAGCTCAACATTTAATGCTTGTTTATTTCATAAAGTGCATTTGTGAAAAAGCAATTGCCTCCCTCAAGTCAGTACTGTAACTGGTTTCATCTACTCTGGCATCTACCATAACCAATGTATCCCATAATTATCAGTCTTTTACAATGCTGCCCAGACATTTTAGTCCATTCCTCCATGTCAATTTGTTTAAACCCAGTAATATTTGAGGATCTCCAGCAATACCTGCTTTCTTTTAAGCCCTGGTGAATTTCTATGGAGTTTTAGACACTCACTGAATCATTCAAAAATATTTTGAGTCATTTTATTCTCTTCCATTCGTTCTATTGTAAGACTTAATTGTAAGTTTGGGATCATTGCTTTGATATATGACCCATTTGCATTTCAGATTATGGTTGATTATCTATAAAATAATATGATATGAACAAAATTCATTCTCTCCTCAAATGGCTATTTATCCCGAAGTAATAAAAATATCCTCAAACTGTGATATTGTCATCTTCATGCTTAACAGCTGGTTCTTATTATCAAATTCAGTGTTTGGTTTCCCCCAGACATAGCAACTAGGTGGCCTATAAAGCTTCCCATTGCCTTATTTATTCTCCTGAAATCTAGTTGCTTATTTAGCTGTTGGATTTTTTTGGCAAACTTCAGAAACTTCTTGCCCATGAATCCCATTTTTTCCAGTGATCATCTTATCTTGGAATCATAAACGCTTTGAGCACAGGCAAGAGAGGCCTGCAAATCCTTGGATGTTGTTCTCTTTTTTTTTGTCTATGATTTCATGGACAATTTTATGATGTTCTTTTAGAGCAATTTTGACAGAATAGCCACTCTTCGGAAAATTCAGTAATGTACCCAATCTCATTTCACACAATGTATCTGAAGTGAAATGGTGGAGCATCAGACCTTTCAAAAGTGTTTGGTAATCTTTCTCAGACTGATAGGCATCAATTTCTTTTTAATGGACATCTTCAGAATTTTTTTATCAGTCCTGAATATTTGAACCTTGGAGCTAGAATTTCTTTAACTGAACTGATTGAATCAGAAGACTGATTAATTTTTTACCGTGGCACATTGAATGTAAGCTGACTTTGTTTAGGAAATACCAGTAGAAGCTCTAATAATCTTCAGTGGCAAAGATATACATTCAGGAAAATTTAAACAGCCAAATACTTTTCCACAGTATTATAACCTGGTAAAAGAAAAAGGGGAAATTATTTTCTTAAATTACTCATAATTGGGTGAATATTGTAGTTTGGGGGAAAAAGACTCATTAAATAAAGTTGCCCTCTTTGAGCAAAATTGCTGCCTTTAGGATATATACCATTACAATCTTGCTCTTAATTAGAAATAATGAACTTCCAATAATTATAGATTTCTAGGTTTTTATAGTGGTTTGCAGATAGCAATATTTGTTATTGAGCCAAAATTCTGGTAATTTTGAGAGATTCTATTCAAAGATTCAGTTTTTGTTATATTGTTTGAACCTTTTAAGGATTACCCCAGTATTTTCTAAAAAAACATTAAATTATGTTATTTTCCTGTAGAAAAATGCTGTATTTTACATGCATACATTTGGAGCTTTCCTCACATTTGGAATTGGAGTCATATATATTTTGGTTCAGACAATTATTTCCTATAAGATGCAACCACACATTCATGGGAAGGATATTTTTTGGATCAGATTTACAATACTGCTATGGTGCGCAGTAAGCATAGTGAGTAGTATCCTTTGTGGTAAAACAGTGCAAGTGGTGAATGAGAGATATTTCTTAAAAGTCTATTTTAAATGAAGCATGCTTTATTTTCAGGTGGCTAAAATGTTTACTTGTTATAACAATGCTAGAAAAGATGACAAAATATATAAACTTCAGAAGCTTTATTTTTTGATTTCCAGAGAGGTAGCTATGTTAGACTATTGCAACAAAACCAATAAATTATCTTGTATCTTTAAAGATGACTTAATTCATTGATGTTTATTTCCATGGTCTGCAATTTTACCAGTTGCATGAGATGTTATTTGGGTTAGGAGTATGTAGCTTATGGTATGTAATGCAGAAAGATGTCAGAAGGAAATAATATATATAACATTATATATATAGTATAATATAGTATATGTATTATATTACACATTATGTTCTACATATGTGTATACCATCAATGATTTTATATTGCTAAACTAATTAACATATTGCTTAGTATGATTTTTAAAAAATATATGTATTTATATAAATAAATGTATAAACTGTCCAACTCAATATCCAACCTGACTCTGATGAGAAATTGCCCTTATGAATGTATTTTATCTCTGTATAATATTTCATGCACTTGATTAGTATTTGAATCTATTATGGCATAATAATTTGTTAGTATTCATTGTGTTCATATTTATTTTATTCATGTATTTTGTAATACAGTATTCTACAACAATAGGTAAAACTCTGTAATTATATATATATTATATATAGCATTTGTGTTACTGTTAGAATCCCTGATTTCTGTTGATAGTTTTCTCAACTGCATCCTCTTAAACCACATTATCGGGTTTCTGAGAATCCCCTAATCCTTAACAACAATTTTCTGGATGAGTGAAATGCCATAATTGTATTTGGTATTGACTGACCAGATGGGACATTTGCTGCATTATTGGCATATTTCAAAAGGATGGGGTAAAGTTTAAAAAATAATTTAAACTAAAGATTACACCATCCCTTCTCAAAACCTCCCGGGTGTACAGCCTTTAAATAAAAAAAAGCAAGTGGGGTTAAACAAGAATGGATGGAGAGCAAGGCTATTTCCTCTGTATTTCAAAGATATTCCTTAATGATTGAAGTGGCTATTTCTGCCCTCATTTTACTCAGCTTAGGTGGAATAGATTCCATATGGAGGCGGCATTGGAATCCTCAGGAGAAAGTAAGTTTGTTTTTTCTTAAAAAGACAACAGAAGATACAAATGAAACATGTCAAGTGCATTGCAGAAGACATTCCAAGATATTCTTAACACATTTCCCAAAATACCATACTTAGTTCTGCAAACACACACAAACATAAGCAAGAAGTCTACTTCATTAGTAATTGGCTTCATTACTGCAATTTAAAAAGAGTAGCTGGTCTAGCCTCTTTAATATTTAATAAAGTGAATGTAATAAACCTAAAGTTAGGTTTTCTGCTGAATCAGACCAAAGTTTTATTCCTATATGTTTCTGAGAAGTTCAAAGACAGGACATGAACAAAAGGTATTTTATTTTGCCCTCCCCCCTCTCCCGGCAAGTAGTATAATGCCTATAAACATGGAGAAAGTGTGTGTGTATTTGTATGTATGTGTAGATACATAAATCATGTTTAGTAGCCATTAATAACTTCCATTGTGAATTAGGTAATTATTTGTCTTATTCCCTTTTTTTTGTTATATTTTGGTATTGCATTTGTTTAGCACACGTTAAAGCCTTCCCTAATTTCAGCTCCCATAATCTCTAGCCAGCATCATCAAAGGCAAGTTCCATAAGCATTATCTGTCTGGAAGACACTAGGGATTTTTTTTTAATGTACATATACATAATGTAATGAAATAAAAAAGTGTGATGCTCTCTTTAACCTTTAGTCATTCTCTCCTATAGTTGTCTAAAGCCTTTGGGCTGCTTTTAAAAAGGCCTTGAAACATAACTTGCAGGTTTTTAATTGTTGAAACTCTTTTTAATATATTGGTTTTAATTTGATTTTATGTTTTAATTGTAAACTATCAAGATATTTCAGTAGTCAGTATAAACATTCTAATAGAATGAAAATCAAATAAGGAACTTTCTTGTGCTTATTATTGGTTTTCATTACTTGAGTTTACCATTAGAACTGATGATATTCTACCATTGAAAAGCACTCTCATAATACTTTTTTAAAAAATGTCTTCTGCAGGGATACACTGTCCATATCATTGCCACAGTTTCTGAATGGTCTTTGGCTTTCACTTTTCTCAGTTTTTTCCTGACTTTCATCCGTGACTTCCAGGTAAGTTTCTCTACTGCAAGGGTGGGCAAACTTTTGGTAGACAGAAAGTGTCCTTAATCTGGGGACAGTGGCTACAGATGACATTGGAGAAAGAAGTTGGAACCAAATTATATACAAGGGATTTGCCATTTTTGAGTGAGCGTTGTATGAGAACCACAAATAGGAGTTGGGTCATATAGACAGATGTTTCTGTTTTACTAAATGTCTTATGTTTGGATATTTTGAAGTTAGTAAATCTATCTGAAGCTGAGGTGGAATAGAAGCCATCAAAACAATTTTCCATACCTACAGGACATTAAGAAAGTACTTTATTAAATGTATTATGAATTTCTGCAACAAAAGTTGGCCTTTGATATTAGTTGTAAGCAAAATAGGTGATTATTCAAAATATTTCATGTTTATTTTTCTTGGTTTTCTGAGCTTAAAGCTAAATAGAGATATATGACTATTTTATTTTCAGAAACTGATCCTGAAGTATTATATTTTTCAGAATAATTGCATCTATAAAAGAAAGACCAAATTGATCAGTTGTTAGCAATGCATTTTCTTATTTTTGAATTAGGATTGGAGAGTAATATATTAGCCTGCCCATAGTAAATGTTTCCTAACCCATGATTTATTGTAGAAAGGGCAGACCTGGCACGTTACTGAGAATTGGGTGAAGGGAGAGACTTTCAGAAGTGTGACGATCATGTTTCTGATTTGAATTTTGGTTTTTGCATCAGCTGAAAGTCCAAGGCAAGGGAGGGAGAACGGTTGGTGTGTTGTAGAAAGCCATGCATATAGCCAGAGATACTATTCCTCTGATTACTGGGTGTGAAATTTTGTTTCTGATGGACTCAAGGGTCAAACTTTGATTATGGCTGCTTGTTAAATGCACTATATGGCTTAAGACCTGGATGTTTTCAGCACTGTCCATTCTCAGCACCATTTGCGCTCTTAGTAAGATCAGGGAGGAGGGTTCCCTTTGGGTCTCTGTTCCAAGCATTATTATCAGAGGTCTTGAATTGATCCTTCTTGGTTGCCGCTTCCTCCTATTGACCAGCATTTCACCTGTGAATAGGTGGCTCAGACTTTTTGGAATTTGTATTGTTTTAATCATGAGAGGTGAAGCATACATTGCTTAAAATTGGATACAATTGAAGCAGCCTACAAGCCTAAAAAAATACAAACATATGTAATTTACCTCAGTAATGGGGGAAAAAAAATAAAGGTAGTGTGCTGCAGAATATTTCTCCACTTCTTTCTTTTCTCCTCTCCCCATTATCCATTTTAAGCTAGAATTTATATAGTACTGTACATGTTCAAATCAGTGATGGATTTGAACATATCTGTTTGGTATTGGAATCTGTTTGGACTTATTTTTCCCTGGGGTTCTTCTGGGGCCAGTGACATCAGTGGTTGGGCCTAGAAACATTCTTATTCTCTGAAGCCCAACCCACTAGCATCATGCAGCTTTTAAAGAAAAGGGCTCTAAGAACATAGTGAGCACGAGCAACATCTCACAAGGAGCCAGGAAGACCTTCCACCTGTTAGGAAAGGAAGGAGTCCAGGCAAAACTCTGGAAACAGTCCCATTCAGCATTTAGAAGTAGTGACTCCCAGGGACTTCAGGTACTCTCTTTAAGGGATAGACAAGGAAGAGAACAAAGTCTCAAAGATGGAATGATTTGAGCTGACTTTGTACAATTTTTGAACTTTGATAAAATTATTAAGACAGTAACATTATCCATGAGATTCCTTAATTATTTTGTCTATAAAGTAGGATCTAATGTGAACTATCATGACTTAGTTGTTGCTTTATGATAACAGAACCAAATTAACTAATACATTTCATTCTTTTCCACCATTTATTGTAGAAAATCTCATTGCATATGGAAACAAAACTCTTTGGCCCTAATCTTTATCATACTCCAGTGTGGGAATAATGTCCTTATAGCCCACGTGTAGGCTGCCATGCGGCTGTACCACGTAGATGGAAGAAGGAACAAAGAAGAAACATGAGTAATCACCCCATTGAAAACTCCTCCCAGTCACAACGGCTTGTAAAATGTGCTCACTGTCACGTACTTATATGCTAATATGTAACCGCCTTTGCTTGCCTTCTGTAACCACCCATTTTGCCCTAAACACAATAAAAGAGAGTTCCGAAGTCAGCTCTGGGCGACTCATCCCAGACATGCTCTAGGCTCTCATCCCGAGAAGTCCTTGTGTCATGTCGTTCATTCGCGGCCTTCATGAGAAGCCCACCGGACATTCGATACTCCAGAGCAGCTCCTGGAAGATGACCAAGGAATACCAATCACAGGAAGCATATGAGAAGAAAACAGAGAAAATGACATAAATTAGAACTCCTCTCAGAAAAAAGCTTTGGTTCACATATAGTGCTTCCATTTTTTAATATGCAGAAATAATGATGTCTATTAGTTCCTATGGCATCAGCCCATATACAGTATAGGCTATATATACAGTACTGTGCAAATGTTTTAGGCAGTTGTGCAAAAATGCTGTAAAGAATGCTTTTAGAAATACAAGTGTTAATAGTTTATTTTTATCAATTAACAAAATGGAAAGTAAATGAACAAAAGAGAAATCCAAATCAATATTTGGGGTGACCATCCTTTGCCTTCAAAATAGCACCAATTCTTACACTTGCAGAAAGTCAAGGATTTTGTGGGATTAGAGTCAGGTATATGATTAACCAATTATACCAGTCGGGCTAATGAGCATCAATTTCATGTGTAGGTTGAAACAGTCGTTAACTGAAACAGGAACAGCTTAAAGGCTTAAAACTGGGCGAGGCACAGCCAAGCTCTGCTATTAAGGTGAGGTTATAGAAGACAGTTTTATGTCACAGGTCATACACGATGGTAAAACAGAACATGAACAAGACAAAAGGTCTTGTTCCTTGCATCAGCAAGGTCTCTCCCAGGTAAAGATTGCAAAGCAGACTGCAAAGCAAAATGTGCTGTTCACGCTCTTTTGAAGCAGCACAAAAAATGGGCAACACTGAGGACCATAGACAAAGTGGTCGGCCAAGGAAACTTAATGCAGCAGATGACAGACACATCATGCTCACTTCCCTTTAACATTGGAAGATGCCCAGCAGTGCCATCAGCACAGAACTGGCAGAATCTAGTGGGACTCAGATACATCTATCTACTGTCCGGAGACATCTGACCAGAAATGGTCTTCATGGAAAAAATGTGGCCAAAAAGCCATACCTCTGACATGGAAACAAGGCTAAGTGACTCAACTATGCACAAAAACATTGGAACTGGGATGTAGAAAAATGGCAGCAGGTGCTTTGGATTGATGACAGGCAGTTTGTTCGCCGAAGGGCTGGAGAGCGTACAATAATGAATGTCTGCAGGCAACAGTGAAGCGTGGAGATTCCTTGCATGTTTGAGGCTGCTTTTCTGCAAATGGAGTTCAAGATTTGGTCAGGATCAATGGTGTCCTCAATGCTGAGAAATACAGGCAGATACTTATCCATTATATCATCAGGGAGGCGTGTGATTGGCCCCAAATTTATTCTGCAGCAGGACAGTGACCCCAAACATACAGCCAATGTAATTAACCATCTTCAGCATAAAGAAGAACAAGTAGTCCTGGAAGTGATGGTTTGGCCCCCACAGAGACCTGATCTCAACATCATCGAGTCTGTTTGGGATTACATGAAAGGACAGAAGGATTTGAGGCAGCCTATATCCACAGAGGATCTGTGGTTCTCCAACATGTTTGGAACAACTTTGAAGGAACCTTGCCAAGTTCTTCAAAAACTGTGTGCAAGTGTACCTAGAAGAATTGATGCTGTTTTGAAGGCAAAGGGTGGTCACCCCAAATATTGATTTGATTTGGATTTATCTTCTGTTCACTTACTTTCCATTTTGTTAATTGATAAAAATAAACTATTACTTATATTTCTGAAAGCATTCCTAATTTGCAGCATTTTTGCACAACTGCCGAAAACTTCTGCACAGTACTGTAGGATTTTTAAATACTGTATATGCTTATATAACGTTCAATGCAATATATAAACATGTCATTTTATATGAAAATACTACTATTAATGAAGGATTTTTACTGACTTTTGCCAATTGTTTATATAAAAAGTTTTTAAGTATTTCACAAAACATTGTAATGTATAATATAAAATAATAATGGTTATATGGTATTATATATCTCTGCAGATTTTTATAAACTGAATAAAAATTTTGCAGATTAAAGTTTGCTGACAAAAGTTGCTTTTTTGTATGCCCCATAAAATTGTTGCTACTATTGTCAGAATATCTCCCATTGTAACTTTTTCAGACCACAATTGTTTGCCTAAAGAATATTCTCAAGATGAAAAATAATCTGTGACTAGCTAGATTAACAAAGTTTAATAATGGGACAAATGTGGGTAGAGGTAAGAGCATGTCTTCAGACAAAGGGGAAAAAAAAGCATGGTCTGGGTATTTTTGCTTCTTGAAATTCCCAAGCTTCCCCTTACTAGCTCCCTCTTAATTTATATTAAAATATTACTGGAAACTGGGCATAGAGTGGCTCTAAGGTATCTAAACTAATCTCAAATTCTATTATATACATTAGTGTTTTAATAATTTTAATCCATACGGTAATTGACAGAATAAATGCTCTCATTTGTATTGTATATTGGTATTAAATTATAAATGGAGGAGTCACAATGAAAATGTTTGGAAATATAAGAAGGGATTTTAGTAGAATCAAAACAAATACATATTTATTTTACATTGGTAGTCATAGAAATATTTAAATTTAAGTATTGGCAGCTGCCTCTAAAACTGATAGCCAGTATATATGTTGTATAAATGGACTTGAAAAGCTAAGAGTCATAAGACATCACCATCCTTTAAATTGACCAAGTGAAGAAGTAGGCTACATATTTTAGATAACATAAACAGTAACAAATGGAATGATGCTCACTTAACATTATCTTATAGAATTTGGGGTGACATTATATGGACATTTGGATAAAATTTGACTCATGTTCAATACTTCAGTAGATTCTCTACAGCTCATTTCTCTTATGTCTGGGCTTTAAGAGTAGATATATTCTTATTTGCAGAAAGCTTCATCTCTTAGATATCCCTATGTTAGCTTTTCTGTTATAAATAATACCAGGTGGTCCTTGTTTAACCACTCGTTCAGTGTCTATCCAGACTTAACAATGTTGAATCAGTAGCTATGACTGAATGTTGGAGTGGATGGATATTGCAGTGTCCCCGTGATCATGTGATCACAATTTGTGATCTTTCCTGCTGCTTTCACACAAGCAAAGTTGGTGGGAAGAGGGAAGGAATTTGGAAGTCACAGTCATGTAATGTCCTTAATGACTCCCGTCCTCTTTTAACAATGGCAGCCAGAATTACCATAGCTAAGCAGCACAGTTCTGTGGTTTTTCAATTTACCACCATGTTGCTTAATGATGGAGTTTTTGGTCTCAACATTCTTAAATGTGGACTACCTGTAATCTCTTCTTGGGAGCTCTTTGCTGAGTAACTTTATACAAACCTGCTGAGTTTTTCTTATTCTTTCTTCAGCTTGTCTCTTTGCAAATGAAGTTGCTTCTCTCTGTTGTTAGGATATCTAAGACAAAAGAAACTCCCATTTATATAAAATCCAATATTTATTTAAGTAAACCAGAAGAATACCTCAGATTAGGAATCATTTAGACAATGTGATCAATACTTAAACCAAACACAAGTAACATTTTTGAAGGTAAAATCAGATGCTGCTGAAATGATAAATGCATTTGTGGATATTTATCATTTATAAGCCTTTGTGCTCATTCATTCATTCATTCACATTTATATAGTTACCCATAAAAAAGAAACATTTAAAAACATTCCATAATTTTACAAAACTATCAACATTATTAAAAAATATTAGAAATGAGCATCTTTAGTATTGCAGTATAACCATCTGACCTATTCTCCATTTCCCTGAGATCCCCAAGACTGTTGATATAGCCACATATCGAGGGGTTTGCAGAAAGCTGGCAACCATGGTTACCAACCAGTCTCAATGTGGGGAGAATGGTGTTCCACAGAGAGGGTAGCATGGCAGAAAAGGCCTGTCTCCTAGGTCCTGCCAAATGTAACTCCTTAACAGATAGAACTGCAGTATACCTATTATGCCAGACTTCATGGCATGGGCAGATATAATTGTGAAGAGGCAGTCCCTCAAATAACCTGCCCAAGCAGTGAAGGGCTCTGAAGGTCAAATCTTGAATTGGATCTGGAAGCAAATTGGCAACCAATGCAGCTTATGCGATGTTCTAGGAACACACCTAAGTGCCCACACCAAAAATGTTTTCCACCAGCTGAAGTTTCTGAATACTCTTCAGGGGCAGCCTATGTGAAGTACATTACAATAGTCCACCTGGAAGGTGAATAGGGCATGAGTGACCATGACCAGAGCCTCTCAATCTAGTAATGGGCACAATTGGCACACACCACGCAATTGTACAAAGGCCCACTTAGCCACAACTGCCGCCTGTTCCTTGAAGCAGGTGTCATAAGCTAGAACCCCCCTCCACAGGTTGCATATTGGGTCTTCTTGGGCAGTATAATCCCATCCAGTGCCAAAGATGGCAAAATGCTAGAACCAGAAGGCCCCTTACCCATTCAGCTTTGCTGGTGTTCAGTCGAAGCCTGCTCTTTCCCATACAGGCTCCCAAGGTCTCCAGGAACTGGGATAGGACATCAACAGCATTTAATTTGCCAGGAGATAATTATATGAAATATAATTGGATACTATCGGCATATCATGGTGATAGATGATCTCACCTGATGGCTTTACATAGATTTTAAATAGGAGCAGAGTCCACCAAATCCTGAGGCACCATTCCTACCATAATAAGGGTCCAGGACAAGTTATCCATTTCCAATCAACGCTGATATCAATTCTGAAGAAAGGAGAACCAAAACAATACAGTGCTGCCTACCCCAATCCTGGAGTTGATTTAGAAAGATACCATGGTTGATGGTATCAAAGGCTGCTGAGAGGTCGAGCAGAGGGAGAATGGATGCATAACCTCCATCTTGCCCTTGCAAGAGATCATTTAAAAGTGTGACCAATACTGTTTCTGTCCAATTCCAAGGCTTGAATTTTGACTGAAAGCAGCCCAGACAATCCATTTCATCCAGGGGCCTCTAGAGCTTCTGTGCTAACAATTACCCCAAAAAGGGGAGTTAAGACACTGAATAAAATTGGTTCAGTTTATTTATTAAATTTACAACTTCCATACCTAAGAAAGAATGCATCATTGTTAGACCCATCCACATACCCCCCCCCCCCAGGCTACTTTAGTTAACCAGGAGGGTCATAGATCTAAAGAGTAGATGGCCAAGTTCACGTTCATAAAGACCCTATCCAGGCCCTTCAAATGCAAACTATTTCTAGGTAACAGGACAAGACCCAGCCCCATGCATGTCCCCAGGACCTGCAACCAGGCCTGTGTGCAACTGAGAATGAATTTGAGTAACTTTATCTGTAATACTGAGCAAATTATTCTGAGTGGCCTTATAGGGGGCTGTTTGAGCTTGCTCTACTCAAGAGGACACATATCACCTGAAATAGGACTACCAGATGGCTATCTGCAAACAAAAGGGTGAAGTGTTGTTGCTTACTGCCCCAAGGTAGGTCTTAAGTGCAGATCTAACCCATGTTTGGACAAGTTAGTCCCTTATCATGTGCTAGTGATGCTCTAGACATCTTCCATTTAATTTCCCTCAGCTCTTCTGTAAATCACAGGGAGTGCGAGGGATGAAAGGGGATCCTATCACAGGGAGTGATGGATCCATGAAAAGGGAAAGGTTGCCTAGGTGGATTGGATAGGAATCCAATCTATAGCCTTAGCAGTCCTCTTGTTTCAAGTGGTAATGAAGGCTTGAGATGAACCATGCAGCACACCATCGGGAACAATCCCCAGCTCCCTCTGAAACCCATCTGGGTTCCTCAGTCACTGAAGGTAGACCTGTCTTCTTGCAGTGGTTAGTGACACCAGAGAATCCCATGGCTATCAGGCATGACCTGACCATGACAAGTCATGACACTGAAAGCTCTGGCAGAAAAATGAGGTGTCTGACCATCTTTGGGCCCTGGAATCCCAGCAAACTCCTTGGCCAGGAGGTGGCAAAAGTATACAATATTTCCCAAGGCCACTTAGCACCTCAGACACCAAAGTCCCAGCATCATGAATGTGAAACTGGCTCCATTGTCATTGTCACCCAAGATGCCCTATCTCCTGCCTTTGCTAGTTAGTGAAACACCATCTTGACTTTTGCCAAGTTTCTCCACAATCCGCAGCAGTGCTATATTTTCAAAGCTATGGTGTCAGCAATGACAAATTGGCAAAATCCTCTATTAAAGCTCTGGTGAGGGGGAGGGGCAAAGAAAACATACAAGACCATTTTCACAGAACCAGAGGCTCAAGGCTCCATTACACACAATCTAGTTGGTCAAGTTATGATCCAACACAATTGAACATAGGACAACCCTATCCTTTAGCACTGTACCTCAAAAAGGTCCAGGTACACTACACATAGCTCCATCAACAACATACAGAAACCAACAAAAAAACTGAGCGTTAGGGTTAGTAGATCAGCATGGATTACATTCCAATCAAATGAGTAATACTTTTAAAGAATAAGCCAGTGAGATTTCCCTGTTTGTATATTTATTATAGAAAAGGAGAAACACAACTGAAAAGAATTAATGAATTAAACTGTTTCACAGAAAAGGTCATGAAAATATAGGCTATATATTAACTGGTGCTAAAACCTAGATTAAATATGGGAAGGATATATTATTGTAATAGCAACTTATTCTACCAAATCCAGATTTTTATGAAGCTAAAACAAATCCCAAACAAGCTGATTACTTCTGAGCTTCTCTGGGGCCACAATACTGACCACATAATTATTTAGAAGATAAAGGAATGGATAAAAAATGAATGGGAAAGCAGATAGTGACTGGAATGTCCGGGAAAAGTAGCTCATTAAAAATCTAAACATGAGTATAGCATACTGCAAATTACTATACTTTGTAGTACAGTTCACTGTTCTAATTATTTTTCAATACATTACTTGTTTAAGTCAGGATCAAAATTTCATCTCTTGAGAAACTAAAGGACCTACTGATCTTTAGTGACAAAAAAAAATGTTATTTTGAGTTTTGGAACAAATTTACTCACTTAAATAACAGATCAATATTAATCACTTGAGTGTTTTAAATATCTAAGCTAGTACATTTCTGTCAGGATTAAGCTAGTTAGTTATATGCTTTCAAAACATTTTCAACTGAAGAATTCTGTCTACATTTCATCTGTGAAACCACTCTGGCAAATTAGCTTTGTTAACACTGATGCATTTTTTTTCTAATTGCCTCCAAGGCTGCCTCTCGTTCCCTCAGCAATAGTTTAAGCCTTGTTATTTTCTCATCTTTTATTGTTTCTTCCAAGTCTGGGGGGCTGAAAGGAAAAACATCCTTTTTGAAAGAACCTTCACTGAGAGCAGTTTCATTTTCATGGCAATTAGAAGTAGAATTCAAAACACTGTTCGCTTCGTTGTTGGGAACCCAAGGATTTGAGACTTTATGGGAACACTGAAGAAAACTAGTAGACTGCTCTTGTTCCGATAAGTCCCGCGTGCAAGAATTATTCAAGTTTTCCATTATGGAATAAGAGTTGTTACATTCAGAGTCCTGCATTGTTGTAACATCTTTTTTTCTCTTCTTTGGATTTTCTAAAACTGGTATTGATTTTGTCTTCCTCTCTATATTCATCTTTTCCCCTTGTTTCTTTATCTGTAAATAAAGAAAACAAAGAATAGCATATTATTGTGACAATGTAAATTAAGCAGACCACTCTACAGCTATTCTGAATGAAACTCATTGTCTGTGGGGTCAATGTCTCAAGGAACATGGGGCATTTTTTCCTCCCTTTTTCTTCCTAGGGTTGAAAACCCAATTTTTCTTCTTCTACCTTGAGGATGTTCTAATGTTAGAAAGTCCACTTTTGGAAAGGGTCAAAAGGAGGTGTATTACAGAGTGGGCTAGAAAGCATACCAGGAAAAGCTCTGATTCTACTGAATTCAAAGCCTTCTGAAACATCTTTCCCTAAACCAATATGTAACTTCAAAAAGTCCACTGGTTTAGATTTACTTCCACTACTGCTTGTGCTGGGAGGAAGTCCTTGAAAGGAACCTATTAGGGACGGGAGGGATAAGCACATCATTCCCTAAAACTGTTTTTCTTTTAAGGCATCACGACATTGGCTTATAAAACTGTGATATATTAAATGTTTCACAAAACATTTTATCACTTTTCATGAAAGAAAAACAAGTAGTGGGACATTATTTCATGTTCAAAAGTTAAAGTACTCAAATTGCTTCACTTAATACAATATATCTCCTTTTTGAATGTTACAAAACACTAAAAATAACATAAAAATATCAAAAGCTATAAAAATAGGGCATATACCATGATGTTACTTTAATACTCCTCTTGAAAAACACAATTTTTTGTAATAAAATGAATCTATAAACATTTAATGATATCACAGTGATTCAGCCAATCATTGTGACAGGCTTTATTATTTCTAGTAGTTATTAATAAGGATGAATATAAATGTAATATTCTACATACCGTTTCTTCTTTTTCAGATTCACTTTTCATAGGCATAGACATCAAATTATCAATGTCATTCATTTCTACACTTTTGGAAAATACAGATGCTTCTGTGCTTTTAGATGGAACTGATGAAACTCTCCTAAGATAAACTCTCTCTTCTTTAAAGAGATCAAATTTCTTTCTCAACTGAAGATACTGTTTTTTCTGTTGTTCTTGGATATGTTTCATCCAAATTGGCATTCCTGAAGTTATTTTAACCTACAATAGTAAGCATTACTCATTACAATCATTTTATTCCTTAAAGTGATTTACAAGAGAATAAATTTGCAAATACTGAATATAAAATCATACCTTATAAAATAGAAGCATCTATTTATTAAAAAAGATCACCTGACCATCTAAAATTGTGAGGCTTATTCAAAAATGGAAGAAAGTCATGCCAACATCCTTCAGCAAATTATTCCTCAAGGAAGAGGTTATTACAGAAAAATTTCCACCATATTTCCATTTTCACCAATCATATTGGCAGATATGAGCATGATCCCAATGATATAAATATCCAATAATATAAATACAATTTGATATGAAGAATTACCTGTTGTTCTTTCTCTTTGACTGCACGATGTACCAAAGTTGGTGATGTAGGATCAGCAGCTGCTTTAGAAGAAAGATCTTTCTGTGCAGTGTCGTATGTGTTTTCTTTTGTGACATATTTCTGAGCAACATTTATCCCAACAGAAACACTCCTCCTTGAGGAGGATGCTTCCTGTTGGCTGATGCTGCTTATTTGAAGACTGCAATGCGGTGAGGCAGAAGGTGTCGATTCTGCTTTAAAATCCTTATTTACTTCAGATTCTAGATACGGTATCGAATTGTCACTAAATTTAGGTTCTTTTACATTGGATGCAATCCTTTTATTTTTTGATAATACAATATTGATAACCTGATTGGTCATGGTATTATCTGTAACTGAACTAATTGATTCTGATGTTTGTTTTCTGACATTTGTGCTTTCTTGCTTGCTAGGCTTGAGTGTTGATAAAATATTAGCTTCTTTTTTAGCCAGTAAATACACCTTTCCGTTGCACATTACTAGAGAACTGTCTTTTGTAGAAGGCATTTTTGCATGACTTTCATAGAGGCTGCTAGGACAAATAGACAAAATACTGGTAGAATTGCTTTTGGTATTTTTCGTATCGGTCAATGTTTTTAAGAGCTTAGATGCCACCTTGTTAGATGATTTTACAGGGACAAGGTAAGATGTTGATGACCGTGGATTTTCATGAACAACCCATTTGATAGGATTTGTCTTATTTTCCATGCTACCAGAGGTTGATACCTTTATAGCAGAGTTATCGATAACCTTTTGTGGTGTTGCTGATATTAAAGAACTGGATACCTCTTCCACTGGTTTTGGATATTTTGTTTTCAATGATTTGGAATCAGGCATTTTCACTGTATTTACTGGTGATACAAAGGTAACAGTTGGTGCACTGATAACCTCACCCGTCCCTGAAGCATTTAAGGCTGGAACCGTAGCCAGGATTTTCTCCTGAATTACTGGTGGTAAAACAGAAACTGGAAGAGTTTGAACTTTGGCATGAGCAGGTATTTGAAGGTGATGGCCAGAAGGTAACACTGGCGGTTTCATAGACAGTGGAGTATTTTCTATTTTCACAATTGCTGTGCTCGTGTCTGAACAAACTGGAGCAACAGATTTCTGTAAGGATGATCTATCAGCTGAATAACTACTCTGAATGCCAGAAACTGTTGATGTAATTGGATTTTGTTTTACAACAGTTACATTAACTTTTTCTTGCTGATTTAAAGGCTTCAGTAAAATTAAACGATTGGCTGCAACAGTCTTTAATTCAGAGATTTTAGCAGCAGGAGATGTAATTGTACTTTTAAATGAAGTCTTCACGTAATCATGAACAGAAAGTGAAACATTTCTTTTAACATCATGAGACATGATTGGAGACTGAACCAGAGGCTTCAAGTTATTTAAAGGTTTAAAAACTGGAAGCAATTTCAAAACTTTTTTTCCGTCCAGCCCAGTTGTTTGAACTGGTTGATATACACAATCTGTAATACTTAAAAGAGAAAAATACATATAATCCATTGCTCTTATAACTGGTTTGCACACTGAACATATTTAAATACCTTAAGCTATTAACTTTCAAATAAATATTTTGATTTTGAGTACAATCAATATTATTCTACTTTAATGAGGATTTCTCCTAAATTCCAAGTTAGAGTACCGTCAACAGCCTTTCAATGATTACTTACAGAAAAAAAATCATTCCATCTACTGTGTTAGTTTTATAAAAATGTAACTTAAGCACTAAAATGTAATTTAAATACTAATACTGAAGAAAAAATGAAGGCATGCTGTCACTGATGATTATGATATCACTTCTCCATTCCTTCAGCCAATAGCTGTTCTGTTAAATTGTTACCCTTTTCTGATTTTTAAATAGATCCTAAGATCTTATATTCTTTTAATTCAAATGAATTAAAATATTTTTTTAGCTAGAAGGTTGAAAAGAAACAGAACCCTACCTCTTCTAGATAGTATAATAAAGATGGGATCATTTGAATGCAATGGGATATACATGCAATGGAATCAATCGATTGAGCAATTAATCAGGTCAATAGAAAGTCTAGGACTATTTCCCTCCAACATAATAGAAATGATTTCAAATTTACAGTATTATTTTCATTGTCTTCCTTCGTTCCTTGAGATCTACAAACTGGGATCAGGCATAAATTGTAAGCATATAATGAAACCAATTTTGGACCTAACTATTTTACTATCTGATCAGAAGTTCAGCTTTTTCTACAAAGTACCTGCTCCAAATCACCCCAAGCTTTCTTCATTTTAACAATTCATTTATCATCATTTATATATATTTTCCTGATGGCTGCTATTAAACATTTGACATTCAAAACTCTCTAGATCTACTTAGTAGGATCCCACCAGTACGCTCAGATCTGTTTTTAAAAGAAGTCACATTACTTTTGCCACTCTTTGCCCACTAAGGATTCAGGAAGATAAAAAGGGCAGCCTTCCTCCAACCACTTGACCGTTCAGTGAATATCTAAGAGGACAAATTCGACAGGAAAAAGGAGACAGGGAGGGTCTGCGAGGGAGTATCTATTATAGCACGAGAAGTCAGCCCTACGGGGCGCTGTGGAATTGAGCCACAATAGCCGGATACAAACCCGGAGCTGCTTTCCTCCAATTTAGAGAGACAGCGGAGCCCTCTGTCTGAGAGGAAAATGCCCATCAATACTCACTACGATGGGGTGTCAACTGGAGGGTTCCCCTCCCCGTTTCCACTGGTAGCTGCTTCCGGCGCCATCTCGGACATCGCAACTGGGGAACTCCAGGACTAAATCCCGGAAGAGTTACCCGGACCCGAGACGACGTCAATCTCTCCTTTGCCAAGGGATAACTCTTAAATCCACTGTAACGACGTATTTCCGGATATGGGGAAATCGTAATAAGGCTACTCTCTTGTTTTCGCGGTACAGTCATAACAGCCACTTCCTGTATCTCTACTTCCGTCCATCACTTCCTACTCTCTTTTCTTAATTAAGGGGCGCCATTTTGCTACCTTTATAGCAGTTCGGCCAGAGGTAGGTTTTAGCTTCCGGGAGTTAACAAGAAGGACATCCGGATTGATATTACTTCCTGTTTGGGGGGAAAAGGGAAATTAGAACTTATCTGGTTTTGATCATAATGTTACTTTTTAAGTTTCTTTGCTTCCGTCTTTTTGGCAGATTAAAGAAAATTATTGTCGCCTTAAAAATAATATTTACGTATACGTTTCTATTAATAGTTTTTAATTCAACTGAAAGAACAAATCCTTGACTTTGGGACAAATTACATATTATGTCACAGTAGGAATTAAATGTACATTCTAAAATTAAATACATCAATTTTAGCTTTAGCAGGCTATATTCGTCAGAATTTACATTCTACATCTACACACACCCCTTAGGTATGAAAACCAGCTGGATGACTTTGAGCCACTCTCTCTTAGCCCAACTCATCTCACAGGGATGTGGTCTGGAAAATAGAGGAAGGCGTGTTAGAGGTTTGCTGGCTTGAGTTATTCATAAAAATAGTAAAGATGGGATATTAATGAAGTAAATTTAGATTTAGAAAAAATCTAAATTTAGTAAATTTAGAACCCATGTTCCCCATTTGCTTTTGCCCTTTGTAAGTTAGTTTGCCTAGCCCACAGGTCCTGTTCTCTTAGAACCCATCTGGTTTCTTGGAACCCATTTGCATAGGGTTACTTTCGTTATTATGTGGAAGCTCCTGTGGTTAAACTGTCACCTAGCTTGTTTTAAGACCACAGAGTTTCCGTTCTAACGTTTGCTTTTTTTTATTATTCTAAGCCACATTCATTTTCCAAGTATTTGTTAAACTTGGTTTGATGCAAAAACAACACTTTTCTTTTCCACATTGTCATTCCAAAAGACACAGAGAGTGAAATAAACTTTTTAAATATGGAAGTCAACATTTAATGACTATACCTTCTTTAGACTGAGTTGGTGAATAAGCATGCAATGCTTCGGAAATATCAGCACATTTGGGGATCCAGGTATATTATATATATGAGTGTGTGTGTATGTGTGTGTGCATATATGTATATGTGTATTATATATATGTGTGTGTGTATTATATATATATATGTGTGTATTATATATATATGTGTATTATATATATGTGTGTGTGTGTGTATTATATATATATATATATATGTATATGTGTGTGTGTGTGTATATATATATATAACATTTTTAATAGTGAGATCAGAAAACCATAACACCAACAAATAACAAAAATTGATAACTAACTAGGTGATTGCAAGGGATAAAATTCTATATATGTGTGTGTGTGTGTTTGTGTGTACATACACATACACCTGATATACATATACACACACAATCCCAGTAGCAAAGGTAATGAAGCGCAGTCTACTATGTCCAGTTGGTTCAGGAAAAGTCAGTTATGAATTCTGAAAACACATTCTTTGTATACCTGCAATTATAGTAACATTTGAGAACCAAGGTGTAGTCCTAATTAATGAATCTAATCTTTCTGAGGAAATATGATCCCATCTAGATCCTGTGAGATAGGTTAGGCTAAGAAAGTGATTGGTCCCAAATCACCCAGTGAGTTTTCATATCTGAGGGTTGTCTGAGTACATCTTAACCAATGTATCACAACGTATCTGTTTTTCAATTTTCTTTTTTTCTTAATTTTTATTTTTCCTTTTTCACTTTACAATTTACAAAACAAAATACATTTTTTTTCTTCCTTAACAGTACTGTGTCCTCTATTTCTTACATTTATTTACAGTTGGTTACATAGCTTTCCTACTTTTTTGTTCTTTGATCTAACCAAACATAGCACTTGTTCCATATCTCGTAATATTCTGTTGCTTCCTTATCCTTTATTTCTAAAGTAAGCTTGTACATTTCAGCGCATTCTAGTATCTTATAAATGATCATGTCATTTGGTGGTACATTCTCACATTTCCAACATTGCGCGTATGCGATGCGTGCTGCTGTTATTATGTGTACAATGATGTATCGAAGTTGTTTTTTAATCTTTGGATTAATTATGCCTAGTAAAAATAGCTCCGGTTTAAATTCAATTTGTTCTTTGGTTATCTCTTGTATCCACCCCCTTATCTGTTCCCAGTAGGTCTTTGCCTTTGGACCTTGCCATCACATATGGTAAAATGTTCCCTCTTTGTTTTTGCATTTCCAACAGTCTGGGTTCATGTTTTTATACATCTTTGCCAGTCTCGCTGGTGCTAAATGCCATCTATGAAGCATTTTATATTGGTTTTCCTTATACGCAGTTGACAGTGTCAATTTACAGTTTTTATTCCAAATTCTTTTCCATTCTTCTAATTCTATAGTTCAACCCACATTTCGGGCCCATGCTATCATTGACCCTTTTACTATTTCTTCCTCCAATTCAACCTCCAGTAGATATTTATAAGTTCTTGTTAAGAATTTTTCTCCCCTACCCATCAATATTTTGTCCAGTTGCTGTGGTACTCGGTTTATCCCATATTCTGCCATGTCCTTACTGTATTTTGACTGAATCTGTAGGTATGGCCACCAATCTATAATTATTCCGTTCTTTTAATTCTTCGCTTGATTTGAGCTTCCCTTGATTATCTAATAGTTCTTCATATCTTTCCATCTTTTTTTTGTCTAATGTATTTGGATGAATCACTGCCTCCATCAGAGAGACCCAATTTGGTATTTTTGTGTAGTATTTCTTTTTAACCCTTTCCCACGTCCAAATCAGCGCGTCCCTTATCTGATGTCGGTAAAAGTATGTGTGTATACTCTTATGTTTTCCCCATAAAAAGGCATGCCAACCGGCTTGTAGATCATGTCCTTCTATTGTTAAAACCCTTTGATTATCTAGGTATATCCAATCCCTAATCCAAAGTAACCCTGCTGCTCGATAGTAGGTTTCCCATTTTGGGAGCCCGAGGCCACCTCTACTTCTACTGTCTTGTAATGTCTTAATATTTATTCGTGCTTTTTTACCTAACCAAATAAATTTATTAATCATTTTGTCTAATTCAGCAAAGAATTTTTTGTCTAGTTTTATTGGGACTGTCTGAAATAGATATAATAGTTTTGGTAGTATATTCATTTTTATCACTGAAATCCTTCCTAGTAGTGATAGTTGTAATTTCCCCCAGACCTCTAGATCTTTTTTAATTTGTAGTGTCAGTTTTTTGTAATTATCCTCTTTTAATGAAGAACATCTTATATTAAGCCAAATTACGATTTGTAGTCCCAACTCCTCTTCTAATTTCCTTTTTTGTTTTTCAGTTAAATTTTTAACTAACATTTTAGTCTTTTCTCTATTGATTTTTAATCCTGCCACTGTTCCATATTTTTCTATTTCGTTCATTAGAATATTTCCTCTAATGGTTCCTCTACGAAAAACACCAAGTCGTCCGCAAATGCCTGTGTCTTATATTCTTCTGTCTTCACCTGTAATCCTTTTATCTCTTTATTATTTCTAATTTGGGTTAATAACACTTCTAAAGTCAAAATAAAAAGTAGAGGTGACATTGGGCATCCCTGTCTTACTCCTTTATTTCGAATTTCTCTGTATTGTCCCCATTAATTATCACCCTAGCCTTTTGAATTTTATATATTGCCTTTATCATTTTCTCGAACTTCTCTCCAAATCTCATGTCCTCGATCTGTTGGAACATAAACTGCCAATTAAGATTGTCAAATGCTTTCTGGGCATCTAGGAAAATTAATGTCACCTGTTTTTCAGGGTGTGCTTCATAATATTCTAGGACATTTAGCACCATTCTCGTATTATTCCTTATTTGTCTTGTGGGTAAAAAACCATTTTGATCTGAGTGTATTATATCATTTAATGTTAATTTCAGTCTTTCTGCCATTATGGTGGTGAAGATTTTATAATCCACATTCAACAATGAGATTGGCCTATAGTTTTTTAGTTGTTTGGGGTCCGTACCTTCTTTTAAGATGAGGGATATGTTGGCTTCTATCCATGAATCCGGTAATTTAGCTTTTTCTAATACATCATTGTACACTTCTAATAAAGTCATTTCGAAATCCTCATAGAAAGTCTTAATACACCTCCCCTGGTAGTCCATCTGGCCCCGGGGCTTTGTTATTTTTTTGTTTTTGCACTGCAATTTTTAATTCCCTAGCTGTTATTTCCTTATTCAATATTTCTCTCTGTCCTTCTTTTAATTCTGGCAAGCCGTTTACCTTTAAATGTTGTTTTATATTTTCCACTTCTATCTCCTCTTTTTTGTATAATAACTCAAAGTAGTTCTGAATAATTACTTTCTTTTTATCTATTTTATATTGCATCTCTCCTTTTTCGTCTTGTAATTCCTGAATGAATCTTTTTTCCTTCTCTTTTTAATTTATAAGCGAGCCATTTCCCAGGCTTGTTTGCGTGTTCAAAAAAATTTTGTTTTACTATTTTCAGTTCCCTTACCATTTCCTCTTGATCTATTATATTTAATTTATGTTTAGCCAAAACCATTTCCGTCTTAATGATTTCATCTTGGGGTCCCTTTGTAATTTAGATTCGAGTTCTTTGATCTCCTCCTGAAGTATGTTTTGTGTTTGCCTTTTCACCTTATTCTTTTTTGCTGTATAAGCTATCGCTATTCCTCTCAAATATGCCTTGGCCGTGTCCCATATAATTTGTAATGATGTTTGTTGTTTAGTATTTTCTTTAAAAAATAATTCCATTTCTTTTCTAGTCCGTACAATAAATTCTTTTTCCTTTAAAATGTGGGAGTTTAATGTCCACCTTCTCCTTACTTTTTTCTGACCTTTCCAGACTATTTTCAGGGGGTTATGGTCAGCCCCTGTATTTGACATTATCTCTATTGTATCTATATCTTGTCCTACCTCCCCATTCATCCATGCCATATCAAGGCGAGACCAGGATTTATGTGGATTTGAGAAAAAAGTGTATTCCTTTTTATTTGGGTTCCGTTTCCTCTATTCATCAAGTAGGTTAAATTCATGTGCCATCTCAAAAAACGTCTTTGGTAGTATTTTCCGTTTCTTTTTATTTTTCATATTACTAATATAATCCTTTTTTGGATCCACTACCGCATTATAGTCTCTTACCATGCAGATATTTTCTTGTCCAATTTCTATAAGTTTTTCATATAATTTATTATAGAATTCTTTTTGGTTTTCGTTTGGGGCATATATTATCACCAATAGGCATGATTTCTGTTCGATTTGTAATTCTATTATTAATACTCTTCCATCTGTGTCTTGGTACTTCAAATTGGCCTTAATTTCTTTCCTAATATAAACCGCTATTCCTCTCTGTTTTTGTTGCGCTAGTGCTGTGTATAGTACTCCTAGTTTTGGAAATTCCAAATAGTTCCTATGTTGTTCTTTTATATGTACCTCCTGTAGACAGACTATATCTACATCTTGTTTTAGTAATTTTGTTAATATTTGTTTTCTTTTAGCGGGTGCGTTCAGTCCATTAACATTAATTGAGATCAGTCTAATTTCCTTTACCATTATTTTACGTGTGTGTTCTACTTATGTGGTTTTCTTGTCCTCGAATCTGTTCCTCTTTCTTTCCTTTGTTCCCTTTGTTTCTTACTTTCTACCTCTCGTTCTATTTCCTTTAACTCTTGCTGTTGGTCTTCCTGGCTTTCAGATTCTAGTTCTTCTTTGCTGCCACTTTCTTCTTCCACCCCTTCCAACTGCTTATAAAATTCTCGTGCACTGTCTAAGCTATCAATCTTAATCTTTCTCTCCTGCCAAGATATCAACATCCCCTCCGGGAGAAACCATCTGAATGGTATGTTTCTTTTAATTAAATATGCACTGAGAAATCTATAATCCCTTCTGTTCTCTTACTTTCCTTGGGACTTGTTTTAATGTTTGTATTTCTATGCCTTTGTAGATCATTGAGTTATCTCTCGTGATTCTATATATTATATCTCTAACTTTCTTTCTAGTCAATCTTATGTGGACTTCCCGTGGGAGTCTATTGCGTCTGGCATAGTTCGTGTGGATTCTATACACCTCATCTATCTCTAACAGAATCTCTTACTTGTCCCTTTGTAAAGCTTCCGCTATCAACTCTACCATGATACCACCCAGATCTTCTTCCTTCTCTTCCACCACATTTTGAAATCTCAGATAAAATGCAGCCCGGTCCATTTCCAAATGGATAATCGATTCTTCCATTTTTTTGTTAGTTACCATCAATTTTTTATCTACCATGTCAACTCTTTTCCCTATGTTATCCAATCATACTTCTACTTTCTGTATTCTTTCTTCATTTTTCTCCATAGTTTGTTGTATCATCTCTATCCTATTATCTAATTTGTTCATGTCTCCTCTCATTTCTATATGATTTTTAGAAATTGTCTCCTGCAGATGGACTTTGGCGGAAATTTTATAAATGCAATTCAAGCAATTTATAATAAACAATCAGCAAGGATACTTATAAATGGAGATTACACAGATAGCTTTGAAATCAAAAAAGGCACAAGACAGGGATGTCCACTGTCCCCTTTGTTATTCATTTTTACATTGGAAGTGTTGGCTAGGAATATTAGGCAAGATATTGAGATTAAAGGATTGGAGATAAAAAGACCAAAAATATAAACTACAGGCTTTTGCAGATGATTTAGTTTTTATTTTGGAGGAGCCATTAGAAACAGCTGTTAAACTCTTGCGGAAAATAGAGAAATTTGGAGAAGTGGCGTGGTTGAAGATAAACAGGGAAAAGACTAAAGTATTAATGAAGAATTTAACAAACAAAAAATTCAATTTGCTAAAAAGACAAACCTTCAAATAGCTAAAAAAGTTAAATACTTAGGTATCCATTTAACTTCAAAATACACAACAATAAAAGAGGACAACTATGAGAGACTACTAAAACAAATAAAAGTGGATTTGGAGAAATGGAAAAATCTTCAATTATCATTACTAGGAAGGATAGTGACTGTTAAGATGAACATTTTACCTAAGCTAATTTTTCTTTTTCAAACAGTTCCTGTTAAGTGAAATCAAAAATTCTTCGATGAATTGAACGCTACAATAATGAGATTTATATGGCAAGGGAAAAAAGCTAGAATTAAAATTAAATTATTACAAGATTCTAAAGACAGAGGGGGCTTTGGACTCCCGGATTGGAGACTTTACTATCAGGCAACTATTTTGCTTTGGCTCAAAGAATGGATTACACTGAGAAATAAACGACTTCTCTATTTAGAGGGGCATGATTTGCAATTAGGTTGGCATGCATCTTTGTGGTATGAGAAAAATAAAGTACATAAATATTTTCAAAATCATGCTATAAGGAATGTACTGTTTTCAGAGTGGGAAAAAATTAAACATAAAATTTACATGAAAATACCTGAGTGGCTCTCGACAATGGAAGCCTTTTCCTATCCAAATTTAATTAATTATGATAAACTCGTTAGCTATAAAGATATTTTGGACAAAGACGGGAAACTTAAAGACAGACAAACTCTTCAGCAACAGGGTATTGACTTAACATGGTGGTCTTACTTGCAAATTCAGACAAGATATGAAAAAGATATAGTCTACAGGATTTTATAAAGAACAGACACCACTAGATAAAATATTGCTAAAAACAGACGAAAATTTGATTAAAAAACTCTATAAATTTCTGCTAAGATGGAAGATGGAAGAAGAGCAAGTAAAAGAAACAATGATAGTATGGGCTAAGAACTTTGGATATTCTATAGACTTAGAAGATTGGCAAAAACTGGGATTGAAATATCAAACTTACTAAAGCGGTTGCATATAAGGAGAATTTATATAAAATGTTTTACAGATGGCATATGACACCAGTTAAGACTAGAGAAAATGTTTAAAAATGTATCAAATATTTGTTGGAAATGTAAACAAAAACCAGGAACTTATTATCATATCTGGTGGATATGCCCTAATGCAAAGAAATATTGGTTTAAAATCCATATATGCTTAGAAAAGATGACTAAGATACAGATAGAATTCAAACCGGAACTGTTTTTATTAGGAATATTAGGATCTAACTACGGAAAAGAGAATGAATACTTAATTTTACATATATTAACAGCTGCGAGAATAGCATTTGCCCAATTTTGGAAAAATGAAAAGATACCACCTGATCAGATTATTATTACGAAAATATTGGAATGTGCAGAAATGGATAGATTAACTTTAGAAATCAAAGAGAAAGAAGATACAATTTACTTTAAAACTTGGGGAAAATTTTATCAATGATTAGCAATAAGACAGAATGAAAAAAGGTGATGAAATTAAATAAGATAAATGATGTATTTTTTCTTTAATATTATTTTTCAACTTTTCTGTTAGATGTTTACTTTTAAATATAAGTAATTATAATTAATAAGCATTATATCGGTATTTATATGTAACTATATTTAGTTAGTAATATATCACTAATAGTATACTGATTATTGTTATTTACAGAATGAATGATATGTATTGGTTAAGTTTTTATCATTAATAGTGATAAATTTATTAATATAGCTTTTTAGTATTATGTTAACTATGTATATTTAATATGTATACCCAGACGATAGTCTGCTTGCTAAAGCGTTGATTTATTGTTGGGGGTAACCCCATTATTGTATCTACCCTTACCCCTGGTCTAATCCTTGTTTTTTACCCTATGTTATACCTTTACCTACCTTTCCCTTTTTACCCCCATAAAAATAATAAAACATATTTAAAAAAAAAAAAGAAATTGTCTCCTGCATTTTTAACATCGTTTCTTGAATAGTCAATAATGTTGTCTGCATAGTTTGCATGTTCAAAATTATACTCTGTTTTTCTGTCCCTAACATTCCTTCCAATGTTCTCTGACCTGGTGGGGATACAGGTGTCAATGCTGGACTAGATGTTGTCTTCTTTCCTGTCCTCAGTGTTGTCATGGTGCTGTCCTATTCCTCAGATGTTTTCTATTCTTCAATATCTCTTTATTTGTTTAACCACTCCCTTGTTTAATTTAACTCTTTTACTCTTAACTTCCCGTTATTTCATTTTTTCTTTCCCTCCTTTCTCTCCTTCTCAATCTGTATCTATTTTCACTGTCCCCCCAAACTTCTCTTCACTTTCAATTTTCAAGCATGTCCTCACTATTTGTTTCAATTATAAACTCATTTCTTTGATAAGTATAGATGCTAAGATGTTAACAGTTATCTTTGTACAAAGAGCACAGCTTGTTCTTCGGACTATCCAAAATTCTATGTGGCCAAGTACTGGTGCTAGTATTTTAAACCAAAAGAGGTAGAATGCATGTTTTCTTTGGAAATTGAGAAAGCTCTTGATATGGTTTCTTGTAAATTTCTGAATTTGAGTTTTGCATATTGCAGCTTCCCTAAGTTTATACTCTGGATAAATTCAACCCCAAAATCATGTGTTAACAAATTGTGTTTCTTTTAAAACATTTCATGGTAAACATTAAAATCATTGTAAACTCTTTTTAAAAAATAAATGCTTGTAAACTCTCTTATATTATTAGACGTTTAGTAAATATTAAAGGGATCATTGCAAGAGAAGAGCATTCAATTTTACTATATCTGGATATCCAGTGTTTTATATAAAAACCAGGATATAAATTCCTCATAGTGTTAATATGAAAGTTTGCATGAAACTAAGTATTATATAAATTGGGGAAAATCCTAGTTAACACCATTGAGTGAAAGCATTAATTCTGGCATACTGTGGAACAGGGAGTTGAGGTTATGATCTAATTTCTTTATTTATCCTGTTCATAAAGGAAAACATTTCCAACTTACAAATGTAAATGTGTCTCCAGGTTTGACACATAAATGACAAGTCTGACATATTTTTTTCTCCATAATTATCATGAAGGAAAAAAATTCCTTTGCTGTCTTCCACTTTGTACAAAAAATAAGATTGTAAGCAACATTGGCTGAAATGAGGGAGTAGGGTGATAAGTTTTAAACAATGCATTTAGAGAAACACTAGAAATAACAGGAAGCTGAAAATTGCAGGAAACAGAAGTGTGAGGCTTCCTTGGTTGTCAGGGTAAAACAAATCAAGTTAATATAATTAGTTTGTTGTAGAAAAGTTATGAAGCCAGCACAAAAGATTTACAACAACTGATATACATGAAATCCAAGCCCTATTTATAGTAAAAGCATACTTAAAATCTTTGTACTTTCCTCCGTAACAGGCAGCCATCTTTTAGGTAAGAGGTGCAGTTTCAATCTGTCTCTTGTCTTGGTAATGGATAAATCTTGCATGGGTTATAGTGTTTTTTATTATGTGAGAATTATCCTAAAGAGTGAAAAATGCCCCTGAAACAAATAGAATGGAGTGCAAATAAAGAACTTTTCGGGAATATTATTTTTTCATTTCTAATGTTCTATTTTAAAAGATTGATGAATAATAGTAACTACATTGGAGTTAAAGAAGTAAAAAAAAATCAGTACCAATGCAATCCTAGGCTGCATTAATAGAGGGATAGAATCAAGATCACATGAAGTTCTAGTACCACTTTACAAAGCCTTAGTAAGACCATACTTGGAATACTGCATCCAGTTCTGGTCACCACAATACAAAAAGAAAAAAAGAGTGCAGAGAAGAGCAACAAAAATGCTTACGGGGCTGGAGGCTAAAACGTATAAAGAATGGTTACAGGAATTGGGTAGGTCTAGTCTAATGAAAAAAAGGACTGGGAGGACATGATAGCACTGTTCCAATATTTGAGGGGCTCCTACAAAGACAAGGGGGTCAAACTATTTTTCAAAGCACCAAAAGGCAAGACAAGAAACAAAAGTTGGAAACTAACCAAGGAGAGAAGCAATCTAGACTTAAGGAGAAACTTCCTAATGGTAAGAGCAATTAACCATTGGAATAGCTTACCTTCAGAGGTTGTGGGTGCTCCATTACTGAAGGCTTTCAAAAAGAGACTGGACAAGCATTTGTCTGAGATGATAGAGGGTCTCTTGCTCAAGCAAGGGGTTAGATTAGGAGACCTCTGAGGTCCCTTCCAACTCTATTATTCTATGTTCTAGGTTTATTGATTGGCCTACCCATTAGAAAAACAAACCACAAATATATGGATACAGAAGCTATGGGGTTCTGATCTCCCTTTCAGCCAAAGCAGCACTTCAGTAGAGATGTTCAACCCAGCAACTGGAGGTGGCAGTCCTACAATAGTTTTGTCAGACCAATTGAATCCAAGCAAATTGCCAATCTCAACTACAGCATCTCAAGTCACCTCCTCCATCAACTTTATCTTGTCCTCATGGAACATTTCTCATCACTTTTACATTAGAGTATCCAATATTTTGGACTACTTTAGCGGCATACTGATGAAACAGAGGCAATGTCATTAGGACTTGTCCTTAGCCAATAGTGAAGCAGGGACTTCTTATGCCAGAGCAAGAAAATTATTTGGATGGGCTCTTACTAATTAAGGGCCACCTTAATTAGGAAGGATATCAACATATAGGTAGGTTTCGTTTAGTGCTGATAATGAATATCATGAAATAGTCACATTACTTGAAGTGATATTTCTGTGGAAAATAAGGCAATTGGCTGCAGCTTGATGGAAATAGACAAAAAATTAAACATAAAAATGCATGTTTATTAATGAAATGTAATATTAAAAGATTAAAATACTTAGAACTTCAATGTATTTTTTTAATAAAGTCACTAAGTAGTTATAGAAAACAAAACATTCCAAATATAATTACTAAAGGTACGCTTACACTGACAAAAACAGTCATTGTATTTAAAAATATTTTATAAATCAATACATATTTACACTTGTAAAAGCAAAATTCTTATCCAGTTTAAATCTATCAACTGAGCATAAGCAAACCATTGACAAACATAACCATTCTTCTCAAATTGTTCTCTGATTTTTAGTTTAGGGACTCCTTTAGAAAAAAGTCAGTAAGTCAGTATAGGTTAACCAAGTTTGTGTAGCTATCATTTCTCTCCTAAAAATGTTTCGTAGGGTGAAAGCCAGAGAAATTTTAGGTTTTTGTCTTACTGTCTATTCTAAACCCTCATGCATGACTTTTTTTTTCTTACCGTATAATCTTAAGAGATATCTTTTTGCCATTGTTTAATCACCAGTATTGATGATGAAATGAAAATAACATCCTTGATAAAATGTTCATCTTAATCACTAAAATTCTGCCTAATAGTGACAATGAAATTATAAAATGAAACTTTTTTGAGCTTTCTTTGAACAGACTTCCTTTTCTCCATTTTGCACACACAACTGGCATTTAAACCTCAATGGCAACGGCACATGCACTAGGCTCAACTGCATATGTGCACTAGCCTCACATTAATTGAATTTTGGCTCGCATTAAACACCATCTGATACAATTTATAATTTACATTAAACTGAATATCATACAATTCATACTCCATTCATTACAACCTACCTGTATAAGTAAACTTGAGCTCTTGCAGAAAAGACAGGATGTAAATCTAACCAACAACTAAATCCTACTTACTTATGCAGTCCCTCATTGCAGAAATAGAATATAGCAACAGGGGTGGGTGTGCACATAGCCATACAATATCTGGCAGTGCTTCCACAAGGTCCCAAAAGTCTAGTTTGCAGAATACATCTTATTTGGTTGGGCTCATGATCCCTACTAAATGACTTGAATTAGTATTATAAGATAAATTCTTGAATTAAAAGTTGCCAGTAGCTGTTGCTCCACCTTTATGGTGAAAACTAAAAACAATTTGCACTAGGAAGACAATATATTTTTAAACATTAACAAAATTAAAATACACCTAAAAATACTGCCAGCTAGTTTGGTAGGCACAAAGCCAATCTGGTAACTTTGGGCCAGTCGCTCTGCCCCAACCCTAGGAAGTAGGCAATGGCAAATCAGTTCTGAAATCTTGCCAAGAAAACTGCAGACTTCCCCATGTAGTTGCCAGGAATCAATAGTGACTTGAAGGCAGCAAGCCTCCCTGCCAATTTGTTAAAGTCGATGAGATTTCAAAGCGAAACAAACACACACAAAAACAAAACTTGTGTAACATTATTATAGCTAGCTAAAAAGTGATCATAATAAGCATACTGATCAGTTATAACTCAATGAAAAAGTAACCCAAGAGTCTTGTGGCTCCATAAGCCTATAAGATCATTTCTTCCTAGTGATTTACAAGTAGAGCGCCGATTGTCATTTTGACATTCAACCATCGTTGTGCGAATATAACAGCAACTAAGACAGATATTTAAATTCGCAGAATGATGGTTGCGTGAGGATAGTTGTAAAGCATTAGGCAAGGATATATGAATTTATTCATTATGCCCTCGCTATAGCCCCGGTCCGGAAACCTTGACCAACTGACAAGCTCGTCTTAGAGGTCCTCCTAGAGCTGCTCCGCCGATTTAAATTCCTGAGGCGGGAACCATTCCTGTAATAGCCAATCAGCATAAAGTTAGATCTTGAAGGGCATTTTTTTCACCCGGTCATATTGCAGGCCGTTAGATATCTTCACTCCTGCTGGTTGAGACTTTGTGGCGCGCTTTTCCGAAGTTTTCCCTCAGTTTGGCTTCCGAGCTCAGCGGGGCTTTTTCCGGGCTGCTAGAGGGCATTCAGACTGTCTCCTGTCTCCGGTTCTCGAACTCCTGCCGTCTCCCAGGCGCCAAGAACGAACGAGACCGACTCTTTCCCTACGTAGGAGGCAGCTTTGCTCTCTAGGATCGTAATCCCGGTGCTCCCGAGCAGAGTCTCGAGTGCGCGGGTACTAAGAGGGTTCGTGGCGGAGGGAGATTGGAAGGAAAACAACCATAGTTTTTAGGGTGTGTATGTTAAAATCTTCACGTCATTATCAAATTGCTGCTCCCCCTTCGCTTGACGGAATGGCTTCGTGAGCCCTTCGTGTGTGTGGGGAGGGGGTGGTAATCTTGCTTTCCCCCTCGCTCACTAAACCCGGGCCACTCCTTGGGGCAACGGTTAAGCTTTCCTGGTCTTCAATTTCCTTGGGCGGACATACTGGGGAGGGAATAGGAAAAGGGAGCGTACCAGCCCCGACCTTGAATGCTTGAGCACCTAATATGCTGTTGATAAGGATAGGATTACAGAGACTTTGGGCAGGAGGAAAGGTGCCACAGTTTCACATATGAAACATCCACTTTTCTGTGTCCTGTCCAAGGCCAGTTAAGAGGGTTAACTTAGTATGGTTGCTGCTAATCAGTAGAAATTCTTTTGATAATTTATCCATGAATATAATTATTATGAAGTCTGGATTAGTATTTTTAGATAAAAAATATTTTAATTGTTCTGTACACCCTGTGTCATGCTTAAAATAATCTACTTATCCTATGATATTATTAAGGATTATTGCAAGATTTGTGAAATTGTAGTTGGGGGGGGGAGTTAGGTTAGTCCATAGTAGCTAAAAATCAGAAAGAGCCTGGTAATATTTTTCAAGACTAATACATTTCATTGTAAAGGTGTAAGCTTTTGTGAGATGCAACATCTGTTTAAGTGAACATCTGGTCATGAATGTTTATACCTTATACTAAAATTTATGATTTGAGGAGGATTTATGGGAACTGAAAAGAAAGGAACTAAATGATGTAGAGTTTTTTCTTATGTCATTGCAGTGCAATGCAAAGGGCTTCACGGCTGAAGAGAGAGCTGCAGTTACTGACCACAGAGCCACCACCAGGTATTACCTGCTGGCAGAATGGAAATCACATAAATGATCTTCGAGCCCGTACGTATATACTGCAAATATAAATATATATACACAAAATATTAGATTCTATTTATTTTTAGGTTGCAGTTGGGATCATCTTTTTAATGTATGTTCCTTACAAGCCTTATTTTTTACAGTTCTAGCTTCACTGTGTGAATATACATTTCCCTTCATGCTTTTTAGACTCATACAGCATGGAATGCAAAAGAACCTTGGAGATAATCTGATCAAACATCCTGTCCAGTGCAGAATCCACTACAATGGGCATCCCCAATGGATGGATGACCATCACATAACTAAGTCAGAATATCAGCAAATAGCCCGAGCCTGCAAAGATGAAGTGAGGAAAGCTAAGGCTCAAAATGAACTAAGGCTTGCGACCAAAGTCAAAAATAACAAAAAAAGCTTCTTTCAGCATATGAAAAACAAGAAAAAAGTGAAGGAAATGATTGGTCCATTAGTGGGTGACAGTGGCAAGAAGGTGACAAGCAACAGGGAGAAAGCAGAACTATTTAACTCGTTTTTCGCATCTGTCTTTACACAGAGGGAAAAAACAGACCAACCTATCAAAAATAATGCCATAAAAAACAGAATAGAAAGACAAGTTAAGATAGGCAAGAAAATGGTAAGTGAGTACCTGTCCAGCCTAGACGAGTTCAAATCGCCAGGACCAGATGGATTACACCCCAAGGTTCTCAAGGAACTGGCAGATGTGATCTCAGAACCACTGAACTATATTTTTCAAAGATCCTGGAGCACTGGGGAACTACCAGAGGACTGGAAAAGAGCTGATGTAGTTCCCATCTTCAAAAAAGGAAAAAAAACGGATCCAGGAAATTACAGACCTATCAGCCTGACCTCAATACCTGGGAAAATTCTGGAAAAGATAATCAAACAACGAATCAGCGAACACCTACAGGCAAACAAAGTCATTACTAAAAGCCAACATGGGTTTGTCAAAAACAGATCATGCCAGACAAATCTTATTGCATTCTTTGACCAAGTGACAAAATTAGTGGACCAGAGGAATGCTGTGGATATAATTTACTTGGACTTCAGTAAGGTATTTGACAAAGTAGATCACAACCTACTACTTGATAAGATAGAAAAATGTGGGTTAGACAGCATCACCACCAGATGGATTCGTAGCTGGCTGACCGGCCGTACTCAGCGTGTGGTCCTCAATGGAACCGCATCTACATGGAGGGAAGTGTGTAGTGGGGTGCCCCAGGGCTCTGTTCTGGGCCCAATGCTCTTCAACATCTTCATCAACGATTTGGACGAGGGGGTAGATGGGGAACTCATCAAATTTGCAGACACCAAGCTGGCAGGAATAGCCAACATTCCAAAAGACAGGCTTAGGATACAGGAGGATCTGGACAGACTTGAACACTGGGCACTTTCTAACAAAATGAAATTCAATGGTGAAAAAAGTAAGGTTCTACATTTAGGCAAGAAAAACCAAATGTACAGGTATAGTATAGGGGGTACCTTGCTCAATAGTAGTAACTGTGAAAGGGATCTCGGAGTCCTAGTGGACAATCATTTAAATATGAGCCAGCAGTGTGCTGCAGCTGCCAAAAAAGCCAACACAGTGCTAGGCTGCATTAACAGAGGGATAGAATCAAGATCACGGGAAGTATTAATACCACTTTACAATGCCTTGGTAAGGCCACACTTGGAATACTGCATCCAGTTTTGGTCACCACGATGTAAAAAAGATGTTGAGATCTAGAAAGAGTACAGAGAAGAGCAACAAAGATGATTAGGGACTGGAGGCTAAAACATATAAGGAACGGTTGCTAGAATTGGGTATGTCTCGTTTAATGAAGAGAAGGATGAGGGGGGACATGATAGCAGTGTTCCAATATCTCAGGGGCTGCCCCAAAGAAGAGGGAGTGAAGCTATTTTCCAAGGCGCCTGAAGGCAGGACAAGAAGCAATGGATGGAAACTAATCAAGGAGAGAAGCAACCTAGAACTAAGGAGAAACTTCCTGACAGTTAGAACAATTAACCAATGGAACAACCTGCCTCCAGAAGCGGTGAATGCTCCAACACTGGAAGTTTTTAAGAAGAGGCTGGACAGCCATTTGTCCGAAATGGTATCGGGTTACCTGCCTGAGCAGGGGGTTGGACCTGATGACCTCCAAGGTCCCTTCCAACTTTATTATTATTATTATCTAATATCCAGCAAGAGAGACCATCACTTTTTAAAGCAGCCGGTTCCATTGTTAAATAGCTTTTACCATTAAGATTTTTTTTTATGTTCAAATGAAGTCTTCTGTATAATTTAAACTTACTGTTTCATGTCATGTCTTTTGCAACAACTCTGGATAATTCTGTCCTACCTTCTAATGATAGTCCTTCAGATATTTGAAAAACAGCTGTTATGTTTCTCAGTCTTCTCCAGGTCAAAGACAACTAAAACCTGCCAATTTCCCCCATGAGTGTTTTCTTCTTGAATTCTTATCATCTTGGGGGCTGTCATCTGACCCAATGTACTTTGTCAGTGATCTGCCTAATATCCAGTGCCATAACTGGATGCAATATTCTAGATATGGAACCATAACTTCTCTTGATCTTACATTTATGTTGCTGTGGCCTATGAATGCTTTTGCTTTTTTGCAGTGCACCACATTGTTGACTCAGGTTCAGTTTGTGATGCACCAAGACATTCAAATTCTTTTTTTCATGTAAGGCTGCCCAGTATAATCTACGCCTTTGATTTTTTAATCTAAATGTAGAAGTTGCATTATTCCTACTGAAATTCATTTTGATAGTTTCTATCTGTTTCAGCTGTCAAAATCCTTTTGAACTATAATCCTGTCCTATAAAATGTTTGCTATCTCTCTATCTTTTGGTCATCTGTGAACTTGAGAAGCATATTTTACAACCCCTTATCCTGGTCACTTATATATGCTTGTTCCCTCTTTGGTACCACCTGAGGTAGCTGAAATTCTCGGTGGGTATCCCTTGAACAAATGATAGCAAATTACTTTGTAAGAAAATAAGGCCTCATATATCGTATGTCAAACATAATTGTTAAGACATACAATCTCTATACTTTGTGTTATTACATTAAATATTGAGATCAAATCTCTGGTTTTCAGTATCCATATATGGAAGGCTTATTTATTTCAAATTAAACCTAAATTTCTTTGAGAGTAGATTCAATTGAATATATTTCAACATCATAGGGTGGAAATGTAAGCATCTAGCGATCTCCAGAACCAAGTGGGAATAATTATTGGGCAAAACAATTTTTTGCTTGAAATGAAATAATTTGTACTTTGGTAGAATAATATATATTTGTAATTTAAAAGTGAGGACATCACAGAATTCTATTAGATGAGGGTAAAAAAGCTGACATTCTGTGTTCTGATGATTGAGTTTGTTTAGAATGATGATGATTATCAATTGACATTGACTTGGTATCGGTCATTGAGGGAATTTATAAATGGCTAAATGAATTTCACAAATTAATTGTATGATCTTGAATTATGTAATTATGTGTTTTCTTTTTTGCATAATTTAATCTTCTCTTCCCTTGAATAACTTTCAGGGCCTGCTTTATTGGAAAACTTGTTAGGTCTTTGGATTTGACTATAAAAGGGTGCTATAGAACATATGGCAAAAATACAGAGCCTGATTGCTTTTTAAAGCTGTTGCATTTGTTGTTGTGTGTGCCGCTATGTACTATGAAGCATCTTTTTGCAGCTGAATCTAAGGCACAACATAGTAAGCTTATACTTACATATCTTTAAACTTTATATTCTTAGATTTCTCTATTTAGCAATAGCTAATAATATACTATAAACAGTATATTTACAAACAGTTTATAAACAACTTAAAATGTATTTAAGAATGTTGTTGTTAGTTGCGAAGTCGTGTCCGACCCATTGCGACCCCATGGACAACGTTCCTCCAGGCCTACCATCTTCTGGAGTCCATTTAAGCTCACGCCTACTGCTTCAGTGACTCCATCCAGCCACCTCATTCTCTGTCGTCCCCTTCTTCTATTGCCCTCAATCTTTCCCAGCATTAGGCTCTTCTCCAGTGAGTCCTTCCTTCTCATTAGGTGGCCAAAGTACTTGAGTTTCAACTTCAGGATCTGGCCTTCTAAAGAGCAGTCAGGGTTGATCTCGTATTTAAGAATAATCCCAATCTTAAAACTGAAAAGCCAGCAGCTGTCAGAATTTACTTATAATTTCAGAAAGTAACTAAATTAAAACAGTCACACATGTCTGTTTTCTGAGATTTCATTTTCCATAGGTTTCAATCCTTTTTAGATAAAAACATTTGTTCTTTTGAATCTGTTTATCCTGGATCTATTTATACTTAAGAAATTTGAGCCCATATGATTTTATCCTATTCTGGCTCCCCCTCCTCCTCACATTTATCCTCCGAATAAAGAAACCTCCTTTGCTAATGTAGAAGAAAGATGTGTGTCTGTGTTTTTCTGTGTGTATATATAAAATGCAAAATATAGAAAAGAATTGATTGTTTTATAATAGGAAATAGAAAAGTTGCTCACTTTTCAAATAGTTAGTTGTAGTTTCGATTGTTTTTTTTTTCTTAGCCAGAAACCGTGTACTTGCAATTGTGGAAATCCACAATTGAATGTATCCTAATTTAGTTTCCAACTTTGAATAATTGGTAATTATCAGACTCTTTGGTGCTCTTCTTTGTTCCTAGTCTGCTGAATTTCTTGAATAGAGCAGATGTTAAAGAGATGACTATACTATTGTCACTTCTTAGATCTAACTGCTTTTACAGTAAGTGCAACAGTTACTTAAAGAGCTCAGTGTTGACACAATTTATATCTTTTCTTTTAGAAATACTCGGATGTGCAAATACCCCATATGAAAAAGGAGTTTTTGCCTTGGAAGTAATTGTTCCTGAAAGGTAAATGGTGAATCTGTGTTTTTGAAATTTAAAACAAATGTCCATGTAAAATGGGCATATTAACTATTAATCCTCAAAAGATTGAAATAGGAACCAAAAAGTTGCCAATGAACTGCTCTAATAAATTCAGTAACAAGTTATTGGGATTTATAAGTTGAAAAATGACTTGGGAATAAAGAACTGGTTGTAACCAGTTAAAAAGTCTTCCTTTTCTAATAATGAGAACTATTTCTGAAATAGGTATCCATTTGAACCTCCAAAAATGCGCTTTGTTACTCCCATTTACCATCCCAACATTGACTCAGCTGGAAGAATTTGCCTGGATGTTCTTAGATTACCACCCAAGGTAATGCACTGCATCACTTCTATTATAAGTTACAGTCCTATTATTCTTAAGAGAATGGCCCAGAAACAGTTTAAAAATCTCATTCTTGAAGGATGGAAAGATAAGTCTATAATTGAGGGACAAGTCCATATTATCTCTCAAAGTCCAGAGAAGTCAAACATTCTCTGAAACTGATAATCAAAGCTTGGATCAGTTATTCCTGCTGGTTTTACTGGGAGGAAATTTATAACACTCTGGAATAATGAATAGCAGAGATTGCACTCTTTCTTCTCAACTTGTGACAACAGGACTTGAATTTTATCTGTAGTTCCATTATTTGTAATAGGCAGAAGAAATAACCTTGAACAGGAGGAAGAGCCTCAACCAAGACAATGGTCAGATAAAGTCTGGTCGGGGCAGAAATGTGATTTGAGAAAGGGTCTCAGTCATGATTCTCCCTAGTTTTTATTTTATTTTATTTATTTATAAAATTTATTTGCTGCCCATCTTATTTCCAGTGACTAGGTTGGCTTAGTTCTCATGAAGATAAAGGGAAGGAAATCACATTCAAACTTTTGAGATTCTGCTATTATAACCTAATCAAACTAGCATTAGCTTGTATTCCTCTGGTTTCCTAGCCTAGTCTAACTGGGAGGGCTGATGCTATATCATTTTAGATAAAATTACGTTATCATGGAGATCTATGACAGCTGCTATGGTTACTGATATAAATGGCTTTATCTGTGCAGGATGTAGTCCCTGGCATGCATATTGCTACATATTGCTGGGTTTGCCCTGCTGAAATAATTTTGTTGTAAAACTTATGAACCTTTTAAAATGCTATTTTATGTGTGTAGGGATATTTTTGCAATTTATTTATTTCACCATGAATTGCTATTATTCATGGATATAGCATCCATAAAGCTATGAACTATAGCCAGACCATAAAACTAAAAACTAGAAACTTAAAATTTTATGTTTTTTTTAAAAAGAACATCAAGGTGAGCAGAACTTGCTTACTTCCATCAGTATATTAAGCTCAATGTATATTAAGCATATTCAGTGATTTCTAGGAGACCTTGAATTTTTTGGGGGGGAAACTAGAGTGTACATCAACTTAACTGTGTACCTTAGGGTTGCCTTGGAAAAAGTATATGCCTAACTGGTTAGAAGGTAAAGAAGTGCATGTCTATTAAGAGGTGAAATTACTCTGCAACCTTTTTACTGTGGACTACACTTCTATAACTTGGGAGGCAATTAGATCACACAGTGCAATAATATCTGAAAAATCTTGGAGAGTAACTTACTTTTTTCAATATATTTTTTCTTCTATTCTTGCATGTAAGGGTGCTTGGAGGCCATCCTTGAACATTGCTACTTTGCTAACTTCCATCCAGATCCTCATGAATGAACCTAATCCTGATGACCCTCTCATGGCTGATATAGTAGGTTTCATTCTTTTATTTGATTGTAATATATTGGACTTTAGGAAATTTAAATTGCCTGGTTTACAAGGAGATACTTTGCAATTTTTTCATATTTATTTGCACAATATTCTTCAGATAGAAAATCAATGAATATAATTTATGGCGTGTTAAAACATGCTAATAGAATTTTCCAATGTTCATGCCACAAAAGTCACATATATGTTACATGCAATATATAAACCATTAAGGCCTCTTTCAAAGTTTAGCCTGTATGTTCCTGTAAGGTGAAGCCTTCCATGCTGTCAGATGAATCTGCCATTAAACATAACTATATGTGATGATGAGAGGCCATAATTATCCTCCTCCTCCTTTTTTTATTATGTCTAGTCTTCAGAGTATAAATACAACAAGCAAGCATTTCTCAAAAATGCCAGACAATGGACAGAAAAATATGCAAGCCAGACAACAATGGTAAGAAATACATTACTTCTGTTACAAAAGAATGGGGTGTTGGTTAATTTTCACATGTGCAGTCTTGCTGTGAGTGAAATCTCCATTGCATAATTGCCTATCTTCCTGTAATTGAGTTTGTGTAGTGTCATGAATGTGCCATGGTGTACAAGTCCCTGGACTTTGCCAGGAAAAAAAAAAAATTTTCTGGGATGGCACTATAAGAAGATATTGGGTTCCTGGCCAGGTTAGCATAACTCAAAATGTCAAGGAAAAATACAGAGTTTTTTCAACTGACAGTTTATTGTATTAGTGCCTGATCTTGTAAAACATGCCTTGGATTAAATTGGTTTGGAATGTATCCTGTTACAACCATATTTTATTTGGAATTCTATTAGGTATGCGACGGTAACATACATGCTTAATATATGAGGAAAATACAGGTAATCCTTAACTTATAACCATTGGTTCAGCAACTCTTCAAAAATATAGTTTATAAATGTCACTTACTTTAAAGCTGCTTCTTGTCTTATAACAGTTCTCTGAAATTCTTTATTTAGGGAGTATACTTAACCAGTTATCTGAGAGCAGTTTGATCCAGTTGGACCTGAGGAAGTGGACAGGGTCCTCGGGGCTGTTAGGACAACTACTTGTTTATTAGTCCAGGACTGTGACATGCAGGTGGATCCAGGCAATATTTAATACATTGCTGCAGGAGGGGGATATTTCTGGGACCATTTAAGGAAGCCTTAGTTAGTCCACTCCTTAAGAAACCTTTACTAGATCCCACCTGCCTGAATAATTTCCAGTTTGCCACCTCCCCTTTTTTTTTGGAATGTGATGGAAAAAGTGGTTGCACTGCAGCTTCAGACGGTCCTAGATGAAACAGATTATCTGGACTCCTTTCAGTCAAGTTCAGGCCTGGTCATGGGACAGAGGTGGTATTGGTTGCACTTGTAGATGATCTCTGGAAGGAGCAGGATGAGGATAGTGCATCAGTGATAGTGGTTTTCAGTACCAACAACCATGTTATCCTTTTGGGCTGGCTGTGGGAGTTGAGATTTGGTGACACACTCTTGCACTTGTTCAGCTACTTTATTCAAGACCGGCCCCAGTCTGTTGATAGGGAGAGAGAGGTCCAGCTCATGGCCGCTTCTTTATGGCGTATTGCTGGGCTTGGTGCTCTCTCTGCTCCTTTTTAAATCTACATTTAACCACTGGGTGAGATCATCCAACAGCATGGGATGCGGTACCATCAATATGCTGATGAAACCCAACTGTACATCTTTATTCCTGGTGATCCAGGTGATGCTGTAGCTGTTTTCTTATGGTGCCTGGAAACTGTAGGGGGATAGCTTGGATGAGGGACAAGAAGTTTCAGCTGAACTCTGATAAGACACAATGGCTATGGGTTCATAGCCATAGCTATGGTAGCTGGGGGTTTATCATCCTTAGTTCTGAATGGGGTTGCACTATCCCAAACAGACTCATTGCGCAATCTGAGGGTTCTCCTAGACCAGTGGTGGCGAACCTATGGCACGCGTGCCAGAGGCGGCACTCAGAGCCCTTTCTGTGGGCATGTGCACCATGCCCCGGAGATGGCAACTGTCCCTCTTCAACCAGCTGCCTGCTAACTTGCCGAGGTCCCACATGGCCAGATGCATCTCGGCACGGCTGGTTTCCCTCCTCCCCGTCCCGTCCCTCCTGGCTTCGCATGCTCTCCTTTTCCCGGGCACGACCCACTGCTTCGCCTCCTCAGCTGTCGGCCGGCCATCCAGCTCAGAGGCGGCTTCTTTGAACTGGCAGCGGGCTGCGGAGCCCCAGAGTGCGCCGGTTGAGGGACCAGCAGGCTGTGGCTGCTGACGAACACTGGCGGCCCCCATGCGCTCGCTGGCCTCTGTGGCAATGGCACCCCTGCCCTGCCTCGCCTCACCCCGCAGGACGAGCCTCCTGCCTACAGCTCCACCTGCCAGAGACCCCCTGGATCTCCCCCAACCGTACCCACCCCCACAGGCATCCCTCCCCACGAGCAACATTGAGGTGACCATGCCCACCTTGGCCACACCCACCCAATCTGCCATGACCACCACAGCCATGCCCACCCAGTGGGCCACGCCCACCTGGCACCCGGCGATAAATAAGCTTTGGGTTGCAGTTTGGGCACTCGGTCTAAAAGGTTCGCCATCACTGTCCTGGACTCATGACTTCTGCTGAAAGAACAGATGGCAGTTGTGGTTATGAGAGCTTTTGTGCAACTTCCCGTTGTGTACCATTTGTATTTTTCCTGGATCATGAGGCCCTGTACACAGTCACTCATGCCCTGGTCATCTCCCAATTGGATTACTGCAATGTGCTCTACATGGGATTACCCTTGAAGAGTATTCGGAAGCTAAACTGGTACAGATCTCAGCAACACTGACAGTTCTGGAGGCTCCCTTGGGTGGCACATATTTTACCTGAGCATCTTGGTTGCTAGTTTGCTTCCAGGTCCAATTCAAGGTGTTAGTCATCATCTTTAAAGCCCTTTTTGGCATGGGTCCAGGATATCTGAGGAACTGATGGGATTAACTCGTCCCGCTCATTTTAGCGGAAAGGGCTGGTTTTGGATTGCCTCTGCCAAAGAATTTCAGATGGCAGGGTCCAGGAGAAGAGCCTCTTGAACATTTTCCTTTTAGAGGTGAGATCTGCCTCTTCACTCCAGAAGACCCTAAAAACCTGGCTGTGCTGCTTGGCCTGGGGCCCCAAAAGAGGCTTGCTACATTGGAGGTGACTAACAGGGTTGAGAAGATTCTCATCCCGAGGCTGCCATCATCTTGGTTTAACTTTTAATCTTTTTAATTTAATTTTAATTGGATGGATGGATGGATGAATAACTGAGATCTTTGTCTTCTCTGCCGTTTTCACTGATGTAACCACCCCATTCCAGCCGCTTCCTGATGTAGGTGTCTGTTTTTTGCAGCTGGAATGACCGTCATGTCTTGGCATACAATCCTGATATTTTTCACTTAACTTTCCCAGGAACTTTCCTCACATTATGTTGAGGCAGCATTGTAAGATTTGGATAGCAGGAAACTTTTGAATCGTAGTTTAGAGAAGACTGGAGCTGAATTACTATTGTTGTTATTAAAACTTTTAACTGTATAGTACAGATAATGGACACAAACTGAGAACAGCTGTAGCAAAAATGTTTTCTCTGTTCCAATAAACAAGGGTATGCAGCCCCTCAGCTACACGTTGGTTCTGCAGATTTAGGTTCCAGGTTAATGAGCAAAAGGAACCAGTTTTAGTAGTTTCACTTTTCTTCTAGGGAAGTAGCAGCAACCTGCTACATTTTGAGATTTTTTGCTTTCTCCAACAAAGGAAGAATTCAGGAGAGAGCTGGAGAGTTGATAGACTAGGCTTCCTAGTCTTCTTCCAGCAGTCATAGTGGGAGAAACATCGAAAGTGTGTGTCTGTCTGTTTGAGAAAGAAGTGAATTAAAATACATGAACCTGAGAATAAGACAACAGTGTAGAAATAATACACTGGTACACACACATGTTTGAATTTCTAAATATGTATATGCATATTCTGATATGGTAGCCAATGTGGCCTTTTAATTTAAGAGACTGACCATTTTGCAAAGAGCATAAGGTAGCTTTTAGTAAATAATAATATGTTTTATTTGTGTACACAAGCTTATACAATGTTGCTAGGGATAAAAAAGTATTGTAGTTACACAATTGAAACACCAGGAGGCACCTGATCCTTAAATAACATAGTACTGCAAAAAAAGTTGTGCTTTTTTTCTTCTAAGGAAAATGCAGAGATTAAAATAATTTTTATTTTTTTGTATCTCAAACTGACATAAATAAAATACTTGGTTTGTAATTTGTAGAAGGAATTTTCTGTTTGTATTTCTTTTGAAGTGATATTTCTTTCCAGAATTTGCTCCTTGACTGGCCTTCGTGAGAATTGGAGTCATTGTAATAACAATGTACAGAAAATGTATAAAAACTGTTATGACAAGTAAAACATGGATTTCATATTGCAGGAGTGTTAGAAAATAATTTATTCATTCCGAACAGAAATAAAGTTCTGTGATAGGAAACAATGAAGTTTCTCCTGGTGTTTATGCTACTAAAACTGATAAACTGTAAAATAGGGTGCCTAAAGAATCTGTAGTGAGTTGCAAGAATATAGAGTCTGTGTATTTAAAGAGCAGAAAATTGATTCTGAAGTTCTAAGCTGGGAAGCTTACGTTTTTGCAAGATATGAATAAAGGTATTCATTCTTTAAGCAACTGGGAATAGAGAATGAAAGTTTCCCCATCTCATTGTTTTTCTTTGATACTCTTTCAGCCTTTAGAAATCACCAATGAAGAGAATTACAAAAGCCAGGCTGATCTCCCAAAAGATTCCAGTATTTCCCAGAAGAGGAAAGGAAGCAATATCAATGGATTGTCCAAAAAATGTCGCTTAGAAACATAATGATTTCCTGCTATAGTATTTCAGTGGCTGTCACTGTTTGTTCTTAGAGTAATTTTCCATCCTTTAAATAGGCTTGATGCAATTGATGTACTGTTTACTCATTATGTAACGCTAGCCTTACTGTATCAGTGACATGATGTTCAGTGTGGTATATGTCTGTCTTTTTTAAAAAAAAATCTTTTTACATTATTTCTGTAACATACTTTAATCTTTCCATGAAGAGTATGTTCCATTGCACTTTACGTATATTTAGAATGAAAGCAAGAATATATAATAATTTGAATTTGTTATGACTGATGTTATGAATGGATTGTAAACAGTTTCTTTTGATAGTTAAAAGGCTATGCAGTTTCTTCATCTTCACTTCCTACAGTATGAATAAATATAAAAATATATATATTGCTGTTCTTTAGCTGCTTTGTAAGTCCTACTTTATTTTTGGTAAGTTGCATATTCATCTGAACATTTCATACTTTAAAGGTGAATCCATCCATATATATATATATACATTATTTAATCTATAATTTAAGCATATTTTCATTAGTAGGAAAAATAGTTGTAGAATAATTGATTAGAAAGAGAGAGAAACTGTCAGAATCATATGAATACATGAAATTTACCTCATTTTGACCTGGGGATTTTTTCCACCTGACTTTTAGCTTTCTTTCTAGCAGACCTACAGTATATTAATTGTATTATGTGATATGAAATTACACTGCAGAAAAGTTGCTGTTATACAGGCTACATTAGAGAAATTCCTATCATTTTTCATTTTATAAAGTTTGAGAATCTAAATGTTTAATTTGCAGCTATGTGCCAATTTTAGAATTGCCAGATGTTTAGATATAGATAGGATACTAGAAGAATTTCTTCTTAAATTTCTTTGCAGCTACTTGATCTTAAGGGAAGTTTCTTATTATATGCTTCCTCTAAATTTAGGGCTTGGATTTTTCAGATACAAAACTATCAAAAGAAATATTTATTTTATTGCAAAGAAATAGATGCTTTGTATATACAGTATGTGTGAATAAGATCCATAGATCTACATACACATTCAATTTGTAGCTGTATACACAATCCTATTAGAAATATTTCTGTAAGATTCCATGCTATTGAATTTCTCTCCAGATTTTCTTTTCTTTTAATGGCTGGTAAGCATGTTCAGTTTTCACTAGCTTCTTTATATAAGTGGTGGTAGGAATTGCCTACAGACCTATTATTCCCCAGTGGACTTGCTTCAACCAAAATTCTGGTTCCAAATGACATATGTGTTAGAAGAAAATAAATGTTCAGAGAATTCTTTAGAAAACATACTGCACATTTTCTGCAAAATGTATAGTAAATTATACAATCATATACATTTACCAAACTGCAAGCTCTGGATTTTGTGGTATATACAATCTCTATCTTCTTAAAATTCAAAATTCAGTGACTTCTTAATTTTATTTTCATTTATAACAGGCCTGTCTTAAGTTCTGAATTACTATTTGAAGGTAATAAACTTAATTTTATAGAATTTTCAGAATTGAAAAACTTGAATTTTAAGTCATTAACACATCTTCAATAGCTGTTCACATCCCATTTCTAATAAACTGCAGCTTTCCATGCTTGACCTTGTTTGCTTTGTTTTCTCAGGTACACAGGCATAACAGCTTTTTAGGTTTTTAAAAGACAGATTCCACTGATCCGTTCTGAATTCAATTTGTTTAGGCAAATGAAAGGTGTGTATTTGTGTGCACATGGAGAAGCAGTTTAAAATGCCTAATGCAGATTTACAGCTAGCTGTGAATGAGGATATGTCCATAATATTTTCTATATCCAATAGGTGGATTTTTTAAAAAAATGTTTTTAAAATATTTTTGTTTTTGATAGTTTAAATTATTAAAATCATGTTGATTTAATAATTCAACCTTGAGTTACATCAATAGCCACACCTAAATCTTTCAAAACATTCAAGAAATTTGCTCTTTATTTATAACCATACAACCATAAATTTCCAGATGTAATTTTGCAGAGGTTGTATATTTTATAACTTTGGGCCTGACTTAAATAACAATCAGATTTGTAAATGAACATCTTTTATACAATACAGGGAGATAATTAAACACAGTGTGACCTGGTGTGCCTTTTTTTGCATGCTAATTTGATGTAAAGTTTCAATAAACAAATGATTTATTTCTATGTAACTGTATAAGATGGTGCTGTAAATCAGCGGTCCCCAACCTTTTTGGCACCCGGGACTGGTTTTGTGGAGGACAGTTTTTCCACTGACCAGGGAAGGGAAGGGGGCAGGAGAAGCATGCAACCTAGAATCCCTCACATGCACATTTTACTGTAGGGTTTGCACTCCTATGAGAATCTAATGCCTGATGAACTGAGACAGTGATACTAGTGGCTGCAAATACATATGAAGCTTTGCTTGCTTGCCTGCTGCTCACCTCCAGCTGTGGCTTGGTTCCTAACAGGCCATGGACTGGTACCGGTCTGTGGCCCAGGGGTTGGCGATCCTTGCTGTAAACTCCAGATTTTTTTAATCCCACCTTTATTATTTTTATAAATAACGAGATGGCAGACATACTTAATACTTCCATAAAACAGTAACATCTGCATATCCCAGTTCCTTGTGAAGAATTCAGTAGGTTGACAAAAATTCATTCTAAACATCTGGATGACTGACCAATTTATATATTCAGGCCACTACCATGAACATGGTTGTAGAGCTTGTGGAATCTGTCTTTGAAGTGCCATAGAAAGTGTATTTGGGCCTTAGGAAAGCCTTCAAAAGAGTATCTCATATTTGCCTTAAAACAATGTTAAAATAAAGATAGATGATATCACTGCTAGATGGATTCACAGTTGCCTGGCTGACCACGTTCAAAAGAGTGAATATTAATGGACCCACTTCAGCCTGGAGGGAATATCAAATGGAAACAACAGGGCTCTGTTTTGGGCCCTGTGCTCTTTACTATTGTTACAGTATCAGTGATCTAGTTCAAAGGACATTTAACAAATCTTCAGATGTCACAAAACAAGGAAAGATAGGTATATATTTTAGAAAGGAGAAAACAAAAACAATTTTAAAAAGTTAATAATAACAACAACCCCCCAGTGAGGCACTACCTTGACATGGTTTTGAGGGTTGTGTACTCTGAGAAAGATAAGAGCTATGCCAGAGGTTCAACCATACTGGACAGGTCTCATCAGAGGAGTCAGACAAAGTGTCTCTCCCATAAAAAATATGGTGAGACGTAAATTTCAGAAAGCCATATCGGCTCGGATGTCGCCCGGGTTAACAAGGTCCGAGCTAGATGTTGGAGTCCCTGGATATCTGGTAAAAAATGGGTTACAGGACAATCTTCTTAAAGACTTCCAGTGTTGGAGCAATCACAGCTTCTGGAGGCAGGTTGTTCCACTGATTAATTGTTCTAACTGTCAGGAAGTTTCTCCTTAGTTCTAGGTTGCTTCTCTCTTTGGTTAATTTCCATCCATTGCTTGTTATCTTACCTTCAGGTGCTTTGGAGAATAGCTTGACTCCCTCTTTGTGGCAACCCCTGAGATATTGGAACACTGCTATCATGTCCCCCCTCGTCCTTCTCTTCATTAAACTAGACATACCCAATTCCAGCAACCGTTCCTTGTAAGTTTTAGCTTCCAGTCCCCTAATCATCTTTGTTGCTCTTCTCTGTACTCTTTCTAGAGTCTCAACATCTTTTTTACATCGTGGTGACCAAAACTGGATGCAGTATTCCAAGTGTGGCCTTACCAAGGCATTGTAAAGTGGTATTAACACTTCATGTGATCTTGATTCTATCCCTCTATTAATGCAGCCTAACACTGTGTTGGCTTTTTGGCAGCTGCAGCACACTGCTGGCTCACATTTAAGTGATTGTCCACTAGGACTCCGAGATCCCTCTCACAGTTACTACTATTGAGCAAGGTACCTCCTAAACCAGTGATGGTGAACCTTTTAGAGACCGAGTGCCCAAAAACCGCCCCGCCGCCCGCCCCGCCCCCGCCTGCCCACAGGGCCACCCACCGCCTCCACGGCCCGCCGCAGCAGATCGCCCAGGCGGCCCTGCAGCGCTATGGCAGCCATGCCCTCCAATGGGGCACGAGGGCGGAGTTTTGTCCCTGCTGCCCGGCTGCCATGTCCTTGGCTGCGCTGCTCCACTCGGGCCACGCCGAATCAAGGGTGATTCTTCAGGGGGGCTGCTGGTGAGGAAGGGGCCGCAGGGGGAGGTGGGGCTTGGGCGACAGCACGTGTGCCCACAGAGAGGGGTCCGAGTGCCGCCTCTGGCACACATGCCATAGATTCGCCACCACTGTCCTAAACTATACCTGTGCATTTGGTTTTTCTTGCCTAAATGTAGAATCTTACTTTTTTCACCATTGAATTTCATTTTGTTAGATAGCGCCCAATGTTCAAGTCTGTCCAGATCCTCCTGTATCTTAAGCCTGTCTTCTGGAGTGTTGGCTATTCCTGCCAGCTTGGTGTCGTCTGCAAATTTGATGAGTTCCCCATCTATCCCCTCATCCTAGATAGGCTTGATTGAGTACTGGGCTAAAACAAGTAGCACAGAATTTTAAAAAGAAATATAAAGGTCTATAGTACTGTAAATGGGTGGGAAAATTCAATGCTCAATTACTAGGTAGACTAGGTTTGGCAGTAGTACATGTGAAAAAGATAGGTATGTCTTCGTTGGCCATAGGATAAACATGACCCAGCAGTTACAAAAAGAAAAGCAATTAGAAAAGCAGATGTGATGTTGGTGTAAATTAATGGGAACACGGAGTCTAGATCTTGAGAAATAATTGTTTGACTCTACTGTGTGCTGCTCAGATTTCCTTTGTAGTCATCAACTTACGACCACAATTGAGCCCAAAATTTCTGTTGCTAAGCAACAGTTAAGTGAATTTTGCCCCATTTTATGACATTTTTTGCCACAGTTGCCAAGCAAATCACTGTAGTTCCTAAGTGAATCATGCGGTCGTTAAGTGACTCTGGCTTCCCCCATTGACTTTACTTGTCGGGAGCCAGTAGGAAGGTTATAATTGGTGATTACGTGACTTCAGGACAGGATACATTTGCCATTTGCCAACACCTGAATTTTGATCATGTGACCATGGGGTATGCTGCAATGGTTGTAAGTGCGACAACTATCAAGTCACTTTTTCAGTGCCATTGTAGCTCTGAATGGTAACTAAATGAATAGTTGTAACTCTACCTGTATTTTTGTATTGTTTTTTGTGTTTTTAACTGTTTAAGATGCCAGAGTCATATATATGAGACAGGCAGTTATGTAAATTGAATGAATGAATGAATGAATGAATGAATGCTCTGAGAATTTTTTTCACTTTTCCCTATGATTTTATTTTGGGGAAAAAAAATCCAGTTTCTGCTGTAGTCCCAGTGGTGTGCATGTGTCTGTACCTTTTCCCTTGCAGAGAACAAAGACGCTTCTTTAGCAAACATTAAACTTTGTCTTTCCCCAATTTCTTAAGCCTGCTTATTAATCCATTTTTTGTCTTGTGCAGCCAGCCCTGTGAGCTAGTCCAAACAAGAAGCCAACCATGACTACATTTATTATAAGAGTATAGTAACAGAATCTTGCAAGTCTGAAAGCACATCTGTCTCCTCTTCCCTTTGCCTTTACTGTCCAGGGAACTAGGAAGGGTCCCTTCTGAGGTGCTTTCCATATCATCATTTCTTCAGTGGGCTGGCATGTCTCTTATCTGACTTTTGCCTTGGCTGGACTCTTCCTCCTCCTGTTTCTCAAAATTATTCCCACAGACCATAACACAGGAGTTCAGTTTCTTATTCTGGTTTTTAGAAGTTACCTTGACAAAGTCCATGCAATCTGTGGATTTATTATCCCCTACCATATTCTAAATATTTTTATACTTCCAATTATAGATTTGTGATTTTTTTTATTACTTCCCATCCTGTTCTAAATACTTACTTTGATATTTCCAATTATATTATTTTATGTACGTTTGTAGTTTTCTGTATTTCATGTTCTTGGTTGCAATATTATTTAAATGTTTTAAAAATTGAAGTGTTGAAAAAAATTGATGAGCTTACTTAACATTCCAATTCCTTATAGATTTAATTATCTTGATTAAAAGCAACACCCTTTGATCTACATGTTTATTTCTTCAGTAATCTGAAGTCACAGACTATTAATACTGCACTTAAGCCTTCTTTAAACCCAACTGACATTAAAGGAAGAGTGCTCATTTATTCATCTTCACTGAACTATATACATGAATGGTAAAAGCTGAGATAATTTTTTTGGGGGGAGAGGGGTTATGTTTTCTGAAAGGATATGTGTGATGTCTCAAGTTTAGTTTAGCTAGATAGGTTAGCTGCTACCAAGACAAAGCTCCTTCTTATTAAAATAAAATCTTTGCTATTTCTGTTTCAGGTACAGTCTATTTTTTATCTTTCTATATGACAAACCTTTTACTTGAGGAATTTTCATTTTTTCCTTGCCTAGCATACTTCAATATATTTGGCCATTTAGTAGTCTTCTTAGCATATGCATACAAGCATAAACACACAAATGACCAGATCATAAATGCATACACATCGTTTGGACAATCTTATTTGTTACCATAAATCTCACTATACCATCCAGATTTATTTGCACTGTCTTCAAATTCTACTTTCTATTTAATAAGGTAGCCAAAACCCCCAAAAGGGCAGTTCCTTGAATGTAATTTCAATTTTGGAATAACGCATGATCTGAAACCAGCTAAATAAATTGTATCAGACTGGTTTTGGGGATCCAAGGGGAGGAGAACAAAGGTAAGACTTGCAACATGGGGTAATGCAACCAAAAACATAATGAAAAGCCGTTCCAGAAAGATTACATAAACCATAAGCAGGGAGACAGATACAGGTAATACTGGAGATTAACCCCTTGTATGAAAACCATATACGTGCTTTTCCTTCTCTTCTGAAAGATCAGCAAATACATGTCTTATGGGGGACATGTGCAATGTTAGTTCATATATTAACATTATATACTTGATAAGTCTGCAGTTCTGTAGTTTTGTAATCAAAGTCATAAAAACAGTATAAAATTTGTTTTTAATTTTTTTATGTGGTCAATAAAGAATGTTTTACAAATTAATATACAAAAAAGAAAATTAGGAGTTTATAGAAGGGTCATAAGAGAGGGAAGGTAGCTATATATCTCTCTATATAAATATACACATAATATACAAAAATATGCTGGATATTGCATTTATGGCACAATATATATACAGATAAAAGCACACATATGGCATGTAAAATCATTTTATCTGATACTTTTGTCAGATATAATGTGAAATCTTGCCATGGTTTTGAACTTTATCAAAGCAGTAGAAATTCTTTCTGTGAGTTATTTGACCTTGACTTAAGCAGCAACTAAAAGGATAATTATTTTTTCTAAATATTGTCTGGTATTAATCTTATTTGGGAGAAGATGAATAGCAATGTTCTGTCATGTGATACAAAATCAAAATAATTCAAATGACATCCAAACCCAGGGCACCTGGAAGAATTTGGCTACACATTTCGTATTTTTAATAGGAACACCTATTTGTCAGGAATACAGCAGAGATCAAGATATTGAATAATTAACAAATGACTCAAGAAGTGTGTGTGTGTGTGTGTGTGTGTGCGTGAGAGAGAGAGAGAGAGAGAGAGAGAGAGACTGTGTGTGTCTGTATATGTGTGTATAAATATTCTAGTGTTTTCCCATCAATGCAGGGTCTGATTTTTTTCAGATGAACCAAATGTTGATTCATTGGTTGCTGGCTTGTTACCTGAATCTGATATTATGGTAGAAAATGGCAAAAAACACCTTTTGGATATGCTGGATTTGCTTAATGGCCATTTGATTCTTTTAACAAACATGGTAATTCACCTAAAGACTGTTATGAAAATGATCATAAAATTGAGTCAGGTGACGCAAAGACCCACTTAATGACTGCAACTTACAACCAAAGTTCCAGGCTCAATTGTGTTCATAAGTTGAGGAGTACACACACATATATATTAAAATCTTATTTCAATTCCCTAAATATATTTTGCAGTAAATTTCCAAAATAATTAGGATGTGGACTCTGTCTACACAGAAACACATTTGATTAACATGTTTATATGATTGTAGCCTAAATGTGCTTTACTAGATATAACCTTTTTCTGTTGTGATAGTTTAATTCAGTCAAACTTCAAGATTTTGAACTGGATTTAGTGTGTTCAGACTGTTTACAAATCGCTTATGTTATTTTCTATTTTTGAAGACCAGTAATTATTAACCAACAGTTAATAATTCTTTCTGTAGAAAGGGATTTCACTGAATTCAGTGGAACATTCTTCTAAATAATCATATTTGGGATTGTACTATATAATTTCCAGAAAAACACCGTTTTCATTTTTATCCTTTTATGAAAGTGAAATTCTAGAAACCAGGATTCTTCACAAATCATCACAACTGCAGTAACCAAGATTATTATTTTAGTAAGATCAGTTTTGAGGAGATAGAAGAAAAAAGCACCAGGACTATTTGTAACATTCCCCACTTTATCTTCCGTATTTTCAGTTTTCTGAAAGCAGACCTACCACTATAGTCTGTCTATATTCTATAAAACCCTTCAGAATTCTAAAATGTTAATAAAAAAAAAACCTCAAGTTTGTGCAAAAACCTCAAGTCCTACACTCTATATGCATTAGTGTTGATAACTATCTTTCTTAGCAAAAAGAGTGAATAGTTAATCAACCTGTAGCTTTTAAATGCCTGAGAAAATTTAACCTGTACCTTCTAAGAATGAATTTAGCAACACTGCTACCAAAATTACTTGTACATAAACCCCCTAGAGGCTTCAATTGAATATAATGGGATCTAGTTCTAGATTATCCTATGTTGCTCTCATTGTAATGAATGACTTTTCTTTGGGAAGGCAAGCAATATGACTTTTCTATTCTTAAACTGAAAAAAAAGCAATTAAAAAATTAAATTTTCTGAACCAAATTTTCATAGCACTATGTTCAAGCTTAAACCTCAGGCTAGTTGAGTTTATTATGAATGGTTACTGCACTAGCAATAGCTGTTAGACTTATATACTGCTTCATAGTGCTTTATAGCACTCTTTACAGCAGTTTACAGAATCAGCATATTGCCCCCAACAATCTGGATCCTCATTGTACTGACCTCGGAAGAATGGAAGGCTGAGTCAACTGATCAGTATCGAACTCCTGGCAGTGGGAAGAGTTAGCCTGCAATACTGCATTCTAACTACTGCACCACCACTGCTTTATTTGTTGAATCATTTATTTATTTAATTTTATCAGCGCAATTTGATTCCTAGTGCTTCTGAATAACTTAAATATGCTTAGTTATATGCAGGAGCAGATAGGAAGCATTGTTTTTGACTGATTAAAGCAGCTATGTCTCCTTGTATGATTACTATTATGTGGGAATTGTTCCTATCTCTACACGTGGATACATGTGCAGTCACGCATTGCACGGAATAAACATGACTGGATAATCTGTTTATGATTCATGTGCTTTTTTTACAAGAGTTTTAAAAGATGACAAGTTTGCTATGAGACAAAGACATTGCTATGAAAAGATTGCTTTTTAGTAAAAAAAAAACATGGGAATAGAGCTGAAATCACATTGTCTTCTTGATGTTTCTACTCAATTCAGTCTTTTTTATTTGATATTCATGGACTAAAGTGATCCACCTATCATAAAAACTAAGAGCTATAGAATGGTGTAAATCCTAAAAGGGCAGAATTGCCAGAGTTCTTCTTATCCTGGGTTTGCTATTTTTCTTGAACTTTCAGGTAGATACACAATAATTATGAACTTTGGGGTGCCTTAATTTCTTAGGCAGCTAGGTATATCTTTATCAGTTTCACATTGCTGCAGTAGGAGAGGAGGAGGCAGTACCCCCAGCAGGCTAGGATACAAAGGAATTGCTGCCATTTTGCTGACCGTGTAGCCTTGTTTTGAGAAGAAAAAATACAGTGAGTCATCTTTCCTCCTAGAAGAGCCACTTGCTCAAGCTGTTAGTGGCTCCAGGAGATCTTGTATGATTCTTTTATTTACTGAGAGAATGTGGATTGAGTCTTATAAATGAGATGTGAAGGCTGGTGAAGGTGGTTTGGGGAACAAGGCAATCCAAAGGTTGCTCTTTGCTTGGTCTCTGTCTTCTGATGCAATTAGCAGCTCATCATCAGCAAGATAGGAAGGTTGGGTGGAGAAGCCACTGCCATGTCCTCTGGCACCTGCTTTTTGCTGGCAAGGGATTAGAGTCACTGAGGAGAAGCTGTAGGCATCTAGAACTGAGGAACACCTGCGAGGCACTCTAAAGAGATCAGATGCTTCAAATATATGATCCATATTGGAGAAAGGAACAAGAGCTTGAGTAGAGTCACATGAGCTCTTTTCTGTATCCTCAGAAATACAAGACTGGGCACAGCTTTCCTGGACCTGACTCTTCTGCTTCAAAAGCCGCAAATCATCTCTAAAATGGGGGTTAAAGAGTAAATAAAGCAAGGGATTCAGGCAGGCTGGCAGGGGCAGCACCACCAAAAGCACAGACTTGATGACTTCGGGGGTGATGAGAATGAGGCTAAGCATGGAAGAGAAGGTGAGAAAAGCCACCGGGCAATAAAGAAGGCAGTTGGTGAAAATGAGCCAAGCAACATGTTTGATCATAGCACAGTCCCATACAGAGTCAAACTCACCTTTCAGCAGGTTGCAATAGAGGCAGATGTATGTCCCAGTGATAATGAGGAAGCAAAGTGTATTCACTAGCACCAAAGCGACCATGAAACCCAACATGGAAGGTTTCCCATCAGGAAGTAGGTGGGGCAGACAGAGAGGGGATGCCCCATACTCCCCAATGGAGAAGAGGGGCAACATTGCAGCCACTGAAGAGAGGATCAGACAACTCAGGGCACCTGCCTTGACAGAGCCAAAGGAAGGAACCTTTCCATAAGTCCGCATGCACGACACCGAAAAGCTGCACTGCACTGCAGCAAGGGTTAAGAGCAGAATGGAAGCTTCTGAAGCGAAAACTGACAGGAATCCAGTCACTTGGCACCCTGCACCCATCTCCCACCTGGCCCCGTATTTTGCAAAATGACCAAATGTGACTGCGTCCACAAATGCTAGAATAGCACAGTATATCCCTGTTAACATATTGGCTCCAGCAATGGATCCAATGATAAACTTGATTGGGGACAGATAGCCCGGCGAGGCAAAAACAACCACTATAACCAGTCCATTGCACAGCACAGAAACTAGCATGATCAGCCAGACACCCAGGCGGATGACCCAGCTTTCAAACAGATGATCGCAGGGCTTGAAAGGACCTGGAAAGAAGGAAGGAGCCAAATTACTAAAAGGAAGGAAAATTCACTGCTACAATAAGTGGCACAAAGACGGCTGAGCATCCATTCAAAAATGTCTTATAGTTATCCATATTGCCTCACTTGCATTTACAGATGATGATGATAATGCCAAAGAAGGTTACCAAGATAGAGAGCAGCTGTTCCAAAGCCAAAGGCACAAAGCAGTAAATTGTCTTAATTCATCATTTTTAAGGTCATTGCTGCAATCAAAGTTTTGCAGCTGACCTTTCAAAAAAAAAAGTTCATTTGGGATATTATATTTGGCTTCCACTAATTGTAGGAAGAAACAAATAAATAGGAGAAAAAAACCTACTCTTCAGACTACTGAAAAACCTGCTTATTTTCATCTATGATTTCAACAAAAGCTGAGCCAAAGTGTGGTTTTGTTTTAGATAAGGGTATTGTGTGTGATTTCTAAAATATGTTTTAGGATTTATTGTGACATGATATTTTTTTTCATAGTATTAGAAATTAAAAATTTGCTGTATATAAAAAAGAGGTAATCAAATTGTTGCATTTATTACCACTGCATTATTCCTAATGCAATGACAAATGCATTTCTTATTAGCAGCCTTCACAGTAGCACTTTTTCATGCCACTCTTATTTTAGGCTGTTGTGGGCTTATGTGACTAGAGATACTTAGAACATCCGTAATTTTTAACAACACTGAGATTGTTGTAAATTATATTGTATATATTTTGGTAATGTTCTTACCAGGGCTGGGTGTACATTGGATGTTGGGATGTAGTTTTGAATCATCAGGGTCTAGCTGGAAATCATCCATGTCTAGGTCATCTAAACAGTAATAAAGAAATTACAAGCATGTTAATACTTAACTTGCTTTTATACTGAGAATGAAACATTTCTCTTATGTTCTTAAAATCATGGCTGTTGAAGTGACATAAATATCAACTCTGTTATATTATACTACTTTACTGGATCTCATATAGCTCATCTTGAAAAAAATATTTTTGTGACTTAACATGCTAGGAAACTGAAGATAAACTAAACATATATAACAATTGTTAAAAACGAATGGACAGAACACATTTCTAGACTGGGGAATTGTCTTTGAAAAGTTAGTTCTATCAAGTTACATCTATAAAATAACTACTCTGCAGAGCATTAAAGGAGTTGCGGTTTCAAAGGAGATATAGCTACAGTATGTCCCTTAACACCAAACTAGTAGGAATCAAAGGATGTTTCTTTGGAGTTTTTTTTTCCTGAAATTTTCTGCTTGGTTCTAAAGGGGCATGGTTAGAATTCCAAGTCAGGACAGAAGAAAAAATACTTTCAAAATTCTTTAAATAAATTCCAGGAAATCTAGAACCATATTTTGGTTTTTAATTTAAAAAAGTATTTTTGTGCATGTCATATTTAATTTTCTAGCTTGCCTTGCGAACATTTTCTAATCTTTAACTTTAAATTTTATGATAAGGGTAGCTCTATAGTAGTAGCATATCACTTCTGGAAAGTTTTCTTAATGTAGGGTTTAACCATTAGTCCTGAATCATCAACAGTTTAGATCCAATTCTAGAGGTGGCTCCTGTGTCATAGGCTAGCAAATGAACTGTATATTTCACAGGTACAGACCTGTACAGACCTATAAAGAGGATATTTGTAGTGCAGGGTTGAAATGAGATGTCTTTGGTGCTCTCTGAGCTTGGTTGTTTTCTTGGAGACTTTTCATTACCCAAACTAGGTTACATCATCAGTGCTAGTCCAGGTACAGACTTTCATGAAATGCAACTTTCTTTCCTTATTCTGGAATGAATGAAATCCTGTCTCTGTAGATTTTCTACTTTTGTCAATAAAATTATGTAAATCCTACTATTAAGTATTTTTCTCTCCAGTGAAGTTAGTTTTCTGTCTTCAAGAGAAAACTCGCACAACACATAATATGATGAATATTTCCAAGGATGTTTAACACACACACAAAAAGATTGAATTTCAAGTCACTACTACTTCCTTACAAAGGTAAACCCAGATCCACCTCAGCTGAACTAGGAAGATGCTGGCACCCAGAGAAGGACCTGTTGCCCAGTAGTCTAGACTTTGCTGTTTATTTTCTTGAAGGTGTTGAGAACATGATTTGGGACAGTTTTAGAAAAGATGCATATTCTTTTCCCACAAACATCCTGCCAGCAAAGCAGCCTAATTATACAAAGGGAGCCACACAGAGCTTCCATTGAACTGGCAAGCAAAAATTGGCCTTGTATGCTATTGAATGCATAGCAAGACTCAATGGTCTGATATACACTATATGTAAGACCCCTTCTTTTGCTGGCTTGAATCGACTCTGTTTTCTAGCTCAGACTGTGGCTGAACTAAAAAAAATTTCCAGGAAGAGAAGAGAGCAAACCCTTCTTCCCAGCCATTGGCAAGCAGATGCAGAACCACAAGACTCCATTGTAGATGATAAACTAATGTCCTCCTTGAAACCACAGAGTTGCTAGTTCTGGAAGGTGACAAAAGAAAATGTGATTATACTCATGTTGGAATAATCAAAGTGGGCTGTCTGCTTCCCAAAGAGTGGAAATTAATTCCTACATCAACATGCTCATGACTACACAAACCATCAGGTAACTATCTGCAAGCACTATGTTCTTTGTACCTGAAAGCAGGAGGTAACACAGGAACTGAGTGAGGAATGCGTATAAGGCATTCCCATATAGTAAATCAACCTTCAGGGGGGGAAATGGTAATTGGAGCAGATATCTATATACCCTATTTTAAAAAATAGCAATAGCAATAAGACTTAGATACTGCTCCATAGTGCTTTACAGCACTCTCTAAGCAGTTTACAAAGTCAGCATATTGCCCCTAACAATCTGGGTCCTCAATTTACTGAACTCGGAAGAATGGAAAGCTGAGCCAACCTTGAGCTGGTCAGGATCAAACTCCTGGCAGTGGGCAGAGTCAGCTTGGAATACTGCATTCTAACCACTGCACCAGCACAGCTCCTATTATTATTCCTTTATCCCCAAAGTATAGAAATGTAGAATAAGGGGCTAGATTGGGGAAGTTTATGATAACACAAGAATACCAATTAAATATAAATTCTAATCGAATCCAGAAATCATTAAGCAGATTGCAAGCAAAGACTTATCCCTTCAATCTTGCAATCATATCTGACCAAATTTGAAGAACTGTTTAGATAACTATAATAAAGTATGATAAGACTATTATATTTTAGGCCACGATTTAAAACCAGGATCTAAAAGGAACAAGAGTTAGCAAGTCCCGTCTCCCCAGTTGTCTGCATCAAATAAGTTTCTCATTTCAAGTCCACTCTTAGTCTAGTTCAGGGGTAGGCAAGCTTGGCTCTTTTATGACTCGTGGACTTCAACTCCCAGAATTGCTGAGCCAGGATGGCTGGCTCAGGAATTCTGGGAGTTGAAGTCCACGAGTCATAAAAGAGCCAAGCTTGCCTACCCCTGGTCTAGTTACTGGGTATGTGTATGGGCTGCATGTTTATGCAATCATGTTATGCAGCAAACAATCAATGTGGTGGTTTGAGAGTTCATATACTTCCATCAATGTTTTTGCATGTCACTTGCAACTTCACAGAAATCCCTCCCTGCCACAGAAAGATTTGAGTACTAGATCTCTTCTACCTAGTAGCCACAAGGCGTCTAACTATACAGAACTTTTCCGAAATGAAATCTAAGTCTTTCTTTTGAAGTACTTGTACAGAAGCTGTGATAAAAGATTGAGACTAGTCATAAACATTACAGTAGCAGTGGAAGTGTACAGATGGAGTGATCGCCATTTACAGGTAGTTCTTGGCTTACAACCATTCTTTTAGTGACCATTCAAAGTTATAATGTAAAAATTGAGTTATAACCAGTCCTTGCACTTACAAACGACGCAGCATCCCATGGTCATGTGATCAAAATTTGGGTGCTTGGCAACCAGCATGTATTTACAACAGTTGCAATGTCCTGGGGTCATGGGATCGCCACTCGCAATCTTTGCAAAAGTTGGATTCACTTAATGACTGCATGCTTCATTTAACAACTGCAGTGAGTCTCTTAAGAACCATGGCAAAAAGATTCATAAAATTGAGCAAGACTCACTTAAACAATCACCTTGCTTAACAACAGAAATTTTGGTCTCCATTGTGGTCATAAGTCGAGGACTACTTGTATACTGTATTCTGGTAGCTCTGGTCCTTTTTGTCAGGGACCTGCCTAGAAGGTTGTGCTGAAAGGACCTCTAAATGAGATGGAGGCGTTATTGTTAAGGAGAAAACGTATTCTGGATGGGGTTGCGTTTCTCTGCAAACAGACTGGCCGTTGGAGAGAGCACTTTGACCTCTGCTGCCACTGGATTTGCAGGTAATAGCCATAGTTAAGAGTGAATTTTCACATGTTTGGCTCTAGTGCCAACGATAACCCTTCCCGAATTGACCTGGTTTAGCAACAATCATCATCACTTTTGACTAATGCAATGGGACTTTTTTTAAAAAGCATCTAAAAAGCACAAGTGGTCTAAAATGTGGTAGCTAGATTTCTAATAGGAACCAGATATAGGGACAAGGTAATAGTGTGCTGGCTACCAATTGTCCCCCAGTCATCATCTAAGGTGCTGAGGTTAACCTCTGAAGCTTTAAGCACCTTAGGGCCTCACTGTCTGAAAGACTACCTTTTCCCCTAAGCACTTGCCCATTCAATTCCTCTGTGCGTGTGTGTGTTTCTGTCTGCCTGTGTGCGTGCTCATGCATGTGTGTGCATGTACACAACCTTCATTGACTCCTGGTAATTACCTGGACAAGTCCCTGCAGTTTTCTTGGCAAGAGTTTTGGAAGTAGTTTGTCACTGCTTTCTTCCTAATCCTGAGAGAGAATGACAAGCCCAAAGTCACCCAACTAGCTTCATTCAACTTATGCTCTCCTGGTTTCTAGCCTGGTGCTTTAAGCAAACTCGCTTTCTAATAATAAATAAATAAATACCCCAAATACAGATAGTCCTCAACCTATGACAGTAGTTGAGTTTATGGTCATAAGTCATTACAGTTATTAAGGGGGTCACTATGGACCCAATTTTATGATATTTTTTGTGGAAGTCATTAAGTAAATGTTATGGTCATTAAACAAATCCATGGAGTTTTTTTGTTGGAAACTGACAAAAGGCATAAAAAATTGCAATGATATAACTGAGGGCTGCTGCAAACAGCCGTAAAGGTGAACTGGTTGCCAAGTCCCAAAATGTGATCAAGTGACCTCGGTGTGTGCATATGCAGCTATCGTAGCTTCAAAATTTGATCATAAGTAGCTTTGGGGGGGGGGTCCATTATAACTTCAAATGATCATTAAGTGACCAGTCATAAGTCGAGGACTACATGTACAACGAGCTTGGGTAGACTTTCCTTCTCAACAGTATTCCTGCATTTGTTATTATAAGCTATACCTCAGATTTTGCAAAGTTAAATTTTGCAAACTTAAAAGACAGAAGCAGCCGAAAACAAAACTTGATCTTACAATGATCAAGTCCCAGGCTCTTCTTGTAGCCATCATCATCCTCAGGACTCATGTCCTCCGAGTCCCACTGACTGGAGATTTTGAAGAAGTTGCCACATGCTCCATAGGCACAGCACTGGTAGGCATAGGGCACCTCCAAGACCCTATGAAGAAGAACATGGAGTTATCAGTTATGGTATACTGCCATTCTTCACCCATATGGGCAAAGAAACAGATGTTGGAACTAAGGTGGCTGGTTTGTTTTTTTTGCAAATTGAATATGGGAAGGGATAAAGTTAAGATGGAGAATTCCCAGATCAAAGATCTTGACCCTTTAACACTCTCACAGTAGAAGGACATTTTGCATGGGCATTTTTCAAACAGACTTGTAAACAATCAATAACCCTCCTTTCTCACAACCACTAAAGATACAGAGGGCCATCCTCCCAAACATAGCAAGAGACCAATGTCTATTATTTTGCAGTGCCATGTAATGGACAATAGCACAGTAGTCATGTTTGTTGCATTCTCAGTATATCACGTAGTATAGTAATATTGAAGACTAAGATTATGCTACTCATGCCAGTCCAACTAGTACACAGAAAAAGGGCAATGAGCAAGAAGCAGGAAGTGCAGAAATAAAATTATTTACGATACCTTTGCCAAGAATATAAAAAGTGACAGCCTTTGGGAAGTTAGTGAAGAATGAACATTTCTGGATAGCCACTCAAATGTAATTATTTACCACCAGTATTTTATAGCCTTTTTATCTTACATTGTCATGTTTATTTTTGGTTTTACTTTGTTATTGCATTGTGTTATATTGTAAACTGAGATTAATTTATTTGAAGTTTTATTATATTTTATATTGTAAGTATAGACGATTTAAATCTTAACTTTTCAGGACCAGAAATTTAAATTGGTAAAGGTAAGCAATTGTTATGATGTCCATACTGCTTCTTTTGATTCTGGTTATGTATGCATGTATATATAAATGTATAAATCTTGATGAATTTAACCACCACTCCCTCTCTCTGGAAATTAATTTTGTAAATATGGCTAAGGATTCCTGACAGATAATTTCTAGCACCATTTTCATAGAACTGTAATTCCCGAGATTGTTGGGGAAAGCTAAAACAATTAAATGGGCATAAATAAGTATTTCCTTGTATCATATGTTCGTGGTCTCTTAGTATTCTCTGTCTTTATAGGAATATAAAATAAGGAAATTCTGCACTCTATTTGCATAGTTTCTTGCTTTATATTCCTGCAAATAAAGAGATCAATCTCTTTATAGAACCAGAACTAATCCTTGTGTTAGCTGCCTGTATTATAACCAAGTGGATGCTTTCTTTGTATCAGACTGATAGGTTATCATGCTGATTGCTTGTGTATGTGAGTTTGGATGATGCCCATGACAAGCTATTCAATGGTTCATCAATTTCTCAAATCAATGATGAACACAAAGTGCAAGCAGGAAGTTACAACTGCTTAAACCTTTAGCTGAACTGAATTATATGGAAGTGCCTAGACAAAAAGACTTAGACAGCAAAAGGCAGATCGAAGTAAATTAAGTTTTTACCTTGGGAAGCCAGAAATTAGAAATGAAGCTCACCGTATCTTGGGGAAACTTTCTTTAGTGAATGCTTCAGACAGTGCAGGATTGCCTTTGAGCTTCAGATGAGTCAATCCACCCAAGCCAGCCAATGGAAGTGTCACTAGTTGATTGTCAGTCAAATCCCTGTGACAAACCAAAGCACAGGACCCATTGGAATAGACAGAAAGAGGTGTGGGAGACTCAGTGCAGCAGCATCTCCGAACACATTTATTTGATTTAGCATTCATACAGTTGCTGCTTAAATTAAGTTTTGCATTCAATTCTTGATTATTTTAAAGCTAACAGGTATCTTTGGAATGAGTTGATTGGCTATTGCTAGGAATAAACCAAGAAAGAAAGTCTAAAGCACATGTTTTTATCAGGATTAAGAGCAAGCTGATACTTATGCTTTTGTATGCCTTTTAGAATTAGGGCTACCCCAGGTAATAATAGCAGTGATGAGTTGGGACTATGCTGTGCTAGTACTGTATAGGGACAGGCAGGAAAAGTCTGATTGGTGATTTGGCCTTGGAAAGAAGCAGTTATGAGTGCCATCTTGTAAGGGAAGAGGAGATTAAAATAGCTGCTCTTATGTGATATAGTTTTGATATCTTAGAAATACAATATGAATGCTTGGCTCTACAAACAGATTTAATATTTAGTCTCATACATGGTTGTAGCAAATTAACATTGTAGAACATGGTAAACATCAATATAACGACCCATTATACTCTGCAGACCATTTTATTAGTCCCTGCTGGCCACTCACTTTACAACCACAGTTTTTATAGAACTAGTGACAGCATATAACACCTTTGGCTTATATTGGTATCTTTATATTTCAGTTTTCTACAAGAGGCAATAACTAAGATGGCTAAAACACAAAGATTCATAAAACAAAACACAATTAAGATACAACAGTGAACTCCCAGGAAAGGACGTAGACATTTTCTGTAAAAAAGCATATATTTGTGATTCATGTCCGATATAGGAAACTTTGTTATGCTTAGTCCATCATTTTGGCAGTTTCTGTCTTGCTTCTTCCCTATTAGAGACTGTGATACTTCTATTTATGGTTGCAGTGTCACCAGTCTTGAATATCTTATTGCAATCAATAAAATATCAATATTGCATCCAAATATTTTCCAGCTTAGATGATGAAGCTTAACAGTTTGCTATTTCTATGTAGGCTCCTTAAATTTATGTTGAACATATTGTCATGATTCCTTGAAGCTAGGAAACTCAGTTTGTGTGCCTGGTCCTCTACCTTCAGCCATCATCTTTAAAGAAACCAAACAGATTTTTCTTTTTTCTCTTTCTGTTCATGCATTTTATATCTTTCCCATAAATCATCCATTTCTGTTTAAGGAATGAAAAAAGGGAAAGACACCCTTAACTCAAGCTAATCACCAGGTCACTCAGTGGTGGGATTCAGCCGGTTCGCACCACTTCGGCAGAACCGGTAGCTAATTTTTTGTTGCCCAGGCCCAGAATAGACTTCCGGAAGCGGCATCCACACAGAGAACCGGTTGTTCACATATTTGAATCCCACCACTGAGGTCACTACAATACTTGATATGTCCATATAGTTCACTCAGCAATAAAACCAAAGTGGTTTGCCATGGCCTTCTTCTGGGACATTTCCCAACCACTCACAGGCTTAAATTTCCATGGAGAGCATATATCTGTCCTATGCAATATAACTTACAGCTTGATGAGGGAATGGAGCATCAGAAAAGCTTCAGAGTGGATAAACTGAACGTAATTCCAACTCAGGTCTCTGCAAAGCAAAATACATACTGTGATGGAAATGAATGCAACAAACACGACTACTGTGCTATTGTCCATTACATGGAACTGCAAAATAATAGACATTGGTCTCTTGCTATGTTTGGGAGGATGGCCTCTGTATCTTTAGTGGTTGTGAGAAAGGACGGTTATTGATTGTTTACAACTTACTGCTCTCCAGGTAGCAATTTTATTTACAATAATTTATTTATGTGTATTTAATTATTTTTGTTGTTTGGGAATTATCAGAATTATAATCCAACATATTTAGAAGGCATTAGAGTGGTCAAATGTAAGACTATAGATATTGATCCTGTTGCTTTGCACAGTTACCTATTATAACCTAAACCCATACGATCAATTTAATTATTGGGATACCAACTTCTTGTGAGCCAAAGAAAATTCCTGAATGATGTTCAGAGAAATTCATATTTGCTTGAAGATTTATGGATAACTTCTCTTTTGCAGAAGATCTGTTTTTATTCAATCCCAGATGTCTTTATTGTAACTGCTATTGGAAACTCATTTTTTAGGAGTCTTATTTTCTTACCTGACTGTCTATATTCCACTTTTTATACACTTTATACAGTTGGTATATGTAATACTTGCAATCTGCTGTGAAGAACATCAATTAGAGGAAGGCAACACGGTACCAACTAGACCTTAGATGACAATTCCTATCAGCTTGTGCTAATATGAGCAGCGGCAAGATTGCCTGGCACTGGGTTTTAGATGTAATAGGGAATGTTATTTTAAAAATAAATTTAAAAATACAAAGTATCTGATAACATAACAAGCTTTTGAGGTGGCCAAATAATTTCTGGAGGGCAAAAATCTATCTATAATGAAGCCGATTTCAGAAATTCTAAAGACTTCCTATTCCCAATTGTGCCCTTTGCATGCAAAATGATTTCAGGTCAAACCAAATTAATGGATAATTAATGATAGACCTCTCTAATCAGTGAGGAGATGGAACAGATTTTCTTTTCCATCCCCAACTCTCATTATATCTGGAAGTGCCTCAAATTAGATGAATGAAAGAAAACTCAGGAACTTTCAAAGTGGCCTAATTATTTGATCCCAACTCTATAACTATTGCTTTCCATGCTGCCATTGCCTTTCCTAGTTCATGTATAGTATTTAACTCAGGGCTACCACAAATAATCTTCAAAAACTTGGTGACTGATAGATTATTTACTGTCATCTAGTGAGCATCCAGTAATTCTCAGCCTAAATGCAACAATATGGAAGTACAAGGAGCAATGAACATGGAAGTAATTCTCCATACGGCAGCTTACACAAGCTTTTAGCTGCCTGAACTTTTACTTCTACTATTATCCACCTGAGAAAAACTCTTGGAAACTGGAGCATTTTTCCTGGTTTGGCTTTCCCCAGAAAACCTGGGACTTCTAGAATGTGTGTGTGATTGTATGCCTCTGTGCACATTTGAATAAGTCATGTGGTGCTATCTTCTAACCCATATTCCAAAACCTTTAGTCAGGAGACTGATATAGGGAAAGGGACAGAAATCAACACTGGGGGTTAAAAGAATTGGCATATAATTACTTTTGCACAGCAGTTAAAGTAGTTTACAGGCTAACAAGGCAAGTTAATGGTGAACTTTGTTTATTAAATATTTTGCAGATTAAAAAAATGGAAAAATTTTGAAATGTGGATCTATTTCTCCTCCTGTTTGTGATTTTGAAGAAGGTAACATATCATAGCTTTTTTCAGTATGTGTGAGAGAAATGACACAACAAAGGCTGCCTTCCCCAATATGATGTCTTCCAGATGAATAGAATTTTCACTCCCCAAATCCCTGTCCAACATAATCATTAGCCATGCTGGCTAGTGATTGTAGAGTCAGGGGTCAAATATTATAAACCAACATTTCTGGAGAGTACCAGGTGGGAAAGACTGTTATTTTGTGTTCATATTGTGGAAAAATCCAGAGAAAGAAATATTTTGGGGAATATTAAAAAGGCAGAATATATTTCCCCAAAGGAATAAAGGAGAAGATTTTAAAAAACACAGAAACCAGCCCCAGCTCCTCTCTCCCAAGCAGAAACTAGGCAAAGGCCAGCTTTTAGAAATGCAGATGTAATAATCCATTCAGGAAGGTTGGAGCCAGGAAGCTATTAGGAAGACAAAGACACCTAAAATCTACATACCACCACTCAAATTCTAAGGACAGGAGACATGATAGGATTAACCCACCAATACCAAAAGGGCACACTCAGACTCAAGTCAAAGTACATGACACAGGAAATACAAAGACTCAAACAGGAAGAACTCCAAACAAAAGCTCAAGAAGGTATAAAACCCCACCACTCCTTGCTACATGAGGTCAGCTTTCCCAGAGCCACACTTCTGTCTGGCTCTGCTCTTCAATAAACTACAACCTTCTTTCTAAAGCAGTCTCCATTTTGTTTATTCCCAGCTTGGACTGGACCCTGATGAAGTTTTTTCTTTCTACAATATTTTAAATTCATTTTGCAGAGTGCTTCTGCAGCCTGGGTCTATGCTTAACTGTATTGGGGTTAAATATTGGGTGACAATGGCCTGGTAGGGCCAACTTACTTTGAATTTTTTTTATATATATATAACTGAGCCTATAATCTTGTTAAGAGCATAAAGCCTTACTCAGTTCACAATCTCCTCACTCTTTTCTTCTATAACAGAAGGCCCTGACAGCTCCCTGCTGGCTGTACTTACAGGGAGCGCAAGGCTGTGAGCTGCCCAAAGGTGTCTGCTCCAATTTCGTGGATACAGTTGTGCTGAAGGCCACTGCAAAGACAGAAAGGCTGCAATGAGAGAGAAAAACGTGCTCCACTGGCAACAGAAGAAAGCATTTCTGCGAAGAAGGTTACTTCTATTAAGGATTGCACAGGGATTCAAATTTCAAGGGGAAAGTGGGTCAAGGAACATATCCACCCAATCCTCTCCCACCCTTTTCCCCTTGAAGAGCCTCAGGCTTGGGGCAGTGCACCATTCAAATCAAAAGCGTGCAAGTAACAAAGTTTCTTTTTACCAAGAGTTCCCAGGCCTCTTCAACATCTGCTCCTGCTATGGAGCTTGGAGAGCTCCATGACACCAGATGATATTCTCAGCCACAAGAATACCATATCTAAAGGGAACAGGCAGAAAACACTGGGGACTCTGTGCTTTCATGTCTTGCTTTCACGGTAACCTTTGTGACTCAAACTCAGTTATAAAATATTTTGGATGCTCCCATTATTTTCAGCATCAGAACGACACAAATATTAATTCAGGCTTTTATGTTATCTACTGGGCACAATCAGAGAGGGAGGTGGGAGGGTGGAAAGTGATAAAAAGAGAGAAAGAACATCCCCCCCCAAATCTCTGAGATATAAAACCTCCAGAGGACTCCACACTAGGTCACTATGTATCAGGTTTAATCTCTCAGTTGATCACACATACCCACCAGATGCTCAGTAAGTTACTTGGATCTGGGAATTTCACAGCAAAGCAACACTTACATTTCTTCCAGCTTCTGGCACTGGTGAAAACTGGGCAGTTTCTCAATGTGATTGTACGCAAGCTCACTGTGTGGAAAATAACAAAGGTTAGAACAAAGTCAGTCTTCTTAAAGGCCCTCTTGGCATGCATACGATGTACAGAGGAAGGGAGTGCATGACCTCAGGCTATGCAGCTGGGTAAGCAGGAAACCCCACAGACAGGTAAATCTTCTTGTACCCAACTGATGCTTGGCACTGTTCCTTTTATTCATTTCATTATCCGGTTGCTGGTATTATTCCTTGATTACCCCAATCCATTTCTTATTAACTTGTCTATTACGCCCAATTTAATAATAATAATAATAATAAAACCAGTGCTATAAACAACTTATTTAGTGTTTCTTTAAGGCAGCAGAGGGCTTTGAAGCCCTTCAATAATAGCCCAATATTAAGGGACAGTTCAGCAACTAGTGGAAAGCTGCTGCAAGTTCTCCATTACTGCTTTAGAAGATGACAAACACATGTTTTCCCCACATGTTAGAGTAACATAACATCTGCTTTCATGCTGTTTGTATTTATGTAAGGTATTTTTGAGTGATGTTCAAAATAACATAACTTAAAAACAATAGAATAAATAAAAAAATGTTCAGCAGAAACACATCCCAAATATTAATAAATGTGATACCATTACATTACTTTAAACAGCTTTGTTTGTATGCTGGGAATGTAAAGTGCTAGATTCTTATTCTACAGGCCCTCGCCCTCCCATGTCTCAATTGCAGCAGGGTTTCCATCAACATGCACTAAAGCATTTTTTATTTCAGATATCATTTTTTTTCTCCATTTCCACCCTTGCTTTTTTGCAACCAGGGCTCTCAATTTATGCAAGCAATCTGAAAAAGGACACAGATATAATCATACGATTCCCTTATTATCAATTCCTGGAATGGAGAAAGGAGGCAAATGAAATATTTGGCACAACTGTACAAAAGAACCCTTATATCTGATTGTTCAGCAACAGACCAATGGTAATAAAGGCAATTCCCCAAAGCCTGAAGAAAGCAAAATGTGCTTATAACTTACAGAACTCGTAGGCTGGCCAACTTCTGACACATTCCTCCCGGAAGCAAATGGATTCCAGCCTGGGTTAAAGTCCTACAGGAGAGGGGGGAAAGCACACTTCACATCATCCTTTACTTCTTCAAGGGCTCAGGATAGCCCAAACCAGGATAGTCAGTTGGAAGACTGTTCAATAAATGATTGGTGTTACATGAAAATATATTTACCACATAGCATGTGAACATCTCTTTGGCATCATGGCATAATTTCCAAGACTATAATGTACACATTTATTTGAAGGAAATTAAGAAAACAACACAGAGATGAATTGGAAAGTTTTCCTTAGATTTTTTTCCCAGTTTCTAAACTAACATAATCCTCTGTTATCCCAGTAGAAAAATGAAATAGGAAAATGGATATATAATTGGTTCAACAGCTGTTCTTAGGTAAAACAATGCAGAATAATGGTACTTTTCCAGATATAGGAAGATACAAAGATTTATGTGAGGTGGCATTGCTAAAGATGATGTGCAAACATGCTTTTTCAGTTTTCCACTTTCCTGAAAGATTATGTTTTTTGGAACAGGGATGGGAAAACTATGGTTCTCCAGATGTTGCTCAACTAAAACTCACAGCGGTCCCAATCTGTATTTCAGCGGTAAGGAAAGCTGGGAGACGCAATGCAGCAGCATTGGTAGCCAATGTGTGATGAGTTAGCATCTGATATCAAATGGGAGCAGTTAAGCTGCTTCTTGAGCATAATAAAAATTTGATTAGGCAAAATATGTATTTGGGGTCAGAAATAAGGACATTGGCAGTATCTTTCTGCCTTAGAAACCAGTGACATAACACATTCACTCATATAACAGCATCCACAGCAAAGCACAATGATGCCAAAATGACAATATGAATTTGGTGACATCATTACACAAATAAATACTTGCATCCTGATGTCTAATGTAAAACTCATAACTGGCAGCAATTGCATGAGGGTATTATTGCCACACAGGTTTTATCATTTTCTCCTTCCTTCCTCTCTGAGGCTCTCATGCACAGAGATATCCACAGGAGGGGAAAGCAAAGGGGTCCTGACAAAGGTACTGCATTGTCATGACACAAATGCCACCTTTATGCATACTATCTCAATATGAAAGAAGAGACCTTAGGTTATGATATCACAGTACTATTTCACCATTCTGGCATCAACAGGATTAGTATGGATGCTTATGATATTACTTGTAAATATAATTGGAAGACTGGGGATCAAGAAATGGCTCTTAATTTTATGGTGCTGTTTCTTACATAATTTGAAGTACAGGATTTCCAGCAAATGCTTTCTCTGGAATAGCCTGGATGTTGTTGTTATGGAAGCCCCTTTAAACAAACAAACAAACAAAATTCTAGGATGGTTAAAAGAAACAGAGCAGGAAAACTAAAATTTACTGCACAGCTGTACGAATGATGATTGAATGGGTCAAATGGACAGATTTCTCTTTTGCTGAATTCACATGGCTAAAAGCTGACATAAATTATGCTTCCCAGCTTCACGAACATGCAAATATATTAATTATTTTATTTTATTTGTCAAATAAGCAATTCACATGAAAACAAAATTTGTGTTTGAATCCTCCAGCTACTCCATGATATAAGTATGTTTGTGTTTATAGTTTATGGTGGAAACATGGAATGAAAATTGTAAACCAAATACCAAAGTTAACTTTTTAGTAAATCTGAATTAGAACAATTGTCTAGTATCATATGGCAATCAGAAATTCTATTAGAATATGCATTATCAAGCACAAGAGACATCCTCTTTGCTCAAAGAAGTCAACAATGTAAACTTGAGAGTCTACATCTTTATCCTGGGAGCAGCGTAATTTCATGTCACCAAGGCAACTGAAGTATTCCAGTTGAGTGGAATGCAGAAACTGGAAGCATCATTCACACAATTAGGGGCATGTGGATATACCTTAATGCCTGGGAAATCTACTCATAATGCATGAATCTTGCTTGAGATGTCACAAATTGTCCATGTCATGAAAGAATGAATGGACTTCAGTGAGGTGGAAAAGAGAATTCCACTGAAAGTAATAATTAGAAGCCCCAAACTTTTTCTGGGAACAGAAAAATAGCAGGAACAGCAAAAATTTGCCAAGCAAGAAGGAAAAAGAAAAGTACGTCCCTATCAGTTCTGTGTGCTTTTAATGGCTCTATCCAGACCTATAAGTGTGTACGTATGTCATCACTGGGGTCAAAGCCATCATTAAAAAAGCTCACAGCAGATTCCCTGCTGGTAATTAACAGTATGGAAGTTTTACAATACATTAATGATGTCTGTGAAACATTTACTGCTATGCTGGATATGATCAAGCAGAATTATGGAGAAATGGTGAAAGAATGCCCATTAGAGTTTGGGATTGCCCACATTAGAGTTGAGCCCAAATGATCTGTTTGAACATTATTCCTACAGAAAGAAAATAAAAGTCTTACAGCTCTTGAAGTCTATTGAGTGACTTAATCGCCATTGGGAATTCCATCAGCTCATTATAATTTAGGTCCCTGAGAGGAAAAAAGTCAAAATCAACATTAAGAATCTTGGAAAAGTGCACCAGAGTGTAACATATTGCAAAGGGTTAGGAAGAGTTACTAAGAGATCAGTTTTCCAGAATCATATTGTCACATGACTAAAAAACCCCTGATATTTCAAAGAGATGTTGTAAGAATCATCTGGACTGGGCCCAAGTAGCCTATAATCTCATAGGGAAATTGTGGGTTTTTGTTTTTTTGTTTTTTGCTTCATAACAATTGTTCCAGGTGTCTTCTCTTAGATATGTCCAGGCGCCATTTTAGTTTAACCTAAAATTTTAATGTCCTGCTCTATTTCCATTATTATCCTAAAATAATGGGAATATAGGAAAATATTTTTTCTCAGTCTGACAGCCTCCAAGTTTGTTGAAAACACACCTGGCTGAGGATTCTTGGAACAGTAGTTCAACACATTTGGAGGACAATGAAGGCTGCTTTAGTGTATGTTTAAATGTTACACTTTTTTTGCAGCTCACTCTGACAGCAGCATGAGCACCCTTGAAACTAGTGCAGCAGCTTCAGTATTTGCTGCTAGGACAAGTGATGTGTGACAACTTTAAATACATGTAAAGAATGCACCTACCATTCTAATAACCCATCATTTACTTACCTGTTGACAGACAGGAATTTGACACATTTTCCAAGAGATAAAAGTCTAAAAATGTGTTGCTCCTCCATTGGATATGTCATGTATGAACTAGTTCATAGATCTTAGAAAAGGGGCAGAATACCCAAACTCTGATAAATACTTTTTCATACATTCTTACCTTTAATTGTTACTACATGAACATGATAAATTGCCCAAAATATGTTCTAAGGATGGTGATGCTGGAGTATTATATATTATCACGTGAATCAGCATCACTACACATTTAAGGAGAAAATGAGATTATACATGAACTGTGTGAAATAATAATATAATATAATAATATAATATAATATAATATAATATAATATAATATAATATAATAATAATAATAATAATAATAATAATACTAATAATAATAATAATAATAATAATAATAATAATAATAATAATAATAATAATAATAATAATAATAATAATAATAATAATAATAGGTCCTCAATATTAGCACTTCTTTTCTGTGGTCAAAGTGTGTCATCTGTATCTTCATTTGCGGATTTGAATTAATCCAGATTTTTGTAGAGAGGGTTCCCCACTATTCTATTGTTATAATAGCGTGTTAATGAAAATATTGTTTCCAGTAGTATAAACGTTTATCAGTCATAATAATTTTTTTATCTTTGGGCTTTGATGGATGGATGGATATGAATGTATGCATAAAAATCACATAATTGCAATTTCATTGACATGTACCATTTCAGTTCCAAGTATTTCTTCCCTATGACATAAGTTATTTCCCTTTACATGAGAATAAAAAGTTGGTACAAAGTTAGCAAATCCCAAAAGTTCTTGACATTGTTAGCTTAGACCATTTCAGATAAAGTTTTTATAATTACTTGTAAGGAATCATAGCATGAAGAAAATTGTTTTGTTACAGACAATATACCTGATGCTATGTTAAAATATCATAAAATGATAGACAGATAAAGATAGGTATATGAGATAGATAGATAGATAGATAGATAGATAGATAGATAGATAGATAGATAGATAGATAGATAGATAGATAGATAGATAGATAGATATGTGAAATAAATAAGTTGATTCATAACTAGTTTGTTCTCTGTTTATATATAATAGTGAGTGTTGATGGGGTATGGATTTTTTCCTTAGTAGTTCCCCCTTAAGAAGAAAATCATATCCCCATCAATACTGGCAAGGCAAACTATTGTACATAAACCTCACATTCAACAGTACTGAAGATGTTATCTAGTTGTGTTGAAATATAACAGATCTAGCTCTACATTGAGAGTAATGCTAAGCAGACTATTCTATGAATCCAAGGAAACTGGCAGCCCTCACTATGAGCTATTGTAGAAATGATAGACAAAATAACACATTACTTGACAATGAATATAATTAGCAACAATGCCTCTTTTTTGTATGTTTTTGTACTTCCTCTTAAAGTGCTCTGATCCAACACCATTTTTTAAAAAAATGATGATTGTAATTTTGGCTTGCCTTTCTAGCAGACTACATGTACCTACAGGAATAGTTCTTCCTCCATGAATACTGGCATTCTTTGCGATGTTGAGAGCAAATATGAATAAAGCCTCTGCTTGGCTGAGATAGTATACATTGCATTTTAAGCAGATCTCTGTAGAAAGAGGAACCATCACTGAATTTAGTCTGCAAATGCATTTCTTGAAAAAATTAAATTATATCAGATGCAAACAATCTGTTTGTACAATGAAATAACTTTCTCACAGATTACTCTTACAAATATTAATTTTAGGCAGTGCAAAATAAGAATGCTATTTATGAAGCCTTTGTGGTTTAAACACGTGCATTCAGAAAAAGTTGAATGGATACAACTGCAGAATGGAAGGAAATAAATGATAGTGCTGGAGAAATATTGACACAGAGAAGACCAACATACGCCTTTAAAAAAGATGAAAGAAAAATGGCATAGGTACAACAGAGACCAGGAGACAGAATACATTTAGGCAGAAAAAAAAGGCTTAATTTGAGTACTTGCTAAGGCTTAGGTATAGAATGTATTTCAATAGTTGAAAAACAGAATTTGAAAAACAACTACAATACGGTAGATAGTGTTTCTTTCGCTAAGAGGAACCAAAGCCTGCATTTCTCCCATATTTACTTTCTGGGGGTGATGATATTATTTCTTGTTATAGTAGGCTACATTTAAGAATTTTTGCATTTTTAAAATTTTTGTCAAGATAATTTCTAGGAAAAAGGATTATTATAGCACAAATCTGAATGAAACAATTTCATCAGTTTTACAATACTTTGACTATCCTCAGGTCTTTAGGATTCTCTCTATGTCAGCCATCCCCAAATTTGTGTCTTCCAGATGTATTGGATTACCAATCTGAGAATACTAAAAAAACATCTGGAGAAGATAATTTTATGGGAGGCTACTCATAGTAAACCTTGCCACTGAAAACTGTGCCAGGGACATTTCTCTGTAGTACTACTGTGGAACTGATGATTTCACAAGGTCATTGTGTGCAATAACAACAGCATCAATATTGAGTTATTTATGGGCTGAAATAAAGATACCTTTGGCTATTAAATAAATGTTTAAACTGAAATATATTACCAATGGCAGCAATATAATATCATGCAATATGCAGGATGTTAACTTTGGCAGATTGTTCCCCATATTTCATAATATTTCTGAAAGAGACACTGTTCTAGGTTTGTTAATTCCTTCAGGCTGTGCAAGTAGACTTTTTCAAACTGTGAGATCTCATTTGCTTTTTTTACTACAACCCCTAGGTCCATTCAATGGCAGCAAATTAAAAACCAGGATTGCAGGGCTTTTTTTCTCATAGAACGCTCAGAACGGAGTTCCGGCACCTTTTTTGGATGGAACCTTGTAGGGTAGGCAAGGTGGGTTGTATGACATGTGTGAGTTCCGGCACCTTTTTTTTTTTTTACAAAAAAAAGCACTGGGTAAGACACAGATAATTTAAGCAAAAGAAGAGAGTATGTCTAAGCTGAAACCCAGCCAAGAATCATAACTAAATTTATTAAAAAAAAAAATCACAAAAATCAAGTCCTGTTTTTCTTTCGACATTTTTTTTTTGTTTCAATAGTTTAATAGTAGAGGAAAGGGTAGAGAAAACCTATGCTTGCTCTTGATATTATTGAACAATTGGGAATAAAAAAATTCTCACTTTCTACAACAAATTACTAAGAGATATTCCAATAATCCCTGAACTGATTAGCCTTTTGTTGACCCATGAACATCCAAAGCTGATATGTAAATAAGCAATTAAGAAATCCACTGTGGGAGATTTTTAGATAGAGTTGGGAACTTAGCCGTATCATCAATATTTCATTTACATCATTATAGGCTTATTGTTAGCAGCTCTGCATTTTTTAAAATGCTAACAGCTCTATATTTCAAACTATCACTTTTTCTCTGCAGATACTGTTTCTTCAGACCTGTATTATGCTGTTCTTAGGAAAATACAATTTGGTCTCTGGCCAGTGGTAACTTCAGTTTGGAAGGTGACTGATTATCATAGGTATCAACTAGACATTACCTGGGGTATTATTTAAGTTAGTTATCTAGGAATTATGGGAGTTAAGATCCAATTTATGCAAATAGGATATCAAATTATCAAATTCTGAATTTTGTTCAACAATTGTCAACTGACATCTTTTTAAAAATATTTTTAAAAATAAATCACTCAAAATGGCCATCTTACCTGATACTACTTCCTCATCCTACTTTCCCTACAGCAACAACTCTGAGACTGACACTGGGACTGAATGGGTCAAAGTCACCCAGCTAGCTTTTATGCCTAATGCGGGACTAGAATTCACAGTTTGAGGGGTCCTTGGTGCTCTCTGAGTTTGATTGTTTTCTTGAGGAAGTTTCATTACCCAAACTAGGTAACTGATGATGTTACCTAGTTTGGGTAATGAAACATCTGCAAAAATACAACCAAGTTCAGAGAATACCAAGATCCCCTCATTTCAAACCTGAGTACAAATATTATCTTTATCAAGTCACAGTCTCCTGGTTTCTTGTGTTGAATACACAGAACTCTTTTATTAGCAAAAGCATACAATAAAATAAAACAAGAATAGAAAACTGAGGAATTTGGAATTCCGCCCCAAGCCACCAAAAGAAAATTTTATTTCCCCCATATTCAGACAACACAAACTAGAAATAAAAAAAATATATGAAAAGAGACTATTGCCATCCATAGTTGAAGCCTTCTAGAGCTCAGTGATACTGCCAAAAATAATGAGAAATGGATATGAAAGGAATGATCATAAACTACTATGCAAATTTATAGCTGTCCAGTTAGGTTTTGCACCTAGTATATCTTTTAAATTTGGAATCTATTACCATTTCTCCCTTTCTCCTGGAAAAGTAATATGCAAACTTAACTTGTTATTGCTCTGGAAAACCTCCATGGACTCATATTTAGAACACAAATCTGTGTTTATTTAAGAGTAAAAGTAAATTGGCAGTAGCAAAATGATGATTGCTGGTTTAGGCTGCTAGAGTTATTACCTTGAACCAACAACACACAGCTAGAGTCTAATAATAAACTTGTGAGGGGGCAGAAAAAGGGAAAAAAAAAAAAAAGAAATCAGAAAGGGAGCAAGAGATGGTGAAAGCTTCAGTTTAGTGTTTGGCCTATTAGAAGCTAGTGGTTCTGCATAGGAAGCCAAGATAAAACTGCACGGAATGGAATCATCACTTCTTCCATAAAACAACATACATTTGCAGCTAATAAACCTTCTGATGCCATGAGATCAGTCATTAGGCCTGGAACCTATCTGTGGTTTTTTTTTTGTCCTGTTCTAAGTTTCTTCCAGGAATTTAAGCTGTCATGGTCACTCTGTGACTGTCCCAGACCAAAAAAGGGTTCCCTAGTACTTCCAGACTTTTTCACACAACATTATTTTTGTGCTGTTGGCTATTTTCCCACTAAAGCTACTAAATATTTTGACTGCTTTCCTGAGTCTTGCTGGAAATATTAAGTGTATGCTTTTTGGGGAGTGATAAAATGTTCAACTTCCTATGGTGGACATGTGTTAAAGCAAAGAGATATTGGACAAAAATACATACTTGGCTAGAAAACATGTTGGGAAAACATGTAGATTTTAAACCTGAACTTTTTTTATTAGGTATAATGCCAGAAAAGATTGATAAACAAAGCATATATTTGATTCTACATGTGATAACAGCGGCAAGAATCATATTCGCACAACATTGGAGAAATGAAGAAATACCACCAGAGGAAGAAATAATTAAAAAAATACTAGAATGTGCGGAAATTGACAGTCTTACTTTGAGGTTGAAAGAAAAAGAAGAAACAGAATACTATCAAATTTGGAATTTATTTTATCAATGGCTGGAGAAAAGAATAAAGGATTAGGAATTAAATTTGTATTAGTGAATAATAAACTCAGACAACACGTTTGTTGAACAAGTACTACTGAACTGTATGAAAAAAACTAATAAAAACTTTTTTTAAAAAAAATGTTCAGCTTTCAAATATTGCAAACAATAAGAGAGTACAATACTGTATACGTAAACAACAAACAACAAAACTGAGAAGGGAACATCAGCTTTATGGAGGGAAATACTATAGACAAAATCAAACTCGATTTTGTAAGATTTTGTAAGATTTTGTAAACTATGGTACAGATGGTAGGGATGATGAATTTGCACATCACAATAAGTCAGAATTTTGTCTTACTGTGATTGAGCAAGTGGCTACTTCTACTTCAGCAGGAATATTAATCAAGATTTCACACTACCACCATTTCCATTCCCCAGTCCCTTAAAAGTAGTCTAAAGACGATTCATTCCCTTTTATTAAGATTGTAGTGCCAAGAAACACTGTTTACCATACCTCCATTCCACCAACAACAAAAATAAAAGGAATATCATGTATCCCATGACTTCCTTGCAACACATTGTGCACATTTGTCAAGCTGTACGCAAGTAAAATGAAATGAAACACATCAAGCAGCTGCTATGAAAGAATTGCAAAGGGCTTTTTTTTCCTTGAAAGAACCGCTAAATGGCTGAAGCTTTGGAGAGGCCAGAGTTCTTATAAACACTGTAGGATAACAATGTGCCATGGAGTTTCAAAGAAAGGGTTTGATTTACAGCTCCAGAACATATTCAGTGTTATATGAATACAAAAGTCTAGAACTGGTTTCAAAGTGGCAAAGAATTATTGGGTGGAAATATTCTCTATTCATATTTTAATTTAGTGATGTATTTTCTACTAATAAGTCATAACTGTAACCCAGGTACAACTTCTGGCTTATCATACTGGACTGTTAGGAGAGAATCCAGCCAGGCAGGGATCCCTGTCTTAATCGGTTTTGTTCAACAAATCATGGCAAAGCCCCCTGTTTTGCTTAGTGTTGCCTGCTAGTGAAAGAAGTCAAATGGAGTATGAGCTTACTGTATATCACTGACCACAATTCAGAAAGATTTACCTGTGAAATAGGCCATACAATCAAACTATTTGAGAGGCATATATATTATTTTGGCTGTTGCATTAGAACAAGAGATATAGGTTTTCTACAGTGGTAATATTATCCCCCAAAGGACTGTGATGGCATCCTGTCCTGTAGATGTCAACCATTTCTCTACAAGGCAACTATTGCAGCTTTGATTAAATAGGGCTGGTTCTATCTCTTCACATTTGACTCAGATCTTGAACAAACCTACACTGCTCCCCAAAAGGTGTTAGTAACATTTCACAGGATCAAAGCTGCCTCCTCTGTCTGTTTCTCCAGGCATTCCCTCACACTAAGCTCCGTTCTGTAATACTTCCTTGGAGTGTTTGTCCTCAGCTAAGGAAGCTTCTGAATTCCACGTGTTTTCAATTTTGGTTGAATTTATTTAACAAGTTGAAAGTAAACCTCAGGGAGCCGGACTCTCTTGGGGGGTCCTTCACTATACAGATGCAAGACTCTAAAAGTAACCTCTGAATGCAAAAAAAACCAAGCAGAGTTATAGTTATCCAGAAAACAACTTTGAAATTAATCATATGGGATGAAATGACACAATTATATAGGCAGAGTGGTTTTGCATGGATCATAGAACTCAGTTCATTTTATATTATTTCCTGTTGTCTTTTTTTTTAGTGTTTTTTTGTTGTGACAGAAAAGCCCAGAATGATTGTATGAAATCTTGAATATTTCTATGTGAATAGTGAAGGCAATTAAGTTCATTTATTGCTGGTGAGAGTTCACAGCTATTAATATGTCAAGCGCAGGAAATCAGAGTCAAGGCGGTTCAAATGAATACAAATTTATTGCATACTAACGCTGTCTACAAGAATTTGAACTACTAATGGTCAAAACAAATTGGCTGTAGATGTCAATGGAATTCAAGGTGGGCTGGACTTAGATCTCTTATGGGTGTGAAGATACTTAGACTGGTGACATGCTGACTCCTCCCTCGGGCTCAGCCTGGTCATCTCCTACATCATGTTGTTGTTGTTAAGTTGCTAAATCATGTCCAACTCTTTGCAACTCCATGGACCATAGCATGCCAGTTTTGACTATACAAACCTTTGTCGGCAAGGTGATGTCTCTGCTTTTTAATATGCTGTCTACGTTTGCCATAGTTTTCCTCCCAAGGAGCAAGTGTCTTTTAATTTCATGCAGTCGCCATCTGCAATAATCTTGGAGCTGAAGAAAATAATATCTGTCACTGCTTCCATTTCTTCCCCTTCTGTTTGCCAGGAAGTGATGGAACTGGATGCCATGACCTTAGTTTATTATTTATTTATTATATTTATTATAGAATAAATGAATTAGGAACAAAGGTAACAAAAACTGATAGTTCGGTTTTGAATTATTACAAAACAAAAGCTTTATTTCTAAATATTACTCTTGCTTCCTCTCAAAAACATAAAGTCATTCTGTGTCTGGGATTGGGAAGCAAGGGATCCTTGTTTGGAAAGATACAGTACCATAGAACTGAATAAGAAGCAAGCAAGAAGGAAAGCATAATTCCATGTGCTTGAGTTGTCTTAGTCAATATTTCAGAATTTTCTCAAGAATAATTCCAGCTCCAAAGTTTTTTCAGGATAAGAGCACCTACTTCTTCTCATGACCAATTTCACACAATAATCAATGAAATTATAATTCACTTCAGCTATGAATGGGCAGCCAATCAATAAGAAAAGGACACAATTCACCTTTCTATGAGGATGAGAGTCATAAAGTGAAAGGAGCCAAATTACATGTAGATGGGATTGAGTTTTGTAATGGAATAATGTTTTTTTAAATATCTGTTTTAGAGTTTGTCTGCTTCCCAGCTCAAAATGGCAGGAAACTATAACTGTTCAGCAAGCCTTTTCAGATTCAGGTACCAATTATTATTTCTCATGTACATTAATGACATTACTATATGAAGGCAGCAGCTAAGAGTTGGTCCAAATTCATCACATATCACCCTGATGTTTCATAGATATATTAGAAATCAATTTATGCAATCCCCATTCAGCATGCAGGATGGAGGTTATGCGAGCTGGAATCCAAAGTATCTTGGATCCTCCAAGTTAGGGAAGAATAGTTCAACTGACATAATAGCTCATTTAAGATAACATCTCAAAACCATGTTCAACAACATTTTTCTATTAGCAACCATAAAATGTATATGAAATAATATTAGTAATATAAATGGTTCTATAACAAATGTGATCCTGTGAGCTATACAATAATTAATGTCTGTGGAGATTCTCAGTCATCCAGATCATGGTTGTCCCAAAGGTGCTTTTTCAAAAGGCAACTGGATTTCCTTGTTTTTCTCTGAAGATGTTTCGCTTCTCATCCAAGAAGCTTCTTCAGTTCTGACTGGATGGTGGGGAATGGAATGATTTATATTCCTTGCAGACAGTTGGTTATTTGCATTCTTTTATCTGAAAAGCTCAGGGATCTTCAGCCAACACAACATATGTGCACACTTTAAACCCAAGAATATACAAGGCAGAAGCTTGTCCATCCCAAGGATAAAGCAACGAGACACAAACTGAGCAACGTGGTATATACAGTACAATGCAGTGAGACATTAGCAGATCTGTACATTGGTGAAACAAAACAACTACTTCATAAATGCATGGCACAACATAGGAGAACAAATCCATTAGGACAAGATTCAGCAGTCCATCTGCATTTAAAAGACAAAGGCCACTCTTTTGAAGACAGCAAAGTCCACTTTTGGACAGAGAGGACCACTGGTTTGAAAGAGGGGTCAAAGAGGCCATCTATGTCAAACAGAGTGGGAGGGATAAGACATTATCTACAGTAACTCCAGTCTACAACCCAATCCTTTCAGCAGTTCCAAGAAGGCTCCACACCCATTTGTCCTACTCAGGTGAGCCTGAGGACACAGATAAACCTCCAAGTGGCCTTAATGACTCTCTAAAGCAAGGGGGTCAAACTTACAATGTCACGTGATGTGTCGCGACATATCGTGACTTTTTTGCCATTGCCTGCAATGGGGTGGGCGCGGTTTCAGCATGATGCATCCGGCCCGCAGGCTGGCAGTTTGATACCCCTGCTCTAAAGGAATGCGAATGACCAGCTCTCTGCAAGAAATACAAATTTTTCCATTCCCTACCATTAAGTCAGAGCTGAAGAAGCTTCTTGGATGAGAAGTGAAATGTTTTCAAAGGAAAACAAGAAAGTCCAGTTGCCTTTTGAAAAAGCACCTTTGGGATACAGCAGTTAAGTTTCTCACATATAAACTCTTTCATTGGGACATGGACATACATTAACCATCAAGAAATGTTGATGGCTGAATCAGCAATTAATTCTTTTAGATTTTAATAAACAATTAATTATTGTAGACTTTAAACTGCAATCACCCTGTCGTTTTTCATCAGTTATCATGCAATAAATATATATCTTCACCATTTATATCTAAGGTCACAAGCTACTAAAAAACAACTGGATTCAGTGCCCGAAGTTATGGCTTGTGGAAAGCCTGTTCAGAGCTTGGATTATAACTTCAGTGGATTACTTGATCCAAACAGCCAATCCTTTGAAAAATTGGAGAAATGGCACAGGCCGGGGAATTTCAGAGCTGAATCAACTTTTAATGACTTCTATATCTGTTTTACAAAGGGGTTTTTGCTTTTGAAAATTCTGCCCCCATCTAGTCTTCCTTGATTTGCCCAAGCTGCCATTCTTTCTTTGGCAGATTTCTGTTTTTATCTCAAATATCTGTACCTCCAGAATTTTTCCCCAATGCCAAAACACTGTCTCAGCAGCAATATTGCATTCATCTAAACAGACAGGGTATTTTAGGCACAAGTGGACAAGAACCCACTCTTCATTTGTAGACAAACAACATTTATGAATACAGGCATGGTCATACAGTATATTTTCTGTTCCAGTTAAAGGTAAGCAGAGATTGGGAGAATGTTAACCACATCACCTATAGTGCTGCTAAGACTGGTCAGGCTTGGGCTTTAAAATCCAAAGCCCCCACAAATCCATAACTTCACAATTATTTTATCTCTGACAAAATCAGCACAGGTATTGTCCTTCCCCTTTCTTTTTCTCTCCTCTTATAGATTAAAATACTTTTGAAAGTTAAAGGAAAGAAAAGTAAAATGTGACATGTTGCTGTAAATGTGGAAAGAACGAAAGGAGGAAGAGGCAAAAACAAAGATGCTGAAAATGGGGAGAGAAATAATTGGGAGGAGGAGAATCGAGACATCTATATGGCTCCTCCCAGAAAGCATCTTGCTGGAGGCTTCCTGGCAAGAGCCTTGCATATATGATACCTCTGGCTCCAACCAAAAGTCAATTCTTAAGCAATAAAAATCCCGATCAAGAAATCAGTAGGGAATCCTGCCATACCACCCACTTTTATATTTCAGTATTTGCTTTAGGACTGCTTACATAAATGGGTCTTCAAACTGCACACATGAAGATTGCCAGGGCTCCAGGCATGAAATACCTCAAGTATGCAACTTTTTAGAAATAGATTAATTGTTCAAAAACAAAATGAACTCTTTGTCTTCACAGCCAGTTCTCTCCACAGCTTATTTGTGTAACAGCGCCAAATCACATAGTGCTAACACCATAATTGTGATAGAAGACATAACCAACCCATGACGAACCTATTATGCATTTGATTCTCAGGTATGTTGGTGTGTGTCTCATTTGAACAGCAATCCTAGGTGGGGTGGGGTGGAAGCGGCAGAGGGTCTGCCTTTTCTCAAGCCTGATTTTGTATACTGCATGGGATAGATGCACTTCATTTTGTTAGTATTTTTAAATGCTCTTTTCATTTCATATCACAGGCAAGAGCTTTGATTCTATGAGCTCAAAGAGAAATGGAAGAGTTTTAAAAGCAGTGAATCCAAAGTACTTATCTTGATGTCCAAGCTATGTCCTACAATGGTCAATGATGTTTTGGATTTATGAGTATTATAGGAGAATCTCATGGGTTTCCATAGAAACATGCTGGCACAGGGACATTTCTATCAGTCTTACCAGGTAGGCTAGACAGGAAACACAACCAGATAAGCTAATTCTGTTGTTGTTGTTAGTTGCGAAGTCGTGTCCGACCCATCGCGACCCCATGGACAACATTCCTCCAGGCCTTCCTGTCCTCTACCATCTTCTGGAGTCCATTTAAGCTCCCGCCTACTGCTTCAGTGACTCCATCCAGCCACCTCATTCTCTGTCGTCCCCTTCTTCTACTGCCCTCAATCTTTCCCAGCATTAGGCTCTTCTCCAGTGAGTCCTTTCTTCTCATTAGGTGGCCAAAGTACTTGAGTTTCAACTTCAGTATCTGGCCTTCTAAGGAGCAGTCAGGGTTGATCTCCTCTAGGACTGACCGGTTTGATCGCCTTGCAGTCCAAGGGACTCAATATTAACAAAATTTTGAAAATCTGAAAGCACAATTCACTTGTCATCTTCTTTACATTCTGAGAAACTAGGGAGGGTCTCTTCTGCCCCTCTTTTCCTGCCCATTATCCAGCTGCGGGTTATGCCGTCTCTTACCTGATCTTTGCTGAGGGAGCATCTTTTCGCCCCATCTCTCAAGGCCATTCCCACATATTATTACAATTTCCAGCTCATCCCTACTTAGGCATCACATTTGGCCTGTCCCCATTGCCAGTACTGATCCTACTTTCATGTGTCTGCTTCAAATTAGGGCAGTCGCTTAACTTTTTTCCAAAATAATGGCTGCGAAAGCCTAACAGATTTTATTTAGATTTAAGCTATTTTGGAAAGTGTCAGTATAAGGAGGAAAAAACTGCTTTAAGGACAATTTAAGGCAAGGGATGAGATAAAGATAAAGAACAATCTTTTACAAAAGGATTTGATATTAAATATTTTAACTTTTTTTTGTATTTATGGTGTTTTCTGACAAAGTGTTTACTGTGGTTTTGCTCTTATTACTAGTTTACTGGCTTTCTTTTCTCTTTTATTTTAATGTGTTTTTTTAATTTATTGTACGTCACAGAGTGGAAGAAACAATTTTGTATTACTGACTGGAGCAGAGGGGGGTATATATTTATGCTTGGATTCAGTTGACTTTTTTGCTCCTCATGTTTGCTTATCCTGATATTGCTGCTTCTTAATTACTTACAAGGATATTTACCTTCTGTTTTTTGTTTCTCCTAAAATATTTCTCTTGTTTCTACACAACAATCTTGAAATTACCATTGTCTCTAAACTGAATTAAATTTACTATATCTGTTCATTACTTATTTCTGATCCTCACAATCCAATAGCTCCAATTTACATTTATACTGTAAGTTCTTCTCTTAATGTTAACATATTTTCTTTAGCAATTCATATAATGTTATATGCTAACCACATAGCTCTATAGATTTTAAATAAGAAATAAATTATACCATATTCAGTGAGACTTATAAAAAAACAAATATGTATAGGAATGTAGTTGAATTAAGATCCACGTATATACACATATTTAAAGTATTCCAATTATCCAAGAAAGACCCTTGCTTTTTCCTGGGTAGAAAATAAATAAATAAATTTAAATGTCGCTTTTGATGAGGCCAAATGCCCACAAACTGGACACTTATAGGAAGTGCCCAAGAGGACAGTAATACTGTGCTTCCCCGAAAATAAGACTGGGTCTTATTTTTTTTTTCCTCCATAAGAGGCACCAGGTCTTATTTTGGGGGGGATGTCTTACTCACCTCTGGCACCAACAGCCCTGCCCAGCAGATCCACTTCTTCTGGGGCCAAAGGAGCAGCTTCATTCTGCAGCTACATTCCAGTCTGCATTTTGCATCAGGCCTTTCCGGAAGGCCTATGCAGCCGAGTACTGAGCTATGGATTGAATCCATAGCTCGGTCCTCGGCTGCAGAGGTCTTGCAGAACCGAGCTATGGATTGAATCCATAGCTTGGTCAGTGGCCTTCCGGAAAGGCCTGTGACTGAGAAATGCAGGCCTGGCTGCAGAAGACACCACAGAAGAAGTGGGCCAGCGAGGAGAGGCCTGGCTGCAAGGTAAGCGGGTGCAGGGTGTGTGGGGCAGATACCCCTACCCCTGGCCTAGCTTGCTATTTAGGTCTGTGAACTTATTTAGGTTTAGAACTTATTTTGGGGGTAGGGCTTATATTAGGCCCACCCCCCAAAATCAAGCTAGGGCTTATTTTCAGGGTAGGCTTACTTTCGGGGAAACACGGTATAGTCTTCAGTTCTTGTTTTTCATCATTTAGCATTTGGAGACAGTTTGCTTCTGATGCTGGGATAAATATAGCCAATATGATTATTGCCCATTGATGGACATGAGCTTTTAAAGTTTTAAAGTTTTTTCTTAAAAAGCCATTCATATTGGTGAATGTAACATTATGTTGTGGTAGCAACATAATATCATAGTTTAATTATGTGTGATATGAATAAATATTTTCTTTGGGTCTGTCATGATTTTCAGCTGTTTAATTAATTGGATGATCTCAGATTTCCGTGTAATAAAAGAGAGAAGAAAACTTTCCTTTATTGCCTGTGGCATGCAATAAAATTAAAATCAAATTATCAATTTAATGGGATTGTCAGAATACATAAGGCTTTTGCTTTGTCGTATCATTCTGAAATTTTATTAGCTTTCAGTGAGAAAGGCAGCACCCACATTATTATTATTACTTTTCAATGTGTATCTGACTTAATGGGAAGTACAACTTGTTATCACATGCTTGGTTTTAGAAGAATTGATTAAAATAGGCTTTCCTATTTTCTCTTTCTTCGGATGTATTAAACTTCAAGTCTTATGATGCACTAGCTAGCTGGCATGGTACCAGGTCGGAACAGTCTGCAATAGATCTTCCTTAAGTTAAAAATTGGTGGCCTATTCATTCTGTCTTATTTCTCTGCCTCACTGAGAACTCAGTGAAGGAGAAGAAGATAACACACTGTCTGAACTGCAATTTAAAATAGTGGATTAGAGTTTATATGCCCATTGTTATAAAATGTGAGCAGGCAATTAATAAAAAACCACTGCGCAATGTTTTTCAGTTTTTCTAAAGCAGTTACTTTAGGGTATTCATGTGCAAAAAATAGTAGATGTTATTGTGAGGGACTATAGCTTTTTGATAGAGCAGCTAGAACAATGTCTGATATGCAGAAGATTCCAGATTCAATCTCTGCACTCTCCAGATAGCAGCTGGTAAATCTCTGCAGTTTACCAATTTTGTCAGCAACCCTTGTCTAATGGATTAATGGTCTGACTCCGTAAAAGGGAGCAACTTCCTATGTTCTTTTCTTTCTGTAGAGAATTGTGTGTTTAGAAGTGCAGCTGTTTCAATATATTTGTGCACCAATTTATAATCAGTTGAAGGGCAGTTTCCCCATCTGTTGTTTCTTATTTGCTGTTTTAATTTTTAATGCTTTTTTTTTGCTCAAATTTTCTCTTCTTGGCATTTTTAGAGTTCTCTCTTCCATTTCTTTTAACAGATGTTCTTCTGTTCCTGGAACACCTATTTCTCATTTTCTGCATGCCACACGATTATCATCACTACACACGTAGATTTGGTTTCTTTCTCTCTCTGCTTTGTTGTTTCCGCACCATTTCACCTGATAGCTTCAACTCTGTGATTTAATGTCAATTTTGGTAGAAATTGTGGCAGGTAATTTCAAAAACATGTTTAAATCAATCAACTTCCCAGAATAAAGCTTAGCTCTGTGACCATTATACCCTTGGGCAATGCACTTTCTTCTTTGCATGTATTGTCTTCTTTCCCTAGATGAACTGGCTAGGCTCCCTAATGACTTCCAGAGAAAAGGTGCCAAACCACATGAAAGAGAAAAGGTATGGAGGTTCCCTTCTTTCTTCCTGTTGTCTCGTATGAAAGAAGATGATTTGGTGGCAAGGATTGCAATAGGGGAAATACCTTGCCACATAGTTGCACAAGAGCAATGCCTGGTGGGAGAGGGACCTCATTGCAATCTGGCACTTCCTTCTGTAACTTATTAGGACACAACCCCCCCCCTTTTTTTTTTTTAAAGAAACAAAGCCAAAGCATATACTTTCAGGTTGAATGTAACAAGTATGCCTAAAAATGAGTCCCTTCACTGCAGGGATTAGTACAATAATCCCCGAAGAAAGAATTCCAATGCTAGATCCTCTGATGGATTAACTTGAACAAGTCTAGCAGGAAGGAAGAATGAAAAGTGTGGCATTTCCACATTCACTCCTTTCCACTCTTTGGGCATTTGTTTTGATGCATTCCCTCTCTTTGAAATGTTTAAAACAACTCTAGGCTTGGAGTGGATCAGGATTTTTTTTTGAAGTCCAGGGTGACTGCAAATCCTGTAGCTTCATGGGCTTTCCCAACATCCCTAGGGAAAGCTACAGTCCATTCCACTGTTACCTGTCCTCAAGTTGACATTCTGATGTTGAGGGAGATAGGATGATAGACTCTTCTGCAGGCTGAGAATATTCAAGATGGGGCATCTCTTTCTGCAGACCTCCTTTTCCATCCTTGATGGGGGAAATAAGATTCTATGGCTCCTGAGATGCCCTTCAAAGTTCTATATGATTGCAGGGTAATTTGCTCCACAGGAGTTCATAACCAGATAAGGTACAAAATTTTGAGGTATGTTTCTGGAAGTACTCAAAATGAAATTATTTTATTATATGAGATTTAATAAAAGCAAGCAGCTTTATTAACCTCCTGATGATAGAATTGTTAGGTAGCTATAGTAAAGAAGATATACAAAGCTTGCAGAACATGTCTGGAATTCTTTCCAACCCCTTAATTGCAGCTCCACCCTGGGTCATGCGACAGGAAGAGGGAGTGAGTTTAGACTGGAACGGCTGGCAATATTCTGGATGGGTGCCCAGCTGCCTATTCCATAGGGATCCATGGGGAAATTTTTTTCTGGATGGTTTTTCTCTGCAAACATTTGGCTAGATTTGGCTCTTTTTAAAAATCCTCTCTTTCTTTTACCAGCTTCTCCTGCCACACCAGATGTATCCTATTCTGTTCTGTTTTGAAGTGTTATTATGTTAACAGACAGATGACAGTCATCTGTCTGACATCTCTCTCCCCCCTCCCCAATTTTCTGTTAGGTTTGCAATTTAAAATCATGCTCATTTTCTTTCAATTCAGCCTCTCTTTTATATTCAACATTTATATTGAACAACATAAGGAGAGAGTGTACAGTTATGTTTAACTCATTTCCCAACCTAGAATCAGTCTGTTTTGCTGTGTTTCATTAGATTGTGGCTTCCTGTTTTGTATAAAGATTTTGCATGAATAAAGGAACCAGTCAAGAAATATGCTGCAGACTAACATTTGATAGAGAGCCATGAAGGCCTTGGAATGGATGTTCAGATGCTATGGTGCTGTGACGTATTTATTCCTACAAGGATCAGAATCATGCAAGCAATGATTTCCCATATGATACTCTATGGAAGTGAAAATTGGACTTTGAAGAAACAGGGTAGGAAGCATATTGACACTTTTATGCTTTGTTGGAAATGATTTCTGAGAATATCAGGAAAAAACACAAATATGCATCAGAGAACAAATTAATCCAGGGTTCTCACTCAAGGCACAAATTATCAAAATTTAGACACATTATCTTCCCTGACAAATCTGCAACTCTGGGAAAGATGGAAAGAAGAATAAAGAGCAAGACAACCAGCAAAATTAATAGACTCAATTACTGTAGTGATGGGTATCCTTATGGAATATCTGAAGGACAAGGCTGGGCTCAGATATTGTCCTGGAGAAAATGTATGTAGTTTCCAAGAATCCATGCTAACTTGATGGCACATAATCAAACAATTATTCAAAAATAAATAAATAGCATAGGAAACACAAAATCCTGTATAAAAGTAGTAAAAGAAAAACAAAGAAAACCCAGCAACTCACAGAGTTTCCAGATTATGGAGTCCTTCAAAACCATGTATTCCCAAGTGCTGGATCTGATTATTATGCAGGTGTCTGCAGAGAAAAAGGAGAGGCTTAAATTTTGAACATCAAACAGGTTTTTTTTTCCTTTTTATTTGAAGAGGAACTGTAAACTGAACATTGAAGGTCAAGAAGTCTCATATTTTCACAGAGTTTTTAAAATAATAATGGATGTAGAAGGAATATATTCAAAATCTCAGAAATTTGGATATGAGTGTGAAAGAGAACATGTCCATATGTTATATATAAATGGGCTGCCATAAATACATATGGGCTATCTGAATTAACCAATTTTCAAGCTCATTTTATTTAAAACTCCAGGATTTGTTGTATTCCTGTTGAGGTCATCAAAAATAGGTATATATGCCATTTTGAGCAGATCATAAATTAATTGACAAAAATGGCTGCAAGGGTCACAAAACACCAATTTATCAGTTAAACTATTTTCTTATTGTCCTGACACAGAACCTTTTTCAAAGAAATGAAGCCACAGACACCACACACTTTTCTCTGTGGCTGCTCTATCAAGTCTGCGTGATATTTTTCTTAGTCTTCAAAATCCAAAGACAATGGCAGGGAGGGGAGAAAGTTCAGCACAGTGACATCATGCAGACATCACCAAGAAGAGGGAGAAACACAGCTGGGTCAAAGTCTTCTTTAATATGCCTCATTATGCCTTCAGATCACATTTCTTATCCTGACTGGAATGATGCAGTATATCCTTGCAGGAATAGGAATAGGAATAGGAATATTCTTTATTGGCCAAGTGTGATTGGACACACAAGGAATTTGTCTCCACTGCATAAGCTGTCAATGTACATACAAAGTGGGTAAGTCATAGATCATAAATCATAAGATACAATCATAAATCATAAGATACAAACATTAAGTGATAAATCATAAGATACTAATAGGAGAAGGTAGTAGGAAAGATAAGAAGATGAAAAAGATGATAAGAATAATAGCAATACATCCTTACTACATGGTTAGATATCCTTAGGCATAAGGCAGTGCTGTGGGAATTAGGTATTTAGCAGAATGATGGCATGGGGGAAAAACTATCTTTGTTTGTGTCTAGTTGTTTTGGCATGCAATGCCCTGTCTTGTTTATTTCTGTTTACTAAAAAATATCCCTTTGTTTGGCCATGATTGGAAAGAGAGAGTGGGAGGCTTTGCTGGAGTAATGAATATTGAGAGAAAAAGGGAAGCATTCCTATTGCTGAGCCCACCAGGTCAATGCTCACTTACTTTGACTGAGGCTTACAAAGCTGACTTGATGGGCTAGAACAGTGTTTTTCAAACTTGGCAACTTTAAGACGTGTGGACTTCAATTCCCAGAATTCCCCAGTCAACATGCCAGAAATCCACATATCTTAAAATTGCCATGTTTGAAATCATTGGATTGGAGCAAAGAAAGGATTATAAAGGAAAATAATGTTTCCTTTGCAAATATTATAGGTTCTATCCAGAATCAGACAAAAATAAACCTTCTAAAATGAAATATAGTGTATGAACAATTAAACTGGTTCTCCAAGTGGCCTGTAGCCACTTGGCACTATTCTGGCACTATTCTGTAGGAGAGAAAGCAAGTCATTCCAATCTTTTGTGCATTCTAGGCAGTGCCCCTGGTAACCATGATATTGCCACTGGTTTTGCAATGCAAAGTCCAGAAGAGAGAAAAGCAGTGCTTCACAATGTGCTCAAGGAATACATGGATCAGCTCATAGTCAGTATAGTGATAGCATGGAAGTACAGTTTCCTAGTGCAATTGGATTTGACATGCCACCGGGGAGATTATAACCATCAGCAGGTGAGTTAATGGAATTATAATTATTTGTGTTAAATCTAAATTGGCATCATGAGAAAAAACATAAATCCCAATCCACTTGGTCTGAAAGTCCAGAGGTTTAGCTAGCGTGAATTTCAGGCAGCCTCAATTTATGAGGATAAGAGTAAGTGTGTGGTTGAGAAATAGAAGCCTGTGACATCCATAAATATTCCTGGCAAGTAGTTCTTCTTGCCCTTTAAAGTTAGCAGAGGCAGAAAAAGCATTTGCCCAAGAGAGAAAACTTGGGTCACTCTAACTCGTAATATAGGAGATTAATTTCATTCAAAAGCTTTTCACTAAAAAAAATGATTGTTCACTGACAATAGAAAAGCAATACATACCAAACCCAGATGTTTTCCTCTATCAAATTTTATGGGGCATAGTTAGATCAGAGTGCCCTGACATTACTGAGGACCTTTACATAAAAATCATATCTGTATTTAAATTTCACGGAATGTTGGATCCCTTGTTGAAAATCCAGAGTTCGGATATAAAATAATAGTAACATATGGCATGTGGACACATGAGAAGAATATGATAGACTTGCACATAGGCAACTCAACTAGCTTTGATTTGCAGCGGTAAGTCCAAGGGGATTCAGTACATCCAGCAGGTGTACCCTGAATGGAATAGTTTTAATCTGCATATCTATTCTGTAGTTTTGCAATAGTGGCGAATATTTATAGCGTGGGTATAGAATTCTGTAGTTATTTTTTAAACTCTGAACACTGCTCTGTGCCATTATACAAGAGATCTTTTACTAGCATCTGCTATTCACCTTATCCTCAGTCTGGGGAGAAAATATTCACATGATTCTTCTTGATACCAGAATTAGTGTTTGTAACTGCTAGTCCACAAATGAGCAAGCAAGAATACTGTTAAACCGATTGCACGCACCTAGAGGCAGCATGCATTTTTAAAATACTACTGTTACAAATGCAAAACAAGGAAAATAATAACGCACATAGACACATTTCAAATTTGCTTTGTATAGTACATAGTAATATTAATTCAAATAAAGAGAATCTATATCCATGTGAGTTGAAACTGCTTGGTTATTTTGGATAAATGTTACATTGTCCTGAATATTAGATGAAGGAAGATTTGCAGGATCCAGTGAATATACTATGATAAGTGAAAGTTTCAAACTGGAAAACATTGAGATGAGAATGTCAGCATTGCTCCATCACACAAACATTATCATGACTGTATAAGAGAAACAGAAAGATATAAAGGTTGAGCTGTTTCTGGCTTAAATTGGCTTGGAATGTTTTGTTCTGTTTTGAAATGAAGCAAACCATGAACATTCCAGTCCCCCAAGAAACATTTTATAATCTTACAAGCATCTGAAAGACTGGAACTTTGATGGAAAATGGAACACCCATCTTTGCCACCAGCTCTGTAACAATACAAACAAAAGAAGTTTGACTCATAATCTAAGTTGGGACAGTAAATATTTGAGAAGGGGGACTTTTCTTCCGTCCTTCCATCTTCTTCTCCATATTAAATAAACTATCTTAACAAATAAAATCACAGTTATAGTAATCCTTGCCAAGTTTGTTGGTTATGTTACAGATGGTTTGACCATTTCAGAAGTGGTCCTTGAATGCATGGACTTCTGGCATCCTTCACATCATTTAGGTTACTGCAGAGTTTAATGACCATATTTCCTACATTAAATCAGTGGCAAACAGGATAGCGTATATAATAAATATAACATATTAGAACACCAGAAAAGAAAAAAATTAGGATTATGCTAAAATTCTTTCAGAACAGCAATTTCTTATTTGCTTAGTAGAACATAAAATCTTACATATCTTGCAAATGTCTTGATTTCATCTATCTCAGCCAATACAATCAGAAAGTAAAACATCTTGCCATGTTTTGAATGTACATAAACAGTCTAGGTACATGAAAAATGTGACACAGCATTATAATCTTTTATTATATAGACATATCTTGGTAGTGAATGGCAGCTTCCTGGCAAGATTGCAAGCTGTAGACAATTATTCACAATACAAATTTAACATTCCCAATGCACATTTTTACAAGAGATGGCTCTCATGTACACAGAAAGATACCCCAACTCTAGAATATAAAATTGAAGCATTTTAACACCAACACAGAAGTCGCTAGATTGTGGCCAAGAAAAGCAGGAATTAACAGGGTTTCCCCTAAATCAGAGGCCCCCAACCTTTTGGGCACCGAGGCTGGTTCCATGAAGAGAGATTTTTCCACGGATCAGAGGGTGCATGGTTTTGGGTGCTGCCTGCATCCTGCAGATGGGGCTTTGCTTGTTTGTGCGGACCGGTTGCTGGCATGCCACGGCCCGGTACTGGTCCACGGACTGGGGGTTGGGGGCCCCTGCCCTAAATTAAATTTTAGAATATTCAGAAAAAAGGAAATCCAAGAAAATTGAAGCAGAGTAACAGATGCTTCAGGTTCTAATTCTGAAGGAATAGTTTATAAGTCTAGAAAAGAATTTGTATTAGAATGTTAATGTTCTTTACTCAGTGCTCCTACCTTTTAATTCTGTGTGGGCACTCAGTAGTTGTATTTCAGCCTTTTATGCATGTATTTTGCTCATGAGTCAATAATTTCTCTTTACAATTTTAAATTCCATTCTATCTATTTATAGGTAGTTTTGTCTTGTCATTTGCTTGTGGTACTGAATTTACCTTCTTCAATAGGGAATGTTGGCATTTAACATCTAAAGTTAAAATGAGCTATTAAAATGACAGCTCTTCTTGCCTTTTCTTTTTATAAAAGTTTGATTGCATTTATTTCCTGTGAGATTGGTCTCTCTCCCATAAGGGGATTGAAATATCTAACCACATTTTAAAATGCTAGATGAACAACAGGTGGTGCTATTGGGGTTTTGTTCTCATTTTTACTTTTTAATGACCAGAAAGGCAGTATAGATAGGGTATGATACCTATATCTTTCTCACACATCTGGGCAACAGTGTTGTTACTGGCAAATCCTTTCAATCCAGAAGTACCCTTCAGCTAGCTTTGTAGGTGCTTCTGACAAAAATACAGATAGATCTAAGTTAAGGGAGCAGTTATCAGGTCAGGTGTCCCATGGAAGATACATGATGGCATGTATATAAAGATTTAAAGGATATCTGGAAGAGGAGATTGGAGATTTCCAATCTTCACTTTATAGGCTCACTACAATTTCTCTTTCAAGTTATAAGAAATTTTAGGGATGCCAGCGTTTACCTAGGGTTCTTTTTCCTTTGGAGGAGGGCATTGAAGACTTAGTGCATTTCTATGATATGGAATTTAAACACACACATACATACAGATCATAAAATGAGGAGTTCCCATTAGCCATAGTCCAATTGATATGTATTCTTCACTGGATTTCCCAGGAGACCTGGAATCATATGATTTCCTAAACAGCAAATCACTTGTTTCTGATTAAGCTTGCTGCTTCTGATTCAATCCTGGTATTAGACTCTGGCTTCATACAAACCTATCTCATCCCCTTCTGCTTTGTTTTGAGAGCAACGGATATTAGATAATCATATATTCCCCTTTTATCACATAATGCTACTCCAATAGCCTCCAAATTTTGTTGGATGCAATTCCCAGCTTCTGTCACCTTCCCCCCAATCACTAGGTTGTTGTAGTGGTTGCTCCTAGGAGCAAAGCATCTGGCTGTGGGCATCACTGTGCAATTTGGGAAAGTACCATTTGCTCCCTTCCCCATTTATATCTTCCAAATAAGTAAGGAAACCATTGAATTAAGAAAACCATTGAACTGGAATTGCTTGCACCAAAAAGCTCCCAGTGACAATATCATTTTAGCACTAGAGGTCTTTTCTGCTGCCTATCATCTGCTGCAGCAAAAGAAACAAATGCTTTAGTAGCATTTTAAAACCTGTTTTTCATGGTTCAGAGCCCAATTACAGACAGAAAGAGAAATTTTTTTACTTGAGATTCTATTTCATTTGGAATGAAAATAGCCAGCCTTTTGGTTATAATAATGTCTATGATTCCAAACCTTAATCAATAAACAAGGGATAGAGTATATTAACTGTTCAAAATTAACTGTCCTGTTATTTGCTCATCAGACCTGTCACTGACTTTCTCACTAATTATTTTTAAGCTTACTTATGGTGGGACATTAAATATTTTGTTCTTTTCAAAAACCTCTCAGAATTCATAAAGTTTTCTATAACTATTTTGAGATATTTTCTGTCCTTTCCATCTTCAGACAGATTTTAAATGCTTTAATGGGTCTCAATATGTTTTCCAAACAATACAGTTAAATATAATCCTTGCTTAAAGTGAGGATGTACAAAATCTTGCCATGCAGAAAGCTGCACGTGCCACACATGGCAGACTGAAAATTGATTCCGCTACTTCCTCTTAAGAGCTGGTCTATATGAGACTTCCCTGGTTTAGAAAATATCCTGTGTTGCTGTTACAGTCCTACGGAAGGAACAGATGGAACTGGTATACATTCCCTTAATGGGAACGTAATTTATTTGCACAGTTTATGCCCCTAACTTGTTCCAGATTGGAAAGTGTATATTTTGAAGTTGGCTCTTTCCAATATCGGAGGATGAGCAGGCATGTAGCTCCCTCTGGTCCAAGGTGTGCAGAGCAGGAAAGCATATTACTGCACCTGGAAAGGTCATATCCTCAGCAATGAAATGCAGATGAGGGACATCCAGAAGGATTAATCAAGCTGTAAATGACATATTTCCTAGAACATCTCTGCAGCTGTTCTTTGGTCTTTTTTTTCAAAAATGGCTATTTCAGTAACTTTCTGGTTAGGGTGGTACTTAAGTTTACAGTGTATAAGCAGCTCACCACAAGCTTTCTTCCTTAGCTCATTCTATCTGTACATACGTGCATGTGTAGGAGAAGATAGATATTACTTTTGCTAGGTTGACAGATTTCCACTGGGATCACAGAAGGCATTTCTACCCAAAGCATATACATTTTTCTTAGATCAACTCTCATGCCTGTCATCTCATGATATCATCCTTTTGTAGCAGCTATATCAATTTATTTCTAACTCACTTACCATACAAGAAATCCTGCCCTGAAATTGGTTTTCAGCTGGAAATGCCAGCATTCTGCAAAGCTTTGGACTTGAGGAAATTCTTTCCTCACTTTTCCTCTCACCTTCTGGGCTTGGACAAGTCCCTGCAATAAGTTATAGAACCCTAGTCGGTATTGTAAGGGGATTGCTGGTTTGATAGTGTTGTCTCTTCCTTTCAACTGAATTTGAAATTTCAGTTTTATGGTATTCTATATACAGAATTTATTGTATTCTGCCACATGCTATTTTCTTTTTGATGGAGAATGATCCTTATTCAAAATGTCAAGTTGATTGAGTTTATTGATTTTCTTCTCTTTTCAAGGCTTGAGGTTGAGGCGATTTGGGTTGCTATAAGATTTACAGAAGCCTGAGGTGGACATGAGATTCTTTTAATTTCTAGATGCATGTCCTGATACCTGTTCTTTCTTTTTTCTCCATATACAGTAGTTAGCACCATTACTTTGTTACTATAGTGATGAAAACAAAGGGAACATATTGTTTCTTCATTCTAGTGATTCACTATGGAGCTCTATAGACTTTGTTGGAAATAGTGATTTTGGAGATCTATAGAAACAAAATAGTAGTTTTACCGAAATTCTGCTCCAACATGCCTATGTTGCAAAGTCATTGTTTTTTAAAAGAGAAAGGGACCCATTGCAGCACTGTACTCAAAGTGGGAAGACAAGCACACCCAACATGGGCAGAAAATAAAAGAGAGCCCATGGGGAGATGTAGGAATGGAATGGAGACATGCTAGCAGAAAAGGTGGGAAAATATGATGGTGAGGAGAGTTTACTAGCTTCTGTGGTGTACGAGGGTCATTGTTAGGTAAACTGCCACATCAGCTACTGAGTTATTTCAGTAGCTGATGTGGCATACCAACTGATAAATGAAGAAAACTACAAAGAATAAATGGAAGAAAAAGGAAATACTTACAATACCACAAGGCTACTGAGGTTCTGGAAGGCATAGTCAGGAATGTGCCAGATTCGGTTGAGCGCCAATGTCATTGCTTGCAGAGCTGGCAGATTATTGAGTGCTTTAACAGGGATCTCTGTCAGGGCATTATCATCCAACCAGAGATGACGTAAGGCAGGTAACCCTTCAAAGCTCTTTTCAGGTACAACAGAGATCAGATTGGCATCTAGGCGTCTACAAGAGAAAAGTGGTTAGCAAATCAAATATAAAGACAGATATGTTTTTATGTTCTGTTAGTTAAAAATTAGAACAAATCATCTCAGAAGGAATGTTTTGCTCAGAGCTTCAAGAGACCATGTACTAAACATTGGATAGTTCTAATTTTTCCCACATCATTTGCTTTGATAGGAAATAGGACTGTGAGGTTAGGCCTCAGAAATAGGATGGCATATAATTTTTTTGTTGATTACTTTTTTAAATCTTCTAATGGTCATAACCATGAGGATATTATCTATTATGTACATTCTACTACAATAAATAAAGCTGGTCTGGACATTTTCTTGCAATAAAAATAGGACAAAAAGATTAAAAAGAGATTGAAGATGGTAATAAAATAAAAAGGCAATTGATGGAGAGGAGAGAAGAAACGAAGATGATCAATACACACACACACACACACACATATAGTGAGACACATTGGTAGTTCTTATGAGAAAGCAATCATGTTGAAAATAAGAAAAGAGTAAACATGAACAACTTATATACCATATTATCTGTTCAAATAATGTTATTGTTAAAGTTATAATTGCTTATAAACCACTAGTCCTCCAAATACATAAAATGAGAGTCACAGAATAACAACCCCCATCTCTTGCCTAAGATCCCACCCTACCAGGAAAAGAACTCATAAAGGAGACAATACATCGGTACAAGAATTCTAAATTTTCATTTAGGGATGGTGGCAGTGAAATTTTATACTCTATTTATTTATTCCCAAAACAAACTTAGAAGAAATTATGCTTCTTCTAATCAAAGAAACCCAATTTGGTGCAATAACCCATAAAAATCACATTACATGGTTGAGTTAATTCCAGTTGACTACTACAAGTAGAACCAAATCCAGTCCAGATTAAGATAAAATGTTTGCACTGAAAAAACTGTAATTCACTTTTAGTACCTAAGTAGAATCTATTTTCTCCTGTGTAGAACCCACATTCAAATATCCAACTGGCTTGTCAAAGTGTCTAAGACTTGGTTCAGGACAATTTTATATAGCAATGGCACAGTTAGACTATTTTGGCATCAAATCTGGAATTTTTAAGTGGAGAAGATTTCTACCCATTTTAGAAGGAGTCTAAAAAATTCCTAGAAATTATCTTTGTTCTAGAATTCTTCATCAAGGTAAATAATAAAGTGAAATGGAAATTAAAATAAGTTTTCAGATGTGAAAAAATTCCAGCAACATTATGTTATATATGTCAACCTGTTCTCTTTCGAAGAGAAAGGGAAATCTAACAAAAATCTTGTCAATTTCACCATGCTTTGCTTTCTCTGGGCTTTGGATGAGGAGCTGCCAAACCTCAAGCCTGCATGCCCTTTATTGGATTTTTTGATTGTTGTTGTTCATGAATAGCAAGGAGCAAGAACCCCCTATAAGGGGGAAATAGCACCACAGCACCCCTACCTCTGGGAGGTAGGGGAAGGGAACACAGTTCTATAGTTTTAGCTACCTCTCAGCTCTGCCTTTCAAGTTTGTTGAAATTATGAGGGAGAGTTCCAGAGCAGCTTTCTTATGTCAAACGGTTTTAAATATATCTGTAGAGAACAATGCTACTGAAGATCTCAATATATTTCAAAGAAAGGTGCATTAGAAAATGTGTGTCTATGTGTCTGAATGAATTTGAAGAAGCAGGAAAAGAAGGGCACAGTACTGATTCTTTTGGAATGGGATATTGGAGAAAGTTCCTGAGAATATCATGGACAGCATGAACATAAACCAATGGATCATCAAACCCAGATGGTAATCAACCCAGAATTCTCACTCAAGGCAATTACAGTAGCAATGACCTGAAAGCCCAGATTAAGGACAGAATGTCAGAGAGAAAATCTATCTTGTGCTAAGAGTTAACTCTAACTTGGTGACACAATCTATCTTACATGTCATCAGGTCAAGTTTAGGAGCTAATAGTAATACATCTGCTGTCTTTTAACCTTCAAAATATTTTTGTTGTGTGGTATGACTTTGGCAACTAATAACAACTGGACAAACCAAAGCAGAAGATTAAAATGTTTGGATAATCAACCTGAAGAGGAGGAAAAGAGATTAAAACTACTTTGCTTCGTCTCTGACCAGGTTTACAGTCATACTAAATCAGACATATGAAGACTTTATCTCCCAAACTTCCAGTTGGCATAATATTTATGAGAATTCTGGAAGTTGGTCCACAAATCTGGAAAGTAGGAAGAAAAGTCTGCAATAAGCAATAATGTGGTTTGTTTCATTTTGATTTAATATGTGTAATCTTGGTCAGTTGTGAGTATTCATTAAGCAAACCATGGATTAATGTGATGTATGCACAATTTGCCAACTGGAAAAAACGTTTTGGTGATTGGATGAAAAATTAAGCCTGAAATTTAAAAATAATTTTAAATTATTACTTAAAAAAAAAAAAAACAAGCTTTACTGAATGTTTCTGTTATCTTACTACCTCTTATACTATTTCAGAGCTGTGGTGGCTCAGTGGTTAAAATGCAGTATTGCAGTACTGCTGACTGCCGATTGCCAGCAGTTTGGCAGTTTGATCCTCACTGGCTCAAGGTTGACTCACAGCCTTCCATCCTTCTGAGGTCAGTAAAATGAGGACCCAGATTGTTGGGGGCAACATGCTGGCTCTGTAAAACCGCTTAGAGAGGGTTGTAAAGCACTGTGAAGCGGTATATAAGTCTAAGTGCTATTGCTATTTAGTCTTCGTATTTGTAATTAAATGGTTATTGCAGGACTCAGCACAGTTTTTTAGCTTTCTGTTTTTCCAGGAAACTGATCCTGAAAAGCTGCCCTGAAGCCTTTACCACAAAGGAAATAAAGAGTGTAAACAATAATACCATCAGACTTAAATAACCTGCAACCTTGCTTCCAGAACCAAAAACAGCTTGATGTCCTTGTTGCTTTCCCACTGTCCTAAAAATATGTAGGAGAGTCTGAACTCCCAAATTATGATGTCTTGCAAATGCAGCTTCTCTTATGGAATATAAAAGCTCTACTTCCTTGGCACCAAAAAGCTACTAATTATATCATTAAACAAAACAAAAAAGCAACCATACGCTCTCCTCTTTCTGCACTGTGTGATTATGGCTTCTTAAGCACTTTCTATTCTGGTTTCTACCTAGGATAATTGGGCAGATTAGGAGACAGAATAGGCCAGTGCCAGCTTGCTCCATTTCTACATAGAAGTTTAAATTTTTGCTATTACCGAGTTCCTCAGATCATGCCACAGTTAATGGGTTGGTTTGTATGACAAGCATTAACCCTGCGGTGGGAGGTTTAAGGCTACATAAAGGAACTGAGATAAGACTTTGGGATTTATACACAGAAGTCATGGCAAGTCTTGAGCTCACTGTGGCTAGGCAATGCACTTACGGATCAACAGCAACTTGTCACAGTAGCAAAGGCTGGACAAACTGCTTACTAATGGTTAGTTGACACAAGCCAACTTAAATGAAAATGTATGAATCTGACCTGTTTAACTATTACTGAGATTCATTGCAGTTTAAAGCTTGTAGCCCAAGGAAGTGAAGGAAAGAGAAAGGAAGCAAAACCTGTTAAAACCTTTGTGTTAAACTACGGTTTAATGTTATGTCTAAGAGTTTACATGTTTAGACATCAGTGTCTTAAATTTGTGTCTTTAATTTTCTGCTTCTAATAAGTAGTATATTTCTGGTCTCTTTCATGATATACATGCTTTTTAGCTTGAAAAGCAAAGTAAGTAAATAAGTAAAAAATAAATTCCCATATCACAAAACTTAAACACCTTCTTCATACAAATTAGCAGAACTCAACCACATTTAACTTTTTCTCTATCTTCAGATCTTCCAAGCTGCCATCAATTTCATCTTGCTACGGTACTTAGTAGGGCCTACTGATGGGTGAATTTTAGGAGCTGTGGTTCAATATTCAAAGGGCACCAGATTATGGAAGGAAGACCTGTAGATCCTTGAATACATAACAATATGTAGGTATATGCTGATAAATATGAATAGCATGATAAAGTCTCAAATGTGCTTCTTATTGACCTCGATTAGGGAGATATATGATCCTGAACCCCATAACGTAAGTACATGACTTGTTAAATTTCCCTTAATAAGAAGCCAAAGAACAGTAAGGATGGGTGATTGGTACCAGATGTTCCATATAGTAGATGTGTCTTTGCAGCAGATTGATATGTCCCAGATGTTAAATACAGTAGATGTATCAGTGCAGCAGAAAGACTGACAATGGTTGCCATAGGATGATTACAAGAGATGTATGCTTAGAATTATAGAAGACCACAGTGTACAGTTCAGTAAAATATATTAATGCAGAATTCTTTTATCTTATCATCTGATTACTTAGAACCAAGTTATGTATTCAGTGAAATTGGAAGGTCCCATGTTAAAGGGATCTATATTGTTTTTTCCTGGGCATTCTAACTGCCAGTTTTGTGATAGTCTCTATTTTATATTCGTGAAATATTCTAGACCAGAGGTCCCCAACCTTTTGGGCACCAGGGACCGGTTCTGTGGAGAAAGGTTTTTCCATGGACCGGAGAGTGTGTGGTTTTGTGTGCTACTTGCATCCCACAGATGGGGCTTTGCTTGTTTGCGTGGATCGGTTGCTGGCATGCTGCGGCCCGATACCGGTCCACGGACCGGGAGTTGGGGACCCCTGTTCTAGACAAAGCATTGTTCTAACAAATTCTAAGGGAAAAGGATAGCTGTCAATAGTTGTTATTTGTCCTCCTTCTGGGGCATTTGAGTAAATAGTGGCTTCTATATCCTGCTTGACAAAAACATTATTCTGTTAAAGAGAATAGAAAAAATATGATTATCTGAATTGTCAATATAGTTCTAAAAGCTGAATAAATTAATCATTATTCCCAACATTATTATATTATATATTAGTGTTGTGTGCTTTGTATTTGCTTGAAAGTCTTATTAAATATATTGGGGAATAAATGGGGAAATGGGGAAATGTTAATTTTACATCTAAAGCCCACATACTCATGTTTTCTATCTGCAGTTAACTCAAAGAAACCGGTTACTGTATTTCTCCAAGTACAATCTCTCTCCCCACTCTCCCATGTTGTGAAGTTATTTGTTCTAAAGGAGAAAATGTGCTGATTCTGTTGCAAATATATCACCTGGGACAAGGATTTAACAATAAATTAAAAGGGGGGGGGATATTTAGCATGATAGCCTACACATCTGATTTGTCCTTCACCTTTCAGTGGTACTGTCTTAAAAACTCCTAAACATACACATATTTCATAAATAAAATCATTCCTAATTTGGGCCCTTTTTTACTACAGTAGAAACCAAAATAAATAATGGCCCCACCCTAAACATTTGGAATTATGGGTCAGTTTTTCCCAAAACCTTTCAATCAAGTCCAGTTCCTTACTTATCACATGACCTTTGTGCTCATGGCTGATTTATTTGTTTTTGGCAACTCACAATTCTTTTCAACTAACCAGAAAACATGCTTTTCTTGTGCTCCAGGAAAGGCTTATACCTCATAAATTACATTAACAAAACTTAACATAACTTTGCACAAAATCAGGCCCGTGCAATAAATTATAGATTCATCTTAAATTACCCCAATCTTTTCTTCTGTTTCTTTTTTATGCTCGATGGAAGGTTTCTTTTAAAGGGCAAAAACACATTCTATCAAACATGATTTATATGAAGCAATATTGCCTTTACAATGAGCTGTCACGTTTCAAGCAGATCAAAGGTGGTCTATGAAAGCAGGAACATGCTCTCAGGCTATGTTAATTCCAGAGTGATTCTTTTCCTTCCTTCCATCAGTCATCAGAATATACATGCTTACAACAGCCCTGTCTGGTGGGGAAGGTTCCTCCTTTGTCAACATCAAAGCCTTTGTCCTGCAACTTCCAAGGAGTCACTCCTTATATTTTAATCTTCAAAAACAATAATAAAGATAATGATAATTATCCTATTCATGGATTTAAAAAACAACTTAAGAGGCCAGTACTCTATTTCCATCTGTTTCCAAAGTATTCCTCCTAGAGACATGAAGGAGGAGGTGGATAATTCAGAGAAAAGTGTCAATGTTTTTTTACATATGGTGCAGAAACAGAGATCAAGATATTGAAGGACATTTACCTGTCCTGAACCATTCATTAGTCTTTCATAGTTTTAAGTCAGTGTTTTGCAATATAAAGATATAAGAATTAATCAGCTGATCTTCTTCCTAGCAATTCTCCCGTCATCTTTCTCATGATCTCTTCCAACTATATATTCATCTGCTACTTAAGTCTTAGAAAGCATTTGAGCAATGAGAAAAAGGAGAGAAGCAATTTTCTATTCTTACTTTGTTATATTCTGCAGCTCTTTAATATCTTCTGCTTTTCAGTTCAATAATAGGAAACATCTGAGAAAAACATGGGACTACTACAGCACTGTAGTTTTAAATCAAAAGGAATATTCCACAGCAAACTTATATTCAGCAATGTTTCCATGTGCGTGAGAGTGGAAGACTTGTTCATACATTATCCAACATAGTAATATGGCTTGCTCAGTTTTGGCTTAGTTTTGGCTTAGTATGTAGCATGACCCAGATTTGTTAATCTGAAAATCATGTGCAGCATGTATTAACCAATTAATTTGTGGCTTATTCAATAAACTATGATGAAGCACTTAGTGATGTGTCTGGTTTACGTGATTCAGATCATATAAAACCAGACACCTCACTAGAAGCCAAAATCACAAAACTACGTCTGATTTATTTTGGCCACGGCATATGTGCAAATTCATTGGAGAAATCAATTATGCTAGGAATGGTTAGTGGAACAAGAAGAAGAGCAAGCAAAGAATACGCTGGCTTGATAACATCAAAACTGATACAAAGATGAACATCCAACAACTGAAAGAAGCTTTGCTTGACAGGATAGCATGGAGAGCACTTTTCTATAAAATCACTAAGAGTTGAACACGACTGAATGGTTAAAACAACAAAATGATTAAGCAAACTAGCTTTCTCCAAAACTGGTGCCTTCAAGATGTATTTCCACTAATATTTGACATTTGAACCATTTTCAGAAATTCCAACCAATTTGGCCAACATATATAAGTGCAGAGCATTTGAAGAAAGAGCAGCTCACTAAAAAGGTTGGGAAACAGAGGAACGTGACTTACACAAAAGGGGTGAAAAAGACAAGTGTGCCTGGAAAAAACACAGAACCATGTTCCAACAAAAGAAAGAGAGCTCCCGGAATCTAAATCTCTATTGCAAACACCAGAAGAAGTTTTATAATCATTCAGCATAACAGGCATAGAATACATAATGAGGGTTTCCCTCCTCCCCAATCCATCTCAAGAGGTGGAAAAGATTTAGGCAGAAGGAACAATGTACATTTTACCAGTGCTTTTTTTGTAAAAAAAAAAAAAAAAAAGGTGCCGGAACTCACACACGTCATACAACCCGCCTTGCCTATCCTACAAGGTTCCATCCCAAAAAGGTGCCGGAACTCCGTTCTGGGCGTTCTATGACAAAAAAAGCCCTGCATTTTACATTTTGGCAGTCCCTGATTTGAATTAATCTGAGAAACTGTTTCTTCATAGATGCACGAAGGTGAGTGCTATACACAGTTGCAGTGGTTGTGCTGTGATTCAATGCTGACATCAGTGATTAGAAAGTTCAGATATGGAGGTGGGGTAAAGATGTAGCATCAAAGTGGGCCTGGCTGTGGATTGACAGAAAACAGGGTATAAGACTTATCACCACCATACCATCCATATCCCACTTCACGCTGCTTTGGTTATTCCATCAGTGTATAAACCTGTTAATAAAATGGCTGCAATGGTCAAGTGTTCTGTTAATCAGTCTGTGACAACAATGGTGTACTGTAACTCATGTTCCATCAGAATAGACAAGTTTTTGTAAAAGCTTATGGTGTATTAGAACTGTAGTTTAAAAGGGATTATGCATAGTTCATTTTGTCTTAACAACACTACAAGAAGGGATGTAAAACAATTTTGTCACAGATTCCCCTAGGAAAAGATTTGGGCATTGTGCTCTGCTCCCACTGAGTTTTTCTAGACTAACATCAAAATTCAGCTAGCATTTGCCCTTCTCTATTCAAAATTCCATTTAAAAAAGGATCTGAAAATAGGTGTGCCATTAAGAAATATGAATATATATATATATTTGTTTTTGTAGATTTTCACGGGTACAGGTATGCAGGTCTTGGCATATTCGGGTCTTTTCCCGTGTAAGATTGAGAGTATCTTGGTGACGTTTCGATGAGGTCCCACTTGCCATCTTCAGGCTGGTGTCTTCGGCTTCGTGCTTGTGCGAGCAAAGCGTGATCGGAGCTGCCGTCCTTCTATAAATATTGGAGGGGAGGTGTGGTGTGTTGGCTTTGTTGCTGTAAGCGGGTTGGTTGGCTGTGTTGTTACATCTTGATTGCAAGATGGAATTGATGTAAGCGGGTTGGTTGGCTGTGTTGTTACATCTTGATTGGAATATGGAATTGATGTAAGCGGGTTGGTTGGTATATATATAAATAAATTATTATTTTTAAGACAGAGCTTACTTTAGAGACATGTATAATAAAGAAGCGTACATCAGTGTATCCTCAGTGTATTTTCAGATTACATATTTAAATGTTAATTTTTTTGCTGTGTAAAATACTAGTGTTGTTTCAAGAAATTTTCCATTCTAGGAGATGCTTCAGAAAATTCAAGTTACTTTCTTTTATTTTCATTTGAAAGATAACCCCCAGGAGTTTGTCTGATCTTTTAATCCAATCAGCTCTCTTATTTTTCTCATTCTTACTGAAAATACCGTAATTATAACTTATAGCACCTGTTTGCTTTGAAAATCTTTGGCTTGATGTTAAGCTGGCAGAAAAACAGGCAATGTACACATCTGCTTTAAGTAAGAACTTGTAACCACAAAGTTGTTAATTAGCCTGACACACGACTCTCACAGGGTATTCATAGTGTGTTGTTACCACACCTACAAAACTAGATAGACAGATGCTGTGCCAGGGAATCACAAGTTGATCCTGCATTAAATAAAGGATCTTATCCAACATGCAACTTAAAAATTACCATTAGGTGGTAATTTTTTATGTGCTTCTTCAGCTCCTTCCATGTAGTACAAATATATATAAGAAAACAGAAAATGGAAAGTAAAAAAATTTCTATGGTCCTCCATCCCATCTTCTATTCCATTTTATGGGTGAATTCATTCTAAGATTTCTAATTTGTCTCATCTTAGATGACACTGCAATAGCAGGAGGTTGTTGCTTAATTTTTCACAGATGTCAGTTTTGCCACAGGTGCCTTCAGAAGAGAGTTGTGTTATTGCTAAAGAGCACTATTGCATCTAAAATGATCTTCCAAACCTGGCGTCCTCCTGATATATTAGACTTCAGTTCCATAACACTAAGCCAGCATAGCCATTAAATTCTGGATGCTAAGATGCAGCATAAAGCTTATGATCTCATCCGTTATTGAGATAGGTATATTATTAGTGATAGAACTACTTGAAGCATAATAATACTAGGTACCCTACAGGAATTTTTCATTTTGTTTTTAATAAGCCACAACTGCCAGCATTTTCTGTTTTGCATGTTTGATGAAGAAATGTCCATGACCATCAATACTTTCACAAGCAATTGAGATAGGCCCATAGGATGATATGTTTGCAACAATGGAGCAAGAAATGACTGTCTTAAAACAGTCCTGATGCTGGAGAGCTATTCTGACATAAAGCCAAAGAAAAGAGAATCTGTATGAGATCTATCAACTGGTAATTTTTCAGAGATGTGACCTCCTTAGTTTCTTGCAGTGAAAAAGATTTGTGGCACCTCACCGGCCCTTTCCTCATTGATTTATAGTATTTCTAGTGTCACAAGTCATTATTGAAACAATATAGAACCTGTCTTCATTAATTTTATATTAACACAATGACAGTTGGATGATTCCAGTTGATTTTGTGAGTCACTAGTGGCAATCCTATCACTAGCAAATGTATTAAGGCATAAAATTTCTGGAAACTATAAAATTATATATTTAACATGCTACAAGATTCTTGTGGTCAAACATTAACATGCTATTCTAAAAAAACAAATTCTTCAACACATAATGCTTTTAAAAATTGTTGCATTTTATTGTACTTTACTATATACAAAGTGCTTCTTTTACATTATATTCCTAATCACAAACCCAATAAAGTTACCCTATTTTGAATCTAGACAATCTAATTTGTTATACATTGTACGTCCAAGCTAAAATATGTAAACTGTAACCTTGGATTGTGGACAAGTTGTGTGCAATTGTCATGCCTCAAATGAGTAGCAGATTTTATTGCTTTCTTGCTGGTCTTCTGAATGTTAATGTAGATTCTTACCCTGATAAGAAGGCTAGTAGCAGGTGTGTAAACAATGCCCAGGTGCAGGCCAGGCTAACCAACCTTCTCTGAAAAGACAAGCTCTTCTCAAAAATAGGGTGGAAGAAAGCAAGCAAAAAAAGGAACAGTTTTGAATTGCCTATTTATAAAAGGCTTATACTTGAAAGCATACTGCATGTACCCATTGGGATTCTTGTGGGATCACCTTGACCTTTGTCTTAATAAAACTTATTAATCCAGAATCCAGAAAGACTGCTCCTTCTCCTTTGTTTTCAGTCTTGATTGTCTGAACACTGAGCTCCATCCAATCGCCCTGATTCTATCCCAAATTAAGGGATTACAGGGTCGTAAAACGTTTTATTGTTTGAGAGGACTGACACTGACAATAATGACATCATAATATGTTTTTGAGAAGGTGTTTTCTTCCTCCAAATTATAGACATACAAACATTATGGAAACATGCTATAAGGACAACATTTCAACCTGTCCTGCTCTCAATTTGTAAACTTCCATTCCAGCATCTAGTGTGGAATGCTTTCTGGAATATTTCCTGGTTTTTGAGTAGTATTCTATGAAATTACATGCCAGGGTCCTAACTTCAGGAAAGTAAAAAAAGCAAAACCCTGGTAAATGGGATTGGACTTATAATGTTTGAAAGTCACTCTACAGTGATATATGATATATGAAAGTTCCATGTTGGAGAGAGATAGACTGTGTGTGTGTGTGACTTGTGAAAAATACTAAAATAAATACTAAAAGAAGAAAAGTCTTTAATTCAGATCTGATTTTCTTTTGCAATGAATGGCCATCCTCAAGAAGAAGAGATAGAAATAACAGATAGATATTTGGCATAAGACCAATTCTGAATAAAAAGCTATTTGGCAGCCCCTATGAAATCTGAGGAAATCAGCTTGGCTTGAGATATGCCTTAATTCACAAAGCAGTCTGCTAAGAGGAAAACCATTTACTCAACAACTTTTCATCTCTTTCACATCAAACCTAATTTATCCTAATAAGCACTGGTCTAATGGGACTTAATAAGGGCTGGGAACACTCCAAAGAGAGGTTTTCCCCCCCTATTAAATCTGGCTTTAGGAAGAAAATTGTCACCGTTGAGGGATGCTCAAGAAGACAGTAGTTCTTCCTTTATGTCAGGGTACAACAAAGAAAGAGGAGTATCTGGTTCATTTTTAATCAAGTGAAATACAGTAGGTCTGAGGCTGATTTGTACTAAAATTGCCTCCACTTTGCCTCCAAATCTCTACTAGAGATGAAAGTGGAAGAGTATGTAATATAGGCCATTAGTAGCTGCAGCCACTGTAACTTTGGCAGCGTGGTGGCTTGTATCATTTGAGTGATGGCAGAGAGAACTGTAGTTTCCCAGAGATATCCCAAAGTAAGACTCCATGAATTCACAGATTTATCATCTGAAGCTAATTATAACCCTAAGTATTGCATGTTTTTGTCTCCAGATGTTACAAAGAAGGATTATAAAAATGATGTTTATTGATATGTTTTCTTCCCCATTTTGACATAACATACAGGAGAAAATTCAAAGTAAATTAAGTAAATAAGTAAATAATTTTTTTATTCCAAGAGTGCCAGAGTGCACAGATCTCACAAAAAGAGGGATGGAGTTCCAGTGTCATTTGCAGCAGATAGATTAGCTTCAGCCAGACTTGGTACAGATAGTCCTTGACTTACGACCACAATTGAGCCCAAAATTTCTGATGCTAAGTGAGACATTTGCTAAGTGAATTTTGCCCCAGTTTACAACCTTTCTTGCCACGGTTGTTAAGTGAAGTTGTTAAGTTGGTGAAACGATTGTTAAGTGAATCTGGCTTCCTCATTGACTTTGCTTGCCAGAAGGTCACAAAAAGGTGATCGCCTGACCTTGGCACCTTGCAACCATCATAAATATGTACCAGTTGCCAAGCGTCTGAATTTTGGTCACGTGACCATGGGGATGCTGCAGTGGTCATAAGTGTAAAAAATGGTCATAAGTCACTTTTTTCAGTGCCAATGTAACTTTGAATGGTCACTAAATGAATTGTTATAAGTCAAGGACTACCGTAATTTGACACTTGATTCTTCTACTGAAAAAAACAGGAAAGAGGCTCGTCAAGAGATTTTCGATCTAGATCAGGGTGCACTGTTTTTACTTAAAGGGACAATATTGCCGTAATACAACAGAAAATCAGGATAATCCAATTCTTTGTAAGGAAAAATCCCTCTTTTTTTCTCCCACTGCACATAATTTCAATATATATATATAGTGTGTAGTTTTATTTTTATTTTTATCAACCCAAAGCTAAGCATAACTATGCTGGTATTTTCATATGAATTTCAAACTCACTCCATGGCCACTGCAGCTGGCTACACCAAAGGATGCCTCCTACAATGGCAGATGAAGTAGAAGCACAGATGAACGCCACCCATAGTTTGTTTGGGTGCTGGCTTGGAATCATTTTTCCTTTCCACATACAGATTCACATTGACAGACAAAATTAAGCCGTCTTCTCTCACTACAAATATTAAAGATTCAAATTTAGCCAACACATTGTAGCTCATTGTTGAGAGAGAAAGTAAATGCTTCATTTACTTGGATGCTATCCAGAACCCATGTTTGTGGAAGTAAGCTCAAATCATTTCTTTTGTATGAAAACACAGTTGTTTTGAAAGTGATTGTATATAAATCTGAATGGGATTTCATCTGTAAGGATATCCCTTGATTTGCTTTAAGAAGACACTGCCGGCAAAGAAATCTCATTCTATTTTCCTTTTGGAATCAAAGTGTCTGAAAAAGTAATCCTCTCCATTTCCTCATGACCAGCCTTCCTTAGCAGCACTTAAAGCTTAAAAAATTAGAACTGAAAAATTACAGAGAATTAAAAATTACAGAGAATTAAAAATTAAACATTACAAAATCTGGATTGGTGGTTTTAACCATGTAAGGTGTACAAAATAAAATTATGAAATGACCTATTTTGAATAGGAATTATGGAGGGATTGTACAGTGAGTGGCACTGCATAATGACTTAGCCATGCAAGGCTTCTGTCATGAGGAAAATCATTTTCAACTCTCTAAAGATTGCTTATTCACCCCAAAGATGAATGTCTATATGATGCTTAATTAACCTCTACTGAAGACAAAAACCACATTGAAGAGGAATTCCAGAGGACTGAAGAGGAATATTTTAAAGAAAGTTTTTATGCATGGTTGTTACAGGTTATTTCTAGACAGATAGAGAAATCATAAAGGGATTAAGCAGTATTATCAGCTTGATCTGAAATGGCCAGAGTTAGTATCTAATAATAGTAAGTATTTTGCCATAATTTGAGAGGGTTTGCTCTCTAATTCATAGCCAGAGGCCTCTGAACATAAATTTGCCAATATTAAATAAAAGCCTGTGATAAAATATCGGAAGTATATTTTAACCATGTTTATAAAAAAACTTCAAAGAAACTTTATTTATCATATTTATATGGCTGTCCATCTCATCAAATAGTGACTCTGGGTTGTGCACAATAAAACTATAAACACTTAATATATAAAAACAATTATTGTTTAAAAAATTAAGAATCACAAAGGCTAAGAGGACAACAGACATTAACAATGGAGCCACCTCAATACCTTGCTAAAAAACCATGCTACCCAAATGGGGCTCATCAAATTATTGATCATAATTGCATTAAATGATTTTTGTTTTTAATCGTCTCATAGTAATACTGTAAGACTTCAGAAATAGAGAGGCATATAAGTTGTGGAGCCAGTATATTTCTAGATTTTTTAGCAAGACAACTGATCATTATTTAGATCAGGAGAGAGAGAAAACATTTGGGCTCACTTTGGGCCTCCTTAACAAATGGGGGACAAGAAGAGAAAACAGATAGGACTGGCATTTTCTACTAACTGGGATGATGATCAGGCTTAAGTCTGCACAGGTATCAGGAAGAAGCGTGAAGCACCAGACAGCTGAATGTTAAAAAGAAACACCTTCCTGACAGCAAGAGCAACTGGATAGTGCTAATTATTCTGCTACAATTATTATTACACTTTATTATTGATTGTACAATATTTACAGCCATACCCAATCCAAACAGACACTGGGTGAAGTATAGTAAAGTCAAAACAGGAACAGGACATTAAAGAATTAATTAGGGCATTTAAAAATCAAGCCAAGGATTACCCCATGGGGAAAGGATTCAATAAAACATATCACAACTGCTATGAATGGGATCATATTTTCTTACTTCTATGTATAGAAAAGTGAGAAGAGTTTTGCTAACCAAAGCCATTTGGCTTATATGCTGTCAACGTTTTTCAGTTCCTTTCAATTCCAGATCAGCAGCTGATATTGTCTTCAAGGAAAGACATGCAGTGGAAACTTGGAGAGAGGAAAATGCAGGAAAATGCTAGAGCACAAGATGGAAGAATGTAATCTGAGAGTAGCATTTGATCTGCATTTGCAGAGCTTCCCAGCTTGTGCTCAGTGAAAAATATTGGCCCTTGTTTGCATTTTTTCACTTGCTCTTGGCTCCACTCATTTTTGGAGTATGATATGACTGATATGTTGCATAAAGATTAGGTATGGAACTCAGGCTGGCAGAATTTGTGCAAAAGAACACCTTCAAAAAACTTTAAAAATTGTTTGTATCAAAATCAACTTCAAACTTTTCCAACAAATCATTTAATATTGCTTCCCTGTTTATTTCCTACTTAGATATCAGAGCAAACACTGTTTGGATTTCTATTTCTTTCAAGCCAACATCGGAGAAAAAAAAACATAAACCCTTACTTAAAAGTTTCCATAGTTCAGAATGGCAATCCACAAAGACTTACAGTGACTGAAGATTAGGAAGATCCCACAGAGCCTCCGCTGGAATCCGAGTGAGCTGATTATTCTGTAACATCCTATAATTACAGAAATAGAAAGGATAACTTTTAAACATATACCTTTTAAAGTTATAGGGATAACTTCCATATAATGAAATATACCCATCTTCTTTTTCTAAGCAAGATTTCAGACAACAGACACCATCTGAGGAACAAACTTCCCACTAATCAGCAGAAGATTGCAGAATATGTGGAATAAAAGGCCAGGTTATTGGGTTTACACAAATTGATAGGATAAGTGCTGTAAGTCCAGGACTAATGTTTTTACAGTTTTGCAATCCAGCACCATTTGATTCATGCATTTACTTTAGCTATCTACAATTTACCAAATGCAGCTTTTATTGTTGTTATTTAGTGATTTGTTCCATCATTGGACATGGATTTTTAAAAAAACTCCTTAGTCCCAACTCCCAAAGAGTTTATTTACAGTCTAAAATTTAGCATGACGAAAATGACAAATGAGAAGAAAGTTAAGGCAAAGGTGAACTGGATATCTCCACCTAACACTGCTTTGGGATAGTTATAGACCATGTAATAAGTTACAAAGAGGTGTAGGAGATTGAAACAGCAGTTCCAAGTGAAAAGTGGGTCTTGAGGAAAGATTTCAAGGAACCAAAGTGATAAAGACAAGCTGGTGTTGGGAAAGAAGTTACATATTTATTTTTTGGGTAGGTGGTAATATAGTGGCTAGAAAATTGTATTTTGATACAATTTTTGATTTCGAGTGTTTTTTGTGTGTACCTTTCACTGAGCTTTTTTTTTTATTGCATAAACTGTGACAGATCATTTAAACAGGAGTTGCACAAGAATAAAGATACAAAAACAAAGCAGAAGGCATACAATTACTAATAATAAATAAATAAAAAACATTGTGCAAAAAAACCAAAACACTTTTGGTAGTGCTTTTTCTCCTTCCTTTCCATTTATTTCCCCAGCTGCTAACCGCTACTCAAATATTTGTACTGTACTTTGAACATTAAATATTTGAAGTTATTGCTAGGATTTGTTTACGTAATTTCATCTATTATTTTGGGTTGGTCTCTTATCTCGTTTCTTAAAAACTATATTTCAAATGCCTATATTTGCTTTGCTATATGTATATATCACGTATAAGTGAGTCAATCCTATTTGAATTTAGTTAGAATTTTATTATGAATATATATAGTCAGTTTTACTATTGCTCTATATTCTGCAATTTTGGTCTCCCAATCTTGTATTGTAAACTAAGACTCACTTTTCCAATATTGTACCAAAATTGTTCTTGCAGCCAAAAAGAAATTTCTTAGTAAATTGTGATGCTTTTCATATATATGTTTTCTAGAGTTATTCTTAATTAAAAAATATGTGGTTTCAGTTCAAATTTTATGTTTAAGAATTTCTGAATGTTTTGATGTATTTCTTTCCAATACTTTTGAATATTTTTTTTTGCACGACTACTACATGTGGTAAAATGTTACTTTTTTATAGCATTTCCAACATTTGTTGCTATATGATTTGTCTACTTTGGTGATCATTGACAATGTTATACCATCTGCAAAACATTTTACATCAATTTCCCCTGAAATTATAGCTTAGTGTACACTTTATTGATTTTTTTTGTCTTTATATTGTTCTACTGTGATTGCTTCTTTGAAGTTTTGCATTCACTTTATCCTGCAATGTTTAATCTGATACTTGTCAATTGTCTGGACAAGTCCCTAGCAATGTTTTGGGAAGTGGTTTATTTGTTGCCTTCTTCGAGGGCTGAGAATGACTGGACCAAAATTACCCAAATGGTTTTCTTGCATAGGACTGAACTCCTAGTTTCTCAGTTTCTAGCCTAATATCTTAACCCAGGGGTCCCCAACCCCCGGTCCGTGGACCGGTACCGGGCCGTGGTATGCCAGCAACTGGTCCACACAAACAAGCAAAGCCCCATCCATGAGATGCAGGCAGCACACAAAACCACGCACTCTCCGGTCCGTGGAAAATCCTTTTTCCACGGAACTGGTCCCTGATGCCCAAAAGGTTGGGGACCTCTGTCTTAACCAATACATCAATTTGGCTCTCACTGTAGGATTGTATCGCCCACTATTCTAGATTCAAAGATGCATGCAGTTTGGTACCTGCAAATTAGGCACTGTAAAATTGATAATAAAATGGTGTTGAAATTATCTATGTTGCATTTATTTTCTATCAGAAAATATAACTTTAAGATATTTAGATCTAATATGTAAGTTAAAGTGATGAATCCTTATGTTTCTGATATAGGTCTTTTTGAAGCTTTATTGCATTATCTGAAAACAAACTATCATTCCACCTGATATCATATAGGTATTCCCAGTCATCTGCTCCATAGATGCATGGGGAAAATGGACAAAGCGAAGGAATGGAATCCCACATATTCTGTATTCACTTAAGCCAATAAATTTTGAAAGCTTATAGAACTTGGGCTACTATAATGAAGGCTTAGTTTAGTAACTAAAGAACAAAGGATGAAGTTACAACTTCCCACTTTCTCCTCTGTTTTCCTTGTTGTATCATTAGAGTACGATGGCTGAGCATCTGATGAACCATCAGAGGTAATTGACAAATGTTGTAGATAAAAGGGGAAAGAAGCTACGCTGTGGGGGGCCATGTAGCTTGTTTGTGTCTATGGAACAATGACTTTAATCACAGGTTTTCATGGACACTGTGTCATTTCTACTGGGAGTGACCTACCAGCCACACAGTTTTTAGTAAACATCTCCAGCTAATGATAGACATTTGCATTTACTCAAATAAACAACAAAAGCACAACGTGGACCATGCTCATCTCTTGGCCGCATCATTTTATTTCTTTGATACAAAAATCAAAAGGGGACAAAATGGTGGTTTGGAACAATATGGTATCCCTCTTGGTTAAAGATTACATTTGTTTTGAATGGGGACAGAGCCATTCTAGTAAGTCTCACATGGAAAACATAAGCTTTTGCCTGCTCAATCATCTTGCAATAGACACTTCTAGTAACCGCTAGTGCAGTTAAGTATCTGATTTGTGAGTGAACCTGAGAAAAATGGAAATACAGCAAGTTCTTCCTTCTGACTGTTTCCAAATCTGAAAAAAATACAGCTCAGTTCAACCCAAGCAGAGTTCCATGAAGTTCACATCTACTTGGAGCAAGGATTTGCTAATACCATTTTGAAGGTAACAGGCTTTGATTTCTCTGTATTTCCATTATAAATGTCCAGCCAGCAACCCCCTTATTTGGTATACAGCTCTGGCTGAAGCAATGGAAATGAAAAAGAAAAAGCAGATTGTTTTTACCCTCATCTTCTTTTTGACAACAGACATACTGATATGGCAGCATGCCAATCTATGAAAACATTGAGACATTTACCTTTGCAGGATCACCATATGAGGAATAGAAACTTGGAGGGAGAAGGGAGGCTTCTTTTACCCCCACCCTCACCCCACCTCCACTCTGTTATTGGACAGAGGGAAGTTTGTGCTAATATGAGTGGGAAGAAGTAGATAGTAACTTTTGGATTCATCATGCTTGCATGGTGCTTTCAGTAATTATTGTATGTTACTAAATTTGCATTTCCATGTTAGGAAACAGACATTTCAGCAGCAACTCCATTGACAATAACAAGAAGCCCACATCCTGGTGGGATGAAAAAATTACCATGTGGTATGGTAGCCCAACTGGATCCCATTAACCTCACATGAGGAGATCATTGCTTCACAAAGAAGTACTGTGAGCTGCAGGTGATGAGCATTATAAATGCCACTAATTAATATAATGAAACCACATTCTTTTACAGTGAAACCACAGCCTTCACTTGATCTGCCCTATTATTATAGCAGATTTTTGAAAGCAGAAGCAGGATGGTCTTTTTAGTTGCCATTGGCTTTATTAATCCAATGTCAGAGAGAGGCAGGACAGCTTTTATATCAGGCAATTGAATACTGGAGAATTAGAATTGTAATTCTGAGATCAAAAGTATCTTTTGCTAAGTCAAGCCATAATAACTTGAAAATGAAAGTATAGGATAGTATATCTTCTTTCCTTTGGTCGTAAGCCTTTCCATGATAGGTCAAGATGCTCTCGCTGGACTTTTATTAGCTTTTTTGAAAATGGAGGTTCTTATATTGGAATGCTGTGTGAGCAAATAATTATTATATTTTCTGGATCAGAACAGTTTTTTAAAATTTTACCAGGATTGTAGCTGGGCAGACTGGTGATTGTTCTTAGCATTGGGATCTCAGCAGAAATTATGATGGCCATGGATCACACTTGAAATACTTTTGAGGGATTGGGAAATGGAAATGTTGGCAGAATGGAAGCATCGTTCAAAACTTTTGTTTTGGATTAGGAGACCCCATAATAAAGATTTTTTTAACTCCTAATCCAGGAGAACCTGAAGATCTGTTAGATATAGTGGTAGGGTCTAAAAATCTAAAACTCACCCCAGACAAAGACAAAATATGATTCCCTTACAGGTTTGCAATATGAGTGATATTAGCTCCAATGCTATTATGAAATGATTTTGATGGTAAGGAGCATGTTTTGTCAACTGAAGCTGCTAATCCAAGTCTCATTTTATCTGGATGTGCAAAACTCCAGCCATGGACTAATTAACTCCCATTTGGATTAGTCTAACTGTAACATGTACATGGGACTGCCTCTGAAAACACTGTAGAATTTTCTGTTAGTAATTGGTATCAGGAATAATGAATTCTCCCTTAGTGATCCAGAGCATGGCTAAATGAGACAGGACCTTTCTACTGAGCCTTTCCCCCTTCTGTTGGAGAGTGTTTTCCTTTGTGAGGCACATCCAGTACTGTACTCACTTGCAGCTTTTCAGTGCTCCTGGGCTGATATTACTGACATATGATTAGAGAGACTAATTATATCATTGTTTTAGCTTGCTTTTGCTTATTTGTTAATCTTAATAGAACTGCACTACATTTACTTTACATTGTTAATGTTGAAGCACTTCCACATAGTCACCATCCTTGACTCTGAAGCAGCTTGACAATGTCAGGTAAGTTTCCCAGTGCTGTTGGTTACAAATGTTTGCCTCAGTTAATGTGAAGGCAAAAAACCAGCACCTATTGGTATCACCCTTGTTCTTCACTTCCTATGATTTGGGGAGAACAAGGTTTTTTTTTTTAAAAAAAGTCATCCATAAGTTAAGTTCTTTTTCTCAGGGTTGCTGTATATAATGAAAAGACTACACCTCTGTTCCAACAAGATAAACAATGAATAAAATCTATGTGAATTTGGATTTTATACAATCTATTTCAGATGGCACATAACATAAAATGAACCTTGGAGAATGTAGGAGTCTGCTGCTCTTGCTTTTAGTCCTCCCCTATGGATTAAGATATTGTTCCCAAGTCATATGTATGTAGACTCTGTTCAGAAGGGCTGATGAACATTCAGAAATTAGAGACTGCCAGTCAAACCATGATTCGCATTTATGCTATTTGCTCTCCAGTAGAATAGGGTTAAAGGATATGAATCGATCAGAATGAATGGACTGCTTATATTTATCTTCTTCAATTACTAGCACAGACCATTGTGTTTAGGTATTGTATGTTTCATATTTTTACTTATGGCAACAAGGGACTCTGAGTCCTGCTTTGTATATAAGTGAGCTTATACGTACATTTGCACTGTAAGAAATGCAGTGCAGAACTCTGAGGCTGTTTCCCTTCTTTTGTGTCTTTATTCACTCTCTTCAGTTTTAATGATTGAAGAAGATGAAAGGGAAAGAAGTATACATCAAGGGCTGCTCATCTGCCACTCCAGGGAAGGATTTCAAGAGACAACATTGATTCATGTGCTTCTCCATGCCTTCTGGGGAAAGCTATTCATTTAGTCATAGGAATGTTTTCCCACACAGTCAGCCCTCACATCTGAAGCAGCCTCTAGTCTCCTGCCTAATTGACTGACACTTTATGAATCCAATCTTGATGGCTCCATGCATGTTTTCTGCAATAAAAACATTCTCTTGGCATGACGAGAACTGCTTCTCTAACCTGCCATACTTCAAATTAACCTTCTGCTGCCAGACTTCTCCTTTGCACTGCTTCTCTGAAGTTAAAGGGAAGGAACGACACTCTCCCACCCCATTGCAATAATGCTCACTATGAGATGGATTTTATATACCATTGCTGAACACTTAAGGAGGTGAGCTCACAATTCTTGTTATTTTCCTTTGGCTGAACTCACACTCCTATTGTAGGTTCTTCAAACTGGCATGTTCACAGAGCAATTTGCAATAGAAATACGTTGCACTGAACATTTGGTTTCTTCATCAAATTGGCCTTGAGGCCAGATCTGTGTAGCGTGTTGTTGACATGACACCATATAAATAGAATTTATTTATTTTTAAAAAATTCTATGCTGCCCACACCCATGTTGTGATTCAAAATGACTATATTTAGAAGGCAATTTAAAAATTAAAATTGAAATAAAGCAGGCAGCATGAAAAATTGCAAAGTAAATCAAGGCCCTGGAAACAAACATACATTTTAAATTTTAAGGAAGAGAGGTCCAGCCTCAATTTCAGCCAGGACCCATTTCCTAATGCAGCCATTGGCATGGAAAAAGAGAACTATATGGTGCAATCAGCAAAGGTGCTCACTTGAAAATCTGAGCATACAGGACAGAATATCCATAAGTAGGCCAAGAGATGCATTATACATCAGTGGTAAAGCAAACATGTTAACATATTTCCCATGAATTAAACTTTGCATTGACTTGTTCATTCCAAATTCTCAATCTGATCAAGTGAATTGGAGCTAATATTATCATCTATTAGCACTCTTATAATTACTAAGTGAGACAAAGAAATACTGGCCATCATGATGCATTGGATATTGGGATGTTGAAACAATTGGATCATTTTAAGCTGGTGCTAAACATTCTGAAAATAGTTTGATGAGAATTTTACGCTACAAGGACTTGACATTGATTAATCTATTTCAGAGTCCCTTAAAATCTCGTGATAGGAGCAGGAGATAAATCTTGTCATAAAGAAAACAAATAATAAATATCAAAATCTATTTCAAGTCCTAGAATAAATTAGCTGACTAACCATTCTTTGAAGTTATGAGGCTTAACCCAAAGGGGTGTGGTGGTGTGTGCGTTTATGTATGATTTTATATATTTTTAAAAATATGACTTATGGCTCTCGCGTTTATTAATATAAATATAGTACAGTTTTCAGCTTTGTTACAGGAATAAATAAATTATGCCAGATAAATACTTTTAAGCATAGGCAATGTGTCTTTCCTTCAACATTAAATAGCAGAGATCAGAAAATAAGGGAGTGGGCTTTCAGAGGAGATACTATGGCTGACTCTTAGGCAAGATTGCATCCTGACTAAATAAAACCTTTTAGAGCTGAGCTCTAGCATTATAAGAGATTTTCTGTATTTGAGCCCTTGTGATCCTTCTTTGTACTGCACTGTGGATGACTGGTGTGGCAGGTGAGAGTAGGACACCAAAACTCAGGACAACCCTATAAAAAGAATTCTCTCGGAACTTATGGCATGCTGGAACTGGGTGCTTAATCTGCATTCCTTGCCTGAAGCATCTTGGTTCTGATGAAAGCAAACGTTTTCCAAAAAAAGCTTTAATTGGTGGGTATTTTTCCAAGCCTCATCCCAACAAGTCCCCTGAGAGCTTTGCCTCTGTGCCCTACAGCCTCCTCCAGTTGCTATTGTGTCACTCCAGGAAAGAATGAATTGAGAGTAGATGGGTGCATGGGTCCTTGTAGAAACTGAGAAACGTTGTACAATCTAGGAATTGTATAACACCCACTTGCCTGGTAACAAACTGACTCACAGAGGCACAGTGGGGCATTACAGGAAAGCCTCTCACCAGATTCATAGCAGGAATCAGAGACACTAAATTAACACGCATGGCTGCAAGCATAACATACGCCTTCAACAAGGCCAGTCTCACTATGAAGCAATATATAAGAACTTTGCTTCAGGCAGCTTGTTCAAAGGGGGCACTAATTTCTCAGTTTCCATTTCATTGCAGAAACATGTCCCAGTCTTCTAGAACACGGCATCGTTTTTTATTACTGTTTTCATTTTGTGCTTCAAGTGGAAAAAATGTTCCAAGATTCCTACCATGGCAAAGAGCAAAGGTTCATTTTTTTAAAAAGTGGAAGAAATCCTGTTAATGACTAACTTTCATTGGGCATGTATTGTTTTAAAACATAGCTTAATTATTTATTATAGATTTAATTCATTTAGTAACCGGTGGGGACCAGAAGAAGAGCTTTCTCTTAGGTTGCACCTGCCTTTTGGAACATCTTATTCCCCTCCCCCCCCCTGCAGTGAGGTCGTTTTCAACCCTCCTTAACTTCCGTTATACAGTTAGACTGGGGCTCCACATTGGGGATGCTTGATAGATTAACAATAGGTATCACCTCCTCCCCTTCTCATCATACTCCCTCCATCCCCATCGTTTTAACTGGGTTGATTTTTTTATACTGTTGTATTTATATTATTAGGTTTTATACAGTTTATACAATTTAAATAAATAATAAACAAACAAACAAACAAAAACAAACAAATAAATATTTTAAGGTTGATTTCATAGAATGGAATAAAACACATAATAAAATCCAAAATCCGAGAACAACAACAAAAATACAAGAAATGCAATCAAAATAGATAAAAGCAAAATAGCTAACCTAATGTGGGACGTAGGCTTTTTTTTTTTTTTTTTTTTAGCATTCAGTGTTTTAGGGCATTTATTTTGAGGTGGTTTATGTAGGAGACTTTGGGCTGAGTAATTTCAAATATAATCATAAAAGTAAGAAAAATAAAAAGGTTAAAAAAATTTAATCTGAAAATAATGTATGCTTTATCTATTGCCATTACAACTGTTGTCCTCAACATTTTATCTGGTCCTTTGTGCTTATCTTTGTACTTGTTTGATATTCTTTTTAGAGTGGGGTGTTTTTATTTTGATGTAATTCTACTTGTTTATCATGAGTGTACACCAACAAGAACTTATATTATTGGGCAGTGTAAAAGTATAAATAAACAAACAAACAAACAAACAAAAAAAGAGGGCAGCTGCAGTAGTGGAGACGGTCTTCATGTTGTGTAGATCTTGGGTGGTGGCTGTTGTGCAAAGCTCATTCTCACATGTGGAGACCTAGCAGACCCTTTAACAGTCATTTTGGGAAACATTCCTTCTGATCAGCCACATAGATTAATAGAAGATTAAAGCAAGATGAAGCACAATTGGTCTGAGATAGGGTATTAACCTACCCTAATCTCAGTATGAGGGCCACCTGAAGATATTTTTGCTCTTATTTCTTCAGATAGTAAGTCCCTCAGTTTAAAATGAAAGCTAAAATGATAATCCTTTTGTTAAAATGGTGCCCAATTTGTCTGCTGTCAAGGAAGGGTGAAGGTTATTTATGATTCCATCACAAGACTGTTTTCGATGCACTCCAGGATGTTCAGGCAAGCATTGCCATTTGTCTCAAACTGCCAGTGCTCCCTGACTAATCCACTTTCAGCCTCAGGAGAATCACACAATATTTTTTTTTTCCTTAAAGCCCATGGGCAGCTTTGCTACTGCTAAAACTGCTAAAACTGTTTTAGTTTCAGAGAGACTAACACGTTTAACCATTTCAATGGGAATTGCTCCAATGTACACGGATGAAAAGCAACTTTCCTGAGTGTAGTGTTGCCCTTGTTGAGACAGGGTGGGTTTTCTGTGGTTTTCTTGGTTTCTTTGATTCGGTGCCTAATGCAGGCTATGGATAAAGAAGCAACTCATCTCTAAACCCAGGGATTTAGAGTAGGATTTTTAGAAGGCCTCGTGAACAGCCCTGCACTCTCTAATCCGAGGAGCAGGTTGATACCTGTACGTTTCATGTAAACATTGTCAGCTACGGTGATTTTGCATTGTGGTTGGGTTCCAAACATGCCCATGAACTAAAATGTTTATTGCAGAAGAGGAGATTGTAAAAAAATATCTTTGGGAAAGTAGAACTTGAACCACTGAGAGCATAAATCATTCACTAGAACCAGACTGTTGGGGCACTACCATGAACAAAAACAGCCGTCTATCTTACTGTTTGATAATAGATTGGTTTACAAAAGAGTCTAAAAGTAATCAGAGGAAAAAGGCTCTCAGTTCCAATAAGGAGATTGGGCCAATGGCTACTTAAGCCTCAATCCCAGTATTCCCAGTACCAGGGAAGGAGTTAAATGAGAGAATGAGAGAGTGGCAGCAGTGTAATTATAAGCTAGTGCTGATTCTGGAGTAAAATAAATCCTAAGGGTCTACTGGCAACTATTTATTCTCCACATAACATAGCTCATCCAGTCAAAGAAAATCAACTTGAAATACATTGTTGTAAGTGCAGGCAGATGATGAAGCTTGTCATAGTGAAAATCATACAGTTCCAGGTCTGTTTAAGAACTTTTATGCAGAGGGAGACACACTTATAAGTGTGAATATCTTGTTCACATGAGATTCTCCCATGAGCAGCACCTGAAACAGTTTAATAAAAGTTCAAACCCTGCTCCTCATAGCAAGAATATTTAACAAGTAACATGATCGTGTTAAAATGCCTGAATTTCTCAATATATAGTTAGAGAAAGTACAATAACATGAAGCTTTTGGGAAGTAAAACTAGGGGTCCAAATAAAAGTCTAAAGACCAGTAAAGCAGTAGCAGTTAGAAGAAATTGTGACTTACAAAATTTTTAAATTGTAGAGGCCAGAAAATGCTCCTTCTGGAATTTTAGAGAGTTGGTTTCCAGATAGGCGCCTGTAATAAACAGAACAAACAAGGTCAAGATAATACAGCCAAATGTTTAACAGTGTCTTTTGTTAGGCAATATAATGATAGCTTGGAGTGAAATGCCTTCCTATACTTTTCAGCAAGATAGAGTCATTAAGAGGGGAACCAGAGGTCATTATAGAAGGAAGGATTTTCTGTACAATAAAAGCTGCCTTCCTTCCTTCCTTCCTTCCTTCCTTCCTTCCTTCCTTCCTTCCTTCCTTCCTTCCTTCCTTCCTTCCTTCCTTCCTCATACAAGTGAGAGAATACCTTTGAATTTATAGTCCAGATCTTATTGCAACAAATGGCGAATGTCTATGATAATATTCTTAAATTTTGGAAAAGTTTCATTGTCACAAACCACAAAGAAGAGGGAGTCAAGCTATTCTCCAAAGCACGTGAAGGCAGGACAAGTAGCAGTGGATGGAAATTAATCAAAGAAAGAAGCAACCTAGAACTAAGGAGAAATTTCCTGACAGTTAGAACATTTAATCAGTGGAACAACCTGCCTCCAGAAGTTGTGAATGCTCCAACACTGGAAGTTTTTAAGAAGAGACTGGACAGCCATTTGTCTAAAATGGTATAGGGTTTCCTGCCTGAGCAGGGGGTTGGACTAGATGACCTCCAAGGTCCCTTCCAACTATATTATTATTATTATTATTATTATTATTATTATTATTATTATTATTATTATTATTATTATTATTATTATTATTATTATTATTATTATAAAACAAGATGGACAATTTTTCACAAAAACGCTTGTTATTTACAAAAGTAACTATAAGCAGAAACACCCCAGGAAATGATATTTAAATGTATATTATGTACATAAAGAGAAAACAGGGAAGTTCAGTTTTCAAGGAGGTCTCCTTTAATAGGAAGAGAACACCATTTGAATCAAGAGGGAATAATTTCATATATAATGAATTATACCAAGAATGGTTGTTGCTCTTTTAGTCTCTAGTATGGTAATTCCCAATGTTAGCAACTTTAAGATATATGGACTTCAACTCCCAGAACTCCAGTTAGCTATTTTGTGGGATGGAGCTTGAGATGTATGCTTTATGTATATGCCTGAAACACAAGCCAACAAAATGGAGCAGATATGCCAATGAAGCTGTCAACACTGGTTTCCGTTCCCTATCATGAATCACTGACTGTTTAGTCTTGTATATTTTGGCACAGCAGTATTCTTTGCTCCTGCTGACACCCCTGTTGCATTTCCAGTCCTTCTTGTCAATCAGCAAAATCTTCATCTGTCTAATTCTTAAGTCTCTTTGCTACTTACAATATTCTAACAAACTTCCTTTGGGCTGATGTTTCTAATTAGATGGGGAAAAACAAAATCATACTGGATAAAATTATATTTCTTTTGATATAAGAAACAAATGGACTTTTACAGTTCAGGACTACTATCAGCTTTCAGGGTCTCAACTTTTCTTTATGCATTTGCCTCATTAGGCCTGAAGTCCCATTGACCTCAGTGAGGCTTAGTCACGAATAGGCATGCCCTGGATATTATGCTACCTTTTCTATGATCAGCTTTCTAAAGAATCTGTATAAAGTATCTGTGACATACAGCATCACAAAATCTCCTAAGGACAATGGACACAGTATGGGTTTTCCACATGAAAATATTAAGAAGAAACTCTTAATTCTTCAATTACAGCCAGCTGGATGGTAAAGAATATACATAATATTAACCATCATTTGTTGAATTGGCCATAATGACAAATCATAATGGATAGCTTTGCACATCACTCTAAGTTAAAAACAAAGAACTTTATGGATTAATAGTTAAGTGTGAGTCCAAACAACATTAGAATAGTAACTCGATTAGTTTCTTCCTCCAAACTGGCACCCTGCAGTGCCATATTGGGCCACCACTATTCCCATCACTTGGTGCCACTCCATGTCAAGATGCATTTGTGTACTATACAACTTGCACACCTGCTTGCAGTAACCCTGTGCAAGCTCCTGGCAGCGAAAGTAATGTTTTAAGTCATACCTGCTGGTACAGTCTTTATTTCTTGTGCCTTTTAGACTGACGAGGTTATTCTATCCTCAGTACATAATCATTCAAGTAATTTATGCATTTTCACTACGAGCTATAAACAGTAGCTTTCTTCACTATCCTGATTTATAGATTAGAAAAGCAATTTTTACTGTGTACACTATCTTCTCTTGTCTTACTCTAAGACAACTCTTATAGCTGAAGATCAGATTTACCATACACTAGATGGCAACAAAGAATTAGGGTTGTAAGTATTTCTTTGCTACCATCTGATGGTAGTCTTAGATTTTGCAAGCTCTGGAAGACCTAATGATCAGGGATCTCAACATATTGCTAGGACAAGATTGCAGACATTCATTTTCATAACTGCATATATTGAAATTTCTATTTACCCTAAATAGGAATTAATAGTGAATCCATTATGAATTAGCATTAAACATGCCAGTTTTTAATGCATGTGTTTAACCAGTGATTAACTAAATATTGTGACCAGTTAGACGAATCAACTCAAGATCAGTCTCATCGTAACTTCTTTTCATTCTTTTGAAAGAGTAAGGAATGGTTCAAATGGTGCTTTGTTATTTAATAAACAATGTTGTGATGATCTGCCTGAATTTACCACAAAAAATTAATGCTATGATTAAGCTCCTTAATTTCAAACACTGTCTTTTAACAAAACCAATTGTTACTTTTGCTACAAATAATGACATTTTGAAACTCTTGATAAGAAGTGACAAGAAATTACATCTACATGTATTTCTGTAAAACTGGAATTAATATTTCTGTCAAAATGTATCTCATTTTATAATAATAATAATAATAAAGTTGGAAGGGACCTTGGAGGTCATCAAGTCCAACCCCCTGCTCAGGCAGGAAACCCTATACCATTTCGGACATGTGGCTGTCCAGTCTCTTCTTAAAAACTTCCAGTGTTGGAGCATTCACTGCTTCTGGAGGCAGGTTGTTCCACTGGTTAATTGTTCTAACTGTCAGGAAGTTTCTCCTCAGTTCCAGGTTGCTTCTCTCCTTTCATGGCTTATAACCTATGATTTATGAATTACAATGCCTGCTTTAGCCAAAGAGCAAACTGCATTTAATCGTTTTTCACAAATTCAAATTATATATTCCTCCATGTTGACATTGTCTAAATAAAAGCCAATATCATGGGTTTTTACATTTGCATTTTCCCTGTTTTGCAAGATCATATATGAGATATGGCAATCACAATGTACACACAATATTCCCAAGATGGCTGGGGAATTCTGGGGGCTGGAGTCCACAAATCTTAAAGCTGTCAAGGTTGGATGTCCCTGCTGTAAATATGTGGAAAAGTGCTACCCTTACGCAGATAAATAAAAAATAAAAGGAGGGAAACCATGAAGTAGCTTCAAAATGAGATTACATGAGTGGCGTAACATTTGCTACAGAAACAAGTACTGACTGTCAGGAAGGGAAACATAGTTTTTACCACCTAAATAATAATGCAATAATTTACTGAGTTGTTATGTGTGTGGTTTTTTTTTTTTTTACTGCTGTGAACAATATGAGTAGTCTTGAGATTTTTCTGCCTCACATTCAAATATAACTTGTTCAGTCTTGGGTATTATTTAGAGAACCTTTTAAAAGATGTCAAGGCAATATATGTTTAATAATACTTACAGTTCTTCCAGAAAATGTAAGTGATGGAAATCTCCAGGCAGCAGTTCACTGATGTTGTTCATGCTTAGATCACTAAGAAATATAAAAGAAAAAAAGAATTTGGAACAGTTGTAGTGTAAGCCACAACCTAGTTAAACTTTGAGAACCAGCTTGGGATAGTGGTTAAGACATCTGGCTAAAAACTGAGAGACTGTAAGTTCTAGTTCTGCTTTGGGCATGGAGCCATAGGGTGACTCACTCACTCTCTCTCTCTCTCTCTCCCTCTCCCTCTCTCTCTCCATCTCTCTCTCCCTCTCCCTCTCTCTCTCTCCTGTGAAGGAGGCAATGGCAAACCACTTCTAAAAAAACCTTGCCAAGAAAACTGCAAGTAGTCACCAGGAATCAACACTGACCTGAAGACACACAAAAAAGGAAAAAGAAAAAAAGTTAATCTCTTTGATCTTATATAGGATTCTATAGTATTAAAAAATTATCCCTAGTTTGGGCTCTACTTATTAATCTGAATACAAGCTGGCTTCACATACCATGTGAAGTCAAAAATTTGTAATCCAGAGCTTGTTGAATAAGAGAAATTCTACCAATTGGAATAAGCTACAGTAGCCTGGTACATATCTAAACTGAAGCCATGATTTCTAGAGCCATTGTACATTGTTATTTTTGGCTATTTCCATGCTTTACGGGCTCTCAAACTGAAGGAATTCTGTTTTGTCATTTTAAAAATATTATTATAAAATCAACCTGAAGATTTTGAGCAGTAAGATAGGATATGAATGCTGCAACTAAATAAAACTAAAATATCTGTTATCTTCAAGAAATCCCCATTAATCATTTAACCTTGAAATAATTTCCTTACATTTTCTGTACATAGATACAACCCTTTCAGGAACTACACATTTTAATCTGGGCTTCTAAATAAATACTACATCAAATGCTTGTTTTGTTTCATAGAACATCTGACTGTTGTAAAACAGTCCATATTGTACCATTCACAAAAACCTTTGACTTAGTGTGAGGCAAAACAGGAGGGAAACTTTAAAGAAATGATGAAGTAGCTTCAATATGAGATTACATGAGAAGTATATTAAATAATGAAGCATAAAAATTGATCTCCAGTTCTGTTTATATCATGTATAAAAGTTATAAATAGTGGAACAGGACAGATAAAACATATTACTCATTTAATATATTTATATAGTACCCTTCAGCCAAAAAACAAGTCATAGCTAAATACATCAATTTAAAACAAAAAGGGCTGCAAGGCAAATCCATCACAATAAATCTTGCAACAAAATAATACTGTACTTATAACAGGCAGAAAACAGCCTGAGGTCCAGATGTACAACTGGGCATTATCGGTATAATGGTGACCACTGACCCCAAGCCAACAGATGATCTGACCCAGCAGTTTCATATAGAAATTAAACAGAAAGTGTGGGAAGGTAGAACACCTTGCTGTCTGCACAAATGAGGGGACCCGGGCTCAATTTCTCCTGCCTGATTGAACTTGGCTACAGAGAAAGGAAGAGAACCACCACAAAATGATGCCTCCCACTCTTTTCTAATAACAAGTTTTATTAAAAAAAAATTGTTTTACATGCCTCCCACTCTTAATCTTTGGAGCTGGGCCAAAATAATACCATGGTCAGCAATATCAGAAACTGCTGACAGATCAAGGAGCACAAAATGGGCCCACCAACCCCACCCCAGTCACTGAAGAACATGATCAATACAAAACCACAATTTGAAACCCAACTGAAATGAATCCAGAAAATCAACTTCTTCCAGGCACCATTATGAAAATGATCAGATCATCCAGTTTTCCCATCTCATTTAAGTAAACCTGAGCAGTATCTTTCTAAGCAGATAGATTTTCTACCAACAGGGCCTCTACTTTGCCACAATTAAGAGTATTCATATTATCACTACTTGTCTCAGAACTTCCACCAACTCACCTATCTTAAATGACAATAAGTATTATTCATGTACTGGTGAATACATAGTGGGGCCATTTATAGACTAATAACATCAACCTCAAACCTATAAGACCCCCCCCTCAAATGTTTGGCTTAGACAATAAAGATTACTAAGGACAAAAGAGAGCCTGCAATTGCATAGTAGTCATAGGACCTGGGACTTTTATAAGTAGCCAGTTAAATAGAGAAGCTATGACTACAGCACCATGCATATTATTTATAACTCATGGCACATCCAGAAAGATATAGGCAATGAATTGAATGCCATTAATAATAAAATTATGCTTCCCATCTTTTTCGTGGTGTTATTCACCTATCAGAACCCAAGGCAATTTCTATGGTTAATTCTGGCTAATTAATCTACAAATGCCTAAACCTGCTGGGTTACTTCAGCATTTTGCTTAAACAAGAGATATTTTATTCAGTAGATTACAGTCTGAGGAGTACTTCTTTTTTGTATACATTGTATTTCAATGTGCCTTTCATCTTGTAGAAAGCATTAATTATCCTGAAGACTGGAAGGTCAATACTCTTCTGCATGATATTTATCAGCATTTATAGACAGATACATATATGATAGTTTGAACTCCTCAAAATATATTATCTACTACATATTAAAGTGTGAAGATCATCCCATAAGACATTCTATACGCATAAAATGAATCATAGAATCTATGTCCTCCAAGTTGCAGGAGATACAAATGTTTTTGTCAAAGGTTTCCAAATATAGCTTCCAAAGACTCTTAAATATATTCTGTTGGACTAAATTAGGGTAAAATGCAATGATGATTATCATAATATCCAACATAGAGAGGCTCAATCTATATATATGCTGAAAGAAGATAAAGTGATAAAATGTTTTGTCCATATTTTTTCTTTCATAGATATAATCCAGAATGATGAACAACAGTGCTAAAACAACCAATAACATATAACCCCTAAAATCAGTGAAACCAATTACAGAACAAATAATGGAATCTGGATCTGAACATATTCTGATGGAGTGTTATGCTTCTTCACTGTAGCAAAGTCATTCCATTGATTTCACCATCACATAATGTATAGTAATAAAACCAGAGAATTAGAGGGCTGAAGGATCCAGAATGACTAGATCAGCTTTATCACACCCTTCCGTCAGTCTTAGACAAGTGTGGGAAATCTTGGACCCATGGTTTAAATTTGCCAACTAATGCTCCAAATCCATGCTCCATTACAAATCTGGAACCTAGAAAGAGATATGGAATCTCTGGTTCTCTGAAGAAGATCAATACTTCTGAAATCATCCATGTAGACCCTCATTTCTACCTGCTTTAACAATGAATTTATTTAATCAGTTTGCTAGTCATCCTAGGGATCAAGTAATTCTAGTATTAAAATGTGGATTAAAAGAGAAATCGAATAACTTAAAAACAGATATATCAGGCTGCCTTGGGGAACAATTGCATTAAAAAAAAATACTGAGGGAAGTTACAAATCCATCTGCCCTGTGGCCTCCTAAAAAAACCCAAGTCTTTATGGTTATTAAGGAGGGCAGCAAGTTCAGAGCTAGATGGACTTCCAGCAGGGCATGGGTGGCCACAGAGAAAGCACAAATTCCCAACTTGTATACACTGGAAAGTAAGACAAAGATCTTGGAAATCTGAATTGTGTGATTCAGAGTTAAAGACCTCATAATCCACTTGTCCCTCAGGGGGCTCCTTAATTCAAGGGCTTTGAAGTCATCCGCCTCTCATAAACACACTGTTTTATCTCTGCTTTTAGTTATAATTACTTTTTTTCTTCTTTGCCAAAAGTACATTCTCTCACTGGTTTGTAAAGTCCTCTGACAGTTTGATACTTCATATTAAGAAATATATTTTTCTTAGGTTACCAGGAGCTATGCTACAGTTACCTCTCAATGTTCATTTCCTGCATCAAAAGCTTTTTTTTTGTAGATGCTTATAAACAAATATAATATTCTAAATAACACACTATAGTCATTTTCACTCATAGCACTTCAGCACACCCACATGCCTAATGTTATTAGTGTGACAATGAAAGGAAAACAAAGCAAGAATTACAGTCAATATTAGTCAATTTTTTTTTATTTCTGACTGATTTAAATTTCATATGTGATAATGCCTTCAGAACCGTTCTTAGGGGATAAATTTGAACCTGTTTTCTCCATCACAAGAGAGATCTAAAACAAGAGGCCTTGTAAGAACTAATGCTGCTTCTATCTAAACTTTCCTAAAACAAGAATGAGAATTCTGTGTTCGTCTGATAATGAATCAAAACCAGGATACTGGTTGAAAATGATCAAAATTATGTTTGAGTAGTGTCTGGAAATCAACAGTTTTCCCACTCCCATTATAATTGAGGCAAAAATGAAAAAGTGGTGCTCTATGACTCCTATGTATCAGAAGTCTCTTTTCTTAACCTTTCTCTTGGAATACAGAGCACAGGCTTGAAGCATGGTGTGGTAAAATAAATAAATAATTGGTTTAAAATAAAGAAACAAATCAGAAAGCTGATGACAGATTTGTCACACTATGTGTGATTTGGAGTGGTTTACAAGCAACATAAGTCACTGCAAGCAAAAGTACTATAATATTATTTCAAAGCACATGAAATAAAATCTACAATTCTTTCTACCGCTGCTTCTGCTGCTCCTAATGGTCCTGTGAGACAGAGCAATTTCCAGCTGAGAAGATTTATGGGATGTTTCCCACTTTCCTTCTTTGGTCTCCATTCAGACATCCTTCCTTATAATGGAAGGAATATATTCCTGTCCCAATCCAAAGGACAGACACCTCAACTCCCCTTGTTAATTAAGGTTGGGAAGAGGGACTCTCTTGCAGGATATGCAAAAATCACAAACAGACCTCACAAATTAGGTTGACAAAAAAAATGATATAAAACTCTTTGCAATATAGCAGGCCAATATTATCTGCATTTCCTGCAAAAGTGAATGAATGAATGAACGAACGAATGAATGAATGAAGTATGTTGATTTGAAGAAATGGCTTCTAGGTGCTTCCAAATGAAAAGTTTCAAGCACCATCATTTAAAAACTACAGGGCAATTATTTTATTTTATTTTTTTCTTCCTAATGGATATTCTTTGAAAACACAAATTATAAGAAAGTGGTAAAAAGAAGGAGGTATCCAGTGGTGGGATTCAAATATGTGAACAACCGGTTCTCTGTGTGGATGCCACTTCTGGAAGTCCATTCTGGGCCTGGGCAACAAAAAATTAGCTACCAGTTCTGCCGAACTGGTGCAAACTGGTTGAATCCCACCACTGGAGGTATCCAAATGAAAAATCATCTGAACTCAAGATAAATTCCATGAATTAGGCAAGCATGATTATGTAATAAAAGCTTTATCTGGTTCAGGGGCCCCAAGGCAAACTTCTCAAACTGGGGTTCCCATCTTAATATCAGAACTAGTGGCTAGCTTTATGGAAGCAGACATGTTTTGGTGCATTCAGGAGAGAATGGCAGCGGTGGTGGCTCAGGGTATCTGGATAGCACTGGTAGGTTGTACCGGTATTAGAAGTGGTGGCCACCCAATCTTCGTTGCAGATTAAATATACAGACATAATCTACCATTAGATGGCAGGCAAGAGTAAACATTTTCTATATCACATTTCTGCCATCTAGTGATCATTTACTCAGTCGACACTGAAGCTGGCTACTATGCAGCCTATTTCTACTTGCTTTTCTGCCTTCACTTACCAGGCAAATGCCCTAGACAAATATCTAAGTTCCATACTGGGTACTCAACAGTCCTGCATCAGATCATTAGAGGTGTTTTTTTCCTAAGATTTAAAAAAAAATTGCAAATACCAAGGTGGCTTCTTCCCTTGATTTTTTTCTCACTACTGCAAATCCAACCTCAAAATCTATCATATCAATAAAAACATTTTACAAATTAAATAACACATTTCCAAAATATGGACCATCACAAATTTAGCATTTATGTTTGTAATATGTCTAAGGCAAAGAACCAATGAGCACAAAATTCTGTATGTGCATAAACTGGGGATTAAGAGATGATAACTTTCCACTATGTCTATAAATGTTATGCCCTGAATCCTCCATTTAATCCATTTTCATAATCTATGATCTACAGTAGATTTAGCAGGATTATAACTTGCCTTCAGTAACAGTTTTTTAAATTTATTTTTAGAGTTCTAAATCAAGGGTATCCAACCTTGGGAATTTTAACACTTATGGACTTCAATCCAAGAATTCCCCAGCCAGCATGATTGCCTGGGGAATTCTTTGATTTGAAGACCACAAATCTTAAAGTTGTCAACCTCTGTTCTTAGCATTTGAATTATTGGACTAAATTCCTAGTTATTTTCTAGTTATATTAACTGGTTCTGAAATGCAAAAAAAATGTTGTAAATCTAGAATGAATGTTGCCCAAATTATTTCAAATTCCACAACCAGGTCTCTAGTAGTGGCAGGAGATTCACACCTTATGATTTACAAGATTATGCTAATGTAACTTTACAATAAACTAGAATTACCTCATATAGTTGTTTCCTCTTTGGTTTGGAGCTTTGATTAGCTGTCAGATGGTGACTCTCTGTTTAGACTACCTCAAAGGGCTGACAGCTAAGCAAACTGAAGATTATAGGACAGAATCATTAATCTGGAATACATTGCACCTCCCCCCCCTGCTTATTTGCCTGATGCCTGGATGACCTTGTGGTGTTCATTAGATGTTTCATCCTGTGATCTGTTTGCATACTTATTGCATACACCTGAAAATTCAGTTCTGCCAGCCCAAGATGAATTCAATATATCACAGTTGGGTCAGTTTGGGATTATTACAAACAACTACAGGTTGTTATGGTCATGCAGAACTCAGCAGATCTGGAATACCAGCTTTTCCATTAAGCTCCAATTGCAAAATAACTATGAAACACCAAGAAAAGTTAGAGGGTATTTTAATAATTGCAGAAAAAGCAGGTTTTGGTTGGCTCTTGAACAGAATAGGACAACTTTCTGCAACTATTTCTAAAAAACTTAGATATGAGGCTCCCAACATGGTTTCTGGAACTTCACAGAAATGTACAGTACAGAAGCAAATTGTCCATTCCCCAGAGTTTGGGAGGGCTATACCTTTAATCCCTTGCCAACCCTTGAGGTAGATTGGCAAAGAGCAGTCTGGTGAAAAGAGCAATAACCCCAGCATTTATTGGCAGAGCCCACAGTGATGGGGAGGGTAGCTTTCAAACAGTTACATCTCCCTTCGTGTTTCATGTCTTCAATACATAATTAAAATAGAGAGTAAGGAGGCTGCAGGAAAAGTTTGCAGATGTTTACAACTCTGCATGTTTAACAGGTGATAACAAGACTTCTCATGGTATATTGCAATGGCACCTGTGGATTAGTCAATGTGGAAGATGAGTCAATGTGGAATGCATTCTCAGAAGGAACATAATTGAGAACTAGAGGTATAAGGCATAAAGCTTACACATTTTCTCCTGCAGTGGCAATTATGGACATTGCCTTTCAACTTTGATATGATTGTAAAGGCTGCATGACAGGGCATCATGATGTATGACCTGGAGCAATATTTATTTTCTAAGGGGCATGAGTCAGTTACTCTCTTTGATGTTTCTGGCCCCAAATATATTGTCTTACTTACTCCAATCTTTGTGGATGCCAGGAGTCAAAAACAACTTGGTGGCATATAATCAATCAATCAAATATCACTCACCCCAACTACTTGTTACATTGCTTTCCTTCATGGAACTATAGGGAACTAAATCTTGGCCAGGAGTGGGCAATTTTCTTTCTTTCTTTTTTTTTTTAGTAGAACAATAACATCATCAGAAGTGGTGGAAGTTGGGATTTTTAAACCCATTTCAAACTCTAAAGCTGTGGTTGTATAATGAATTTCTTTCTAAAATGAACTGGCTTTGGAGTATTAGGAGATAACTTGAAAATTTCTGGAAACACTACAGTATTTGATTTTTATGTGGATCAAAAAATAAAAGTACCCCCAGATGGTATTTGGATTTCATGTCCAACTTGTCAGCTAAGGTTTCCCAACATCATCTAGTAGGTTTTACAGATGAATAGATTCCAGATGGAGGAATCCAGACATTTAACAATGGCAGAATTTATTAGTAAAAACTTTGCATGTTCACCTCTATACCACAAAAAAGAATTCTTATGCTGAAGTTTTGCAAGTTATGCACATAAAAAACTATAGGAAATCCAGCAGAAAAATGCATGCAAAGTTAGTTGGTTAGTTAGTTAACAGTTTCTATCAAGTGAATTCCAACAGTATGGAATAGTTACCATACTATCATTTGTTTATATTTTCTGTATTGATTTTGCTTGTACATAATGATCTTCACTTTTTTAGATAAAAATCTAGATACTTTTTAAAAAGCTGCAAAACCTCCAGTAGTACTTTCAGTTCATCTCAGCTCTCAAATTTGCATAATTAAATAACTTCATTTTTCTCAAAATGCTATTTGAACTGTAAACCTTCCTCATAATGCTTTTTGAACTGTAAACTTGAACTGAAGGATTCCTAGGGATATATGGGAATAATTGGGCAAAGACTAAAGGATCTTCTGCACCCAACTGATTTGTTGGAAAAATTACAGTCCATTATCTTTTCATATACTTTACTATTATAATAACTGGAGAATTTTGGGAGTTAGTCCACACCTCTTAAAATAGCTGCGGTTGAAAAATGCTGCTCTAGTGACAGAAAATTGATTGCATTCAGATTTTTTTTTCCTTCTTGGACTTCCGCAGAACTCCATCAAGTTCTCCCAGACCTTATGATTATGCACAGCAGTTTGCAAAAGCCCTTACAACATGAAGTAACAATGTCTTGAAAGGAGCAACTGCCTGCAAGTATTGCATGCAGGAAGTCAGAGCTTTTCTCCTTTGTGATGAATTTCAAAGTGGAAAAGGGGTACCAAGTACATATGAAAACTGAGGCAAATGGGAAGTCATTCTCAAGAACAAGGCTGGCTTTAGCCTGAAACATTCATGGAAATGGTTTCCAGACCATTCAGTCTTGTAAGAAATAAAGGGGCATTAGCAGATCAATTGACATTGTAGGAAGACAGAACCCGTCCACCTAGAAAGAAATATTTTGGGGAATATTAAAAGGCAGAAACTTCTCCCTCTCCCCCAGCTAGAAACTCAGCAGACCAGGTCTGTAGAAATGCAGATTTGATAATCCCATTCAGAAAGACTGAGGTCTCATTCATGAGCAAATACTGCCTGCAGAAACGCATTCAAGACAGGATCTTTTGAAATCCCTTGCAGCAAAACTGATAGCTAACAATAGCAGAGTGATAAAATTAGAACCAGCAACCCCTCACCCATCCAACACAGGACATAGCCATCAGCCACAGCTCCAGGAAAGCCAGACGTGACTTTTAGGACATAATAGGATTAACCCACCACCATCAGAATACAAAAAGGGCACACTCAGACTCAGGTCAAAGTACATGGCACAGGAAATACAAAGCCACAGGAACAACTCCAAACACAAAAGCCCAAGAAGGTATAAAAACCCACCACTCCCAGCAACATGTGGTCAGCTGCTCCAGAACCACATGTCTTGTGGTTCTGCTCTTCAATAAACTAGAACCTTCTTTCTAAAGCAGTCTCCATTTTTATTCCCGGCTTGGACTGGACCCTGATGAAGATTTTTCTTTCAATAATATGAAAAGGGAAAACCATGTTATTATCTGACATCTGCTTCAAAAGTGAGACAGGACCAGAACCTGGCCTTTTAAACATCATCTTTCCCCCAGATGCTGCCAAAATAAGAGGAGGTTTTTTTCCTTGCTCAAGTACTAAAAGCCTGCATATCTCATTCTAGTAGGAATAGAAGTCAATTACTCTGTTGGAAGATTTACCCTGACAAAACTCCCATATTCTCATCCCCATTAGAAAAACATGCAGACACTTTTTTCTCTGTAAAAGCCTTTTTTCTGAAATCCTGGGCATACCACCAAGAACAATAGGAAAACTCAGATAGCAAAGCCATCAAGAACTACCTACCCTGCCCCTGATGGGATTAACTCCCAAAATAGAATCAGGACAAAAGGAACATCCCTGAGGAGAACTACCTGCCCTGCCCCTGATGGGATTAACTCCCAAAATAGAATCAGGACAGAGGGAACATCCTGAGGAGAACTACCTGCCCTGCCCCCAAAATAGAAACCGGACAAAGGAGATACCACTTAGGACAAAGAAAAGAACATCAAGCAACCATTAAAAACACAAAAGAAAGAGCCAGCCCAGCCACAGCCCCAGGGTAGAAAAAGCATAGAAAAAGCCACACATGGGACCAGGGGGACACCTTGCAAGGCAGGAACGCTGAAGTCACTTCTCTGTCACTTTATTGCCTTCCTGTAATAAAGACCTGCTTTGCGGTAGCTGCTGTCCTCAAATTTCTTCATCGTCGGCTTTTCCCAGCTGGAAAATGAACCGGGAAATTCTTCTGACAACTCACTCAGAGGTGTAAAATAGCCCAGATCAAAACATTCTAGAATTATTTATATTGAGAAAAGGTCTGGCAACTATCTCACTGAAATGGGATTTTGGTATTTTGTTTCATAAAATATAGATTCCTCAACTTACAACCATTTGTTTAGCAACTGTTCAATCTTATGACAACAGTGAAAAAAGATGATTTACAACCTGTTCTCACATTTATGTCCATCATAGTATCCCATGGGTCACAGATCAAAATTCAGGCACTTAGCAACCAGCATGTATGTAGGATGGTTGCAGGTTCCCAGAGTCATGTGATCACCATTTGCGATCTTCCCAGCCAACTTCCAAAAACTAAAGTCAATGAGGGAAGCTGGAGTTGCTTAACAATTTTGCATGTTTCACTTTACAATGGCAGTAATTTGTTTAACTGTGGCAAAAAAAGAGGGTGCAAAATCAGACGCACCCACATTGCTTAGCGGCAGAAATTCTGGTCCCAGTTGTAGTCATAAATTAAAGCTATTTCACAGCATGGTCTAAATTCCATTAGCTTTAAAATATAACTGGGGTAACAAAAAGAACACATTGGCCACTGAAGAATTATTTAATTTACTCAAGTAGCCAGTAAAAATATACAGGTTAGTAGCAGCAATGTTCTGTTCCATCCAGAGATGCTCCAACATTTTGTGAACATAAATAAATGTGAAATAAGATTATCCATTCTTTGAGCAAGAAAATGTAACCCCTCCATTTCTTCAGTTGCCTTAAAGAAAAGTGCTGTCAGTTAAAATGCTGTTTGAAGGTCACTTGTTCATACAGAATGGCCTGAAGAACTTCCCAAAATACACCAATTATGTCAACGTGGGGTTTCAGACCCAATTAAGGTTCTTCTGTTAACAGGCATTATTTTAGTGACAGGAAATCTTAGTGACAGAATAGTATGAGAGTCTGAACATCTTTGTTTTGTCCTCTTCCTCCAGCCCACAAACCCCTCCTGCTATCTATCATGAGGGCCATTTCCCCACCCCCACCCTGACCACCACTTTGCCTGTACTTGTCTTCATGGCTGTTGAAAAGTCATGACAATGATGGCAGTTTCTAAAGCAATGAACACATGTCCCTTGGCCAACCCACCCACAGCAATAAATCTTTTCCCCTTTCTTTTTTCAGTCATCGGCAAGCCTGCCCATTGTTTGGCAACTCAGCTTCCTGCCCCGGCACAAATGGGAAAACAAACAGCAGGTCTGGGTGGCATCTGTTGAACTAGAAGAGAGAAAGCATCAAAGGAGGCAAGGAGGGTGGAGGCAGATACCAAGAGTCAGTTACTTTGTAGTCCTGCATCAACATCCGCTCCCTTTCAATCAGTATTTATTCAGCACGGGTAGCAGACAGGTTATCTGGCCCTGTTTGCATCTCTCCCCTCCTTCCACCACCACCAATATCTCATTAAAATGCAAAAGTTATATACTAAAATAGTTACTCATATGTTTTTAGTAGCAGATTAAAATCATCTGATGATCTGACCAGAATCTTTTATTTAGTATCCTTTGACTATCACTGAGTGTTGTATCTTATGATTTATGACCATTGTATTTTATGATTATGATCATGATTTATCACTTGTTGCTTGCATGTACACTGAGAGCTTATTAACCAGAGACAAATTCCTTGTGTGTCCAATCACACTTGGCCAATAAAGAATTCTGTTCTATTTATATTGGATAACACACTGTTTGAATGGTTTATTTCTATTTCCTCTACCACTGATTGTTTTGCATGTGACTAAAGTTAAAAAAGAATTTTTACATTTCTTCTTTTCTTTCAATAAATTTGATCTTCTAATTCAGGGGTCTTCAAACTTGGCCCTTTTATGACTTGTGGACTTCAACTCCCAGAATTCCTCAGCCAGCGTGCCTGGCTGAGGAATTCTGGCAGTTGAAGTCCACAAGTCATAAAAGGGCCAAGTTTGAAGATCCCTGTTCTAATTATTCTCTGGGTGATTGATTTGTTTTGCAAAGGAGTGGGTGATTGTTCTAATTACCACACCTTGAAACAAGAAGGCCAGGAGGTGGCGCCATAAAATGAATTTAATTATTTTAATCTTTTTCTTCTTTTACTTGCCCCTAAGTTACACAATTGGGGGATTCCTTATTATTTCACATGCCAGAGTTAACAGGAAAGACACCAGGTAAAGGCATCCCTAGGAAGATGGGTGATAACAGCAATAACTGCCAGCCACTTTTCAAGGCAGGTAGACAGGACCAAAGTGTGTCCACTCAACGAATTCTGGGAAAGAAACAGAAAAAAAAGCACTTAGGGTTTATAGTTTTGTTGATTAGGAAAAAACAACTGGGCAATAGAAAAAAGTGAGCTCTTTTTTGTAGTCATAAAGTAAGAGTTAATATTGTAAATATACTTCTATTTTCTATTTCTTTTCATTCTCTTTCTGCATTTTGTCTTTCTTTGTTTTCTCTCGCTGTTTTTAGTTTCTATTAAGTTTTATGTTCTTTCTAAAACCTTGAATAAAAAAGTATTTAAAACAAAAATAGAAGATTCTGGGAAAGGTGATTAGACACCTTTGATCTTTTATTCTACATGCTCAGCTGTGCTGCTGCAAACCTGCTTTGCTTAAGGAATATCTTTCTGAATTTATCACAGAGTCCAATCCAGGAAAGTCAACAAAATATAAGGAAGGAGATATCCATGCATGCAAATTGCCAGTGTGTGTCAATCCCAAATACACGATAGTCTCACTAATGGCACACATAGTTTAGTTTGAACTATTTCTTTGGGATATTGCATCAATGGACTGATCCAACATACTCAGATATATGAAAATAGGATAGAAGCATATTTTATTCTTTATCAGATTGTCAGACACTCTTCTCCCAATGGAAAGGGTTTATGTTGTTTCTTGAAATATTAGAACTTGAGTCAGTGATAAATAATGCAGGGAGATTCAGAGTTAATGAAATGAAACACATATTCCCTTAAGTTGTAATTAAAATACCATATTAATAATAAGAATTTATAAAGGGGAAAAGGAGAACAAAAATAAAACTGAGATTATTAATAAAACATGCATTTTAAGGAGAAAAAACTGTTGGGCATCTAGATACAATAGAACAACTGCAAAAGGCTTTTCTTTAGATTAAGGTAATCTTTAAAAAATCCTGTTTTAACAAAGGTAATTGTCCAAAAAAAATTGTATAAACCTATCTTTAATTGAGGAATTATTCAAGTTGCTCTGCCCTAACCCTAATCCTAATGTAATTTGCCACATAATTTTTTTTTAAAAAAAATCACTGCCAAAAGATGTGGCAAAAGTAAAATATTTCTGAATTTAAAAACGTATTAAATACAAATTGATGGGAATGACAGCAGAAGAGGGTTATCCAGATACTACCTACATGGCAACAAAGGCATACCAAAAACTCACTCTTTCCTGCTATCCTGCGGTTGTCTAGAATAGCAGCCCAGATCTGATAATCCTAGCTGATGATGGCAAGACATCTACATGGCATCTGATTTACACTACCTGATTTTCTCAATCTACAAATGCTAGAAACTGCACTTGGGTCCTCGGTATGCAAATTAAACATAGCAGTAGTTTCTCCCCTAAAGGACAGAGTAGAGCACTAGAATAAAGGAAAGAATTCTCTAGTCATGGTTTCCATATCTCCATAAAAGGTAGCTCCTGTGTTTTGGATCTCCAGATGGTTTTCTGGCTCCAGTCCCAGTGAATGAATGAAACTAATCTTTATTTCTTAAACTTAAAATTTATTATGGCCAAAGACCAGCATCAAACACGCTATAAAGAGCATTGCAAAACCCTAAGATCCAGCTTTTTAAGAGAGAAAAATGGAAGATTCTGCAGCAAAGGCTTCCTTCTGAACTTGCTAGATAGTTTCTATGGTTTAATTTGACTTGTCAAAACAACTTTTAACATTTAAACATAAAAGAAGCCATGGTAAATTTTCTACAGGTTGATTACAATAACAGTTTGTTAACAGAGGGTTTTTAAACTTTAATCTTGTCTTCTTTATTATTATTGTTCTTCTTGTTAATTATTTTGTCAATATAGTATATATAGATGACAGGCTAATAATTTGCAAATATATTTAGTAGTTTAAAATTTTTTGAGGCCTGTTTTGCAACAGGGGGAAACTAATATTGTAGTATTGTATTAATCAGTATTCAACTGCGGTGGGGATAATATGTGTAAATGTATTAGGGTTTTTTTCTTTTTGTAATGCACTTTTTAAATTTCTTGTTCATGTTTTTTTCTCCATTTGCTTTTTTAAAATAATTTTTTGGAGTTTTTAAAACTTTTTTTAATAAAATAAAAGTAGAAATTTAAAAAATGACTTTAAACACACATATATGCATATGTGTGCACATTCACACACATGCACACACACAAGCAAAATACTATGCATAAATATCACAACAGGCCACAAATCTTCTGCAAGGAATGACAGACTAGAGTGAAAACCACAGATTCTTCATCTACATAAAAAAATCAAATCATATACAAGAAAGAACAATAGAACCTGACAGTATTTTGATTTCATAGGTTTCTCTCTCTCCCCCCCCCCCTTGATAATTGTCATCACATTCTAAATCTTACTCCCTATCTCGGTATTAGCTTTGCAAGATAGCCTTTACCCAAAACTTCTAGCTTGTAAAATGGCCTTATTCTTTACAACAAACATCTGCACACGTTTGACTAGAAACATATGACTGGAAACAATTTACACTCCTGAAGTCATGAGATAGTGATGGAGTAAATACATTTCTTGTTCATGTTCACTATCATTTTCCAGCACCAAACATTTAGCAGAAATATAAACAGGCTTTCTGCTCAAGAGAACCATAGCAGCTCCTGACTCCATGTCTCACTCATGAGCTTGTTAGAGGCATCCAGTCAAACCAATTAATACAATTATTTTCAACGATTATTTTCAAATATTGGTTTTGCTCAATATGTTTATTTTTATTTACAAATATTTCTGTACAGCCTAACTCCCAAGATAGTATGAATCAGCAGGTTCCCTCAACCCTATTGGCAATCCTTCATAATTTTTCATCTACTTCATAAATGTGCAACCAGGGGTTCAGTATCTGCCCAGGTTTAGCAACAAAATTTAAGTGACAGTAATGTACTCTATCAGTGCTGCCTCTCTCTTTTTCCTTCATCATTTGTTGCAAAGCAATTGGCTAAAATGCAAAAGTAACTAAACTGTAATAATACAATAAGGTGAAGTAATATTATCTCAGATTAATACATATGTGCTTTAAAATAATAACAGATTTCATTAAAAGCAGCACTAAAACCAACTAGAGACTAAAAAAGGATTATTTAAGTGGATGTTGAAAAAATGACCTGGTTCTTAATTTAGTTTCATCAGGAGAAAGCATATCTTGAAGCTTGCTAGTTGAAAGACCCTTAGGACTTTGAAAGTCAGCATCAGCATTTTATATTGTGATGAAGACTTTTCCTTCAACAATCATCTGGAATAAAAGATACTGGTTGTCAGTATCTTTAAGAATGAGAGAATATATTCAGATTGGAGGATTGCACTTTACTTGCTGTACTCTAACATTGCAGCCACAAGCAACATGGATCCAGAATTATAACTCCATGGATTAATGGAATAAACTCCCTAGAACCCACTGATGAAGGTAGCTGTGCATTGGTATTTGAATAATATAGTGGAGAATTGCTCAGTTACCATTTAAGAAGCAAAGACATTCCACAAAGACTTCCTATCAGCATTTTCTTAGCAGCTATAACAGTGAAAAGAATTTGCTTCCCTGCAACAGGCTTTCTAGCCATAGAAAAGCATTTGAGACCTCCGCCTCAACTGACCTTTAAGTTCTTGTTTCTTTATGAATGGCAGAGAAGCACTTTCTTGGATTATATTTCCTGTACAGCATTATATTTTTGAAAGTTGACTAAGCACATTAATTGCACAGCAAAAGTGGCAAAGACTACAATCTTCATACAGAGAGCAGAAGAAGCAAAAGACTTGAGAAGACATACAATGAAGCTTCCATGACAGCCAGGGATTGAAGTTCTTGCTATGGTGGAGGAAGAACGTGGGGAGGAGAGGCAATTAAAAGTACATCATTTGGAGGAAAGCACAATGGCAAGAGACCAGGCCTAGGGGTTGTTATCTATTGATCAGATCTCAACCAGGATTTCAACCTGAGAGCCAGTTTGGTCTAGTGGTTAAGGCACCAGGCTAGAAAGCAGGAGACCCTGAGTTCAAGTCCTGTCTTAGCCATGAATACCAGGTGGGTGATTTTGGACCAGTCAGTCTGTCTCTCAGCCCAACCTACCTCACAGGGTTGTTGTTGTGGAGAAAATAGGAGGAAGGAGAAAGGTGTGCTGGATGTGTTCACTCCCTTGAGTTATTCATAAAAAGACTGTGATAAAGGTGGGATACAAATAAATAAAATTCCATCATTTGGAACATTCATTCCTGCATTATATTTCTACAATGAGTAATACCCTCCCACCAGATAGTTTGAACCAAAAGCCGGTAACTGGTTTTAAAAACTCAGATTGCATTTTCAAATCAAAATTAAAAACAATAAAAATAAAATGTAAGCCAGTAGTAGAAAATATTGTCATTGTTTTATGCCAAAACTGATTCTCCCCTGCACCCAAATCTGGCTATGAATGGACAATTTCATAAGAGCGAACCTCGCTTTGATGGCAAATCAACGCAGTTACTGAGAACCTAAGTGGAAGGAATTTCTTCATGAAGATTTTGCTTGGAATCCGATTGAAAAATGGAAAGCAGAGAAGCCTATGTCCACTGAAAAAATAATTATATACTGAAAAACATTCACACATATCCTGGGATTAGTTCTTAATTTAGAAAGTGCAGGAGCTCCCCACTCTGTCCATGAACAACTTCTCCAAAATTATATCTTCTCCAGGAAAGATTTTAAGCAAATTATTTTCATTAGGTTGAATTGGACAAAGTAATGCCCAGCTCGTCTTAAAAATGGAACATTATCCCTTGGTGTAATTCATTAGTTTACATCTAACGCTGCCCAGAGCCATCTTATAGGGGAGATGGGTGGCATAAAAATTAAATCAATCAATCACTCAAGGAATAAGAACTACCCAGAAGGCCCTCTCCAAATTTGTGGAAATAATGTATAACAAGTCCCATGATTTCAAGTACTAGAACAGTGTTTCTTGGCATCTTTAATATGTTGTTGTTTTAGACATCATAATTACAGTTAAAATTTACATGGTTAAATTAAATGGATTTCAGGAAGGCTTGTGAATTCTATCACATTATTCTAATGGATGTAAAGGTATGAGAGAACACTGTGGAATTTTCTCAAGTGAGAATTAGTAGGAGATTAATTAGTCTTCCTCACAATTCTTCTCCTTTCTTCATAGAACGTTAGCAATTGCAATGTTGCAACCTTCTGTTTGCTAAGAAAATAACTGTATTCAAACATTGAACTAAATCAATATATGGTTTGCCTGTCACAGCAATGTAGGAATCCATCACTTGTGAATTGTGTAAACTATTGATGAACCCAGCCATCATGCCTATATGAGCAAACTAAGATTTAAAAATTTGTGATTTTTGCAATGTGAGTGGCTAATTAGGAATTAGCCTTATTACAGTGCTCATCTGCTGCACATTGTGGTTGAGTGAGCATCCTGGAGTTGTATATGATAGTAATGTCATAATGAATTATTCATTGCATTGTTACTTTTGTCAGTTTTGTTATTTTTATCTCTGCTGACTCTGGGTCATTCAGTACAGAAAATTTCCATCAGTGCACACACTGGAAAAGAACACCCATGAAGTTTTCCATTCCCCAGTAATATTTTATGTTATTTTCTGCCTAGGAACAAATCTGAATTTTGCAAAAGGGAGGAGCAGCAAAAATACTCTTCTGACCAGCTTAAAAACAAAGATGAGAAGGTAACATGAAGGTCCTGTGGCTTAGCCTTGATTTGGGATTTAGGACCAGGAGGCAGCATGATGCACAAGTTCCCAAAAACCATGAAACAGCCATCCCAGTGACCAAGCTCCCTAGAGCAAGATTGGTTCTGCTCCATGGTGTTTTTAACCCTAGTTAATTGCTTATGGGCATTCAACTTGAGGAGGTGTTAGTCCCCTTTATGCTCTTGTTTTTCATTTTCAGATTACGTGGGATTATAAAAATTGTCTCAAATGTGCTTTTTTAAAAGGCAACTGAACTGTTTTTTTCTTTGAGGAAGAAGTATTTCACTTCTGATCCAAGAAGCTACATCAGTCGTGAATGATTAATGGGGAGATGGAAGGTTAGGTTCTGACTTGATCAGCTGTGACTGGATGGGGGGGGGGGGAAAGAAGGAAGGATAGGTTCTGAACCTATCCTTCCATCCCCCCCCCACCGTCCAGTCACAATTGATGAAGCTTCTTGGATGGTAAGCAAAACATCTTCTTTTTCTTCCTCAAGGAAAAAATAGTCCAGTTGCCCTTTGAAAAGGGATCTTTGAGACAACTATGACCTGGATGACTGAGAATCTCCATAAACAATTATAAAAATTATAAAATAAGTAATCCTGGAAAATGGACTCCAATACAATTCCTGATATGCCACACCTTAGCCAGAAATGCATCAGCTGAGCTACATAATGAGAATTATATAACCAAAGTAACAAACCAGGAACAGAACAAATTCTAGTTCTAAATTTTAGTCTTTTATGTAACAAAATTCCTTGTTTAGCTCCTTCTTCACCTTTATATTTATAAAATTCGACATGTTGCCTTTCTTTTCTGAACTTGAAGATTTCTCATCATTCTCTACATAAGGAAGAGATAATTCTGCTTGCACATAATTGTTCTGTTCTTGCAAAGCAGACATCGAGACGAGGCAGGTTCACAACAAAGGATCTCTTTATTAAGTACATTCACAGAACAGAAGCAAGAACACAATGGCAACTGGCCTTTTTATACTCCCCTTGCAAGGGGATGCACAGCCAATCATTGCAGGCCATTCTCCCGCCTTGCGCATGCGCGCAAGGCCAGAGACAGCCTGTCTGGGCCCTGGGCAGACACGTGGTCTGTCCGGGTCTCTGCAATCTTCCTGCAGCCTTTCTGAGCCTTGCTGAATGACTCAGCAAGGCCCAGGACATAACAATAATCAAAATGGGTATCTCATAAGTCTGATAGGCACAATTCTGTAGAGTGCCATTTTTTGCAGACTTTCTGATGATAAAAATAGAGAAGAGATATTATTCCTTAATGACAACTTTTATGTCGCAGTCATTGAATTTCTAGAACCCTGAATGTATTAGCCATCACTAATATCAAATAGCTCTATTATGAGTGTTAATTGGAAAGTGGTGCTAACTGCATTGTTTTCATTAGGAAGAAATCTGAACACATGACACCCAGACTCCAGAAGTACTTTCCCAAAAGGGAATTTACAGACAAAACTTATACATTTCTCTTCAGTTTGTTCTGTTTTATGTTAGTTAAAACACAACATAGCAATGTCCAAATTAATGGGTGACACCAACAGCTTAGCTAGTAAACCCTCTTGTCTCTAAGTATTCTGGACCAAGTATAACATAAGAAGTATATAAAAAAAAACCTTACTCAATAAGTTTTTGTACTTGTCTTTCTTGTCTCATGAAATGTTCGTTACCAAATGTCTTTCAATATAGAAAATTCTGGATTTACCAGGCTGACAACAATAAATGATAATGGAGCTTATTGTATGAGTATTCATAGAGGTTCACATCACATCAAGCTGTAATGTGTTTTTTTGCCGGGCTGTGGGAGGGTAGTTCAATATAAAGTATGAATTCAGTGAATATAGTTTGAAATCATGGTTATTATTTTGAATGTTATGCAAACTGAATTGTGGTTTATTGTTTACTTAAACAAATCATAGTTTACTATGAGTTCCTCCCCATCCTCTTGTCCTTTAGACATGCTGTAATTTCAGTTTCAGCATATGTGGAGAATACCAGGTTTTTAATATCTACATTAAAATGGTCAAGTCATTCCCAAGAACTGTAGCTTACATATTTTAAAGTCCTAGAGCAGGGATAGGCAACCTTGGCTCTTTTATGACTCGTGGACTTCAACTCCCAGAATTCCTGAGCCAGCATGGCTCAGCTTGGAAACCTCTCCCTTTCCCCTCAGCATGGCTGGCTCAGGAATTCTGGGAGTTGAAGTCCACGAGTCATAAAAGAGCCAAGGTTGCCTATCCCTGTCCTAGAGCATGAAAATTTAATCAAATCTAAAACCTTTCTGGATGGTGTCACTAGAACAGATGGTATATACCTTAGCTATCATTTTTAAAGTTCTCTTAGGAATCCCGAGATAATTATATAAAGGTCAGATAAAGCTCTGGAATAAAGCTAGCACACATTTCTTTAGTAAGATAGCAATGATAGTCTGAAAAGCCAATAAATGTCTTTATATTCTGTTCTGTTCACTCAAAATCCACCAGAACTTCCAAATTTTATTTATAATTCATATAGCTTCACTTTAATCACTGAAGTCTATATAGGCAACACAAATAAGACACCATCCCTTATTTGCTAAATCCCGTTCTGGTTTTGCTCAGCCTGATGTTAACACTTAGAAACATGCAGAGGCTTATCACTGTTTAATGCAACATTTTATAAGCCTACTCCAGCATTACTCAGAAGTAATGGTCAGATATGGATGGCATTCTTGGCCTTTTAAGGCTATTTTAAAATGATTCTTGTCTCAATTCTTTCTCTCTATGGTGCTAATCTTATCTTCAAATAAGAAAGGGAATATGTGTATGAGGGTGTGTGTATTAATTGGAGACAGCTATCTCCGCTTAGTTTAGGTCATGGAACTGGGGGAAGAAGACTCTGTGGGCAATTCTCACTGTAGCCTCAGTTGCTTGCCTTTCAAGAGCCTCCTGTCTGTTTCTTAAGCCAACTTCAGAAATTTCAATTCAGACTGCAGCAGGTTGGAAACTGGGACAGGCTGGTGCTTAGTCCATACTGCAGCTGCCACTAGACCTAACTGGTTGAACCCCTGATTCTTGTTCTTTCTGTCCATGCAGAGAAGGCAAGTCTCCCCGACTGGCTCCTCTGTGGACTGGCCTAGCAGGGCCTGTTCTTCCCTTTGGAGGATAGTTTGTCACCAGTCCCAGTGGCTTGTCTTGGCTTTCTAAATATTGGCACACGGAAACCTCCTCATATCCTTCCCACAGTAACTCTGTTGACAGCAAAGCAGACCCTTTCTGTTCCCTTTCTTCCTTACTGCAACATTGATGCTCTGATGCCACAACAGTTAAGCATCAGGGGAAGAGGCTATTCTTTTGTTCTGCAGATCCACAGAACTGTAGCGAGGAAGAACTGATAGTTAAGCTTCCTAGCAGCAGAGCAATGTTATTTCTATTTTGCAACACACAGATGTAAAAAAAAAAAAAATGAAGCGAAGAGCAAGGGAGCTTCGCAGTAAGATGTGGGGGGTGGGGGAGGAAGCAAGGATAGGCAGCCTTTGACCAACCTGGGTAGAAACTAATATTGTGCCCAGTGGGAGATGTAAGGTTGAGTGGGATAGCAGCTTCTAGGGTTAAGGATAATGTGTTGAATTTAATGAGCCATTGTTGGGTCAACCACAAGATTATTAAAACCTACAAAGAAAGAAAGAAACAGCCAGCGAACAGCCCAGACCAAAATGGATGCCCAGGACAGGGACAGGCCCTGGAGGGGAGGGGCTGTGCCAGGTGCAGCAGCCAATTGAAGCTGGAGCTGCTAGAAGGAGTGAAGCCCTGGAGACCATGCACCCCAAAGGGCTTAAGACAGCTCTGCTCAGAAAACAGCAACTTTGAACTGAAGCTAGAAAACACAGGTGCAAGTGCATTCGCAATGGGCTGGGAGTCAGAGAAGGACGATTCATCCGTTCTTGCACTCAGAAAGCAGTGACTGGCCTATATTGGCAATGCGCCAAGCAGAAAGTGCAGATCTGCCCTTTCTTACAAAATGACTCCCAGTTAAAAACGCATCTCTGAAATTTTGCTAAGCTCTATTGTTATATAATGTGTGTACTATATATTAACTATATATTCATGCCATATTAACAATGTTGGTTTTTTTTAAAAGTAAAGATTCTTGTATGAATGAATTTCACACACTGCACCGAGTTTGGCCCTTATTCATGATTGCTGGCATGCTTCTCTAGCTACATCATCCATTAATCACAGTTGAAATGAACCATATAAAGCTGCATCCCGAACATGTACTGGGATTGCAACTCCCAGAATTTCCACCCATTACAGGATAACCATTTGTTTTCAGTTACAGGACATGGTAACTTCATCTTGGTGGGCAAGATATGGTCATTCTCTAGTCAAAATCAGTTTATATTTTTACCAGACTGTTTACCATCTCTGTTGGAACTTTCTTGGCATGGTCTATGAAATTCATTTCTTTGTTGGTACACAATCCTTCTGCTTGATTTAATTTGGCACTTTCCACTATACTTACAAATATTGGCTCTGCTGAGATTATCTCTCTGGGCAAGATAAAGGGCTCAAATCATATGCCTGAAGGCCTGGGTCACACAACATATTCCAACCACTAGCCAAAAGTAAGTGAACCAGTATAGTGCAAGGAACTGTTTAAAATTACTCGAAGACCCTGTCAAATTATCACTGAGTCTATAAGTTGTTTGATTTTTGATTGTTAAATCACTCACTTTGCCAAACAGGATTCTGTGGAAAGATACAAATGAGAAAAGTCCATCCTGAAAGAAAGGTTGGAATAAGTTGGATAGCGAAGTGCTGTCAAATCGAATTCAGCAGGAAGTTTGCCATTTTAACCAGTCTTTAGTAATACATAGCACACAGCTCTTCCAAGGTTATTCCAATAATCTCTTTGATCCCACTCATCCATTTTATAACTTGCCCTCTAATACGGAGGTATTTTGTCAAGCACAATAACTTCTTCCAGTCTATCAGTAACTTGTAACAGAAAGAATAAAAAATATTCTTTGTGCTGTAATTTACCCACTTTCAGCATTGATATGTGTTACAAAAATATGGGGGGAGGGTGTAATTTAAAACCTTACTGGCAGACTCTTTTTTCCAAGGGTATCACTATGACTGATACATAATTTTTTTAAAAATGCCTGACTTCCAAAACCACAAGGCATTTTACACTGTAAAAAGCTAGAACAATAAAGTAAAAGAACAAAGAGAGATACATCCTAGGAAAGAAAAACAATCACAAAAACACATTTTACAGGGGCTTGACACCCTTTGTACTCCTAGGCCATTGTACCCTAAGTTGTCAATGTTTTCCAAAAATGTCATTCCCCCAACCTCTGGGGGAATATTATTCTGGAGGGTAAGTGCCACCACAGAGAAAGCATTCCTCTGGTGTCCCACTAGGTGACGTTGTTTAATTGAGAGGTCCTAGTGTACCTTCTTTGCTAGATCTTACTGGATGGGGAGAAATTATTACAGATATGTGAACTATCAAGTAACCAGGGCCTATACCACGAAGGCCTTTATGGTGCTAACAATATCTTGAATTGCACCTGGAAGTCAACTGCTACCTGTGTAGTTATGATGCAGTGGGGTCGCAAGGGCATATTGTGGCACATCCATTGCTCCAGTGCTGCTTCATTCTGGACCACGTGCAACTTGAGAGCTTTTCAAGGACAGCGTCTCTCTCCAGGCCTTCAGCCCAGCCTAAGAAATCTGTTTGGGATCTTCCTGCCAAAAGCTTGGAAATATAGAACCTAAGAAGTTTTGTTTCTGAAACAAAAGGAAGGGGTAGCTATCTAATGTGCAGTCTCACAACTGGGGCAACTTTTGAGATATTCTTTTATTGAACCAATAAATTCAAATTTCTAGTTATAAAAATGAGCTTATTGTAAAAAAGAAAAGTTAAGAAAAATTAGGGAAGATGACTAGAATGCTAAATAAAAACAATATAACTCACCTGGGCTAAACTGATTACTTATTATTTCCTTAAATGAGTCTCCAGATTTCAGCATATATTTAAAGTTCAATCCTTGGAGGATGGTTGAAGGGAAATTCTTTGAGTCTAGATGTTGATTAGCAGCTTCTCACCTTCCTTCCTTCCTTCCTTCCTTCCTTCCTTCCTTCCTTCCTTCCTTCCTTCCTTCCTTCCTTCCTTCCTTCCTTCCTTCCTTCCTTCCCTGAGCACTTCATAGAAGGCAAAGAATAACTGAAAATATAGAAGAGACTAACTAAAATGAACACAGGATCAAACATCTTCCCTATAGGGGGAATGTTTTGAACTCTTTAGTTTATAAAAAAGGGATCCAGTTTGCTGTAGAAGTTAAGCATCAGGCTAGAAACTTGAAGACCATGAGTTCTAGTCCTACCCTAAGCATGAAAACAGTTGTGTGATCTTGGGTCAGTCACTTTCTCTTAACCCTAAGAAGGAGGCAATCACAAACTATTTTTGAAAATCTTGCCAAGAAAGGCAGTCACTCAAGGCTGACTTGAAGAAATCAGACTAAAACAAAGTTTAGCAAAAAGACACTTGAAGGGGAGATTTAATCAAGGCAGATAAAATCTTGCATAACATGAAAAAGTCTTAAAACTTTAGAACTGGTAATCACTGGATGAAACTCATTGGAAGGAAAACAACAAAAGCAAACACTTCATACGTAATTCACATATAATTAAAATGGAGGCTGGATTGGGAAAAGATTATTTCAAAATTTGAGGAAAAAATATCAATAATTTGCATTATACTGATGACATTACTGTAATAGCTGAACATGCAGATAGTCTGCAAGCTCTAGTAATGAAAATTAAGGATCACAGTGAAAAAAGTGGCATTAGAAATAATATAAAGAAGACCAAATGAATAATAACAAGTATAGCAATTAGCCTTAAAATGACAGTGCTAATGTCAAAGTACTGAATAGCTTTTGCCTTTTAGGATTGACTAGCAACTGTAAAGGAGTGAGCAGTCAAGAAATATGTTACATTAGTACATGGGAAGGTAGCAATGAAGATCTTAGGAAAGTTATTAAGGCAACATTATTTGTCTATGCCTGCAAAGAATAGAATCCTTCAGGCAATTTTTTTTCTGTGACGTTCTATAGATACAAAAGTTGGACATTGAAGAAGCAGGGTAGAAAAAGTATTGACGCATTTGAATGTTGATGTTGGAGAAAACTCCTGGAATACCATGGACTGCCAAGAAAACAAACAAATGGATCATAGAATAAATTACTCCAGAATTTTCAGTCAAGGCACAAATTACCATCCTCAAATTACCATATCTTGGACACATTAAGTGAAGACCCAGATCCCTTGAGGAGTTCATAATATTAGAAAGATGAAAGGGAAAAAAGAAGAGAATGCCCAGCAGAAGTTGGATAGGATTGATTAGAGGTTGGGGACAGATCATTCAGGAGAAGGCATGTGTATATGGTTAAGAGTCAACACACACCTGATAAAACACAATCAATGCATTACCACAAATGTAAGGATAACCACTAACTTGGATAGCTTTAAAAGCAGATTGGAGAAATTCATAGGGTAAATAGCCCTGTCAAGAGCTATTAACTTGAGAATTCATGTTACTTCCAAGTTGGAAGTACCTCAGAGGCATATGGATGGTTATTTTGAGAAACAAATTTTAGATAAAAATGGGCTTCAGTTTGATTCAGCAGGGCTGTTCATATGGTCTTATATTTTTATGGAAAGAGGCTTCTTTGCAAAGACTGACTATTGCTTTGCCCAATCAAGAAAATTGTTCCCCTTCTAATATCCTGACTCTAGCTAGCAAATCAAAAATTACCTAGTGATTAAACCCATATTTCTAACAATATTTGGTTAGATTTATTATAAATACACAAATACCAATGCCCAATTGGAATGATAAAGGAATAGTCCAATTTTCAACAGCTATGGTCTTGCATGAAAGGGATTACACAGGAGAAACTTTTAGGGGGGGGGGGGAATAAAAGCTCCCTCCATGTATGCAATCAAAATACCAGACAGTTTTTAGAATGCTTTATGTTATATGAAAACAAGGGGTCCTGTCACAACATCTTATTCAAAGTCTATAATTAAAAACAATATTTCTAATTAATTTATTCCACAGATAAGGAATTGGTGACAAATATCTTTGACAGTGAAACTGCTATTCTTCCCCCTTTGTTCTAAACAGAAAGAGGCCAAGTCTTTTTTGTTTTGTTTTTTACTACAGAAACAAATAAAAACTGTCTTGTGGTTCTGTTTATCTAAGGTGGGGAAAGGATCAAAAAGAGATGGATCACATAGGGTGGTGCTTGTTAAAGTTTATTAGATGCATATAGGCACCAGGCCGTACTCTGAAGCTGTTTCCAAAAAATCAGCATAAGTAGTTGAGAATCATCAGCTCAAAGAACTGAAGTTCAGAGAAACAGAAAAAACAACTCATTTAGTCACTGCCATGCTGAATTTGTCTCTATTACTAAACGCTGTGACTGGATTGAGTTTCCAATTAATGTTCACATAGAGTGTGGTGTTGAATGTAGCAGTCTTTTTTCCCCAAAACCCATTGCATATGTATTCACTCTCTTGACTACAGTAACATGTAAAGCTCTTTTCTCAAGAGTAGAACTATCAGATCAGGGCAAGAAGAAGCTGGATGACCACTAGTTGGCAATAATGATGCATGTTTTTGTAACCATCTACGGGTCACACAAAATGTTATAGTTCAGATTTGGTAGCCCTATCAAAAGTATATGTTTAATAAAGTGGGCTGTGACTTGCAAAAATGTATGTACCACAACTTTCAGGGATATAATCAAATGGGTTAATTTATTTATCAAATTTGTATAGCGGTCTATCTCACAAAAAGCGACTCTAAGCAGTGTATAACAATTGAATAAAACATAAAAAATATCAAAACAACATATAAAATTATAAAAATCCACATTAAAAGATATTTTTTCAAAACAAATACACAAGAGGGCAAATATGGCCGCTTTGGCAATGGAGCCAATCTAGAATGTTTCCAATTTCCTGGAACCCCCGGGCCTGATAACATAACCAGGTCTTGAGGGACTTCTGAATATCAAAAAAAGATGGATCTGTGGTGGCACAGTGTTTAGAATGTAGTATTGAAGGCTAATTCTTCCCACAGCCAGGAGTTTGATCCTGACCGGCTCAAGATTGACTCAACTTCCATCCTTCTGAGGTCAGTAAAATGAGGATATAGATCAGGGGTGTCAAACTTGCAACATCATGTGACGTGTCGCGACGTGTCACGACTTTTTTTCCATTGCCGGCAATGGGGTGAGCGCAGTTTCATCATGACATATCTGCCCTGCGGGCCGGCAGTTTGACACCCCTGATCTAGATTGTTAGAGGCAATATGCTGACATTTGTAAACTGCTCAGAGAGTGCTGTAAAGCACTATGAAGCAGTACATAAGTCTAAGTGCTATTGGTAATCTTAACTTGGGAAGAAGAGTGTTCCATAACACCACAGCAGAGAAGGCACATCTCCTGGCACCTGCCAAATGCAGGTTTGTAGTTTATGGTACCCACAGAATGTCTTCAGTGCCAGATCTAATGGGGCAGGCTGATGTAACTGGGGAGAGGTGGTTCCTCAGATAAAAGTGGTCCCATGCCATGAAGGGCTCCAAGAATTAAAACCACCACTTTGAATTGGACCTAGAAGCAAATTGACAATCAACGCAGCTTGTGGAGCTAATATCTAATATATGCTGTACGAATGCATTAAACTGCCTACTCCCCTGCATACCAGCTGAAGTATGGATACTCTTCAAGGGCAGCCCTATGTAATGTGCATTATAGTAATCCAATCTGGAGGTGACTAGGGCAGGAGTAACTATACATAGTGCCTGCCAATCCAGAGATGGGCACAACTGGCACACAAGACAAAGCTGTGCAAAGGCCCTCCTAGCCAAAACTTGTTGAACTTTTACCATGTCTCATGTTCTATTTCCTCCTTCACATAAGCTTACTCAAAACAATTTGTGTCCAATTATATTCTAAAGGTAATGTTTCCCTATTAATTTATGTCTATCAAATTTATTGAAAATTTATAACTATTTATTTTACTAGTAGCTAACCCACAGGTAATATACATATGAGTATACTGAGAACTACTGAAAATGCTCAACAGTAAAGAGCATTTAAAAAGCCCAAGTAGTCTATAATCTGTAATATATGTGAGCAATGATCCTCAGCATAAACGATGTTTAAAACATCTGGTGAGTGCTGAACAAGTTACTAGAGGCTGACCTTTTTACAATCCTTATTATGCCGATTGTAGTAACTTCCAGAGCCACATGTGGAGCTATACAGCTTAAAAGCCTTGCTAGGAATAAGCCCCATTGAACACAGTGTACTAGGTTCTGATTTCTGAGAAAGTGTGCTTACCTTTGCAGAAATAATGTTTAGAACTTAGAGTGGTTTCAGTTGACATTCTCTCCCTGTCTCTGTCTTGTTTGTTAAATCTTAGGAGAGGAAGGAAGAATAATTTAATCTACCATTGCACATGACAAACTTCATTTTTCTGCAATATAATGAAGTGTAGTGGGATATTATCAAAAGAAATAGTAGTTTTACTGAGGTTGGTTTTTTTTTTACACACAAAGCTTTAAATCGGAGCAATTTTCTTTTCAGCAGAATATTTGGAAGACAAAATTGTCCAAAAGATTCTGAAATGGAACCTTTCAAGCTTTCAGTTTCCATTCTAGGTCAGGGATGCCTCTGGAGCCATTAAGAACAGCAACAGACAGATGGCAATGTTCTTGGCAGCACATTAGTAAAAGTAAACAAACTGATTGCATTTAGTCTGCAAGTACACAGCATGAGGCTTACCTTTAGGCCAGAATTTATAGGAGAATGACTGTAGTGTAAAATATTGGGACTCTGACAAGGATGACTCAGGCTCAAATGTTTACTTAGCCCTGAAGTGTGATGAGAACCTTTACTACCTCACACTCACCTCATTTTGTGAGACTGAAAGGAGGCAGATGGTCTGCACAGTTTGCAGGAAGGATGAGGCAAAACTATCTATCCTTCTCAGGTATTTGCTCCATCACCAGTTCCAGGTTAAGCAATGAGTGAAAGAAAATGAACTGCAAGTGTCTAGTCCCTGAAGTACTTGATGTGATATGATGTCAAGTATTATTCTGTCCAGTTGGTTGTGAAAATGGAGCTTGCTACAATATTTCAGTGTGTTCATCCAGTAAAGTCTAGTCATAACTAATAACTTAACGGTCAGTACAAACTACAGAGAGTGGAGTGAAATATGCATGTCTTAATATGACAATTACTACTGAAAGAGACAGAGTGTCTAAAGCAGGGGTCTTCAAACTGGGCAACTTTAAGACTTGTGGACTTCAACTCCCAGAATTCCTCAGCCAGCCAGGGCTGGCTGAGGAATTCTGGGAGTTGAAGCCCACAAGTCTTAAAGTTGCCCAGTTTGAAGACCCCTGGTCTAAAGCCTGTTATGTCTAAGGTCTACCGTGGGCTTTATTTGTCCATCTGATTAAAAATCACACACGTAGCAGACTAGAAAGTCTCAATCCCGTCTCCTGCAACCCCATCTCTTGCCATTGTTAATCTCCATAAAATTGGGGTGTGGATAACAAACAAACAAACAAATAAATAAATAAATTTGATCCCTGTATAATGAAGATTCAAACAAGGAGTCTTCATTCATGGAACACTCCCTGGTTCAGAGGTTCCTAATCTACAAAAAGAACCCATTGTGTCCCTCCAAAACATTCTGCTGACTCAAAAATCACAAGAGGACCTTCATAAATATAGCAGTTTCTCTGCTTCAACTGTTTGCCTTACTGTACATACAAGGGCGGGCAAACGACGGAAAGGGGACATGCAGAGGGAGCAGCGTGCCATTGCACTTTCTCACAAATTTTAGTCATGTAATGAGGAAAATGCTTAAAAGAAACTAATAGGTAGGAATAATCTAAAATATAATTGCAATAGTATCAGACCAGGAAGACTTATGATACTAATTTGTCCCACTTCTTTTAGGCCAGTCTTTGCCAGAATATCATACCATTTCCCTTTTCTCTACCGTATTTGACTTGTTCTAAAAAATCATTGTGGAATGTCCATGTATTTTTCTACATTCAGCAATAATCCAGCAAATCGAGTAAGTACCTGTTTGGAATAAACTATAACTGTCAATCATAGGAAATGACTCCCAGTAAGGATGCTTGAGATTTTTTTACTTGGGATTTTTAGCGTAGAGTACATAGTTTCCAGGATTCTCTGGGTTGAAGCAATGAATATTACATCAGTTTAAATATTTGATTCTGTACCCATAATTTAATTATATAGGAAAATTGTATGGAAAGATTCTGTGCCTACGTTTAGAGAACCACATCTACAGTAAGAGTATGGCAGACTTCAACAGTGCATATCCAAATTATTTAGGCACAAAGGGAGAAGATCTAGTCCTTATCTTTTTTGCCGGCACAATCAGATCTAAGCAAAGTGACTTTCTATACTTTCATTCTCAGCTCTGCTGGTAAGCCACAGGTCTGGAACCCAAAATTCCACAAGGTCACTGGCCACGGAATCATGTAGCTTTTGCAGGACTTCGAAGCTTACTGTAAAGAGACATAAAAATGTCATCTAGGTTTCAGACATTGTGCCACAGAAAATGAAAGAAAAACTTCATTCCACTACAGGAAGGACAGTCCAGTGTGGGCGCTGGGGTGAAACCTGAGCTTGGTTCCTCCAAGGCTTTGCAATGCTTACGGAGTCTGACTCAATCAACACTGATGCTGTCATAACTGGGTGAGAGCCATGCCCGGTGCCTGTTTTAACTTAAGTCTTCCAGGACTAATAGGATATGAATGCAGAATAAGATGAAGGGAAATTCATTTAGACTGAGTGGCAAGGTCTTTGTAGTGCCACATGCCCTGTTGATTATCAGGAAAGAAAGCCAACATTAATTACCATCTTCTCAGTTCTCAGGATGCCCGGCTTCTGGATTGAGAGAAGGATATGATCAGTGACACAAATTGGGATGTCAGCTGCAATATCCTGAATCCACCTAAGGTTGGAAAATGAGAACTGGCAAATACAAATTGGGAAGTTACAGAAACCTTGTAGAGAATAGTCTGCTATATTTCGTCTACTATATTTCCTCTGAGAACTAAGTATACAGTATTATTCTTAATTCCATTCCACTGGGCTTGATCTATAGCACCCTGTTCCAATGATCAATTTCTAATATAGTGAAACTGTTTGAGGAGAACTCAGCCATTTATATCAGAATTGCACAGTCCCAGGCCCCAAAACCACACTGGACCTTTAAAGGCCTTGGTTATTTCCCCCAAGATCTGCAAAATTTTGCCAAATTGCATTTTTAACATGATTTTTAAAAGTTACCATATCACCTATTTTTAATTAAATCAAATGGAAAGTCAATGTAGATTTTGCCCATTACTTCCATCATATTCAGGTTTAGCAGCTCTGATCTACACAAAAATAGATAAATACAGATATTTATTTACTTGTAATACTTTCTTTGTTATTCTTAGACAACTGAAAATGCTTTGGTCCAGGAATGTTCACATTAGCTGCTAAAGTTAGCTAATTTAATATGCCACCTTACCACTTTGGTGTTAGATTCTTTTTAAAAAACCAAAAGCTGATGCTCGGTGTTAACCTTCAACATTTTACAGCTGAACAGAACACTTGATTAGTGGATGGGAAAAATATATCCCAACCTTGAATCCTCTCTCCTTTCCTATAACTTACATTATAATTCATTCATTTATTTACAGTATTACTTAATATTTCTTTTGTTTTTGTTCTTGTTCATACAATATCTCTCCATTTTACTATTTAAAATAAACAATAGTTTTGGAGATAGAAGTCTGCAAAGTTTTTTTTTTTTTTTTTTAAACACCTCTCATTTAGCATTGGAGACCCAATTAAAATTGACATTTTTTTTGGCTTCACTTTGGGGCACTTCAGATCCAACTCTCCAAAATTGCCTTGGATCAGCATGGATGTGCACAGTGCCTCCTTTAATAATTGGCATCTTTTCCTGAGTTTGCTCAATAACTACATGATCCTAGGAAAATGTGTGGCTAAGTTCCAACATGGTGCAAGAAATGTTTTGGACAGTGTCAATACCTCCTTAATTCAAAAGTCTATTTTCCTGGGATTGCATAACTGCTATGGGAGCCTAGAAAAAGGCACAGCTACTTTAAGGAGGTACCCCGAGTCTGGAGTATGCAGTGCGTGTCACACCCATCACAAAGCACCTTTTTGTTTGAGATCTGAAGTACTTGGTATCCATGTAAATAGTAGGGGTAATTCGATGTAATTATCTTCCGACAGCAGATATATGGTGGGAACATGTTGAGCTTTTTTGCAACCGGGAACTTTTCACAATAGCTTTAGTCATGGTTTATTGTCGTAGGATCTGAAGCTGGGGAACAAAGCTGATGTGGATCCACACTCTTCTGACTATTTGCCAATCCTTGAAACTCTTCCTGGATACACAAGAACCCAGATAGAGTGAGAAGGGATGAAACTGGCAAAAGTTTATTAGCTCTTATCTTTTATGAAGAAGATCCAGATAGTTGTATGGATTGACTCCATCTAACAATCCTGATGGAAATATGTTCTTAGCCAACCAGATTGTTCTGTTTCCGAGGAAAAGACATCGAAGCAAGGCAGGAGTAACAACACAACTACTTTATTGAGATCACGAACAGAACACAAAATGGCGCCAGGGCCTTTTATACTCCCTTGCAAGGGACAGCGTCAGCCAATCAATGCAAGGCTAGTCTCCCGCCTTGCGCATGCGCACAAAGCTGGAGACAGCCTGTCTGGTCCCGGGCAACCACGTGGATTGCCCGGGCCTTCTGCAGCCTCCTGAGCCTGCTGAGTCATTCAGCAGTCCCAGGACATAACACAGATCTAAGGAGAAGTGGATAGAAACAATAATAGCTGCCTCACGTTCAGGAGACAGAAGTGGGATGAGACAAGTGTTCCTGCCAATGGGAAAACCAGATAGGCCTAAACTCAAAATTTCAAACATTAAACAAGCCAATGATCATGGAAGAGCTGGAAATAAATCAATTCTGTTCCAAAATATTGATAATGTTATGGGATCCCAGGGGTCCAGAACTGCTCTCACAGAATTCTCAGTGTATTTTCAGTAAATAAACTTGGGACAAACCATAAGATCCACTTGGAAAGACAATGAGAGTTCTAAAGACAAGCAGGCAGAGTAGTACCTGAACCATCAGTTTAATTCATAGAAACAGCTCTTAATGATTGTTTACCACCTCACAAATCAAACAACTCAAATGACCCCATCACCTCTCCAGGCCAAGACCTAGGAAAAGAACCATGGCACTGTTTCAGTTAAAGGCTGGTTTAATTAAAGTCAGGCTGGGCACCATACAAATTTCAGGATGGTGGGAATACCTTTATATGAGGGGTAAAGGGCCAAAATTATGACTCACATCTTTGAGTGTACATGTACACTTATGCAAATAGGTTACTTGGCATTTGGGTAATGTCATTGCACTTATGACTTTGGAGTCATCACAGTTTGCTATGGATGCTGCTGTCTGATTAGCCAAATAAAAAGAAAGAAATATATGGGAGGAAACAAGGGTGAAAAAATTGGTTTTTAGTTTGGTCAAAGATCATCCATGATGGCCAGATCTCCAGAAGGTTAACCTAGCCACATCTACTTTTTTTATAATGGTTAGAGACATGAAATATTTCTTGAAAGACACTTATATTAAAAGAGCATGTCACTGTTTCAATTATTTTTAATTTAATGGACAGAAAATAAATAACCACCATTGGATATGGCTGAACAGAGTAACAAATGTATTAAACAAAGACCCGTTTCCCCGGTAGTGGTTTTGCATAGTGTGTTATTACAGATTTTTCTTCTCCACAGAATTGAAGTGTTATTCCCCCTTCCTAAAGCAACAGAAAACTGTATTGGCTAGCAATTATTGGCCTGATCCCTATCCTGCCTCTGTTTTTCTGAGTAACCCTGAATGCTGCTGTCAATCAAAAGCCTTGATTGATTGCTCTAGAGTAGATTTCTTGCCTCCCTGTTTAGCATATCACTAACTATCTGCCATTAATCCTGTAGAAGTAGGTAGTTCTGATTGCAGTATTCTGTTTGTTGTTTCTGTGCCCGCCTTCCTATATCCCCTTCTGTCATAAAAATCAGTATTGTTTAATTTTCAGAATGGGAATGGTCAGCACAAGAAGCCTTAATGGAAAGTAAGCCTCTTTGAATTTAGCAAGAGATTATTTCCTTGTCAAATAATCTTGTCAGTTGTGCACAGAACTGGGAACAAATCTTCATTATTTTTCTTCAACGCATATTTGTTACTCGTTTTAATTCTCTGCCTAAAGTTCCTTCACAAACACAAGGCTTTGAAACTGAAGGTTTGATTCTTTGGCCAGATGCTAAATGTTTCTTTCATAACAACACACAGAGAGATGATCAACCAAAAATCACAATGAAGCTTTGAATAGAACTAAAACACTCCCCAAGGTTTTATATTACAGAAAGAAAGAAAAAATGTCCACCCCAACTTACTCAGCTACACACAGTTAGAGGGGGAAAGCAACTTGTCATGAAGCTCCAGTTGGTAATAAGTAATATTTAATTGAGAGATATGATTAGCATTTGCCTGCATTCCTATCAGATCTGAAGTAAATTCTTCTGGATTCAGTGCAGTTTATTTGGGAAGAAGATATGAGACAGCACGGCAGCCTTCATAAGTAAAATAAGCCTGCAATATTAAGCATTTTGCCATGGATATCCTGGCCTCTTCATTTTTCTCTCCCCATCCTTCCTTCCTTTTTTTTATCTCTAAGCTTGAAGAAGAGTTCTGATCAACCCAAGTCCATGCACTCCTAATACAGGTATGTGTTTACTGCTTGACCCCCAAAATAAAGATATAATTTTACTGTCTTTGTACAGACATTTTAAGGATAAGGACCAGTGAGGCGCCTGTATATCGTATGTCCCAAGGCCATCCACTAGAGCTTTCCTCTTTAGCATAGGCAGAGGTGCCCCAATTAAAGCCCTTCATAACCCCCTTGGGCAGATGATCCTGCAGTGCCCCAGAGGCAGAAATTGTGGCGTATTCTCTGCAGCTCCCATCTCCCAGTCCACGCCCATCCTCCTCAAGAGAAGGCATTTCCTCTCACTTGTGGTTCTCTTGTTTGCAGCAGGCCGGGTCCCGACAAGATGCTGCCGTGCCTGGGCCTCACCTTCCCTTTGAACACGGGGAATGTTATTAATTGCCGCCCTGGAGGGACGTTTTCGGTTGGAAACTATTTTGTCTCCCTGGGGTGCCTTTGTAGTGAGACCTCCGGCTGCTGGGAGCCAAGAGGTTCCAGGAATGGCTCCCACAAATACAGGTGTGGCTGACTCACTCCCCCCCCCGGAAAAAGGGGGTCCTTTTATGGGGGAAAGCTTCTCCCTTCAAACCTATGCTAGACTGCTACTCTCCACACAGTACTTGGAAGGAGGTGGGAGGAAAGGCAAGCAAGACAGTTTTGTGTGTAGCTTTAAATCTTTCTGGGAATGCTCTGCAGAAAAAGCTTATAATGCCATTCTAAAATGGCTACTGTTCCATGGCAAACAGGCTAATAACTCATAGTTTGCAGTTGCAGTACCCTTAGAACTACAGAGATGACTTTAAGAGCTTTATGAATCTCTCTTTGAGTCTGAGTTTCACTTCATTTGTAATAGTTAATTTCATTATAGACCCAGATTATTAAATTACTCCTCAGGATGGTTGTTTAGGAATTATATTCGGATTATGCAAGTGAGTGCTTTGAAAAGAAGCTACACCAAGTATGGGGAATCTTTTCCAAATTTAAATAAATACATTTTCATTTTCCTCAAATGGGGGAGAGAGGGAATCTAAAAAAAGAAAGTACGCTTGTTTGCTTTTATGACTTTTCCTTTTTTTTAAAAAAAAAATGTGGAATCTTTAGCTTTGAAGTTTTGATTGTTCAGTTAAAGCAAAATTAAAAGGAAAAACCCTGATGACATCCCATCTTATTTTTCTGCTGATTCTTCTTCTGCCATGGAATCAAAATCATGCCATTCAAAATACCCTTAGAATATTTGCAATCTAGATCAGTGTTTCAGTGCTGCCAGAATTCTGGGAGTTGAAGTCCATGAATCTTAAAGATACTGAGGCTGAGAAACACTGACTTAGAGGATTTTGCAACCATGATGATGCTCATTCGCTATCAAGGATGGTAGCATCCTTATAAAGTTTTCCCTACTTTATACATACCCTTCTACTTCAGTTGTCATCCTTCCAACAGGGGCAACTACTTGAGGCATTGGCGCCATAAGATAGGTAGTTTCTAGGACTGTTCTTGCTCTCTTTATATGCCTTTGTTGTATTTATCTTCGGTCTGCCCTTGTTAGTCACAAGTTGTTTTTAAGCTGCATGGTGCATGAAGCTGAGACTATTTTGGTATGTACCACCCAATCCTTGGCCAGACTCCAAGACTGGAAGTAAATCATATTGGAAGAAAAACAAATATGAAGAGGCATTTCAGGAGGGAAACTAAAGGCAAAGAAGAATTTGACACTCCCGTCCCACCCATTGTTTCTCAATTGTTCCCTTGTCCCTTCCTTTTGTTCAGCACCATCTGTGTGCTACATGGATCATGCTGCCATCATATCTACATTTTTACTCTTGGCTACAACTTGTAGGTCGTATTTATTCACTGGCTCCTACTACTTGCATCTTTCCTTAAGACAACACCCTTTCTAAAATGTGGACTAGAGGGTTGAACTGCAATCCTTTGCAGTTCCTAACCAGTATGGATCATACTGTTTGGAGATATTGGAAAAGGTAACCCAACACAGTTTGAAGAAGAGGAAATATCCTCAAAGCACATTGCCAAATTGGGTGGAGGAAGCTGCTCAGTACTGTCCTTGTCTGATACTAGATATCTGCTTACAAATTACTATCCATCCTTAATAAAATAAAATTTATTTTTGTTTCAGTGTTCATTATTGCTTGCCAATCATCTGAAAAGGAATAAAATGAACTGAAAGAGAAGCTACAAAAACCATTTCTAATCTTAAACTTGTTTGGAAATATGAAGCTCTCACCATTCTCTTTGCTTGCTTCTTGAATCTCAGCAGGTGCAGCAAAAAAGAAATTGAAGCATATGACATGGCTGCCCTACACTGTCCTCATTCACCCTTTGGCAATCCCAGCCCTGCCAGATTTTTTTTAAAAAAAGAAGACTGTTCAAAGCAAGTCCTAAATTACCGTAATCACTAGTTAGATCTCCTAACATATAGATTTAAAGGTACGAGCTCAATTCTTGCACTGCCCTGGCAGATTTATAAATTGCTTCTCCAGGAGGAGGAGGGATGAGACAGGAGGGAGTCAGGGAGGCATGGCTTATTTCTCTTTTGCTATTTCATCATTCTTTCTTGAATTCCCTGGAAATATTGCTTTGGTGCAATGTCAACAGGCCATGAGCTCCCAAAGAGAACAGCAGAGTCTTTTTGTGTTGCTCAAGGTTTGGGTAAGCTTATCCATCTTCGTGTTTTTCATCAACACCATTATAATGTGCTGAATGTGTAGACATATCTCAGAAGCTACAGCTCCCAGAATGCCCCATTATTGATTATGCTAACAAGGACAGCTGGAATTGGTATTCAGTGACAGCTGGAGATATACAGTTTCCTCATCTTTGTATCAGAAGGGATAGTCCAGTGCAGGGGTCTTCAGACTTGGCCCTTTTATGACTTGTGGACTTCAACTCCCAGAATTTCTCAGCCAGGCACGCTGTCTAGGGAATTCTGGGAGTTGAAGTCCACAAGTCATAAAAGGGCCAAGTTTGAAGGCCCCTGGTCCAGTGCTTCATTTGCAGGGATCAGATGAATTTCCCTAAATTGGAAACTTCCTGCTGAGAAAAATTAAAAACTGTTCATCTTGCTGACATTACGGCTTTTATCAATAGCATCATAAGTGTTAAGATCCCTGAAAAGGCTAGTTTCTGCAGTAAATTTAGCTGCTTAATTAATTTTGATTTATAATTTTAGTTGGCTCTTCAATAGCAATTCTGAATGCTTAAATTGCTTTGCTTATCTTGTTATAATCCCTACAATGATTCTGTTGGAATAGAATTAAGTATTAATTATATTATACCAGAATTATGCCATATAATTAATAATAGTATATGATTATTTCTACTTTTTGATATTTAGGCAGGAGAGGCAATCTTTATATAGTTCAGATGGCATCAACCGTCCAAAGTAGGAGGCTGAGAGAGAACTGAAGTTTACAGGAATGCAGATAATCTTTATGGTGACAACTCCAAAAATGTGGATAGTAGTTATTGTATAATCAGAGATCTGATTATACAATAGTGCTGACAATTAAGAAGAGGTGGGAAAGCATAGTTGAAAACTGAGTATGAATGAAAATGGGATCAAGTGTTTTGAGGAGGAAAAGTGACTAGCAGTGACTTTTTATGCAGAAATGGTGCTCTGCTCATAGACCTAAGGCCCATATTGTGCCTTAATTATAATTTGTTGACTAAACAATTTGGCTGGATAGTTGACAGTATTCATAGAACATACTAAGCCATAACAAGCCATCCCCTTTATGGTTTAGAATGATATGTGAATCCAGCTGTAAGCCTATGCTATAGAAATACAAAAGAATACCAAAATAAAGTGCATTCAAACAACATGATCTTGTGCTCATTATTAGATTCTGCTGCTTCTGATTATATGCAGTTCATTCCCTCTTGCAGCTGTTCCTTGACAAACATTCAGTTTTCCCTCCAAATGGGTTCTCCAGATGAGTTGAGATTAAAACTACCAGATTTCTCCAACACCCTACCAAACATTGAAGAGCCAATATAACTTGAGCCTATTAGGATGGGGAAGGTATCTCAAGTTTATTGTGAGGGGTCCTCGGTGCTCTCTGAGTTTGGTTGTTTTCTTGCAGATGTTTCATTTCCCAAACTAGGTAACATCATCAATGCTAGTGACTGACTAGGACTGATAATGTTACCTAGTTTGGGTAATGAAACATCTGCAAGAAAACAACCAAGCTCAGAGAGCACCGAGGACCCCTCATGGGCTATAAATATTCTCCTTTATTGGTACCGTACATGTTTATTGTGTTTCAAGGCTTGCTCACTTTAATGTCAAAGCATAGCTACTCAGTGGTGGGATTCAAATATGTGAACAACCGGTTCTCTGTATGGATGCCGCTTCCGGAAGTCCATTCTGGGCCTGGGCAACAAAAAATTAGCTACCAGTTCTGCCGAAGTGGTGCGAACTGGCTGAATCCCACCACTGTAGCTACTAGAGAAATTATAGATCTTCATGGCTCCCTGGCATTTAAAACTTATGGGTGTAGGATTAGAATATACAACACGACATGCCAATTCTCAGACCCCTCTGGTCAGCATGGCCAGGCTAACAGTTGTGGAAATTGAAATCCATGCACTTGGAGGCCACCAAGGTTGAAAAAGACTGAGTACATGAATGTACACACACAACCATAATGACATTTCCATGTCCTTACAAACATGTGCATGTAACATTACACTGCTGTGTTATTATGGCAATATTTTGCTATAAACAAACCAATCAATTGGCTTTTCAACTTCCTCAGCTGCCAGAGACAAAATGCAATATGGCATCTGGAATGACTTATCTCATGTTTTACTTTTTCCATATTTCCATAAGACATTTAATTGCCAGCTTTAACATTATTAGGCTTAATTCCATTGTATCATCATGGTGCATGTGGTTTTGCTTCATATGATGGCTTGGAAGTCTATTGTTGTCTTAAATCTTTCTAAATATTAATCATGGTGTTGTAGGGCCAGGTTACTTCATTCATATACTCCTGCCTATACAAGTATTACACTTAACAATCCAATAATTTTAGCAATCCTACTTGATCTTCATTCTTCAAGGCGTGAATATAGAATGGAATTTCTTCATTTTTTCATTAGGGGTCCTAGGCTGCCCTTGAAGAATACCTGTAAGCTTCAACTGATGCAGGATGCAACAACCAGGCAGCTAGTTATAAAGTGGCACAGATTATATCGCTGCTCCATAAGCTTCATTGACTGCCATTTTGCTTCCAGGTTCAATTCAAGGTGCTTTAGACCCCCTCATGGCATGGAATTGGGTTATCTGAGAGACTACTTCTCCCCAGATATAGCTGCCTGTCCCATAAGGTATGATAGAGAAGGCATACTGCAGAGTCCCAAATGGGGGGGGGGGGTCCCAGAAGATGGGTCTTCTGTACTATGGTGCCTGCCTTATGAAATGTTCTTCTCACCCTGCCTTCTGAAGTGAGGTTAATTCCATCCTTGTTAGTATTCATGAAGTCCTCAAGACTATGCCACCAGATCCAGGGATCTCAAGGGACTGGTGAAATTCTAAGATGGGTCTATGATTGTGGTTAATATTGTATTTGTTGGTATTTAATTGTACACTGTGCAGAATCCCTCTGTGACTGTTTTATATTTTTAATAACGATTGTCCTTATATATTGACTTAACTTATTATAGTATGTCACTCAGAATTGCTTTTTGTGAGATAGGCAGCCATATAAATTCGATAAACACCAACACACAAAAATAAAGCAAAGATTTATATCTTACTTCTTCTTCCAATACAAGATTCCTGCATGATACAGTCCAAGGGGTTGTTTGAAGAGACCCCAAAGGCCATAGACAATAGAGAAAATGTGTATCTATGGGAACTGGTATATTAGTAGCTTTGCTGGTATATTAGTAGCACATATATTAGTAGCTTTACAGCACCTTCACTAGTTCTGATCCATTTGTGTATTTGTGGTGCTGGTTTTAATAAATGATTTAGGACCAAATGCCACAAGTACATCCTTGGTTTATATATTCTGCTATCTGGTTCGAAGCAGAATGTGACTGAGAATAGAGCCTTTGTTACTTTGACATTTTTGAATTGGGAATTAGACTCTCTCTTGCTAGAGAATCTTTTCGTAATCTCTCTGTTCTAAATTTGAATATAAGATCAACAAGAATGATTAATTTGGATTTCAGACTGTAAAATCCATCAGGATTAGTACATAACTAATATAGGTAATAATTGTTCTCTCTACAAATATCATTCTCTTTTGCAGCATTTGGAAAGCAGGTTCATGGACTGTTATGCTGCAAAATAAATAAAGACGCAAGATCTTTGGAAGATGAAGTTGAACAGACAAAAATCATAACATTGAAGTTCCTTAGGGCTTCGTGTATTTTAGTGTATTCCTTAGTGTATTCCTCAGGGCAGTGTATTTTGCCACCAACATTATTAGTAACCTAAATGCCCAGTTTGATGCTTTATATAGAAACCAGTTTCTCTACGTGGGAATGACACCAAATTCTTCCTGTGAAAGTACCCAAGATTGTATCTCAATATTATACATTCAGTGTTTTCCATGACATACAGAGTTGGCTCCTTCTTAAGTATACGCAGAAACTTCAAGTTGTGGTAGAAAGAAGCATTTTACTAAAGTGATATTCAGACTCATGTTGCAAGAAAAATCTGTGAATGGACTGAATTAAGCAGAACAGTTGAAATTCAAAGGAAATTTCACAACAGATGTAGCTGTCCTAAACCCTAATATCATTTGGACCCTATTTAAGAGTGAGGAACTCTAATCATTGGCCATGCCTGCTGGGAGTTGTAGTTCAGCAAATATCTACAATGTCATAGATTTTCCACTTCGGCCTCAATCCAGTTTAGTAAGCAATTGTTGGAATGTAGCAATGACATTTCTACAACTTCTTTTGAATGCAGTTATTATCCAGTGCTTGCCCACATTCTAATGGAGATAGTAGCTTTTTGGTAATTTCAAATACTAAATTCCGTTTTCCTCAGTACCCAGAAAGAGAGATTTGATGAAAAGATAGACTAAGCTCAAGTTGACCGGGAACAGCTTTTTGCCTGGGATAAGGTCCAGATTGTGCAACTTTTCACTGGCTATCCTGTTTGCATTCAGCAAGAAATTTAGAAGAGAGAGGAGAAAGATGGCACCTGAATTTCAAATTCATACACAGGGTGTGAAATTCCAAAGATGGGTGCAGAATGTTGAAGAGAATGGGAAACTCAGTGAACATCTACTGACTTGAATTTCTGCTTGCACAAGTTCAGCAGCAGAGAGGAAAGAACAAAGCTGAGATAACTAAAGTGATTGCTATTTATTGCTACAATCAATATTACAACACAACACACCGAATAGCTGAACTAGGAAGGAAAAAGAGCATTATAGGGTCACTAAGACAAGCTTGCTCTTCAGGAGTAGTTTGCTACTTCCTCCTAAGGAGATGTTTGTTTCACTTCCCAAGTCATAGCTACATTCCTAAGATATCCTAAATTTAATAGCCTTTTATTCAAGCAGTCAAACCTGGGTTAAAGATTAATTAACCTTGATTTAATTAATTTTGGTAAATTAAAAGAGCCATGGTGGCGCAGTGGTTAGAATGCAGTACTGCAGGCTACTTCTGCTGACTGCTGGCTGCCAGCAGTTCAGCAGTTTGATTCTCACCGGTTCAAGGTTGACTCAGCCTTCCATCCTTCTGAGGTTGGTAAAATGAGGATTCAGATTGTTGGGGGCAATATGCTGACTCTGTAAACCGCTTAGAGAGGGCGGTAAAGCACTATGAAGTGGTATATAAGTCTAAGTGCTATTGTTATTGCTCATACTATAGAAAAAGTAAGCTGAAGGCATGAATGATGCTATGAACCTGTCCTTAGATGAATATGTTGATTTACTATTATATTACCACCTTTGTCTCATGGCCATGCGACTATTGAAAAAGACTTATAATCTAAAGTGGGTGGGTAGCTCGACTGGGTTAAAATCAGCCATGGCAAAATAAAATACTCAGTGACTATACATAAATCTATTTAAAAAGTAACTATTTATCAATTTCTAAAGGATTCCTCTTCTCTTGAGCTACAGTTCCAATAGATAATAAAGATACTGCTTTATTATATCCACACTGGAAGAGTTTTAATCCTGGCAATAAAACTAGTGTAACTAAACTCACTTAATTTACTTTTAGACAGAAATACCCTATCTACTTTGCACAAAAATATTTGCAGGTGTAGTTTGCAAAACCTGATTTTGCCTAGTGTGTTGTGTGAATCCAATTTATACTGCTAATGCATGGTTCAATGTGTTTTGCAAGTCAGAAAATCAATCTGAATAAACTCTGGTTAAGTTAAATATGAGTGTGAATGCAACCATGATCAAAAGATTTCTAAGCACTGATGTGAGAGATCTAATTATTCTTACTATTCTATATTAAATATCTTCTGAGTACAATTCATTTGCAGGATATAGTCCATTTGCCTTTTAGAGAATTTGCAGGAGCCCTGATGCTCCTGTAAAGTGCAAAGGGAAAGTTTTAAAGGAATTGTTATTCAGAAATTAAAAAGTTGGAGCAACTCTTTATTTATGGATGCATTTTGGAGACTATTTTACAGTATAAGGTTGATTCCCATAAAGAACTGTCAATGGCGCCACCACATGCTGAAACTGAATTATTGTCTCCTAAAGGGATGTTCTTAGAAGAGTTACAATGTGATTAAACACTGCTTTGAGTTTAGCTAGACTTCTAGGTAACTACATAGAGAAGTCAATGTCATTTCCTTGGCAAACATTTAGAAGTGGTTTGTCCAGATTTTTTTTAACTCCCAGATCTAGGCTACAATTCTTGTATCAAACTTTTAGATTTACACTAAGCTTGCTCATGAAAAGTGATAGATCAAATGAAAGCAATTAATATTTGCAGATGCCCTAAATTCAGAGCTTTCTAGCTGGAACAAAAATTCCTCCTGCCCAAGACATTGTACTTTTAACACCCAGACATGATTTTTGAGCTTCCATAGCCAGAATAAGCTTTTCAGTAGATTCCTTGAATCTGCTGCTTTTTTGGAGGAGGGCTTGATTTTCGGTCAGCTATGCCAAAGATGGGAGTTGTAGTCAAAAATCCCTGAAAAGCTCCTGATTGTAGAAGTTTATCATATGTTATCTGGCAATCTCAATAGAACTATGACTACTAAGGATCAAATTTTCCAGGATATATTAATAAGTGCAAGAATGCACATGTTAACAAACCACAAAAGCAAAGATGTGTCAAGACAGAATTTCAAAGAGAGGGAGGTACTTAAGCTTTTTCTTCACTATTTTTCTACTCCAAAGTTTCTCAAAGACTTTTTCCTCATAAGATATTAAATACACGTTCACCTTTCTTCCTAGCATAGCATAATTCTAAATTCGTAGCTACAATGGAAAAGGACCTTTGGTGCTCCTTTTATATTCTTGTTCTCATGCCTGAAAGATGGAGCCTTCCTCACAGAGTTCATATGTACAGTATGCATTCCAGCTTTGAGATGAGAGACTGGTTGTGTTGACCTTGTGGCTAAGCTTGCTGTGTCAAACCCAGGGCTAGTTCAGCACCAAACAAATAGAGCATTTGTCGCTGGCCTTAAAAGGGGTGCTGATTTGCAGCATAGCTTTCAGTCATACAAAGTCAAACCAGGCTGTACAGGGAAAGGGGAAGCACCATCAACAGTTGTTGCTGCTGCTGCTGTAGCTCAAAGATTTGTAAAGTAATTACACAAAGGTGTAAGCAGAGTAAATTACTTCTGTAAGTAATCAGGAGCCTGATCAGGAAACCTCTGTCTCTAGGGCTGGTCTTGGGCAAACTGAAGGAAAAGATTTTCTGCAAGGCCTTGAAGACAAAGCAGATTTGGATGAGTTATGGTGTGGACTGGATCCCTTAAGAGCATTTTTAACAGTAATACCATGTAATGCTGCTATGATGAGATCCAAATTATACCATCCTTACATCACTTTGTTGGATTCCAAAGTGTGTTCTGTAGAAATCAGTTGTTCGCATGTACTGTGCAAATATAATGTCATGGATTAGAAAAGATGCATTTTAAAGGGAAGAGTCTCCCAGCCACGGAAGGTATTATATATAGGAAATAATATTTTGGAGCACAGGGCTGACCTCAGTTATTTAATAAGATTGCATATGGAGCCACTAGGTTGACTAGTATAAGAGCTTATTTTGACTTTATCAATTCTAAACTTTCAGTCTCCCACAAGGCTTCATTGCTGGAGCCAAAGATTTTCACTAATTCAGTTTTTTGCAGAAGGACTCTGTATATAGAACTTTGGGCACTGGAACCAATGTCTTGGCTATGTATAGCTTACCACGTTAGATATCTTGTACTGTAGATCAAATCCTCAATTATTTAGAAATCTTTCACTCTTAAGTATGTCTTTTTTCCAGCTTGGTGTAAAGAAGAAACACATTCAAATCAGAAAGCCAAAGTCTGGGAGGTAAGACAATTGTATTACCTCCTGAGTTTTAACAGAATCCAGTTTTCTCCTTGAAATGGCCGTATATTCCTCTTAAAGGAGAAAAACTGGCTTGGCAGGAGACACCAGGTGTGAGTGTTCTCCCACAAAGTCAGAAATGCAGCAAGACCCAAAGGCAAGGCTCCCACCAACTCTTTGCCCTGACCTTTAGGCAGTGCTGCTTACAATAACAGATTATTTAGTGCAGTGTTTTTAAAACTTGGCAATTTTTTAGGTGTGTGGACCAACTCTCAGAATGCTGACTGGGAAATTCTAGGAAGTTGAAGACTGCACATCTTAATGTTGCCAAATTTGAAAAACACTGACATAGTGTGAAGAAACAGACACGAACTCTCTTTGTCAGGTATCTCACAAAACCTTTTCCACAGACTTCCGGACAGCCTTTCCCAAATTTTTTGCATTGTCTCTTTGTACGATTTCTTAAAACAAAGCCAAATTCTTTCACTCCTTTCTTCAGTGCAGGGAAGTTTAGCTAAACTTTCTCTGCCTAAATATGCAAAACCTCTTTCATAAGCGGGTCACTGTCTGATTTCAAAGCGAAAGCGCCGCTTGGAGAAAACAGCCACGAAGCATGCAGGAAGGCAAGTATTGCCCAGTTTTGCTACATACTCGTTCAGCTACAGATAGACGAGCAAATAACTTTCCAAAGAACAGAATAGACATGGCTAGGACGAGTGGAAGCGAAACATCAAACGGTTCTTCTCTACCCCGGACCAGAAGAGCTTGTTCCCCACCCCCCACCCCCGACCCCTTCAGTTTCCAAGCCCCGGGGGACAAACTGGATGTCGAATCTCCCCGAGTCTGCAAACCCCACAATGATCACAGTCCCTTGATTTGAGAACTATGGAAGAGAGATGGGATCTCCGTCGCAGTTTGCCCTAATTACTCAAGATAAATATACTCTTAAACAACCAGAATCTGCTCTGCAAACAAGCTCTGTTTCCGCTGATCCGTAGCAATCAAGAAGTAACGCAAGCAGAACATCACAGTATAAACAGGCTTTGCTGAGGACCACAAGGAGAGAGAGACAGAGGGAAAGAGAGAGAGAGAGAGAGGTTACGGTTAGAGTCGCCCTCGGATTTCGCGGCAAGCAGGCAGCTCTGCCCCTCCACCCGCCTCCCCCTCCCCACCCCGGGAGAAGCAAAGCAAAGCGCCTGACAGGTCGGTGCTTACAGGTAGGCAGTTAAGGGGCTGAGGCCGCCGGGCACGGAGGAGAGCGCTAGTTCGGAGCAGTCGGCGGAGAGCGCGATGCCGTCCTCCTCGCAGTGGCAGAGCGGCGGGCAGAGGACCGCGACCCCCGGCGGCTGCGCCGATGCCAGAGTGCCGGAGAGCGACAGGACGAGCCAGCAAGGCAGGAGGCTGTCCAGCCGGGCGGCGAGCGAACCTCCCGCAGCCAGCATGCTGGGCGCCGCTGGGCCGTCTCCCTCTGCCCGAGCGGTGCGCAGGAAGGCTCCAGCTGCTACGGCCGGCTGCACCTTCCGAAGCGCCTGTGCTCGTCTTCCTCGGCGCCGCCGGGAAGGGGAGGCATGGCTGGATGGTCGCGGTTATTGGGTTTCACACACAGGCTGGGCTGGGCTGGGCTGGGCTGGGAGGTAAAGACTGGCGGGGAGGAGTTAAGAGACCGGGCGCCTCGATCCCGCTGCCTCCCTGGCGCAGGCATCTCATTCAAAGAGAAGAGCGGAGAAGAGACCTGCCAGGAGCGCAGCAATTGATTTGCTTGCACCGAGACTCATGAAAAGACGGGAAGAGAGAGAGAGAATGAAAGATAAGGGGGGGCGGGGGAGAGAGAGGTTGAATGAATGAATGAATGAATGAATGACTCTTTCTGAGGAAAATAGTATAGCGTCCGTTCTAAGCACCTCAAGACGTTTTGGACGTCAGTTCTTGCCAGCCCCAATTACCATGGCCAATTAAAAGGGACTCAAAGAGAGTTGTAGTTGCCTATCCCTGTCTAGCATTGTCCTAGGCCCATTCTGCTACAAGGACTTTTGGTCCCATGCCCTTTTCCTCCTGTCTACTACTCTACAGAAGTGGTGTTTGTCACCTCAGAGAGAATGTTAGTTTGTAAAAGCATGTGCTGTTCCAGAAGGAGCTTTCCTTTGCTCCCAGGACTCTCTGTTAACTTCAAGTAAATGTAGACTGCTACAGTGCTGGGTCAGAATTTCTCTTATTACTCTTTTTCTTCCTATCTGTTCTCATTCAAAAAAAAAATGAAACTGTGGAGAACAGCATGCTTATTCCATGGCTAAAATGGGGTGTTCATGCATTTCTTTAATGAGGTTGCCATGGGTTATGGGTGAATGTCCTATTTTTATGTGCAATCCTCTGTCCAATTGTTTGCAGTCTTCTTGGCTCTCTACACTCCCATTAAATCCCCAGAGAACTCTTTCCCCTGGACATCTGCAGTAACTATGTTTTTGTTACCATTAAGGGTGAGTTATATTTTTATATGATTGCTAGAGAATTTTTCCATTCAGAATTTTGGTGGAAACTGCCAAAGGGCCCCTTATGATGAGCCATATATTGTTCCATTGACCCATTGAATCAATCCTAATTTTACTGGTGCAATTTAATGTAAAGATTCCTAGACAGTTAATTTAGACCATTTAGGCTCTTCCTCCAGGGAAGAGACAATCCAGTGACAGGTGTGCCTGGAAAATTTGATTTAAAAGCATAATGAGACTTAAAGAGACATATTATGCAGAGATTCAGATTAGGTGACAAAAATTAATGCAGCCTCTTTAAATAGAAAGAAAAACATAAACACATAATGGCTGGAAAAGTTCAGTCAGCAAAGTAACAAAGGCACCCAGCCAAGAGATTTATTTCAATGCATTTCCAATGCTTCACTTTTTTATTCTTGATATTCTTTTTTCTTCATATATTGAGTTGTTGCTAAAATAAACACCTACAACTTTGCTTACCCAGATTTAAACCTGTTTAGTATCACAGAACTGTATAATCAACTGAACTGGAAGGATCATTTGAACCTGTGCAGCCTGTTCTCACTAGTACTATTTCTTTCTGACTAGTAGTAAAGCATGTAAACAGATTCAATCCAATGTACATCCTTATCCCTACCACAAATGTGCAGTGCTTTATACAGGCCCCCAGAGATGTTTGAATTGTTCCCTCACATGTGCAAGTTAATAGACCTTACATAGGGCTCTTATAATGGCTGGATTTTGCAAGAGTGAAGGATTTGCTGGACTGACTCAGAAGTGGCTCACTCTTGCTCTTGCTTGTTGTTTTCCAGACAGGCAGCTTTAGTCTGCTCAAGTAAGACCATCAAAGAGCGTTGTCCTTGTAGTCCAGTGGTGGCGAACCTATGGCACGGGTGCCAGAGGCGGCACTCAGAGCCCTCTCTGTGGGCACGCGCGCCGTCGCCCCAGTCCTAGGCCTTCAGCTGGGTTTTATAAAACCTTTTCACTTTAGGCCTCCGCTGCCGTGTGCAAAAAAAAAAAAAGGTTCAGTCAATTTCAACTTCTCACGGGAAAAAAAAAGATCTTGCAAAGTTGGAATTGATTGATTGAACTTTTTAGTCCCACCCAGTCTGCCGTTACCACCACAGCCATGCCCACCCAATGGGCCATGCCCACCCAATGGGCCATGCCCACCCAATGGGCCACACCCACCCAATGGGCCACACCCACCCGGCACTCGACGATGCATAAGTGGGTTTGGGGTTGCAGTTTGGGCACTCGGTCTCTAAAAGGTTCGCCATCACTGTTATAGTCACTGGTCTTTTTGCAGGCAATGTGGTTTTCTGTACCTGTTACTGGGAAGTCATATTTGCATTGGTGCTGCAAAACTGCAATTCCTCTCACTCAAGACAGAATTCTGGGCATGAGTAACACCTGATCCTTTGCATATCTACAATCATGAACCCCTACTGGCTGATGCCTGAAGAATGCAGATTATGAAGATTATGCCATCAAGTCAATTAGCAACCACATAGACTGGTTTTCTCCAGAATAAATGTCAGATTAAGGAAAAGTGAAATAAAGGAATTTGGCTAGGAAATTATCTGAACTTTTGGACAAATTCTCCAAAGGAGATTCCAACAGAATCAAACTTATTTACTTAGCCAACTATTATTTCGATAGAATTCTCATAGTTTTAGATATAGAATCAGTTAGAGACAACCAGATCCCCCACTTAAATTGGTTTTATTCTCATGCATGAGCATAAAGATAGTGACAGCAGACAAAACAGTGCTGAAGAAAGCCTAGGGTGTCATTTATTCATTGGATTTATTTATTCATTTATTCTACTTGTAGAGGGTCAAATCCTGTGGCTCTCAGACCTTGCTTTTTAACCTGACAATCAAAGTAGTTTACCCCAGTAAAATTTATCCATTAAAATAATAATAGCATTAATAAAATTAAAATCCTAATAAAACAAAATTACAATAAAATCAATTACTGTAATACAAGCTCAGTGAAAAAGTTTTTGTCTACTAACTGGAAACTGAGAGTTAGTACTCTAATGCATCCTTCAAAATAATGTTACCATTTTACAGTGGTTTTTAGCTCTAGAACACCCTTCCCCAGCCTGGCAACCTCCAGATAGCCTGGAGATGCCATGTTGGAGAAGGCTGTATTAGTAGGAGCCCTCTGTTCATTTGAGCTAGGTCAAGCATACTTAGTAGCTTTTATAATAATTTTGCTACTTGGATTTTCATGACTACATCAAGATACCATAGCTAATTGTTCCTTGAGATGTGCAAAGGCTAATATGCATATAGTGAGCCTATGACTGGCGATTTACAGGGAACCATAATAAAAAGTGTGAAAAACCTATCTGCAATCAATTTATTTTTTTTGGGTGGGGGACAACCATTGTAATGAATAGTTTATAGGTTAACTTGATTTTGAACCCAGACAATTGTGATTGATAGAATAAACCAGGGCATTTTTTCTCATAGAACGCCCAGAACAGAGTTCCGGCACCTTTTTTTGGATGGAACCTTGTAGGATAGGCAAGGTGGGTTGTATGACGTGTGTGAGTTCCGGCACCTTTTTTTTTTTTTTTTTTTACAAAATAAGCACTGGAATAAACTATCATTGAGCAAATCTTGACTTTGTGCAATATATCAAGTCAGTCTATGTTTCTTGGTATTTTCTGTGAAGAAAAAAGGATAGAGTATAGAAAATGTGCCCTACATTGTTGGGCAGTCATTAAAAAAGTGATTCATTCAAGTTTGGAGCAATACTGCAATGGTTGCCCCCCCCCCCAAAAAAGGCCACATTATGCCTTAGCACAAAGGTTGAATCCAGTTACAGATAGGTTTTTCCACATTTTTTATTATAGTTCCCTGTAAATCGCCAGTCACAGGCTCCCTATATGCATAATCATAGTCTGTAGAAGAATTAGCCATTCATACAATGTATCTAGACTACCTTTGTTTCCAGCCAATATGTTTCTCATAATGGCTTTCAAAAAGAATATATCAAATCACAATAGGCAATAAAGCATGCACAGACATGGATGAATGCTAAAGCAAACAGAACTAGGAAGTAGCATTTCAAATCTCCTTTAAGTTTGCCATAGATATAATTATTGAAAGCAAGTAATATTCCTTACTTTACATTACAAAATATGGAATGGGCTAAATCCTTTCTTAATTTAATGGGATGGAAAAAGAAAATCAAAGTACCATGAAAACTTTAGAAATGCACTGATTAACTTTGCATGGGCTCAAAGTAGGAAAATTTGCAACCGGCTTAAATAAAGGAAATCAGATGGAGAAATTAACAAAGCTATTTGGGAAGGAAGTATTCATTGAGCAATTAAGATTACAGTGAATATGGCTGAAAGTGGACTATTGGAATACAAATGGTGACTATGTCAAGCCTGACAAAAAAGTATTTAAACGCTAGACATTTCCCTTTGAAAACAGTCCTGTTCTCTTTATGAAAACGAAGACTGTAGGATTTCATGTGCCTGCTGTGAAACTGGAAAGACATGCTATCTATATTCTTGAGCTAAGCAATCTAATCATTATATTTTGAACTGTGCTTTCCAAGTGGCCTTTAATGGAAGCTACTTATACAATGTGGTAGGGTGTTACCTGAGTGCTTACAACTGTGCGCTATCCAGGAGGGCTACAACTTGCGTATAGAATTCAGTTGGTGCTTTGTGTCACAAAAGTATATTGATCAAGCTGCATGTAATAGCGTCCCTAGACTGTGAACCCAATTCACAAGAGAGGACATATGTGGGCAACTTGCAACTCTAGAAGCGAGTACAGAGAAATTTAAATGCTGCAAACAATAAAAGCTCTCAGTTCTTCTTCCAGCTTAAGAAAGGAAGTGGGTATCAGAAAGGCAAGAGACAGGGGGATAGATATCTCTGTCCACTTGGGCTCCATCTGGGGTTTACTTCAGACCTGCAATGTGCTGCTCTCAACTGACTCTCTCCTCAGTAGTGAGAAAAAAGCCCATCCCATCTTCCTTGTCACAACTCACTAACAGTATTCATGGTGAGATACTCACTATAGCCAGTTCATTGACTATAGTTTTACCGATTTCAAAGGATTAACCTCTTTGTTGCTGAAACATTTAATCTTCTTCCTGAGCACCTCCATGCCCTTTTCTCCTGAGACATCAGTTAACTAGCCACAGTGAAGTTTTTATAAGTATAACTTGTGCAACTTAGAGAACTTGGGAGTATTGCATCTTCCCTTCGCACCATTGTTTTGGTTCTATGCTGATATAAAGAAAGGCTGCCAGTGATGTTAGGAGGGGTCTCCACATACAGTCAAACAAGTCAAGATGGTCACCATGAGAGTGCGATCAAAGTTCCATCTTTTTTCATGTACAACTCTCTCAGGTGGAAAGAGAGAACTACCTTGATGGTTTGTACTAATACTTGCCAATATGTTTGAGTTGTGACCCCACTCAGGAATTTGAGTATTGGTAATGTTCTTTTTGAGACCTGCTGTCTTCAGCTATCTTATTTGATTATGCCCAAGTCATGAACATTTTGGATGTTCCTCCTAAGCATAAGCTATGCTGCCTCCTCCTCCTCCTCCTCCTCCTCCTCTAGATATTTCTGACTCCTACTTTTTTTCTTGGGCACTTGTCATAAATACTTTGGCATTCTTGTGGCTTGGCTGGATGCTCTGAGTTCTATGTGTCTCAGACACCACAGGAGGAAAGCACTAGTGTCTTTTCCTTCCTGTTTTATGAATCGTGCAGAAGAGATAAGCAGAAGAGAGGATGAGAACCAAAGGTTTTGATCTTTGTGTGCTTGCACTGTTGGTGGCTTGGAGGAAACCATTGGAGAGTCATTTGCAGGACCAAAGTGGGATGGAAAGCATCATTGACCCCTGCTCCCAGCAGGGCCATCCAGGGTTGAAATGCCGCAGGCTATCTCAGCCCATGATTCTTGGAGGTGTTCCAAGATATAAATACAAGCCCATGTCAGTGTGAGAACATAGTAGGCACAAACATAGTCCAAGATGGTTTGAAAGATCATGGGTGAGAGTGGCCTAGACCAGGGCTTTTCAACCTGTGGTACGCGTACCACTTGTGGTACATTAATGAGTGGCAGGTGGTACGCAGCCCTGCCTAGCCAAGTGTAGTGGGGAAGGGAAAGAGCCAGCACAGGCAAAGACTTACAGTGAGAGAGTCCTCTGGAGCTGCAGATTTTACTTATGAATGGAGCCATTTGGGGAGGCTGCCTTAGCCAGCAGCCAGTACTTACATTTTTTTTTCTTCCTTAAGTGCCAGCTGGGCTCCTTACTTTCCTTTCTAGCCAGTAGCTAATTCTTAAAGGGGAAGTGCCTTTTTAAGCTAGTTCACTCAGCAGCTTGTCTTTTCTGTCTCTGGAGGCCTTTCCTTGTTTGATCAATATATGGAAGAGGGAAAATATGGGGGGGGGTTCAAATTCTTCCTTCAGAAGGAGATGGGAATGAGAAAAAGGGAGGCAGGGAAGGGAGGGAGGGAAGGAAGTCCCGCCTTAGCAGTTGGCCACCAGCAGCTCTGCCATTGACTTTGCTTGTCAAAAGGTTGCAGAAGGGGATCACATGACCCTGGGACACTGTGACCATCATAAATATGAATCAGTTGCCAAGCATCCAAATATAAATCACATGACCCTGTTGCTGCAATGGTCATAAGTGTGAAAAATGGTCATAAGTCATTTCAGTGCAATTGCAACTTCGAACAGGTTTTTTTTTTGTCACCAAGTTTTTGACACCTTGCTAAGTGGTACTAGAATATTGCCATATCCTAAAAGTGGTACAATCGATAAAAAGGTTGAAAAGCCCTGGCCTAGACCGTACATTTTCCTCTCCCACCCTCAGTTGTATTTCCTCCCAAAGTTAAAAAACTGTTTCAGTTTCTTTTTTGATGCCTCTTCATGAAGTAGAGGAAGTGCAACAAACTCTGTATTTTTTTGTGGAAAAAGGCTGAAAGAGGAGTAAGGGGGAAATAAATCTTTAGTTAATCTGCTGATAAGTAGAACAGATAAAAAGGCTGTGCAAGAACAAAATCTGTTTCTCAACAAGCCTAGAATACTGGACAGACACAGAAAATGCTTATCCCAGATTTATTGAATAAATCACAGTTGGCTGGATTGATGAAGATATATTCATAATTTACTAACCACAATGGCTTGGTTAATTTAGCTATTAATTTAGCTATTAATTTAGGCAGTAGCTGGTCCTGTGATGTAACTCTAGTCTAGACTACACTCAACAACCCATTGCTCTTGTACTTTGTTTTTAAATGGGGCAGCAACCTATAATTAGTCTGGCTTTGTCCTCTTCTCTATCTTTTTCTGCCAACTGAAGATGGCCACCTTATGACAGAATCATAAATCATCCTATTTATGAACGTACATGTGTGTGTTTGCATGATACAAATATATAAAAAACATGTTAGAAGGAGAGACTGCGTGATTTTAAAGTTTGTAGGTAAGAAAGAATCTAAGTATGTGATGGGGCCATGCATTTTGCTAAGGTAATAGTTTGCTATGTTAAAGTTGCACAATATGCTAAGCCCTAAACCATAGTTTAAAACCATTTTTGCAATATTAACTCATGACAGTAAAATGTCCTGAGACTGGTTTTGACTTAGCACCTTCCATGAGTAAGTAAATATGCCTTTGTCCATTTCCTTGTCCAATTCCAACTCTTCATTTTCAGATTAAACTTAATTTCTTTCCTCTAGCTTTTCTGACTTTCTCTCATTTTGATTGATAAAGGTTTTAAATGTATACACTGTAATATTAATATCAATTTTAAAATTATTTTAAAAATAAAAATACATTTGGACAAGTACTAAGGCTAGTAGTAAGACTTTGTGCCATTGTGTAACTTAGACTCAATGTGGTATACTGATACAAGTGTTGAATTAAGACTGGGGAGAGCCAAATTAAAGTCCACCTACAGACATGAGCCAGCACTTTTGTCATCTTAAATCCACCTCATCAGATTGTTTTTGTGAAAATAAACTGTGTAATTCACTATTCCATTAATTGTTTTCAATGGTATAACTTGCCTCCTGGGGTTGTGGGTGCTTCATCACTGGAGGTTTTCGAAAATAGACTGGACAACCATTTGACTGGGATAGTATAAGGCTCCTGCATTGAGCAGGGGGTTAGATTAGAAGATCTCAAGAGGTCCCTTCCAGCCCTGTTTCTATAATTTGTCTTGAGTTCCTACAGAACATCATAGGGTAAAACTATATAAATCTGTTATACTATATACTTTTAAAAAATATATATTGTTGCTGTCCTGGGTGGGGTATGATTTTTATGTTGTGGATTTTTGAAGTTGTAAATCTCCCGGAGCACCTGTGTGAAAGTTGGGCAGCCATATAAATTGTCTCAATAAATATAACCAGTAAATAATAAATTTTCTTTATTCCAGTGTAAGAATGATGGATTTGGGAAGGATCACAAAATGTCTGTATCCCAGTCTGACCATTTCCCTTTATAGCGAAAAGCAATGGGGAAGCATGAGGCAATGTATTCACTAGATTGGCAATATTGGTTGGCAAATTTATTACAAATCATTTACCTGCGTGTTTGTGGCTTAAGAAACAAACAGATCAGGGCTTCCCCATTTTTTTTTAGTTCCATCGGCTATGCCATGCCCTTGGCAAAGAGCACAAGAGCCAAGCCACTGAGAATGCTAGCAATATTCCCAGTTGCCATGCAAGGCCAGGACGGGAGCTGCAAATGTTGGCTGGAGAGAAAGGTTGAACATTGCCCAACTCCTTTAGGAGCAATTCTATCTCCCATTTCCTGGCAACACCCCCCAGCTCAGGTTGCTTGTGCCTTTCCCATTGTAGACTTCAATTGCTTCTTGTCTTTTCTTCCCTTCTCTTTAATTGTGATGCTCCTGGGAGCCAGACACTATCTGGGGCCTTTGTTACTTGCTTAGAGCAAACTCCCTAGCTTTGATCTCCATTTCAGGGCCTCCTTTTCTTAAGGCCATTCTCCAGGAATGAAACCCAGCAAAGCCAGAAATCTAAGACTCACTCTGAGCAGTGAGTCTTCCGCCCACCTGCTCTGTCTGCAAAGCTTCCCCAGAAGCTAAGGTGTGTTTCTGGTGGCGGTAGAAGGGAAGCATGGCGTATATTCTTGATAGATGTGCCCCCGCGGTACATTCTTGATCATAGATTGCAAGGTGCCTTCTCCAAAACGGGTTTTGTGGCCTAAAGGTGTTACTAAAACAAATTGGGCTTTTCATAGGAACTTTCCAAGGAGTTGGTTGACTGACTGGGTTCTCACACTGCATAAAAGCCTTAATATAGTTTGCTTGTTTGGGCTTAATTGTGATAATTGGGCTTAATTGTGATTTAATTAACAGAAACAAATTGTAAATCTTAAAAAAGAAATCATGGCATAGCTCAATATATACACCCCAGTATTCTGTCATAATGAAATGGAGCACTAAGATGTGAGATATGGGAAGTTGGACAATAAAAGACTTATATAAACAATATTTAAAAATAATGAAAGTAAACCACATAAATAAATGCTAGATCATTAATTTTTTTCCACCAGCTGGCTCATCTTGCATTTCAGTTGTTCAGGTTTTTCAGTATTTTCATTCTGATGATTATATTGTACTATGTTTTGAAAATATGCTAGCCAGACAATATATAAATAAATGTGTAATCAGGTAGCAGACTGATTTAGAAGATGCGTAAGAAATTTACAGAAGGTTACAGAAATTTACGGAAGATTTTCTGCTATTTTCAGTTTCATTGTCCAAAATCAATTTACATGACTACCGGTAGATTAGCATATTTAGAATTTCTCAGAATTGTATCAGAAAGAGAGTCAATCTTTAAATCTCTCATTTTTTATACTTTTCCTACTTCCCATCCGATTCTACCATTTGCCTACTCTTAAGTCTCTTATGCTTCTCAGAATGCTAATGTGACTTTCCTCCAAGTCTCTCAAAACCTTTTCCAGGCAGTCAATAGAAATTTTCTGTCTAGTCAAAATAATACCTTGTACTCTTTTGTAATGTGTTCCCTCAATATTTGCTGATTATGACCCAGTGGTAAGGAGGGGGGGGGGAAGTGTTTTTTTTAAACTCAGGCTAATCTTCCATGTTGTTTTCTTGGCAATAGTAAATAAGTAGTTTGCTATTCCTTTTATCTGAGATAAACTATTAATTCAAGTGATATACAGACATAACTCAGTTTAGCTTTTGAACCCAGCAGAATCGGTTATGTGCTGCCCCCCCTTGAGTCAATAAATTATAATCAAATTTATCTCAAATGCTCATTCTGGAGAAGGTTTATCTATGCGGTTGCTAACAGTCAACATTGACTTGATGGCACATAATCAATCAATCAGTTAATCAATCAATATCTCAACTGCAATGGGTTTGGAAAGACTACTTACAATAGTTGACTTATAACAGTAACGAAGCCTGCCTTGTAAGTCATGACAGAATACCAAATTTGGAAGGGACCTTAGAGATCTTCTAGTCCAATCCCCTGGTCAAGCAGGAGACCTTATACTATTTCAGACAAATGGTTGTCCAATCTCTTCTTAAAAACCTCAGTGTTTGGGCACCTACAACTCTGGAGGCAAGTCATTCCGCTGATTAATTGTTCGGTCAGGAAATTTCTCCTTAGTGCTAGGTTGGTTCTCTCCTTGATTAGTTTCCATCCATTGCTTCCTGCTCTTCCTTCAATTGCTTTGGAGAATAGGTTGATCCCCCTCTTCTTTGTGGTAGCCTCTTAGATATTGCAACACTGCTATCATGTCACCCCTAGTCCTTCTTTTCATTAAACTAGACATATCCAATTCCTGCAACTTTTCTTCATATGTTTTAGCCTCCAATTCCCTAATCATCTTTGTTGCTCTTCTTCGCACTCTTTCTAGAGTCTCAACATCTTTTTTTTATATTAGGGGTGATCAAAACTGGATGCAATATTTCAAGTGTGGTTTTACCAAAGCATTATAAAGTGGTATTGATACTTCAAGTGCTTTTTGGGCAGCTGCAGCACACAGCTGGCTCATATTTAAGTAATTATCCATTAGGACTCCGAAATCTCCCTTTGAAGTTACTACTATTGAGCCAGGTACCACCTATTCTATACCTGCGCATTGGTTTTTCTTGCATAAATGCAGGTCACCGTGACTGACCAATTTTACTACCTTTTTTGCAATGGTTGTTAAGTGAACCAATGGGCTGGCTTTGCCAAAAACCAGAAGTAAATGCTTTTGGGGGGAAAAACTGTCGTAAAATGCTGTCATGTGCCCACAGGGATGGGGGTTGGCTGTTGGAACTGGATTCTATGGGGAGATCTATGATGACTTCAAATGGTCACTGAGTGACCAATCATAAGTCAAAGACCACCTATATTTGATCTAAGCTGAATTACATATAGCTGAAAGAATACTGCTGTTCAACCTACCTTCATCTATTTCTCTCCCGTTGTTTTACTATGTCTATTTCTAAGAGTGTAAACTCCAGGTATCCTTTTCCAAGTTGACAGTCCCAGAAATGTTTGAGTACTCAAGAATTCACAGCTTGCACTGGAAAAAGTTGGTCTAGAAAGTGTGGCCCACCAAAGCTATGATCTACAATACACTGTCAAGCCACATACATAGTGATTGCTGGTTTGTGCTAGCCTACATTTCCTGGATATATGAATTCATTGTTTCTAAAACTCCCTGTCTTTTCTTTGCCCTTTGGAAGAAGACTACTAAGGATAACTTTGTCTTCTAGTGAAACACCATGCATATTGCAAAGTATGACAAATTTTTTGCCTAGCATAAACATCAATGAAGAAATTAGACAAAACCGAATGCAAAATATTTCATTTTTCATAGAATAATTTATTAATATAAAACCACTTTCCCCAGGAAATTGGGGTAACTCGTACCTATCTGTAAAAATGCACTTCTCCCAATGGATAGTTCAATCCCATTTTAAAATTAAAGTTACAACTTTAAGAAATGGAATTAAGGGTAAGTTAAAGAAAAGCAAAACTGGATTTGATGAAACTCAAAATAAATTTCTCAAATAATGCTTTAGAATAAGAAAAACCTGTTATGGAATTCTATGAATTTGAATTTGAATAATTAAATCCAGTTTAGTACAATGAGTTACTTTCACTCAATGAGCATAGGATCGTAGATCAAAACAAGAGGAAAAGCCCAAATTTTAGGTGTGTCTCCAAAACTTACTACTGAAGTTGTTTTAATCTTGTCTTGCTACACACTTTGAGATTGTAACCAAGTGAGATTCAGGAATCCAGAGTCAAAGTGAAGAATGGAACTCAAGAGAAACACAGGAAGCTATAAATTTGCAATATGGACCTTGCAGTAGTTTTTTAGAGACTATATTTTCTAGTTGCTTCTGCACATGAATATGGATTAAGGGACTTAGGAAAACTTGCCTTATCTGCAACAATAGTTAGGCACGTTTTGGGAATATTAAAAATAAGGCAAGATGGTGGTTGTAGTTGGCATCATCTTTTCCAGACCATTCTGCAATTTTAATCTCTCAACCTATTCTACATTAAATAAGAACTTATGCAAATGCTGAGGCAAATCTCTTTCATACCAAATTCAGTAAGTTATTCATATTCTCTATAAGGATATCCTTTTTGAGAACTTCTTTGCCAAAATTCATCTGGTAAACTTTTAACTCATTCTTTTATTTACCTATAATTTTAGATTCCCAGACTTGATCTAATAACACATCTCTTTAGAATATATTTCTCTCTTTCTCTTTGTAAGAAAGCCAGGTTTAGGCTGGTTTTTAAAAATATGAATAATTTTATACATGAAAAATTATCTTTCTGCATAATTTGGTTGTGAATGTGGAAAGAAGATACACCACTAATTTGGAATTATCCCAATGTTAACATGTCAGTTAGATAACAGTGAACTATTTTACTCAGCCTATTTGTATTGGAAAATATCAAAATAAGGGGGAAAAATGCTGGTATCTTGGCCATGCCATTTCATATCATGGACTTAAGCTCTTGTTGCTATAAAGGCCCAAAACACAACATCAGAAATGTAACAGAGAGGGGGGAGGAGGACCATTGGATCTTTATTCCACCATCCCTTCTTGCAACTTCTCCAGCTATATTTGTTTTTGTCACAAAGCCATATTATCTGAAATGTACTTATTGTAAATTTATACAATGACATCATGAAACATCTTGAACCTACCAACTCTTATCCATATTCAACATGGTTTATTGTATTTTAAGGACTGAACAAAACTGGGGAAGGCTCAGGAGGTGGTTTTTCTATTTTCCCCCCTCAGCAAACAGTGTATCCAGAATGAAGAATTAGTTGTTATGGCATGCACAACCCTGCCTTGAGGTACAGAAGTCTGCTGTCAGCAGAAATTATCTTCCTGCAACTGGAAGAGTGGAACATCACAGCCAGCATTTTTACAGACTCATTATTTCACCTTCTGCACAGATCAAGGTCAGAGCCTTGGGGTAGCTGTTCATCTCAGCACAGAAAAGCACCAGTTCAGTCTATGTCCACAATTCTGCTGCACAATGAAGTTCTATCCATCATCTAACCAGGAGCACAGACCAGAGCCTAAACTTGTTTCTGGGTGATGACCTCACGAATGCATTCATATAGATAAATATATTTATCCTAGAGGAACGGAGGTGGGGAGAGAGAGAAAGAGACACGTAATACATGAGATGGTGCAGATAAGCAAGATTTTTTTTTAACAAAATTGTATTGATACTATAAAAATGAGGGAGGAAGGGAGAGAGGGAGAGGGCGAGAGAGAGAGAGAAACATACACTGAAGGTCATCACACCACACTAGGAATTAAGTCCAGGAAATTACAGGAAATTCAGGCCAGAACTGCTAATGTAGCATGAAGAGCTTCATATACTAACAGCATGAGCACTAGCATCTGCTACTGTTTTATGGTTGCAGGAAAAAAACAAATAAACCACAGACTGACCACTTTGCTACATATGTGAAAGTTTCCAAGGCTAAACATCATGGTCATTTCTGACCTGATCTCCTCCATGTTGGATTCTGCAAAGCAGGACCAGGGAGTTCTTTGATTAAATAAACTTGCATAAGCGTCACAGAACTAAACATAAAATCTATGCAGTACATATTTTACATCAGTATTTTAATTTTTAGTCTGGAAACAGATTGCATGCAATGCCCTCTGGTGGCACAATATTATATTCAGTATTGTCTTTCAACTCCCCTTAAATTTAATCTTGTAGCATGTAGTGCTCAAGCTGCAATCTTATTTGTACTTGAGCATACTGTAAATATAGATGAACTGACTTATTTTACATGACTGAAAGTGTTTAAAACATATCATTCAATACAATAAATACACATTTATCTTGTCTTCACAATAAAAAGTCTGTGTTTTATTCACAGTATGGTCCATATATTTTCCTAATTCTAATTGAAACATTTTGATTTGACAAGCTGCAATTCTTCTCCAGATTGTATATTTCCTTTTGCACTGAATGTGCAATAGACATGAGCCATCAATGGCTACAGTGTAATCCAATATATCTGGAAGGCATCAATTGGATAAGGCTGACCTAGAACAATTATCTGTTCCTGCCATAGTAATGAACAAGCCAAAAATGCATCTTAAATATTCCTGATAAGAATGTTCTGAAACATATCTAATATATTTTTGCTTCTTTTAACTTTAATTAAAAACAAGCACATTTGATCATCAGAAAAGATCAGCACAGTTAAGGGGACAATGGCCTCTGCAGGGGCTGGCTTTAATGACATGGCAATCATGATGAGTCTAGAGGTTGGACCTTTCTATTGATGATCCAGCTCTCTGCTTTACTTACCAATGATGGAGTCATGAGACAACAGCTCCTCACCAGCCTCAAAACAACACCATACACATCCACATTTTTTTCTCCTTTCAGCTGCTGCAGCAGAGTATCTAAGGCAATGAGTATCCCCATCTGGCCTACGCCTCCCGAACTGGGAAAGAAGAAGTAGTGAGAGGTTTCCATATAATTGCTATATACCAGTGGTGGCGAACCTATGGCACGCGTGTCAGAGGCAGCACTCAGAGCCCTCTCTGTGGGCACGCGTGCTGCTGCTGCCAGCGGCTTGCGCAGGTCCATTAGGCTGCCGCCTGGAGCAGCAGCCCCACCCAGCACAAAGGAGGCAAAGCGGCCAGCTAGCAAGCTTGAGTAGAGCACGGCCACACCCAGCAAGCCAAAGGCCACTCTGAGCAGGGAAAGCCAAATCCCCATCGGCGCCATGGCCCCCCAGTCCCAGCTAGGATTGCGTGCCTCCCCCATCTATGCTGGGCCTCCTGCCCACCGCCCCACCTGCCAGAGACCCCCTGGATCTCCCCCAACCCTGCCCGGCCCCCACAGGCATCCCCCCGATGAACAACATTGAGGTGGCCCTCCCTACCCCAGCCATGCCCACCCAGTCTGCTGTAACAACCGTAGCCATGCCCACCCAGTGGACCACACCCATCCAGTGGGCCACACCCCCATGCCCCCCCTGAGGGCACCACAATGCTGATACGGCCCTGGCACTTTGTGATAAATAAGTGGGTTTTGGATTGTGGTTTGGGCACTCGGTCTCTAAACAGTTCGCCATCACTGCTATATACTGACAACCAATCCAGACAACACGGAGTATTTGGTATTTACCAATCCAAGACTGATACCCAAGAAAGATACCCTTGGCTTCCGGTTCCGGATCGCAGCACACGCAGTCGTACGGAGAGATCCGTCTCTCCCACCGGCTGTTTTCCCTCTGCCGGTAGACCCTTAATCGGGTCGAAAGTCGCCCTGGAGGGGCGACCACCGTTGAGGAGGCCCTCGTTTGACTGGGGAAGGGCAGCAGCTCCTTCCTCAGTCCAAGCCAGCTCCTTAGGGCCGTCGGAGAAAAGATCAGCCAGTAAAATGGACGATCACTTTGCTGCACCAGCCGAAAGCCAGAAGAACAACTAAGCATAAAGAACCCCCGTGGAGAATCCGGGTAAGACCTTTCCTCCCCCTTCTTTCCCTAATTACTCTCCTGTAAAAAGCTTTTGTATTTGAATTACTTCCCTGCTGTGAGAGAGCAGCGTTTGGGCACTTGGGAAAAACAGCTTTGGGAATTGAAAAAAAAATAAACCAGTTAATTTTTTATTGACCATTCAACTCCTGGAATACTGAGGGAGCCTGAAAACATTTCTATTTTTGATTATTACTATTATAACTACGCTATCTACTATTTTGGAGAGGCCTTTCTTCTTTATTTTTTTAAGGTGAAAAATAAAAAATCTATTAACTTGGAAAGAAAGACCTTATAGCCTGCCGAGGACATCTTGTGACGAAAAGTGTTACTGCAACTGTACATTTTTTTTCATTGCTGGAGGATGGCTTTAACCTTCAAAGGATGATAAGAGTAAGATAACTGAAACAGCTGTGTGGTGATTTGGTCTACTAAGAATTGGAGGTGAATATTTGTTGACTTTTACGAAATATAGCCTTCACTAAAAGATTAAAAGATGCTTTCACCACTGACATGGAACTTAACACACAGCTGGATTATGAGCTTATACTGGAAAAAATCTTGGAAGCCACGGAGGATATGAACTCTTACTTCCAAATTTTGACGGATCAAGTTATAGGTCGAAGAATAGTGGAGAAGGAGCAGAGTGGCGCTAAAGAGACTAGTGAGCAATATATACAACCTAAAGAGGAACCATATCGACAACTCAACTATGAAACTACACCGGGAGAAATTGTGGAAACTAAGGAACAAATCAACTTTATACAACCCCAAATGCAATCTATGGAGAAGCTTGATGATCAAAGAATAACTTTAACTGAGATGCCTGAAGCATCAACATCAATAGAGACTGACACTCAGATACAAGTTATTGAAAATTGTGATAATGTGGATAAATAACTAGTAACTACAACATGGAATAAAATGGCTTCCACCATCCAAAGGCTACTAGAAGAAAGGGAAGAGAACTTTGACCAATCTGAAGCGTTGAGGAATACTGACTTTCTAATATTGTGGTTTGATGATGCAGGAATTTTATTATGGAAACCGGTGTGGCACAGAAAGAAACCTAGAGTTAGATTTAAAAATGTGTTTTAAAATTTCATTTAATGGGTTTAAAAAGGCTTTTGAGATTTTGACTGATTTAACAACTAACGGAGTACGTGAATTCTGTAAGAGGATATCCTTTGTAATAATATTTTGTTTTAGATATGATAATTACTTGGAGAGGTATCTACTGGGTTAAAAAGACTTTCTATAGACATAGATGAATTGATAGAATATATATTTAAATCAGATAGAAATGTATCTATTGGATTGATATTTTTATTTTAAATAAGATAATTATTTTGTAATAGAAGAAGAATAAGAGGGATTGGTGACAAGAGAAGAAATGGTATTAATGAAGAAAACATAAGAATGTTATTGTGGGAATAATATACTCATTTTAGATATAATCATTATGTTAAAAAGGGAAGTGAAGGACACCCGAAGTGTTAATAATATGTCTATTTAAGGGTAATTGGAATATGGTAACTGTAAATTAGTAAAGCCTAAAAACAGGACTTGGATTTTTATAATTGAAATGTGATTGATGTTTGATAGGATTGTTTGAAGTTTATTTAGAAATGTATTAATTTGAATATGCAATACTATATGAGGGAATTAGAGAGGGAATTTTCAATGAATTAATTTGAGCTATATATCTGTGATTTTTCTTTTGGATGCTTGATATACCCATCTCCACGGTGTTTCCTAAGCACCTTGATGTAACCTTTCCACCCCCATAAAAATCCAATAAAATATATTTTTAAAAAAAAGAAAAAAAGAAAGATACCCTTGACCCAGGATGGGATTTGGGCTTTTACCTGCAATGCAGAACTAAAGGGCTGGTCCTCTTCCGGTACGGCACTAGCTGTCTGACAACAGTGAGAAAGCCCACCAGAACCTCAGGATCTGGCAAATCTTCTCCTTCCCCCAAAGGAAATCGGAACTGTTGCAGCAGTCTTTCCTTTGCTTTTTTCTCCTGACAAAGTAATGAAGACATCATCAGTGAAAGCACAGCTCATGAATTAAAAATTCAGTGTAACTCATAAACTTATGTACACTGAGAAGGAGTAAGCTATAAGCACATTGTGAGTTCAAAAGAAATAGAGACAGTGCACGTTCATTACCATAAGGAGAATCAGGATTTGACTAATTCTACAGGATTCCATTTACTTTCACTTTCACTTCATATGGAAACAACTGTTATTGGGGCTTTTACTTCTCTATCTCCAACCAGCATTAAACATAATCGGAACTTGTAGTTCTGTCTGTTGTGTATATAATATTTGTGTGTGTGTGTGTGTGTATGCATATATACTCACAAGACAAATATATGCAAATCACATACAATAAAACCAAGCTTCAAGAGTCTAAGCATGTAAAAACAATAAAAAGAACCCAAAATCCAGAATGTTATTAGATCTTGGGGAAGGGTGTTCTTCACTTAAAACAGTAATTAGTTTCTAAGTATGAGCAGATCCACTTAATTCCTCCAAGAAAAAAAAACACTTGAGCTCCTTCAAAGAAAATATAACATGACTGGCAATTCCAGATACAATAAAGTGCTGCCTGAAGAATAAAAACATGTCCATCTACCACCATGAGCCACAAACTGGAAAGAGGGAAGTTGACATCTTCAGCCTCTGAAATTTAGTTCACAAGCATCTCTAGTCAAGCTCATTTAAACATTCACATGCTGTGCCAGCAAGCCCTCTCTGCGCCTTGGTGTTCGTGTTTCCATGACAGTTCACTTTCCCCTCCCAATCAATTCACGTACATATTTTAGTCTGAGCTGAACACAAGGCCATCCTGAAATAATCTTTTCAGGCCCTTGCTGTATGGTGAGCATCTCTGTGCAGACAGGTTCACCCTCTGATGGCCAGCATGACTTATCTGGAGCCTAAAAAAAAAAAAAAAAAAAAAAAGCACAGCAGTTACGAATCCATGTTTCCAGTAGAACTAATCGCATAGCAATTACTGGTTATTCAAAGTCCTTGAGCCAAGAAAAGATCCATACGATCAGCTTCCTATACCCCGCATAAAATTCACAACACCAGACTACACAGTCAAATGATTGTAGTTGGCTGCTACTGAAGTAATGCTTCTCACATGGATATTTTGGCAGAGCTCATTCAAAACCCATTCCCGTTCATTAAAAAAGCAGGTGTCCTTTTGTTATCATGGTGATGCTAATAAACAAGGCAGTCTTCAACATATTGGAGTCCTACAGAAGGACTCATAAAAATGGCAGCAGGGATAGTTATTTAATTACATAATTTGCATACCGCCAACTTGAGGCAGCTATATATATATAAAAAAGGAAAAAACTTTCTTTGACCTTTAAGAAAAACAAATGAACCCTCTCATAAAATAAATGCAACATCAATATAATACAAAAAGAGGAAATATACACAATCATGCATCTGTCAAGTTCAAGTCTTGAATCAGAGTTTGGAACAGTCAGGCCTTAAGTGCTCTCCTGAAACCCAGAAGGGAAGGAACAAACTAGCAATTCCAGTGTGGGAATACAATTGAAAATGCCCATTTCTGAGGTTACATCTGGTGAAGTTCTCATATAGAAAGTCGGAGTTGGAGTTGGCACTATTCAATTGGCTCATATGGGCAGATAAATAATGGAGATGCTTGCACAAATAACCCAAACCCTATATGGCATTGAAGGTGACAATTAGGAATCTGAATTGCATATGAAGTTGCCTGACAGCCATTGCAGTTCCCAGAGCAGTGAGATACATCATCACAGCCAAGTGCTTTTCAAGAGTGACTGTGAGCAGGAATTTTTTTCCATGAGTCATCACTCTCCTAAGAAGGATGGTGTTACCTCTACAGGAATGTCTCAAGCTTTTGGCCCTCTTCATGAATTAACATCACAATTCCCACTTTCATGGAAGAACGACTCTTTTGCAGCTAGGAAAGTATCTTAGTGGCATTTCCATCAATCTTAAATAGAAACTCCTCATATTATTATGCATTGCTGAATCATTTCATATCATTATCCCAGAATGGCCTCTCTGTAGGATTCTGTGAATTTATACGATGACTATCTTACCGGACTATTCATCTGCCTAGGTAGTAAAGTGATGATAGTGTGGACACCACGTTCCCAGACTAGGCCCCAGAATTCCTCCAGGGCCAGCTTGTCAGGTCCATCTATAGCAATATAGTCCTTGGCTGAATTGCAGCCCTATCATATTAAAAAGACATAAATTAATTAGCAACACAACTGCTTTGTTTATATAATTTGCTTGTAGAAAAAGTGCAGAAAATTATGGAAGCAAATGACACTAGGTAAGTTTGGTCTAACATCGGGATAACAAGGTAAACCTCGTCTAAGCCTGATCTAAGTTTTAGCATGCCATTATAAAACCACAGGTGAGTTACACAAATAAGTTGTAAATATACAATATCTGGACCTGCCTCTTCTCCCATGCAACATGACAGGTGCTCAGGATGGGGTGCCAGGAGTTGCTGAAACTAGTACTAGAACCAAAATCTTCTGCCTCCAGTATAAGTAGCCTTATGGTTGGGCAGGATGTGCCGGCAACTGGGAATACAGTAGGATAAGGCTCTCTGTATGTAGCATTCAGTTTCCCCCACTTAATCCATAAGTTATTGTACAGTACTACTCTACAGACAAATGAAAGAAGTTATGTCAGTGATGACATAAGGTTTAATTTCCACACTGAAACAGAAGGGATTTGTCAATGGTAGCAAAAAAGTATCATAGAAAATGGGGGGAAATAGCTTTTTCCACACCAAGTATAATTTTATAAACTTTTATCATATCCCCTTTGCTTGCTTTTACTCAAGGTATACATGTCCAAACATAGTAACTGTCATCACTGAGAAGTTGATTTAATTATGGATTCTTTTGGTAGCCTTTCTGGAATGCTGAAAATTCTTTTGCTTTGAATACATTTCTACCAATGCAACTAAAGTGGCATTTAACAATTTGGCAAAAATAGTATCTTGTTGGACATAAGATATTCTTACCTTTTACAGTGTATACATTGATATATTTTTACATCCTTGCTCTAGATTTTCAAGATACTTTGGATTTCTAAATATGTCCTCAAAAGCATTTGCAAATGATCCCTGATTTATGTTAGTTTGCATGCTTTGATATTGAATTTTCTTCAGCAATATCTATGTTATTAATGGACATACTGAGCTAAGATTTTCTGCATAATCCATTATCTGTTCCCATCTTGACAAGAACTACATTGTGTAATAATAATTGCAAAAGGCAGCTTAACTTGGAGCACCTTACATCCTATGACAATGCCTTTATACAGTGTGTGTGTGTGTGTGTGTACAGACAGGCAGCTTAACTTGGAGCACCTTACATCCTATGACAATGCCTTTATACAGTGTGTGTGTGTGTGTGTGTGTGTGTGTACAGACAGACAGACAGACAAGACAGAAAGACCAAAGTGGTTCTAGTGGTGGTAAGAGAACTCGTGGCTGTGACTCCTAAACTGGAAGAGTGGTTCCAATAGATCCCACGTACAACATTAGAGCTCTCTATCCAGAAGAGTTCAGTACTAGAAACTGTTTAGAATAGATCCTGTACAAAATCCTCAAACTTCCAGGCCTCTGATGGAGGACCTAAGATTGAGAAAGACCACATACCATTCATAGGGGTGAGAATGGTATTTTTAAAGTATATATTAATATATGCCTTTTAGATTAATAGAAGCAATATAGAAAAAAATATCTACATGCATGTAAATTATTCCTTTTATAAATAAAACAAACAGCAAAGAAATACTTTTGCAATAACAGAAAGCAGAAAGAAGAGAATATAAGGTATGGTGGACTCACAGGGATAAACCAGACATGTGCAAGATCTGAGAATGGATCTCGATCCAGTGGTAAAAACTTCACTTTAGACCGATCATCTGCAAAACAGACTTAGTGTGAAGGACAATGGTTGGAAGACATATGTATCATGTTCAGTTGAGCGCATCCAGCACCACACCTATCATCCCATCTCTTTTATCTCCACCTAGTTAATTTAGCTCTATTGTTATAGTTCTTGCTATGGACTCTACAAGTCTCAGAGCAATTAGCCTTTTTATGTCAATGATTTTGCTGTCTCCAGCTTAGGCTGTAATTTTTTTCTGAGGAAGGCTGACCTCAGGGAGAGCCACAACTAAAGCGATGACTTCCTACAAATTGCTGGACTATCATACTATTGACCAGGGTATCCTTCTGAGCTAGCTCTGTGAGTTGGGGAATGGGGGCATCATTTTACAGTGCTGCTCCTTCTTTCTTCCCTTTGTTCTAATCAGTGTTATTTGGACATGGATTGTTCCCTAGGCCCCCTCCCCCTTTGTGGGGTGCCACAGAGTTCTACTCTCTCTCTCCTCTTTTTCAATATTTATATTCGCCATGGTTTGGGATTTGGTATTACTAGTATGCTGATGATACCCAATTATATTTTTGATCTTGGAATGGCTAAAAGTTCAAGTACCTGGAGGCTTTGCAAGTCTGGATGAGGAGAAACTATTTCTGATTCAATCCTACTGAGATTGAATAGCTTGGGTGTTTGGGCGACCCTGATCTGGGGATATTTCAGATGAATACTTTAATTTGACACAAGGATCAGTAAATTGATTTCTCAAACTTCACCTTTCCAACCTGCCTTATCAAATAACCAATCTCAGCTGCACAAATCCAGACAATGGATATACTGTAATTAAGAAATACAAAGTATTTCCCATCATTTAATAGTTGCTAGGGGCAAAAGTCCTTTGAAGAGAAAACAACAGAACAAAAATAGTGATTGGAATGTCCAGACCTTATCCGCACTTCATCAGACATGCTTATGAAATTAATGCAATCTTCAATCAGAGAAAACTTTCAATTCCTGCTCTTAAAGTGTCATATGGAAAGGTTATAGGGCAACAGCTCAGCATGACCCGTTTAATTGCACATGAAAGGCATGCTGTGGGGACAGCACAAATTATGCTGATATGATTACCTCCATATGATTACCTTGGACTCTGGCTCCATAGGAAACCACAGCCAAGTGGCTTTGTAGATGAGTCCTTTGTTCTCTTTAAGTACAAATCTAAGACATGTTTTTACTGGCTACAAAACTCTTATCACTCACATGGAATCTTGCTGGAGCTGAGGTTGATTTGCTGATTGACAGAGGGTGGTATGGCAGAATTTATTTCTTCTTTTGCAACTTCCAAGAGCATCTGCTGAAGACAATACAGTAGAAAAGGAAAATTAAGATTGGAAAATTGTTAGTTCTGGATTACTGACATACTTTTCATTCACAAAGGGCTTGGCAAAATCCTGTCCCTGTGGGTGTGGGAAGTATCAATAGTCACTATGCTCCACAGTCTTTCCAAACTGTAAGGTCTGTAAGTCACTGGGAGTTTTGGGGGGAGGGCTATAATTTATAACAGATAACAACAACAACAACAACAATAAAAGCCATATTGATTGGAATGTGCAGCTTACATGCATTCAACACCTTATTTTTTAAATGAAAACTGTTGAGGGAAAAAAGTCTACTTGAATAAATACACAGAACAAGATAGGAAAGTAAATATAGAAAGTACATTATATGCTGAGGTTTTGTTTAACCCAGTACTTTGGACATTGATTAACTGGAGCTCTAAGGACATCAGAAAGGATACTTCTCAGCCCTATCTAGTCATGCTGTTACTGAACCTGGGCCTCTGCTATGGATTTATAATGTGTGTATCATAGAAAGAATTTTCCTAAACTCAACATCCTTATGCCAAAATCTTACCTCATATTCCTTTAGGAAGCCAGCATTGGACTGAGAACAGTTTTTTGCATGATGCTGAGCAAAACTTTTGAGAGAGACTGGATGAGAGCTGGAAAAGACAATAAATGAGTTTACTCAACTGCTGATTGCAGTAATTTAACATCAGCTGACAACTTTATTCAGAAAAATCAGCAGCTATAAAGACCCGGTACTATTGATTGATATTACTATATTGGTAAGAAGAGCAGACATCAATATATCCGGCAAAGTACTAATGAAGATTAAGAATAAAAGTGGATAATTCTATAATTGTACTGATGTTATTGTAATGCAGGGCAAGACAAAAATGTTTGCTACAAGTATGTTGCATGGACATCTGATTTCCAAAAAAACCTTCTCAATGTGAAATAAAAGTCCCTAGTTTTGTTTCCCTTAGCCTTATACTTGTACAAGCTATAATCTGGCACAATAGAGTGCTGATCTGCTTGAAGATAAGACAAAGGAAAGTTTTCATGATTGATAACTTTTGTAGGGCAAGCACTATTAGACTAAGAATGATAGCTATGATGGGGAACCTAACAAGGATTTCATGTGGAAAAGAAACTTACATCTCTGACAGGCCAATGAGTGGATCTTCAGAGATCTTCTCTAGGATGCAGCTATGCAGGAAAATGTATTGCCCCTGGGAAAAATATATGGTTATCTACACAGCACATTTTGAAACAGAAATGCTACATCTAATGCTACTGAGGTGCAAAACTGAGGGTTTTTATCCCCTGTGTGGATTATCAAAACTACAGAAAAGTTCAACCCTGGGTATTTAAGTAAGAGACAAGGATAAGCAGGACAAGTTTGAAAGACTGCAACCCAATTGGTGATACTGTGAATGAACTCTAGATTTGATAGGGTCTCCCACACCATGTCTTCTCACATTTTCTATGTAGCACAATTTCCTACCGAGCCTTCACTTTGTAATATCTGCTTCTTATAACATCTGGAACATGGCTCTGATCTCTAACAATATTTCCATTTGTTTCCTGCTGAAAATTGGTGGGACAGAGTTTTGCAACTCATCTTTAGCATCGTCTCAGGGGCCGCAAACAGCCACACAAAAAGGAGAGAAAATTGTTATGTGGATCATAGTCCACTCATTCCAGTGCAATAATTCTTTCATCTATTTTAGCTTGGTAATCATCAGTTCTCATTACTAAGGTTTTAAGTTCTTCTTCATAACAAAGGATTCCTTTCCACTATAATTTCACCATCTCCACTGGTGACAAATTTCATGAGAAAGAAAAGACTTTCTCGTATCCTTAAATAGTTGGATAGTTGCAGATCTAAAAGAGAGGTCCAGGTTTTCTCACCAGCGTCTCTATCATACAATGCCGATTCATTCGAAGACTGTAAACGGTATTGAAGATATCAACCAGCTTCTCATGCTTTAACTGCTGTAGGAGCCGATCAAGGGCAATGAAGGTGCCTGTGCGACCCACTCCTGCACTGCAATAGAAGTGAAACCAGGGATTCTCTCAGCGAAAAGTTTCACCTTTTTGTTCATTTTACCCATTCCCACCTCCATTCTCTCAAAATCCAACATACAAGGGAACTGGACAAGAACTCAGAAAATGAGGAAGATGTAACACAGTTCCTGTAATTTAGACTTTCTTGTCACCATGGTTAAAAGGCATTCCTTTTTTTTTTTTTTTTGCGTGGGCTGCATTTTCATAGCCAAGAGTTATACTTAACATTTCTGGAGGCTGAGGATTGATAAGTAAAGAGACACATCGCTTTACTGAACAAGAATGACTTTGAGGGTGATTTTGGAAGTTTAGGTCTTGTTTTTAACTGAAATATTCTAAAAAAAAAAAAAAGAGCATTCATGTGGGTTGATTGCAACTTACCTACCATGTACCAGGATAGGTCCACATTCATTTACACTCTGCATGTGTGCTCGTACCAGCTCTATGAAAGCAATCATGGAGATGGTAGACTCAGGAATACCATGATTAGGCCATGCTGTGTAGTGTAAGTGACTCAGTCTTCGTTCCATATTTAGTCCTTTCTGTGATAGGAAAGGACTATATTAGTGTCTATGACAGGAAGTCAGTTAACACAGATGGTCTGGGCCAACAAAGAGAGTAACAGTCTGGCAGAATCAAATGACTGTGCTATCACATGTTATACCACAGACTAGGTCCTAATATTGAAATTGCAGGTGATAGAGCCTTGACCTGGTACTATGTGAGATAATTTTGGTGGATTTCAGCTATTGCAATCAAGAAAGTTAATCCAGGCCCTATTAGTAAGAATCAATATTATAGCACAATGATTAACAGAACCTGTTCACTGTTTTGATTTGGGAAGATTTGGGAGTACTTTCCAGGGCTTCCACTTACATGCTGCAGTTTAAATTCCCGTGTTGTCCACTCATCAGCAAAATTCTGAGCAAGCAGATGAATGCTAATTTCTCCAGAAGAGACAAGAGAGATGTCTGTTGGCCAGTAGTATTCACATAATACCTATAAAAAATAGAAGGACTGAATGCACATTTTCAAAGGTTTAGAAGAAAGAGTAGTTCAAACAATGTTAGTAGAAAATAGCCATGCCAACACTAAAGCATATTGTTGTTGGCTGTCCTTGTTCAAGATGCTTTGTGAAATGTATATACCACATAGTAAGGATAGGCTGATTTTTCCACCAATCAAAAACGGGGTATGGGAGACCAGAGTCAGCTACCTGTTGCACCTTATGAACCACACTGCAATTAACACGAATCTACATCTGAGATATTAACAGATCAATTATATTCATACTTTACTTGTCAGAATTACAGAGACTGAAAATGAAACAATGATATAAGACCACAAATGATAAGTAAATAACTGGGCAATGAAAATTCTTGCTTATCTACCACATATTGTCCAGAAATCTACCTGTAAATCCCAATTTACTTTGTGACCAGCTGCAGTATGTAACACCAATGTACAGTAATTTAAACAAATGGTTTTTCCACAACAAATGTGTTGAAATAACTTGCTCACCCCACTAACTCAATATAACTACAACCCATCATTTTAAACAGAAATCTTAGGAATATGTTAAGTTTCTGCATACAAGGTCTAGTCTAACCTTCCGCTAGATCTAGAAAAAACAGGATTCTGAGAATATTCATGAAAATAAATCTGCCGCCCTCATATTTATTCAGGACCAATGATGTGTCAGAGTGAGGAATAATAATTTCCTCTGTAGACAAAAAAAAAGGTGTTCACCAGACCTACCCGTCCATTCTCCATGCCCACTGTCAACATCACAATAGTACAGATGTTCTGCTCCCATACCAGTCTCCAAAAATCATCCAGAGTTTTTTTCAAAGGTCCCTGGGTAGCAATGAACTCCTGTGGGGAGTTATAACCCTGCAACAACAGACAGAGCTTTCAATAATTAAACTGAGTATTTTTGGGGGAGGCAGAAACATAGAAAGCATTCCTCCTTCTCCTCATCTTGAAGACTCTCTTTCTCTCCTGTTGTAACTTTAAATCTTAATATAAATATGGATATGAACTAGCAAATGTTTGATATATCTCACTCTCTATTAATTTTTTGTACATTATGCATAGGAAGTCTTTTAAATTCTTAAGTAGAATGTCGATGTAATCAGCCCCCTTCAAATGATCTTCTGAGATTTTATAATTGATGTCCTAATTCTGTAAAATCCCAGTCCTAAAGAATCAACTTTCCAATTAATCAGCAATTGCTGAACATTCTTTTAAAATATTTAATAATCAAGGAGCAACATAACTAAAAAGCTCAAAATCCATCATTCCTTCATGTCCCGCATTATACAGAAATGATTTAATGTACAGTACAGCAAGTAGAGAGGGAAAAATGATCCTTTCTAATAATAGTTCCTTTGATGAAAGATAGACTGACTGGCAAGATAAAGTGAATGGAATTAACCCAATGTTATCTGAAGAAGAGGATGCTCCACAATGATTTATTAATCAATTTCTTTGTCACTTCTATCACTGAAGTTTCCCAGAACTACATGACGCTTTAGCCAAAGGAACTCTGAAAATTCCACTAAATTCTGCTGAAGGATTTTTTTTGTTCCAAACTAGACAGGAATCTACATGTGTCACTAGTTATGTATGCATAAGTACATGGAGCTGGGTCATCCTAAGGCAGGAGGCAGACTTGGACTAGATTTCACATTGCTTCCTGCAAAAGGGGACAGCATAGTCCTTCCTCCACAACATGTCAGCTTCACAACAGACTCTTAATCTTAATTTCCTTTTTTCTCTTCTTATTTTGTTATTATTTCCCTGAAGATCAGGGTCAAGCATAAGATGCCAACAGTTGCATGGGCTGTTCACTGGATTATGCTGGAGGACCTTTTGAATGACTTGGGTTGATGACCCCAGGATATTTCACCCAAAGCCATAGCTTATTAATTAAACACTGTCTTCCCCCATTCTATACCCCCCTTTCATCTGGAGACCTTAGCCTCAACATATCAAGCGCAGGCCATCAGAATAAAGGAGACACACTCCGTAACTACTTTATATTGCATGTTAATCAGTTACCTCTCTCCAGGACATTGGATGAGGAGGAAGGGAGTTGCCCTTGAGTGGGAAGGAGACCAATAGCCATTCACTAAATCCATCAGTTTTTTTCAAAAAGCTACTACTTTGAAAACTATGCAATACCCTCCTCATGGAACTGCCAGAGATAAAGCTGAAAATCTCAACTCTCCAAATATAACATTATACAGGAACTAGTATAACTAACTTGTGGCAGAAAGCTCACAAGCTTCATTCGTTTCTTTATGTATGAAGCCATATATGACAGTACACAGGAATCAACCCATATATTCTGGACTATGGTCCAAGTTTAAATTCCCCCTTTTGCAAATCAATGGATTGGCTGTTCTCTTGCTGGCTTGGAGAGGCATTTGATCTGTCTTGACTAAAGGTTCTCCCTAACATTAAAACTGTGAATTCCTGCTTTGGCAGTTTCATTTCTTTCTCTGGGAGAGGTATTCTCAGTAGCTAACATCACATGTTTTCTATTTTGCATGATCTTTAGTAAAATCCTTAAGAAGAATAAAGGCTCTAGGGTGGGATTCTCCATAGGCACTCTAGACCTTCTCAAGACACACACCCCCCAGTAGTTGTTTCTATGGCAGCTCTGGTTTTGGGACAGACAGTAAAGATATGGAACGCATCTCCAAACCCCTGGGGAACAGCAGAAGGGATTTTTGTTTTAGTGAGAATGCACAAGACTTTGGCCTTAGTCATAAGGCTCTCCCTTGTTGCATCCATCTTTGCTAGGGGCCAAACAGGTATGCCAACTCATCCCCCAGAGCACAGATAGGTTAGGCAGGGTCAAATAATCTAGCCACACCTTCATTTTTATGATAGATGCTAATGTGAATAATGTCCCATTCTCACCCAGAGTGGGATTACTGTATTGCTAACAGGTACACTAAGAGACATTGACAAAGTTCAAAGATCCCAGAGATGCTTGGAGATTTCAATGAAAAGCTTCCAAGTGGTAGCTGGAAGCTCTAGAAGTGATGAAATACCTTGGCATAAAGTTCTGGATACCTATGTCAACTAGGAGCTATCAGAAGACAGAACCTTCCTGACTGGAAGATTCTGCAGAAAATAGTCTCTAGCAAGAAGTAGATATATGATTACTCTCTAGATGTATGATCCCACTACAGGGATACCTAATATGTCCTACTAGAATGCTCTGCCACCACTATAGACTTACAATGAAGGTTCATTTTCTGTAGCAGAAACTAGAAATTCAGATCATCCATTTCAGCTTACTGTATATCAGGGGTGTCAAACTGCCGGCCCACGGGCCGGATGTGTCACAAGGAAACCGCACCCACCCCATTGCCGGCAATGGGGAAAAAGCTCCGATATGTCGCACGAAGTCATGTGACATCGGGAGTTTGACATGTCTGCTGTATATAGTTTTCTCTTTCATATTCCTTACCTTCTCAGAGGGTAGGAGATCAAGCCAAACCCTCCACAGAATGAGCATCAGATCTAATCTTAATCCTGTTTTTCGAGCAAAGGGAAGTAAGAACCATGGGGGTGCAGTATTGCACTGCCGGGAGTTCGATTCTCACCGGCTCAAGATTGACTCAGCTTTCCATCCTTCCGAGGTCAGTAAAATGAGGACCCAGAATTGGGAGCAATATGCTGACTCTGTAAACCGCTTAGAGAGGGCTGTAAAGAACTGTGAAGCATGTATAAGTGCTATTGCTATTGCCATACGCATTATAGGGTGCTCTGTGTTCACTGTAGAAATGGTTAAGTCAATGTATTGTTCCTCTCTCACTCCTAACCAAACTCCCCTGTTGTCCCATGGCTGTTTTCAGGGAAGGAAAAGCCATTATGCCACTGATTCATCCCTCTGCAGTCCCAGGTCTCATTATTCTATCTGGTTTGTACCTTATATTAAAACTAAGATAATTCAACCACACATTCAAATAGAAATACAATTGCATAATCTGATTTGTTAGTTTTCCATTCCTCTCCATCTAATCTCATCTCTAGTTATGATGGATAATTATTTGTTTAATTTTAGCAACTTTAAGATGTATGGACTTCAACTCCCAGAATTCCCCAGGAGTTGGAAGTCCATATATGTTAAAGTTGCTGAGGTAGAGAAACACTGGTCTAAAGTGTGGTGGCCAGGAACGTAAAATTGAATGGACAATAATATGGGAGAAAAGTTAAAAGCTGTTATTTCTACCATGCCTCCCACTGCCTAGAGTAGTGAAGCAAAAGAACTGTTTGGGTGGACAGGGAAGACCAAGGATCTGTAGGAGATGACAGGATCATTTTCATCCCATAGCTTCTTTCCAGCAGTGGCTAGCCAATTGCTTTAAGCCAATGCAGAATGTAAAGGAGATACAGCTTTACTTTTGCTAAGGAAATTTGATCCTACATGAAAAAGGTAATGTGCAAGTTAAGCACAGTTATTCTAACACAGGCATGCAAACATGACTGCTGTGCAAATAAATACACTGTCCATGTATAACTAGACAGGCATGTGCATGCAAATATAAATTACTGCATGCACACACATACAGGTGGGGGGGCTGGGGATGGAGGGTAGCCTTTACCTGGATAGATCACCAGAGAGGCATGAGGATACATCCAAGCTTTTTAACATACAGCTGTAATTAGCAAGAAAAAAAGAAGAGAGAAGTAACATGTTTAGAGCAACAGGGCTGCTCCAGGAGAGCCCTTGCTGCATTAAATCCAAACACACCTATTCTTCTCTAGGATTAACCTCTGGTGGAAAAATCCAATTTCTGCATGTTTAAGAAAAAACTGAATTTACATGACTCTTATTGCCTGGATGCTGTGATGTCACACATCCCCCCCCCCAACTCTCTTACAACAGAAGCTTTACATTTTTAAATTAAAAAAAAGATAAGAAAAATGTAATAATTCATTTGCTACTTGAAAGCTCAAACATGAGAGTCTTTTTTTGTTACAACGCCAGTAGATGACATATTTGAGATTGTATATAAACTTCAAACTGTAACTTAAGGACAGATTAAGGAGAAAAATCTATACAGGGAAGAATGTTTATATCTGGAGTTGCCTTCTCAGCAAGTTATGAACAGAACATCTGGCACAGAAAGCTTTATCTTCCTTTTTTAGCCTCCTTTTCTTTTCTTTTGCCTTGTTGGGCTTGGTATAATCTATTTATCTCACTGAAGAGAAATACTGGATCTTCTATAACTACATAAAGGATAAAGATCGTTAACAATAGGGATGTAATTAGAATTAAAAAAACTCTAGATAGTTTTGAACGATGTGATACCTATGCCCTCTCATTGTAGTTAAATCTCTTATTTTAGTTATGCTTTGCTTATTGCCATTATTATATACTATTGCCATTATATGGACATGGGCACCACAGTTGTCTTAATGTATTGCATACGATTTTGCCTCCCAATTTTCTACTGTCCTACTGCTTGTCAGCCACATCTCTCTCAATTTTCTTCTGTAAATTGTGTTCAGTTCTAATGCAATTACTAGTCGTATATTCTACTCCCTGGGGTTTTCTCTCAGAAAGCCAACTCTGATAAATGGTTACATTCATTTGTAAAATTTCACATGAAGTTCTTATTACAGGGACGCTAACATAATGTTCCTAATATTAAATGTGGGACCAAGATAATGTACAGGAACTCACTGGCACAAAGTTGGCATTGATATAATCAGAATGGGGTTGTCCATCCAGCAGGCTCAGCTTCACTCGAGAATAGTCATCTGTAATAAAAGCAGAGTTAAGAGTTGTTTTAGAAGAACTACACAATATACAACATAGACAGCTACAGTAAAATAACAGGTAATATAGTTCTTTTCAGGTTTATGTGCACAACTATAAATATATAAGAACCAAAACAGTAAAATTATTAAAACACTGGACAAAAATCAGGAAAACCCAAGTTCAAAACCTGGAAATTCTGTATCTATGTATGCATGTTATATTCTTTTCCCTCGGAGCAATGTACAAAGCACTCTCTTCCAAAACTTCCACAGCAAGTGGAAGTGGGGTGGCTGAGAGACACTGACTGACAGTGAGTCTCATAGAGGCTCATCCAGGGAGCCTCTATGGCTGAAGATAGACTTAACCTGGTTGTCTTCAGTCCTAGTCCAATACCTTAAGCCACTAACTAATCTATTTTCTACTGTATGATTTTGTGCCTTTTTAAAATAAATCAGGTTTTCACCGAAGAGCTGCATCAAAATACTACATAAAGCCTTGGTTAAAGTAAGATACCTTAAAGAAAAACCAAAAATAAAGGTGAGCTCTTGTGTTCTAACAGAAGTTGTACTAACCCAAATATATCTTTCCTATTTATCTGGAAGTGCATTGGAAATTTCTGTGAAAGAGTTATGTATATAATTGCAAGATGAAAAGTACAGAAAATGTAGTAATGCAGGAAAAGATTGAAAGTATGAGAAATTATCCACAGTAGAAGAACACGAAAACATAAGCAGTGCTCTACTGGATTGGACCCCTGGCCTATCTGATCCATAATCTGTTCTCACAGTGGCCAACCATCTGCACACGAAATATCCAATAATGGAACACTAATGGCTGCAAAATTTGAAATAATGGTAAATTGCTCTCATTGGATTTAAGATGGAAACTGATTCATCAAAAGATTATGTTTCAAGGTTAATGGACACCTCAAAGAAAATTCAAAAGGAAGGGTAACAAATTTTCTTTGTTAGTGATGTAAAACATTTCAGGATTCCTATGAATTACTATCTTCCTTTTGGAACAATATTTTAATATATATGTAAATAAATTTATGGGGAAAGGATGTTAATATTATCTTAAATTATGTTTTAAAAGTATAGAACTTGCTTTTGAGAAATGTTGGAAAACTATTAAGCAAATAGTTTGTAGAAAATGGAAATGCATTATTATTAGAGACATTAAGGATTTGATTCAAACGTGTGATTTATTCATTCTCAAAAAAGGCAATTTTTTTCTACAAAAATGGATGCAATTTATTGCTTTCGGCACAGATATCATGATAGTATACCATCACGTTTTTTCTGTTCTGATTTGAAATTTTCTTATATTATTTAACATTTACTATATAAGTGATATGCTCAGATATTTCATAATCTTTTTTTTCTATTTACCTTGTTTTATATGTTATGTTCTTTTGTTACCCTTATTTAGTTTATTTAGGTTTTTTTTAATAGCTATCTGTCTTTCTGTTTTTTTGTATTTGTAATTTTAAAAACTTGTAACAGAACAAAAGCAAATGTTAAAAGTATGACTCTGTTGCGATCTTACATGGTAGAACATGAGGATATCGGTTTTTGATGGCGTTGGCTGGAACTTCAGCTTCTGTCTTTGGCTGTTCCTTTCCAACTTCTTTCAGCTCCTGTACAATGCAAAAAAAAATAAAAATCTTTCATAGTATAGTCACATATTCTCGAAATCCTTCTCCCAGTTTGAGCCAAGCTTCAATTTGAAAAAAGCATAATTTAGATATCTTCAATTACAATTCCCATAAGCTAGCACAGCCAATATCTATGCTTCTTGGGATGATGGGAATTGTATTCCAAGGGATCTAAAGATGTGGAATGAATTTGGAAAGGCAGTTGTTAAGATATATTTGAAACAAATATTTCCCATAGTATTGAAGCTGACCAGTTGTAAAACTAAAGGATCAAATGCAAGAAGCAGCTGCATTCAAGCTTTTCCACAATCTCTGTTAAATGTTTAAAAATGTATGTCCTAGACATGGAAAATGTGTTTAAATTTAAAGACTCTCTGCTACTTGACACTGTATCATTGAACATTTTCCTCACAATTCTTACCACCTACAGAGAAGTAATTTACAGTATTCATTTAGGACAAAACTTGTTCATGAAGGAATATTCTTGGTGAGCTGATTTATAAAAAGTGAAGACTCCATCAGAGACGAACAACCACCCACCCTCCATAGCTCATATTTTACAAACCTCAAACTGCTAAAATTCTTAAATAGGTTATTCTTCTGGAGTCAACTATACATTTACTGTATTATAATCCTTCATCCCTGTATATTGTTTATAACAGAAAATATAGATAGGCTCCATGAAATACAAATATACAATACAATCCTTTGGGGTACACTTAATGGATTGTGGCAGAGTTAGTGACTATCAAAGAAAGGCCATTTCTTCCAGATTAAATTACCAGCTATGAGTAGCAAGAAGAAAGGAGACAGTGTACATAGATTAATACATGCAGTAGCTTGCATTAATTATCTGGCTTGCCTGTAATGGACCAGCCTTCTCCAATCTACTACTTTTTAGATATGTTGGAACTTCAATTTCTAGAATTCCTCTCTTGTAAGGCCAACAGGCCCATGGCTTGATGTAATAAGCATCTTTTAATGGACTTTTAAAAAGTAATCAGGGAAGGGTTATTTGGAAAAAATAGTCCAGAGCGCATCAAATTGAAGAAGATACAGTGGATGGTGCAGTTTGGTTAACTCTTTTCTAGCCTTATATAAGCTAGAAAGAATACAGCTGTTATTTAATTATGGCCATAGTTAAGCCTGGATAGAATTTTACCTAGAATCATTACCTCAAAATCCTGAAAGAACCCATTATTTGAGTTTGCTGTCCTTGTCTCATAATATTGTCTAAAACTTTGCAGAGGGATTGGCCGATGGGTATTCCTGCAAGGAATTAAAAAATGCTCAGAGAGCAATGAAACAGGAGATGTGCTAAGCAGAAAACTTAGACGTCACAAGGCTGACATAACCAACATATACAATAAGCTAGATAGAATTCATGTTTCTTTTAGTTAAGTCCTAAGCTAGCAATATACACTACTTGTTTTGCAATAGAAGCAAAATTAACTGAATTTTATTGCAATGCCAGAGACTTTAGTCTCTGTTCATAACTGTTCATAACCCAACTGTTCATAACTGTTCATAACTGTTCATAACCCAACTGTTCATAACTCATGAGTTGTTTTTACTACAGCTATGGACTTCAATATCCAGTTATACGCTTTATGATACCATGTCTGCTATTATCTCAAAGCTTTGGATATACTAGAAAAGTGTGGATAGGTATTGATTACTTATCCCTGTTTTAAGGATATAGTTTAAAAATCCTTGTTTATGCCAAAAGAAAATCAAATGCTGTTTCTAACTTCCCAAGGTCGACATGGAGATAATTTTTCATTGCAAATCAAACCTATGAGCTGAGCTCTGAGAATGTCGCAATTGTTCTTTCATAAAAACATTGGAGTATCTATCCTACCACATCTAATATCTGGCTTAAGAAAGATGAGTATTGATCCACTTACCTGAGACTGTAGATGGTCATTTCTTGAGGTATATTACCCTTTTCTATTCTGAAATCATAACACAGACATTGCTATTGTTTTGGTGAGGAGGTATGTCTTTCCAAATGTACTTTATTTCTCTCATTCTCTCCCTCCCTCCCTCTCTCTTCATTTTACCCTCCCCTTCCATCTCCATATCTCTCTATATCCATCATCATCTCTCTATCTCTGCAACTGTTCATAACTGCATTTTGATAGACTCTTGTTGAGCTGTTTTTCTTACCTTCTAGTGCTATTCAACTAACTCATATATTATGGACAGGAACATGCACATTTAAATAATCAGCTATATAAAAAAATCTAAGCTAGGACCATTTTTATACTAATTCCACTCACTTCCCATGCCCAGCTCCAAAGCAGACAATCCTATATTTTACTTTATTGTTTTATTTTATTTTATTTTATTTTATTACCTTCTTGTTCTTACATGTTTCCAATAAACCCATACAGAAATGGCTGTGACTGTCACAAGGAATCCCATAATGATTCCAGCCACAACTGGGGCAGGCAAAGTTGCAGAATCTGCTGAAGCAGCTGCTGCTAGATATCAAAACAAAGAAAAATTACATTTGTAAAAGGTAACTTTCTCTCAGGCCCAGAAAATCAACATTGTCAAAATAATTTGTAGTATAATTTGATTAGAAAGCATATAGCATTATCATTAAGGCACTATCCTATGAGGAAAGACAAATGATTGTCCATAAGAACAATTTCATAACCCATAATAGAATAGAATACTAGTAGTATTCAGATATCAATCAATCAACCATTATTACAGTCAAAGACCAACATAGAGTAGTCTGATATAGTTTAATTGGATGGGAAGACAGGATGCTGGAAGATACTGTGAGAACTGAACAGTGCGTACTGGGGTACAAGATGGGTACAGAGAAGAAGCGGTGGGTTATACATGCGCATGCACAGATGTAGTCTGGAAATGTCACTGAGTGAACTGTGTGGCCCACAGAGCCAAAAGATTTTCCAGCAATATTGTACCCACAGAGCCTGTTCAGAAGAGATACCTTCAACAACATTTAAGACAAGAGCCCCATATTGGGGATTGCATCAGGGCTGCAAAACATAGTTATTTCCCCTTTCTTATCACACCTACATCATCTAGCTAGCCACCTGGCAGCCCTCCAGCAAGAATAAATATAAATAAATCAATATTCCTTGCTGGAATATTGATCAAGATCATCTGGACAGTTGCTCTGAGAAAACAAATAGGCATCTGGCAGATAAAATCACATGGACTCACTTGGAGTTGGACTCCGACTCGGCAGGTCTTGTTGAGGTGATGGAAGCAAGCCTTGTTTGGTTAATGGCAGTTCCAATGCACATACCTTCTTTATGTAGGAGATGAGCAGGGTGAGCCCAAAGGCAGGGTCAAATGCATCATAATTTTGTAGTTATTGTGCTCCCACAAGAAATCCAAGCCCAGCCCCCATGAATTCCATTGATCCTTATCTAACGCCAATGTGGCTTAGTAGATCAGATTCTTGTGTACAGGGAGCATATAAACAAAGTTTTGAACTCAATTCCCATTCCTGGTTACTTGCACCTGACACTATATGTCCTATATGGCAGTAAGATGGGAGCTTATTTCTGGATAGACATGCAAAGGATTGGACAACTGGTAATGTAATGAGATAATTTAACATATTCCTTTGAATATTTGGGACAGGCAGGAGAAACCCTAATGAAATTAGATAGAAACTAGACATCTATTTAATTCAGAATATAAACAAAGAATAGACCTTACCTGAGAATGCTGTGAAAGACACTTTTGGAGTCTGTTGGCTATATCTAGTGAATGCAGCAATGCTGAATCTATAGGAATATTGAAATAAAACTTCTGATTATTCTATTTACTGACTTACACTTTCAGTAATTAGTTGCATTTATATCATCCTCAGCTCTCCCAAGAGTTCGGCCACTGGGCCTGCTTCTTTGATGGCCATTCTTTTACTCTCACAAAAATCTAGGTGGTGGATGGGACTAGTATGATTGTTAACTACTTTCAGTAAGGAAATACTAGAGGCTAGTTGCAACTCCCTCAAGGTTCCTAGGTGATGACCAATGAAAATCAAACGAACCTTTAGTATTTTACAGCAGAATTTCTTTTACATTCCTACCTATACTGTGTATTTGTTTTCAGCTTTCCATTACAAGTTGCTCGGGAGTTGCTGCAATCTTCTGCACCCACAGGCACTGGCCAAGCCTTGAGGCTGGTGCTCTCATTAAGATGAAATGGGTTTGGCAGCAGCACAGCCAAATATGAGTCTTCCTGCCCATAATAGTGGTCATACCATGTGTGGGAAATGATTTCTTGAGTAGGCCTCAGTACTGGAAAGATAGAGACAAGCATTGCAGCATTAAGGTCCTAGGTACATTAGGAAACCTCTCCTACCAAGCAAAGCACATAGAGAGCTAGATACTTACAAGACTCATTGGTGGTGACAACAATTCCATAATACTCTATGAGACCATTTTCTTCACTGAACGTATCAGGAGAAATGATGATTCTGGAACTGGCATCAAACTGGGGGAGGTCCATTCTCACAGGAGGTGGAAGAACTGCAGCAGAAAATAAGAAATGTTGCTTGGAATTGATAGGTGGCGCCACATTAAAATGCAGCACAAAGTGTAACCCTTGGTACAATCAATGGTGAGATTAGAATCAATACCTTCCACAGATGTGTTGCACACTATTGTCACAGATGGGCCCTTTATGTCATTCCTGCCAACAGCATTAACTTGGATTTGATAGGAGGTATTTGTAGTCAGCTCTACCAGAGTAACATTAGTTTGGGAAACAACCAAAGCTAGTATAGGTTGTTGGAGGACTCTCTTTGGAAATGTATTCACAGTCAGCTCATAAGATTTAACGTCATTCTCAATGATGGTCCAGTTTAGAAACATACTGGTGGTGTCCGATAGACATTGCAGGTTCTTCACATGACTGGGTTCTAGAGAGACAGGACACAATCAACTGAGCAAGTCCAAACATATCTGTCTCTATGTTAATAAATATCTGCAATACAGGAAAGATGGGATAGAACAAATTCTGCCCAATTCACACTATTTTGTTCACAACTTTAGTGGAAACAGGAACTGAAATCACAGATGCTTTGAACCACAAATGTATGAAAATCATGCTTCTGATATCTGGAATTTGGAACAAAAACAGGCTTGCTTCTTAAAACTCTTATGCTGATCCATCTGGGCAAAGATCAGGTGTAAAGGATTCTACAATACTTACACAATTTGATGGAAGCTTCCTATATCCATATGAATGCCAGAGAGACTTTCTTGGTTCTTTGCTTCAAAGCATAGAATGAAGAAAGTGTCTCTGGCATTCATATTGATTTGAATTTTATTTCCTAGCATTTTGCAATTTGGCCTAACATTCTCCTCTGCTTCTTGAACTTCAACCAATTTTTTTGATGTCCTAGCAGTAATGAGGATAATCCAATTGAAAGGATAAGTCTGGGGATTAAGATGGAAATATGAATGTCCTGGAAAGATGAACACATACTCACCTATTGGCATAACTATCGTTTCAGAACTGTTCTTATATGGTCCAGCAACACAGGTGAGGGATACAGAATAATTTCTCCCTGGAACTAGTCCCTGAAAAATATGCCGGACTTGCCACTGAGTCAAGATATGATGCTGTAACAAGGTACTATTTTCGGGATGCCACAGCTGCAGCTGGCAGCGCTCAGGTTTGTTGACAGGTTTTGCCCAGGCCACAGACAATGCAGGATTTCCCTTCTCAACCTTTACAGAGAGCTTCCTTGGAATCAATGGGTCTGGTATGTAAAAACAAAAGAATACAGAGTGAACAAGCTGCATGATAATGCTGATATAACATTCTACAATGAAGTCCTGAATAATCAATAATCTCTTACTTGTTTGTAACAGAGATTGGTCTGGCTGCCTTGGTGCACAATCATTATTCTGTAATTACACGCAAAACTCAATTGAACTGCATCATCTCCAAATCCATAACGGGAACACTGCCCAAGAATATTTTGTCCATGAAAGACTGTTTAGAAACTATTCAGTCCAATAGATTAAAGCAGTGGCTCCCAATCTTTTCTATACTCTGCACCCCTAGAATGCTTCTGATATATTCTCGCACCCCTTATAAAAGTTTGAAATAACGGCAACGAATTATGCATATACACTATAATTTTGAAAACCCAGGTTTTCGCACCCCCTGGAATATTGTCTCGCACCCCCAGTTGGGAACTCCTGGATTAAAGGAAGAGCCATGGTGGTGCAGTGGTTAGAATGCAGTATTGCAGGCTAACACACTGCTCACTGTCAGGAGTTCGATTCTAACAGGCTCAAGACTGACTCAGCCTTCCATCCTTCTGAGGTTGGAAAAATGAGGACCCAGGTTGTTGGGGCAATATGCTGACTCTTTAAACTGCTTAGAGAGGCTGTAAAGCACTATGAAGCGGTATATAAGTCTAAGTGCTATTGTTATTGCTGTTGCTATTTTTAAAACAAAGGTTTTACTACCACCATTTTTAAGGTATCAGGCTTTTTTACAAAGACATTCACACCATCCTTAAAGACCTAGTCAGTTCTTTTGGCTTAATTTAATGAGAATTTCATGAAAAACAATGGGACATGTTGCTGTTTTACACAATATTACATTAATCAAAAATCTAAATCTATTTTTCAGAAATCTAAGGGTAGTTATACTTTAAGAATGTTATTCAGTTTAAATCTCTCTTTGCAGAAATGATTAGAGCTGTTCTTTCAAAAAGCTTCCCCCCCATCTTGTGCAGAAGCCAAAAAAAAAAAAAGGACTTAGATACTCAGTGCCTGCATAAATTCTTCCAAATCATTTTGGATTCATTGATTGATATCAATGCTATAAATTACTAGAGCTGAATTTAACTTCAGCTAATAATCAACCATCATTACAGCATAGATGGACAATTATTTTGGCCTTGAAGATCAAACATGCTGCTGGCATGTTGTGAGTTAGGGGCTCATACACCTCCATCATTCATACATTCATATCTCTCTTTTGTCTTATTCCATCCTGATCGCTCAAGCAATTTTGAACAGAATTGCTAATTAAAATGGATAAAAGGAGTAAAAAAAATCCATCCTTTGTCCTAATTACTTACTACTAAATACCAATTTTCTGTGGGGCAGCTAATGACCTTGTCAATAGGAAAAGTGGATGAAATTTAGAACCAATGTAAAAGTTAAGACACTTCCATCATATTAGGGTTTCCAATCCTCATTCTTCAAAACCACTTTAAAACTGATTGTCTTCTTTCTTCCGCCTTCAGAATGGAGTACAGACAACAGGGAGGGAGGAATTGCAGGGGAGGAGGGTGAAAGAATCTGGACTGCCTGTAAACTATAGAGGCATAGTACTTAGGGGGGGGGGGAAGACCAGCTTTGCTAAAATTTGAAATATTCCACAGCAAAGCCAGTAATAAACTGACTGAGCTTCAGATACAACTGACATTGGGAGTTTCAGGAGCTCTGGAGTAGATTTTGAATTGGTTTAAAGTTCCTATCTGGAAATGTCCATATATGGACAATGAAGAAACTCAGACTCACATGTCCAGTCACTGGTGTTCCCTGATGATATCCGATACGGCCCTGCTATGGAAGCAACTTCCAGCAAGTATTTACTTCCTGGGATGAGGCTTCCAAAGGTGAAATTAGTAATGTCCTTTTCTACAGATACCTTGGCTACCACAGTGCCCAATGCAGCATTATAGAGTGTAAGTACATAGCCACTTTGATCTCCTGCAGGAGGTTCCCAGGTAGCACTCAGCTTGTCAGTGTGCCCTTTATTTGACAGAAGCACCATGTGAGGAGGTAGAGGACCTAGGCAGAAGAGACAGAGAAGTGGAAGTTACGTGTATCAATAGGAGATACTAATTTAACAAACAAATCGGTGTTAATTTATCTCTTTTACATAATGGATATTGCCAGCAAAGAATTACTGACACTATTACTTAAGTGTTAGATCTTCTTTCTGGTATAATGTTAGCAGCAGCTCAAATCTCAAGTGCAAACTCAGACACAGTATTTTTTGGTCAAGTCAAATGTATTTGTTAGTGAACTAATGGATTCCAAACACCTGGTCAGCTCTTAGATGCAGTGATTAATTATTGATTCTATTGTAAAGTTCTATGCTTATTGATGTAATAGATTTAAATTTCATTGGGAAAGACCCTATTTGGAAAGACTGAAGGCAAAAGGAAGGGACAGCAGAGGATGAAATGGTTAGATAACTGTCATTGATGCAATGAACATAATTTTTGGCAAATTCTGGGAGACAGTGGAGGACAAGGGGGCCTGTCCATGGGGTCATAAAGAGTCAGACACAACTTAGTGACTGAACAACAAGAAGATTTAAATATTTCCTGTGTGCCTAGAAAAATGGATAATAATTCAGCCATTATTTGAAGTGACTGTGTCTCCCCGAGGCCTTATTTTGGGATGTAGCAATGGCTGATCATATGCTGCATTACCAGAAGAACAGGATCAGATGTCTGCTTGTTGAAACCAAGCAGAATTTTAAGGCTTCATTTCCAAATTGATCAATTTAGTCAATTGACCATTGATCAAAGATGATCAAAAGCCTGGAGACCAAAATGTACGAAGAACGGCTGCAGAACTTGGGTTTCGCCAGTCTAAAGAAAAGAAGAAATAGTGCAGACATGATAGCAGTATTCCAGTATCTGAGGGGCTGCCACAAAGAAAAGGGGGCCAGGTTGTTCACCAGAGCACCAGAGGGAAGGACAAGAAACAATGGTTGGAAGCTGATCAAAGAGAGAAGCAACCTGGAATTAAGGAGAAACTGCCTGACAGTGAGGACAATCAACCAGTGGAACAGCTTACCCCCAGAAATCGTGGGTGCTCCATCACTGGAAGTTTTTAAAAAGAAGCTGGACAATCACCTGTCTGAGATGATATAGGTCCTCCTGCTTGAGCAGGGGGCTGGACTAGAAGACCTCCAAGGTCCCTTCCAGGTCTATTCTATTCTATTCTATTCTATTCTATTCTATTCTATTCTATTCTATTCTATTCTATTCTATTCTATTCTAATTAATTTGGGAGCAGATGCTAATCTTCTATATTAAAATTGCTACTGGGTTTATTAATTGCTGGATATATTTGGCCTCCTTGATTCTAATATTTATTGATGCAAAAAATTTCCTATCAAATTATGCAAGCTATGGAGATCAGCATTATTCCTGATTTGACCTAAGTGAGGGAGGTGTCCGCCATTTCAAGTGAGATTCAGGACCTGTTTTCCTCTTAGCTTCAGAATGACAACATGCTGCATTGCTTGGAATGAAACTGCAAATAAAACTTGTTTATTAAATTAACAAGTTCTTGGCCATATGTACTCATTTTGGTCTATGTTTAAATCAGTTTCTGGATTCTGTCTTTGTTCTGGATCACAAGACCAAGTGTAGTAAGGGAGTTTATCATTTTCAAAATTACAAGAGCAATTGAAGAATCAGGAACTCACTTGTGCTGTTTTCTTTTACTCGTGACAATTCTACTCTGTTTGGAATGCATGGCAGAGACGCTGTTTGATGACTCTGGTTTAACTATTTTTTTTCTGATGAAGGAATATTCTTACATTATTTGACTAATAATTGATTATGGTGAGGAAGAAATGTGTTTTTAGGAGTGAGTCTACTGAAGTGGAAGCTTACATGGGGGATTCTGAAAAGACCAGCCTTTGAAAAAAAAAATATAGCTGGGTATCAAAGAGATTATCAAACACTCAAGAATGAACTAAGAAAAAATATTAGGATTTTCTCATTAGGATGAGGACAATGGCAATCCAGGTTGTGGCCATCTGTCTTACTTATCTATTTTACCTTGTAAGTTCATTTTATTTTCAGGTAAGAGTATAAATTGCTTTGGGCAAACCCTACTGTCTACAACTGAAGTTACACATATGAGAAGCCAGTCATTATAACAAGAGGCAGCATTTTAGAATCATGTATGGCAGTAATAGAGGAGCAGGATCTTATCATCATTTACTCACTTGTCCAAGCACTGAAATTCCCTGCCGAAGTCCTATAAGGTCCAGCCTTTGAGAGAATCTCAGATAAATAATTGATTCCAGGTGTCAAACCTGAGTAAGTAAAATTAGTGGCATCCTTTCCTAGATGTGCTTGTGTTGCTAAAGTGCTGGATCCTGTGTAGTACAGTTTTAGTTCGTAGCCATCCAGTCTTCCAGAAGCTGGTGCCCAAGCCACATGCAGCCTGTTTGGGTATCCTCCATTCCAGAACTGCACAGAGAAAGCTGGCAGAGGAGCTGTAAAGTAATTTAAAAATTTATTTGATAAAGTGAGTAACAGTAATTGACATAAATGGCAGTACATGGCAGTAACTATACAATGGATTCTATATGGCATATACCGTAGTACTATGTTTCTCTGTATGTATATAAATAAAAATATTTATTAGATGTGTAAGTTGTACTTCACATAAAACAGAACAGTTTACAAAACAAAATAAAAAACACAAAATTATAAAGATTTAAACCAGCTGTCAAGAGCAATACCTTAAATCTACCAAATAACAAACATAATTAGCATGCTCATCCTGAGTAAACAGGACAGTCTTGAACAGTGGGCAGAACTACAAAGTTGAGAAGGATAGGCGTAAATCCTGCTTATCAATACTCAATTATCAATAAATAGAACAAATTAATAGAAAATATAATAAAGACTGGTCAAAGTCAGCATCAGAAAGTTGATTTACACTAAATCAGACCACTGAACCTTCCCACTCACTATTTTACTGTCAGCAGCTCTCTAGCTCTAACCTGAATCAGGTAGACTTAACCTTGAAGGCATACTGTAAATTCACATGTGAAGGGAAAACAGATAACAAACTCCCATTCCTCGACATCAACATAACGAGACTAGACAACAGAAAACTGGAAACTCGTGTCTATTGAAAACCCACACACACGGACCAGATCCTCAGCTTTGCAAACAATCACCCCAGCGCACAAAAATGAAACTGTGTCTAGACCCTCTTCAGAAGGGCCAGGACACACTGCAGCACCACAACACTAAGAAAAGCAGAAGAGAAATGGCTGCTTGATGTCTTTCTCTGTAACGGCTATCCAAAAAAACTTTTTATTTTGACATAGCACCCAAACCACAACACACCACACACAGCCAACCACCATGCAAAAACTAGCCCTACCATACACAAAAGGGATGTCGGAAATGACAGCCAGAATTCTCAATTGCCCACAAACCCACAGCCAAACTCTACCAGAAATTATCCAAAACAAAGACAAGACACAGAAGGATAAAAAAAATAGTGTAATCTATAAAATCTGTCCCAATTCTATGTGGGACAAACATCACATCAATTAAAAACCAGGATCCACAAACACTGGCTGGCAGTCAAACACCACAATCCCAAATCCTTAATCTCTATCCACACCAACACTAAACAGCACCAGTTCAATTGGAACAACACAAAAATCATCGGCCACACTACCACCCGCCATGCTTGTGAATTCATCAAAGCCTGGCACTCCACAAGCAATTCCATCAACAGACACATTCACCTACAACCAGCCTACGAACCCCTCAGAAACCAAATCAACTGCACAGCTAACCAGAGACAGCACCAACCCTCAACCAACCCACGCAAGCCCCCCCGCCAGCACTCACCTGTCAATGACCCTCAACTGAAGTAACCTCCCCATCACAAAACTCTCACTGACTCACACCTGACCCATCAGAATGACCCATTACAAGACCCTCCCTTGACACACCCACACCTGACCCATCATAAGATCTACTGACCACACAAAGCCCTTATAAACAGAAGAACACTGCACTGACATCCCCTAAAATCCACTGAAGATGTTATCTAGCCTGGTAATGAAACATTCAGAAACTAACCCACAACCTCGGAGAACGAACCTTCATCCTCATATGTAAATACATTTATTAAGTTTTATCCATTCTTCTTCTTAGAGTTCATTTTGCTTTTCCCCAAAGAAAAATCACTTTGCTTTTCTCAAACTGATATCTCCCAGATATGCTAGACATCTACACATCTACCGGTATTTACCAACCATGCTGGCTGAAAGTTATGGGAGTTGAAGTCCAGTACAAGGCACCAAGCTGAGAAAGTGAAAGTGAAATGAACCTAACGACTGAAAGTGGTAAGAACCTGCTGTAGGTACCATTCTATGTGAATAAATCGCCATCATATTTTCATCACTGCAAACAGTTGAACGGGTTTGGCCTCATGTTAATATGTAAGCTTGCCCATCTTGTCTCTGAGAGAATGTACATAAGGATTTAATGTATATTAATGTTTATAGGATTTTTGAATCTAACGGAGCAAGCACATTTACAGATTATTATTTCCTGTTATTAAGACCTACATTTCCTTTCCTCTAATTACATATAGAAGAGGGATCAAATCAGTCAAGAATAATAAAAACTCTGTCAACTTGGGGATATATCCAATTGCTTGATTTAGTAGACTTCAGGAAAGGAAAAGTGTCCTAATGATCAATCGTCAAGCATGTGGAAACACACTGAGGAAGAGCTGGATAAAGAAAATGGGAAAAAAAACACCGAGGAAGAGTTGGATAAAGAAAATGATCTTGAGAACAGAGCTGTTCAAAGAATTTATCCATCTAGCATCTATGGATAACAGTACAGCCATAAGTCTAGGATCTAGACAGCCAGACTCACATGTCCACTCAGCAGCAATGGTGGAGGAGGCCTCAGCATGTCCTTTCACTGAAATAACCTGCACAGCAAAATGGCCTCCTGCTGGCAAACCTGTCCAAAGGAAATCCTGGACCCCTGGGCCAATGACACGAACTCTCTTCATGCCTGGAGGATCCAGGCTATACAAGATCATCCTATAGTGGTCCCGTCCTCCCGGAGGCTCAGTCCAAGATGTGTATAGTACAGATGAATTGCCCATATTTTTCAGAGTCAGGTTCATAGGAGCAGCAGGGGCTGCAGTCAGAAAGAAGTTTCAATCAGAAACTGTTTTCATGGTATAGTAGCATACATGGTGAAACAATAAAATTTAATCATTATCTTCCAATGTGAACAAGACTGAAGAGTAGGCAAGTCCATGCATGAGAAACATAAACAAATCTTTTTGCATCAGAATTCACTCACTGCATCATATAACATTTCAGAGGTCAATTATCCAAGATATGCCATTCTTGTTCTCACTTAGAAATCCACCCCAGTGTGACATTTACCTGTGCAAGCTGAGCTGTTCCGAGAAGCAGAGCTGTAGGGTCCAGCCAGTGACCACACCGCAATCAGATAGCAGGTTCCAGGGGCTAGCCCCACAATTGTAATATTGGTGCTGGTTTTCCCCACAAACATGTGATTACTGGTATCTGTAGATCCCTCTTTAGATACAGACACCATATAACCATCTCTCTGCCCAGCTGGGGCCTTCCATTGCACAGATAACACTGAAGAACTGTGACTGATCACCTTCAGAGATAGTGGCAACAAGGGCACTAGAAGAAGCAGCACAGGTGGTATCAGAAAATGTTTGCTGTACAAAAATAATTAGACAAGTGCAAAGGCTCATTGGTTTTTTATTGTCCCTTTAGGGTAGTTAAGTAATTAAGACATAGTTAAGTAATTAAGATATAATTATAGAAAAGAGGAAGTACTAGATAATAATGAATACAATATGGAATGTGAACATTAACACCAGAAAAGATAAGAGTCTCATTTATTGACTTAGTGGAACTAAAGGCCAATTCCTCTTCCAATATTGTCTCTTATAACGGCTCTGGGTCATTATGTAATGTTATTGTACACTACATATATGTAATGTTGTATTGTACATTACAAATATGTAATATTGGCATGTGGGGACTAAGTTATCATTATACCCATGAATCACAGATAGCCCTTAACCATACTTTTTATTGACACCAAGAATCCTATCTGTTTTTCCTCATACACACATACACCCAGTACAGTAACAAGATGTTGGAATCAGGAGTCAGAACAGTTGGAGGCTGTGCCTAGTTCTTTGAAAATAAATCAGATTTGCTCTGATTTGGACTTAAGCATTTGGGTAGATCATAGAGTGGCATAGTAGTTGCTTGTTCTGCTGATATACTTTTTAAAAAACTCCTAGATCTCAAGGACACAGACAGAGTATATATGGAATCCCAACTTCTGCATGCTCAATATTTATCATTCCTGACTGATTAAATTGGCTGGGTGGCACTTGCCCCATGAACGTGGGATGTATTTTCTGTCTCCTTAAAGGAGGTGGTTACAGGACATGCACTGAAGAAATCCTCCTATGATCCAGCACCTTTCTAACTATAAACCAATCTCAAATATTTCATTATTGAATAAGGTGATCAAGAAAGTGGTTGCTCTGAAGGTCCAGATGTACTGCATGTGATATTGTTGTTGTTCAGTCATTAAGTTGTGCCCGACTTTTCGCAAGCCACAGCATGCTATGTAGACACATTTCAAACAGGTTTTCATTCAGAATGTACTTGATTAAATGCTTTGGTTATCTCAGGCTGACCCACATTGAAAACGAGATGGAGGAATGTGTCTTGGCTAGTTCTGCCAAATCTCATAGACCTTTAAAATCCTAAAAGACTCAGGACCTATGGTTTATGAATCTGCCAGGTTACTTAGAACAGCAAAGCTGGAACATAGGAAAAAGGCTTTCTACTGCAAGGTTCCCAGGCTATGGAATGGCCTTCCCAAGACAGGCATTTTTGGTTGTTCCTCACCAACTATTTTGGAAAATAGCAAAACGTGTACTATGAAGCTTTGAATTGTTAATTATTTTAACATTATTTTAAATTTTTATCTTAATTGTTCTGATTGTATTGGTTTTGCTTTGTATTTTATTATAAACTGCTCTGAGTGCTTATATAATCAGGAAGACAAGGTGTAAATGTAGTAAATAATAAATAAACACATTACAATATAGCACTCTAAAAATGCTACAAAAAGTAAGTAGTGGGCTGATCATGGTGAAAAGAATGGAAATATCCAAAGGATAACTATCAAAAAGCGATACTGGTGTCCCTCTTGTTTAATCCACTTCACTCAGGATTTGTAAAGTAGGGAGTAATTACTGAACATCCCCAATGACGGCTGTCCGACCTCCTCTAAAATAAGTAATTATATGGGATAGTACTGGTGCAAATTCAAAAGGCAAAGGAGAGAAAATATAGAACCAATGATTAGCTAGATCTTAATATCTCAGTCATAACCCAGCTCTGATCCTTCTGTCAAAATCAGCAATTGGAGATAGACCTCTTGAAAAATTTGCAGTCCCAAGCTATTTCAGGCCGAATAAACAGAATTGAAGAAAAGGCAGAAGGAGCCCTAGATTATACCTGTGTAGCCAATGGCTGTTTGGGAAGAAATGTAGTGAGGTCCAGCTCTGGAGACAATTTCAACACGATACCGAGTTCCTGGCACCAGATTATCCAAAGTCACCTGTGTAGTTCCGTGTGGTACAGACACATTCTGGATAATGGACAAGGATTCCTCCGAATAGAGCTGTACCCAATATTCTCGTCCTCTTCCCGATTCAATCCAGCTCACAATCAATTGCTGGGGATTCTGGCTGCCTTTCACACTCACATTTGCCAGAGATAGAGGATCTATAATGATAAAAAGGTTGGCACATCACAGCCAGAATTTAGAAAAAGGCAGGCATGACCTGGATGACTGAGAATCTCCATAGACATTTAGTCATGCACTTTGGGATGAACACCCTTCGAATGGTGCAGGAGTATGAACGGATTTCCAGACTACAGGAACCATTTGCGCTTCAGTTTGGGATGCAGACAACACAGACTCATCCCCAACAGCCTGCGCCTGTCTTCAACAGTGAAGGGACACAGGGCAGAAAACATCCTGCAGCCAAGAAGGCTCCACATACATTTGCACTGCTCAGGTGACCCTGAGGACTTACGTAAACCTCTAAATTTTAGGCCTCAACAACTCCCAAAAAGAATGCAAATGACCAGCTGTCTGCAAGGAATATAAATCCTTCCATTCCCCACCATCCAGTCAGAGCTGAAGAAGCTTCTTGGATGGGAAGTGAAACGTCTTCAAAGAAAAAACAAGAAAGTCCAGTTGCCTCCTGAAAAAGCACCTTTGGTACATCACGCTATACATACTTAGCCTTACTGAGATGTTAACCTGCAATAAAAACTGTGTGTTCAGGAAAGTCTCAGCTACAGGGTCTCATTATTGGCAGAAACACACTGAACACTCACATGTCCATGCAGAAACCGCCTGAGATGAAGCTTGGTATGGTCCTGCCATTGCTGTAACCTCCAGTAAGTACTGACTGCCAGGTTGAAGACCTTCAAATGTAAAATTTAGCATGCTTGGCCCAATTGTGATGTTCCTCTGCAAAGGATGTTCCAGACTGTAGAATCGCAGGAAGAGCTGGTCTCTGTCACCTAGAGGCTGGTCCCAAGAAGCAAAAAGGCTGCTGGACCGCCTGCTACTGGCCAGCGTCACTCCTGATGGCACCAAAGGATCTGAAAGAAAGAGGTTTATCTATTACTAACCTGCACCATTCCAGGTTGGAGAATTCAGGCAATGAACAGAAGTTTATTTTGAAGGAAAGATTTCTAAGTAAAAAAGTGACTTATCTTGGAACAATCAATAAAAGTAGTAAAGATCACATATATGAGAGTCATTTAATCAATATATTGTTTCTGGGCTATAAACATCCAGATACCACTAGATAATAGCAAAGAGATATTAAACTCATCCAGATACAGGTACCCTAGATTTATTCTTGCCTTGTAAATTATTAATTGTAAACTATTGATGTGAATTAAGATATAATTAACCTATTAACATGAATTATTGTGATACAATTAATTTTTGAACAAATTACAAAAACAAAACTCACAATATGATGTCTGAAATCTCGGGCAATCTGTTGAATTTGGATGAAATACTGTTACCTTTCTAAATTGGATCGAGCTCTTACCTCAGCAAAAATCAGGCTGGATCCTTACAAAATTCAAACTCACAAATATTCTCTCATTTCTACCTCTGCTTTTCCTCTTCCTGTCTTTATTTGCAATGAGATGTTTTATGTTTGCTAATACCTTTTCTACTTGTAAGTATATGACTCATTGAAAGTCAAACAAGAACAGGAGAAATCCTCTGCTGCAACTTTTCATCAATGCAATAATTTGACGACTTGGACTGCATCTCCCAGTATGGTAAATGGGAGGGTTGGGATGATGTGATTGTAGTTGAGCACAACTGAAAAGTATCACATTGGAGGAGGAGGCTTGTTCTACTACTACTGAGAATGGCGGCATACTCACATGTCCAATCACTAACTATTTGAACATGAGACCGAAATGGTCCAGCCACTCTGGCCAACTTCAGAGTGTACTGACGTCCTGGAATTAGCATTTCAAAGGTGATATTAGCCTCTGCCAGGGTCAAATTTTTTATCACTAATTGGGACTTGGTTTCCAGAAGAACTCCTACGTAGAAGCCTCCGCTTTTGAAGGGATTCTGCCAAGAAGCATGGAGCGACCTCATTCTATGACCATCATTGCTGAGTTTCAGGTGCTCTGGACGCAAAGGATCTGAAGCAAGGAGAATGGAACCAATATGAGGCAGGTTATACACTATAAACAAATACTTACAATTGACCAAAGTTATTTCCTAGACAGTTGCCCAAAAATTTCCTTGACAGTTGCATAATAACATCTGTCCTGAAGGAAACATGGAATCCTAAACCAAGATTAGTTGATTCTCAGGCAAATCTCGATCACAAGGCTCTGAACAGCTGGATCCTATTTGTCATTGGAACAGACTGTGCAACAGAGCCTTCATAAAAACAACCTGCTAATGGTTGCATGTTCTCCCTATAGCTGCTTTATCTATCTAATCTAAAATAACATTAATAATTATGGAATTATATGCATTTTTTTATCCTCTATAATATGAAATCATGTATAGCAAGGGACTGCCGAACCCAGATCTTATGTGGGCTCCTGTGCTCATTAGAAGTTTTAAAAAATCAAATCAGCTTTTGTGTTGCAATATTAGAAGATATCATAATTGTTAGAACAAAAATGCACAATTCTCTCAGCAAATGTGAAGTGGAGGAGCACATTTTAAGACTGGACTATTTAAAGGGATGAAGGAGATAAAGAACTCTCTGCAAGAGTTGAGACATTCTTTTTGCCTCACCCAAAATCCTTACTTTAAAAAAATGAAACAGCTGGTATTTTGGCCTCTCCCACTTGGGGATAAAGCTCCCTCATGTTTCATAAAATGATAGCTTGCTCTTAAACAGAGAGGCTCCTTTCTCAAAGGCAAAGGAGAAACTTCTCTTAATCAGCAGGACAGTTGTGCATGAGCTATGCCAAGTCCCTTTGGTGGGTCCTATTGCTCTCTTTAGAATTTCCACCCTTCCTCATTAAGGCTGTTGGGGTTGCAAGCTCTTGCATAAGGGTTAAGATTGAGAAGTTGTGCTGATTGTAACTTTCCTATTCAAGCCAAGAGGATAGGTTACATAGTTGTATTGTGTAGATACATATACACAGATACAATGTCTATACTTATTTTCCAGATGTTGTTTGGAAGAAAAACTGTAAAGCTAAACTACCAGTACCATACTCATTTCATTACCTAGCTAGGTAACCTCAGTGTTGCTACTTAGCTTGGATAAAGAAATGTCTGCAAGTTCAGAGAGCACAAAAACTTTGCAATAAAAAAGGATACAGGATAACTGCATTTTTTTGCATCCCTGATGTGAGGTTGTTGTTTTTTTGGCATTTTCTGCGCCCCATCTTGGAACCTCTCTCCATAACAGAACAATATTGCTCTTCTGACACTCACATGTCCAGTTGCTGAGATGGAGCGGTAGAGAAATGTGTGGGCCTGCAACTGTGCAGATCTCCAAGGCATATTGAGTGCCTGGTCTTAACCCTTCATAAAGTTGGATGGAGGACTGCTTAGGCAATGAACTGTTTTGCAACATAACAAGGGGCTTCATGGTATATAATGTTGTCACATAACCAGTCCCAGCTGTCTCTTGCCAGTGAGCCTGAAGCATGTAGGCACTGCCTTGATTCAACAAATTCCCACTAGATGGAGCCATGGGATCTGAAAGAGAGAAAAAAGAACCAGAATGTTGTGTGCAGGTTTTCTTATAAAAGACCTGGAACAATCCAAGATGGGGAACTGTGGTCTGAGGAATGGCAGAGTGCCAAAAAAAGACCTAGTCACAAAGCCTGTAATGGTTGTTCTGGTATCCTGATATTCAAATCACATGTTCATTTTCTTCTCCTTACTAGAGCACAGCAGAAATTATTTAGTCCCATACCAAATTGTAATTTCAAATTAGACAGATGTTATCTGTCACTCTGTGTTCATCATCATCATAGCAATTGATTGGGATCTAGCAGGGTTTGACCACCTTTTATTGCAATCTCTTGAGCTTTCTCCTCCTGTAACTGCCAAAAATCAAGATCACATTTTTCCATTTCGAAAACACAACAAAACTGTAAAGTATTCTCTAAAATAAGTCAACATCATTTTCTTTAAAATTCAAGAAAAAAAATAAAAAAATTCTGTATCTTGGGCAAACCCACTTTATGTCACTGCCTTTTGCTGGCTCTTGCTCCCATTCCACAATGTCCTAAGTGCTGACCCCAGGAACCAAATGCAAATATACACCCACCCACCCCCACAGTCCTGGAGGACAACCTCTGAGTGGAAGATAATGGATCTTTACTTCTCTCAGCCAGTATCCCCCTCAAATCAAACATTTGCAGGCAGGTATTTTAGAGGTTAATTTGCAACCACTCTTCGCCATTTCTTCCTCTAAGACATGTCAAACTCGCGATGTCACGTGACGTCGCGCGACGTATTGAAACTTTTCCCCCATTGCCGGCAATGGGGTGGGCACGGTTTCCTCGTGACGCGTCCGGCCCGCGGGCCAGCAGTTTGACACCCCTGCTCTAAGATCTGAAATTCAGCTCTTACTTACAAGTCCAGGCAGAGATGCTTTTTGCTGTTGCTTTATGGGGCCCAGCAATAGCTGCAACCCAAGCGGTATAGTGGCTTCCAGGGGCCAGGTCATTAAAGATGACATATGTGCTGTTCCCTCCCACGGATACATTTCTGACCATAATGCCGCCGTCTGCTTTTTGCAGAATCACCAAATAAGATTCTCTTTTACCAGCTGCTGAGTTCCACGAAGCTTTCAAAGTACTATCTTTGCCATAGTTGATCAAATATACATTGTCTGGTTTCAGGGGGTCTATGAAAAGATGAAAGGAAGATTCAACATTCATAATAAGTAAATAATTTAGAAATCATTCTGATTAATCATGCCCAACTAGATATCCTCGAGATGTGTTACATAATTCCATCAAACAATCAGTGGTGGCTACTGATAAAAGAGATAATGTACTTTAATACAAGTTATCTGTTAGATGCCTTGCAGATGATGCTGTCAATATGTTATTAAACTACATTCTGCAACATTTTGAACCTATGCACTGGTCCTTTTCGTGGTCTTCAGCTCAATACCATCATTCCAGAAATTCTCTACTCTAAATTGATCCAGCTCACTATACCTACTCATACTTGTAGCTGGATAATCAGTTTTTTGAGAAATAAGAAGCAATAGGTGAGGCTAGGGAAAATTACATTTAGTACCCGGGCAATGAGCACAGGCATCCCTCAGGGTTGTGTGCTGTCTCCATTATTCTTTTCTCTCTATACCAATGACTGCACATCAAGGGACCCCTCTGTTAAAGTTTTGAAATTTGCAAATGATACAACGGTCAGTGGCCTCATCTGAGACAGTGATGAGTCAGCATATAGATGGAAGGTTGAACAACTAGCCCAGTGGTCCTTGCAGCTATAACAATCTGGAGCTGAACACACCTAAAACTGTAGAGATGAGAGTGGATTTTAGGAGGAGTTCTTCTATTTTATCACCTCTTACCATATTCGACAGCACAATATCAGCAGTAGAGCCCTTCAAATTTTGGGGTTCTATAATCTCCCAGGACTTGAAATAGATACTTAACATTAGAACCATCATTAAAAAGGCACAACAAAAAATGTTCTTCCAGTGTCAACTCAGGAAGTTCAGATAGCCCAGAAGCTATTAATAGTTTTATAGAGAAATTATTGAATCTGTCATTTGTATTTCAGATAGGACAGGTACAGCCTCCGACGGATAATTAAGACTGCAGAAAGAACAATTGCAACCAGCCTGCCTTCCAAGGAAGACTGTATATTGCACAGGTCAAAAGGTGGGCTGAGAAGATATTGCAGACCCCTCACATCCTGGACATAAACTGTTTCAACTCCTCCCCTCAGGATGGCGCTACAGAGCATTGCAGGCCTAAACAACTAGACACAGGGACATTTTTTTCTCTATCAATCTGCTGAACACCTAATTCTCACAGTGTTGTCTACTGTCTATGTGTATTTACCATATAGTATGACTTTAGTAAATTATTTATCCTTATTTTTCTTACTCCCCGTTATTTGTATTAATATTATGATGATTATCATTATTCTATTGCTTTACATGTACACCAAGAGCTTCTGCACTGGAGACAATTACCTCATGTGTATAATCACACTTTGTTAAATAACATATTCAATTCAATCCATCTGGAGACCATTAAATAGGGCAAGTCTTGAGTAGAATGCATCTCCCTTATTTCACACAATTCATCTCCCTTATTTCACACAAAGAAACTACTGATACATAGACCTTCTAAAGATCTATCACTTAATCAATCAATCATAGCTCTTCAAATACTCAACTGCTCACATACTTCCTGGTTCTGTCTCATCCCTGAAGCTAGAAGATCTACTTAGCATAATAGACTTTATAATGAGAGACAGAAGTATCAAAACAGGCATATTTTTCCAGACCACATCCAATTCAATACTCAATCGGGATGGGTCTTTACTGCTCTGGATTGCTCAAATAGATAAGGATATATTTAGAACATGAATCTAACCCAATATGCAGAAAAATGTGAAATAGTGTTAATTAAAAACATAATGGCTGTAGGGGACACAGACTTCAAAGAAGTCTTTTGAATATAAAAATTGAATATAAAAATTGAAAGGGGGATAAAAGACTCAATTTCCATCACGTTGATTTCCAACAAGAACTGAATTCCAGAAAGTAAAACAATAATAATAACAGTCACAACAACAACAATAATAATTTTCCTTTGGAACAAATTCTCTCTCTTCAGTGAGGCTGAGAGCTATAATGGTAATTGCCTTGTTATCAGACGCTTCAAACAAACCGCCAGATGTCAACTGAGAAGGCAAACATCTCCAATGTCCATTAATAGTAATGCAAACAAAAAATTGTGAAAGAATTCAAATAATTTCAGTAAAGTGAAAAAGTACAGACTAATTGATAAAAATACAGATACCTGAAACACAACATACCAGACAATAATTATTGAAAATAAAAAAGTGTGGTTCATAGATGTAGCTATGCCAGGAGATAGTCATACTGATGAAAAATGAATAGAAAAATGAATAGAAAAAGTATTTCTTGCAAACTTGCAAGAAAATATTAGTATTAGAACACAGAGATAGCTTAATGCTAGGCAAAGGAATCTGAAAAGACTACCTGCTTTAAAAAGTAAACATCAATTGCAGCAGGTAAGTTGAATGCAAGTACATCCAATTAGCTTTTTGAAATTCTAAACTTGTGACTACATAAATAAAATATATATAGTTTACCTATAGAAACGGACAATTCTGGAGGATCTCCTATACTAGAGAAACATATATAGAGAACAAACACTGTAAGTCTGTCTTTATAACCAGCCTAAGAATTCCATCTATTCATACAGAGAGTATTTGCTATCCTTATAAAGCAATAATAGATAAAGCTTTTGGCCTCTTAGAACAAAAACTCTCTATTCTCACACAGGTGAACCTCTTCTGAAATTCATCTGATTCATAGGGTCTGCCCACTTTCAAGTATTGTAAGCAAATAGCTTGCTACATACTTACATGTATAAGCAGTGATATTGGGACCCTTAACTAGGTAAGGCCCAGACATGGCTTTAACCTCCAGTTGATAGAATGTTCCAGGCTCCAAATGCTGGAAGGTGTAGTTAGTTAGGCCTCTCTTAAGTGACACTGTTCTGCTGTCAGCAGGGATGTGCAGGTTCTGCAGAGTGAAATACAGCCATTCTGCTCCCTCTGAGTTAGTCCATGAGGCAGTCAAACTGAAGCTGGAATTGTTGTTCTGGAATGTCAATGCCTTGGGAGCACTGGGAGCTGTTGGGACAAAAGAGAGACAGAGAGAGTCATCACTCTAAGGAGGAATCCATCTTTCTAACAAATCTATGGAAACAACTAGCCTGCATTGATAAACTAGTCTTAGGAACATGGAACTGCAACTACCTTATAAATATGTTCATAAACTAGTTGAATCTGGAAGTTGTTTTTTTTTAAATTCAACCTACTGACATATATCTTTCCTAGATCAAAATGGCCTTTGTTTGACTTGGACAAATATCAAAGTTGGCTTAATTATGTTGACATCTAAACTAAACTGTTAAAATTAATGAAATGAAATATATTTCACTTATATTTCATTAGAGTGAATTGTTTCTTTCTTGTATCATTTAATATTACAATTTGAAATAACTTTTGGAGGAGTTCTGCACCCAAATCTTTCAGATATACTTCAAACTGTGCTGCTTTGCTTTAAAAGAAAAAAAAAATCTCTCTTGATTTTTGCCTGAAGATGGTATAGATTTTGGACTATTGCATGAGCTTCTTATGGGCTTATCAAGTCTGGCTCAATAATGCTAACTTAATTTCTATATCCCTACCCCACAAACTATTTACGAAACATATATGTTTCGTAATCAGATGACAGGGGCCTATTGGTACAACTGGATGGATTCTGCTAATACTTTCACTTGCACATAATTGATTTTATTCTCTAGCCTACTGGTTAATCTATCCATTTCCCAATACCTGTCCATCCTCGTGCATTGGTGCTTGCTTTGTAATATCCAGCCCATGTGGTGATACGGAGGGCGTATTCACTGCCTGGTAAAAGCTTCTCAAAGCGGAAAGTGGTGGTTCCTCTAGCAACGGTTGCATTCTTGACAAGAGCCTGTGAATCTATGTGGTAGAGAACCAACTGGTAGACATCTTTCCCACCTGGGGATTCACTCCAGGAGGCCAATAATACTGAGGGACTTTCATGACTCAAGATAACATCCCGCACAGGTAATGGTTCTTAAATAAAACATAAGTTCAAAAAAAAAAAAGTTGTCAACGAGAGAAGGCATCCATACCAGAATGTTACACTTTCACTGATCATACCTGAAGCCCTCATGTTAACATACTCCCAAATGTTACCTCAGTGTTAACTTTGCAGTTTGGCAATAAATAAAAAAGCTGGACAATGAAAGTTTAAACATAATTATTGAGAAAGGTGATTCTTTCGGTGCATTCGGAATTGGGCAATGGAATTCTCAACCTATATGCAAATAGTCACATGCAAGGAATCTATATGCAAATAAGAAGCTTATTTTCCATTTTGTTGCCACTTTCTCAAAACAATCTGCAACTTGACAATGAAAGTCTGAATTGAACTAAAATAGGATTTATCCAAAAAAAAAAAACACTGAGCAGGTTTCTGCTAATGAATACGTGCACCTTTCTAAGATTATTATAAGCCTAAAAAGCCCTTCCTATGCAAAAAAAATATTGTATATAGTTGAACATAATCACCCACATCAGATGGGCCAACAGAAAATTATAAACTATCTCTGCAATGAGTGGCTTCTGAGGTTCCTATGTTCACAAAGACAATGTCAGAATGTTGCAGTGCTTATCACACTGCCATAGTAAGAACAGCCTGTTGCAAAACAATGCTGAGTTAACATAGCTGCCAACATACTGCAGATTCTGGCATTATCGTCGCACAATTACATCTGTCTTCTGTGCAAGTCACATGGATAGACTACATATCAGAGTGCCTTTGTTTATTTCCATATACACTTGAAAATACAAATTACAGGCTAGAAAGAGAAAACAACTAGCATTTTGTTGTGTAAGATTCCAGATTTGGAGGAATACGTTCATTATTACCTACATGAAAAATCATGTAACAGGCAGTAAAAAGAAACAAATGAACTTGTATGTGACATTTATTCCGATGTATATAACTGTTTTGAAGTACAGTATTTAAAAAACAGAATAAAGTCTTAATGAAAACAATGTTATAACCCCAAAACAACCTATCATTTCTGTCTTCCAAATTCAGATATTTTTTTTAATGAAATGTAACAGCTGAGAATGGATTATGGAATAATGACCTTTCCTTTACACATACTGTATATCTTGAAGTTTTGAACTACTGTTTAAGTAACTGTGATAAATTTTCTAGGCCACCTGCTAGAAAGTATATTATATTCAGTTGATTTAGATACTACTATTCATGCAAGGATGTGCCCAGAATTTGTATGGTTTGATTTTGTGAGATTAGTTTTGGGCATTGTGGCTTGAAGACATAACAAAACATTGAATGTATGAATCAAAGTACAAGAAGACAAACATCCATGTATCAAAATACAAATTTGCTGAAAATGTTTCCAACTTATCTCTTACCTGTCTGCCCAGTGATTCTTCTACTGGAATTCTGTGCACATGCAAGCAATGCAGTGATTTCAATAATATATTGTGTCCCAGGAAGCAAACCTTGGAAGCTGAAATTGGTGGTATTGAGCGCAGACGATCCATTCTGTAGTAGAGTATTTGTGTCCAAGTCATAAAGAGCTAGTGAGAAGCTCTGGGCACTTCCCAAGAGATATTCCCAGGTTAGAAAGAGAGCATTTGAATAACCCCAGTTGTTGATGGTCACATTCAATGGGTATCCTGCAGAAGACAGAACATGTGGTGCTTAGCAAATGTATTGCTTTCTTGCATTTGGTGCTTTTAATTTTATTCCCAATGCTTCTTCTCTACCTGATATATACTAGTGGCACTTAATCAGCTGAACTGAGGAATTTGAGAAATTTCACCAAGACATTATCACTGTCTACTTCAATATCGACATGAACATGACTTACAGCAGGGCTTTTCAACCTGTGGTACGCGTACCACTTGTGGTACATTAATGAGTGGCAGGTGGTATGCAGCCCTGCCTAGCCAAGTGTAGTGGGGAAGGGAAAGAGCCAACACAGGCAAAGACTTACAGTGAGAGAGTCCTCTGGAGCTGCAGATTTTACTTATGAATGGAGCCATTTGGGGAGGCTGCCTTAGCCAGCAGCCAGTACTTACATTTTTTTTTCTTCCTTAAGTGCCAGCTGGGCTCCTTACTTTCCTTTCTAGCCAGTAGCTAATTCTTAAAGGGAAGTGCCTTTTTAAGCTAGTTCACTCAGCAGCTTGTCTTTTCTGTCTCTGGAGGCCTTTCCTTGTTTGATCAATATATGGAAGAGGGAAAATAGGGGGGGGGGGGTGTTCAAATTCTTCCTTCAGAAGGAGGTGGGCATGAGAAAGAGGGAGGCAGGGAAGGAGGGAGGGAGGGAAGTCCTGCCTTAGCACTTGGCCACCAGCAGCCCTGCCATTGACTTCGTCAAAAGGTTGCAAAAGGGGATCACATGACCCTGGGACACTGTGACCATCATAAATATGAATCAGTTGCCAAGCATCCAAATATAAATCACATGACCCTGGGCATGCTGCAATGGTCATAAGTCATTTCAGTGCAATTGCAACTTTGAACAGGTTTTTTTTTGTCACCAAGTTTTTGACACCTTGCTAGGTGGTACTCGAATATTGCCATATCCTAAAAGTGGTACAATCGGTAAAAAGGTTGAAAAGCCCTGACTTACAGCACATATAATTTGAAATTATGATGGACCTCCTCAAAGCTACTTAGGACCCAGACTCAAAGTTCTGACAGCCACACACGTATATACACGCAAATCTGGATTCCTGCTTTATCCTCATGTCCACTCATTTGCTGCAATATAATAGGACCTTATAACATCACTCATACTATTATTGTTCACCATTTCCTACTTTTATATCTACATATATATAACATCACTCATACTATTATTGTTCATCATCTCCTACTTTTATATCTACATATATATAACATCACTCATACTATTATTGTTCACCATCTCCTACTTTTATATCTACATATATCTCATAACTGAAATTAATATTTCACACTTCTGAATAAGTGAGCTCTAATCAATGACAGCTTATGCTATATTAAATCTGCAGAAAGAGAGATATGGAGGCATCTTGGATGATTAAAATCCAGCTTATGGAGTGGCTTTATTATCAGTTCAAGGACAAAACTTGTTGCTAATCCACAGTAAGAAATACTTTTAAGAATTTATAATTAGAAATATTTGTGTTTATTTTGTAAGAGAAATACAGCATCTGGTTCCTAACATACAAAAAAAAGTGCAAATCTGTTTGCTTGCAGAGCCTGTTTTACAGTCTATGCTAGTCTTATCCTTGACAATTTCCTCTGGTAATTGCTATGTATGTGGCATGTGCTGAACTGACCTATTTAAGATTCCTGCGTGCTACAATTAATGGTTGAGCAAGCATGTGGCTGGATTTAATTAAGACGGACAAAAAAAAAAACAACTCAAGAAAATGTCAGCTCTCTACAATCTATATTTCATTTCATTCCTATTGGAAAAGAAAGAATGAGCTCAAGTGTTAAAACTAGTGGCCTGCTATTGCTCCTCTCCATCACATGTGCAACATGGAATGTATCTAATGGCATCTTAGTACTAGCAAAATAAATTTCTGCTTGTTCAGAGTAGAACCCAGTTGTTTGCTGAACAGCTTTTCTAGTGTGCTTCTAGAAAAGCTGATTCTGAGGATTGGAAGACTCTCTGAAAATTGGTTACAGCCATGGATTGCCTACATTTTATTATGATACACTTCATTTTAGCTTAATGTAGTCTACAAAACCAGACACTGGGATCTGTAACCTATAGTTAATGACTCAATGTACCTACAACATGATGCCAATGTGCACAGCCATGAACACTTTCTTTTATGCATCACTTAATATTTTTTTAAAAACTTAATTACTACAAAGTACTAGAAAGGAAAGCACAAACTGCTAAGCATAACCTGTATTTGGAACAATACAGTGTAAACCCAGCAATCAGATTAATTCAGTAAACCATAGTCCAGTTAACCATAGTCTAGTGTATTTTGCAAACACAATATTTATGAATCTTTGACTTAAGATGATTTTTTTTCAGATTTAGGTTCCCGCAGATGCTGAACTGAGTGGAAGGCGAGGAAATTTTACATTCCCAAAGTCAAGCCCTTTTTCTGCACCTCTTTTGGAAATTAAGGCTAGAAAGACAAGAAAAACCTTTCCACCTCTTGCTGACATCCTTCAATCTCTATCTCATTCTTCCTTGGAGCAGTCTGCAGGGAAATTATTGTGGCTTTAAAAATGTGTGAACACATTATAATTTTGATGGCCCAGAATAGAAAGTGATTATTCCTGAAATGTTCTATCTTGGAATTCTCAGTAATAATGGGTAAAAAGCTGCCCAGAGTTGCTTGACAATGAGATGAGTAAAAAGGCCTTACCTTTCTCATTTGATACTTCTCCATCTAAAGGTTTTTGCCAGTCTGTTTGATTGCATCTGTCATCCTATATGATTAGAATACATACTATTATTTCCTTACTTTTTTTTACTTAATTTCATGATTGAGAGTGGCAAAAGTGAATAAAATACAAACGATAAGAAATTTTAAAAGGCTTCTTGATGAAGGAAACCCCACACTATCAAAATTGTGTCTGTATTGCAGGTGGAATATAAATAAATAATGCTTTCAAATTGTGGTGTTGGAGAAGACTCTTGAGAGTCCCTTGGACTGCAAGGAGGTCAGATCAGTCAATCCTAAAGGACTTAAACACTTAGTGTTCTTTGGGAGGACAGATACTGAAGCTGAAGCTCAAATACTTTGTCCACCAAATGAGAAGAGAGGACTCACTGGAAAAGAGCCTGTTGTTGGGAAAGACTGAAGGCAGAAGGAGAAGGGGCTCGGCAGAGAATGAGATGGTTAGATAGGGTCATCAAGGCAATGAACATGAATTTAGGCAAACTCCGGGAGACAATGGAGGGGGGGGGGCTGGCGTGCTATGGTCCATGGGCTTGCAAAAAGTCAGACACAACTTAGTGACTAAATAATAACATAAACACGAACGTAACAAAGAGGAAAAATGTGTGATACCAAACTTCACAAGATTTATGCAAGAGAGCTACTCATTTTTCTTTTTTTTGTCAGTACTTGTCTGTGAAATTCTGGTTTGGTGTTTCAAACAGCACAGAATACTACAGTGCAGCTTGCAGTTATCAGAATTATGCCTGCCTCATATTTTGGGTTGAACAGAAATTTCTGAAAGCCTAGTATTACCCTTTGCTGATCAGGAAGAATTTTGTTGAACATTTCCATAATCACAGAACTATTTAAAGGACAGATACTACTTCCTTATTAGTAGAAAGCCATTATCATTGTTTTGACTCTAGCTAAGCTGATCACACAATGCCAAGGTCTCATCACCTGCATCCAAGTTGTGCTTTCCTGGAAACCAAACTCATCAGTAGATACTGTTTCTTGTTCAAAGGAACTGAATTTGCTTTATTCTGTAGTTGTTGCTACACTTGTACTCTTTTGGTTCAAAGGTCAAGTTATTATACTAAAGCCCCTTACATAAAATTTGTTTGGTGCCCAGGAAAGGGCTTACTCTAAAAGTAGGAGAACATAGGGTCAAGCCAGATATTAAATGCAATCCTCTTTAAGCTTTTGTGATTGCTGTAAAACATGGAAATTTAAGTATCAAAATAGTGGTAAGAAGGCTTGTTAAGCTTGTTCTTTATTGACTGTTTCTATCATCTGGGAGAAAAGCTATCAATGGAAGGAAAAGAGAAAATACCATAATTCTAAATAAAAAATGGATGACAAAGAAGGCTATTTTTCCAGTAATATCTGTAACCTTCTGAATTTGCTTTTACTTTTAAACTATGATAAGGAAGCCCAGATAGTATACATATGTATAACTGATTTTTATATGTACTTATTCATTGTTGCTCCAATAATATCCTACTGGCCAAATTGTGCCAAATATGCCCTAACCATTATTAACAAGGAAGATTGCATGATGCATAGGCAGACTGAAAGTGGTGATCTAACATGATTGGGACTGCAGTCAGTATCAATGCACCATATTGTTAGGACCACCGCATAGAGGAGATTGCTCCTTAGAATATAAGAGATATATATGATAAAAAGTATGGGAAAGGAAAGTAGTATGTCTCTGAAAGTAAGAAAAAGAGAAGGATATCATGGATCCTAATAAAGATGGCCTAGATATGACAAATATATGCAGGGAAGTTAAAGTATTTATGAATGAAAAGAATAAAAATTATGTCATAAAAAATGAAGTTCTCATGTTAGCACATAAGAAAATAGAAACTCATAGGTTGACTATAGAAATATGTTGGCTAAAGATATAGATTTTTCTCTATAGATAATGCCATGTTGTTAACTGAGAATCTAAATAATTTGCAGAGAATTTTTAGATAAATTGAATGATGCACCAGAGATTATTTGTCTGAAAAGTAATGCATCAAAGACTTGTGGTAGTCATATTTCACAAGGAAAATTGAATAAATGATTGCAAGTTATACATTAATTGTATAAACTAGAGCAAGCAGATGAATTTGTGTACTTTGGTAGTACATTTAACATAGGAACATGGATGGAGAAATTTTAACATGTCCAAATAATGGTAGAAAGGCAATGGGTTACTAGTGATCTATTATGAGGAATCTGTTGAAAGAAGTGAAAATTGTGTTTAAAAATGTGCTTCTGCCTATTTTGATATACGGAAGTGAGAATTGGGTGTGTTAAAAGCTACATAGTTAAATGGAGCAGGAATGGGAGATTAGTGTATGTGATAAAACAAGAAGAAATAGTATCAAGAGTGAATGCTAAATAAATATGGATTGAATACAAAGTATTGAAGTGGTTTGGTTATATACAGGAGGAGTTATGACTGAATCGCAAAACAAATATATGAAGATAAAGTAAGTAGGTTGAGAAAAGAAGAAAACCAAGAAAGTCACATTTAGATGAAGTGATGAGATTTTCAAAAATGAAAAGAACAGAAGCTTAAAGAGAAACAGAACTGAATAAAATTTTATGATGTGACAGAAACAAGGATAATTTCTAAAAACAGAAAAAAGTAGGAAGGAAATAGTGTTGTTGTAAAATAGTTTTTTTTTATGCTTGCTTTTATTTTCTAACCTCATTAGTGTATTGGCTTTGTCTTACTTTTCTTGGACTCTGCATAAGGCATTTACCCCAAAAGAAAACACCATGAGAAGTCCTCTCTGCAACAAAGTCACAGAGCTGTGCCTCTGTGTTTGTTTACAATTTATCAGTTTTATATAGAAACATTAAGGAATCCACACAAGGTGGCAAAAAAATTCTCAATGAAGTAAGAGTGATGGGTTGTGAAGTTTAATAATATAACTCATTCAACAAGCAGCTCACCATAGTTTGGACCAAAATATCTGAGCTCACACATTCCAGTGGGCTAAATTATAAACAATAGTTTTCAATTCAAACCACACCAAAAAATATGATATAGCAGCCGCGTGAATCTTTGAATAAGAAAAGCATTATGAAGAAAATTGTGAGCTAGGGTAATGCAAAACTTTATACCTAGAGATTTCTAGAGGATGGTGGATTGCAGTTCTCACTGCCCCTAAGCAGAATGTCCAGCAACTGGACCAGCTGGATTAATACCGCCATCCAGGCACGTTGGGGAAGGTTTGATCAGGAACTTGAGTTCAGCCCGCCTCCCGTCTTTTTTTGCAGCCTTGCGTTAACACAGAATGGTTGCATTTGCACACACATTTAACCAGGTCAATGCCGTCTTATTGCTGCCCGCATCCATTTGTCTCGTTTGTTTTGTCACAAATTAATTCCTTGCCGCTACTCACCCCGCCCCGCCCCACGCGGAGAAGCCCACCCGCTCCGCGAGGAAAGCCTCCGATGAGGGATGTGCTTACCTCCCAGACATGGGCCAGTGCGGGGGCCCAAACGAAGGGCAGGAGCGGGAGCAGCAGCAGCATTGGGCGCCCGGACAAGCTCCCGAGAGGAAGAGGCACCGCGGGACCCCCCCAAGGTCCCTTCTCCCGGAGGCTCTCCAGCTGTAGCTGCCTCTGCGGCAACAGGCTTCCCGCATACGAGAGTGACCTCAAAGCATTGGCATGCAGGATGCCAGCGACGCCAGCGACGCCGCTGCCCGCGGCCGGCGGGTTAGGGCAAGGCTCCTCGCGAGTGAGGGGTATCTGTGCCCGCGCCGACACGGAAACGCTTCTCTCTCCGGGTGGGGGAAGGCTCGGCTGCTCCCTGGGTCTATATACGCCTCTGTATGCGCGCGCCGCCGCGCGCTCCCGCGAAGGAGAAAGAAAGAACGGCGGCGGCCGCGTCTGCGAGCCTCGCCAGCGGCGGCGTTCCTCGGTGTGGGCGTGCCTGCGTCTTTGGGCGTGAGGCTCTCGGAGAGGCTGCCTTTGGCTCCTGGTACTCGGAGCCGGTGTAAAAGAACGAGTCGGTGAAAGTGGGCGAGAATTTCGCGGGGGGGGGGGGAGATCGCGGGAGGCTCGATTCTTCTTAACGCCGAATGCTCGAGCAATGCCTTTAACTTCTCGAGCGAGCTGTCCGTGTGGCGCCCGAGTAAAATGTGCTTCTGGCTCCCGCCTTTCCTTTTCTCCTTCTCTCGCTCCCTCCACAGGAACGAAGCCCGGCCCTGACCCGCCACCAGGCGTTCTGCTCTCCTCCCGGAAACGCCGAAGTGGGAAATTAAACCTCGTTTGAGCTGAATTTCAAGGATAGCAAACCTAAGCTAGAACCTGTAATAAAAAAAAAGCTGGTAATATCTGAAAACTTTAGGCGGAAAGTAAATTGCAGCGCGTGTAGTTTTTTTGTTTTTTTTACTCCACCCAATGGAGAATTTCATAGGACGACTTGCAGCCGTGGGTAATTTTCTGGACCTTAATTATTAGGTCAATGAAGGCTTTCCAGCCTGTTTTCACTGTCAGGTTAACCTGCTGGCGAGCTTTACCCTTCAAACGGGTTGTGCTTTTATGTTTAGTTTATTATGCTGGGAAAATGAAAAAAAATGCAACACCTTAAAGATGAACAAATTATGGTAGATGCTTTGGGAAAGTGTAAACATTACTGAGACTTGAAATGTATAAATCAACATTGCATCCACACAGTGTAGATGTGTTCTAAGCTTTGAATCATGCACACTAATAATCAACTTTCACAACTTGTTTGCATGAGAGAAATCCTTAAAGCACACACATGTACACCACAAACTCTTATATAAATGGAGATTTTCAAGTTGACATATTCTGGGTTTCAACACCCCAGTCAGCCAGCTGTAATATCCATCTCCTTTCCCACTATGTTATAAACCACATGCATTAAATTCATAGAAGTTCCATCTGCCCTGTTAATCCCTGGGAAGCAACTGAGGAACATCAGAAACAGGTGAACAAGTTGCTATTATAGAAAATTGTGTCAACTACCTGATGCTGCCTACCCACTCCACCCTTCCATCACCCAGTAGAGGAAAGGTAACTCGACCAACTAGAGCTTGGAGAAGCTAATCCACCTTACAGGGAAAGACCTCAGATAAAGGCTGCTCACCTCAAGTAGATGTATCTGCCATCTTGGCTGGCCAAATAAAGGGTCGGAACAAGAGTAACAGCATCTGGTACCCACACAAGTTGAGAGGAAGAAGCAGAGCAGGAAAAGAGGCAACTAGTTATTTTCTCCCAGAAATATTGCTATAAACCAGTAAAAAAAAAGGAGTAGGCACTGATTCTAGAACAGGGGTCTTCAAACTTAGCCCTTTTATGACTTGTGGACTTCAACTCCCAGAATTCCTCAACCAGCATGCCTGGCTGAGGAATTCTGGGAGTTGAAGTCCACAAGTCATAAAAGGGCCAAATTTGAAGATCCCTGTTCTAGATCTTCTCAGACAACTGATGACAGCATTTTCTATTGATTTCATCTTTGCAAGGTATTTCTGGAGTGTTTTAAGCCTCTCTGTTCTTCTGATTCTGAGAAAGGGAACTTCTGCTTGCCAGAAGTAGAGAACATGCCTGCAAGGAAGCTGTGTGTTTCTCCATTCAAGCCTGACTGAAATCTAATTCCTGTTTATAGTTTCCTGGGACAATGAGAGATTACCGGGCATGCATTATGCATTAGATTTTATGGAAAAGAAAGCTTCTGTGACAGGAAAGAATCTGAGATGAAGAAATACATTAATATGCCTCAACGTGAAGAGACAGGAACACAAGCTTCTGTGCTATTATTAATAGACATATTAATATGATTTAGGAGGTGATGATCTCTCAGAAGTGAATTACCTATTTTGCAAGAAACTATTCTGCTTTGAAACAAGTAGGGCTAATAAAATATTTGGAAAATTGTTGCAAATATTTTCAACTTTTTTTTTTTTTAGATATGGGATCTGCCTTCTATAGTTTGTAATTGATTTCTTTAAATTTTATTACATCTCGGTAGGCTTGACACATCTTGCATCAGCCCCTTGTAGGTAAGAACAGTCTAGGGCAGGGGTGTCAAACTGCCGGCCCATGGGCTGGATGCGTCATGCGGAAGCTGCACCCACCCCAGCTCCGGCAAGGGAAAAAAAGTCACGATATGTCGTGATATGTCACGTGACGCGGCGAGTTTGACATCCCTGGTCTAGGGAAAGGAAACTTTCAATGGGTAAAAATGTGGGTTGCATAGAATATGTTCTAAATGACTCCCTTGCTCTTTGTTGTATGCTTAACAAAGAAAGAATTTAAAATGTATTACCCAGTTTGGTGCTATTTGCGGTCACAAACAAAATAAAAAGTAATTGTTTTATTGATGAAATCTTACTCTTGAATCTGCAAGGGAGGATCTTGGGTTTACCTTGTTAAAGGAATTGCTCAGACCTGTACACCCAAATATGGTCATGGGCAATTCCCAATGTCCCTATATTGGAGTAGGGCTTTAAATGGTTGATCATGTTAAGATTATATGACCTAAAACCATACTTCTCTCTTACAGTCACTATTTACAAGACACTATTTCCTGTCTAACAGATGCAAATTTATGCTCAAGTTATGAAGAGTTTGTTCCAAATCACCATGGAATCAGCTATTCCCCCTCATAATGGTGGAATTTAGGTTATCTTTCAGGTGAATTGACAATCAAAAATTGACAATCAAAAATCACTAGTTGATATTTCTGTGGCAACATTTTTGGGAATTCCCCTCATGTTACAGACTGCAACCCAACAGTTATAGTTCTTATCAGTTATTTGTCTAAATGTATAAGTCCAATCTATAAAGAATATAAACAGACCAATAACAAAGCAGCTTCGTATTATTTTAACTGCCAATGTAATTTTCTTGGTTAAAAAAGAAGATCCTGCCTCTTACACACAGTTGCTCTTCTGATATTATGCTAGTTTCATGGGCTGACAACTTGCTTGAGCAATAATTACAGGTTTAGTGAGTTATTTTAAATCAGTAATGGCTTTTAGAAACATTCCACAGTGAGTAGGAAGCAGCAGTCCCTTTTGAATAACTGGTCTACTTTCTATTATTTTGGTTTTTCATAAAGGAGGAATTGAAATGCCTACCTTATTTAGAAGTGCAAATGTTCCTGATGGAATTGTAGAAATTTCCATAGAACCATAGAGAGCTCTGTTGGATAAAGCCAATATTTTATTAAATCTGCAATCTGTTTCTAACTCTGGCCCATCAGATTCTTCTGGAAACTACTGTACAAGAACCTCAGGGTGATAATATCTATGAGCTGATAGGTAGAAATTTCAGATCCAATAAAAATAAACAGATTTCCCACGTGGCATTTTGTTAAATTGTGGCGTTCACATAAAAAAGATATAATTACAGTTATTAATCAGGATGGCCTTAAAAGAAGATTAAAGGATAAAACAGCTTCTAGAAATGATGGCTGTAACTCACTCCCAGGATAAGAGGAAGTATGCTTCTGAATGTTAGTTCTTGGAGAATGTGAGTGGAACTGTTCTATTGCAGTTCTGTCTTGTTTGTGGGCTTATTTTTGACCACTGAATGTTAGGTGATGTAGAACTTTGGTCTGACCTAGCAAAATTGATCATATATGTTATATTTTAATGCAAGAAAATATAGATAACTGCTAGATTCCAGTTTTTAAAACTTCATTTACTTCATGATGAGGGTTGAATATCAAACTTTTTTTTAAAGCCAGCAAACTAATATAGAGCCAGCAATAAATACATAATCGTTTACATCAGGGGTGTCAAACTCACAATGTTGCGACGTATCGCAAATTTTTTGCTATTGACGGCAATGGGGTGGGCACGGTTTCGCTATGATGCATTGGGCCCCCAGGCCGGCAGTTTGACACCCCTGATTTACATATTTTTTAATCCATTGCAACAGAGGAACAATTGCAGAATAGCTGTATTCTTTCATACTAATTACCACAAAATAAAAGCATTATACAACCTCATCTGCCTTCCCACCTTTCCCACAATTTAATTTGACTGGATATAACTTTATAATCATGTCACTAAAACTTCCTCATAATAATGCACTACAGCTGGGGCAGGGGAAGGGGAACCTGAAACAGAATCTCTGATGTCTTTCTAGATGATTGGGAAGAGACTTACTAGTTAAATATAAAAGCCACCAGAACCAAAAGGCAGTACTGGTAGCATATAAATATTTTCAAAAGCTATCAAAGCTTGATTTTTTTCTAATCCATGACTATAAATTCCACAAATTAATTGTAGATGCAAAACAGATGCCTAGGGTTGGGAAAGAACTTTCTAGACCTAGAGAGCTATTCAATATCTAATAATAAAGTAACTTCAAACATTTGCTCCAAGTACTTAATCTGGGCACAAGCCTACAGCAAAACAGCTTCATTGGAAAACAGAAGGTCTCACAAGAGAAGGGGGAAGGTTTATAACACCTAAAAGCAATTTTCCTAAGATGGTACCCTACAATGTGTTGGACATCTCCCATAATTTTCATGTTATATATATTTAATGGGTATTATAGTCCTTGTAGTGTAAACTATTGCAATGTGCTGTACATGAGGGTGTTCTTGAAGACCACTTGGAAGTTTCAGCTGGTCCAAAATGCAGCAGCACAAGCAGTGGTGGGCTCATTAACCCCATATACTGTAGCAACTCTTGGATGAGCTTCATTAGTTAGCAGTGTCCTCCTGGGTGTAATTCCATGTGTTAGTTGTCACTTTTAAAGGACGGCTTTGTTGTATGGATGTTCTTATTTTTATGGAATTTTTCTTTTAATTTTGTGAAAATTCTCAGAGTAATTTGGAGTTTGGTAGCCTAGAAATTAAATATTTAAATAATTCATATTATAGATCTTTTACTTAAACCTACATGAAGGGTTCCATGTTGAGGACATGTGCCAAGCAGCTTAGAAAGAAACTATGAATCATATCCTTGGGTTATGATAGGCTTAACAACAGAAAAACTACCATACCTAAATCGGCATCTGAATATATCTTGAAAGGGCTCTCTTTATTTGGATAGAATAGAATAGAATAGAATAGAATAGAATAGAATAGAATAGAATAGAATAGAATAGAATAGAATGGGACCTTGGAGATCTTCTAGTCCAGTCCCCTACTCAAGCAGGAGAACCTATACCATCTCAGACATGTGACTGTCTAGATATATGCATGAATAGTACATAGACATTTCATCTCTTATTAGGCTCTAACACCCCCCTCCCCCAAATGATTATATCTATTTGGCTACATCTCAAAAGGACACTCTTTGTGAGAAAAGCTCATTGGCAATTGACAAAGGACCTGGGGGCTGTGGCTGGTTCCCCCCCCCCCCATTCAGGTGGCTTTTTCTGCTGGATAATGGGAAACAGTGAGGGAAGGGGTGGGGGTGGAGTTCTTGCCATTACCAAAAGCAGAAGAGAAGCCAGCTGGCTTCCGGATGGGAAGCTGTTTGGAAAGGCTGATTTCCAGGAGTTTGTGGTTGCAAAGAACCCAGCTCAGGCTCTTTGCATTTCTCTTGGAACTGGAATTCCTGCCAGCTTTAATCCTTCAACTAGGCAGATCTCAGTCAGCATAGTATATAATAAAATATCTTCTGTAGCAGAGCTAAGTAAAAGGAACCAAAGTTTCATTAGCAAAAGTAAGGGTAAAGGAAAATGGAGGAAGTATTAACTAAAGTGTAATTAGAATAAGAATCATTCTTCTCAGGGTTTAATGTGCTTATGAAAAAGGAGGAGAGGAGAACCTGTTGGGCTCCAAGATGCTCCAGCCTAGTTCCACGAACACAAAGCAAAATTGGATTCTGTGCAGATGATGTCAATCTTCTTGGGTTTTAACTATGACTATAATGTGTTGGAATTTCAATTTCCATAACTCCCATGAGGATGGCAACACATCAGGAGGACACTGCACTGGAAAAGGCTGAACAGTACAATGCAAGATTCTTGCAGCAATAATATTGTTCAAAGCTTTAAATATGCTGCAATTTATTTTTGAAAAGTCAATTTAGTTATATATAAACATCTCAAATATTCATGTTATGTCAAACAAATTACAATAATTTTAAAACAACCAAATATCTTACAGAGCATGACAGAACTGTTTGAATGAAGCAGTTTGGTGTGCCAACTAAGCACTAAAACTTGGACTTTTTCCATTTTAATACTCATCATCTAAAGTAGCTTACCCAGATATGATGGAATTTCATGAAATGAAATGGCCTCTGTTTAGCAAAAAGTTAAAAATTAAAAGAGTGAGGCTTCTGAGGACTGTCAGAAGAATAATTTTAAATTATAAAGAGGAAAGGAAGATCTTGAGGGAAATATTGTCATATTCAAATGACAAAGATTAATTGCAATATCTAGCGCCACAAAAAAGGGAAAAAGCACCTTGCAGAAGAACATTAACACATCTGAACTGCAACAAATGAGACCATGAAGTATACATATATATTAATATAGTGTTTCAGGGAAAAACAGTTAAAGAACATCCATGTAATGGCCATAAAAATACTAAAATCCATATTATGTGCAAGTGTTTAAAATCTGCTGATTTCTCCATCAGTCTTCTCCCACTTTCCATCTTAAAACTCTGACCATATAAACCTCAGTATCACATCAGATTTTCTCCTCTCTTCTCTCAGCAAGTGTTTTCTTTTTGCTTTTGCATTATTTTGCCTAACTGCTCTCATTTCATCTGTTTCACCGCATATTGCCATCTTTGAGCTGGGAAGCAGACACAAAATGCTATATATATTTTGCTATATATATATATACCTGAATTAAATGTCCCTCTTGACCTTTGTTGACTCACTATTTGTCACACACGGCACACCTGTTAACTCATGTTAATAACAAGTTTAATTCAGAACACATCCAAATCCCTTCACTTCAGCCACTTGTTAGAAAATATGAGAATACTATCACCCCTATCTTGCAAAAGGGCAAGATATATGGAGCATTTCCTGTGAAAATTCTGCATGGCTCGTCAATCCTTCTGATTTAAGGAGAGCTCAGTCAACCTGGAGCAGCAATTCCTGAGTTGGTTAAGTGTGCAGTTCCTTGTACAGAGCTTCTGCTTTTAATCCCTGGAGAAAGGATGACAAACCAATGGAGGGACAATTAAACAGCTGAAGAAGCCAGTTCTTCTCCTTTTGCCCTCTGCCTTTGACACAGAGCTGGACTGAAAGCAAAAGATTTCTCCACCCAGTGGCTGGAACAAGGTTGTTGAGTCATCACATTTTCCATTAAGCAGTGGAAGCCAATGCTGGGATTAGGTTATGTGCACAGGGGTGGATTGGGAATGGGAGGTGAAGACATAGCATTAAGACATACTGTAATTAAAAACAGAACAGCCAGCAGGCAGAGATTGGCGGAGAAATTGGAACCTTGCAATCTTTTTAGGGACCTGCAAAGTTTCATTGCAGAAACTCTTGTGAGTTGTTTGATGGGGAGGAATGGGGGGAAGAGCACTGTGCATATTTGCTAGAACTGGAGAGCATATGGAGCCTCTTATTCATGATATGTTCCCAAACTTTGTCACCTCTAAATGTGCTGGATTCATATTTCCTGGCCAGAATTATCAAAAGAGAGTAAGGGAAGAGCAGTATGTAGTGGGGGGAAAGGGAAATTAGTTCTACATCTTGAAATTCTCCAGATGACTGGTGACCAAATGCCAAAAAAAAAGTAGGCTCTGTTCTTTAATAATGATGCAGAAAACAAATCTGCATTTGTTGGGATTCTTCCTTTTTAACATCAGAGATGCAGTGACCTTGTTCATTTTTGCACTAGTTGCCACTTTTAAAAACCATTTGTAAGACTGACTGCTCCTAATTCCTGTCCCAAGGCAATATCCAGCATTATGCCAGTACAGAAAAGTTAGCAAGTCTATTTAGCTCTTCTCAATCTTTCTTGATTCTCAGTGCCAGCACCTGCTGTATATACATGGAATGGGTTATACCAGATTTCAGAAAGTTGGAGAATACCAGATCAATCTGTTATTGGCTGTGTCCTGCTTCTCAGTCCCACTGGAATCAAGTTTCTCTCCAAGCCAAATGGCAGATATTGTGTAAAACCACATGCCCAAGTTCAGCCATTACAATTAAAGTTTGGATTCTGTTAGGCTATAGAGTCTTTAGTCCTTCTCATTTCCTGCCAAAGTTCACAGGATTGTAAAACCCACCAATGGTGAAATGTTCTAAAACCAACACGTCCATCCTTCTCACAATCTCCCCCCCCCTCCACCAATTATGCTGGCTGGGAATGATGGAGATTCATCAGGCAGTTGCCATGTTGAAGAAGTATATACATTTTTTCCTTCTGTGTTTTCTATACCAAGAATATTAAATGATCTCAGCAGAAAGTTGCACTTTGTCCATCTTTCTCTACAGAATAGGAATCTGTAGTTTCCTTCACATTTGTTTCCAGTTTGGAAAGCTGGGACCTAAGAACTATGTTTCCATTTTTAAAATCACTTTCCTGGACAAGTATATCCCCATTTGAAGCTCTGCATGGTAAGCAAACGTACCTTGTGCCAATCCTCACAGACCACAGATTTCGGGGTTCGAGTTCACATGTATCAGGGGTAGACCAGACTAAGAAATGGATACCATGTGGGCCTAAACCTACTTTTATTAAAACGGCTATAGTAACAAAACCTTGCAAGCAAGTCTGAAACAACTTCTGTTGGCTTCATGAGAATTAAAAGGGGCCTCACTGAGGCATTTTTGTAAACCACTTTATTGGCCTGAGCTCAAGCCATGTTTATGTGATGTTACCCTAGTAATGGATCTTTCCTCTGTCCTGCGAGGCCCTCCTCTATACACCCTACAACATGTCACATTAAACCATTGTTGTTTATTCAGACATGTTAAGCCATAAATTTAGAAACCACAATGGCTATATTTATTCAAAAACAACAACATATGCATATAATGCATGCACAAACTAGGCAAGCAAATGAATTACAAATGCCAAGTGTTTTTAAAGCAGCATTGCGAACTAACTTCCAAATGGCCTATCCTAGAAGAGAAAATAATTTTCCAGTACAGTAGGGATGAATGCAGGTATAATGTCACTTCCCACACCTATAGGCAGAGATTAAAGAGCTACACCTATGACAAACATTAATTCAGCATTTATCTTTTTCTCTTTCCTCACCATTCAGCCCCAAATTGGAACAAATTTCCCCCTGGAAATTTCTGTTTTGGGAGCACCTACCTGTTTTTGTTCTTTATTCCAATATCCACTCGGCAAACTCTTTCCTGGCTATACAGTGAACAAACAGTGCTGTTGGCCTCCCATCTCTCTTCTATAGTTGCACAACATAGCTAACAAGTCCCAGCTGGCCATTTGGATAGCTTGCTTGGGCTTGTCCCAAACTTCTCTTCAAAAGAAAGGAAGCACTGGGGGAATCAAAAGCCTGCTCTAAAATGGTCTGCTCTATACTATCTCCTGCTGACATGTATTTCTGCTTTGCTTCCCAGTCACATGTCTCTGGAGTGGAAAGCATCTACTTTCACCTCCTGGCTTCATTCTGCCTTTGTCTCAACACCTCAGTTCCCATTCTAGACCTGCTTTCTATTCTCGCCAATGTTGTCCTTTGCCAAACCTTAGACTAGACTAGGAAACCAAAGTCAAGCAAACTAATACTACATTTATCATAAGTTTATAGTAACAGAATCTTGCATGCTTGAATATTTCCCCCTCTTCCTCCTTTTGTCCTTGAGAGAACTAGGGACAATCTTATCTAAGGCACTTACTTAGAGTACAGTTCTGCCCAGAACTCCCAATTTCTTTTACCTGACTGTTGTCTTGGTGGCATCTGTTTCTCCTCTTCTTTGAGGTTATTCAGTTTTCTCATTATATCACTTGGCTTTGGATTTGCCATAAAACTGACACAGATTTCATGCATTATAATTTTTTTTAATTGTAATTTTAATAATGATTACAATTTACAACAATCAAAACTAATGCAAACTAAAAAAAGAAAAACTAAAAAAAAGAAGGTGCAGAAAAAAAGAAGAAATAGAAAACACGAAAGAAAAAATAGAATATGGTGGCAAAAAGGAAAAGCTCTATATACAGAAATGACTTCCTTGTTCATTACAAGTTTAACCAATTATATTAACTTATCACTTTCTCTTAATCTATAGCAAATGATCTCTTCTTCCCACGATACAGATCCCATCTCTTCTCTATAAGCAAATTCATTTCCTTCTTAATGTCAGCAAAAGTCCATTAAGACTTACCAGATATAACAACATATCTATTTTAACCTTGATCAAATAAATCAAGGTCATATCTTTTTTCTTTTACTTTTAAGAATCATGACCTCTAGTCCCTTCAAATAATGTCCTTTCTTTTCATTTTTTTCCTTATCCATTCTCACAAAATTCATTGTAAATCCAATATAGGAAAATTATCCAGGGCAATCTTTTAGTTTTATTTGTATATCCCTTTTTTAATTATTAAGACATCAGATGTTTTATTTTGTATGTCCAGTGCAAACCTTTTTCCATGTCATTCCTGTCACCTGCCATTTTTAAATCCATTTTCAGATCAGTCTCAATCATGACAGGTAATATTTGTTCCTCTTCCATAGCACTTTTTCAACAAATCTATCTGTAGAGGCAGATACTCTTAAAGTTAACTTCTGAGCCCATTGTTCAAAAATATTCTTCAGTGTGTCCAATGTTAAAATATCTTGTGTCATTCTGTAGTAATAATTCAAGTATGAGTGTTCTTCTTTGTTAATTGTAATCTTTAGTTCTTTCTAGTTCCCTCTAGTGTCCAGTTTTTAAAATCTTTTTTTTTAAAGAAAGAATTTAAAAAGAATGTATTTTTCCATGGGAAGGATTCTTTTTAATTAGTTCCAAAATCTTATTTTAAGTTTAACTAAACCCTTAGTCTGTAAGTTTCTAAAATCAAAGTTTTAATCAACCTTTTGCTGTTTACTCCAGAAAAAATAATATTGTAGGTCCTTAAACTTGTATTTAAAACTTCTATGGATTGGAGGAAATTTACCAAGTGCTGTAAAACTTGTCAATCCAAAGGTTCCTAATAGTTGAAAAGTAACAAGTAATTTCCGAAATCCAGCCCATATATTTAAGAGTGGCCCTCTAAGTAGAAGAGAAACACCATAGGTACTTAGTGAGTAATTTCACTGCATTTTGCCAATAGCTGTCAGAGCAAGATGTGTTACAACCAGAGCATCCCAAGTTCATTTTCCAGCTTTTCCAGATTAGAGCTGGGAATACTTGGAACCATAGAAAACTGTTACCTATTAGTATAGATTAGTATTGTCTCAGCCTTGGCAATTTTAAGATGTGTAAACTTCAGTTTCCAGAATCCCCCACCCAGCATGTTGGGAGTTGAAGTCATACTTCTTAAAGTTCCCGAGGTTGAGAAACATTGGTGTAAACAACATTGAGTCTGCTGAATAAATGATCGGACTTTAAACAAAGCATTACACACACATAGTTATCATACTATTTGTTAGGGATAAACAATATTATGCAATATGCAGAAAGGGAGTAATGCAAGTCCACTTTTCAACTCAGCAAAAAATATAATATTTATGTGGAACAATATATCTTTGTGTAATAAGGTATACAATGTACACAGCTTTTTAATTCAGATTAAAAAGTGACTGATTATCTATCTATCTATCTATCTATCTATCTGTCTGTCTGTCTGTCTGTCTGTCTGTCTGTCTGTCTGTCTGTCTGTCTGTCTGTCTGTCTGTCTGTCTGTCTGTCTGTCCTATCTATCTTGTCTAATATAATACTAGAAGTATTGTTGGCCAACCAGAGTTACCCTGTGATAAGATGGGTGGCCAATACATTTTATAAATAGAGATAGATAGATAGATAGATAGATAGATAGATAGATAGATAGATAGATAGATAGATAGATAGATAGATAGATAGATAGATAGATAGATAGATAGATAGATAGATAGATAGATAGATAGATAGATAGATAGATAGATAGATAGATGGATGGATGTAGGGGCCATCCTGAAAACTGAGCAGTGGAAGATTCAAGGCTGCCAAGAGAAGCATACAAATATAGCATTCACAAAGATGTACAGATGTCCAACAATTTAAAAAAGAACAGTATCCCATTCAACTTTCTCCTGCCCTGAGGATTTCAGGTTGCAATCTATCTGGTTACAAGAGACAGCAGAAAGCAAGATCAGCCAAGATAAAGTAAATCTATAACATTGATCACAAGATTTAAGAGTCATCAATCTTCCAATATTACTGGACAGCAATTCTTGGATGACAGAAGTTACAAGCTGGTACAGAAACATTGCTTTGGATTCTGTTCAGAACTGAAATTTAAAAATGAGTTTGACAAATAAAATAGGTATCAGGAATTTTTGTTGCATCTGCAAGACAGGCTGAAGAAAAGCTCTGGAATATGAAAGCTAAGAGAGATTGCCAAGATATCAGTCCGAGCTGCCATTGAGATAAGCCAGATTTGATGAGGGACTCAAGACACATTTTACGTATAGCCCAAAATATGGTGAAAGAATACCAGAAAGTAGAACATAATAGATACTGTCAGATTATAGAAAGATTATATTTTTTTCCTGCAATGTGTAGGGGGGGGGGGGGGAAAGCAGCCTGAGCTCTGAAGAAAGAGAAATAGGTCTGTTAGATCTGAGGAAATGATGCCCTCTAGTGATAAGTGTTCAAAGTTATTACAGCCATTCAAAACCAAAGGTGAGCAGTTTGAATGTTTCTAAGCAATTATGTTTTTGGGTCATGTTAATCAACTTCAGTGTATTATTCACAAATTGGGATGCTTCTAAATAGACAGTCCTGATGCTATTGATTAAAATAGATTGTAATTATTCTAGTCTCTCTCTCTCTCTCTCTCTCTCTCTCTGTGAAGAAAAGCTGGAAGAAGTACTGGAAAACCCAATCTACAGTAGTATTCGCAAGTAAAACATGCCTACAAGTTATAATATAATATAGTATTTAAGAGCACCTGAATGGCAGGAGAACAATAGCATGGAAGATACTATATATATGCTATGGACATACGGACATATAGCTCCTGAGATGATCAGAAAGGCCTTTGGATCATAGATGGGATTACAAAAAGTTGGTGTAAAAATAGGCTTTGCTCTACAGGCAAATTTTGCTTTGTAACAATTTTGCAGAGAAGTTTAGAAGACTTGGAAGTATCACTTAGTCCCTACCCCTTTCCTCACCATTACTGATTGCTGAAATGTAAACACAACACTCACAATTAGCTTCTGGTTTGAAAGCACATTTTTAAGCTCTTTTGCTGTTGAAAGATTCTACCCCTTAAGACATTTCTTCTGAAGTTTAGACAAAGTTTTCTTTTCTGCAATTTCCACCCATTGTTTTTATTTCTTCTTTCTGAAACACCAGCAAGCAGATCTACTTTCTAAGAATCTGTTCATCATATATTAGCAGGTCAGTACAAATATAGAAAAAAATATAGTGTCGAATATATTTTCAAGATATTCAAAGAAAAGCATTATAAATACACTGTGAAAATAGAAGAAAAAAATTGTGATAAAGATGCTTCAGGTCGGACACAAACCTTTTAGGGAGGAGGCCAATCTATACAGCCAAATCAGTCTGGCTGATCTGGTTTAGGCATCAGGCTAAAAGCCAGGGGACTGTGAGTTCTAGTACTGCCTTAGACACGAAAGCTGGCTATGTGATTTTGAGCCAGTCACTCTCTCTCAGACGAACTCCCCTCACAGTGCTGTTGTTGTAGGGAAAATAGGAAGAAGAAGGAGTGTTAGATGTGTTTGTTGCCCTGAAATTGTTTATAAAAATAATAAAGGTATGGGAAGTAGGTAAAATTAGTAAACAAACATTTTTTCAGTATTATCAACATGATATCTTACAGGACTATCTAATGGGGATTGGAGTCATTGTTTGGCAATGGGCTTACTCCATCAGTGGGTGGCTTTAGCCTGTGATGGTGGAGAATGTAAAGTTGACTCAATGCTATGTTGAGTGCTATAGGGCAGAGTTCCCCAACCTTTCTGACTTTGCGGACTGGCTGGGGGGAGAGGAGATGGTTTTGCGTGAGCAGCAGGTAAACATGCATGCGCAGCTCCATTTGCCTGAGTGGCAGGCCTGTGCACACACTGCTCACGCAAATGTAGTGAGCCCACACACACTCACCCGCTGCTCATGCAAGTGGGCATGTGTGCTTGCGAGCTTGCCTGTCACTTCCACCACTCGGTTCTGAGTGGCTCAAGGCCTGGTAGTGGGCTGCAGCCCAGGGGTTGGGGACCCCTGCTACAGGATTTTGTCCCTACTCTTTAACATCTGTATGTTAACGTTCTTGGGAGAGCTCATCTAATACTTTGGGGGAAAGTATCATTGGTTTGCTGATGATACCCAACTTTATATCATCACTCCAGGCTGGAGGAGAGATGTTATCGACATCCTATTTTGGGTTCTGGAACTTATAGCAGTCTTGATTATTTATTTATTACATTTATTTGCCACCCATCTCATTTTGAAGTGGCTCTGGGTGGCTTACAGCGTAAAAAAATATTAATCAAGTATAAATGTTCCAATCCAATAAAATTACAATACAAACAAACAAAAAAAATCATTGTCACAAGATGGAGAAGGAGGGAGTGGGGTGGGAGGTGGGGTTAATTCTTAATCAACTACCTCAAGAAGAGCCTCATAGCAATCTTGATGGGAAAGAAAAAAACTGAAGCTGAATAAGATAGAGTTGTTATTTGTATGTCGGATGTCTTTGCTAATACTTGTGCTAAAACTCCTGCTCTGAATGGGCAAGTTACCGACGAAGCAGGAGGTGCCTGACTTGGGGATCCTTCTAGAAAAATGGCTCCCACTTGAAAAGCAAGTGGAGGCCATGTCTAGAAGGAGAAGATTTGCCTGGCTCTATCTGATGCTCCGGTTACAACTTTTTCTGGGGCAGGAGGACATGGCTACAGTAACTCTCACTCACCCTCCTGGTTGTCTATTGCAGTGCACTTTACATGGGGTTGTCTTTAAAGACTACTTGGAGACTATGACAGGTCCAGAATACGACAACCTGTATATTTACTGGCTCTAGGTGTTGGAAGTATGTAATACATAATGGATTCTGTGGGCTCCACATTGGTTGGTAGTTGGTTTCTGGGTATAGTTTAAAATACTGATGTTAGAAGCTCTTCATGACTTGGTGTTTGGGAAATTGCTGTTCAACCAGAACTTAAACATCTCACTAGAACTTGTAAGAAGCTTTTAATAGCCCTTCCAAGGGAGATCAAGCTAGCCTTTTTCCTGCTAATCTAGGAAAATATTGAGGTATAAGTTATAACTATCCCTTTGGTGATTTGGCAGACTTCTACACTGGTCTCCTCACTCCATCTCTAAATCTCTATTATCTGATCCAGATAGACAGATATATTTTCTCTTTTGTGCAATTGGCTTCTATGCAAGTGAGCATAAGTGATCCAATATTGAATTTGACTTCAATCTTCTGGTTTGATTCCACACATTCACACTAAGCAATCCACATTTGTGCAATTTGTACATTGAAATCCATTCCCTTGATTTTTCTTTTTAAAGCAAGCTGAAATTAGGAGCTTCTGTTCTGACTGACCAAACTCAGAAATGATCCCAGGAACAATAAAGGTCCCAAGACAGGTCTTGCAAAGGTTTTCTTTGTCAAAGGGCTTGCAAAGGCTAGCAGCAGACAAAACAAACATTTTTCAGCCACTTCCTTTTTCATCTCCTCTGCTCTTTCTGTCTTTTTCAGCTATTATGCAAATTTCAGTTCCTGTTACTGGTAATTATAATCCAAACTCAAAGAGAGGTTAGATTTCTCTTTCCCCTCACCCCTTACAAGGAATCTGAGTCTATAAATGTGTGTGCACATTGTATTTGATTATTGTGCTGTTGGTTAATGCTATAGGAACACTGCGAACTAATCAATTTCTATATTGCAGCATTTGAATTTTAGAAGAAAGCTCTTTTCAAATCCAACCTGCAGGCAGTTTAAATGTGACTCATTTGTTTAATATTAATATAATTAGGAAGTCAAAGTTTCATGCATTAAGTAATATTAGAATTGTTCAGCTATTTCTTAAAAGTAAACATTCTAAGAGATTAGAGAACAGGTTCCCAGAATGTGAAAATGCTGGTTTATGCTCCATGCAGCATTTCCAAAAGAAATAAGAGGTTCTTCAAGAGCTTATTTTTAGTTTCATGAATCATCACTTTGTTTTTTGTTTTTCATGAATCATCACTTTTGTGAAAAATAATGCTCCTTATTCTTCTCACACTTTAATCCAAACAATACAATTTCATTTGCAGAAAAGAAACCCCTATTTTTAAATCAATTTGTTCATGCAGCTTAGGCTGCAGTGTGAAATTGCCCTTAGTCCAGTGTAATGGTTCATCACTGCATATCAGTTTCCCTAGATACATACTGATAGGGAATAATGGGAATTGTAGTGTAATGTGCTTGGAGAATGTCAGGTTAGGGGAGACAGAGTGTTTCTGCGTACAAAATATCTTGGGATCAATTTAGACCACCCCAATCATTCAAATTCTGGGCAGTATATAAATAAGAACAATCACACCAGGGTTATTGTGAAATTTTCTGCAGGGGGCGTCAAAGTTAAGTCAAGATGGCAACTATGTAATCAAGGCCTTACCCATTTTAATATGTGCCATATGTGAGATATATTAAAAAGGGGATGGAGCTTAGTGACATGGTTGCAACTGCCATCTTGACTTTTTTGACACCCAATCATTATTTTGGGAAAAGCTCAGTTCTACAAATACTCAATTTGGGATGCCATTTAAAAAAAACAAAAAACGACACAAGCATGTTGTAGACAAGAAGGCAAAGAATTTATGTTTAAAAGTCCCAAACATAAATTCATCCTATTGGACAATAAATTAAATTGGGCTATGTGGGATTTGTTTGTTGATAAATATATAATAAAGAATTGCAGCCATAATCTGAGAGTTTGCAACATATTCACGCAAGGATATCCAACATTCAGCCAATATTGCAAGTAGCGATGTAAACATACTTTTGTATACTTTTTTTTGAATGGACTATTACTAAAACAACATGACAAAAACATGGCTGTGTCTTGGGCTCATTTGTGTCCTCCATTGTGGCCAATCTCTACATGGAAGCCCTAAACCCCTTCACAGGAATTCCACCCACTCACTGGTATAGGTATGTGGACGATAATTGGATCAAGACCAAAACACAGGAATTGGAAGCATTCACCAAACATATCAACTCAGTGGACAGATACATCAAATTCATCCATGAAGATGTTAAGGAAAATAGTCTAGCCTTCCTGGACTGTGCTGTATACATTACCTTAACATTGAAATTTACAGAAAACCCACTCACATGGATTAATATTTACATTTTGATTCACACCACCCACTGGAGCACAAAATGGGAGTTATCAGAACCCTACACCACAGAACTGAAGGCCTGCCTACCAGCAAAGAAGGAAAAGAAAAGGAAATAAAACACATCAGGGAAGCACTCAGAACGTGTGGCTATCCCAAGTGGGCTTTCATCAAATCTCAAAAAAGATCTAGCAGGAGCTCCTCTGTAACAGACAAAGAAAACAATAAATGAAGCAATGTAGTAATTCCATACGTTGCAGGAATATTGGAAAAGCTCAGGAGGATCTTCCACCAACACAACATATGTGCACACTTCAAACCTAAGAATACACTAAGGCAGAAGCTTGTCCATCCCAAGGATAAAGCACCCAGACCACAAATGGAGCAATGTGGTATATGCAGTACAATACAGTGAGCCATGTGCAGATGTGGACATTGGGGAAACAAAACAACTTCATAGATGTATGGCACAACATAGGAGAACAAACCCATCATGACAAGAGTCAGCAGTCCATCTGCATTTAAAAGACAAAGGCCACTCTTTTGAAGACAGCAAAGTCCACATTTTGGACAGAGAGGACTGCTGGTTTGAAAGAGGGGTCAAAGAGGCCATCTATGTCAAAATTCAACTGCCCTCTCAACAGAGGGGGAGGGATCTGACATCATCTATCTCCATCATCTATTTCAACAATTCCAAGAAGGCTCCACACCCATTTGCACTATTCAGGTGACCCTGAAGACACAGATAAGCCTCCAGGTGGCTTTAACGACTTGCTAAAAGAATGCAAATGAACAGCTGTCTGCAGGAGTATAAATCTTTCCATTCCCCACTATCCAGTCAGAGCTGAAGAAGCTTCTTGGATGAGAAGCGAAACATCTTCAAAGAAAAACAGGAAAGTCCAGTTGCCTCATGAAAAAGCATCTTTGGGATAACTATGACCTGGATGACTGAGAATCTCCATAGATGGACTATTATTAAACTCTTTCAAAGTGTTGAGTTTGTGGCATATCATCAGATGAATTTTAAAACAGCAAGCACGTTAGCATTTCCAAATACAGGACTTAGCAGAAAATCATCAAGTAAAATGCAAGAAAATAAACAAGAGAACTAGCAGCAATGGTAGAAAGCTCCCCTTTTCCATCCTCCTCAGTGTTCAGCATGGAAGAAAATTTAATATACTCTTAATCCTCATATATTTCTGGCTTTAGTTGCTAATAGCACTGGTATGCATATCAAACAAAACTACTCATTAGGGATGCATGGATACTGACTTCTCTTAGTAGAACCTCTTTTTTAAATACTGTTCAGTGCATTTATAACAAAATCCCAAAATTCGGACAATTTTTTTCCAGTTTGAGCTTTTCATTGTTAGGTAAAACAAATGATTTTTATTTTACCAAGTAGCATTCTGATAATTTCCTAGCTACGAGTTAGATATTTCCAGACTCTATTCAAAAATGTAAGGGGAACAGTCATGTCATCAGTAATCGGTTTAAATGATTCCTGCCCAAAGTCTTAATATATGATTGTTATATGATTAAATATGTCCATTTCAATCACCATTACAAAACACATTTAATTTTAGTTGTATGTTTAATTTGAAGAATACCATATTACCAGCATGGAATTTATTAATCTGCCTATAAACTGACATTTTGGAATTAAAAACTGACATTTTTTTTATCTCTGTAAAAAGTATTTATGCAGATTGAAACCTTCTTCATTATGTCACTTAGCTGTATATAAAGAAGTTTCACTAGGGAATACAATATCATTTTTTTATAGATGTAATATCGCTTCATACAAACTCCAAAGCCAAAGCTTTGTGAATTGACATTCACAATTCGTTCGACTAGTGTTTTTTAAATTCAAATTTTAAGAGGTCAGAGAGAATCTTTCCATAATTTTAAACATACTGTGGTCTATAACACCCACAGAATAAAATACAATAAAAAAAATAGAATAGTCTTTTCACATTTTAAATTTACAAAACAAGTAGTTTCCCCCTTTTTCTCAAGTCACAATTAAGGAAGGGCTTTCCAAAATTCACCTGTTTCTTTCTGAGTCTTTCTGTATTGTTAAAGTTGCACTCAAGATAGCTGCATAAAATTTCATTTTACAGAAATTAATCTTCTATATGAAAATTGTTTGGAATATAGTCCTCTCTTTGAAGCCATTATCTGTTTGAATGGCTGTCAGTTTCTGGGTGAAGATAACAATTCTCAATGGAAGCAAAGCTCTTGAAATTGTCCATCAACAGAAAATTTAGCAGGCAGAGCTGGTGTTATTCTTTCAGGTAAAATTACCACAGAGCAAAAGATCACCATATTTCTCTTTACAAGCAAAGGACCTGATATTTTAAGAGAGTCTTTGGATAGTATGATTTGATTGTTTTATTGTTCAAGCCACTGCTTTCTGATGCACATTGCCTAGTCCTTCAAATCTTCATCTATTCCTTGACACTTTTTGAATTCTAGAATTATGTCTATAATTCAGCATTAGCTTCATAGATACCCAGTATAAAACTGTTTTCAATTACTGTGATGGTTTTTGTTTTCAGACTGTTTGTTCCTAGCCACTTAAATATACACAGGAGGTTTTCCTGGAATCTTTCGTTAAATTTCATTTGAAGATTTTTCACTTTTACTATATATTCAAAATAGGTTGCAAACATTAATATCACGTCTGGCAGGAAAGATCCCCCAAAATGTTATACAATCCTCTTTAAAAAATATTGTTTGATATATTTTCCAGCACATTTATCAGCTGAATATTTTTTGCCAATGTCCTTTTTAAAGAGCTATAGCTTGTTGAAATGCCTATGCTTCATTGCTTACAGTAGACAGAGGCCTCCTAATAATCATCTTCAACAGATGTGCATTGTGGTATTTCCAACTGAAACTGTATTGCCCAATTGCAATACTGTGTAATAAAGCACATGGACTTCCTTTGCATTTACTGTGCTTAAATAATTGTATGTAGAGGTTTTTTGTTTTTGCCTTTTTTTTGTTTATTTATTGCCCCACTGCATTTTTAAGTTATCTAGCTCAGTCTTCTCCAATATGCTATTTTGCAGATGTGTTCAATAACCAGTTGAAATCACATGGAGAGCGTTTTTATACTAAAAAATGCTATGATTTTAAAATTGCTCCTACAAATATAAATATTTAGGGAATTAAGCCTATCATAAAGGGTAGAGGGAGGGTTTCAGCAGGGAGCTATTACTGCAGACTTCACAAGAATTGTATGATTATGAAATCACACACACTAAAAATGCTGCTTCCTATTATATCACAAAGCTCAGTAGCTCATAGTCATGGATTTGTATTTTTGTCAATAGAGCGGATTTATATTCTAGACTGCAATAAGTATACAAAGTGAATTACTACATTCTTGGTTGTAAAAATAAAAGAAATATCTGATAATTCTAAAGCAAAACAGGTAGGGTCTAACCGTCCAGGCAGCCTTGCAAAAAAGTTCACCAGGAAGCTGAAGGTATCTGTGGAAGGAACTGTGAAGTTGTGGCCAGAATGTGTGTGGGTGGCTGCAAGGGTGGAGCAAGAGGAGGAAGTGTCAAAGAGCAACCACCAGCCTCAGAGATAAGGAATTTCCTGTATTCACTTTCTTTTCACTCTGCATGTACATCTCCTAGACTAGCCACAGACCCTGGTTGAAACCCTAGAGATGATGAAGTTACTGGCAGCATGAGGTGAGAGACGAATTTACGGGAAAGGGCAGGCAGGGGAGAAAATCTCGGTTTAAGGGAATCATTTCTTGGGAATATGAAAATGGGGAACAAAGCTGCAAAATATGGGGCACCCCCCCGCATAATATTCTCCCAACCCTCATATATCTGGAGCAAAGAATGAGTGAAGGGTCTCTTCTAATAATTGAATATGCAATAGCCTCAAGGAGTACCCATTTTATTCAGGTGGCTTTTGATTTTCCCCAAACAAGTTTGTTGGACTGAGTTGCATATTTCTCTCTCCCTTTGGCATTTTCAACATTTTTCAAGAACACCAAGCTAATTGGCATCTTCTGAACAAGGCTCTGATGTGTCTGATTTAAATGGAGCTTGCCATACCTGGGTTTTGTGCGTTGGATGATAGAAAGATGGTGAAGCTCTTAGTGATGATCAGTTTGCTTGAATGTTTTTTAGGTGCTTTCCTGGGGACATGGATTCATCGAGCTGCATTATTTCTGTGCTTACTGGCCTCTCTTACCTAAGTTCAACAAATCCTTGCTAGCAGAGCCCAGTCCTGGCCTGTTCAGCATGTCTGAGAAATCATAGTTTCTGCATGCTACAGAAGCAAACAAGGCGGAGAATGGACAAGGCTACCTACAGTAATCAGGAAGTTAAGAAACATGTGCGCCTGCAAGATCGGTGAGTCAGTGGTACTCCAAATTCCATGCATAGACTCTGAGATTCTAGTAGTAAGTTAAGCACTATGCTGGTTCTAATAGACAAAATTATGTTCTCCAACACTCTGCATAGCTTTGCTGAATTTGGCTATACTAGCTGGGATTCATAGGAATTGTAAATAGAGAGCATAAAGCTGGGAATGCTGACTAAATAGATTAAAATGGATGCAGGTAGTCCTCAATTTATGACTGGTCACTTAGAGACCATTCAAAGTTACAATGGATCCTGAAAATGGGATTTACGATCCGGTTTTGAAGTTCCAACATCCATCTCCCCCCCCCCCAGTCACATGACCACATTTTGGGCACTTGGCAACCAGCTTGCATTGATTTATGATGTTTTTGATGGAAACTGGCATTTACTTTTGGTTTCCATCAAAATCAGCCCTATAGTGAACAATCATTTGCTTAACGATTGTAGTGTTCATTTTACAACCACAGTGCTCACTTAATGACTGCTGCAAAAAAGGTCATGGTTCCGATCTAGTCATATGATGACCTGCTTTATGACTGTCATGACCTATGGCCAAAATTGTGAACTTAATTATACTTATAAGTTGAGATCTATCTGACCATTTAGGGAAGAAGGCTGTCATAGAGTTAATTCACAGTGTACAAAGTTATACTAACAAACCATATGCTTCACTATGGTTTGTTAAATAGGTCTCAATTAGCTAGTTTCATACATACTACTAAGCATGCGAATTGCAGTGGCTAGTTTACACATGAATGTAAATTAACATATTAAAACCACAGTTTCCATAAGCAGTTTAATCAAGATCAAGTGGCATTCAACAGTATGTACTTCTTTTTGTGGTGAGATACAGTTTTTTGTTTTGCATTGTTTTAATCTAGCACTCTATTTGCATAACTTGGCTTGACATGGGCTCTTCAGGTCTGTGGTCCCAATACCTCTGTAGACAAAGTCCTGTGGACCTGCTGCATATTTAAGTATAGCTTCAGTGCTGTGATTGACTTAGCTTCTCTTCTTTCCAGTGAAGTCGATGGTAACCTTCCATTGAATATTAGATGAAATATTGTTGATCATTAATGAACACAGTAGTTGAAACTTCATTCCTGGCAACCAATCTGATTAGGTGGGGTAGCTAATCATTCTGAAGGAGATAATGCAACAAAGGCACAAATATCTGGGTGCTGATGACACCCAGTTCTACTGCCCCCACCAACTGTAAAGAAGCAGCTAAAACTCTTGAATGCTAACTAATGTTAATATTAGGTTGAATAAGTGAGTAGAAGCTAAAATTACATCCAGATATGCTAGAAGTAAGAAGCTGTGTTGGTAAGGAGGAAATTGTTTGGCGAACGGAAGTGAAGCCTATTCTGGATAAGACTGTACTCCTCAGGCATAGCAGATTTAGGGTTTGAGAGTTTTCTTTGACTGCCCAACTATTACTGTACTGTATTTGCAGTTCAGAAGCACATTAGCACAACTGTGGCTGATGTGCTACTAAGCCAGTTTGTGTAGTGGTTAAGGTACCGGAGTAAAAACCAGGAGACTCTGAGTCATAGTTCTGCTTTAGGAAAGCTGGCTGGGTGACTTTGGGCCAGTCACTCTTTCTCAGCCCAACCCACTTCACATGCCTGTGGTGTGGAAAACAGGAGGAGGAAGGAATATTATGTATGTTCATCACCTTGAGTTTCTTATAAAATGTAATAAAGGAAATATTTAAAAAATCTAATAAATAATTGAAAAATAAAATATAATTCCTGAGCAGAACTGTTAGTAGCTATCCATGTCTTGGCTACTTAACTACTCGAGCAGTTTCTACAGGGGACTCCCTGGAAAATTGTCCAGAAATCGCAGCTGGTGAAAAATATATGATTGTATTGTTAACTACGGGAATTATAGGATGTCTGTACTGAAAAATTGTTGGTGTTAACAATTAAAACATTAATCACCTTAAGGCCTGTCATGATGAACAGGGCTAGTTATTTCAATCAGCAGCAGAAGTCTTTTCAAAATGCTCCTGCTGCCACAAGGTCTGTCTGATAGATGGGAGAAGACCTTCTCTTGCATGGCTCCTATCTGTGCAATGCCCTCCACCTGGTGGTGCATTTAACTTCTTACTCTTTCAGTGTTTAGAAAATGTCAAAACTGCAAGAAAATGTCAAAACTGCATCTTTTTGTTTAAACTAGTTTTTTCTATCCTATGCTAATATATGGCCACCTGTGCAGACATTCTAGGTTTGAGGGAGCAAGAAACCCTTGGAGGTTTTAATGATTTACTAGACTACACTTGGTTATTGCAAGTGTCCCTGCTACTGTCCAGTTGGTGAACTCTTTAATCTCTTTGGCCATTTTTGTATAGTTGCCAGATGCACCAGCTACTTGACTGGCACTGACTGAGGTTGTTCTGACATACTGTAGAATACTGACTTTCTGGAAGATTGATTTCAGATCTGCCAGAAGGTTGGTCTTCCCACTGGGGTACAAATCAAAGACCAAAGGACTTGTCCATTCCTTGGGTATGAAAATGATGCTGAAAAAAGCTCTCCTAGATAGTACTGATATACACATTGCATTACTTTACTTGAGGAAACAGTAAAAATGGGGGGTTGCTTTTGCTCCTCCAAGGTTGCTGAGAATCTCTGTCCCCCCTCCTGAGATTCCAAAGGAATAATATTCTTGCTTAGGATCATTGCAATATTGCTGAAGCAGCAACATGACAAAGGTAAAAAAAATTTCTAATCTCTGAGGGTAGATGAATGAGTTAGATTCCAGGTTTTGTTGTTCAGAAGAGAGAGTCTTATGTAGTGGAGATTCAACAAGATAAAAGATATCAAAGGAATCAAAGACGTCTTAAGATGCCTTAAGGTAGTTGCATTTCCCAGAATTGGCACAGAAAGGCCAGAAGATGTGGTCCAAAACACACAATTCCTGCAAATACAATTTATTTGAAGGCCAGACAACTCATATAGTTCCCACATAAACATAAAGTGGGCAATAGTGAAGCCATTGCATAATTTAAAATAACCAGGCCAGGATTAAGCTACTGCAGTTTGAGATGCTGAGCATGCAAATCAGAAGCTTGCTGCAAATATTTTCTGCAGACAGACTTAGAGTGGTTCTTCTGGCAAAGCATTAAAGCTAGCCAAAACAGAGGTCCAATGGTGGCAATTGGAGTTTGCTTTCCAATTGATAGTGATGTGGGATGGGAAGGGATGAGATGGCAGGTTTTGTGCCAACTGTTGCTCTGAAACTACCTGACATTACAGGGTATGCAGGCAGTAACCCTAAACTGCCCCATTGTTGAGTCATGGTAAGTGATGTGGGGTCAGTGCATCTCATACTGACATACTTTCCTCCTGTCTTAGGAGGAAAGTAAATGAATGTGGTTTATAGAGATAGGGCTGAATATTGATTCAGGTCAAATTATTCTGATAACAACTCCTCTTATTTGTTGGTAAAAATACATCTCTACATCTCTACTCATTCAGAAAATAACCACTTGCCATATTTTTGTGATATTCAGCACAACAACCTCATTTTGTCAGCAGAGACACTCTGTTGCTATAGCATAGGCTGCTTTCTTTAGTTTGATGGTTTGTAACTTCAGGCTTCTTTCTCTTGCAGAAGGGGTTCCAATGTGTCATTGGTGTTGGACATGAGTTCTCTGAGCAACACTGAACCCATTGTGCAAATCTCCACTCCTAGAGATGTCACAGTACAGTTTTTGAACACTGCCAGTCATGTCCTAACACAGAAGATGCTACAGGAATGGAGCTGCAATCTGGAAGAGCTTCAAGAGGAGTTTGCGGTGAGATTCTCAAAACTGCCTACCAACTGCCTGATTTGATTCCAGGTTAAACACCTCCAATACCTCAGTTCCTTCCATCATGTATTGCATGTAGGGCAGATAAGAGTTTCCCCTGCAGGAATGCTGATTATGTCAAAAACCAATTACCACTTAGTACCAAGCTTAAATAATATAAAGCAAAGTGTCTTTAACCCAAGGGAATTGTAGGAAAAGGAAATACTGGATTGAACTGCAATGGATATAAAAAGTAGAATATTAAAAAAAATCACAGAAGAGAATCAGCTGCTTAAGGTTTCTTCGTCCCAGTAAACAATAAACATCACTATCTAGCTATGCTAAGCTGAGAATCTGAATGGGTTTTTTTTGGTCCCTGCCTACTTTTTCCAGTGGAACTCTGGCATGCCATTCAGACACCAAGTTTGACTTTGAATATTACTATCGTGATTCAGACTGATGACGAATTAGTATAGGATCCAGTTGGTCATGGTTCTTAGTTAGCAGCATTTGAGCAGAGTAGTAATTCTGAATTATACTTCCCCCCCCCATCTTTTTCTGCTGAGCTCTCCTTGTTGGGAAGGTAGGATTGGGAAATTGCCTACTTGAAACGATAAAAGGCACTGATGATATTGTTTCCAACTCTCTGAGTACCACTCAAAAAGGAAAGCAATTCAGCAATTCCTCTTCTCCTTAATAGAAAATCCCCTCAAACTTCATCAATCCAGAAGAACTCAACATTCCTGGTCGAGCAGCAAAGGATAGATACAAATCCATCCTACCAAGTATGTTTACTTTGTAATTGTCTTTGAACAAGGAAAAACTGGGATTGGGAAAGGAAAACAAAGAGTTTTGGCTCCAGATTTATATTGCATAACATACTGCAGAGCTTGCCTTCTGCAACATTGGCAGACCCTTGTTTTCAGTAGGATCTCCTGTCAAGTCTCTTGAGGATGCATGACTCAAAGTCTGAAGTTGTCATTAATATCAGCAGGGAACACAGCTGACAGCTAATGTTTTTATGACCAGGTGATAAAATTCCTATTTTAGCTTTCAGAAAATAGTTTTCAGTCCACTGAGTAAAATGACACAAAGCATATCTTCAGCGGATAGGCATTTGGAGATCCCTGAGGGGGTCAATATATCACGCTGGATGGGAAGTCTGGAATGTTAGTCCAAACACTTCTGGAGCATGCTCAGTTGGACAATTGATTGTAGAATATTGAACTGGAGAAACTTGCCACATATGGAATATCACTGTAGAACAGAAAATAGTTACAAAGGGTACTTCTGGATGGAGGACTCCTAGAGCTACCAGTTAAGTTAATTAAGTAGCTATTGAATTTTCCATTCCTTGGGTATGAAATATCAAAGAAATGTTGGGGAAACATGGAGAGATTTTAAGTAATAGAAGACAATATATTCAAGGGCTCCAATAGAATTCCATGAATGAGAGAATGATTGTGCAATAAACATTTCATTGGAAATTGGAAGCCCAATTTCTTTCTAGTGGGATATCTCAATGAAAAAAAAAAAGGAAAGAAAAGGTTAATCCCATCTAGGATGCCTTGAATTTTTCATTAGAATGATAAAAATTGAAATATAGGTATAATAAAGCAATATCTTTCATATTCAAATATTTTTGAACCTTGTGGGCTACTTTTGACCATGTTATAGCTTCTTCCCTTTCAGTTACAGGGAATCAAAAATTATTTATTGCTCTGAGAAGCATTGAAATTTTATAAGTTGTAGAAAAGCTGATCCATTCCAGAAATTTTGAACTTCTGCTCCCATTATCTCCAGGCTTGGCTGGGTGGAAATTATGTGAAGTAAAGTCCAAGATACCTGGAAGATTGAGGAAGGCTGCTTTTAAAGCTGGGGTGTGATAAAATGCAAAACATCCTCCACGTACATAAGAATTTCTTGCTGATGTTACCATTCTTGCACAAGACTATAAAGAAGAATATAATTTATTGCTAAATAAGATGAATAAAAATTTGTTGTGGGATGCACATTGCTCCAGGTTTAGGAGAAATAAAACAATATAACTATAAAAGCTCAAGGCATCAGGGAAAAAAACTATTGGTTCAGCTAGGCATTTAACTAGTGGACTTTTTGTTTTTGTCATCCTTGTTTTAAAATATAGGGTTTTAAAATCTCTTTTATACTCCTATTTTGAGATTATAATTGTACATTTATAATGAAAAGTGGGTGAAATAAGGGCCCAAAACCAAAATGACAGGAAACTAGAAAGGTTTCAAAACCACTTTTCTGTGGAATAGTTTGGCCCAACTGATAGTAAATGCTATATTAAGCCCTTAGCTATCTCACCAAACTAAAATATTCCTCTAGATTCCCAGAGTCGTGTCTGTCTCAGGAGAGTCAACAGCCAAGAAGAGGAGTCTTACATAAATGCAAATTACATCCGGGTGAGCCAGTGAATTATCTAGAGGTGAGAATAACAAAGATGGTGGCTCCAGTGTCTCTTGTTCACAATTGTTATTTCTCTCGCATTGTCCAGGGTTATGCTAGCCAGAAGAAGGCCTATATAGCCACACAGGGACCCATGCTAAATACAGTCAATGACTTCTGGACAATGGTGTGGCAAGAAGAAACTCCACTCATAGTTATGCTCACCAAACTCAAAGAAAGGAAAGAGGTATTGTTGTATAGATGTATATCAGTTCTGATTAATGAGAAGTTTCAAAGTTTCCAGTGTTTGTCCTGGGTTCTGTGTCCTTTGGAAGAGATTTCTGGAGATCAGTGTCATTGTTATAGTATAACATCTGTACATAGTCATTTGCAAGTTAGCAAAATATTCAGAAGCCTAATAAAGGATAGCCACCTATAGCCATAGTAATATTGTGGCATACTGTGGATATTCTAGAGGAACAGATAATCCTATTAGATTTTCTGCAAGATTTCAGTTCAAGATTTGTGACATTCTGGATTATTTTCTTCTCATGCAGTAATGAGGCTATCTTTACTTTTTAAAAATGAATTTAAATGAATTGAATGAAATGCTTATACACTGTCTTTTAACTCAGAGATCCTGAAACTCCAGTCCAGGCCAAATTTGCCTCAATGAGTGTCCCCTTCTGTCTTGTGAGCTTACAAAGCAGTCCTTCTGACCCTCTAAAGTTCCACTCTTTGCAAACCCTCACAGATAAGCTGCCATTTCAAAGTCTTAGTCATATTTTGAAGCTGCTTTCCTACTGTTTTTTTCTTTTCCCAGTGCTTTGCTTTCTCTTAGTTTTCAACTTATGACATCTAGGGCTGAACTGCTATAAAGCACTCTGGACATTCTATAGTGGTTTTCCTTGACAGCTTGAAGATACCTCTGGATGAAGTTTTGAAAGGTGTTGGGTGAGACTGCGGGAAGGAGTTTTGGTATCGCCTACTGATGTGCAGAAAGGTTGCTTACTGTTAAACCTATTGCTTATTGCTTAACTTATTGCTAAACAAGGGCCCTGCGTGTGCCCTTGTTTAGAAATAAAAACAACAAAGGAGTTTATCATCTGGCAAATGTGCAGAACTTGTGGCCTTATTATTTCTGGAAGCTTTGTTAGCCAGCACAAATCCCTCCAGACCTAATGAATACAAATGTGGTGGCAAGGGAATATTAATAGCTACATCTCAAGTGTATTTTGTAACTGTTAAGATTTTCCTAAGCCTTTTCTTTCCATAAGGAAGCTTTAGAAAATGCATTGAAAACTCACACGTGGGGTTCCTGAGCCTTAGCACGCTTGCTATTGTTTGCTTTGTAGAAAACACTCCTGCAGCCCATTTAATATGGGGGAATAGATCAGTGAATGTTGGTTCTAATTTCTATTCTTTGGGCATTTAGAATCAGCCACTTGGTTGACACGTTTATGGATGAGGATCCCTACCTTTATAATTTCAGAAATGTATCTGTTACTGGCCTGAAGGAGAAGCATCCTATGGATCATTTAGAATTCAAGTCCAAGACATTTGGGAATGTGATGACTACACCATTCGTACCTTTTCTCTGCAGGTATTAATTTCTTACTGATGAAGGCAAGAGCTCTGGCAAAATGATTTTTCTGCACAGTTCACCCTTCCCTCCAAATCTCTATGCAAGTACTGTCAAAACCTGCCCCTTAAATTAAACTGCTATACATTTTCTTTTTCTTAAGAAGCCATTTATTTTTCATGATTTTTCATGATTGTTGCTTTGGGCTTTGTTACTTTTATTATATTTTTTCTATTTTAAAAGTACTGTTCAATTGGGATTTCTAGTATTCTTGTAACAAGGTGGGATTTTATATATGCATGTGTGTGTGTGTGTGTGTGTAATCTACAAAGTCTATACCAAAATAAAGCAGTACAGACTTTAATTGTTTACTATTTCAGCTAATCAGCCACATTTTCCAGAAAAAATAATCTCATATCTACTGAAAATGGCTAGTTCTCATTTGATGGCTCTTTTTTAAAAAATGTTTTTATAGATTTTTTTTTTTCTAATTTTCTCCATGCCTGGATGTTTTTCACCAAGGTTCCCTTTGGCTCCTTCCTGTATGCAGATGTTACCATTTTGGCTGTATAAAAAATTCCTTTCTGATACTTATTAGTGTATATGAATAGGCCTGGCCACAAAACATTGCAATCTGGATTATTTCTGTTTAATTTTCTACTTGTAGACAGAATATTCCCTTTAATTTAACCTCTCACTTAATTTTCATTCCACCTATAATTATCAATGACCATTTCATTTGGCATTTCATTGTCTCACTTAGTTGTCATGAGGCTGTTGTGAGGGAGGGAGTTATTTTTCCGTCAGGACTTTTGTCTCCTTAAAGATGTTTTGTAAGTTTTGGAATTCCAATAAGTACCCTGATACTTTCTCTCTTGGATAGATGCAGCCACATTTATGTGAATACTTGAAAGAGTAAAAATAATGCTATCTTCTATTTCATCATGATTTTTAGTTCAAAGATGAATGTCGCACTGTGAAACACATTGTCTTCTCATCCTGGCCAGACCAGAGGACACCAGAATCAGCCAAGATGCTCTTGCATTTGATTCTTGAAGTGGAGAAAATTCTGAAGGCTGCCCAAAACAAGGGACCAGTTGTTGTGCACTGTAGGTGAGAAATTCTTCTTGTAGTTCCAGTGTTGGACGATGCCCAAGGATGCTGGTTTTGAACATATATTTGAAATCTCCATTCTAAAATGATGTAGCTGCAGATCTAGCAAACACTTCTCTCTGTAAAATTCTGTACTTATAGACAGTGGTGAAACTGGCAAAGTGTATTTTCCAGAAGCCTCTAGGTTTTGGTGTATAAGAGATGGAATTCAGCAAACCTACTTGATTGGAAGGGGATGGACAGATATATTTCTGCACCTTTCTCCTTCATAGCCCCAAAAATGCAATCTGACTTGAAATTGTTGTTCTATTTAGTGCCGGCATTGGGCGGACAGGCTGCTTTATTGCTACTCAGATTGGATGCCAGCAACTAAAGGACAAAGGAGAAGTAGATATTTTGGGGATTGTCTGCCAGCTACGCATAGACAGGTATGGATGAAGTGCGGTATATAGTTCTGAGACTATTTTATGAAAAACTGAAGTGGTCTCTAATGGCCCTCTGTTGTGGCCATCTAGCTTATCTTTTTGTTTTGTTCATATAGTATCCACTTAACAATATTCTCTAACCAAGTCGAATGTTTTGAAACTTCCACATCATGCTATAGTATAGCTATAGTAAAGTGATTGAGTTTCCCAATGCTGATAATTTGATATGAAAGTAATTAAATTAGTTGGTTCAGTATTTGAGCAAAATCACAGCAATCATTAATGCTTTGGTAATAAGACAGTTTATGGTGAGACATGTATCCCAGGTATGTTTGTAGGAAGCACTTTGTGTACCTCAACTTAAGATCTGTATTTGTCTTATTCTACATTGGTCACCACATACACAGAGGCACCAACCAAATTATACCCAGTAATAAATTGATTTCTGTATTGTTACAATAGATTTAATCTCCAATTCTATATAGTCTTGTGATAAATCAAGTAACCTACCAAACCCCATTACAGTTATTTCAATGTAACACTTGTGGTAAAGTGTTATACCCACATTGCTAATACCTATAAATGTGATAAAAGCATGTATGACAATGTAAGTACATTATTAGTGTACTTGTACTGTGCTTCCGGACATCATGGAGCAAAATGTACTATGCAGTGCCAAGAGAAATATATGCAAATCTTTATATATCTTTAATTCTACATTGGGACATGGCTATAGGTTAAGAACCCAGCCAGACATTCAAGTGTTAATTAAAAGGTTTGTGTTATTTATCAACTTCAATATCTAAGTAAGTGTTGTCTATGGCATGAATAAAATACAAGCAAGAAACAACAGAAAATAAACTACAACATCTATAAACAGTATTACAAATAGCCTGGAGCAATATGATTTTACAAGCAATACAGCAAATATAGCCTATCGGGTAAGATTTTTTTAAGATAGTTCCCAATGCCTTATATATAATACAAATGGATCATGTCAACTCTTTAGTTTGCTCTTCCAGGGATTATTAAAAGCTATATCTAAGTGACACTCATAGTCATATTAATAAGCTTTGAATGAAAGATAATTTTGACCGGATAAAAATTCTCAGCAATTAATTTAATGACTCTTATCAGTATTTACTAATGCCATTTTAGTTTGATTTAAGAAGTTTTAAAGGTCTTCATAGTTTTCAGTCTTTATTAATTAACCTGTAGATATTATATTTTACAATTTTTTGAACAGGCATTTGCAATTGAATTGTTTTGCAAAGTATATGTAATTCTCTGCCTACTTTGTAAGCTGTTCTGCTATGGTCTGCAAAGATTGTAAATGATCTAATATTCCCACTGTTTGCAAAACAAATGTATTGTTCTTCCCAGTGCCTGTACATTTAGATAGATTTTTTTGCATTGCAGAGGTGGAATGATACAAACCAGTGAACAGTACCAGTTTGTCCATCATACACTTGCTATGTATGCCTCACAGCTTCCCGAGTTTACAGACAACTAATTCATCATGCTGTGATAGCAAGAGGAACTGTTTATATCTTGACACTTTGCTTGGAGAGCCTTTTTCTGATAGCAAGATAGTGAAGTATTTATATTTCAATCACTTGAAATACATACCTCAAACAAGAACTGTTTGGTTGTTGGTTTTATATAAAAGGAATTTAATTGGATGTAGAATTTTAATTTCATTTTTTAATGTTTTGAACTTCCTGTGTAAGTTTTGTAAACATAATATTCATTTCAAATCCATTAAAAATACTGTTGTGTTAAATACACACACACACACAACCAGCTGTACATCTCAATCCTGGACTGACCAGGTCATGTTGTCAAGATCTTTTCCCAGTGTCTGGAGGCTGTGAAAATTCTGGATGGGAAGCAAAAGGCTCAAGCTTGATCCTGACAATGATGAGTGGTTATGGGTTTGGGTCCTTGAGACAGTGACATGCATCTTTAGTCATGAGTAAGCTTGGACTTTTCCATTCAGAACTGAGACACAATATGGAGGTATTCTTAGACTCACATCTCCTACTTAAGGAGCATGTAGCAGTTATGGCTAAGAAGGCCTTTGCACAAATCTATCTTGTGTGCCAATTATAATCCTACCTGGATGGTAGATGGTCGTCAGATAGTCACTCTATCATCTCACATATGACTCTTGTAATGCAGTCTACATAGGGCTGCCCTTGAAAAACACTCAGAAATTGCAACTGGTCCAGAATGCACCACTATGGGCAATTATGAATGTGTTACATGATGACTGTGATATCATATCACAATTCATAGTGTTGGTTATCCTATAGGTCCATTAAAAAGTGTTATGTAATGAAATTAAGAAATATGGTTTCTTGGTCACAGCACCTGCTCATTTCCCCTGAGACTTGTTTGACCCTCACCCCGTCTGAGTTCAAAGAAACCCTTAAAATCTGATTCTTTCCCAAGGCCTTGGGTTACACTGGATTGTAGGACTTGTGGGTTTTATTATTTTAGAATGAACCGTCTTCCTTTCTTCAGATGTTTGTGATTTTATTTTTATTTTTTATAATTATTTCATTAATACATGCTGTCCAGAGTTGCTATGGAGTTAGGAAGCCTCATAAACTGAATTAATTAGTTTGTATTCAGTCATGACATACAGCCTGATTTAAACAAGGTACTTTAAATGAGAAAGCAAGTCTTCCAGGCAAAGGCGATCACATTTAAAAATATGTAACTTACAAAATATTCAATCAGTCTGTGAGCATCAACACACAATAGGTTAGCTGAATGTATTGGCTTGCTAGTGTTATGTTCAAATGGATGAATATATAAAATAAACTTATTTTATATACCTAGGTAAAAATGGAAAATATACTGTAATATATTTTTTCCACTCCCAGTTTTGTATAAATTAGATGCTCTGTAACTACATAGGGCTAAAATACATAGGAAGTTGCCTTAAAATAAGCAAAAGTGCTAATCTACTTTGCTCAGCATTGATGGGTGATATTATCTCAAATGTGGATACCAACTTTCCAGCCATATTTTCAGGTGTCTGATAAAATCCACAATAATATATTACAGGTCATGCTGTCATGCAGATGTCGCAGATTACAGTACTGCATGTAGTCTGTGTCATTTGCACAGCAATATCATGTGTGACTAATACCACTCGCACTCATTGTCAAGCCTAGCTATATCTGGAAGGCTTATGCATAGAGAATAAATGTTCTACCTCTGAATTGCGGTTTTTTTATTATGTTTTCTCTCACTGAAGAAAAAAGGAAACCATGTTTGCTAAAAGAACAAAGTTGTGCTGTATCCTTTCTAATCTTTTTCCACCAAGGAAAATTATTTTGCATGCATGATTCTTTTAACATTCCAGTTTAAAGCATAAAAATGTAGTCACTGACTTCTCTTTATTTCTACTCTGATCTTTATCTGAAGAAAGAACTAAGGAAATTATCCTCTAACCCAGTGGTGGCGAACCTATGGCACGGGTGCCAAAGGCGGCACTCAGAGCCCTCTCTGTGGGCACGCACGCCGTCGCCCCAGTCCTAGGCCTTCAGCTGGGTTTTATAAAACCTTTTCGCTTTAGGCCTCCGCCACCATGTGCAAAAAAAAAAAAAAAAAAGGTTCAATCAGTTAATTTCAACTTCTCCCGGGAAAAAAAGAGATCTTGCAAAGTTGGAATTGATTGATTGAACTTTTTCCACCCAGTCTGCCGTTACCACTGCAGCCATGCCCACCCAATGGGCCATGCCCACCCAATGGGCCACACCCAGCCAATGGGCCACACCCACCCGGCACTCGACGATGCATAAGTGGGTTTTGGGTTGCAGTTTGGGCACTCAGTCTCTAAAAGGTTCGCCATCACTGCTCTAACCTCATCAAACTGGAGAGTAATCAGAAAAGAAATCTCAATTAATTGTGATTGAAATACTTTCTTACCACTTTTGCATGTGTTTTCCTGAAGCTTATCTTAAAATGAAGCTGTGTGTTTTCAACAGTAAGAATTCATATGCCTTTGGAAATGTATTTTTAATCTTATTTTTGAATTTAGGAGCAGTTATAAAAAACAGTGGTTATCTCATGCTAATCATGCATAAAAGCAGGAGATTTCTATATACCTTACTGCTTAGAGAAGATATTATTTATATACTATAAAGTTGCTAAGGTTTATACATAAATGCTTTGTTAAATTATTCAGTGAAGCTGAAACAAGAAGAGAAAGAGGAAGGAGGTGGAAGAGCAGGCAGAAGATACTGGAACACGCATTTCATAAAAAGCCAAAATTTCCTCATTCAGAATAAATTCTGCCATAGCAATAAATACATTTTATTGGTGCGAACATGTACAAATTTGGAACACATGTTTCTCTTGTGCAGAGTGGAAAAAATTACATTAGCAATCTCAAAGCCATCATTCTGAGGACTAGAAGGTGCATCATACTTTCTAATGTGATTTGTCATTTATATAATCCATCTACTTTATTACAGATGAGAAGGGGTTAGATCCCAAGAGTCTGCCATTTAAAAACGGGTTGAGGGGAAGTAACAACTGAAAAGAATGATGAAAGAATAAGGGGGTAAAACAGGAAAGCACATTCATAGGTTTCTTTGAAATATATATCCTTAGGCTTAATTAATATTGCTTGATTTTAGCACAGTATGAACATAGTCATGGCTTATAAGCATTATGTGTATGAACCCATACATTGTGACCTCTTCACATGCTATAACTAAAAGAACCATGACTTAGAGTGAACTGTGAATGCAACCTATGTCTGGCCTGCCTTTGCTGCTGTTGCAGACTGCTTATTTATCTATGAATAGTCCACATTGTTGTGGAAAAAAGAGGTCTACCGAAAAATGAACCAAAGCAATGGAGAACTGAAACCAAGTTTCTTTATTAAAATGTCCTGTTATAGTAATCATTGAGCTCCTAGCCAAACTGACCAAGAGCCCCAACAATAGATTATATAGTAGTGTTATATTATACTAGTTAAAAAGGTGCATCAACAGCCATGAATAATTAATTACATTACAGAGACAAGAAAAGCCCCCAAGTCTGTATCAGCAATAAGTGGTCAATCAGCTTCAGTCTTGTGGCTGGCGCCTTGATGTTGTCATCAGTCCTGATCTACATTTCTTTTTATTTTATGGTTTCTTACTCAGGATCACTTTAAACTGAATTACAGTATTAAAGGGCATCATAAATACCGACAATTTTGATTCTATGTAATCTCCTATTGACCCAGGACACATGATTTAAAAATAAAAATCGAAGTCTTAACTAATCAAATTTACTTTTAAAAAATGTTAACTTTCAACTCCACAATTTATTGCCAATACAAAGCAGTATAGTCCTCGTTTTGGTTCTGGGGAGCAGATGAATGTCCTTGGTTTTGCATGCTGAGACAAAGCTAACAAGAGAAACTCCAAAATGAAGGAACGTTTGATATTTTAAAAGGAGAGCAGAGCAGTTCTTCCTGACGCTACAGATTAGTGGATTTTCCAGATCAACTAGCCTGAATTCCCTTAGAAGTATTCCAAAGAATAATGGACAAGGTTTCCTGGAACCAATAGCATGTAGGACTGTTTGTGTGTATGTATACAGATAGTCCTCAGTCTACAACTGTAATAGAGCTTGCCCATTATGGTCACAAGTGGTGACAACCATTAAGTGACATAGTTTCACTTAACAATCCCCTGCTGTCCCTGAAGTCACAGTTAAATGAATGTGCAGGTCATTAAGCAAGCAATGGGGTAGCTCAAGGAATCCCATGACCCAGCTGGGTCCATTAAGGAGGCAGACAAGCAGTAAAAAGCCTAAAACAGCAGCAGGAAAGAAGAGCCTAGATTAGGGCCCAATGCTAGAGAAGCTTCCAAACAAGCCTGGGTGGAAACTGGGTTTCTGCCCTAATCAGCTGGCAATTGGGAGGTTGCAAACCTCACCTGGCTCTTGCTAGGCTTTGGGGCATCCAGCCACCTGTGTGCAAAGGTGGCAACTTCAGGATGAGCTTCCCAAAACCTTTATCTTGCTCAAATCTTGGTTGATTCTAACATTTTCTCTGAAGTTTAACCAGTTATAGGGAAATCACTCCATTCCAATTCCTGAAGGGACTAAAGATCAAGACTATTAGAAGGAAAAGGAAAGATTTTAAAGTTGGTTTTTAAATCAAGGTTAAAATAGATATGTTACCTCTGATGCCTTTAATGGACTTTTGCTGATATCAGTACTGAAATGATGAAGCCTTAAAATTTTGTTTACAGATGGAAGAAGAGATTACATACTGTATTTTAAACTAACATTGTTTATACTTGTGATGAAGGGGAAAGTATATATTTTCCCCACTTTATTATAGTCTTTCTTTCTTCCCTATTTTTTCTTTTTTTGCACCTATTTTTTTTATTTGAATTAGTTTTTATTGCTGTAATTGTAATTTTTAATGGTCACATGATTAAAACAAACAACCAGGCTTCCATTTTTACTTTGCTTTATGGTATTAGAAGGATACAAACTCAACTATGAGAAAGCCAGGCAATAGGGCAAATCTGATAGCCCCCTTTTCCCTACTTTAACACCCCAGGGCGGGGATCATTAGCAAGAGGAGAATTGATGTTTGCATTTATATTTATTGCAGAGGAAGCAAAGAGAATAAGCAGGCACACAATCGGAAATATAGATCAAAAGGAATGTGCTAGTGCTGTTTTTTTGTATAGCATCTCACAGCTGTAAGTGCAAGCTGCTTAGGAGGCAAACAAACCTTTATGAAACTGATCAGGATCTTGTCAATTTCAGGCAACAGCTGCAAGCCTACTAAGCCTTCTGTTCTAATTAACAATTAAGGTCACAGAACTGTGCTTGTTAACTTGTAGTTAGTTAGTACCTGCTAGGGAGGAATGAGGAAGAAATCATTTGTTTTAGGCAATCTCTCTATTCTGAAAGGTGGGAGAAAAAAACACAGATCAGACACTGGATAATGCATACTAACTGACTGCATTGGCAAACACCAGACTGAGAGAGAAAGATGCTGCAAAGATCTTAAATGCAGGCATTATCATTGTAAATGTGAATAGTTGCTATCTGAGGCAGATGTGGATTATCTGTTACTTCTTTCTTTGGGGCAAAAAAGGGATTAGGAGTTGAGTGCTGGGAATGGAATACATAGTTTTCTTAGATATGATTATGCAAATGGAGAAGGTGGATCTGATTTCTGACTCATCCACAGAACATGTTCTAAAGATATTTTTTTTAATTCAGCCATAATGCTACACTATTTGGAGGTACCAGTTTTATAGTACATATACTTCTTAAAAATAACAAATTTCCTGTTCAGTAGCCTTAGTGAAAAGGTTACTTGCTTCTGTAAATTTAACCAGAGTTATTACTGCATAAATATTGTGGAAGAATAATCCTTATTCTTCAAATCTTAAATACGCGTATCACAGGACTTTTATTCATAGCTACATGGATAATGTCATTATATAATAAAGGGCATTGGTCTTCCATCTGGCTAGAGTCTTTAGACCTTTAAAACTACATGGAATGGGACCAGGTCATTTGATGGACCACCTCTCCCCTGTTATATCATCTACCTGTCCCATCAGATCTGGCAGGAAGGATAAGTTATGGGTCCCATCTGCTAAATAAAAGCCATCTGATGGGACCCAGGGGACCCTTTTCTGTCATGGAAATGGTTAGCTCCGACCATATTAGTCTTGTGGAAATCTCTCAAAACAAGGTTTTCCAGCAGCCTGGGCAATCCCATGGAGACAGGGAGCCTGCAAGATAGCTATATTGTATTCAGGTAGTCCTCACTTATTGACCACTCATTCAGCAACTATTCAAAGTTACAATGGTGTTGAAAAAGGAGAGTTATGATGGTCCCCAAAGCTGCAGCTGTTGTAGTGTCCCCATGGTCATATGATTACAATGTAGGCACCTAGCAACTGGTGTACATTTATGATGTTGCAGGATCACACAGATACACATAATTGCCATTTGCAACCTTGTCAGCTGATTTCCAACAAGCAAACTCAATCGGGAAGGTAGCAGGAATTGCAAAGTCGCAGTTATGTGACGACTGTGACTTGCTTAGCAACTGCAGGTGAGTTGATTAATGATGGCAAGTGGAACTGATGTCAATCAGCAAGCCACATGGCATTTCACTTTATGACCATGTTACTTAGCAATGGAGTTGACAGTCCCAAACATGATGTTGGGCCGTTCTCTCACAATTTTATGTATATTTAATTGCTTCTAAAGGTTGTTTATACTTGTTTTTAACCGTTCGTTTTATTGTAGACTCCCCAGGACCACTATATAAATTCAATAAATAAATAGAGTTAAGTGGTTGCAGTTATAATTAAGGAGAGACAATGTTATTTTGTCTAACTTTCTAAGGTACAGATTGATCAAAACTAAATTACAGTCTTCCTATAGATTTTTGTAGGATTTGGAAGAGGCAATGATCTCAATTTTTTTCCCAATGGGAACAAAATAGCTGTTTGCTCCTCCTATAATTAAAGCATAACACTTCTCATTTGCACTAACTCTGATACAGATTTGTATTTTTATACAGTATACAGATCATTCAGGATTTAGTTTAAGGAGTGCAGAAGCCAGCTGGCATATCTGTTAAGCTACTACCTTTTACTTTATCTGGTTTATGGATCTTAGTTTCTTAAAAACAAAAAACAAAGATCCCATAAAAGTGATTTCGGCTCTAAGATTTCCATAGTTCAAAAGATAAACTGTACCATGCATTTTCCCATGGTTTAGAACAGAAGTGTCTTTTGACCTGATTGGCAAGAGTGAAGAAAACAAGAGTTATAGCTGGAACAGAGATCAAAGGCTTTGAAAAAAGCATAATTTGAAGGAAGATATGCAATTACACCACGGGATTGGAGAATAAAACCTGATTAAAGCAATCTTTCAGATGGCAAATGAACCACAAAATTTAAACTGATTGACTCCACTTCATTTAGTAGCTTCTGCTATTTGTCTTTCTTTGCCATTTCTCTAAGACAGATGTTGAAATCATCAAATTGTCACACCTGCACAAACACCTATTTTTCAAAAACTGCTTGTTAAATTCATGAGTTAATGCTAGCCGCATTTAAATTTTAGACCACTTGTTCAGATAAGTATTCATATTTGTTTACCATATATAAATCCTGCTTTTTCCCAGTAAAACCAGCCTTCTATAGTTAACCTTGTAAAACAGCATCAGCAATAAAATCTGACAATTGCAAAAATACTGTTCTCCATAAAATATAAAATCCATAAGCAATACTAACAAAACAACAGCAAGAAAAAAAATCCAAAAGCACCAATTGTTAAAACCAGAATCCTAACAGGAAGCATTTGAACACAAAAGTGTTTAGTCTTTTCCTGAAGCAGAGATGAGAAGAACTGATCTGCATGTCAAGGGAGAGGGAATTCTACCAAGAAGTATCCTTACTCCAAGGTCAGACTCCATAATAAACCCTTTGAAGAAGACTGGAGCTCCTGATTTGTAACATGGAGAAAATAGTTTCAAATAGATAGGACTAAATCCTTGGCCCAGTGCAGCTATCATAAATACAGGCCAGTTGCCAAGCATCCAAATTTTGATCATGTGACCATGGGGATGCTACAACACTCACTCCTAAGAGTGAGAACTGCTCATAAGACACTTTTCAGTGTCATTGTAACTTTGAATCGTCATTAAACAAATGGTTGTAAGTCAAGGACTACCTATAGACTCTTTCAACCGTTGTAGGTAGTTAATAAGGATACTGTGGTTGAGGGCATAGTAATACTTCTGTGTTGGAAGCACCCAAATGCTTCCGTGGTGAAAAGATTTGCCAGTGACATCACCGTTACTCAGGAGACGCCCTTCGTATGCCAATGAAGTTGTCCACCAAAGTGGTACCCATTTATCTACTTGCAATTGCTTTCGAACCGCTGGGTTGCAGGAGCTGGAACGTGTGGTGGGAGCTCACCCTGCCCCGCTGCTGTAACAGGTCTCCAACTCAAGGCTGCTAATCGTTAGCTCAGCATTCTAACCTCATGAGCAGCGGCGCCCCCTTGAGGGTATCGTACTAAAGACTTTTGAGACAACAATCCCGAGCCTTAGCGAGTGCTGCCTGAATGACTGTGTTTTTGCACAACAGATTTACCCTTGATTAATTTAACCATGATTTATTTAATTAACCTAATTTCAGAAGGTCCCCATACGCCCGGTAAACCATAAATTAATCACACGGCTGGCTTCACACAATCCGCTGAAACGTGACTCGCTGGCGTGTGTCAGACGAACGCCAGCCTTCCTCAGCCATTGGCTCGGGCGGATCTTGAGCTTCTACTGCAAAGCAAAGTAGATCTGACGTGTGACTGCGTCCTAGGCCTCGGTAGGAGGAATTGAGGTCCTCGCCTCGGCGCGGAGTCCTCCGCTTCTCTAGAGGCCACTGCTGGGTTGGGCGCAGAAACCGTCGAGATTAGCGGCTCCACCCCGGCCAGAGAGCTGCTGACTGACCCCACCCATCACCGCTGTTTGAGCGACTGGAGCCAGGCGAGCGAGACCCCGGCGGCTGTAGCGGCAAGGCCGGATCGTTCCGGGGGATAATAAAGGCGCTGGGCCTGGCTGCGCTGAGCGATCGGGGCCGGGAGTCGAAGGCAGGATGCTGGCGCTCTTCACGAAGCTGCTGGACTGGTTCCGGGCGCTCTTTTGGAAGGAGGAGATGGAGCTGACCCTGGTGGGGCTGCAGTACTCGGGCAAGACCACCTTCGTCAACGTGATCGCGGTAAGATGCCGGATCACGAGCATCACGGCGGGGCCCGGGCGGGTAGCACCGAGCATTCTTCCCCAGGCCGGTACCGTCCACATGGGTATAGGTATAATGGGACTACAACTCCCAAGATTGCCAGCTAGGCCTTCGGATACGTTGGCTGAGAGTGCTCGTGCCGTAATCTTGGGGAGTATTGGGAGGGCACCACGTTGGGGAACGTCGGCCCCGATGAAGGTGCTGCCACCTTCTCATGCTTGGGCATCATCTCTCAGTCTTAGCAGGACGGAGGCCCTCCTACGCCCGGGGGATGAGAAAAGCCCCCCTCCCCCCATCAGATCGTATTCTTGCAAGGAAAACGATCTAAGGGGACATTACTGCTTTCCTTTCCTCTTCCCAGTGATGAAATCCTCCTTTTTCTCTTTCTGCAAAAAAGGGTAGTTGCTTTCCTTTCATGCTATTCTGCCCTTCCACGATATCAATGGAAATAGCGTATTCAACATGAGCAAAGCCTTTCAGGTTACATTATCCACCACCCCACCCACCGTTCATATAGGTGGTGGTCCTGAGATGCGGAAGAGGTCACAAAAAGAAAAAATGTTGCATTTTGTTTTTAAATTAGCCTTGTATCCTAATACCTCAGTTCTGAATGTTCTCTCTGCATTTGATCTGTTTGATAGTCTTCTGCTTTTGTGGTGTGTGAAATGTACATTTGAGTCAATTGAGTGGGTGTGGGGGGGTGTTTGGCAGAAGGATGCTGTTTCATCTTCTGTGGTGAATGGTAATTTTATCTCCATCTTTTCAAATCAATATATCAGTTAACACTATGTTCATGCATCTCTGCGTGAGTGATCTTTTATTTTAAGCAAATTTAACATTACAGTAGGATTTGCTGTTGAAATATCTTGGAGGAATACATTTTAAGAAGCAGCTTTGATGAAAGATAACTGTATGGCTGCAGAAAATATCCTTACTCTGGATATTTTGACTTGGTCTGCCTTGCATTTCCTGCCTCTCTTCTATGCATCTGCAGTAATGCCTTCAAAGTACGCATTTATGGAAAGGGCCAAGGAAGACATTAGAGAGCATATGGGATGGAGAACATTGACCATTGGGAATACTGATAGCAATCCAAAGCTTTCTGTCCTCAGGGCCTCACACGTAGCTAGCCCTGCATATTTATTCCTTTATATTTACTCACACTGTTGTCTGTCAATTGTGAAACTGAACTTCTTTGATCTTATCCTCTTCCTGAGAAGAAAACTAAAGCATGGATCAGACCAGATTCACGTGGCAGCTTCTCTGAATACTGAGCATTTTTGTTGGCAGAAGACAGAAAACAGTAGACATGAAGATTGCACTGTCCTACTATATTTTCCCATTACTGTAGTTTTAATGGAGCCATTTTAAGAAGCAGAAGTAGGGACAAGCTCATAGTGCTTCCTTTATTTTTTTAAAAAAAAAACATGACTGGCATTTTTGTGTTTTTAACTGATATTGTAAATAATTTATTGTAGCTAACACTGAAAACTCAAATTTAACTCTAAATTAAAAGTTATATTTACAGATACTTGATTTTGAATAAAATCTGTGCTCTAGAGTTTATGCTAACTGGGATTCTCTCTTTTGTTACTACTTTCTTTGTTGTGGGAGAATTTGTAGTTACTGATACATAATCCCTATTTATGTTTGGTGTTGTTTTCTGAATACTGGAGACCTGAGTGTATAAATTGATAATATGCTAAATAGGAAATTCTGTGAAACATGATGTGCTTTGTTACTGCTCACTGATTCAGCACTGGCTACTGGACAAACCTTGGATATGGCGAATAATTAGTGAAGGTCCCTGCCATTCCTTGTTTTGAAGATAGAAACTTATACCTTCAATTTCTAACGTGTTTGTTATTAATTTTCTTTCCTATACTATCCCAGGCATTAAAAACCTTATTTTCTTTGAACTTAATAGTGATTCATGGTGACTTCATGAATATGTCCATGTAGTTTTCTTGTTAATCATATAGAGGTGGCTTGCCATTACAATACTTTCTTGAGGAAGTTTCTTCATTATACAATCTACCCTGCAGCTCTGGAATTTTCTGATAATGTGCCATCCAAGTATTTTGGATATCAAGTTGGATAAGTAATACTATCTAGCTGACACCTTAGGATAAATAAAATACCCATCTCCTTTTATCTCTAAGATAATGATGAGAAAAGACAAGTAGTCTTGACGTATGACTATTTGGAGTTATGATGGCCTTCGAATGGGTACTTTACAGCTTGTAAAGCACTTCTGCCCTTCATAAAATGTCACATACTCGCATACAGGGTCATGTGACCACATTTTGGGCACATGGCAATTGGCTTACCTTTATGACTGTGACCGTGATTTGCAACACTTTTTGCCAGTTTCTGGCAAAAACAACACCCATTCAGAAGAATGGATTTGCTGAACAACCACACTGTTCATTTAATATGGTTCACTTAACAACTGTAATTATTCGTTTCACAACTGCCCAATATGGGTGTCTCAACTTAGGACTGCAACAGCTTAATGATTTCCAGTCCAAATTGTGGTTGTAAGTTGAGGACTATATTTAATGATTATTCTCAGTGTAACTGAGTGAGTTTCTCTGCCCATTAGTAGCTTGAATTAAACATAGTGAAGCATATTTCCAGGCCTTGTTTGAGATAGGTTCGAGCAAAGCCTTTTACTGTCAAGATAAATCCTTTCTAACCAGTTCCTGCAACTTATCAATTCTTAATATTTCCTCCAGTTATATCAAAAGTTTAAAACTGGTTATTATGAACAAAGATTTTATTAGTTTGTATTCTGAAATCCTACAATTTTTTAACCTCCTCATTTTTGGCTACTTTTTCAACAATTTCTCATCACTGGCACATGATAATTTTTACATATACTTTACATTTATTCCAGTGAATCATTTTGACTGTGATGTTTTGTTCATTACACTCAATTTTGACTGTGTTTTGTTCATAACACTCAATTTGTATGATCTTATTGCATGAGCTAAATTTATGATCTACTGTTTCTTCTGCTTCTTTGTACAATCTGCACTTTGAATCATTTGATTATTTTTCAATTCTAACCTATATTATCCTACCTTTTTAAATATATAATTTAAGGCAATGAAATATTTAATACTCCTGCCTCCTATTTCCCCATAATGACAATTCTGTGAGGTAACTTGGGCTCAGAGAGAGTTTTTAAACTTACCAGACAATATATCTTCAATATATCTACTAGAATAGCTGGTATTTTAATATTTGTTAAATACATAACTAGGAGTAATATGATTGAAATGAATATGAAAGTGTGGATTGAGAAATCCTTGATTCAAGGCACTCATCCATTGACCTTAGACACATTAGTCTGTCTATGTCTCCACCTGTATTGTACCAATGCTATGATACTGATCCACGTTACAGATTTATTGTAGAGTTTATAAAGAGAATGTATACTAAATACTTAAAATATCTGTTGTCCAGGAATTTTCTTCCTTACATAGCAGATAAGAAAAATAACAGATTTTTCCATTGTATGTCATAGTTATAGTGGTATTAATTTCTGGTACAGTTATTAATATTATTATTGATGGCTTATCTTTTTGCATCTTAAGAGTACCAGGATTTTTGTAAATATCAACACCAATACAATTGCCATTTTGCAAATCAGGCTGACTGTCCTTGGATGCATGTTCTCTCAAAATCTTCACAATAGTAACAGACACTTGAGAACTGCAGACTCTTAAGTGATACTATACAGATTTTTCCTCTCAATGTATACAGTTGCTCTGTATATATTTGTGTAAGGGGGGAGATCAGGGTTAGAGGTTTGTTTTGAAAAAAAGGAAATTTTCTGAGAATATTTTATATTCCATGGAAATGTAACTGAAAACATGTTATCTGTGAACATAATGATTTTTTGTGGCTAGAAAGCAATCTTTATGCTGGGTATTGTAGATTTTTAAAAAATGTTATAAGTAGGACATGGAGAATTTTGAGTAGAATTTTAAAATGTTATGATATAATTAGTAATGCATTTATAAGTGTATTTTAAGCAAACTTGTTCTATCTGCAAATAAACTATTTTTACAAATAAAAAACCTTCATTCTCAGTAAGTCAGGTTTTGCTCTTTGAGCATCTGATGTCATTGTGTTTGCTCTCTGTATGCCCAGAGTTTTCCAGGAAAACAGACTGAACAAGTCTTGAATGTCTAATGAGCAGAGAGCTTCTAGTAGAGGGGAAAAAATACAGGCTGATTTTTAGGCTAATCTTAGAAACAGTCACATCTGGACACACCAGTGTAAAAAAGTGTTCCCCCCCTTTTCTTTTTTGAAGCAATGCATCCTTGACCTAGGACAGGGCAGGAGCCTGATAAATGTTCAGCTAAGACAGTATCAAATAGGCCTTGGGGTAGCTACATCCACAATACCATACAGGGGCTAAAAGCTTGTGGTGAAAAGTAGGTGGTGAAGCTTTTCATAATTATAACCCCTTTCTCTATGGCTATTTTTGGGGAATAGATGTAATAAACTGGAGAGTCAGTTTGGGTTAGGGTAAAGTAGGAGACAGTGACGCCTTAGCCATGAAAGACAGCTAATGACTTTGGGCCAGTCACTCTCTCTCAGTCCAACCCACCTCACAGGGTTGTTGTTGTCGTGGTAAAAATAGGAGGAGGAAGTTGTGTTGGATATGTTCACTGCCTTGAGTTTTTCTAAAAATAATAAGGGCAGGATACAAATAAAATAAATACTTTATTTATTACATTTGTATCCTACATTACCTTCAAAAAATAACTAATGCATGTGTACCATCCAGAATTTTGAGATAGGATGATATACAAATTCTATAAATAAATGTTTTTGACTCTCACTTTATCTTTATAATCCCTTGAGATAAGTTAAATTGAAGGACAGTGATTGATCTGGTGTGTTATTTTTATTTATTTTATTTTATTTAGAAAATTTATATTGCCACCTACTCGCACATGGCAACTCAAGGCAGCTTACATGGATATAAAAACACCATATAAAAGAAATAAAAATAATAAGAAAAATAATAAAATAATAAACCCACCCCACCCTAGCGACAACAGACATTCATACTAGCCATTTAATGGGCTCCATCCCGCTCTGAGTTCCCCAGGCCCACTGGCAGAACCACATCTTCAGCACCTTCCAAAAGTGTGTAAGAGTGGGGGCCAGTCTAATCTCTGGGGGGATGATGTTCCAGAAAGAGGGATCCATCACGGAGAAGGCCCTTCTTCTGGATCCCGCCAGATGTATCTCCTTAGGGGACGGGACTGCAACATTCCTTGCCTCCCCGCTCTAGTGGGTCGGGTTATACATTAGCTGTAGTTTTTCAGAATTGCCTGAGAACCAAGGAATAATGTTAAGTTCCTAAAATTGTAAGTTGCCTTTGTGGGAGGGATACTTAAAAAAAATATCCCTCAAATGAAGATTAATTTCATGTGAACAGGGTTTTTTTTTTGCTTGTGAATGATTACTTTGTCTTCTTGTAGTTTCGCTGAAACCTGGAAGACCCTTCAACCAATGGGAGCAATCTTATTTCAGCTTTTATGCTCCTCCATTTCTGAAGACTCAGCTGCAGATTTGGGATAAAAAGAAATAAGGGAAATATCTTTTGGTCATTGTTACTATTTCAATATCAGGTAAAAAATCATTGGCTACACCCATTTTGCTTTTTAATTTTATTTCCTCTCCTGCTGTGAAGATAAAGACAAGGAGAAACAATAGCAACAGATAGAAGTGCCATCCCAGAATGGGTAGAGAAGCTCACAAATTTATTCTTCTTTGAATTAGAGCTGATTTGGGGTAGGAGGAGCTGTGTAGATTTTACCTCATAAAGGCATGTGTAACTATGGAAGACTGAAAAATGAGCTTTGCACAGTATCAGTCTAATCAAGTAGACCAGACAGGAAACATGACCAGATAAACTACTTTATTGTAAAGTTACATTAACAGAATCTTGCAAATCTGAAAGTATAGTAGTTCTGTCAATTTCCTTTACAGCCTGAGAAACTAGGGAAGGTCACTTCTGAGCCTCTTGCCTTGCCCACTATCTAGATGTGGGCTGTGCTTTCTCTTACCTGACCCTTCCCAAGACAGCATCTCTTCGCCCTCTCCCAGGGTTTTTCTCATGTACTATTACAAAAAGGCAGTTTGGTACAGAGATGATGAAAAGAGTGTGAAATAGGGGAAGGATTTGTTTTTGAGAAAATGGTACTAATGGAACTTTTAAAATTACATTTCAAAATAAATGTGACATTCTGTCTATGCAGTTTAGGCAGAGGTGTCTTAAAGAAAGTGAAGTGAAGTAAAGATGTGAAGAGAAAAATATGTGTATTAGTTTTGCTTTGATATAATAGACTAATGGTTGATTTTCATGTGTTTTTTTAAGTTTTCATTATTTTGTAGAATTTTTAGGCCCTTATATTATCACTACAACAATTCAAGCAGGGGTTTGTGTCAGAATGTTCCATATTAGGAAGTGGGAGATGATTTCAACATCATCATGCAAGATATAACCGTTTCTTTGCTTTAACTGGCAGACAACAGATTCTTACTGCTTTTTCCAGTATTTAAATTAATTATATGGAATGGAAGCAAATACAATTTTGCTTCATCCAAAATGATCACATTTTAAACCCCAAATATATAATATAGCATCAGGAATAAACAAAAAATGTGCATGTTTTTAAAATTCTAATTTATGGTCACACTTTCATTTTCTTATAGAGGAGTCTCTTGCTTGCCTGGTCATTTGAACAAGTTGTACAGTACTGAGATGGATGATCACAAACCTGACTCCTCTCTTCTACATTACAGGTAGTCCTCGTTAGCAACCACTGTTGGAATCCACAACTTTGTCATTAAGTGAAGCAGTTACAAAGTGAAACCAAAACTGTGCTTATGATCTTACTTTAGCTTTCCATTGTTTTATAGACCAGAGGTTGTAAATAAGGGGATTGGTCATAAAGTTACTTCATCACTGTCATAGTAGTAGATAGACTACTAAAGTAGCTACTAAAGTAGCTAAACAAAACAGTCAACCTTTCCATTCTCTTCTACCTCAAGTGTAGAGCAGTATTGGCAGAATAATTGCACCTCTGATCCTTTAAGATAAGAAAAAGTGGCATCTTTATCTTATTAAACTATTTTTTTACACAGAGACAAAGCCATGTGGGACTATCTCAAATCCTACTTCAGGGATCTCCAACCCCCGGCCTGTGGCCCACTACTGGGCCATGGTCTATTCGCAACTGGGCCACAGGCCAGTGCACACGCATGCAGCTCAACTCACATGAGTGGTGGGCTTGTGCACACATGCATGTGCACAGCTCAACTTGTGTGAGTGGCAGGCTGGTGCGCACATATGTGTGCAGCTCAACTTTCAGTCAAACTATGTGTGCGTGCATGTGCACGCCCCCCCCCCCGCTTGCATGAGTCAAGGTGGCCTGCCACTCGCTCTCCCCCCCCCCCCCTTTGCTGCCAAGCTGCAAAGGACTGCTGTCCTACTAGGATAGCTGTGGATAGAGGTATTTGCAGCCTAGGGAGATCTGCATGCAGGAGTCAGAGCACTTTCTATGCTGACTCATTCTAAAGCCATTAATCTTTTTTCAGAAGAAAAAATCAAGAAGCAAAGATGAAGATAGCAAATGTAAGCAGACAGGGGATGTAGGGGCAGGAAAGGAGTAGTTATGCTCAGTCAACTTAGATACTGACAAAGCTGCTATAATGCTCAATAGGAAACTGCACATAGGACTACATAAGCAGCAGTTTGAAAGTCTGCCATGTCTTTATAGTAATTTCAATTGAGCTCTGCACATATATGATCTTCCAAGTAATTTATTAATGAAGCTATTATTTATATAAAGTTACAGACCTCTTCCCTAAACCCTGATAGTGCTATAGCTACCAAAGGAAAGATTTCCTCATCTTTCAGTGAGGAAATTAAAGTGGAAAAAAATTCTAAATGATTCCACACAATGTGTGTAAAATTCCGCCCCCCCCCCCAATATAAAATGTAGTAAGGAAAGATAGTAGCCAAGATAGTCACTTTTAGTAATGTCTTAGAAAATACAAAGGAGTGTTCTTCAGCCAAATGAAATAACTACAATTTATTGGCCTTGCCTGTGAAACCTACTTTTGCTTTTGAAGTTGCTTTTGAAACTGCAATTTTAGCAGGCAGGACCAACTAATATGTTACTAAGGATATAGAAAACTCCATTTTAACATATAGACAGTGTCAGCTGTTGGTGGGGGATGGGAAGAAGGCTGCATCATGAGAGCATGTTCTTAAAGAATGATTAGTAAGGCATTTTAATTCTATATTGACAGGAAAATTAGGGGTTACTTCTGGTATTGTCTCTCCTCAGTCATGTCTACCCATCCTTTTAGATCTGGCAGGAAGGGCATGCTGCAGGTACTATCTGTAGAAGAATATCATTTATCAGTACTCAGGAAGAGAGTTTTTCTGCCATCTTCTGGAACATCATCCAGACATTTTGTGTCCCCTTCCAGGATGGCATAAAAAGAAGGCCACCTGGCGCACTGCCTGCTCTCTTTCAGAAGAGCAAGGCATGACGGAGTGGGGGACACCTAAGAATGTGGATCCAGCAGGATGGAAAGAAGGCCCAAGGGATCCAGCGGGATGAGATGGAAGTGGGAGATAGGCAGATGGGGGCAGTTGAAGCATCCCTGCGATTGATTGTAAGGGTGGGCAGATTGCCAAGCACACTAATTGTGATCACGTGACTGCAGGGGCATTGCAGTGTCTGTAACTTCAGTCCCTTTGTTCACTGCCCTTGTAACTTTGAACAGTTGCTGAACAAATGGTCTTAGTCAATGACTATCTGTAAATAAATAAAGTGTGGATGTGTCTTGTAGCTACTTTTTTCTCGCAATTTGGATTTTCCCAAATAAACTTTGGCAACCAGAAAAGTGAAGTGAAATTCCATGTACAGTACTTTGGAAAAATGTATGGAATCCACAATGAAAACGTAAGAAAATATTTAATAATTCAATCCTGACACTGCCAAATCATATTTATTGCTGGGTTGTTGGGGTGGTGTTTTTTTTTGTACCCTGACTCTTGGAACTGAATACAGCAGTTTATTGATTTAGACATCAACTTACATGGCAGAAATCTTGCTTTGTCAGAGTTAATTCATGATTTGGATTATGGTTTGCAACTACTATAGTACAAATGACAGAACATCATTTTGAATACTCTACCAAGCAATAGTTAAATTTCTTTTTTTTCTTCTTCGATATGATTAGGAAGTTTTTAATATGGCAGAAATTAAATAATTGTTTTTTAAATATAATTTTAATTAAACAAATTGGAAATAAAAACTAACAAGAAATACAGGTAGTTCTCGACTTAAGATTGTTCATTCAGAGACTGTTTGAAATTACAGCAGCATTGAACGAAGGGACTTATAATGTGTACCTGAAGTTATGGCTACTGCAGCACCCCTGCAAGCATGTGAACAAAATTTGGGCACTTGCCATCCAGCCCCTTATAAGCAACCCAAGGGCTGCTGTACCCCCATATTCTCTCTGTCCCTCTTTGCTGAGTTCCCCACAGCACTCCCCCCAAATTGTGGCTGCTTTCAAAATAGCGCCCATATCTGAGATGGCATAATCCGGCCTCCATGTAGGAAGGCTATGCAGCAGATCGGCTGTTTCTCAAAAGAGATTGCAGATCAATACAAAGTTTACATATTCTAGTGTGTTCTGTGTGATGTTAAACTGCAGGTCAAGTGCATATGCACATTTTATAATATGTCCATCTCTTCTTTTGAAGAACAGTTGGCATAGTGACTTAGAAATTTCTATTTCCATAAAATTGATTAATTGCAGAATTATATCTGAAAAATAATTAAGTTCCCTGCAGTCCTTCTCCTGCCCGCAGTAGCCTGAGAGACTGAGCAGCCCTTTCTGTATATGTTCCTCTCTCATGCTTGTCCTCAGCTGACTGCTGTGCAGGATCAAAACAGTAGAACTATCATGGCTCTGCTGTTAATTAAGCATTAATTAGACATTTATTGTTCAGTGATATTTCAGTGCCATTCTGTTTTAATTGCACAGATAAATTATACTTGCTCCCTGTAATTTAAGCTAGTAGATATCCTAAACATATATTGCTAACATATGTTAAACAGATACATTGTATCTTTAAGATTACTTAAGATAAGATTACAATGCTTCTATCAGCTGGTTGTAATCTAAGTGGCTGGGTTTTCCAGCATATATAAATTCCTATCACTTTGAAGACATGTAAAAGAAAAGGGCAAATTTATAATTAATTAATATAGTCACCCATCTCGCCAAAGATGAGCCTGCCAGTACACAACAAACGGATAAAACTTTGTATAAAAACAACAATATCATATATATCACTTTAAAAGGTAAATATTATTAAAGCAGAGATACAAGTCCTAGGCGATATCAAGGGCTTAGCTGCTAAAGAGTTTGAAATAGGGATTTAGTCCTAGGCTGAAATGATATGAGAAAACTAGTCAGGGCATCATACCAATAGTGACAAAAATTCCCAGTAATTGTGTATCTGTGAATCTGAAATTAACAGCTGTTAAATTATTGCAGCCCTAGAAAATCTCAATTTGAGAATTTCATTAAGGGAAATCTATATCACAGCATATATGGATTATATAGAGCAGATTTGGGAATCCATTTTGTCCATGTTAAATTCAATTCCTGTAAGTTCTAGCCAACATTTGGATGATAAGGAATAATAAGTCATAATCCAGTAGTTCAAAGAACTGGAGGCTTTTTAACTTCTGAAATAATGCCTTTTTATTAAATTATTTAAACTATTAAACTATTAAAAAGTTATTTTTAAAAATAGGCTTGTAGCCGTAAGAAAATTCTTGGATTACTGTACATTCATTGTCTGTTGTCACTGATTCTATACTAGGATAGTTTTTGTTTATCCTCATGGTTTACAAAGAAGATTATCTTCTTTTGTATTGAAAGATGGTGTGAGGATTATTATTAAGAGATTGCACACCGTGGGATTCTGCTATTGCTTAAGAAAGGATTCTGTGTATGTATCAGCGTACAGTGGTACTTGGTACTCATCTTTAATTGGTTCTGGGAAATGCAATGTCTACCAAAAATGATGAGTACCAAACAAATTTTCCCATAAGGAATAATGTAGTGAGTCACAAGGCAGTCGACACCAACAAGTTCTAGCTTGTGCATTGAGTACCAAACAAATGATGAGTGCTGGGACAAACTTTTCTCATCAAAATATGTTGAGTACCAAATTTGATGAGTTTCAAAACAGTTGAATACCAAGGTACCACTGTATGAGCTTCTCCAAAAGGAAGAGATTTTGATTGGGCCTTTTCCCCACTTCAGCCAAGGAAATAAATGGCAGCAAAACCTTTTCATGGTAGAGCATAGTTGATTTCTTCTGCTTCTTCAGGGAGAACAATCCTGTAGAACCCGTTTATTGACTTGTAGCAAAACTGCATGTGAATTAGTAGCATAAAATTATAATTTTAGCATACTTGCTACTTCATCATCCTCTTTTCGAAGCTCTTTCTATTATCAGTAAATGACTCTCTCAATTAAAAGATAATTATTTTAGGGGAACTGTATTTGCTCTAAGATTGTGAGCATGAATTCAGATTTTTCACAATTAAATCCAACAGATTGTGTTCAGTTTGTTGAATAGAAATACTTTGATCACATTTATCCTATGGGGGTGCCTGTACATGAGGAAATGCTCTCTAAATGAGCACATCTAAAGGGAAAAAAAGGCCTCGTGTTTATTTCCTCTCTGACATGGTTATCTACACTGGATTTCATTTATATAGAAAGGAATAGTCATTGCTCTTAAATGTAATTGCTATTTTGATTAAACTATGTGTTATTTTGCATTACTTTAGAGAAGGTTAGCTAGATGACTAGCTATTATGAATTTGTATTGTTTTGTATGTCACCTCAAATCTGAACACTTGAATGACAATCCTAAATTATTTGTAAAATGATAGAAATGTTGATAGGCTTTATACTTTCCTACTCTCCTGACATTCTCATACATATTACATAATTCTACACATTTGGCAACTATATTTTTGATTTCTAAAACTTTATTTAAGTTATAAATGAAACCGAGGAAAACCCTGAAGGCCTGTCAGGATAGTCTTCACTCATTTAATCATGTGCACTCTAGATTAGAATGTTATGACATAATGACACTTTTGATGTAATAGGTTTCTTAGTCCTAAGGATGCCAGACGTTTCCACACATATTTCCAGAACAAAATGTAATGCAGTTTGCCAAAAGTGAGTGGGAGTGTTTGCGATGGCCTCCTCGGAAGCTTCCCCTGGTGTTCAGCCCAGTTACTCATGAGGTGATAGCCTTGCCCCTCTTGCTGGACTGCACCAGGCAATGGCTATTTAGCAGAGCAAGAGGAGGGGAACAATGCTGGGAACAATGCATCCATTTTAATGCCTAGTGCAGTGGTGGCGAACCTATGGCACGCGTGCCAGAGGCGGCACTCAGAGCCCTCTCTGTGGGCACGCGCACCATGCCCCGGAGATGGCAACCGTCCCTCTTCAACCAGCCACCCGCTAACTCGCCGAGTGGCCAGATGCATCCCAGCACCCATGCGCTCGCTGGCCTCTGTGTGTAGGGGCCGATGATGTCAGGCAGCAGCCGCCCCGGCCCCTGCCTCACCTTGCCCTGTGACAATGGCACCCCCGCCCTGCCTCACCTTGCCTTGCCCCGCAGGACGAGCCTCCTGCCCACCGCCCCACCTGCCAGAGACCCCCTGGATCTCTCCCAACCCTGCCCCGCCCCCACAGGCATCCCTCCCCATGAGCAACATTGAAGTGATCACGCCCACCTTGGCCACACCCACCCAATCTGCCATGACCACCACAGCCACGCCTACCCAGTGGACCACGCCCACCTGGCACCCGGCGATAAATAAGTGGGTTTTGGGTTGCAGTTTGGGCACTTGGTCTCTAAAACGTTCGCCATCACTGGCCTAGTGTTTGCCAGTTTCTTTGTTGATCTTCCTGACCCAGACGGTGGACAGACCCTGGATTCGTGCCGTGACTCTTGGACCTACTTTCACATTTGCCTTGCCTTGGAATTTGAGGGTGGACTTTGGTGTTTGTGTGTGTGTGTGTGTGTGGGGGCCTTGCTTGTCTCCTTGTAGTGTGAATCCAGCTTTGTGGATTCATGCGGGAGTCATTTCAGAACGGAGTTGGGACACGCATGGGGGGGCTGCCTTGTTGCTGGACTGGTATTCCCCGGGGAAGACCTTTGGAGGGCTTGAAAGCCTCAATAAACTCCTTGAATCTTCCGTGGTATGTGTGTGTGTGTGTGTGTGTGAGTGGGAGCAGGATAGTGTGCTCCTATTACATTTTTGGTTTTGGTCTGCAAAACCAAATTAGGGTTATGCAGTTCTTACACCGGGTGGCTAATGTTGCTGTGCTGTATTCAGGGACCCCAACCTTTTGGGGCTAGTAAGCACATCTAGAATGTTAAGAATATATAGTAAGTACTGTTGCAAAGTCATTGCTACGGAGGGCATGGCTGATCATAAAAACTATTTTAAAGCAAGTGCTCTCTTTCACACTTTCTAGTACCAAAGAGCTCTTATCTTTTTTCTGGGAAAGTGGGCACAGTTCCAGACAACTAAACTCTGGGCTCACATCTTCTGATCCATATAGGACACATGTGAATCCCACTATTATAGTTGGAAAAAATATGATGTTGGAAGCTGTGTCACATTTGAGACCATAAATAGCAAATATCATTTTGGAAGTGTCCGTTGTAATACATAGAAATAAAAATATGTTGCATTTCTGTAGCATGGCCTATATCTTTGTTACAGCTAGCTGCCAGTGCTTCTCTGCATGTCCAGGTATATTTTACTTCCTTACAATTTGCTGAGCATGCTTTTATTTTGGTATCACCTGCATGCCAAGGATAAATCATCAAGGGATATGAATAGTTTGTGATAGCTCTTGAATTATGGAAGTTATTTTGCCTGATTAAATTTGGGGTATATTTTTTTTGGCTACTATTTAGTAACTCATGCAAGGACAGGCAGACTAATCTTTTTGGCTTCCAATTCCCATAAACCCTAGCAATCTTGGTGAATGAAAAAGGACTATGAAAATTGTAGTTCAGAAAACTGGGCATAAGTGTCATGAGTCTTTCTAGTACTGAAAGACAGTATACAATATAATGTTTTCATTTTCTCTTGTGTCCTGATTTAACTGCTGTGGCATTCTGACATTTGGTTTTATATTTCTTCCTTTTATTTTCTGTGTGCTTTAAACCATTGCTGTAAAATTAAACAACATATATTCATCATACATTTTTAAGTTTCTTTAAAATGGTCTTTGGCTAAAATTACAAATAAGAGAAAAATAAATTGTTCAAATGAATAGTTTTATATGACCTCATATAAATGGGCTAAACTGCACACCATATAATAGTTAGGCAGCTATTTCAATCATAAAGAGTTTAATTGCAACTGGAATGTAATTTGCCTCTTGCTGTTATAAAATTTGGTTATAACTAATGCATAATATTGTTGCCTTTGGGCAACAGAAGTCACTGAATTAACCTGAGCTGTTAATTTCCTAGGAGCCTGAAACACTGTGCCCAAATATTTAAAATATTTAACTTTTTCTAGTTCATGGGAGTTTATGCACTTGTACTTACCTTTGTCTTTTATTAGAAAAAACTAAAAGTTTGGATTTATTGTAATTAATGACCAGTTGTTCCTCTTTACAAAAGGATGCCCCCCCACCCTCTCTCTCTCTCTCTCTCTGTGTGTGTGTGTGTGTGTATATAAAACTAAGAACTGAAGATCTCAAGAGGAATAGTGTCTATTTTTTTCTTACACCTTTCTCCATCTCTTATCCTTCCTCTGAGGGGGCTCTTCTTTGAGATTGGCTGAAATTTTGAACAATAGTACACTTAAGTGATGGAAATGCATTTTTCTGTAAGTTCAGCTCCCAGTGGTTATCTGTCATCTAACAATATTCTTAATCTATCTTTTTTTTCTTTTACTGTCAGGTAAATCCTCATTACTTACATAATTATTTAGTAACAGGAAAAAATGTCAGGTACTTTTTCCAATACAGTGAAGTGTTTCTGAGCTATTGCAAAACAAATGTTAGAATCATTTGTTTTGTTCCTCTGATTTATGGAAGCCCCATGAATTCTGGCTCAAGGCTTCTTGCATTATGATTAGCCTGGGAAACAAACTAACATAAATATATGTCAAGGATGAATGGATTTTAATACTGAAACAATATACTGAAAGGCAACTTTTTGGATATATCAAAAGACAGGAATGCAAGTTGTAACAGTGCTGTGTTAGAGCCTAAAATAGTCAGCTATCTAGCCTAATTGTGTACATGTTGCTGATGCTGAAGGAAATCAGATTATGTTGAGGCAATATACAAGTCTCTGATGAGACCATGGAGCTTCTTATGATTAAGTCCTAGATTTTAAAGAGCCATTCTTGCTTATCACATCTATGGTTTCTTCAAGAAATTCAAAAAGATAGTCCCTGTTGTAAAGATCTAGTACAGGCATGTCAAACAGTTGGCCCACAGGCCGGATGCATTACACCGAAACCGCGCCCACCCCATTGCCGGCAATGGGAAAAAAGTCGCTATACGTTGCGTGACGTCACGAGTTTGACATGCCTGATCTAGTAGCTTCTCTTAAAAACAGTTTAAGAGCCTTGCTGTCCTCTAAACATCCTAAGATTTGCTCCCAGCTCTGAAGCCCAGTTTATTTAATAGATTGATATCCCTGCTTTCATTCAGGAGCTCAAGGCAATATACTGCATGTAATGATCCTTCTTCCAGTTTTTCCACAAAGCACCCTATGGGGTAGGGTGGATTGAGAGAGAGAGACTGGTTCAAAATCATCCAGAAGCTAGACCTTCTCTAGCTAAGAGTGGTCTGAAATTTGGGTCTTTCGTCTTTCTAGTCTAACATTTTAGCTATTGTTGCACATTGGATTGGGGAAGATTGCCTTAAATTTTCACTTAAATGTTTTTCAAATATATCTTTTATATCTTTTAAAGACTTGTTTATCTCCTCTGTTAGGAATCTCATAATAATAAAAAATTTCTACTGTGCAGTATTGATGGTCTGTGTCAGAAAAAAAAGTTGGACAGAAAAATGAGGATATTTGAGTCTATTGCTTAAGTAAAACCTTACCATTGTTGGAAAAACAAGGTCTGGAGTAGCATGTTGCATTAAATCCCAGTGCAGTGTGAGCTTGTTGGCCTATTGATGTAGCTTTTGAGCAGTCTATTATTATCTCTCTGGCAAGATCAGGATATGCCTTTTAAAATGAAAAGAGCTGAGGGAGAAAACACAGAGACTGAGAATCATGGAAGATTTGCTGATGTGCCAAATCTTTAAAAGCCAGAGGCTAAAAGCTCTCCATTTTTAAATCAGAGTTAGATAAATTCATTGCTGACACTTAGATATACTTGCAAGATTCTTAAATCTCTGCTACCAAATTTAAAATGATAAATGTTTAAATGATGGTCATTTTAAAATTGTAAATTTCACAATAATAAATAATCAGATAAATAAGCATATTTTAATAAATTCTATTTTACTTAAATGAAAATTTACTATTACTAAGTTACTATGTTTTGTGCTATATTTTATCTGTAGATTAGTTCAGTTGATTTCTATCAGATAAACAATTGAGATCCATAAAATACTTCCAATTGTCATTTTCAATCAGGCTGCAGTCTGATACGGATTATATTTTGTACACTTTCTAATACCCAACATGGAAATGACAAATGAGTTTACATTCCTATACATCTTATGAGTATTAGTTGCAATTTTAATTATAGCTGTATGCTAAAATAGACTGTATAGCAGCAGTCTAACAGGTTTTTTTTTAAATTAAGGACACCAAGTGCTGCACACTAGATATTACAATGAACACCTGGGGTACCAGTGGGATTCAGTGGATCTACTTGAGAATCGTCTGTGGTCTGTTCATATTGACAGATGGGGTAGCTTTTACTTCATGTCTTTGAGACTGCTTTTTCTCCTCTTTCTCTTCCCCATTACTTTATTTCCTGAATGGGATTGTTGTTTGATAAGTTGACCGTCTAAAAAAAAAGTTGCAGTCATTCTTATGCAATCTAGGAATTAAGATCCCTTTCAGTCCTTTGATTTCTATTATATCTCCCCCTGTTATAAGGATGGAGCTGTTGAAAAGCTAAACAGAAAGCTAGACATTTCTAATGAATGACTAATCTTTTTTTTTATTATTTTGTTTAGTCTGGACAGTTCAATGAAGATATGATCCCAACAGTGGGCTTCAACATGAGGAAAATCACCAAGGGAAATGTAACTATAAAGGTAAGATACAAAATACCCTGACTAGATTTCAAACATAGTGTTTGGGGTACTCTAGATTTTGACCATCCAGGTAGATCAACAAATTAAATTTAATTAACAGAAATTAAAATTTATCTGCTTCTTTCACATATAAAGTCATACTGGCTGTTAGATGCTGAAATAAGCTGACTCTCCTGTCTTTGGATGCCTTGATAGATGTTGTGAAAATTGATTCAGAAAGTTGGGAGGCATGCTGTGAAAGGCTCACTTTTTAGATGATTATGCAACAGGAACCTTTCTGTAGATGAAGGCACTGTGACTTCTTAAAGCAGGACAGGAGCATAGAAAGGGAATATTATTGAAATGTTGGGCTACTTTCAGTTGGGTTCAGATGGAGGAAGTGGGTTTTCACAGCACAGTGGTTTTAGTACTTGTTACAGATTATTTATGGTCTGTATTATTCTCAGAGACTGCAACATGAGTGCTGTATGCTGTTTGTGAGCCAAGGTTTCCCAACTCTGGAGGCATAACTCAGCTAAAATAAGGGCAGATTGATTGACATTTGTTTATTAAGGCAATTTTTTTCTGTAGATTATATAGATTTATTATCCAGCTTTTTAGGAAAAGATAGGACTTCAGTGGGAATTTGAAAAGAAGTGTTAGCAACATATCAATAGTTGGTATAGACATATTAAAATGATGAGAAAAAAATATGAATATGTTAATTTAGTGCATATATCTCCTGTCATTTCAGTCTTTTTGTATATATATTTTAATGCATATTAATAGTTTGAAGTATGAAGAATTTTGCATGTTTTATGAATGTGAAAACATTTCTCAGTAGGATCTAGAATTGCAGCTGAGGAATCCATTTTCTGGGCTATCTTGGTAATCCTCCAGCTTTATTTTCCTTAGCTATAAATGAATATGGTCCATGAAATAAGTGGGGAGAATTGTATTATATAAATACTTAGAAAAATAGAATATGCATGTAGAGTATTGCATATGGAAGTCATGGATAAATCTTATTTGTAAGGCCTCACATCCTCCTCTTTTCTTATCCTTTTTGCTTCTCTCTCTTTATAGCTCTGGGACATTGGAGGTCAACCTCGTTTTCGTAGCATGTGGGAGAGATATTGCCGTGGTGTTAGTGCAATAGTGTAAGTAATTCTTCTCCGCATACTAAGGGTATGGTAAGTAAGATATGCTTGATGCTTCCTTATAGAGGGGCAGGAATAATACACAAAGAAGGACGGAAACTTGCAGTTAGTTCTAACTCTTTTAACTATAGTATAGCTAAGTGCACGTTAGGCATCATAGCAAACTTTTGCCTCCTCTCATCACAGCTGTGGATAGGGGGCTTTTCCTTGATTTATCCAATATGCTAGTTATGCCCTTTCCTGGACCATGAATCTCTTCTCATAGTCACTCAGGCTCTAGTTATCTCACATGTAAACAATTGCAATGCACTCAATAATAGAAGAGTGGAAGACAGCTTGGAAACTGCAGCTGCTGAATATGGTGGTTATGGATGCATTTTTGCACATCTGTATAATACCTTTGCTGCATAGACTGCACTGGTTACCAGGAAGCTTCTGGATACAATTCAAGGTACTTATAAAGGGCCTGGATGAGAGACTGCCTTTTCCCCATTGTTTTAGCCTGTCCAGGCAGATCTGACAAAATAGGCATGCTACAAGTCCTATAGTTAAAATAATGTCATTAAATGGACTTGTGGCACTTGCCCTGTGGAAAAGTTACTGCCCTTCAGGTTTAAATCACCGCAACCATGCCATTGTTTAAACAGCCCTTGAAGACCTGGCCTTTCTGCTAACCACTAGGTCAGGAAATGTGTCCATTGTGGAAATTTAATATATTGTTAATTTAATTCATAGATTATCATCTTCTGTTTATATTGTATTAATTGTTTTATTCTGTATGCTGCACAGAGTTGCTATGAGTTGAGTGGCCTAGAAATCTGATTAATAAATGAATACATAAATAAATAAGAAACTCTGTTCAGAAGCAAAAGTTGTCAGCTTGTCATTTATCTTCCACTGTGTTTCAGAGTTGTAGCATGAGAGCAATAACCAGGCCTTGTTTCTTGATGCAAAGTGTTTTCTAATGCTATAAGTGCTTGATTGGCCAACAACAACAGTCATCCAAATATGTTAATCTTTGTCTTTAATTACAGGTAGTCCTCGAGTTACGAGTATAATGGAGCCTGCCCATTCCACTCGTAACTCGAAAACTCGTGGGAGTGAATCTCGTATCTTGAACGAGATCACTCCCTTGCTCGTTAAGATGAACCGGGCGGCAGCAGCCTGGAAAAGGCCTCCGAAGCCCGGATCGACCTTCCAGAGGTCCGCGGAACTGTTCCCCGGCCTCAGATCCGGGCGGCAACGGCCTGGAAAAGGCCTCCAGGGGCTGCATCCAGCCTCCGGAGACACACAGAAGCGGCCCCCAGCTTCAGTTCTGTTCTCTGTTGCAGAGAACAGAGGCCTAAAGTACCATGAGATCACGCAAGATCAGTAGCGTGAGATCTCGCCCCACTGATTTCACATGATCTTGCGTTACTTTAGGCCTCTATTCTCTGCGAACGCATCGAAGGCCTGGAGCAGCTAAGAAAGCGAAAGATCTCTCGATCTTCGCAGGGTGAGTATTGAAGGCCTGATGCCTAGAGAGAAGACCCGGGGCGGGGCCAGAAACTAGAGATCCATTCATTCAGAAATTCAGATGATTTTTTCTGAAGAAAACACAAAATTGATTCAGATTTCACACATACAGATAGTTCTCAGGTGCAACCATTCATTCAGCAACCATTTGAATTTACAATGGTGCTTAATGAATGGTAATTTTAAGTGATCCTCAAAAGTTCTGGTCATTGCAGCGCCCCTGCAATCAAAATTTGGGGACATCAAAGTGAGGTGCTCTCTATCAATGGGTGAGGCAGGAGAGGTGGCAGCGGTTCCCCAGGTGAAGGTGGCAGCTGTGCAGGAGACGCTGTTTGGAGTTGAGGTAGTGGAAGGATGACGACTTCCAGGAGTCACAGTGTGCACTCTGCAGTTTTTGTGGTAAGAGCTTCTAGAGGACCAGCTTACAGGTTTCAGTGGGGGATAAAGCAAACCCAACACTGACAAAGCTCTTTGCTCACTCTTGCCCCAGCTTTCTCCCTGAAAAGCCTCGGCAGCACTTCTGGAGGACTATTCTGCGGAGGCATCATGACTCTTTGGGGACACTGCCAGGGCTGGGTGGCTGAGTGCAGGGCAGTCAAAAGGCCAGAGATGGGAGGAGTTGGCAAGAGGGGAGCGTTGAAGCACATGCAGTGGTTGTAAATGTGGATGGATTGCCAAACACCTGAAGTTTGATCATGTGACACACACACACCCCGGTCAAGCTGTACAGGACAAGCTGTAACTACTATTTGTCAAGAACCATCATAACTTCAAATGGCTGCTGAATGAGTTGTCATTAAGTGAGGACTACTTACATTCCACTTTCCATATCAACTATTTTTAATGTCTTTTCTGCAAGGAAATTCTGTTTGTTAATGTCGAGATATTTTGAGTGAATTAAATGATACTAATGTCCCTCTGTCCTTTGCACTAGTTGTATGCTTAATAATAATAGACCTTGGAATAATATAAGAGTCTGTTCTTAAGTCTTTCAAGTCTCATACTGATATAACTGCTGGATTTTTCTCATATATCTATTGACACACCACAGAGGCATCAAGTAGAAGTATAATAAAGACATAACATTATAACATTGTGCATGTTATGATGACATATATCACATATAGTGAATAATTTGCATCATTTGCCCAGTAATATTTTTGACATATTTCCCCTACTCCATGGATACTTTGATACACCAATACAAAGGGGTGATTTGTGTTCTTTATAGGACATTTTTTATGGAATCCTAATATTTAACTCTAAGCTCCCATAATTCAGAATATTTTTGTAATCATTGGATGTATTTTCTTATCTTTACTGTTCTCATGTGTCATGCATAAAGAAACCACTTTTGTATTGGAATACTTTGACACAAAGAGTTGCTTATACACTCTATTAAGAGGCATTAATGCTGCAGGAGAGAAACTTCTTCAGGCTTCCATTTAATTCAAGATCTGATGATAGGTTATAGGGCCAAGGTCTTACAGGCCACTGCAGATTTTACCATTTCAGAAAAGTTATCTTGTTTTGTTCCTTTTAATGCTATTTTTCATAAAACCTCACTGATTCTTACGGTAGGCAGGTAGAACAACTTTATTCTGTTTTTTTGGAGAAAGTAGCTAATGAAGTTCTCTTTCCAAGACTCAGTCTAAGTTTCCATGTAGTTCTCAAATTCTCTACTTCAGACCTCTCAAGCGTTTCTAGAAGTCTTTCCAGCCTACTTTTTTTTACAGCACTAGAATCTTCATCAATACCAGCACTGTATTATAATAATCAAAAATTGTAGGGCAGAATTAATAGCTCTTTCCTGTGACCAATGTCTTTAACTAGAAACACTGTGTCATGGAGTTGTGATTCTTGCTCAGATTATATTTTCAAAAGGTATACTTTGCTCTGGTTTCTACATCATATTTTTAAAAAAGGGGAATTGTTTGCACAGATGTATACCCAGTTCAATAATATAAGTAGCTTTAAAAAGATAGAATATGTGCTTGGGAGGTAGACGCTATCAGAGTTTGCATTTTTCAAAAACTTATTGAGCAACTTCAGCTCCAAAGTCATATAACTTAGATTCTTATTTCCTAATTCTTGGGATAACTCCTGGGGTTTTCATTAAAGAGCTAATTAGGAAATTAAGATTGGCAAATGGGGAGTAGTTGTTTCATGCCAAGGGTGAATCAAAGAGTCCAAGTATATGCCCTGAAATTATGAGGAATTTTTGAAAACTTAGGTTTATACTTACTCATCTCAATTTAGGAAAAAAAGTAATGTTTTCTAATTTTTGACAGAGATTGGAATTAGAGGAAAAGCCATTGTTGAATCTCAATCCAGATAAAGCGGAATTGTGTTTTCTTTATGTATGAATGCTTATAGTAGGGCTGTGCCGCCTTCCAAATTCAGAGGCAGTATATCTTTTCTAAGATTGCATTTCATTTGTAGAGGGCAGCCAGGTTCTCTTAGGAAAGATACAGATGTGTTAAAAAGTTCCAGACAGAGACATTTGAGCGTTTTCACATGTTCCAAAGCACTTTTTCCCTTCAAATTCAAAAAGGTACAAACACACACACACACACACACACACACAAGGTAAGAAAAACCAAATGTACAGGTATAGTATAGGGAGTATCTTGCTCAATAGTAGTAACTGTGAGAGGGACCTCGGAGTCCTAGTGGACAATCACTAAAATATGAGCCAGCAGTGTGCTGCAGCTGCCAAAAAGGCCAACACAGTGCTAGGCTGCATTAACAGAGGGATAGAATCAAGATCACGAGAAGTGTTAATACCACTTTACAATGCCTTGGTAAGGCCACACTTGGAATAGTGCATCCAGTTTTGGTCACCACGATGTAAAAAAGATGTCGAGACTTTAGAAAGAATACAGAGAAGAGCAACAAAGATGATTAGGGGACTGGAGGCTAAAGCATATAAGGAACGGCTGCTGGAATTGGGTATGTCAAGTTTAATGAAGAGAAGGACGAGGGGGGACATGATAGCAGTATTCCAATATCTCAGGGGCTGCCACAAAGAAGAGGGAGTCAAGCTATTCTCCAAAGCGCCTGAAGGCAGGACAAGAAGCAACGGATGGAAACTAATCAAAGAGAGAAGCAATCTAGAACTAAGGAGAAACTTCCTGACAGTTAGAACAATTAACCAGTGGAACAACCTTCCTCCAGAAGCGGTGAATGCTCCAACACTGGAAGTTTTTAAGAAGAGACTGGACAGCCATTTGTCCGAAATGGTATAGGGTTTCCTGCCTGAGCAGGGGGTTGGACTAGATGACCTCCAAGGTCCCTTCCAACTTTATTATTATTATGATTATGATTATGATTAATCTCTTCAGAATAATACTGTAGGAATGGTCAGCTAACCAGCTATTTCTGCCTCTCTTCTATTAGCCTGCTCGATGGGAAGGAAGGAGAGATATGGGAGAAAATGATGTAGTCCCATAAAGAGTTGGCATTTGTTTCTTCCCTGCATTCCCATGGATTACTTCTAATTATCTCTAAAGGAAACATTTCTTTGTCAGAAACATGTATTGCTATTCATTCATGTGATGTTTTATATCAGTATTCCCTAATCAAGGCATCCTTCATGTATGACAATTTTAATTCACACTATTTTCAACTATAATAATGCTGACAGGAATTCTATGAATTGAAATCCATATAACTGAACAATATCCAGTTTAAGATTACCCTTTTGTGAAGCTGCATCTTTACCTATAGTCCTTCTACTTCACCCATGGCTGTCTTTCCCCTTATCAGTGAGTGCAACCTCCAGTAGCGGCCAATCCTTCTATTGCTTCTGCAGATGTACATGCTGGATTAGCTCTGTTTTGCCTGTGCCTCCCTTTCCATATAGGCAAGCTAGTAGGTAGCGTTCTGTGCCCTTGTCCACATATATTGGCTAATGTTACAAAATAATCCACTATCTCCTTGCTGTCAAGTAAATGAGGTGAATCTGGATTCTGGGCCAAACTGAGCTTTGGTCCCTGATGCAATAGATATTAGTATACAGTATATGGCACTGTATAAAATAGCATAATCAAGAAGATTGATTATTGATTATAATACATGCTAAGTATTATACGGCTACGCCTAAAGATACATTTGGTATCTAGCATATTCTTTGATATTAATACTGATAGTTTTTATATATATTTATTTCTGAAAATGTCTTGGTTTCTGTTTTCTTTAGACCAGATTTTGGGCTGCTTCTCAACTGGGTTGAGTTCACCTTTGTTGAAAATGTTGTACTGTATATTGTACTTCAGGTGGATTTTTAGTTACTGAATTCTGCTTGAATACTTTATAACATGTTTTCATGTTTTTCTATAACATAAAAAGTGAATCTAGAAAATCTGCAGACATTGTCCTATATTTGCTTCCTGCTATTTTTTTTTAAATGGAACTAGCCTAGCACATTTTGTTTAGTGAATAATTGAACATAGATGTAAGTTCGCCTGTGGTGAATGAAATTGCTGTGTGCAACCAACAGTTAGATTAACTGACTGTTGAATTACCCAAGACCTTATCAGTTTCCTTTGGGGTAGTTGGTGGCTGAAAAAGGTCGTGAATCAGAATGATCCAATGAAGGTAGAAAAATGGGCAAATTCAGGAAACTGTTAAGATGTAGTAAGAGTTGAAGCCTAAATAGTGGCAAAAGTTCTGTTTTTTTAGAAGTTTAAGAAGCTGATAATAAATGACTCTTAGAATTCAAAATTTCATCTATATTGAATGTATCTATAAACAGAATCAATAGTTTAAAATCTTGCCTTCATTCTCTGCTGTTATTTTTTCCCCTAACCCTTAAGAACTCTAACATCTTTAGTAATTTCTTACTAAGATGTGATTAAGAATCTCTGACAAATATCCTGTCTGCGCTGTATAGCTCTTTTGTGTCATTTGCACTTTTTAATGAAAGAAATCTTCAAATGTATATGAATATAGATCAGTGGTGGAGAACCTATGGCACGTGTGCCAGAGATGGCACTCAGAGCCCTCTCTGTGGACACATGCGCCGTCGCTCCAGCCCCGCCTCCCCCATGGTCCCCTCCTCACCAGCAGACCCCCCGGAGGAGAGTCGCCCCCGGGCACGGTCCGCGCGGAGCAGCGCAGCCAAGAACATGGCAGCCGGGCAGCAGGGACAAGACTCTGCCCTCGCGCCCTGTCATGCGCAGATGATGCTGCGGGCGGAGGGCGTTGCCGCTATGGCACTGCAGGGCCACCTGGGTGATCTGCGGCAGGCCGTGGAGGCGGTAGGTGGCCCTGCGGGTGGGTGGGGGTGGGGAAGAGTGGGGGCGTGTCGGGATGGGGCGGGTTTTGGGCACTCGGTCTCTAAAAGGTTCGCCATCACTGATATAGATTATACAAACCTGTCCAACAGTAGAGTTGTGCATGCTTTAGAAAAGATTGAGAAGGAAGTGCTTTCTGATCTTGCATGAGTACGACACTTCTCTCTTATTCATTCAACAAGTTCTTTTTTTTTCTTTCTATGCTGCTGCTTTAAGAATGGGTTTCTTAAAGCCGTGATGGAGACTGGCTGCTTTGATAAATAGCAGAGAGGTGTTGTGTGAGGTCTGAAGCATGTCTAATACATTCCTTTCAAAGTATGTTCAACCCTGCCTAAGCACTTCTACAAACAAAATGAAGCCTGCAGTGCATATTTGTAGCACTAGAATCCCAGTATCTCTAGGAGAGTAAGTACTTCCTAAGGTATGGACAGAAAAAGGTGAATAAAGATGTTGCCCAAACCCAAAGTTTTGTAATCAGTCAGTTAATGAGACTAATATAGTTTCAGAATAGTCCCATCTTGTTTGCTGGGGGCTGGTTAGCTAATGTTGTATTAGACTCCTACATAGTATCTTAGGCTGTCAACTGCAGCTGCTTCTGTCACCTTTCCAGCTCAGTAGTAATGTGTTGTTTCATTCTAGATATATGGTAGATGCTGCAGATCAGGAGAAGATTGAAGCTTCAAAGAATGAACTGCACAACTTGCTTGATAAACCACAACTCCAAGGCATTCCTGTAAGTTGATCCAATTCTGGAAAGGCTAAACATATACAAGTTAATCCATATGACGGATTGAATAAAAAATTCATCTCAATGTAATTTATTCTCAGAACTATAGGACTAGATTTTGGAACCAACTATTTCTCATTTTCATGACTATTCCACATGATGCTGAGATAATTTCTTTCTAGGATGTGTAAGTTTTTATGGAAGGACTGTATTGGAAAAGTAAGTAAACAGCAGAATCTACTTTTATAACATTGCAGGAGATAGGTGTGACCCTCTTGTTTGGAATGCAAAAAAGAAAAATATTACACAATTAGCTCCTAGAAAGTAAGGCTGAAGTTTTATAATGTAAATAATACTTAGCATCCACAGTTAAATATTTTCTCAAGTCGAGCTCAGCTTCTGATGGCCGTATAAATATAATTGTGTAGTTTTCTTGGCAATAGTAACGAAAGAGCTTGCTATTATTTTCTTCCAGAATGTTTTTATTTTTTCCACTTTAGCTTATAGCTCTGAAGCTTTCTGATGGTCTTCCATCCAAGTACTAACAGAGCCTGACACAGAGCCAGAGTTGGGTAGGTGCTCCCACTGGCTACTGTTCAGATAGAAGATAGAAATAACACACTGTATTATTGCACACACTGTAAAGATATATATATATAAATCTAAGTGCAACTCTGAGTGTTTCTACCTTCCATGAATTAACATCCTTTCCTCAGGTTTTTCATTTTTTTAGACAATGAAATAGCTTATTTGAGGCAAAAATGTAAATATGTAACACATATTTGCAGTTATATTAAATATATGGAGAAGGTCATTTCACTCCTTTCTTTAAACCAGCTTCTACACAGAAATGCACTATGCTGCTTTTTTTAAAGATCTGTAATTTCCATTGCTTGCCAGATCCTTCAACTTTTACATCAGTGGAAGTATGGTCTTTAGCAAAATAAATGGGAGGTAGATGTCTTTGTGAGAGGATTTCACTGTCCAAATCTTAATGAGAATAGCTCCTGAAAATTAGGAAGTCAAGAATTGTGTAAGGTCCAGTTAATATTTTAAAAGAAAAAACAGTTATCAATCAGCATGCTCCCATAGGGAGCATTGCCAAGGGTGAAGTAATTGCAAAGAAAAGCAGATACTCTTTTGGTAGCTAGGTTTTAATAGCATATCTGGACACTAGACAACTTTCTGTTTGTTGGTTACAAAAGTTGTATTGGCTACCCCCAGGGAATACATTTAAAGGTTAATCAAATACCCTCCATGAGTATTTGATTTTTCCCATGAATATCTTTCCAAGTGAACCCTTAAATTATTTTACATGGCTAATATTGTTATTCATATCTGCATTTAGACTTAAAGCAATGCAGTGTTTTGCTTCTTTTATATATGGCTTTATAAAGTCCATATAGCATTTTAGAAATTGGTATTTTAAATATTTGTAGAGACAGCTTTCCTATTATCTTTTTCTCTTTCAAGCCAAATTGTGTTTTTTCCAACTTCATGCTTGGCAGACTTTCCCTGGATTATAAAGGAAATTCTTGAATTCAGAAAGTGTATTGAAAACCCTGGTGCACAAGATATATCTTGTTTGAACAATGGAGTCACTTCAGACTGTTCCATAGCTCTTTGCAGCTTGCACGTATCAGACTAAGAGCACGGCCCTATTCTCTTTTGCAGGTCTTAGTTCTTGGGAACAAGCGAGATCTGGCTGGTGCCTTGGATGAGAAAGAGCTCATTGAAAAAATGTAAGTGTTTATTGTTGTCTTCAGTATCTACAGTTTGGCTGGAGTCTCTCTATCGCAGCAATAACTTGATTTTAGCTTCTTGGAAATCACATCTGAATATATTCAGCATGATTATGCAATATAATATTTTTATATAAAAGGCATAATAAAAATGTAATAATAATAAATACCAGTTATGGTATTATAAAATTACACTGCTTATAGGCCACCCATTCTCGCCAGTCTAAAAGATATAAACAATATGAACATAAAATGCCTTCTGTATTTTATGTGGTGGTGCCTGTGCTCTGGAATAGTATTTCCCAGAAATCTGTATGTCTCCTATTCTGATGATGTTCCATGACATCATTGAAAACTTGACTAGATATTGGGGCAGGGTAGTGGGTAGGTTCCTGTACGTTTTGTGTGGCATGTGTTATATGGTCTTTCTGGATGCATATCAGTTATTTCTTTTCATTGTTCTTTTGGACAGACCAGGATCTGGACTTTATATTTTTTATTGTGTATCTGGAGTAAGGTGTACTTTAAATCAATGTAAGTAAGTAAATAGCATAACATTAAAAATATCCACAGATACATGCCAGATGTTCTGGTCAAAGAGCACCCTCTTCTTCTGCAAGAATGAACAAGTAGGTCTTTAAAGCTTTCCTGAAGTCTTGACCATTGATCATGATAGCCTTCTGAACCATCTCTCTTTTGCAGTGTTTCCTCCTTTCAGAATGATTGGTTCCATTTGGTGGCAGGGGAGAGATCTACCCCCTCCCACTAAGAGGGAGTTCCAAAGAGTGGAGATAACTACTGAGAACATCTGCTTCAGAGGCTCCATTATGTGACAATCCCATATAGATAGGATTTGAAGCAAATAGGCCTATTTGATCTGGTTGTGTAGGCAACTTCCATAGTGTCATCTGTTTGGCCTAGAAACATAATATATAACTAGATAACTTCAGCATAATGATGATAACAAACCCCATAACAGAAGATGACTTCCTTCAGCAGTTTCATAGAGTTATTAAAAAGGAGTGGATAGAGGAGACATCCCTGAGACACTCCACAAAGAGTTCTGTGGGTAGATCTTCCCCTGCCACCAAATGGAACCTATCCTTCCGGAAGAAGGAACCACTGCAGAACAGAGATGGTTCAGAAGACTATCATGGTCAATGGTATCAAAAGATGCTGAGAATTCAAGAAGGATTATAAAGTCCAGATCCTGGTCTGTCTAAAAGTCATCCACAAGCCCAAAGTTTCCATGCTGTATTCTGGCTTGAACTTTTGACAAATATGAGTCCATGTCTGTTGCCTCTAGGATCCTTTGCAGGAAAACCACTTTTTCCACAATATTTTGGGGGGGGGGGGGAAGAAAGGAAAGAGGTCTATAACGATTCAACATTGGACTGAGCAAAGTTTTCTGACTGCGGTCTGACTGCTGCCTCTTTCAGATATGAGGGAAACATATTCTCAGACAAATATTGATCCAACCCAACACCTCATGTAAGACCATGACCAACCATAAGGGAAAGAGATACAACTGAGAGTAGCAAAGTTAACATTGCAATTTCATGAAGACATACAGTCTCAAAATGATTCCATAAAATTTCACAAGATGAGGCCATAATCATCTGCATTGGCATTGTCAATAGTGTGAACATCCTGACTGACAGATGCTGTGAAAACTTCACAGAGTCCTTTTAGATGGACTTTGTGAACATTCTTCCCTAAAAAAAGGGAACAGGTCATCTTAAAAAGGATCAAGGAATAGCATTGGGTAGATGCAATAAGAGTTACTTTTTGCACTGCTTGAATTACTACTGTATGAGCATTAACTTGAGCTTCTGCTAATGTTCTGTCAGACTCAAGATGGATCTTCATTTAATAATATTCCAGGCATCTCCTCTGGCACTCATCTTCTTAAACTCTTCAGTAAAGTAAGGGGCTGCAATATGTATATGCAAACCGGAGGAGGCTGCTCTGAATTAACTGAATTCCTACCTTGGACATCCTTTTATATCTTTGGGCAATCAAAGCCTTAGCTGAGTTGTCTGCCAGAATCTTGGGAAACTCCCAAAGAGTCTTTTGAAAACTGGCAGACCAATCTAATACAGTAAATTCTTTCCCACCACAGTGGGTGGGTTGCATTGTAGAACTCCATGGCAATCTGAGAGTGATCTGTTCATGAAAAAGGGTGAAGTTCAAAGCCCCTCCCCCCACTGTTTCAAGGCATGTCACATCTGCCCTGAGGCAAAAAACAAAAAAAACCCAGATATTATGTGTGCCATGGCCAAGTCCATAGTTGTCATTGTGGCTATGAACTCCTGGGCCATTTCATATTCCAAGTCTAGGAAAGCTAAGATGATATTCCCTAACATTATTAATCACGGGAAATCCATTGCTATCTCTGTTGGCATCAATAGAGCCTTATAAATTACAATATTCAGTTCCCTCCCCTGCTCAAGAATTGTGGCTGATGTCAAATCTGAAACCCGAGTAGGTATATTTCCTATAGGAAAAAAACCCTATCTAGGGAGATACAAACTAGGTTTGCCCTTTCATTAATAATGAAATCATGGATGAGGAAAATCACTATAGACAGATATCATTAAATTGCAGCAATTGGAGCCCTGAGCTCTTGGTATGAAAACTGAAAGCTGGAAGAGGGAATCACAAAAAAATTCCAAATGTCAAACATTTGTTTCCTGAATGTGGTCCATTCTCAGTCTCCTACCATATATTCATTGCTCATCATTCAATTCCTTCATAATTCCCCCTAACCTTCCTAACCAGCATCTTCCACTGTCCAATAAGAAGCTGAACCTAATCTAAGGACTTTCAACAAAGTTCTTTAGGTTTATATGACTTTCAGGCATTTCCCTCAATAAACTACTGCCTATAAAAATTCTATATACTACCCTGGTCCTCATTCATAGAATAGCCCAGTTGCCCCAAAGATAAAACTCAACAGCTTCTTAGTTCTCTCTGGCAAAAAGGACTTCTAGGGGATTGATGCTGAGGAAGTTCAGCAACCACACTTCTCAATCCAGGTGATGATGAAAGGACTAAACTATTGGGGTGGGGAAGCAGATACTTCCAAACTGATCTTTGGAACAGCCAGATACACAAAACATCTAGGTAGCAAAGTCCAGGTAGAGAGCCCATGAACTGGAAACAGCTTCATATCCTTAGTTTCAGATCTCCTAGCACATGGCCAACACCTACCTTGAAGGTCCTGTCCACGCCTGCTGCTAGCTTGTTCAGGTTTCCATAAAATGGAACGCTGTCAAAATGGAAATTGCCAACATCAAATACTAGTGTCGGAAATCAACTGGCAATCAAGACAAGTTCCACAAGTACCAGCAAGATCCATGCTTTAACTTGCAGCATTGCATTCCTTTCTAATGATCAGCCAGTAGGGCCTGAGCAGACTAGTGCTCCACACTTCCCACTTAGCTGGCACTGCCCCTGCTCAGCTTATCAAAAATAATTAGATAGATATGCATATTAGGTAGCCAGAAGTAAAAATCAACCAAAGAGGTTACCTTTAAAAAAAAAAACTTACTATAGTGGACAACAAACTAGAAGAAATTAACAAAATTATTTCTACAAAACACAAAGTAATAAAAAAATAGGAAAAAGAAAAGGAACACATAAATTGCATGTGTCCACACAAGCACACGTAACAGATTTTAAACAAGAAAATCAAATCTTGTCTTTACAGAATCATATTGATTAATCAGTATTTCCGTTGTGTTAATAACGAACCAGTTGAAAGACTGAGAATGAGCCATGTCTTCAGTCCAGATTTTAAGTTTCTAGTAGCAGTTTCTTTCCAAGAAAGCAAAATCATGTCCATGACTCTAAGCTTGATAAATCCAAAGTTCTTCAGAAACTAATAAATTCCAAGTTTTCAGTATATCACAATTTCTTTATTTTTTTTAATCTTCAATCATTTTAACAACGATGAGTATCAGCCTTAAATCAGGACAATTAAAGTAGGCCACCCAAAGTCACTGTGAGTTGGGTAGACATAAATCTTCTTAATAAAAAAATAAAGCCCCAAATCTCTTTAAGCTTCACTTTTATTGGTGGGATTTTTGAAGAAATGTGGAGCATACCACAAATTGCTTCACTCCTGTATATTTTATTGCTGCAGTCTTTTGTATTTTATTGCTGAATGTTTCTTCTTTTTCTCACACCAGAGCAATTTATTAAGCAGCATTTGCTTTGAGTTCCAGGTTCTTCCCCCCCCACACTATTGTCGTATCTTCTTTTTTATCCAGTTTGATATTCCCAGTTTTCTCTTTACTATCAATGTTCTCCCACCTGGAAAGGAATTATTTCCATTGCCAGAACGTTCCTGGCAATGAAAGAGGGAAATCTGCTTCTAAGGACATTCAGGCCTAATATCCAATGGGCAGGCAGTATTTCTAAGACTTCTACCTAGTTGAACATCTGAAGTAGAGTATATAATACTGAAGCTTGCCAAGGCATTCATTCCTGAACTTGTTCAAGTCTAACTAACTTGATTTATGGACTGTATTTTTTAGGTTTACATTTGCTATTTAGATTACTTGCTTTTACAGAGGTGCTATGAATTAATGCCCCTCATTGTTGAGAATCTTGGTTATAAAAGAAAACTTAATTCATTACATGCTTACATCTCTTAATGGAATTCCAAAGAGGAATCATTTTAGTTTGCTATAGAAAAGGCAGCATAGAATTTAATGGCATTTTAAAGCTTGTCGATTGTATTTGATATAATATTGTCATTTGCATATGGTAGTGGTAATGAATAAATTGGGTAATAATTTTGTTTTAGGGAAGATATTATATGAGTTTGCAAATCATCTGAGGCCTTGGAGATTGCTATGTTCAAATAGAGTGTAGTTTATTGATAATACATTGGAATTTCTTTAGCCAGGAAAGCAGGTAACAGTAAATAAGATTGAATCAGTTTCTCTTCTGGGATACTGTCCCATGAATCCATATGATGATGATGGTGGTGATGAATCTCAGGAAGAGCAAAAGGCTTTGGGGATAAGAGCACAGGAAGCATTACTGAGTATCAGCTATTTGCTTCAGAACTGAAATAACTGGAAAAGAGCATAGTGACAAAACATGTTGTGCACCACATGATTTCAAGCATTGAGAAAGCATAGAATCATAGGGCTGGAAGGGATCTTGGAGGTCTTCTAGTCCAGCCCCCTGCCCATTGCAGGAGATCTTATACCATCCCGGACAAATGGATGTCCAGTCTTTTCTTGAAAACCTCCAGCGATGGAGCACTCACAACTCCAGGAGGCAAGCTGTTCCATTGACTAATTGTTCTTACTGTCAGAAAATTTCTCCTTAGTCCTTAGCATATTTCAAGACAAATTACAGAGCTACAGCCATCCACAGTTTTTATTTTCAACAGATGGTTTTGCAACCCCTATGGGATTAAAAGCCATCTTGGAAATCAACTGGATATTGCATTATTTGAACACTGATAATAGGGTTTCTGGCCATGAAGCTGCTTCTTTGGATTCTGTGTTCTATTGTTATAGATAGAACAATACAGAAATACATATTGAGAAAATTACAGTCCATGGATAGCCCTGGAAATAAAAGCACTATGAACCCATATTGGATCACAGAAATGCAGTTTACTGAAAGAAAGCAACATACAGTTTTTCACTGCCTTTGCCACATGGTGGCACCATGGCACCATAGGCAGGCAAGTATTTTTCATTTCTCCTTTTCCCCCCTGATAGGCTGAACAATATTGTCGGCAGAGTTCACATATTTCAGGAATTGTTTTTATAGTAATATTTTCTGCTAAAATAAGGAGAAGACTCAGGAAAGCAAGGACTCATTCAAAGTAGGCAGCTTAAAAAAAAATAGAAGGGAATTATGAGAGGGGAAGAAATATCCTCGGCCAAGTTCTGTCTGTGAAGGATCCTCTGAGGGATTCTGCTGTCCTTATCGTGTTCCACTTTCCCTGTAAGATTATGATTTTGAAACCTGTTCCTTTGCGCTTTTCAACATCCTGCAATAAGAAACTAATACCTTTCTGTAAAGTTAGTATAAGCTAAGATGATTGTATCTGAAGGAGCCCATAATCTTATGCAGATCTTCTTAGGCAAGTGAGACGCCAAATCTTCCCTACTTTTTTTTACCCCTCTCTTGGCAAGTGAGTTTGGGTAGTGAATGATGAGTACTATTGTGTGCCAGTGCCATTAGTATTTTTGGACAGAAGTAGCAACCATTTTTCTTTGAGCTCTTGAGAAGAGGCTGAGGTGAGAGAGATAACGGGCTAACACATACTATTTTATTTTGCTATTTCAGGGTATTTGGTGTGCTTTCCGTGAATGATGCCCAAGTCTGCTCATTCAGCAAAGTTACCCATCTGGGCTTGAATGGCCTAGAATTTGGGGGCATTTTGATCTCACAGATTCCAATAGATCCCAGCCTTCCTCAAGCTTTGAATATAGGCTACAAATGTTAACTACCAGCTTTTACCCAACTTTGCCCCTTCAAAGTTAAGAAAGGGTTGACCACTCACCAGAAGGCAGTGTCATATTTGCTCTGCTGTTCAAAATCTATGGATGCTTATTTATAAGAAGAAATTGTCATGTTGCTTACACACTCAGGCTCATAGGCTTTTCTGGAATAGCACATAGCAGAGTTCATGTTAGTCCTATCTAATTGTTGGGTGGACCTTTCTACAACATGTTTTAATCAGGTATGACTGTCAGAGCTAATTTAGGCAGTCTGTTCCATATGCATACAGTAATGAGATCATGCTTTTAACCATACCAACAGTGTGCAAATATGAAAACCTTCTCACTTGTCTGCTTCTGGAACACATTGCCAGTTGAAATTTGTCAATCTTCAACATTTAAGAGCTTTCCTATACTATTGTTATCCGTTTGTTGCACTTTAGTAATGGAAACTATTATATTTATATTTATTATTTATTTTTCCTCATACTTTATCCTGGAAATCAAGTTAAAATGGCTTTTATTTTAAAAGCTTGCATGAAGCCTATGTGAATAATACCTGACTCTTATATGCCTAAATCAGATTGGCTGTGGGATAACATTCCCGAAATTTTAGGAGACCCAGAATGGATAGAAATGATAAATGAGGATGGCAGGATCTCATGAGTAGTGAGGTCATCATTCAAAAGGGAAAAGTTCTAAACTCATCCTTTTTTCATTATTTTTGAAGCTGCAGGTTGCTGGGACACATTTTATCACTCTTTTTGGCTGGCAATGATCCTTTTGTGTGAGTTGTCTTTTTCTTTTTTAAGACTTCTGATCTTTTGTGCTGTTACTTCTCTTTCAGGAACTTGTCCGCCATCCAGGACCGCGAGATCTGTTGCTATTCAATCTCTTGCAAAGAAAAAGACAACATTGGTAAGCTGGAAAAGAAAAGGCAGGGAAAGATTAAAAGGTCAGGGTGTGTAACAACTCAAAAGGTTCTGATGAGGGTTGAATCTGCAGCAAAATCTTAAGAGTTCCTTTGAGGAGACACCCAGTTGCTGGTTTTGCCCATAATGTGGACAGGTTCAGCTAAGTCAGTTGAGCTCTATAGTCAGTTTTATTATGAGGGTTCTGTATGCCTTTGGGGTTTCCATTCATTTCATAGTTGGAAGTGGGAAGAGTTTGGTCACGTCACCCTTTGTCCTCTATCAATTCTGTTGGGTTGCAAGACTGAATCAGCCAACGTTTGAGAAAAGATCTGACTTTTAGCTGGGCAGACATTTGCACATTTTATTTTACCTCCAGGTAAGCAGAAGAAAGCTTAGCATATCTTCCTTTTCTTCTCGATGGTCATAAATTGTTACCTTCTCTTTGACAGATATCACCCTACAGTGGCTTATTCAGCATTCAAAGTCCCGGCGAAGCTGAGAGCTCTTTGTCCAAGTTTTGGATCGGGAAGATGCGATTGTAAAAGCCAGGCGCACCTCCTCCTTTCTCTTTTCCCATCTCCTGCTCTTTCCATTCCTCTTGCCCACTTCTTTTCCCCTAGATGGATACTTTTAGGGGACACCAGAACCCTCTTCTGCTGAGATTGAACTCCTGTTTTTATTATAAAGAAACTGTCTGCCCCCTCCTCTCTTTTGCTCCTTACTCTGATTTTGGCACTGTTCTGTTGTTGTCAGTGTGTGTACAGTATATATATATATATAAATATATGTATATATATTTTAATTTTTTAATTTAAGCAATTATACTGTTACTAAATGGGGCCTGTCAGCTGTCAAGGGGGCAGCAGCTAATGGATGGGGTGGGAAAGTAACAAATGCAGTATTGGGGATGTCACAAGCAGCCACAGAACAAGTGGGATCTGGCTGGGTACAGAGCATAACTTTGGGTGATACTTTCCCTGCAAGATAACTCTCTCCTTCCATCTTTCACACTTCTTTTGTCCTTCTGTATATGGCATGATTAATGGGGGGGGGGAGGCATCCCCAGGAGAGCCTCCTAGAGCAGTATTCGCATTTAATCGTCTGTGCAAGACTTTAGGTAAGAGCCAATGCAAGTTTTTTTTCCCTTTGCCACTAAGTCCTTGGAAACAATGGCCAGTTTGGTTGTTTTCCAGCAGGCAGGAGGCGCAGCTCTTCGATCTGAGCTTTAAATCTCATTCACCTTGCACTTGAAGATACAGAACACCCATCTCTAGCTGCTGCTGTGTTTCAGAACCATACCTGATACATGCTGGATACACTCCCTCTCTTTGAAAACCTATAAGGCAGCTTTCTTTGCAAGGATCAGGATATTTCCCTGAATGGAAGTAAGCAGTGCATGGTATGCATCCTGTAACTATGCAGATGACCTAGAATTCTGGTGTACTGCCAAAATGACTAGGTTTGCATCGCCAGCATTCACTTGAGTCCATATTTTAGACTGTCTCCTCCTTCAGACTTTTGTGGATTGTTGAGGAACAGAATGACTTATGCAAAGGTTCCATTCAAAAGCCTTTTGAGCAAGACAGAGTTCATAGGATGGTTCACTCAAAGCACAGACCTTAATTGAATTCTAGAGCAGAAAAGGTATGTAGAAAAGACTATCTTTGCTCAGAGCTCAAGATGAAGCTGTAAGAGCCAGGACTCTCTCTCTCGGTGTCCTTTAAGCTTACATCCCTCCTCCTCCTTCCACCAATGCACGGAGAGGTATGGAAACTTTGCTTCTCAAACTTAGGGGTGAAGGTTTAGGATAATTGAGTAGAAGAGGGAATTTCATTCTGTGGGTTTTGTGTAAAAAATCCCTTGGATTATAGCGTGCTTGGGTTTCTGGCAAAGGCCACGATATTCCTGGCTAAGGGAGGTCAGACTAAGCTACTGCTCTACGTCTCCTCTCGACTCACTCTAGGACTTAAAAGCAGCTGCAGAGAAATTCAGGAAGTAAAGCTATGAAAAATATTTAAAGATGCGATAAGCTAATACTGTTTCTTGTAAAGATAGTTGATGCTGGTGGGTGGCTATATCTCTTTCTGTCCCGTGTAAGCTATGGACACGTGTACAGTCGCAGGGCCCATCCTGCCACGAGCTGCTTCCCTCAAGAGGGGAGGGTGCTTTCTAATTTCATTTTTTCCTTTCTCCTCATTTTCACAGAACTGCACATGGAAGCATTTTACTTTTTTAATTTAATCAATTGTATAGTGTCATTTATTCCTTTTTTAAAATACATTTTTGGCTCATACTTTGACCTTCTCTGGAAAACAAATCTTGTAACAGTACTTTTTTTGGCTCAAAATAACAATAAATTAACAATTTTATGTTGGTGGTGGTTGCACTGTTACCTTTTTTCTTCAGGTGGTTTGTCCATACTTCCTTTTCCATGCTGTATCCGAAGATTTTACTCTTCTGAGGGTTTTTTCCTATTGTGGAAAAGCAAAAAACCCTCCATTGTCTTGAATAATAAATAAAGGAGGGTGTTACAAATGTTACAAATGTCATTCTAGAAAGGTTAGGAAGGAACCAAGCTAAACCTCTCCCGGTATCATACTTCTGATAAAGATGTGAGGCTCTTCTTTTTGGGATAGCTTCAGTGAGACTTCTGCAACAGAATATTCTTCAGGTCGATCAGACTATGATTCCCATTATTCTCAGCTAACATTCTCAATGACCATGTTATCTTAGATGTTTTTGCCATTTTGCCAGAAATTTATTTGTGTTTCTTTAGACAACACAGTAATGTAGCTCTATTTCTAGAATATTACATAACTTTTCTCTTATACAAAGCTGACTGGAACACTCTAATAAAACTCAATATTTTGGCTTTAGTTTAAAGATATTTTATTTTTCAATTTCTGATTCATGATAACTTCAGCATTTTAGAATCTGGTTCAGGATCAATCCAAGAAGCTATATTGTATTAACTAATTGGATATCTCTGGAATACAAACAGGAATGGTCTGAGCAAGTGCTAAAACTATTAGCCCAAGTAGTGTTATGGGAGTTTTTATGTAAAACAAGAATCTGGAGGACTCCAGATTCTCCACATCCTAGCTCTGTTCTCTTCCCCCCCCCCAACATAATGCTTTCCAGTTGTTTTGGATTTCTGTAGAACCTATGTCAGCATGATTAGCATGTTTCCTCTTGGGCCGTAAGTAAATTTTGATTTGAATTGAGCATGATTAGCTGCTTTGAATTTGGATTAATCCCCCAGTCTAGTATGCCACTGAATAGCCACTGAAAATCCCAGTGCATTATCTGTTTGCATTTTTAAGTTAAATCTCCAAAGAATCTCCTAATTGGCTTGTATTGTTGAAGAAACCCCTACAACTTGCCATGGAAACTCTGCGTTCTGCGATGGATTATGGGATATATTTGACTATAAATTCTGTCTATATAGTAGTCAGAATTAACTGCCTTCTCATATCACCTATGAATATTCTAGTTCATGTCCTTTTGTAGTGATCTATAAATTAAATTGTAGGACTGTCAGTAGAAACAGTTTCCCTTTCAGTGATGATACCTTGATTATGGAACCCTTTTCTACTCTTGGTCTTGTTACAATCTTCAGGCAGCAACTGCTCATGTCTTCCATACAGGTCCATAGTTAAACTACTGTGCTGCTGTCTTCTTACCCTTATGCACTGTACAGGCCAGGGCAAAATGACTGTACGTCCCAGATCTTGTGAACTACAGGAATATGACTGCTTTTTTAAATCTTATGTCAGCAACTATGCAAATCATGGAACTGTTCCTGCCATCTCACCCTTGTATACTAGGATCATTCGAGATTCTTTTTATTCCAACAGTAACAAGTCTGAGCAATTGTCTTGGAAATAGCTGCCCTGTGTATTTGCATGCTTTTGGGGGGGGGGAGGGAGACAGGGGGAGGTTGAATTGAATGAAGTTTTATCCTTCCTGATTTCAACTTCTTTGAAATGCTCGACCCTTTCCTTTCTTGCCCTCCCCCAGTTCTGCAGTATTCCAGGAAGGCTTGGTTGGTCTCTTTTTTTCTACCCTCCATTCCCCACCCCCAGTGTTCTGACCAACCAGGAGCTGTGACAACAAGCCCAGCATTGTTCTTGCTTGGCCCTTGCTCAGGGGAAGCCAGCAGGGAGAGGACAGTATGAATAGCAGCTCCCATCCATTCCCCTGTTAAACTGCTAGATATTCAGGTCACACTAGTGCTTTGGCTGCACACCCTTCAGCCATCCTGGTAGGGCTTGGATCAAGAGTCATGAATTAAGACAGCAGCCTCCTCTCACTCTGTATCTTGTGTCATAATTGTTCAGTCTGGCTTCAGTCACTTGAGATATTTCCAGCACATTATCAGCTTCTATGTTGGTAACAATTATATGTTAGCTTACATGTATGTAGCCTCCTGAGTTTTTTCTTAAACTGGAGGGGCTGTCATTCCCACCAGCCCTACTAGCTTTGTTGTTGCAGAGATGGGAATTACAGTCCAGCATCATCTCTACCACTGATGCAAATAAAAATGGTTGAGTCAAAAAAAATATTCTGATATACTTTTATGTGAAGGCTACGTGGAAATAAGAAAGGATGTGTCTATGGTTGTATTGATATGGCCAAAATTTGGAGAAGTGCAGATTTATCAAACCATTGCTGTTTTACTGTCTTCTGTGATTTATGTACAGCTGCTAGTGCTGCTTCATCAACTCTAGCCACATAGACTTTGTTGAAGTGGGTGGAGTCTAAGTGATGTACATAAATAAATTAAATAAACAGCACATTTATCTGAACAATTTCTTCCTTCCCTCCCATTCCTTGTATTTTGAGTATAAGCCAAAGAAGATAGTGTAATAAATTAATATATTATGGTACAAGGTTCTAGCAGCTTTTTGAGAATGCAGGAGGCTCACAAGAGGAATATTGGGAAAATCAAGCTGAGACTGTAGAGTTAGCCAAGTTGAGAGACCTGTAAGGGACAGGTTTCTTTTTTTAATATTGTCCATGTGTGGCATCTTGTCATTGTATTGTATTCTCACAATTTTTGAAACCCAGGCTTTCTTGAAACAAGTATTTACTATGGCTCATCCAAAGAAATATTCATGGTCCAGAGCAAAGGGCTTTTCCCTGTTTCTTAGGAGAGAGAGAACCGGGAGATGGAAACGAAGAAAAGGCTCAGAAGAGATGATTCCTCAAGAGACAGAAAGCATAGCTGCCCCAGGCATTCTCCTGTTTGCTAATGGGGGCAGCAGTCCAAGCATCACTTTCTTTGTACATAGACAGAGGCTTTGTCTCCATGGCAGCAGGCCCATGAAGGGACTGTGGGTGTCATTCCCTACAAAGCCCTTACTGATCCCCCTGTGGCAGTTGCAGCCCATCCCTTAGCAACTGCCTCCCTCTCTCCGGGCGTTTCTCCCTTCTGAGGGTGCAATCCAAAGAAAGCAGAGTACAGGGAGCTTCAACTCTCAGCAAACTGAGCTGGGAGTCTCTCTTCACAGAGAAATTAGGGGAGGAGCACCCCTGAAAGCAAAAAGAGCTGCAGCCAAGCAAACACTCCTGAGAAGATGCTTGTTTTATTCTTCAACAAGCCCTGAACAGAGAGAAACATCTGGATCAAGCAGGAGTATTGAAGCTTTATGAAAATCTGAGCCTCTCCCTGCTTGTTTGAGAGTAGTTCAGTCATTCTGCAAAAGATCAGCACAGGGGACTAGATGGTAGCTCCTTTCCTTGGGATGGAATTTGGATAATGATGCCTTTAATGTCGGTCTCATTCACACATCAGACTATACCATACTGTATTGGTGGTGTGGATAGATATTTGGCAGCTTTTTTGCTTGTAAACCCTGGTTTATCGCTTAGTGGTTTTATTAACTATGTTAAGCAAACTCGGACATAATGTAAAGTAAGTACCCTGTCAAAAAGTCTGGCCATTAGACCATGACTAGCTTGAACAGCTTTCTCCACTGAGTCTATATTAGCACTATGGAAGGAACTGCTAATGGTTGTAATTCAGAAATCCACAATGAATATTAGATTTGTTTTCCTTTCCCACATTCCTTATTTTATTGGCAGAGGTATTTCCCACCACTAAGTAGTTGACATCTATGAGTAAGAACTACAGTATATACAAATAAAACTCAAAACATTCTGAACTAACTCACATCCCAGCTGTGAAACTAATTGCTGTTATTTGTACCCACTGCTTAGGTCTAAAATTGAGGTAAAATTTATCCTTCTAAGGGAGAGATATTCTGTTCATGCATAAGCTATAGTTATGATACTGTCACATTAATATTATGGCTTAGATTTATTTGCCTTTATTCCTCTTAAAAACTCATGATGGTGTTCCTATTTATCTATCCTCCCTTTTATCCTCACAACTCAGTGAGCTAGGCTACGTTGAGAGATACTAATGGAGCCCAAATCACCCAATTGGCCACATAGTTGAACTGAAGCTTGAAGACAAGTTTCTTCAATACTAGTTCACTATGTCAGTTTCAACAAGTATAGTTTTTGTCTGGATGAAAATAGAGTTTGGGAAAAATCATACTGTGACTGGTTTAGATGTTACACAATGCACATGGTGGTAGACAGTGATTCCAGTCAACTTTGGAATAATTACAAATCCAGTAATATCGGCATACACAAACTAGCCAACCATGTTTTATTTCAGTGAGTTGAAGGCAACCCAAGCAATGTGATTAGTTTATGCTTCAGCATTGTACAGTCACAAACTCTTGACTGATTAAGTAACCCTTGAAAAGCTTGTCTTGCAAAGACAGCTGCTGATAGTAAGAACATCACTAAAATGAATCCTGGGGCAGATAAGTTCTTCCTCATCATAGATTTTCAAGCAAAAGCTGGATAATCACTTCTTGGGGATACAGTACTTTCCTGCCTTGAACAGAGCACTGAATGTTACACTATGCATCCCTGCATAACCCTTCCAATTCATATTCTGTGCAGAATGGTTATTTAAAAGAAAAAAGCTATAGCAACTGTCAGGAATTATGATGTGAAAGCTTTGCCTTCAGATACTGGATAGGAAGGAACTGATTGTGTTTCCTCCTTGACATATGACAGTAGCTTTAAGACAGGGTGAAATATATTGGTTTTTCAGATATTAGACACTTAATTTCCATCAGCCCCATAATAATGAACGGAGTGATTGGGTATTGTAGTTTAGTACTATCTGAAAAGTTCTCTACCTTTAAGAGCTGCATAACATTCAAGGACGATGAGTATTTCCCATCTCTTCATCTCCAGGGCAAGAATAATTTCACCTAATTGCTCTAAATGTTAAAGGCACAAGGTAGCCCAGAGCTAAGATTTAGCTTAGATTGAATTGCTCAACTGTATAACCCTATTATTTGATGTATACCTGGAGTTAGACCTCTTTCCTTTTAGACATCAATGTTACCAACCTGAGTTAACAATATTAAATCTCAGGAAATCAATAAAGATAAATTTTGAATAGCACCAAAGATACAGGAAATCTGTATCTTTGGATACAGGAACTAGATTGTACGTATATGGCACATAGATTGATCCACTGCTATCCAGTGGGAGAAGTCACTAATGCAGGCAGGGATGACTAATCTTTGGTCTAATTTAAAAATCTTTACTAAAAAAGGTTTCATGGCTATTTGTTCTGTTCTCACAACCTAATGTTAGGGAGAGGGAAAAGAGCGGATCAAAAAAAAAAAAAAAAAAGCCAGAGGATTGATGTCTCACTCACTGCTTCTTTCAGACCTGTTTACAAAGTGATCTGTAACTGATGACCTCGGGGGAAAGAAAAAATTGCCCTCCCTTGAATCAAGTATAATGTCTGTGTTGGGGAAGACAGCCCACTCATTTATTGGGTTTAATACATGGGTTTCTGTATATGGTTGAATTCCAGTGTTCACAGTCCAAAATGGTGCTGACAAATGCTGAAAGGAAATGGAGCACAAAACTCTGGAAGGCCATATGTTGTCTTCTGCCCCTGTGGTTTAAAACACAGAAATGGATTTTTCCTTTAATATATTAAATATTGTGTACTCTGCTGGAGAGCTGATCAAGAAAAGGGCAAAATAGTAAAAGACTGCACAGCAGCAGATACTCCTCCATTAAGTGTTCCTTATTTATTTGTGGGGCTGCATTTATTGCATTCTTGCAGGGCAATGATAGTTTAGAACAGCCTTTGCCAACCTATCAGGGGATGATAGTTGTAGTCCAATATATGTGCAGAGGACCAGATTTGGAAAGGGTAGTTTAATAGAGAAGAAATAGAGAAGACTAGAAAATTGCTTGATGGGCATCTCATGTTGCTTAAATCAAACTTGCTGCTTCTTGCATTACTTACGCTTCACCTCTTGTCCGTATTCTGTGACACTTTCTTTCATATAAAATCTGTCAATAGGGCTTTCATCTATGAGTTTAATCAACCTTTGCACGATCAAAACTGCTAAGCGTAAACTTCCATGGACGCCAATTTGATAAATACTGTAAACAGTGGCAGCTTTCCATCATGTATGTTTGAAACATTTGGATTACACACAGATCATATTCCCCAGCTGTTTCCCAAAAAGGCAAAAAACTACAAAGAGATTCTCAGTGTCTATACCCTTTTCATGTGCTGGTGCAATGAGGGAAAAAGCATAGAGAGATGTCACTATTGAACTTAACGTCTCTGACTGACTGTCAGTCGCCCACAAAAAGCTGTGCAGTACCATATAGTGACAAAAATTCATTCTGGTAAACATTTCACATGCTATAAGAAATACAGACCTGCAAGTGAATGCCAATTAGGCTTCCCAATAGGGTAAATTCTACATTTTTAATGCCACCTGAATATCCCAATGTGCATGAGAACTGGAAACCATATATGCACTACTGTTGATCAATAATCTTTTACTTTGGGTATCAGGGATGTTGATCTGATTTATTCATAAAGTTACTTAATGCTCTAAAAGAAGATAATTAAAATCTGAGAAAAAAATAAAAATAAATCCCTGAGAACTACATACAGAGGTTGGGGGCAGGGAGTGTAAGAGCCCTTTATGTACAAATATAATAATTTTGAAGATGCATCTTGGGCCTCTTAAGGGCCTCTTGATCTACTACTGGTTTAATGTGAAACCTTAAACTGGAAGAGGGACATTGCAGTGCTGTTGAAGTTGGCTCAGTATGGACAGGTCTCTTGTAATTGTTGGAATGAAGGCGGAGAGACATAACTGTGCTATATAGCCTAGGAAACAGAAAGGAAGCAGAATGGCTTACAGATAGTCCCTCTTTTAGTGATCATTCCTTCAGCAACCATTTGAACTTAACAATGGCACTGAACAAGCGGTAGTGATGACTGGATCTTGTACTCTTGACCATCCCTGCATCCCAGAGTTACATGACCTTCCTGTCAGATTCCCACAACAGTCAGTGAAAAAGCTGACAGGAAGTTGGAAGTCATGGTGATATCAGGTCATTGATTAGTGAATCGCACTGTCATCACTTAATGTCAGCAACTACCTAACTGCTGTTGCTGAATGGCACAGTCATAGGGTTTTTCAACTTACATCTGCATTGCTTAATAGAGTTTCCAATCCCAATTAGCCTGTACCTGTTTCTGCCCATTTAATTATTTATTCACTGCTATTTCTTCACTGCTAACAGTTTTGCAGCATCCAAAACAACATGATCTATGTAGACATCGCCCGATAAGAGTTCACAGAAATAAAATTGACTACAGGTAGTCGTCGACTTAACAACCATTTGAAGTTATGATAGCACTGAGAAAAGCGACTTACAACCGGTCCTTGCACATACCACCATTGCATCATCTCCATGGTCACATGATTAAATGGCAATCAGCATGTATTTATGACAGTTGCAGCATCCCAGAGTCACATGATCACTATTTACAAACTTCCCAGAGGGCTTCCAAAAAGTCAAGTCAAGGGGAGAAACTGGATTTACTTAACAATTGTGGGATTTGTTTAACGGCTATGGCAAAAAAAAAAAGTCATAAAATTGGGCGCAACTTACTTAAAATCACATTGCTTACAGACGTTCCTGTCCCAATTGTGGTTATAAGTCAGGACTACCTTTATAGTATTGTCACGAGGTGGAAAATCTCAATTATAATAGCAAAGAGCCAGGAGATAACTGTGGAACAGATCATGAACCATTCATGTGCAAGTTCCAAATGAAAACTAAAGCAGAAGAACAAAGCCAAGCAGTTCCTGGTACAATCTTGACCCATCGTTTTGAAGGAAAACATTCACTTTGAAATTCTGAGCCTCATTAATAGGAACCAGAGGAATTGTAGAATGAAATAAAGAAGCTGGTAAAAATGAATGTGAAAAGAGACTATCAAAGATTGAGAAACAGAAGAAAACAGACTGGATGCCAGAACAGAGAAAATTGCCAAGAAACTGCCACTGATGCCACAATGAGTTAATTGATCTACACTAAAGTACAGCATGTGATAATAGTCACCTGAAAGCATGGATAGATCAAAATACCCCAATCTGTGGTCTTTTGTGTGAATAAAAAAAAAAATCCCGCTACCCTTCCCCCCTTCCCCACACACACATAACACAAGATACAGTGAAACCTGGTAGAAAATCCTGATTCCTTGGTTGGACAAGAAATCTAGTTTATACAGTGTGGACAGATTCACTTTTTTTTTTTTTTTTGAGATACTGACAAAATGATTAATTGTCCTACCACATTTTGAATAAAGTGACTGGAACCTTTTTCTACTTAGTCTACGGGTTTATTGAGGCTAGGATAGTGCTGACTGTGTATACAAGGCTGTCTCTGGGGTAGAAGTGAAGAAGAGGACAGTAAGGTCCCGCATCAGTGCAGAATAGGTTAGGGTGTACTATGAACTCTATTAAAACAGGTGATTTCTCTGTCTTGAAAGGGTTGCACAGCATCTTTCGCATTCAGGACAGCAGCCTTTCTAGTCATGCTAGATCAGGGAAGTCAAGGGCACCCTTGGTAACTGTTCAGCAGAGAAGAGATAGCTATTGGTGATGCCTTGTTCATAAGTTGTTCTTACAAGACAGTGCTGGAACAAGCAGATGATAGACACCAGCTCCCACTTCCAGTGTCCAGCTATTTCACCAATTAATACTAAAAGGAAACCACAACTTTTGGTCTTGGGAAAAGGTAGCAGAAGAACTGCTGTCGGTCTACCACTAGGATGATTGAGCTTAGCATGGAGTACCAATGGCCCCTACAGGGGGAGGTGACTCTCGGGTCTTGTCAAACAAAATATTTGAGGACATCTCGGTTTTTATTTTGCTTTCAGAACCACCATCACTGGAAGTAGTTTCTTGACCACATTCATCACAGCAGCAGCAGCAGCAGTCCATGAAGGCCTGCCCCAGGGGTTTGCAAAGGCATAGTAGAAGCACAGGAGTAACTGAAGATTTGAAGAACAGGAAGAACTGGTTGACCAAGCTTAATAGATCCAGGGTCTGTTTTGTCATGTCAGGAGACAGATAGGCCACAACAATATTACTGACATTCTCAGGAATGGTGCAGAGACCATAGATTACTGTCAGGCCAATCACTGTGCAGTTGAGCTGGCTCTCACACTGCCCGTGCTTATTGCCACGGCATTCAGTCTTCTCTGAGCTGCTGATCCTTCTGGTGACCAGCTGGCAGCTGACGGTAAAGAGGATCGGCAGGCAGAAGTAGCATCCAAAGTACCACCACATCCTAGCATTCTGATAAGTGAGAACCAGAGAGTAAATTGACTCGGGCAGCTCCTGAAAAGGTTTCATTGTGCAGTAGTCAGACACTACACCAGAGACTGGTGAGGTATCCTGTGCCAGCTGCCAAAGAAGGAGCTCTGGGATTGAAAGGGTCATGGAACCCACCCAAATAACAGCCAGCTTGGCAATGATGGAGTGGCAGTGTTCAATTGGGCGGAGCTTGGCTTGAGGGCTGGTAGCCGCATGGAATCTGTCAATGCCCAAGGCACAGAGGCTGAAGGTGGTGATTCCCAAAGAAGTCACCTAGGAGCATAATAAAGAGAAGTGGTTGAACTGAGATGGCCAAAGAGTGAAATAAAACATTTTCCTCTCCTTAACTTTTACGTTAATGAGGGAATACAGACATTTTTTGTGCAAAAGAATTTCAAAGAAAAAATAAACCCTGTCTCTAGCATAGGAAATTCATTTACCATGCAGACTAATGCAGATCCCAAATTATGCCAAAATAAAATAGGATGTACAAAACAGGGAAAGTCATTCTAAGTCCCCAGCACTGTTTAAATGCTCCAAGAGCAACTATACAAGTTTGTGCAATAATTCTCCAGAATAGAGATAGCAGCATGAAAGATGGCAAATATCCTCATATGAAAAGATGCATACAGTATTTAAATATTAGTGTCTGTTATGAGAATAATAATCCCATTTAATTCTGTAACCTGAATAGAATAAGTCACATCTGGGGGATCAGCTCTACCAAGGAATGTGTGTGACTTTCTAATATATCAGGTTTTATTCTTCAGCATTTCCATGTAGAGTTGATGTTAAAGTTGTGTAATACACCATGTTTCCCAAAATGTTTCCCTACATTTGTTTAGTAACTACAAACATCAGCATGGGAGTTGCAGCTTAATAAAGATTGTTTTGTACAATATTAAAACAAGCATATTGGCTTTCCTTAACCATGAGGATATGAAAAAAAAAATGCTTCTAACTCTCTGTTTACTATCTTTCCTTAGCTACTTCTCAATTAATTGCAATGTATGAGGACACTTTGGATCCAATATTGTTTAACAAATCGAAATATATGGACACTGATATGTGGTTGATTTTCTAATTCTTTATTTGATTTTAAATTATTAAAATATCCATCTAAGTAACAATCTTACTTTCCTGCTCCATTTATTCCAATTGGTTTCCCCTCTTTTATATTTCCATCTTTTTTCGATTCCTTATGTTCAAAGTGAGCAGAAGGACATTTAGATCCTTGGTGGAGCTTTGAATAACTGGCAATAGATCAGGAAAGTTACTAATTCCTAACAATAAAGCAATGTTAACAGCAAAAAGCCCATTCTCCTCCTAAAATCAAAGATGGGCTTGCTAGGAAACAGAAGCATGTGAGAGTTTTACTGTGATATCAAGAACCATTTTGGAAGCTGGTACATTTTCAGATTGCTTTATACTCATTTCAGTTTCCACATCCCATAACTTCTGTTTTGCAGCTGCCTTCATTTGGTTCACATGAAAATAGAACTTGCAGACTTAAAAACAGTTTTGGCACTGTCAGCACTGTTTGCACTTCTATTTTAATTTTAATCAACAAATGCAGAAGGGATGCACCTCTTATTTCTTTGCAAACATTCAGTTTTATAATGTGAATGTGGAATGAATTTTTGCTGACTATGACATCACTCTTTGTCTTTCTTACATATCCCTGTCTCAGCAGCTGCCAGCACATGGCTCAGAAGCTAAGCAGTCTCCAGCCTGGTTTGTTCTTGGATGGGAAACCACTAGGGAATTCTTAGTCAATAGAAAGTTTAAAAAAATTCCAGGAGAAAGCAATGGCAAACCATTCCATATTAATATCAAGAAAACTGCATGGTTGTTAGGAGTTGAACTGACTCAAAGACCCTGTCCCTAAATAATTACAGGAGAAATACTATGTTACTGTAGAGTGACATAAAAATCAAGAAAATTGCAACACCTTTACTAACAAATGTAATTAAAAAGGAATAATATATACCATATCCACTCCCCCTCTCTCTCTAAGCTTTTTGTCTCCCATCCCTTTATTCTGTTCCTTGTATATCATGCTTCCGTGATTTACATGGTTCTTTTTACAGAGGGCAATTAATAAGGAAAAACCAATGGGAGAAACACCTTAAAAGATCAGGAGAGATTCTTAGGTCATTAGCTAGTACTCCTTAAACAACCTTTGGTCCTTTCCAAAAAACCACTGAGTCAAAATGCATCTACTTTCTGAGCATCAAATGAGTTAAGTAAGTTTGTTGATGTCCCAAACCAGCTTTTGTTAATTTCCGCTGCATTCAGAATCCCAGGAAAACATTCTTGTCTGCCAAAAGGGAAGATGGCAAAGCGTGGAGGAGAAAATGCCAAACACTGGGTGGGTTGGACAGACAATGTAGAACATGAATAAATATCAGCCAGGGAGGCGGAGGGAGGGTTCGCCTCCTTGCACAACACTCTCCATTACAAATGCTGTGCTTTCCTTTGGTTCAGGAAATACTACGCCTCATTTGGACAGCTGTTTATAGACTGCTGAAGAGCTCTGGGTCCTAATTGCAGGCACCCGCTCACTTCTCAGAGGAAAAAAGGGCATTCATTTAACACCGGAAGCTTTGGAAATTAAGCAATGAGGCTTATTTTCTTTATTCTTCCTTTTCCCTCCCTTCCCTGTTCCGTGTCCTTTGAACTGCAGCCAAACCAGCACAAAACAGAGCAATTCCAGGGTACAATCTCTCATGGTGTTTATTAAACTATGAGCTTTCAATGGATGCTTAAAAAACTTGATGCAAGGCCATATTCGTATTTGTGGCCATCATACTGATGAATGCTAAAGAAAGATGGGGTTTATGGAGGGCTTGTTTGAAAAGCCAACCCAAATAAAGAATTCGATGTTCCAAGCAGTTACACTATATGATTAGAGAACTTCATAGATTAAGGCTGCTTGGCTGCTTCTGCTGGCTTGTACAACAATGTCTCACTGAATATCCAGTTAGGCTGTACCATCAACTGTTTCTAAAATATAAGTTAAGAGATTTCAAGATAGATACCCATGTTAGCATGATGCTGCAAACAGGAGGATGTCTTCAAAATGAATTTGAAACTTGAGTTCTGCTGTTTTATTATAATACTATGATGTACTACAATACTTTTTTGTGTGTATATCTGCCTTTGAGGAAGAGTTGACTTCTGGCAAATGCCTGGACTAGTCCCTGCAGTTTTCTTGGCAAGGTTTTCCAGAAGTGGTTTGCCATTGCCTTCTTAAGCGCGCGCGCGTGCACACACACACACACACACACACACACACACACACATATAAAAGCAGAACAAGTTCATGTTTGGTTGAAATTAAGAGGCATCTGGAATAAAATTCTGGTATGAAAACCTTTGTGGAGAAAATACAAAGCTGTATAAGATTCAGAGAATCGGTCTGTAATGGAATTGCAAATTTGCAGCAGGCTTCCTGATGTGGCAGACAGCAAAGAGTACTGACATTAGCAAAGCAGCTGCAACAAAAGCCATTTAAAATAATTGTCCTTAAATAGATGCTATCCAGATCTCTTAAAGTAAATCTCTACATTTTATCTCATTTTGCACAATATTCCGGTGGGGTTTCTTTTATGAAGAATAATCCAAACCTACTATCTTTCATCTACAACCTGAACAAGTCCCTGAGGAAAAAAGAAATGCAGCAGGTGATAATTGCTGCTTTGGTAGGAAGCTTTTATGTAACAGTGTTTAGAATCACAGCCATAAAGTTATTGGCACAACAGGAAAATATTAGAGACTATATTACAGTTCTTGAATTAACAATTCAGCTATCAATATTGTAGGAGCAGCAGTGCAAATATAGACAGCTGGGTTGATGACATCAGGAGAATTTGGCCGATATTTCTATGCAGATCTGCAGATTTGTATATCTAATTAACCGAGGACAAAAGTCAGTGAACAGTTGTTCCTACATGACCTAAACGTTTACTGTGACTCCACTGATATGGATAGAATTGTCTAGTGTTAATTTTAGACAATATTTTGTTATGAAGCTATGAACTTTTAGCATATAATCTATTAGTTATTTTGAGATAAATAAAACAGGTGCAAGATTAAAGACAAATATTCAGTGAGATGAGGGGAAGTCAATAGTTTCTATTTAAGGCAATTTTCTATGAATTCTATGAAATATGAATCCTAAGGCAGCTCATAGTTTGAAGGGAGTACAGTATGGCAAAACGCAATTCTGCTTTTGCCATTTTTCCACTGCAAATTATCCCTTTCAAGACACCTTTGCTGCTTTCCCATATGGATAGCTGCAGTCTCTTAGATCAGGGGTCCAAAGGAATTGGGCTGCATGAGTGGCTGGCTGGAGAGTATGTGGGCGCAGCTCAACTTGCATGAGTGGCGGGCCAGAGGGCACTCGCGCGCTTGCGTATATGTCAGCCTGCCGCTTGCCCAAGTTGAGCTGTGCACGTGCATGCTGGCCTACCTCTCATGCTGGCCCACCAATTGAGCAAGGGCTGTGTGTGTGTGCGTGCGCGCCGGCCCATTGCTCACAAGATTCAGTTCCTCTCTCTTCCCCCAGCTGGGCTGCCAAGGCTGCTATCTTAGATGCAAAAACAAACTCAATGAATCAGAACAGTTTTTGCAAAAGATAAACTATTGGTTCATATGTAGAATTCCATGCAGATGGTCTTTTTTCCTGGAAGATAAAAACTTGGCAAAAATAAACAAATAATCAATGCATCAGTGAATATCAGAATATGGTAGTTTAAAGAAAATAATACTCTCCAACATTTCATAGAAACAAGATCAAATATCCTAATGACCTATCTAACTGGAAAATCATCTGAATGAATAAATATGAAGATGGCCAATGCTTAATTTTAGCAGGTCTATTACATCTGGACTGCAAAAACCCTTAAGATCACTAGATGAAGCAAAGCATTAGGTTTTTCACATCTCTTTGCCACCATCTAGTGCCGTGGTGGTGAACCTATGGCACGGGTGCCAGAGGTGGCACTCAGAGCCCTCTCTGTGGGCACGCGCACCGTCGCCCCAGTCCTAGGCCTTCAGCTGGGTTTTATAAAACCTTTTCGCTTTAGGCCTCCGCCGCCGTGTGCAAAAAAAAAAAAGTTCAATCAATCAATCAATTTCAACTTCCCACAGGAAAAAAAAAGATCTCGCAAAGTTGGAATTGATTGAACTTTTTAGTCCCACCCAATTTGCTGTTACCACCAAAGCCACGCCCACCAAATGGGCCACGCCCACCAAATGGGCCACACCCACCCGGCACCCGACAATACATAAGTGGGTTTTGGGTTGCAGTTTGGGCACTTGGACTCTTAAAGATTCGCCATCACTGATCTAGTGTCATCTGGTTTTTTGCAGCCTAGATCTTGTAGCTCCAATTTTAGGTGTACTTTCAACATGATAGAATGACAGAAAACTGCATAGTAACCTAAGTCTGCCTAGACTTTTCACAGTTAGCATGGTTTCTGGCAGTGATAGAAGGTGTGTGGATTGCAAGAATAAGTACTTGACCTATGATTGCATTTTCCTATTTTGCAATGGGCCTTTGATGTATCCAACTGTTAGTGCCTTGTCATATTACATCAAGGACCCATTGTCTTCTCTGCCTCCTTCATGCACTCTGCTGTCCCCTTAGTCAAGCTCAGAATCATGCACAGATGTCCATCACCTGCTTTGCTCTCATATCCTCCTTCACTGAGCAGGAAAGTTATAGCAATTACGTTGGAACATTGAAGTTTCTAAGGAAGGACAATCTATTCATTATGTTTGATAGAAAATAATTTGTGTGCACAAATGTTCACATCAGATATGTACCATTACTGTCCATTTTCAGTCTAAACAAACTTTATTTTCAGTATGTCTAATCTCACCTCATTTCAGCTGCTTTCTTCCAACTGCTTTCTTGCAAACAGAAGGAACCTGGTCTTTTGAAATTATATCTTAGATATTATAAAAACCAAGATGCACACCCCCATTGTTCCTTGCTTTGTAACTGTTCCAGTTTTCCGCATTAATAGCATGGCACTATCTTATAAAATCTTTTAAAGAACTCACAGTTCCAAATTCATTAAAGATTCAACAGAATAGGAGTGTACGGAATCAAAGATATAAATAATGATGAAAGGAGTAGATAATTGTTTCAATTATTTTATTTTATTAAATTTGCATGCTGCTGTTTGATTTTCCCAAGATGGTTTACATAATATTAAATAGTTAAAAAGCCTTTTAAAACAGTCATTAAAAATCAACAATATCTGTTTTCATATAGTACGCTTAGCCAGATTAGTTATTATTTTTATTTTTTATTATTTTTATTTCTTTTATATTGTGTTTTATTTCCTGGAAGCCACCTTGAGTCGCCATGAGCGAGTAGGCAGCAATATAAATTTTCCAAGCAAATAAACATATAAATAAAGGCTTAGCATACAATATTCTAAACTTGGTTTGGGTTAGTTAACCTTGGTTTGCGTTTTTTTGGTCTAGCTTAATATGCAAATCTAAACTATTGGCTAGCTGATAATTCAATGTATATTGTAAAGTCAGAAATGTATTAAATCAATAGTTGTTTAAAGACACTGTATGAATTCAATGCATGTCCTTAAACGCAATTGTGCTCTAAATACAGTATGGCATAGGAGCTAGTGGTAATTCTGAAAAGTGTTGCTGCCTTTACAGAAAATGTCAACCTATGATTAACTTTATTGAGTAAACCATGATGGATAGATTTTTCTCTATGACAATCTATTAGATGGAATGGTTAGATACTACTAAGCAAGCAGCCCACCTCTATCTTCAGTTGTCCCACATCTAACACACAATATTTTCCTTTCTGTTTAATAGAGTATAAAATTTTGGACCTATTCTCTATTCCCTAGAGGACAGGACCAGAATCAATTAATTAAAGCTATAAGGATGTAGATTTAAGCCAGGTATGAGGAAGAACTTTCTGACTCTCTAGCCCAGAGGTCTTCAAACCTGGCCCTTTTATGACTTGTGGACTTCAACTCCCAGAATTCCTCAGCCAGGCACGCTGGCTGAGGAATTCTGGGAGTTGAAGCCCACAAGTCATAAAAGGGCCAGGTTTGAAGACCCCTGCACCCTATACAGTAAACTACTGGAACAGATTGTCTCTGATGTATTCTCCTTTGTTTGAGGTCCAGACAGAGCATGGATAGTCATCTCTCAGTGATGCTCTAATGGATCTATGACACTGAGCTAGGTGATTTCTAAAATCCTTTCCAATTCTTTTATTGTTTATGTCAGGCCCAAGAGATTATTCCGTATAGCCTAAACTAAATAGATATTTCCAAATAAAGGTCACAACCTGATCAAAGGCTTGAGGATAAGTGTGATGGTAGCACAGACCCTGTAAATTAGTTGCACGCCCAACCAGTTGTGCAGGTTTTTATTGGTGCTGATCTCTGCCTAGGTTTTACTTCAGTTATGCTCATTTTTGGTGTGGCAGCCAGCTGATAGAAATGTAAGTCTATTGGAAGTGTGGCTAATAAATTTAAATAAATAAATAAAATAACATCTAATGACAAGATTGTGGAAGGCTGAATTCAATGTCCCCATCCTTGCAAGTCTTTTTAAGTGATACGGTGAGATTCGGATTTATGGAAGTAAGGCTGTTGCAGTCATATCTAGTTAACTGTGTTTTTGTAAATCCCTAGTGCACTGTTGAAAGAAAATTAAAATGGCCTTTCCCTGCCGTTATTAACAAAGACTCCATGGTAATACATGTCAGCCAAATAGATTTTCCATGGAAACTTCACATCGCTCAAAACACAGCTCCTCCTTTTCTCTCCTTTTCATCTTAGGAGAAGCCCAACTCCTAGGGAAGACATATAACCTTCATGAGTCACAAAGCTAAAGTTTTACACCATAGCAGGTTTTGTACAGATTTATGATCTGTTGAAAAGGTCACTTCATTCAGTATCTCCTTCTCTCACCCTATCTTATGAGAGTAAGTTGATGGCTCTCTCTCACTGGGTATTGCTGGATATGACCAGGGATGCTGACAACTGTAGTTCAGCAATATTCAGAGATCCATAAATTCTTCACCATGGTTATATGTCTTCCAAATATTTGTCATTTATAATTACCTTGATCAAGGTAGTTAATAACTCTTTTTTAATTTAACAGCCCCTGAGATTTAAAGAATTAGAATAGTAACAATTGTTGTGTCCTCAGAAGAAATTCAGCATTTTCAGCCAATGATTCAATGATAGCTAAACCTTTACTTGCTATCATTTTATCCTATTAAAAGTAAAATTCTCTGGTTCAGGGAGAATAATTTAAGGAAGACCATCCTTTCACAGTTAAATGGTCTTCAACCAATTACAAGTGATAATCTTTTACTTCTAGAAAAAAGCTTGACTTGTTTCCTTCTTCATCCTGTGTTCCTGTCCACCTCCTATGCCTATAGTCAGCAGGTATAATCTGAAATGCATGCAAGAATTTCTCTTAGACTGGCAATTTCCTTTCGGAACTCTCAGTCTTGAATTATAGAAGAATCTTTACTCAGTGTAATTAAATGTACATGATCTCTAAAGAATGATGGCTTGAGTCTAGGTCTTGAACTGTCAAATTAGAGAAAGCCTACACCTGCTAATTATAGATTCAGCACAAACATTAGATGCACTTACTGTTTTTAATTAAGATCTTATTTCTTGAGGTGACTTTAAAGCTCCACTTTTATAATCTTAATGTGAGAAGTGTCTAGTTTTCATCTATTAATGCAGCATCCTTTAACCTGTTGTTCTCCATATGTTAGCCCTATCTACATGGAAGATACCAAGCTGCTGGACAGTCTATTAATGGTTAGAATATATTAATGGTTGAATCATTAATATTTATTAATCATTAATATTTATTAATGATTGCATAAACATTTGCACATTATTATCTCCTAGAAACATAAGGCACAACTTCAACTTTGTATCTCTGGGGTCAACACAGAAACATTCTTCAAATAATTGGCATTGAAAAAAGCATAACTGTGCTTGTTTCCATTTTTCCCAAAAGCATTATTGTTATCGTCTTTGGAACATAGATGGTGTTTTCTATAGCTCTTCAATCAATCAATCAATCAATCAATCACTCCTCAAACTTGATGTTAGGAAAGCTCAGCTTATTGGGCCAAATGTCATTGGATTAAGTCAAATTCAAAATCAAGTCAAATTAAGTCAAATTCAAAACATAAAGCTGGCCAAGCACAAATAACATTATCTATTCTCTATTCTCCAAATGGAGACACAAAGTTGCTGAAGATATATGCTAGAGCTTAGCAGAGGAAACTCTTACCTCCATGAAGGGCACAAGGCGACAGGAGAAGTTTCCCAGCAGTCTCTTCTTGGTAATTTCATTGAAGATGACCACAGGTAAGCAGAAGAAGAGGATAAGGAAATCCCAGAAAGCAAGACTGGCCAGAATGGAATTCCAGGCACTTTTCATGTAGTAGTTATGCCAGACAATGCACATGACTGAGAGGTTCCCAACGATGCCGACAGCAAAGACAATGAGGGACAGGAACATGACAGCATAAGCACTATAAGAGCTTTCTGTCACTGGATAGAGAGGGTTCTGTATCTGAAAACGCTTTCCTAATGCCACAGTTCTATTAACCTGGGCCTCTCTATCACCATAGACCGCCGGGCTCTGTTGGTGGGGTTCAAAAGGATCTGTGCTGGATGGTGCTGGAGGCTTCGTTGGCTGTAAAGTGGCTGGGTTTGCAGGCTGAGGAAACTCTACTTTGACTCCTGGAACATACTGCTGAACTGACTTGGCATCATCATCTTTCGTTCCCCTACGTGTTCTTCTCCACCTCAGCTGTTCTTCTGAGAACTGTTGCTCTTCATGGTTGCAAGTTGGTCCTGAGTCTCTCATCCTGCCTAGTTCTCCAAGTAACTCCATCAGGATGCCTTTGGAATTCATGTGTCTTTTTAAGTGACCTTCTCCAGCCTTTGTGTCCATTCTGGAGGGTGGATGGTTTTCTTCAATAAATGGGACAGCTCCTTCTTTCATCGAGGTTTCCAGCGGCTGCAGAAAACTAAGCAAAAGCATACCTGTCCAAGGCAAAGACATTCTTCTTTCTGCAAAACAGAGGTAAAGAGAAGAGATGCAGAGAAAGGAATTCACCGAATAAACAGAGATGTCACTGCCCTCAGTGAGAAAAGGAAAAAGTTTCTTCACTTTGAAGAAGGGTCAGGGACAGGGAATAGAATAAGCGAAGAGATTGGAGTCTCAGTCCTGCTTGAGCGACGACAGAGAGACACTTTGGTCTGCCTTGCCAGCTCACTGCTGCTGTTTATTCCCTCAGATCACTGGGCAGAATTAAAAAAAGAAAAGAAAATCAGTAATTCATTCCAATCCTCTTTTGTTGGACTACAGGCCCCCTGGTGGCCAAGCTACAATGCCTACTAGCTCCTGTGAAAAGATCAAAAGCCTCACAACCCTTGAGCCAAGGAAAGAACAGTAGAAAGAAACCACCTGTTTTAGCCATAGACCTTTGTGCAGACGATTTTATTTGTGTTTGTTTTTGGTTTTGTATATTTGTTTTTGTGGTAAGGAGAGTGTATTTCAGAAAGAATCATCAGCCTCTCACCGAAATATTTTCCTTTGGCCAAACTCTAGGGAAACCCACATGGTAACTTCTAAAGTCAATTTATAGGTTTTTATGGAGAAAGATGCTTTGAACAAGGACAAAATAAAAGAGACACTCATGTGACAGTACAGTAGGTTTCACACCTGTCTGTGAGGGAACAGTTCAGAAAATCAAGCAGACGTGCTGGGACTATTGGCTGAGTGTACCAAATAAACTTTAGAAAACTTGTCCTTAGCCACATGTTCCAAGAATATTTACTTTCTGTAATATAGCATTTTGCCTTGCCACTTTTTCACAGTGTTGGATCTTCAGGTTTTCTTAATACTGCGTTCTAACCCTTTCAAAGTAGTGTAGCAATTACAATTGGACTAGGGCTGAGAATGACTCTGGTTTATAATCTGACCCTGATTCTGCCATGATAACTGAATTCTGCCACTGGATAGGTTCAATCGTTATCTGACAGCCTAAGCCAATCCCACAGAACTGATATGTGGGTAATATTAGAGAAGGTGAATATTATGTGCTCTACATGGAACTGATGGTGGAAAGGTGAGATATAAATCCAGCCTCCGTTGCTTGGTATTATATGGGTTTCTCTCTCAGCTTTATATATGATAGCATAGTTAAACCCTAAAAATGCAATTGAGATGCCTAACCTAATTGGGCTGAGGAAAGATTGAGATGTGAGTGAGCTCTCACTCTGTCTCAGTAAGGCTTACTTTAACTTTCCAGATGTCTTAAGAAACTAGTCTTAACTTCAATATGTCATTTCCTTCTATCCTTTTATCATTTTGCTTCAAGAAATGTCATCTATGTTCTGTATCCAGGCAATATGCTCTATTTTAAAACTGAATTGTATGCTAAATACTTTCCTCTTCTGCTTAAACTGCTTGCTTCTTAAAGGGCACTTTCACAAATTGTGTTGGACCACATGAAGAGAAGTTCTATTCTTCAGTGATCCCCTAATATTGTTGTATCTGCCAGCCGAAACAGTGTATTTTCAACCCAGCTGTGGTGCAACCAAAAATAATGTAAGTGTGGTTTTCCAACTGAATCACTGGGACTTTTCACAGCTTGAGGATGGATCAATGTTTCCATTAAATTATAGTTCTTGTCATTCCAACTAAGGTTGCTATTGTCTGATCTGAGTTTTTATGTGATAATCTCTGAAATGCAACAGGCTGGGGAATAGTGCTGTGAACAGAGTAGACAGGAATGGATTTTTCAAATTCTGTTTGTTCTTGCTGTATAGTGTATAGAGCAACCGATGAAACTGGGGTTGGTTTTTTTGTCGCTTGCATGCTTTTTTTCAGGGGGAAAAAGATTGCACTAGTTTCAAAGCTCTTTGATTCCAACAGTACAGCACTGGAAATGGCATCACACACACACACACACACACACACACACACACACACACAGAGAGAGAGAGAGAGAGAGAGAGAGAGAGAGAGAGAGAGAGAGAGAGAGAGAGAGATATTCTTCCATGTAATCATTTAATTCTATCAAGGTTTTTGGGAAGATAGGCTTAGTCCCTAGATAATGTCCAATTTGCTGGTTGGGCCCAGGACATCATAGATGCAATATTATCCTTAATTGGACAAAGCCAGTAAAATGTAGTCCAATCTACATTCTATAAAGTTGGAGATAATTGGTCAAAGAAAGCAACAAGTATCAAGAAAGGTCTGCTTATAGACATTCAATCACAAGACATAATGTCATAATGCCAACATAATGTCAATCTCTTCTTTGCAATGCACACACCTGAAACACAAAAGGAGCTAAGAAGCTAATAATTACCTAGAATGACTGAATTGATTTTATTTGGAATGCTGTGTGTGTGATTGTTGCCTTTTCTCATTTTCCTACAACAAAACTAGGGCATTTAATAGTGTGCCACTGCCCTACCCCCTGGCAACGTTTAAATTTCAGTGAATCCAACTGTAATTCAGGCCCTCTTTTAGTCCAGGGATCATGCATGATTGAACACTCTGGCAGCCATTCATTGGCCAGGTCATTCCTTTTAACTTTCCTTAGACTTTATCAGGTACTCTGACTAGTAAACTCCAGAAAACAACTCACTCTCTGTGGTCATATCAAAGAGTTTCTCTGATGGCGGGGGATAAACAAAATGGGCTCCAGTGGTTTGGCAACAAAATATTCATTACATGTTTTCCACAGGGATACATGATCATGGTTACTAGCCTGCTAGCCACAAGCCACTTGCTGCTGATAGCCTTCAGAAATCTCACAGCTACTTCACCACGGAGCCATATTCCCCAGGCACTGAACTGAATGAAAGCCAGCAGCACTGGATGGCCAATCCCCCTTCCTCATTACTTTTTACTAGGTCCACCGTGGTGGACCTGATTCAATGGCTCTCCTCCAATGCCTTATTTCATCCTGCATTCCATCCACAATTCTCCTAGTAGACACCCCTTTGGCGATTCTGCTTCTGGAAGTCAAAGGGAACAAAGATAGGGAGAATCATCTCAAGCACCTAGGATGTTATTGTAACACAGAGTTCACAAGAATACAGCCTTAGCCATAAGTGTTTCTTTCATTAGATGTTCTATGGCTCAAACAACTAGCTGAACTCATTCTTCCTCAGCAGCAAATTCACCTATGACATGAATAAACTAGACTAGATAATGGGCTATTTTCATCCAAAGGTATAGCAGCCAACATGACCACTAAGGGACAACTCTCCTTCCACTGGAACAAATCAAGTACAAGTACAAATCAAGGGTGGAAATTTTTTTAGAAGAGGTTTTAGTTGATGTCCTAATAAGACTAAAGGGCAAAAAAATACTAACTCTTAACCAACAGAAAATACGAAGAGTATAGGGCAGTGAAGCCCTGACAACCTCATTCATTCCTTTCATCTCCCCAAAAGACTCTTAAGACACAACAAATACAACATCCTACAAGGGGGAGAAACCTTAAAACTACCTATTAAGAAGATTGTATTTGAGATACATAGCAAAATCTTTTGTACCAAATCTAAGGCTCAAGTCAGCTGCAGTAAGATATGCCGTCATGATTATTTTGAGGTCATCTTTTCACCTTTATGCATAGCCCTTCCTTATGTTCCCCTTCCTTATGTTCACATCATCAACACACTCATGCAATCTCACTGTTTTCTTCCTATTTATTGATTGAAACTCTTGACGGTATCATAATAAACATATCAAGATGGTATTTTGGACTAACTATGAAGCAATCATTCCCTTTGCAATAAAACTCTGCATATTATTTAACCATTAACAAAAACCTTAGGAGATATCAGTCCTTGTAAACGACAAGAGTTGATCATATGATCCAACCAGGCCCTTTATGGAAGTGAGAGGGGCAGTTTTATTTTCCAAATAATATCCCTTCCCGCATGGAAGAACCCTGGCATAATGGTTGCATTACGACAGATGTACAGTGACTTTTGCAGTTGCTCAACATTCAGATAATTAAAGCCTTGGTATTATCTCAGCTAAAGCCTCAGGCACTCCCTGTCCTAGCAAGAACCAGAGATGGAAATCAAACTTTCAATACATACGAATTACAGAAAGGTTTTATCATGAAGGTTAACTGAAGCTTTTAAAACGGCACTGACATGGAGTTTTACTTTGTCCCTGCATGCCATCTGAATGAGGCAGCATTTTTATAAGTTATATGTGGCATGAGGCCAGATTACTTGCAGGACTGCCTATCTTTAGTGGTCTTTGTCTGCTCCACCAGATCTGGAACAGTAGACATGCTCTGGGTCCCCTTGATGAAGCAGGATCAGCTGCTAGGATTTAGGAAGCATACCTTCTCTGTCATGGCACCTGCTTCATGGAAAAATCTTCCCTGGAAATTCCGGAGGCCCCATCCCGGCTCCTGCCCTCGGCAGTCACCAGGACCAGGATATTAGTGGAAGCACAGTATGTGTGTCTGATTATGGAGATTTTATCTTCTGTTTGTCACCCAGAGAAGATAGGTGGTATATCTTCATGTATGCAGTATACACGCACACATACTTTTTGGGTGGGCATGACCAATATTTTCCCCTTAGATTTACATAGGTGGGGAATTTGTTTTGCATTTTTTTATGCTGAAGTTTGGAGGAATGTTTCCTTCAGATAAATGATTTACTTGCAGTCAGGTTTGTAGGAGAAAGGTTTGGGACTGTGCACTGTTTAGATCTGCCTCATGTTTACTTTATATGTCCATCTTTCAGAAAGAACTACTTGAGCAGAATCAGTGGACAAGCCTCTGTTCCTTGTGATTAAAGGCCTGCAATAAATCCATTTGGCTACATCAGTTTCCTTGAGTTTTGTATCTTTTCACTTCTGCTTAAACATTCCAGGTTTGTCCACAGACCAGCAAGACTTGGAGATAATAAGCAAAAAAGCCAGAGGGCAGAGCTAGAATAGCTGGACTGGGAACACTCCCTAAATACCTTCCCTGCAAATGACACACTAATTCAGGGGTTTTCAAACAAATTCAAAGTCTATTAGTTAAAAACAGCTCTGATCAAGAAGCAAAACCCTGGCGGTAGGAAATTGGCTGCTTTCAATTGAACTTGGGATTTTGGCTCTTTTGTCCTTAGTTTCTCATGGAACCCTAGAGAGGTCTACAGAAAAGCCCTGTGCTACTTCATTCTTCCCCATCTAACTCAGGATTGCCTACCCAGACTTGCAAAGTCTCTCTGGCAGCTTTGTAGAAGCCGTTCCCATCTATGGCTACTGATCCTTTCCAAACAGCTTGTAAAGCAAGTTCAATAATTCAGGACTTTGAAATGTTCAGAAATTGCAGGGAACATTTGCAGTTTCTCTTATTAGTGTTTGTCTTCTTTACAGTGACCTAGAAATTGAGCAATTTCACCAGAGCAATTTCCTGTCATAAAGAGAACTATTTTTAGTTCACAAAAGGGTTACACAATAGGGCTGATGTGTCATGGAATTTCTGCAGTGACAACAGCCACCTATTGTTTAAAGAAAGCTCCCAAAACTGACACTCCCAAATGCATGGACAGCTAGGACAGCTAGGACATAGCTAGACCAAGTCTTCGGTCCAAATTGCATTTATATTAATCTGAGTATTAGATTTAGATCCTGAATCTAACCTCATAATTTTCTGATCACAGCTCAGTGTTCCAAATTAATTTCACAGTTTAAAATTCATTTCCTGTGGGTTTGAAGCTTTTGCTTAAAGAATTCTCAACAACCAAGGGTCATTTGTTCCCTGTGGCTCAATGTATGTTTTGTAATCTAGAGCATTTGTGCTTAAGAACTAGCATGACTCATCTGAATAATTCTATGCTTCTGATATTCCAGGTGAGAGATATACAGCTAGGACAAAGAAGTTGTATCCTGTTATACTAGCACCATTCTAGATGTATTAATGTAGCTGTTATGTTGGTACAATGGCCAAATAGAAGATACTTGGAGGCTTTATTGTAGAATTGGGCACTGGTACAGGAAGGGACATGTCAAATGATTATTTTCCATTCTATCTCTGCAATCTAATTTTATTTTCTTCTTCTATAATGTGAACGCCATTTTGTTGGACTAACTTTTTTGTGCCTTTGACTTAGACTTAGTCCCTGCAATTTTCTTGGCAAGATTTCTGAAGTGGTTTGCTGCTATTTCCTTCCCAGAGCTAGGAGAGACCAACTGGCCAAGGCCACCCAACTGACTTTGTGCATTACACCAAACTGCTCTCTAACATATATTAATCACTGCAAAGTTTGTATCCCTGCAAATTTTTGGTAAGAAGCAATTGTCAAATGATTATTCCTCTGCACAATTTCCTTTGGTTTGAGGGCCACATAAGTCTTACATGGCACTTTGAAGAACACACCCCAAAACATGGATGGGGCAGGACAGAGTGTGCTAGGAGGAACAGGAATTTTAAGAATGCACTATGTGATTTGAACATTTTCAAGACTGAAGGCACCAATTTTGCTCCCCAACTTCTGAATGCAAAAAGCAGCCCAAATGTTTTGCCCCATCAACTTTGAGATGCTCTGGAGATGCTGATCTAGCTTCTGGATTGCCCAGATGTTCCTGGAAGAGAATGACTGACCTTCTTACAGATAATTGGACTAGTGGTGTATTACTAATGCCTTAATTAGTCATTTCTACTAAAATTTACCCTACCATTCTGCTCTTTTGGAAGGGCCTGAAGAGTTGGCTGTGCCATCATGCCTGGGGGTTCAGTAGAAGTGATTGGCCTTAGTAATGGCTATATTAAATGGAATTATAATTTATATGATGATTTGTATTTAATTGTGCTTTTTAAGATAATAATATACGGTTTTATTTTATTTTTTTATATTTCAGTTCTTGTTTTAATTGTTGTGAGCCACGCAGAATTATACTGGTGAGATGGGTGACTATACAAATTTAATAAACAAACAAACAAACAAACAAACATAAACATAAATAAATAAATAAATAAATAGATAGATAGATAGATAGATAGATAGATAGATAGATAGATAGATAGATAGATAGATAGATAGATAGATAGATAGATAGATAGATAGATAGATAGATAGATAGATAGATAGATAAATAAATTTGTATGTTCATTTACTTTCTTTAGATCCAAACATATCTAGTTAGAATTTCTGCTATCCATAGTGGGATGTTGATTGCAAACATTCCACTACTGAACCTTTTCACTATTAAAATGTTCTTAATCTGACTCATGTATCTCATGGTTTGTTGGTTTATTTGTAAGCTGTCTTTTTATATTATTTTATATGTTTTATCTTTAATATTCATCCTGCAAATTCCTGCATCCTCTTTGGTCTAGTGGTTAAAGCACCAGAGACTTTGAGTTCAAGTCCTGCCTTAACCATGAAAGCCAGCTGGATGACTTTGGACCAGTTACTCTCTCTCAGTCCAACCCACCTCACAAGGTTGTTGTTGTCAGGAAAAATAAGAGGAGGAAAGTTTGTTGGATGTGTTCGTCACCTTGAGTTATTTGTAAAAAGAATGACAGGATACAAATAAATAAAATAAAATAAATATAACACTTTGAAGAGATAACATCATGGAGCTTAGTAACAAGCTCTAGAAGAAAGAGCTGGTTCTGGGGGGAAAATTCAGATATTCAGACCCAGTCATAGCTTCAATTGTTTGGTATTTTATGATTACGTGATGTTCTTCCTTCCCTCTAATCTCAGCAATTTGGATCCAGATCAAGTTGTTGAACTCAGACACAACTGATGATTTTTTGGAACAACTTAGTATGATGTAAGTCCCTTAAATTAAAGTAACAATTTGGATTTAATCCAATGGGTTAATGACTCTGTTGTCTCAACAATAAATCTACACATATGCTGGACGCAGATTAGCCTATTTATAAAAAGGCAATGTGGGAATAAAATATCTTGTTTGGATCAGTATATGAACGCTTGAATAGTTTCTCTGTTTTTCCTTATACTGGCATCAAATACAACTGACTGTTCCAAAATACACACTGCTTTATCCTATTATTGGTTTTGGCCCTCTAGGTTTATCTCTTCATAGTACTTTTATAGGCTCATCGCAGCTTGCTGTATTGTTCATTTGTTCCCATCCTATCTTTGTCAAGGAGCAACAATCAATTCTGTGTACATCAATATTGTTGGAACTCTTGCTAAGGGAAGTTGACAGAGAAGAAATGGACCAGGTTTGGTTATAGTGAAGGCCATGTTATTACAGTGCAACCAGCTGAAAGCTAAAAGAAAGTTTTGTAACTTCTTCAACTCTCAGGAACGTGGGATTTTCTGTCTAAAAGGAATAGGAGCTGCCCCTGATCTGAAGTCTGTTTGAAGAACGTGACATCATATCATGTTCCTTTAATTGAATTCTTTTCTACTTTCTCCTTCAGCAGAGATTCAGAAATCCTGCATAGTTTTGGAACAGTGCAGCAAATGAGCATTCCCAGGATATCACAGGTAAGCCAATTCAAAGTATTTATTATTTCCAGAACACCCATATTCTGTATGTGGCTTCTTGTTATAGCCAATCGGCTTAGGATGCAAGCACAGAATGAAGAAATTCAAATTAAACCCTGAATCTTTATAGCATTGTTTCTTTTAAAAACTTTTAAATACTGCTTCCCATTGCAAGAACATCTTGAAAGTGTACAAAGGTAAAAACAACAATAAAAATATCAACATAATAATGTAAACACTGTAGGAATTAAAACAGTGCAATGTTTAAAACTTTAAAAAGGGGGATGTGGGGAATTCACAAGCCCAAACAGAAAAACATTCAGCATTCACTGAGATGATTAAAAAAAAGAGATAAACCATCATAGTTGGTTTATTTAATATTATAGTTATCAGAATATTATATTCATGTATACATTACATTTATATCACATTGTTCTTGAAAGAGCTCGAGGCAGTATAATTAATATTCCATCCTTTAGTTTTTTCCTACAACTGCTCTGTCAGGTGAATGTGCTAAAAATGACTGGTCCCAAATCAATTGATAGGTCTATGACCTATTTTCTATTACTTCAGAGCACAGAATGTGAAATAATGATCTTAAAGAAGTTAGATTTTGCCTTCTTTAGCAGAAAGAATCATTAGGAAGTTAGCTAAAAAAACCCACCAATTGCCAAGGATGCTTTAATTTGGCTTCCTACAGTGAGCAAGGGGCTAAACCCTGTGGCCTAAATATACTCTTTTAAGCCTATGTTTTTTATTTGGAATGGCAAACCAACAAATGACTTGGTCTCATATTGTTCAGGTTGTCCTCTTGGATCACGTCCTCTTCTATACAGTTGTCATATTCTTACTATTGCTTTCCTCACTTCACCTCTAGCATTCTTGGATAATTTTATTCCTTCCCTGACCCAGCACAAGGTTCCATCATTTGTATCTTATTCTTTTCCTATAAGCAGGTGACCTTTCATGTTGCTCCAGGGAAGGATCATTACCAGGAATGTGGCTATGGGTGTTCTTGTTATAGTAGCATGAAAGCAATAAAACCTAGATACCACTTCATATCAGGGTTGCTTTTATGTTAGTTATAAATCAATACCATCTTGGGATCTGCTGAGAGCCTTATACTGCCCTGTGTGTATGTATATATATATATATATATTACTGAAGGCAGCATTTTTAGACTCTATAAAGCGAAAGGATTAGGAAGCAACATATAAAATTTATTTTCAGTTTTGCTTCAGTTAAGTAAATTTGAAACCTAACTCCACTTAAAAAGAATGGTGCTGGAATTCCAAAGAGAGGAAAATATACAAAAAAGAGAAAAGGAGCAAGTGGAAAAAACGTAAGTAATTAGTATAGTGTGCTTAACATCTGGAAAAAGATCTGCTATGAAAAGGGCATATACTGTCTAATGGCCACATCAATGAAATCATTGTATTGATGCAGCTTGTACAATTTATGGCCCAACTACAAAGAGAGAAATATAAATCTTTCTAAAGGAACCCAAGACCCAGAGACAATAGAAGTCCCAAAAGCTAGCAGAATGTAGACCTCCAGAGGTAGTAGAAATATGCCAGTGTTACCCTCCCAAGATTTTTATGAGGGGAGAGGTCTTATCTAAATTCAGTTTGGATACTATTTTACCTATGAGCAAATAGATGTCATAGTGGGTGGACATCCAACAGGCCCACTTGTCATGGGCCAATGCTTGGCCCAAGCACTGTAAGTATAAATGCTGTGTGCCAAAGGCCATGCAAAAACTGCTTTAGTTAAATCACCTTTTCAGTAGAAAGGATGGAAAAGACAGTTGGGCTTTGCAGTGATGGAGAATTGTCCCAATGCCATGCTGTGTGAGGAAGGTTTAGCGGAATACAACAAGAAGAGAAGGATTGATAATTAGCTAAGATGGACTCCTGATTCTACAGTAAGGAATTGTGCAGATTTACTTTTAGAAATTAGGATACACTTGTAGGAGTCTCAGCTAAAATGAAAGAACCAAGTTCAGGTTTGGGCATCAAAAGCACTGAAGTGGAACACCAGATACCTAGTGTAATAGAAGGAAACTGCCCAGAGTTCCTACAACAGCCAGAACTTCTGGAAGGAAAAAGACCTATGGAGAGGATAGAAATAGTTCTCAGAAAAGACACCGAAATAAAGATTGTATCCTCTTTGTTTTTGCATAGGCTGTTCAAAGCTGGCGCCCTCTTGCTCCCCACTCTGCCCACCTTACTGCAAAGCTCCCCTGCCCCGACTTCATTTTTAAAACATCTTTATGTGGCAAAAATAGGAATGCTACTGCTTTGCTGCTAGGAAGCTGAATTATCAGTTCTTCCTTGTTACGATTCCCTGAATCTGCAGAACAAAAGAACAATCTTTTCCCCTGGTACTTTGATTGCTGTGGCATCAGAGCATCAATTCTGAAATAAGAAGAAAAAGGAAGAAAAGGGGTCTGCTTTACTGTCAAAAGAGTTACTATGTGGAGGCATCCATGTGCCAATATCAAGAAAGCCAAGGCAAGCCACTGGGACTGGTGAGGAACAATCCCCAAAGGGAAAAGCAGGCCCTGATAGGCTGGTCCACATAGGAGCCAGCCAGGGAGACTTGCCTTCTCTGCATGGAGAGGAAGAATAAGAATCAGAGGTTCGACTAGTCAGTTCTTGCAGTGATTAAAGTCCAGACTGAACATCAGCCTGTCCCAGTTGCCAACCTGTTACAATCTGGATTGGAATTTCTGAAGTTGGCTTAAGAAATAGGCAGGAGCCTCCTGAGAAGCAAACAACTGAGGCTTCAGTGAGAATTGCACTTAGTAGCTGGCTGACAATGATACAGAGGTTACCTCATGAGGGTATACAGTATTGGCAAAGGTAAGTGGGGCTCTGTTGTGTGGAGACAAGAAGGTCATGTACATGGATTCAAGATGGTGCCTATGGACAGTAGTTTGTCCCCAGACTCTTTTATGATGTTTATTTTTTTTAAAAAAGGAAAATATTATACTTCTAGAGTCATATTCATTTTCAAGAATGCTTTCGAATTAAAAAAAAAACACTGGAACAGTAAAAAAATTCCTGACAAATGCTTTTTCCCCCTGAAAGTGATCACCATGCAATTATTTTATCAATCTACCATTCTCCCACTGCAGTACTATATGCAATATAATTCAAAGATGGTCATGAAGATATTAGAAGGGTCTTAGGTTTCTTTTAAGGAAACTACAGTAGATTTATAAATTTACCACCAATTCAGAAAGCACACACATGGAATGAAAAAAAGAGAAGGCCTACAATGCAACAAAATTTAGAAGTCTTTATTACAAACACAAGGAGTTTTTGTAGAGGAACATCTCTCTCTCTCTCTCTCTCTCTCTCTCTCTCTCTCTCTCTCTCTCTCTCTCTCTCTCTCTGTGTGTGTGATCATTTAAAATTTAAAACTTCCCTGGTGTCACTTCTTCCAAGGCTTCAGTAAAAAATATCTTCAGCAGGTCGCCATGAGTCAGTCTGAATTTCCTGATGCTCTTGTCTGTCCAGCTGGAGAATTCTTCGTCCTTTTCCCCAGGGGTTGACCTTTCAGCCAAGCTCTAGCAAATTAGAAAGGAAGACGCTTTGGATCTTCATGCCCAAACCATGTGCCAAACTTGCAACAAAAGTTTTGCACACAGGGAAGATTTTGATTAGGTATTCTCTTCTAAGCAGTGAAGCCAAATCTCTAGAAAGAAAAATGACTTCATTGAGGAAAGAAAGATATTATAGAGTAAGCAAGGAAAGGAAACAATCATACACGGAGAGAATTCCAAATGAAATCAATAGTCAGCTTGGTTAAGTTAGTTACTTATTACCTCCTTGAATAAAGTCTCTGGTTTCAGCATTAAACACATGGTGTTCTTTTGTTTGTTTTTTGCAGAGATGAGAGTTGGAGAAAGATCTTTTGGGTCACATGCTTGGATGTTCAGAATTAAGACTTTTTTGTCCTTCCAACCACTTAATCCTAGTTTCATAGAATGTGAGAGATACATAAAAACCACATTACCAAAGAATGTGGATTGTTTCTTGCCCAAAGACAATGCTCCATCTATGATGTCCTGGGTCTAGCTAGCAAATCAGAAATTATCTAGGAATTAAACCTAACTTTCTAACGAACGTTAATAAAATTACTGATTAAAGGTGCAGAGGTTTTCAGTGGTTTTCCATTTCACTCTTGTGGGAAATAAAACTGGGATTCCATCTATTCAAGTCTAATGAAGAGGATTCCAGAAGCTCTAGAGGGCACTGCAGTGCCATATCAAACCTTGGAATTTGTTCAATTGCTCAGAGACCATGCTTGGTTGTTTTTCAATCACATGCCTATTTTATAGACAGTAATGAGTTTGTGTGTGTGTGTGTGTGTGTGAGACAGACAGAGAGAGAGAGAGAGAGAGAGAGAGAGAGAGAGAGAGAGAGAGAGAGAGAGAGAGAGAGAGAGATATTATTCTAAAATCATGTTTCCTTGACCGCTGTTTCTGCTTGATTGTTTATTCTAAAGGGAGAGGCTCCCTTTTCTGCAATGTCTGATTAAGATAAAATAATTTACAGCCTGCCAACCTCCAGAGGTGCTTGGACTAGCCTCCAGAATTGCCAGGTAGTTGGCAGGGAACAGCCTCTAGCCAGACTACAGAGTCAAGAGGAGGAATAAGAAAAGAAGGTGCATCTGATCGTTAAAAGACACGTTGCAGGTGCCAGCCACAGCAATTGACCTGCCCAGAACTTCTGGAAATTATAGTCACCAAAATATTTGGACAACCTCAGGATGAAGAAGGCAAACATTGAATTTCTGTAAATCTTTATTAAAATAATGTGTGGTCCAACCAATGTTTCTGGGCTGTTGAGTACATTTGGAATATTGAGTTAAATTATATCAGTAGCAACATTACCTAACTGCCACTTTGAGGGAGCCAAGAAATACCACTTATTTACCATAATGCAAATTGGCAAGGTAACTTCATTTTAACTCCAGCCACCCAGAATGTAATTTTCACATGACAAAGGAACATATTTACTAAACACTGGGATGTACCACTCCCGTCAATGATATACATTGTCTGAATGGGACCCAGAGACATTTTTGAAAATAAAAACGTTAACTGAAGCCACTGCTTTGCTTTGCATGTAATAAAAAAAGTTTCAACATGTAAAAACCAAGAAAAAAGTGAACGAAACTAATGGGAGAAGATGGCAAGGGGGTGAGGGGCAGCAGAGAGAAAGTGGATCTGCTTGATTCATTCTTTGCATCTGTCTTTACATAAAAAGGAAAAAAATACTCCAATCTATCAAAAGCAGTACCGTAAAACAGAGGTCCCCAACCTTTTGAGCACCAGTGACCGGTTCAGTGGAGTGTGTTTTTTCTGCAGACCGGAGGGGGCATGGTTTCATGTACTGCCCTGCTCAGGGGCGGGGCAGTGCTAGCGCTGGCGGGATGCTCATGGCTAGCACGAGTGTGGGGTGTGTGTGAGTGCACGCGCATGTGCGCATGCACTGGCCATCCCTTCACGCGGCCCCTGCCGTAAAAGACAGATTAGAAATACAAGTCAAAATAGGCAAGAAAAAGGGAAGACTCTAGTCAAGTACAAATCACCAGGACCAGATGGATTACATCTCAGAGTTGTGAAGGAACTGGCAGATGTGATCTCAGAATCACTGAACCATATCTTTCAAAGATCCTGGAGCACAGGGGAATTATCAGAGGACTGGAAAAAGATGCGGTTCCCATCTTCAAAAAAGGGGAAAAAATGGATCCAGGAAACTACAGACCAATCAGCCTGACATCAATACCTGGAAGATCCTGGAAAGGATAATCAAACAACGGATCTGTGAACACCTAGAAACAAACAAAGCTATTACTAGAAGGCAACATAGGTTTGTCAAAAAAACAGATCATGCCAGACAAATCTTATTCCTTTCTTTGACAAAGTGATCAGATTAGTAGACCAGTGAAATGCTGTGGACATAGTATATTTGGACTTCAGTAAGGCATTTGACAAAGTAGACTACAACCTACTTCTTGGTAAGGAAGAGATAGTATCACCACCAGATGGATTCGTAACTGGCTGACCAACCATACTCAATGTGTAGTCAATGGCACTACATTTACATGGAGGGAAGCATGCAGTGGAGGACCCCAAGGTTCTGTCTTAGGCCCAGTTACATTTTTTTCTTTATATTATTTATTAAAAGGATTTTCCTTAACAAACACCAAGGAAGAGTCTGTAAGTACACAGGTACCACATTTGGAATTTAGGTCCTTGTAACCAACTAGGTTACAGAGTAGGTAAATAAAAATGTTTATCAAATCTAAAATCAAAAGCTTCGGGCTCTTTTCTTTGTACTCGTATTTCATATTTCATATTAATTTAAAATTTAATGTTCCAGGCCATTTTATTTGCTATTGCACACACATTTTATAGTCCAGATGTATGCATTCAACATTAGTGGAAGCCTTTTCATCTTTAGAACTTTGGACAAATATTAACCAGCCTTTAGGCATTGACTGTTCTTAGGTAACAAGAAACCCTTGTCCTCTAGATTCCAACCAAGTTAAAAATATGAGTGACTCACCCTCAAACAAACTTTCTGTTTCTCATCTGCATAAAAAATAAAATAAAAGAAAAAGAAATCAAAACAGTGGTCTTATTTACAAGCCCCAAAGAGCAGAAGGTAGTTAGTCTGTAATTAATAGCATGGCTGGTTGCATAAAGATAACTGCTAGAAGACCTGTTTACTTAAAGTCATTAGTACAGTATAGCACTTTCTGAATCTGGTGTGGAAGAGAGTGGTATAATGCCTGTCTCCCTGTTGTAACCAACTGTAACTGAAACAAATCGAGCTGCAAATAATCTGTATTTGTAAAATGGTAAAAATCGGAGGGTGAGTCTTTTAATGGAGATCAGCTCTATCATTTCTTAACATCTGCATAGCAATTTATAGAAGATTACGGATAACTGAGTGACTGCTTGACTATGGTGGAGCACTACTGCTTTTTATGCTGCTGCTTTTTATGCTGCAGAAACCTGTATTGCTGTAAGAACACAGCCAGGTTACCTCCTGCAGGAAATATTAATCCATTGATAATGGATTAATAAACATCACTATAGATATTTCTAGACTACAACTTCCCAAACCTGAAATAGTTTAGAACAAATTCACATCTGTTTTTAACTGTAGCCCTTAAAATGGTAAACCCCAAAAGCAACATTCATCTCCCATCAACATTCATGTAAATTGTCTGCCAATTATAATAAACACCAACACTTTATTCAGAATTGCTGTCAAGGCACCAAGATGCTATCCCAACTGTTCAAGTAAAACAAACAAACAAACTATTAAATGTTAACAGGGCTATTCATCCATCTCTTCATGTTTTGGGGAGCAGTTAGTGGTGACACAGAATCCATGTCCCTTGGGGGGGGGAGGACAATAGGGAATTCACCGATCACAATCCCAAACTAACCATACATTGAGATGTGTGAGGGCAGTTGCCAAGGCACAATAAGGACAGCATTCTTTTTTAATACCAACATTTTTTTTCCCAACCTTAAGGATAGGAGGAAAGCTATGTAGTTCAGCCATTGGACTTCAGGAATATAAAACAAAAAAGAATGGATCAAAGCACCAGCCACAGAATTAAGCATTCCCTGTCAGGCTCCAGGGGGAAAACAAAAATTACACACAATTCATTAAGAATGAACAAAAACTTGGAAACTGCCAAAGAAATTTCCAAACTTTCTTACTTACTTGTTTGTTTGTTTATTTTTGTTCAATGGCTATGTCAATGACTCTGGATGGCATACAGTTCAGAAAATATATCACAATTAAAATTTTTAAAAGGACATTTTAAAACAATAAAAACAGTAAAACCGTAAAAAACAGTAAAAAAACATCCAATTCAACATACTGAAGAGCAAAATATTCAGCCAGTTAGTATATAGCCAGGAAATGGGGCCCTTGACACAAGCAGCGCCCAAGCTTGGGAGTATAGCCTGGTTTTTAGGGACTTATTAAAGGGTTGGGTGTATCCTGATCTCTGAAGGGAGGATGTTCCATAGAGCAGGTGCCTGTGTAAGTACAATGTGATTTCAATCATTTGTTAACAAAAGAAAAGTCTGATCTTGTCAGTTCTTCTACTTCTGTTATGTTTCTTACCCATAATTCCATTTGCTTCTATCAAAACCAGGTTGGTGATGAATGTAAGCATTTGTTTGCACAACAAACAGTGCAAAACTAGACAGAACCTGTACAAGTGATCCCAAGCCCTTTGCCTTCCATTTAGTAAATGGGAGAGAACAGAGAAACACATATATGAAGCAAGAATGAATACTACCACCACTATTCATGTGACCAATAATTGCTCTGTATGTGTACCATTAAGATAAAGCTTAAAGACATAGATTCTTCTTCTGGGCTGGCAATAACCTTTACAAATTGGTTATTTAACCACTGCATGATTTAATTGCTAGTCAGGTGAATTTAAACTTTTGGTTGTTTAAGGTTTTGCACACAATGTCAGAGATGCAGCTTATCTCTGTTTTTTAGAAATAGAACTGTGCCTCCTCCCTTTGGACTAACACTGGCAATACTGTAAACATATTTAATAACAATAAAAAGATCAAATTTGTTTTAAAATATAAGGTCATTCATAGCCCAGCAGGCTTTAGTAATCCAATGTTTATTAAACTTTTATGGGCATGGAATATAAACAATACTTTTTTTTTATTTTTTTATGAGGGATATTGGGCTGCCACTCTAATAAAAGGAGGGAGGAGATTTAGGGACTAATGAAAGACAAAATGTTTCAATAATATCTTTGATTTTCTATAACATTTCTTAACAGAATGTATGAGCCTTGCATATGATGGCATATTTCAGTAAAGATATCCCTCAACTTTTGATTGAAATTTGTTAAAGAGTGGCATTGTATTCAGACTGTTTTGGTAGTTGCTGAAAATTCTCTTTCACAAAGATATGTTGAAGGAAAAAATAGTAGGATCTACAATGCCTTTTCACTTGAATGGTTGCGGGAACTGGGTATGCCTAGTCTAACGAAGAGGAGGTCTAGAAGTGACATGGTAGCAGTCTTCCAATATTTGAGGGCTGTCACAAAGAGGAGGGGGTCAACCTATTCTCCAAAGCACCTGAGGACAGGACAAGAAATAACAGATGGAAACTTATCAAAGAGAAATCCAACCACTCTTTGGATTAAGGAGAAATTTCCTATCAGTGAGAACAATTAATCAGTGGAATTCCAGACATTGTGGGTGCTCCATCACTGGAGATTTTTATAAAGAGGTTGGACAGTCTTTTGATCAAAATTTTATAGGGTCTGCTGTTTGAGCAGGAGGGTTGGACTAGAAGACCTCCAAGGTCCCTTCCAACTCCGTAATTCTTTGACCCCTATGCATTTCCTTCAAAAATTCTTCTAATGTTACTATTTCAATTGCTTCAATGTAATATAGGTAGGATATTTGGTTGATTACAAGAAATGAATGGGCTCAAAACCCCTTCCCTTTAACCTTAGGAACACATTTCTGATACAGGTTTTTCTACTCATACTGGGAGATGTCAGGAGTTGAACCTAGACCTTCTGCCCACAAAGCAGACATGCTTTAATGCTGAGCTACAGCACCTCTGCTATTTCTGTCTCACTTTGTAGTCAGGTTACTGATTACAGCTCAATGCAATAAACCAATTCTGCAGAAGTCTATGATCTCCAAGTACAATTAAAGTGTTTTCAAGAAATATGAGATTGAAAAGTGGATTTCGGAATAACTGTTTTTTCACTCTTAACTCGGAAATGGCAATATTATCTTAAGAAGGCTTTTAAAAAGTCAGCAAATATTAACTAATTGAACACTTTAATTGCTGCTGTATTTGGTTTGTTGTGTCTGGACATTTAGGAAACAAAATGTCTTCCTAGCATATTTTCATTCAAGTGGGACATGGTATTACATAAGTAACATATTAGCATAGGATGAATACCATTGTGAAAGAATGGCATTTGTAAAAAAGTATATGGGCCATTATTGAAGCAGATATACAAATAACATATTTGTATATGTATTAGTTAAAAAAGCCAAGAAAGATCTGATTATGTCTTGTACTTAGATCAAACCTAACATATGCTCCAATTCAGAAGTACCGGTAGTCCTTGACTTACAACCACAATTGAGCCCAAAATTTCTGTTAAGTGAGACATTTGTTAAATGAGTTTTACCCCATTTTATGACTTTTCTTGCCACAGTTGTTAAGTGAATCACTGCAGTTGATAAGTTAGTAATTTGGTTGATAAGTGAATCTGGCTTCCCCATTGACTTTGCTTGTCAGAAGGTCACAAAAGGTGATCACATGACCCTGGGACACTGCAACCGTCATAAATATGAACCAGTTGCCAAGCATCTGAATTTTGATCACATGATCATGGGGATGCTGTGAAGGTCGTAACTATGAAAAATGGTCATAAGTCACATTTTTCAGTGCAGTTGTGACCTTGAAGGGTCACTAAACGAACTGTTGTAAATCGAGGATTACCTGTAATCTGAGACTTAATCCATGCAGAGTAGAGATGACACTTTATTCTGATTAAATTACTACATATACCAGAGTAGCTGCAAATAGATTCATGTATATTTATATCCAGAACATTAAAAATGGATAATTCATGGGAACATTAATTTCTATAAAAAATTAACAATGGTCAAGGCTATTTTGTATAAACAAACAAACAAACAAACAAATAAACAAACACTTTTAGTTTTATGTTGATATGGAGGGGGGAAATCTTAACTATAAATTAGTGTTGTGAATTTCCCATATCCAGTCTTATTAAAGACCTGCATAATGACTTGTGCTTATTTATTTCTTTTACACCCTACTTTTCTACTCTGCTGAATGCTCAAAGCAGCTTATACTTCTTTGACATGCACACACACCCCTACTCACTCATCACCCTACTCACATGATACCCTACTCACTTGTCACTTAGAAAAATCAGTAATTCATGATAAATATAATGCATTAATGATTTTTCTTAGTGCTGAGTGAAGAGAGGGAGTGCAAATAGAAGAATAACCCCTCCCTCCCATTGCAAAAGGAGTGTCTCTGATAGCAGAGGCATCTTTGAGGGGCCTCTCCGACAGATATGAACAACTGGATTGGTCCACATGGATAAGGTGATCCCTCAGATGTCAGACTCCAATCTTTTTAGAGCTTTTTTGAGTTTTAACAGATAATAAAAATTGTGCCCAGTAAGCAATTGGCAGCCTGCGTAGATCTTCCAATTTTGGCTTCATATAATCCTTGAACCTTGAAGCAGTTATCAGTCTAGCTGCAGATTATACCAAATGCAACTTCTGGTCATTTGTCAATTGTATCCACACTGACTAAGTTGCAGCTGCCAAGATAGGATGTAAGTAAGGTGTGTTTTAAATGATACCTAATGACTTGCTTAATCATATATGTCAGGTACTTAGAGGAAATACTAGTTGTGGGAAAAAAGAAATCTTGCTGTCATGTGAGGAGGAGCACTATAAACAAATCTGATAGGTTTTAAAAGTACATTCTCTTGCTTTTTTATTACATGCACTCTTATCTTTTTCATGATGTTGTACGACATAATTGCAGACTTCATTCAATACATTTAGCCAGTCTTAACTTCTTACTTTTGGATATGGCAGCATATAAACATAGTAATTGTTCAGAGGTGCCATCTTAGGAAATACAGAATGTGTGCCCAACGTTTTTACTCCTGATTGGTATCCCATGATCCCTCGCTCCAGAGAAAAAATGATAAGGTTGCATGACTAGTCCTATCCCCACTGGCCAGGCCATGGACCAGCAACCAGTAAATATAAGTATCTGGGAGATATTGTAAATACACTCTGAATCCTGCCAATCTCTCTGTCAACTCTGTCCCCGTATCATTTACATACTACTTTATTTTTGCCTCGGCACAATGTATCCCCTGTGAAAAATAAGATGCTGCATTAAATGCTTTAGTTTCATTCAGCAGTATCAGACTATGGACTTTCCTCCATACCACAAACACGCCCTGGTGCCTTTTGTTTTGCAATACTGTATCCCCATGAAGTTGCCTTTGTCTTGTCCCTAACCCAGGCATGAGACAGGCTTAAATCATACTTATTCTAATACCATCCAAGGGCAGACTCTCTGGGTGTCAAGTCTGCTCAGATTTGCTACTCCTTGCCTTAGGTGACTGTGACTAGGAATAGAAGTCTGTTGGTTGCTGTTTTTGTTTTGCAGTTGGTGCCCTATGGGCCAGTTTCCTATTTTAAGACTGGGTAAAAATTTGAGGCTGTCAGAATGTCCTAAGAGGATCAGCCATAATGTTATTGTGGGAAATCTGGTTTATTTCAAGTATTGTGTGAGCGATTGCCTTTGATCACTCCAGGTATTCCTTTGTAAGTCATGCCATGAAACACTGCCTATCAGTTGTGAGGGAGGATGTTGATCCTTCTTCAAGTTTGGATGTAGCTTGTTTTAGATGTGTCCTCACCTGTAATATTTTAAATATATGCATTGTGACTTTTCTCAGGTTACACATAACCAAATCAAAATAGGATTTTAGTATATTATGTAAATAGATACACTAAATCAGCATTGTGGTTTGATACCATTAGATTTAAATCAAAACGTCAGATCTCTGTGATCTTTCTTTAACTCTATTTCCAGAGATTATTTTAGCTAGAAATAATCAGAGATAGAAACTGAAACAAATCATGTGCAATTAAAATGGCCTTTTCCCAAATAAAGTTGCAGTTCTTTAGTTGAAGTAATGGGAGCACATCCCATTATGCAGTGCTCAGGTCTTTCCAGCTGACAAGCTCAGAGTCTGAGCCATTGTGTCTCCATGTGACTTGTAAATAATAATAATAATAATAATAATAATAATAATAATAATAATAATAATAATAATAATAATAATAATAATAATAATAATAATAATAATAATAATAATAATAATAATAATAAAGTTGGAAGGGACCTTGGAGGTCATCTAGTCCAACCCGTGCTCAGGCAGGAAACCCTAGACCATTTCAGACAAACGGCTGTCCAGTCTCTTCTTAAAAACTTCCAGTGTTGGAGCATTCACAGCTTCTGGAGGCAGGTTGTTCTACTAATTGTTCTAACTGTCAGGAAGTTTCTCCTTAGTTCTAGGTTAGTATCTGAAAAAAACTTGTTCAAATTGAGTTCTGCCTCTTTAGGAAGTTGTGTTGAAATGCATACAGGAAAGAAAAAAGTAGAAATAGTTTGGAATATGAAGAAAGAGAAGGAGAAGAAGTGATGGGGGATTTGATAACATCTCCTGGGATGCACTGTTACTAGTAAGTACTAGTAAGTTTCATTGTATTAATGATGAGACTTCTAAGAAAACATGCCTAGGATCTGGGTAGTCATGGATTAGAACAGGGGTCTTCAAACTTGGCCCTTTTATGACTTGTGGACTTCAGCTCCCAGAATTCCTCAGCCAGGCACACTGGCTGAGGAATTCTGGGAGTTGAAGTCCACAAGTCATAAAAGGGCCAAGTTTGAAGACCCCTGGATTAGAAAGAACCAAATCTGTTTAACTCATGGTGTGTATGTGTGTAAAAAGTACAAATCCCTTCTCATACTAGTAGGTGGTCTGTGTCTTCCTCAATAATGAGTCCTCTTCTAGAGGCCCAGGAGTTTGAGGGTGCTATGCAGGATCTTAGTTGTTCCTAGCACTACAGTCTTCTGAACAGAGAACTCTGAGGGTGTTTCTGGGATCTATTGGAGCCACTCTCCCAGCCTAGGAGTCACAGCCTTGAGTGCTTCTATCATTACTGGGACCACTTTGGCCTTTATTTTCCACTTCCTCCTTCAGGCCCTGATACTTCTCCAGTTTCTCATTCTCCTTTTTCTTTATGTTGCTGTCACTTGGAACCCCTACATCTATTACCATCAGTGTCTTCTGATCTTTGTTTACTACCACAACATCTGGCTGGTTGGCCAATACTTGCCTGGCTGTCTGGATCTGGAAATCCCACAGGATCTTACCCTTATTATTTTCCACAACCTTCTGTGGGATTTCCCTCCTAGACTTAGGAGGATCTAGCCCATATTCTGGATAGATGTTCACGCATACAATGCCAGCTACTTGGTTGTGCCGTTCAATGTATGCTTTTCTGCCTGTATCTTACACCCTGCTGTTAGGTGAGTCCTGCCTAGTGTGGTAGACGCCTGCTTCTATGGATCTGGTATTTAGTACCTTTGCTGTTATGATCAATGCCTCAGTTCTGTCTTTTAATCTCTACTAGCATGATATAAGCGGGGGACGTGATGGTTCAGTGGTTAAAATGCTCAACCTGTCAGCTGGAAGGCTGACAGCCTGGGTTCAAGACATGAGCACTGCTCAACAAGGTGAGCTCCCATTATTTGCCCCAGCTCCTGCTCACCTAGCAGTTTGAAAGCATTCAAATGCGATAGATAAATAGGTACCGCTTTGGTGGGAAGGTAACAGTGTTCCATGCACCTTGGCATATAGTCCTGCTGGCCACATGACCACGGAAATGTCTTTGGACAATGCTGGCTCCCTCAGCTAAAAAATGGAGATGAGCACCGTGCCCAAGAGTTGGGCAGGACTAGACAGGGGAAACCTTTACCTTTATCTGAGCATGATGTGTATATTCAATCATCTTTAATATTTTAAAAACCCAGCAAAATTTTGCTATGTTTTTTTTGCACACACAGGAAGAAGCAGAAGAAAGTTTGAATATTAAGAAAGAGGAGGAGGAGTGAAGAAGACTTTTTTTGTTGCTTATTTTTTTGTTAAATCTGAGAGATTGATAATCTTATGTAGGAAGAAGAGAAAGGAAAGATGAATTATGATTGATTCTAGAGGAAAGGGGGAGTATAAGTGATCCATGGGAATGGGATCAAGTAGGTAGTTGTCTGGATCAGAGGAATGTTAACATCAGTCCTTTGCCATGGTCAGATTATGCCCTTTTGGCTCTGGTTTTATGTTTTTATTGTTCATCTCTCAGCCAGCCAGATGTTTAGACTGGATTTGGCATTTTTATCCGCCTATTGAGTCCCTCCCTCTGGGATAGGCAGTTTTTGATGTTTATTTTTATTGCTTTTATTGTTGTTTGAGAGCTGCCCAAGTTTATTGCATAAGATGAACAGTTATATAAATCTAATAAAGGCATGCATGTATGGAGTTTCCTAACCATGTATTGCCATAATTTTGGGGTTATTGGTACTTTCCCCCATATTTGGGGAATCCATCATCTGATTCCAGAAACTATCCTGCACTAAATCTGTAAGGGCAGTATCACTCCCTGGGCTCACTGCCACTGGGGTCAGTGCAGCTTATAATAGCACACTTTCCTGCCCACTCAAAGACGTGAGGTATATAGATTAATGTTGCCATGAGAAAGAGCAAGTGCAACAGCCAAGATATAAACAGAAGCAATATCATAATACTTTTTCCAAGCCTTAAATAAAATCAACTGAATTTATCAAAATTGAGCTATTTTACTGAATACTCCTGGAATCATTCAGTACATTGTTCTCGATTTGCTTCATTGAGTTGGATTTTAATTTCTATAATTCTTAGCCTGATCTCTAGATGCTACAAAGCCTGAGGTCCAACATATCTGCAGGGCCCAACTTTCCTCCTCCTACCATTCTGTAGGTTAAAGGAATAGCAACATAGGAGTTGGTACTATACAATAGAAGCTTGGTTGGTATTGCGTTGAATTCTTAGTAGATGATTCAGATAAGCCCTTGCAAACTAATTAGGTTAATTTGTACCTACAGATTGCAAAAGTTCGCCAATAACATCAAATCTTACTAGAACAGAGAAGCAGTGCTCTTATTTCTTAGCCTTTACTCATTTTCTTTAAGCAGGGTGTAAGGTTGATTATTAGTTGGGCAATCCTTTCATAAGGAACAAGTGACATTTCACAAAATAGTGAACAAGAGTCCAGAATTCTTTGTTGCTCTTTCCCACAGTGACATTAAAAATGGATTTGATTTGGCAACCTTAAATCTTAAAATGAAATTGTAGTTTAGTTTAGATTAATCTCTGCTTGCATTGCAGTTTCAAGTTATGCATAAGATTCGAGCCAGAGCAGTAAAGGATGATGATCCTTATACTATTAGTATTTGAAAAACTCAAAAGTCTCACTTCTGTTGCAATATTCCCTTTAATCATTCTCTTTATTATTTTCCCATTTTCCAGACAGGTGTGTGAGAATGTTGAAGTTGGAAGTTGAAGTTGAAATTCCTAGTCTTTGAGGTACTATTAGGATCTTTGCTATTGGGCTATAATAATATCTCTGGAAATGTACATATTTTAGTTCTTTGGTTGCTTCCAGTGCCCAACTATTTATTTCAGATTACTTTCCCCAATGGATCATCATAGCTTCCTTTGCTTTTTATAGCATATTTCTCCATAGGGAGGATATTCTCCTGACAGAGGTCTCCTTTTCTTAGACTTGTAGGTACTCAACCTAATTCCAGTTGCAGCCTTTTGAAGGGTATTTGCTCCAGGCAGGGGATCTGTTCACTCTTTCATTGCAGAGAGAACAAATTAGGTTCCATTGCCTAGGCAAAGATGTAGATATTCCATCAAAGCCCAGGACAATGTTTTCCTACCCAGGCTCTTTGACACTTCATTAAACTCCTGGCAGGATTCCTCCAGCTCCTGGCAGCTTCCTCAGTCTCCTTTTTGGTGCCTCATTAACAACCAACTACTCCCAGAAGTGCTCAGTAAATAACCTCTCAGAAAGAATGGCATTTATCATGACTTAGCTAGCAAATACTTCACAGAAACAGTGGTTTCCCAGGATCAGCTGATCCCTGTGAACAATAAAGCAAAAATATGCACACTAGTTGTTTTTCTATTGTAAAGGGCATTAGTGCTGGCCAGAAATCCTAGAGCAGGTAGAATTCTTTTCTTATGGTGCCAGTAGGCAATAATGTACAGAGCAGATATAGCTGTCATAAGGATGGAAGGGTAACAAGTGAAAGAATCTCCAGGACCTTTTCTGAGGGTTGAAAACGATGTTTTAAAGTTAACCGACTATGAAATATGGATTCTACATTCCCCAACCTTCTAATTAGTTTTCCTCAACTGGATTCTGTTTTTGATGTTGACAATCCAGCAATGTAAGGTGGCTGAAGTTTAACCCATTTTCATGGCCTCTGTTTGAAGGAGGTAGATCCAGATGCAATGAATTATTGCTCTATCAGATAAAAACTGTAGTTCAGAATATGTGAAAGCATTGCACAATGAATGAATTATTTTATATTATTGATGGTGGCCTACAATGTGCTGTACTCTTATTGTTTTGCTTGTATTATGCTTAGGTATAAAAGCATACCAAATAAAAATACAAACTGGATTGATTTATTATGTGCCATCAAGTCATCTTTGACTCTTAAAGACCTTACAGACCATACATATTTTCTCCATGGTGATCTGTCTCTAGTCTGATCTTTCAGACCTTCCAACAGTCCACTCTTCACCACTATAAATGCATTCAGTTGCTGCTGATTGTCCTTTCTTTTCTTTCCTCCCACCTTTCTGAACATTAAAGCTTCTCTGGGGAGATTGGTCTTTGAATAATGTGTCCAAAGTCAGATAATTTGAGCCTGGGCATTTGAAAAATATCAAAGACAGCACTAAAATAAAAATAATGTTAAACAAAAACAAAAAACAAAACAAAACACTGATGTTCACTGAAAACTACGTTACAGAATCACTTTCTAATAACATTTCTAATAACCTTCCTAATAAGTACCGAATGCCCTCTTAAGATATACAGATTTCACATGCTCTAGAAACAAAATTGGATATATTATGTCACAGCAAAACTAGTAAAAGATTCTTAGCCCTAGAATGAACTTTTAACCTCGGGAAATACACTATACTTAATGTAACAAAGAATGCTAATAAAATTTAGATAGATAGTCTTCAGTTACCAACCTCAACCTCAACAGGGAGGTTCTGTTCTGGACCCAGTGCTCTTCAACATCTTCATCAATGATTTGGATGAGGGGATGGATGGGGAATTCATCAAATTTGCAGACAACACCAAGCTGGCAGGAATAGCCAGCACTCCAGAAGACAGGTTTAAGATACAGGAGGATCTTGACAGATTTGAATATTGGGCGCTATCTAACAAAATGAAATTCAGTGGTGAAAAAAGTAAGGTTCTACATTTAGGCAAGAAAAATCAAATGCACAGGTATAGTTTAGGAGGTACCTTGCTCAATAGTAGTAATTGTGAGAGGGATCTTGGAGTCCTAGTGGACAATCACTTAAATATGAGCCAGCAATGTGCTGCAGCTGCCAAAAAAGCCAACACAGTGCTAGGCTGCATTAACAGAGGGATAGAATCAAGATCACGTGAAGTGTTAATACCACTTTACAATGCCTCGGTAAGACCACACTTGGAATACTGCATCCAGTTTTGGTCACCACGATGTAAAAAAGATGTTGGGACTCTAGAAAGAGTACAGAGAAGAGCAACAAAGATGATTAGGAGACTGGAGGCTAAAACATACAAGGAACGGTTGCTGGAATTGGGTATGTCTAGTTTAATGAAGAGAAGGATGAGGGGGGACATGAGAGCAGTGTTCCAATATCTCAGGGGCTGCCACAAAGAAGAGGGAGTCAAGCTATTCTCCAAAGCACCTGAAGGCAGGACAAGAAACAACAGATGGAAACTAACCAAAGAGAGATCAACCTAGAACTAAGGAGAAACTTCCTGACAGTTAGAACAATTAATCAGTGGAACAATCTGCCGCCAGAAGCTGTGAATGCTCCAACACTGGAAGTCTTTAAGAAGAGATTGGACAGCCATTTGTCTGAAATGGTATAGGGTTTCCTAGCCTGGGCAGGGGGTTGGACTAGATGACCTCCAAGTTCCCTTCCAACTTTATTATTATTATTATTAATTGGGACTGGCAATCCTGTTGCTAAGTGACACAGTTGTAAAGCGAATCCTTATGTGACCATGCTTGACTTATGATGTCAGTTCCAGCTTGGTCATTAAGCAAATTATTGCAGCTGTTAAACAAGATGTCATGTGAACAAGACTTGCAACTTCTTGTCAGCTTCCCCATTAACTTGTTTGTTGGAAGTCAACTGTGAAGATCGCAAATGGCGATTACATGACCAACCATTGTAAATATGCACTTGTTGCTAAGCTCCTGAATTGTGATCATATGATTCTAGGGACTGGTTGTAAATCTCCTTTTTCAGTGCCATTACAACTTTGAACAGTTGCCGAACATGCAACCATTAAATGAGGATTACCTGTAGTCTGCATGCATTTAAAAATCCAGCTGAATAAAAATGGAGAAAATGCTTTCATTGTAGATAGAACATGAGACAAGGGAGAAAACATGTTTAAATACAGTAATATAAAGCTTAACAATAGGGCTTTAAAAATTATGAGCATATTAATCCATGTGTTTGGAATATAAAATTTGACTCCATACCTCCTGCACTCTTTTTTCCCATTGGTTCAGTACTGTGTATCATTTATACAGCTTTATGCAACGTTTTTGGAAATTACAATATTAACATAAAATGAAAGAAGCTGAGTGGACATTCTAACAGTTAATTAATAAGTATTGGGAAATATTCATTTTTATTAGCCCCAAAGGAAAGAAAATGCAAATACTTTCTTTTATTATTATTATTATTATTATTATTATTATTATTATTATTATTATTATTATTATTATTATTATTATTATTATTATTATTATTATTATTATTATTATTATTATTATTGTTGTTGTTGTTGTTGTTGTTGTTGTTGTTGTTGTTGTTGTTGTTGTTGTTGTTGTTGTTAAAATTAATAAGCTGTCTGCCTTCCAATGACTGCTTTATCATTTATACTTTTCCTATTTGCCTTATTTATTATGCCAGATTTCAACATTTACTACATAGTGGCAAATACTAGAAAATAAATCAAACCTGTGTAAAGAATGGGGGAAAATACAACAGCTAGAGGGCAGTCACAGAATAACTATATTAAGCAGAGAACACTAAACATTACAATAAAACTACCTCTGTTGCTTATACAGTGCTATGGTAACAATGACAGGTTGTTATGTTCCAATTTATATTTGCAATAGGAGCAACTATGTTTTCAATGTTAGATCAAAATGGAAATTTTCTCTCTGATGTAATGTCGTTGCAGTGGCATTATCCTAACTATACATCTTGCTGTGGGAATGGGAAAATTGTGGCCTTTCAGGTGCTGAATTTCAGCTCCCAACAGCTTCCAGGAACATGGTCAATAGCAGTATTGTTGAGAGTTGTAGTTCAACAATGTTTAAATAGCCTCAAGATCTTCACTCCTTTTCTTCTGAGAAAATGTTGTGAAATTATGCTCCAATGCAATAATTTATGCTATATACTCCGCATTAGCTGGGCTTAAACATTGATTTAAATATAATTTGTTTGGCTTTATTTTATTGAATTGTTTGAACTCAACTATGTAAATCATGATATATGATGAGTACAATTTGGGAACCTAGCAAATGATGGTCTTAAAATACTAGGGTATAATAGAGTCAGAAGAGGCTATACTATTACTACTTGTTCCTTCTAGCTCAATATTGCCAACATCTTAGTGACATCAGGACCAGACAAGACTCTAGCATTGGAGCATAAGAAAAGGAAAATCTGGCTTTGTAATTTAAATTGTACATCTCTCTAGAGGGCCCCAGATTTTTTTTAATTAATTGATTGGTTGTATGTGTGATCAAGTTGTTTCTGACTACTAGCAATCACATAGATCAATTAACCCTATGACAATCTAGCCCTAACATGGTCTTTCAGGTCTTCCAACACTGTATTCATTACCACTTTGAATCCCTCCATCCTCTTCTTTCCTTCCACCTTTCCCAGCATTCGAGTCTTCTCCAGAGAACTAGATCTTCACATAGTGGGTCGGTCTGAAGTAGAATAATTTGAGTCTTGTCATGCTGGGCTGATTTGTTTGATGATGCATTTGCTTGGGGGTTTTTTGGTTTTCCATGGTATTCTCAGGAGTCTTCCCCAAAACAAAAGTTCAGAAGTGTAAACACTCTTCTTATCCTGCTTCTTCAAAGTCCAATTTTCACGAAGGCTAAAACTAAGCTGCAATAGTTATGTGAAACTATCCTATAATGTTCCTTGCAATAGTTTTCAGAAACAGAGATGTAAATAAATTTGGTTAAATATTTCTATTACTTGAATGACTGATTTCATTTGGAATCTGATCATGACTTGTTCCTTGGATGCTGTTCAGATAACCTAAAATCATAAACTAATAAAAATAATGAAAACTATGCATAATATACCTAATAGAAAGCAAGCAATATGTTCCAATTAAAGAAGAATTTAAAATCAAAAGAAAAATGTAAAATTGTGTAGATGTAAAATCCCTAACATCAGTTCTTAAAATACCAAGATCTTTTCCTGATTTCCAACAGCACACATTAAGAGATGCCTATGGTTTTTATCTGGATGTATAGCAATAGCACATAGACTTATATACTGCTTAATAGTGCTTTACAACAGGGGTTCCCAACCCCTGGTCCACGGACCAGTACCACTCCATGGCCTGTAGGGCTGCGCAAGCGATGGGCAAGTATGCAAATCTCCATTTGTGTAAGTGGCGGGTGTGTGTGTGAAACCATCCCCTCCCCCTCTGCTGCTGCCGCCAGTCCAGGGAGCCCAAAAGGTTGGGGACCACTGTTTTACAGCACTCTTAAGTAGTTTACAGAATCAGCATATTTCCCCCAACAATCTGAATCCTCATTTTACTGACCTCGGAAGGATGACAGACTGAGTCAACTTTGAGCTGCTCAGGAAATAGACAATCCTCTGTTTCAAACTAATTATGAGTTTCACAATGCTGGACCCTTGGCTTGTTTCTCTGGTAACAGATAGCATTTTTCCAATGTAGTGTATTGTTTCTATGTTGATCTTAGGAAAGAAGAGCAGCAAAAGAGGTAACGAGAGACTTCTTGTTGCACCAATTCCTTTGGCAAGAATGCTTAAGTTTTTTAGTTGCACGTAACCACTGCAGTTAAATCAGGATATATGTCCCTATATGTCCCTATATGGACATAAAGGCATCTTTATTTTTTCATACAGCTGTTAACTTTTTTGGGGGGCAGGGTCATCCCTTCAGACCTAAGGCAATGGACAAAATGCTAATATAAAGTAAAATACCATAATAGTACAAGATCCATGAATATATCTGTCATATAAAGGATCCTTAAAACAATAAAACTTCAAAAGGATATAAAAGCTCCCATTCTCCATCAGTCAGTTAGAACTGAAGAAGCTTCTTGGATGAGAAGCAAAACATTTTCAAAGGAAAAAAACCAAGAAAGTCCGGTTGCCTTTTGGAAAAAACACCTTTGGTTCAATACAACAATAATGTCTAAATAATCACATTAGTTAAAAGCTCTTTGAAACAGGACGGTTTCAAAAGATCTTTAAAATTTCAAATGAGGAACTCACCTACACATTCCTTGAGAGAAAGTTCCATATGAAAGGGAATCCTAGAGAGAATACCTTGAATCTTGTTCCATGAAATAGTTGATCTTAACAATTCTCTGCTGGGTAGGGCTTCCTAAAACTGATTGTATGCAAGGGTGCATAGTACCTCCCTCCTCCTCTGTTTTTCTCTGGATTCCTGTGGGACTCTTTCACCCTCACTTCTTTCAGAATGAGATTTATCAACTCTTGAGCCTTATCATATCCTAAGAGCTATTTGTTTTATCAGTTACCCTATTGACTTAGTACATCCTGTTTTCTTTGCTTATCAAATCCAGCCTATCTATAGTTCACCTATAGAGACTTTTGTTGAACTATTCACTTTCAGTTTTTACTTCAGATTACAAATGGGGTTCAATGGAGTGAATGCTCCAAGCCTGATCCTCTTGCAAGTATAAGACCGTATGTACAGTAACCACCTCCTAGCATTTTAAATGGTACAATCCTAGGCTGGTTTACTATCTCAGTAAGGATTAGATCCTTAGAATTATTCAAATGACCTTTCTGCCTGACTACAATAAATAAAAGGTACTGGGAACACATCCATGATCTTCCTCAGAACCTGCTTTTAGTAAAAAAAACCAAAACCCTATAATCCTGTTAGCAATGCTTTTATAGTGATATACATAAAGTACCATTTACAGTTCCTAGAACAAGAACTGACATTGGAAATGGCAATATATATATAAAACCAGTGAAGAACACTTCAATTAGTCTAGAAATTTCTGAGGTGCCCACCAGAAAAACCTCATTTCCTTGTGAAACAACTGAACTCTGTTTCTTAAAGATTAAATAGACACTGCTGAGATTTCTTACTACAATAAATGTATTGACAATCAATGAAAAAATTGTGTCATACTCAGTTTTGGAGTGCTGTTGTTCTCTGCCATTCATATTTGTTTCTTCTTTCACTCTTCCCCTTCCTATACACATCCAACCATAAGCATATAGATACTTCCCTCAAAATAATGCTTTACACATATGATGAAATGGACTGTGGATTATAAAATATAAAATATAATCTTTCAAGCTGCTTCAGGATTCTCTGTGACTCTGATTATTGTTCTGATCTGATGGAGAAACCTGTGTGGAGAGTTTCACTGAGAGATGAACTCTGTGAGAGGTGAGGGCAGTAGATAGTGCACTCCCACTATCCCTTTGCATTTTTAATAGGACATAAAGCAGAATTCATGTAAAAATAACTTTTAAAATATGCTCTAGAGAGAAGCTTAACTTCTGACAAAGTTCAAAACATCTGCTGGCAAGTTGTTGACCGCCCCTGGATAGGTTTGTGTCTGTTTTAGGCTTTCTCCCAAGGAATAGCTCTGTCGTGTGCCCATTTTCTTTCCCTTGAACCTGGGCAGCATGCTACCTTGGATTAGGCCTTTCTTCCTTGGTTGTTTGTGAATTCTTGCCTACTTCTATAAACTATTGCTCAAGTGCTTTAGTTCTGCCTGAGGGCAGAAAAAGGACACCCTTCCTCTTCCCCCCTCCCTACCCACACCTTGCCTTCAACAAGCACCGACCTAGAATGCCCCTTGATCAGTTTGCAGCCAACCGCTGTTTGAGGCTAAGCAAACATCAGATGAAAAGGACATCTTCAGTTGGCAGTTTGGAATGGCAACTAGCCAAGCACTGTTAGGGATGGAAGAGATAACTCCAGGGACCGCACATTGTGCTCTCTCCATCAGTGATCTTCCAAAGACCTGTGCATTTGTGCTTGCATCTGCAGATGTAACGTATTGGAAGATGGTGTAATGATTTTCTCCCAAACAATGTTTACAGCGCATAGGGTGGGGAAGTATCAATAGTCCACTTTCCACTTCCATTCTGTTTGGCAAGGACTGGATCACAAACAGAGCAGATCGGATTTGCATCAGAGCTCTTTAGAAAGGTAATGTCAGGCCAACAACGCCCCCAGGCAGCATCTTGGTGCCCACTACGTACCTTGGACTTCACATTCCAATATTCTTAGATCCAGAAAAGTTGGGGGAATCTATATTCTGTTACTCACCAGCTTCCTTTCCCATTGTTGGCCAAGTCTGTTATAGTGCAACAATATCTAGAAGATCATATGTACCCACCCATTATCTCATTTCTGCATACCCAAAGAAGATCAGAAAAGAGGAATGAAGGTATTATATCAACATAAAATTTAGATTCTAAGGAGACCAAGTGAACTACAGGGTCACTTCCTACCTATACATACTGTATTAATGTCTGCCCATGTTAATAATAATAGCGGCCTCCCTGCATATCAGAAATTAATATATTAAAGAGTCAAGATTTAACCTTACCAATTCCTAGTTTCTTGTAGTTTTCCATCTTCGGGCAACTTTTTCTGTAAGGAAAACATCCAGAATAGTCTTTTTCTTTTCCCAAAATGTAGTCAGACCCCAAAGTGGAAAATGTTATTTGCAGAAGGATTACTATACATCCTCTTCTCTGCTATAATCTTGTTATGGTACACTGTCAATATCTGATCCAGGGCTTATAGAAATTAGTATTTGCAACATTATAGGATGTGTCATTGATTATCATCCTCTGTGGACAAATTGATGTATGTTTTACATTTCCTTCTTTGAATGTTGCCAGAGCTTTAAAACAGCATGGAAATTAAGTACTAGGTTTTACATATACAGTATCTCTATTCACTTCAGTGGATAACATTACAGTTAGACCCTTACTATTGTAGCTTGGTAAATAATAAACCATCCTTTGACAGAAAGGTAGAAGATCATTGCCCTCCAAGCTCTAGATTCACCTTAAATCACCATCTCTGATGCCTATCTTTTAGTGCTTTCTATTGTCAATCAACAACAAAATGTTTGAATTCAACTAAGGTTTGTACCTCCTGGCTGATATGTATCAATTTAATTGTAACATTAAGAAAGGGATGGGATGGGAAGAGGAAAAATGTAAATATAACTATAAATCATATGCCAGGATCTGTAGTCTGCCATAATGGCATGGTTTTTTTTTTTATTATGAAATTTATATGCCACCCAAGAGGTGCCTAAGTGGTTTACAATAAGCAATGTTCTCTCTCCCTGTCTCCCTTTCTATACTTATTGCATTTTCTCTTTGTGTTGTACTTAAACAGGTAACATGTTCTTTGAGTCATGCCCCACTCATGATAGTTTCACATCCATGTGCTAGCAGCATGGAAGTGAGTTACCTTTACATTCTTCTAGGATGTTTTTTAGCTTCCTAATGTAGCCTATGGTCATTGTATTCCCTTGTTCTCAATTTGGGCAGCTTTAAGATGTGTGGACCTTAACTTCCAGAACTATGCCTGCTTAGCTTATAAGTTGGTCTAAGGCAGGGGTAGGCAACCTTGGCTCTTTTATGACTCGTGGACTTCAACTCCCAGAATTCCTGAGCCAGCTAGCCCTTTGCTGAACCATGGTGATCCACAAAATACAAATAATTTAATTCCTAAGTACTCCTGTGCTCTTCATGTAGTCTTCATGCCTAGTAAGCCCTATTCCTTGAGTGCCTTGCATGAATATTCCTTCCACAAATAGTGATTGCTGCCTGCCTGACACAATCTCAAATTCTGCCAAGCCTCTGTGCTCATTAGTTTATAAGCAAAATTACCATAGTAATGCTGCCACCCACTCTAGGGCCTTGGCACTGACACTCCCCCAAAGGTTGTAAAGGTCACCAGATCAAGTATCTGGGAAAACCGGGGAAATTCCCTGCTTTCTGAGTATGTAAATGACTGAGAAAATGGAGTATGCATAGTCCTGCCTGTGCCTGAAGCCTCTCATCCTTTTAATTAAATACCATCCTGTCTGTACTCTCCAGGCCTTGCCAACAGCTATGCAATTAGCATGTTGCAAAAAACAAAGCCAGGCTTAATAGTATTCAGCAATCTTTTCACTGCAATGCCTTTTGAAGGATGAAAACCCTTTCTTCAAGACTCCCAGATAAGGATTGCAGCTTATATACAATCATAATATTGATGTGTGAATACCAATCAGTGGTCTCCAATTTTTTTTATGGGAGGGAGGAGAAGGTCTTTTGAATACAATTTCTAGAATTAAGAGTTATATTCATAACTCTTTTAAACTCTTGAAAAGCCTTGAGTACAATTTCATTTAAATCCTCCTTTCTTATCATTGAATCCTCTTATCAATGTAGTTTTTCTCTCCCTGTTCTCTTTGTCTACTGAAGTCAAGGGCTCAGTTAATAGAAGCAAGTAGGAAACCCAAACCATTGAAGCAGCACTATAGAGAATATTTTAAATGGTTAGTTTTACTACCTTGAATGGCCGATGCCAGTCCAACTCAACAGCTCAAAATGCACATTGTATTTTAGCAATAGCAATAGCACTTAGACTCATATACCTTCACAGCGCTTCACAGTGCTTTACAGCCTTCTCTAAGCAGTTTTATAGAGTCAGCCTATTTCCCCCAACAATCTGGGTCCTCATTTTACCAACCTCGGAAGGATGGAAGGCTGAGTCAACCTTGAGCCGGTGAGACTTGAACTGCCGACTGCCAGCAGAATTAGCCTGCAATGCTACATGATAACCACTGTGCCATCACGGCTCTTTTTAGATGGTTCTTGCTTTTAATATATTTTTATTTTTTTTTAAAAAAGTATTATTTTAACAGTGGATCCAGATCGTAAGTCCCCTTCTTCAGATCTATTGTAACTTTGAATAGACACTAAGCAACCAATTGTAAGTTGCGAACTACCTTTTATCTAATGGGGGCTGCAAAAATGTGGATGATCACTAGATCAACACTGCTGCTTTCTCACAGTCTGTATTTTTGCAACCAAGATCTGGTAATCCCCACATAATGAGAAGCAATTGTTTTCAAAACTGGAGGGAGACGTGAAGAAAAATGAGCAAATTGTTCATAAAATCTGGGTGTGGTTCATGTGCTGACTGTTACTGCTAAGGTGAGCAACCCAAAGTACACAACTATAAAATTGGGATTCAATAAGCTGTTATGTGGGGAGAAGGAAATTGCTTCATCCATCTTGTTGTAGTAGTTTCCTTTTATTGTCTCCTATAATAATTTTCATGCTCATTAATATCCAGGAAAATACCTCAAATGTAGCTTTTTTTAAATTTCTCTGACAATCTTCCTCTTTTTCAAAATGAGGGGGTCATATCATACTATACAGGTGAGCTGCTGGCATCTCCCATTTAATAAAGAACTGCTACGATAGGAGGTGGGAACCTGGGAAGGAATCTTCCTAATCCTCAAAGAGGATTGTTGTCAGTCAGTCTTGACACTTTTGAGGCTGATTAATTTGCTGACCTAAAATAAATGTCTTCCTCTCCGCCTACCTGCACCAGAGGGAATAAAGCAGACGAGGGATGTTTTGAGGACAGATACTGGAAAGTTTTACAAGAGCTCTGTAAAAGTTGCATACTAATCAGTGTTAATTAGTAATCGGTGTCTCCCTGGCTTGGAAGGACAGGAAGCAGGTGCTATTCCCCCCCCCCCACAAGTTGGCCAGAAAGGATGAAATCTTCCAGGCTGAAGATCTTGGAAGGCATCATTCCAGTATAAAAGGAATGTCTCTCCAGAATTTTCTTTTTACTCGAGAAGAGAGTCAGTTCCAGAATAAGGTATTGAAGAACATTCTTCAGCAGAGCAATTTCCCAAGAATTGGTTGAAGAGGCACTTCAGCTTTCTAGACTAGAATGAAAATATGTTTTTAATTAATGATGGGTAGAGAACTGAAGGGAGCTATTGACTTTATCAGGGCTATTTCTAAAAAAAAATACTAAATTAGTAATACTAATAATATTAAATGGAAGACCGTTTGGGTCAATAGAAACAGCTAAGGATTATTATTTGAGTCAATCAATTATGCAGTATTTGGGTTTTTATTCCATGTCTTAAAACAATGATAACTTATACAGTAAGTGTAATTTAATCTATTAGAAACAATATACATTCTGTGTTTTCTGAAAAATGAAAAATCTCTTTAATGGCCAAATATAAATCATATAAAATATATGATAAATTAAAAGGGGTGTGTGTCTCAATTCACAAAATAGGTACATTGGGGCCACATTATGGACTGATTTTCCAGAATGCTATATGCCACATTTTTAGATTCTCCTCTTCCATCCCAATGGGATTGTCCCTATTACTCCTATTTCCTTTTTTTGTTGTTGTTCTGTTTTTTTGAAGACAAATAATCATCTTTCCAAATATGGGAATTTCAGCACCCATCTTTTTTATTTTTCCTTTTGGGTCCCAGAAGCATTGTAATGCTAGAGGCTAACCCTTAACTTTGGGACCAGGAATCTACAATATATGTGAGTGAACATGCAGGTGCTTACAGGAGCTACACTGGAGATCCCAGAATTACACATTTTTATTTCAAAATAAAGGATTGTTGTCTATTCTGCAGGAAACATAGAAGATCTTTACTGTGAATATATTTGAGGGGGCCTTATTGTCCCTCCTCAGAATGCCTGTTATAAAATCCAGCTTTTTTCCACAAACAGGTAGCTCAATAGAAAAAGTTGAAAAAATGTTTTAATCAAACATCCTAGTTACTTTTGGTAGTAATGTTGATTCAGATTATGCTAAAGAGATAAATATTCCTATATCTGTAATGAAAGCCATGGGTATCTGTTACACATGGACTTCGATATAGCTGTGCTTTTTACATTTTTGTGTAGATTAATTCCAAATATTGTTATATCTACTAAGCTTTCTGTTAGGCTTTAACAACATGCAGGGGAGACAATTGGCCAGAAGCTTTTGGAGAACAAATCTGCAGATATTCAGTAAAACCTCTCCCCTTCTCATCTTGAACCCTAACCTCAGAAGAAGGTTCACATGCAATCCCTATGACTCAGGACACTGGCACTGCATTTAATCATCATCCTTGTACTGCACAGCCATGTCTGCAGGACGGGAAGAGGTGGAACACAAATTCTTTTCCTAGCAACCAAACTAGGAAAATAGTCCCTAAGGCCTCCTGAGGCCAACTCTTCATCTTACAACAGTCAATTTCTGTGACTCAGAAGACGATGGGAATTCACTAGACTCCGGCATGTCTATATCTACCAGATCACTGAAGCAAATTAGGAAGCTTTATGGTAAAATTAGTAATCATCCAAGGAGGCAACCAACACTAGGGATGAATTGCAGCCAGGAAACCTGTTAGTAAGTAATAAGGAAGATTAAGAGCATATGGAATAATTGCATATTACGAGCACCTTCAGAGCAAGAACAGATTGTCCCATTAGTTGGCTTTCAAATGGCTAAATAACTTCTTTCCTCAATGGGATGTGAATAAAGAAAGCAAAACCTACAAACAAAAGTATGTGAAAAATATGAAAAGTTCAGCTCCACCTATCTCATGACATCATTGCAGCATTGCCATATCCTTTGTTGTTCTCAGCTATCTTTTTCTAAGTGTAACATTCTGGCTGTCCCAAAGTTACCCCCTCTATCAAATGATTCTAGCATCCAGCCAATGTATTAGAATTTGAAAAACAAAATAGGGAACAATCCCGCCTGCTTTTAAAATGGATTGTCATATATTTGCTTCTGTCAGAAAATGCCTTGGGGGGGGGGGGGTTCCGTGCTTTTTGATGTGATGAGATGCATATGTTGCCTTGCCAAAGCTTATTGCTGTGAATTAAATTCAAGCAATCTACTTTGTAGGGAAGGAAAACAAACATTCAACTGAACTCCTTTTGTATTGCAGAAGAACCATACAAAAGGAAAGGTGATGCCCAGACTTACAGTCTCCATCTCCAGGGATAATTACATTGAAGTCCAAGTATAGGGAAAGCCAATTAGAGTTCAACTAACTCAGGCCTTTGGTAGAGTGGAGGTGTCAAAACCTTCCTAATACCAAACTGGAGAGAAAATGACTAGGAGATAATCATGTTGGCTCCCCCCCCCTTCCCCCATACCCAAGCCTGGCCTAGGTAATAAGGCTACTTCTATTTCTGCATTAACAAAATTCTTCATGTGTTCAATTAATTAAGATGAATGATCTAAGCAGGCATTAGAGCGCTACCTTTGCCAGCTACCTAAAGATAAATCTTGCCTTCAGGCTTGGAGCTGATCCTGTTTTCAGTCTGTACAATCAAGTTATCTGCTTGGCCTCAAGCAAAAAGCAGACACAGTTTTAATAAACATTGCCAGGAACCCCTGCCTGCCTATCTGCTGTGATTGCTCAAGAAAGATCATTTGGTGTGTACTCAAAAGTAAAGCTGATAACTAATTACAACACTGATATTTAGTTGGAAAATCATTAAGGAAGAATTATGAGGCCAATGGTCAAATTTCACCAAATGAATTGGCTTAAGTCAGTCAGCTTCAACCCTGCTTCTCTTCAGATGCATTGGGTCACACAAAATGCCAGGTTGATGTTGTTGATGACCAAAGAATAAGTGAATGAAAGGAGTTGTAAAGTCCCAAAACATTTAGAAGATATTGGTCAGGGAAAACTATCCTGATTAGAATGATGTTTCTGTTCCAGCCAATATCTGTTTTGACAACTGATGCATCTTTTAAACAATAGTAAAAGGATATGTCTAAATTTGTGTGGCAGGAGTATAAACCACAAGTTAAATATAAGGTGTTACAAGATGCAAAAGAAAGAGGCGGATTGAGTCTATCTAAATTACATTTTGCAGCTTGCTGTTTGGTTTGAATGAAAGAGTGGGTGCTGCTGAGAAATAAAAGGCTCTTGGAGTTAGGAAGACATGACCTGGAATTTGGGTGGCCTAGATATTTTTGGTACAATAAAGTCTCAGTTAATGTGGATTTTAAAAATCGTTATGTTTGACATGCCATATTGGAAATGTAGAATAGATACAAATCCATGTTGTACCAGAAAATACCTTTGTGGCTCACAGCGCAAGCAGGGTTTACTTCAAACTAACTGGAAAAAAAATGCATGTCTGGATTAGCATAGGGGGACAATATATTGTTGCTGCTGGTGTTTACCTAATTCAATGATAATTTTTCATGCAGTTATTGCATTTGCTTGTAAATTCTTTTTACATCTTTTTTTTTAAAATGTGTTTGTTGGAACTAGGCAAGAGATAAAATATTCAGTTACCCAAATGATAATTAGTTAGGATTCTTTTCTCAAAAGTCCCCCCAAATCTTAAAAATAGATCATCTCAAAGTATCTTTCTATGTCAAGCAAATATTGAAATTTCAGCAGGGAAGAATCCCAAATTCTGACAATCAACCAAATTTTAAATGTATAGGAAAACTGGTTCCCTATGACTACACATTTGCTATCTTTGGAGCTAAATAAAGCAAATAAAAATATGCAAACAATTGCTTAACCATGAGATTGAATTTAACTGGGTGTGAGTTTAGGGGAAATAGAAGAATTGGTATAAAACCAAAAGAAGTGGCTTTGTAGGTTTCTGCACCTGTGATCCTGGCACAGGGATATGAAACTCTTTTGAATGTTCATGTTAATATGATAGCGTGCTGGGAGAAAGGGGGCAATCTCAAAGTGTCAATGCTGCCTATTGAGGATTGTTTCTATGGAAATGATCCACACCCACTTGCTGATGCCAAGTTATTCTAAATACACTCAGCTAGGGAAGAGTGACCAGCTGGCAGGTTTAAAACTGACTTAGCAGGGTTTTAGGCCACTTCTTTCTTTCTTTCTTTCTTTCTTTCTTTCTTTCTTTCTTTCTTTCTTTCTTTCTTTCTTTCTTTCTTTCTTTCTTTCTTTCTTTCTTTCTTTCTTTCTTTCTCTTTTTCTTTCTTTCTTTCTTTCTTTCTGCCTGCCTGCCTGCCTGCCTGCCTGCCTGCCTGCCTGCCTGCCTGCCTGCCTGCCTGCCTGCCTGCCTGCCTTCCTATTACCTTATGATATCCACAGCTCCTTGTGGCAATATATAGTTTTCCAGTTTTTCTTTCTCGTGGATAGCATTATGTGTAGCTGTTGTCCATACAGGATTTTGTGGTTGTTTCTCAGAATGACTTAGTAGCAGAACTACACATGTGGTGCTGAATGTTGATGATTGAATGTCCATTTAGCTAAAACGATGGGCTTAATATTCCAAGGGAACACCCCCAATTTACCTGGTTCCAAAGAAAGTTGATGAATGTAGGAGATAATAAAAGGAGATGAGAGAATAGTTTCTTTGATCGTTTTCTTTCCTGGGTGGAGGAAGAACTAGAAAAAAGAGCAATGTGCAAAGCTCTGCTGTGGTAGAAGGGACCTCTGGCAAAGCTAGAGTCAAACATTAAACTAAGCCATAATGTGGCCTGTTCAGCTTCAGTTTAGTACATTGTGTGAATCCAACCATTGTGGTATGCACCTATATTGCTTAATGTGGTTTTGTTACTTAGTATGATGAGTGTGCTCAAATCAGTCATGGCTTAATCAACAGACTATAAAAATACGTAAGGAATTATGATGCAGGTGGACCTGACGTTCATTTGATTCATACTCTTTATCATGGGTTCAGGAGTAAATATTACTGTAAAATGTATGTCATAAACTGAAATACATACATACACACATACACACGTGGCTGAACAAAATGACATTGAAGTGAGTCATGTGACAAGCATCATAAATAACTCAGTGGAAAATATATGAAATGACCTTTTCTAGCTGTGCTAAATCTGCTGCAGTTTGTCATCAGAGCATACAGATTCTATAAAATAATGGAGGGTTCTATTAGAATCAAAATGCAGCCATTCTAGCTATACACAAGAAAATTATTAGTGTAGTAAAAAGAATCCAGACATATATATGGTGGAAAAGTACTATGAAGGCATGAAATGGTAACTTCTTCTTACCTATACTGAGATAGAAATGACTTTCATAGGGGGGGAAATGAAATATTATTGGTTGGCATACACCCAGGACTGGAATTTTCCATATCACAACATTTTAATCCTGATTCTTCTTTTTAATTTCTCCATTTTTTACTTGAAAACAAAACATTGCTTTATTCATATTCAGTTGATCTAGAGGAAGAAATAAATATTACCAGTGTAAGGCAATATTTTATTCAATGAATTTAACATCATACAAGTAGTCCTTGACTTACAACAATTCATTTAGTGACCATTTGAAGTTATAATGGCACTGAAAAAAGTGACTTATGAATGTTTTTCACACTTTTGACTGTAGCAGCATTCCCATGGTCATGTGATAAAAATTCAGATGCTTGGCAACTGGCATATATTTATGAGAGTTGCAGTGTCCCCGGGTCATATGATCACCTTTTCTGACCTTCTGACAAGCAAAGTCAATGGGGAAGCCAGATTCATTTCACAACCATGTTACTAACTTAAAACTGAAGTGATTCACTTAACAACGGTGGCAGAAAAGGTTGTAAAATGGGGCAAAACTCACTTAACAACTGTCCTGCTTAGCAACAGAAATTTTGGGCTCAATTATGGTTGCAAGTAGAGGACTACCTGTATTATAATATGTTATTTTGACCATATAAAGAATAGCTCAAGCAGTTATGAGAGAAGATGGATATATGCATGTATCTCTTTAATATTCATCATTGTTGTTTTTGTTTGTTTGTTTATTAAAGTTCCAACAGCTTTAGAAGGAGATGTTTCATCAGTAGGCTTTTCACAATACCTATTACGAAGGATGCCAAAACATTTTTTAAAAATGAAAAACATAAAGGAGATATCATAATAACTCAGCAGAGAGACTCACTACATTCTGTGTAAAAACAATGCTGTCACCTGTGGCGGGGGGGGGGAGGGGGGAGGGAGGGAAATGAAACTTTCAGAAGAGAGAATGCCATGCTCAGAAATTCCAGCCTTTATCCAGTTATGGAAGAAAGGAGCTTCCTTTCTTCAAATGCACTAAGAAGCTGACAAGATGTATAGTATGTGCTACACAGTTAAAGAAAAATAAAATGCAAAATAAAAATAAAATGTGAAAATAATGGTCAGGTTTAGGAGTTTAAAATTGCTACAAAATTTTATCTCAGTAGTGCTAAGCAAATATTTGTGAAATTACATACATATTCCAATAACACGATAAAAGCCCCTCCCCAAAGAATAATAAGTAGAATCCCAATAAAAGAAAAGAAAATATTGCTTGTATAAATTTGATGTAGATTTACACCACTCAGTATACCTCTTTATAGCTTTCTACCTAAGCTGTCCTTGCTTCTATCGTAGCCATACACCACTTCTGGAGTGTTATACATTGCCTTTTGTACTTTAAACTGCTCATTTCTCTCTTTTTGACAATCTCATCACTAGTATAACTACAGGTTTCTTACTCTTCCCTTCCCTTTCTCTCAACCCATTCCTTCTTCTTTTATATTTTTATTTTGTGAATAAATCCTCATTACTTGCCTCTGTACTGTCATACCACTTCCAGGTATTTGTTTTATATTGGCAATTGGTTTTGCATTTAATCCTCATTCTGTCAGCCCCCACTCATTCTTGGCATATGTCTTCTTATTTCACCAGACATACTTCTTTGATGTGATTTTGGATTCAGAAGTCATCTAGTTCTAGAGAAATACCATCTTTAGTTCTGCATGGGTTGTGTTACCTAGGATAAAACTGATTTGTAACTGGGGGAGATTTCTGAAGTTATAGTCTCAAAATGGCTTTTATGTAGCTCCATCTAATGCAGTGGTGAGATTCAGCCAGTTTGCACCACTTCGGCAGAACCAGTAGCTATTTTTTTGTTGCCCAGGCCCAGAATGGACTTCCGGAAGTGGCATCCACACAGAGAACTGGTTGTTCACATATTTGAATCCCACCACTGATCTAATGTATCAGTTATGGTCCCTTCTGGAAGAGGAGGCTCTTCTTTACCATCATCCATCTCTTAGTCTTTTCTTGATTAGGCTATTTCAATGTGTTTTACAGTATCTGAGGCTATCTTTGAAGAGCATTTGGAAGCTATAGTTGTTCTAGAATGTGGCAGCTTAAGTAATTGTGTGTGCTCTCTAATTTACCCATATAGCAGCAATACTTCAAGAGATACATGGGTTACCAGTTGACTTCTGGGTCAATTCAGAGTGCTAGCTGTCACCTTAAAGACCTTCATGGTTCAGAATCTGGTATGCTATGTTTTTGTTCCCACTGACAGTGGGTGTCTTTTGATTTTTAATTATGTAGATTATTATTCCCAGAATGATATTGGGGTGGTTTTTTTGGTTATATTGTTTTAAACCCAGTATACAGAAATTGGGATTTATGCCACTCGGAGTCATTCACAATTAGAGGAGCCTATCAGCCCAGTAAAATACATGCATACATACACAAATGTGCTCCGTTCCCCCTGCACTCAACTTGCTTTTATGTTTCTCCTGACTACTCTATTTTTCTATAACAAAGTGGGCAGAAACATAGATTGCTTTCCGATAATCAGGCACATTCATAGGCACACACCCACTAAACAAATTGCACAGCAACTCAATAACAAAACCAGTCTGTTTTAGCATTTCTCCACGTAACACCATATGTACCACTGCAGTCTTAAAATATTTCAACCTTTTACTTCTACTTGTGACTTCCTTTTCATTATTTTTTTTCTTGACATTAAACTTCATAGCATTTGTTTCAACTCGGCTTTTGAGATTATGCTGTCATTCACATACAAATCTTTAAATACTCCTGCCAGCATTTTTTCATTTCAGTTTTATCTCAAATCATTTCATTAGGTTTATTTATAATTTCTATAACTCTACTGCAAGCTCTTTGTTTAGTCTTCTTCACCCAATTCCAAAACAATGTTTTACTTCTACCAAAAGCCATGCTGCATTAGGTCTGACATTTTGAATGTTAACTTTTTTGACAGCATTCTTTGCACCTTTTTTTTCTATACAGACATCTACTGCTCACCTTCATTTATTTTAGCACATATTCTTTAATATCTTTTCTCATCCAAAGAGTCCTTTTCCTTATCATCTGCCAGGCATCCATTTTCACATTTTCCATTAACATAACTCAAGACCCTTCCATAACACGTTGTAACATATTGTGTTACTGCTGCTGTTGTAGTTTTACTCTGTTCTAAGCAGAATGGGAAGCAACATCTTCTTTCTTTACATCCACTTGCCATTCATTCTTTTGGGAGATTAATCTGTATTCTATTACTTTTTCATGCAGGGCTCATACTTTCTCTTCCTAAACATTTATTTTCTTGTCTCTTTAATTTCTTTCTTCTGTGTCCCTTTTTATCATTTGACCCTACCAAAGAATGATTAGTTTCACATTCAGAATCTCTTCATTCTTGTATTCTTCAAATATTCTGTATATCTTTTATTATAAGCAATCAAACCAATCATGTTTTTCAATTTATTTTCTGCGTATATGTATGAATAACTTATGCTTAAACCACCTGTTCAAAACTGATTGCTTTTTTCAGCAGATGCTCACCAAATGATATCCCTTGTTAATTATTTTGGGGTCTCCAAATGATTCCAAAATTACACTTTCCTGTGTAATGTTCATCTCATTCCCACTCATCAAGACATGTCACCACAATCCCTTTCTTGATTTCACTTGTTCAGAATGTTGTCCAATTTCCTTCAAAGCTTCTTGTATTATCACCAGTCATTGCGGCATCTATCATCAATCTATGATGACTACTCTCTTATGTCAACCTAGATCATACCGTTCCTTATTTTCTGGTGATATATTTTAGCCCTTTCATTCATAATTAAATCTATCTCTTCATTCCCCTAAATGTACTCATTAACTTCACTATACAATATTAGGCACCTTCATTAAAATTTATCAAATCCTTCCTCTTTTATTATACAACCTGTTTTCTTGTCTTTTCTCTTTTGAATCTTCTTACCAGGTTTGGGTGTAAAGGAACTAAGTGGATTATTTTTCTGGATTTTTCCAACAGAAGAAAAAATCCTCAAATAATTTCTCAAGGATTGTACTCTGCCATAATGGTGACCACTGCCAATGAAAAGGTCCACTGAGAGGACTGTCCTCCAGAAGTATTTTCTTCATATTTAATTGAAGCATAGGAAAATAAACTTTTCAAGATCATACCATAAAAGGCCAAACATTCACTTATATATCAAAACCACTTAGTAGCTATAGAAGTGCGACCATCACATTCAATTTGGAAAATTCTCAAATTCTCCTTTGAAACCAACTTTGATTCAAATTATCTAAGTAAATGAAATCTTAGATCTGAAAAAAAAATATTCAGAACTTCTCTGGTAGGTTGCTGTTTTGTTGTTGTTGTTGTTGTTAATATGGATCTGCAATCTAGGCTGGAGGTCTCTGTGTTTAGCAACATTTAAACAGAAAGCAGAACTGGAACAAACTCAGAATTTTGAATACCAAAGGAGAACCCCGGAAATCCTTCCAGCCTATCATGACCAGAGAATTCTGCCTGTTTTAAAAGGACATTAAAATGACAGAAAGTGTTTCTTTCCATTTGCTGCTAGAATACAGGTAGTCCTCGACTTATGACCACAATTGAGCCCAATATTTCTGTTGCTAAGTGAAACATTTGTTCAGTGAGTTTTGTCCCATTTTACAACTTGCTGTTAAGTGAATCACTTAAGTTGATAAGTTAGTAACCTGGTTGTTAAGTGAATCTGGCTTCCCCATTGACTTTGCTTGTGAGTGATCACATGACCCTGAGACACAGCAAAGGTCATAAATATGAATCAGTTGCCAAGCACCTGAGTTTTGATCACATGATCATGGGGATGCCACAAAGGTTGTAACTATGAAAAACGGTCGTAAATCACATTTTTTCAGTGCCATTGTAATTTGAAAAGTCACTAAACGAACTGTTGTAAGTCAAGGACTACCTGTATCTGGGCTGAACTTCTCACCTCTCTTTGGTGTTATTTTTCTTAGATTAATATTTGAATAATTTGTCTTTCCTTTCTTCCTCGTGAGTTGTTTCTTTGGAAAGTTTATCTCTATACTTTGATCTTTTATATTTCATTTACAATTCCTTGGACTAAACATGTTATCTATCAAAATAAACAAATAAAATCATAGTGGGCAGCATAATTTACAGCATTTGCAGAGGTCACTGTAACTGCTTTGTTGATGTATGTATTTTTGGATTCCTCTTTTTTTCTTACTACGCAGTCTCTGATATTTTTATCTCATCGTTCCTCCAAGAGTGATTTACACAGAGCTTTTTCATTTCATTTTCAGAAGAACTTTAAGATAGATTATTTTGAGACCAAGCTATTCTTATCACTAGGAACAATCAGAAAGCCTCTTTGGGTGGTAGACTGGATGTGTGCAAACTGGTCCAAGCCTTTACTTTTTGACCCACTGCCTAGAGTTGCTGCTTCCTTGAGCCCAAGATTTTTAAAGCAATGTCTTGTGAAGAAGCTGTGGGGCCAACTGTATGTGTGGCCACCATGGCTATTTTACAGTGGATTATTCTAGGAAACCTTTATACTGCTGATTATGGAAGCAGCTTGCTAGTTGGTTAAGCAGCCAATTAATGTCAAAGCTGCTGTGACCAGGAAAGGGATGCATGGAAGAGTGTATGTATCCTACCCCATCTCTTGGACTGATACTTCTTACTTTTCATTACTAGCTCAAGAAAGGGACATGTGCTAACTAGTTAATTGGTTTCTGGATTGAGGAGGTTCTTCCTCTGAGTCCAGCATTTTAGCTAGCCTTCCTTTGGGGGGGGCATCTCCAGATACATTGGACTACAGTACCCACAACCCTAGAGTTTAGGCCAATTATCATATAGGCTGACAACAGATAACAGATAAATATGGCTGGTTACAGTTCCACATTTGGAGGGGACTACCTGTAGAAAGCCAGGCTAGCCATTAAATTATACTGGCTCTCTTTCAGTTAGTGGACCTCATCTTCATCTCAAATGCTACTGACCATAATTGCTCAGAGATGTGGGTGCTTTTAAAAGAAGCGTTTAATTGTAACCACCCAACTTCATTTCTAGAATCTAAAACTTAGCTGAAATATCACTGTTTTTCATCCTCTCTATTTTCTTTTCAGTTACATGGTTATTTTTCTTGTCAAAGAAAATCCATTGAGGAGGAAAAGAGAATCATTACTTGTTGATTTAAAAAAAAATATTATACTTTTTATCCCACCTTTATTATTTTTATAGCTAACTCAAGGTGGTGAACATGCCTAATACTCCTTTCTCCTCCTATTTTCCCCACAAGACTCTGTGAGGTGGGTTGGGCTGAGAGTGAGTGATTGGCCCAAAGTCACCCAGATGGCTTTCATGCCTAAAGCAGGATTAGAACTCACAGTTTCCTAGTTTCTAGCCTGGTGCCTCAACCACTAGATTAGACCATCATCCATTTGAAAGCATCCACTACTTCCCAAATCATCATTACCCCCACTTAAGGTAACCTTCAGCTACCTAGACAAAGCTCAAGTGTACCCGATATAAAGTTTCAAGATAGGAATGTACCTACTGTCAAGGAGTGTAATTTGCCTAATAACTTTCTTGGTTTGTATTTATATAGCTCTTTGTTCAGTAGTATAGTAGGGACACACCTTCCTGAGAGCTGGCACTAAGAACAGTTTTGCACAAACCTTTCCCATACAATTATTGGGAAATCAAAGATATTGTCTAAGAATCTCTGGTTTGCAGCCAGATGTAATTTTCCACCTGTTTTGCTTTGTTCTCAAAAGCAAAGTTTCTGGAGCTGCCTCAGAAACAGGAGATTAGATCAAGAGATCTTAGACACACATTGCTTTAAAAAATTACTTGTACTGTCAGTACTTTCCAAATGATGGATCATTTGTTCATTCAATATTTGCAATAGCCCTTTTTTTTAATTAATACTCATGTCTGCACCTAAAAGATCTTTCCCTTATACATGAGCAAATGAGGACACATGAAGTTTCCAGAATGCCAAAGAGATTTGAATAAGCTCTCTTTTCACATCTCAAATGCTCATGCCCACATAAGTGAATAGTGTTATGAACAAGCAAATGTCACAAATGTTATGAGTAATATGAGATCTGTGGCATGCATGAAAAGGAAAAGAGATATGAGATTAGGAGGTATAGAGTAAGCAGAAAGCTATACCATTGGACAAGGGCAGGTAATAATCTTATTTGCCCTCCCAAACAAAGTTAACATTAACCAAATTCTGCATGTCATATAAATGTATCTGTTGTATGAAAACAGGTGATTGATTGACTGATTGATTATGAGCCAGCAAATCATTGTTGACCTTTAGTGATCACACAGATTGTTGTTGTTAGTTGCAAAGTCGTGTCCGACCCATCGCGACCCCATGGACAACGTTCCTCCAGGCCTTCCTGTCCTCTACCATCTTCTGGAGTCCATTTAAGCTCACGCCTACTGCTTCAGTGACTCCATCCAGCCACCTCATTCTCTGTCGTCCCCTTCTTCTATTGCCCTCAATCTTTCCCAGCATTAGGCTCTTCTCCAGTGAGTCCTTCCTTCTCATTAGGTGGCCAAAGTACTTGAGTTTCAACTTCAGTATCTGGCCTTCTAAGGAGCAGTCAGGGTTGATCTCCTCTAGGACTGACCGGTTTGATCACCTTGCAGTCCAAGGGACTCGCAGGAGTCTTCTCCAGCACCATAGTTCAAAGGCCTCAATTCTTTTGCGTTCAGCCTCACACAGATAGATTTTCTTAATTATGATCTGCCCCTAACCTGAACTTTCAGATCTTTCATTGGTGCACTCATAACCACTGTACCTGAGTCCATCTACCTTGCTTCTGGTTGTCCTCTTCTTCTCTTTCTTTCCACCTTTCCCAACATTACAATCTTCTCCAGAGAGCTGAATTTCTGCATAATGTGTCCAAAGAAAACAAGCAATATGTGGAATAGTTCTAAAAAGGTTGGCCATTAATTAAATAGTTGTGTCAACAGAGGGTGACTATTTGGATCAGCACAATTTGACTTGTATCTGTGTAGTCACTTAGTGAACCAATTATATTAAGTACATCCTATAGAAAGTAAAAAGGATGACCTTGATGAAGAAAGGAAGGACCAGTTATCAAAGAAACAGGGAAACATTGCTTGAGTCCAAACAATAAAGGGGAATTATGAAAACATCTTAGATAGATACCCCCCTTAATTTACATGAATATAAAAGAAGGAGGAGGGCAAGCACAATCAGAGTTACAAAACTGTGCTACTATAAACGTTTCTAATTTTTAGTCAATTTTTGGTCTGGGCTGCATTGTAGGGCTAATACAGCCTGCTATGTTGTATAACAGGTTCTGTTACAAAAAATACTATCATATGTTAGATATGTGGGTTTGCATCAATATCAGCTTTCTCCAATCTGATGCATCCCCTGAAGATTCTTGGAATTGTAATCCAAATAGCTCTAGGAAATAGATTGAAAAAGTTGATTATATAGGATCCTTTGATACAAATTTTGAATAACATAAATTTGTTTCATCTTGCTGCTCAATTTTTGTTGTCTTGTTGTTCTTGTTGTCATCTTGTCTTGAATCTTTCTAGTTAAGACATAATCTGTTCCAGAGGAGGGAGTATTAGAAGCTCAGTGCCAATCCCTACTTCTGATTGCTACAATCTTACTGGGCCAGATACCTGGACTACTGGGCTCCTTGGACTCAGACTGATGTTTTTGAACATCAGCTCTGGCTGTAGCAAATTGTTCATAATGCAATCACAGATGAGAGGGTGTTGCTAGCATGCATTACAAAAACATGGCTAGATAATGAGGATGGGGAAGGAGTTCCCCACTGGCCAGTTTTCAGGTAGCATATGAGGCTTGACCTCAGGATAGGGGAGTTTCTTTAAGAGATGACCAGGCTGAGCCTGAGGGAGGGGTCAAATGTGTCATCAGTCTTGAGTCCCTTCACGTCCACAAGAGATCTAAGTCCAGCCCACCCAGAATTCCATTGATTCTTATCTACTTCCAATTTGCTTTGATTGTTAGTAATTCAGATTCTTGAAGAAAACTTTAGCTTGCAATAATAAACCGTTATACAGTATTCAATTGAACTACCTGGATTCTGATTTCCTGCACTTGACAGTTTCATTTCTTTATATAAGTTATTTATCACATTTAGAAACAGCCCATCTCCCTCACAGAGAGATTCTAGGCAGTGGAGTTGGAATGGTCATTGTCTACAGCGTCCTTAAAAGTATTGAGAAGCACTGTTCCATGAATGGCTGGGGTACTGGCACTGTATTGTCTTCCCAAGTGCACAATAATAGCCTTTCCAAATCTACTTGATCTCACTGCAGGATGATTTTAGATTTTTCTGGGTTGCTAATCCTGAGTGATTTTTAGTCTCTCCTCTTTAGATCAGATGAACTGCAGGAACACATAGTTACCATAACAATCACGGGCTTCTCCCAGATCATATGAACCTGACCCGTATAATTGGCCATGAAGAAGAGATATAATCTGGTCTGAGGAATATTTCCATCAAGAGATTATAAGGGGCTAGCTAGAGACATCAATCTCAGCAAGGGTATTGAAATGAAATGTCATTGGTTGCCTTCAAGAATGACTTGTGGTAAAATGTAGATGGAGGATGGCAGGAAGGTCCTTATCCTGCTGGACTACTTGACAACTTTTGATGGTGTTGACAACAGCAACCTTCAGACTTGCTTATGAGGGCTGGAAGTTGAAAGTTGAAAGTTGAAAGATACAATTGTTGGTAGAAAGATCTGACCCACAGAAGCTCTATTTTGGTCTGTGCAAATTAATTCCACCCAGAATTAAATTGGTGATGTGGTAAAAATGTTGACATAGTGTTTAGAGGCTGCTGGAGTCTGGATGAGGAGAAACAGGTGCAAACTCAAACAAAATAGGATAGCTATTTATTCAGAAGCCTTTTGATTCTGGGATTATACTATTCTGTTGTTGATTTTCAGTGGGATTGCTCTTTCCTGCAGACATCAAACTTGCAATTTGGAATTCTTCCTAGATTCATAATTTCTGCTGGAAAGGCAGATAGTGCTTATGAGTAGAAGGGACTTTGCCCACTTTGATAGCTGTCTTAGAAGCATTGAAGATGATCATTAATATCCTTGCTTTGTCCTATTTTTTTTCTTCCATTCAGTCATGTCAGATTTTCAGAGATTGCCTGGACAAGTTACTGCAGTTTTCTTGACAAGATTTTTTAGAAGTGGTTTGCCATTGCCTCCTTCCTAGGACTGAGAGAAAGTGACTAGCCCAAGATTACATAGCTAGCTTTGTGTTAAGGCAGAACTAGAACTCACACTCTCCCAGTTTCTAGCCTGATGCCTTAACTACTATTCCAAACTGACTCGCTTGTCCTGAACAGATTATTGTAATTAATTTACTTTGGTCTTTCTCTGAGAATCCCAAAACTTCAACTGGTCATCTGGTATAAAATGTAGTGATTTATATGTTCAAGGGACAATCTCATTGCAACCATGCAAAACCACTGCTGCAGGAGCTTTGTGGACAATTGGTTTGTTTCAAGGGCTAGTTATTGAGCTCATAGGCAGTATTCTGTACTTGAGCCAATAACACTGATTATTGCTTATAAAACTATGTATCTCAGGACATGGCTGCCTATCCCACATAGATTCTGCCTGCCAATTTGAGTGAACAGAGAATGATTTCTAGTGAACAGAGAATGTCAACTCATAATATAGTGGGAGGAGACATGAAAGAGAGCATCCTTTTCTGGAGCTCCACTTTGCTGAAAAGTCTACTTCCCAAGGCAAGGATGGCTCCTGCTCTATATTTTTCTAGAAGTCGATAAAAACTTGATAAAAATGTGGCTGTTGGAACTTCTCAAAGATCTCTGGGACCTGATTGGTAAAAATATGTATAATTGTTAACTGTAATACATAATGAAATTTTAGATTTATGGTATCTCTAAGCTTAGTCCCATCAGATCTGGACTGCAAAAATCTAGTTAGCTTCTAGATTTCAGCAAAAGAAAGACAAAAACCTCTCATATCGATTGGTCATCTGGAACTTTACAGCCCAGATCTGATAGCCCTAATAAAGATAGTGCTTAAACTCTGAAGGGCCTCCAGCTCCACATACTTACAGCAGGTATGAAATAACAAAAGTTTTGAAATTTTGAGAGTGCATAGTTCTACAATGTGAAAATCCCTCTTGAACTGCCTGAATTTTCCCAGATGTTCCAAAAAATTATAAAAGCAATTTTGAATATCTTCTTGTACATTCCTTAGTCTAAAGATTAGTACTAATATAGTCAATTTCTTTTCCACTCACATATCTTTGCTATTAGCACTCATGAATGCTGTCACCCCTTATTATCTAACAATGAATAGCCATTATCTACAGCAGGAGTCCCCAACTCCCGGTCTGTGAACCGGCACCGGGCTGTGGCATGCCAGAAACCGGTCCGCACAAACAAGCAAAGGCCCATCGTGGGATGTAGACAGTACATGAAACCATGCCCCCTCCGGTCCGTGGAAAACGTTTCTCCACGGAACCAGTCCCTGATGCCCAAAAGGTTGGGGACCTCTGATCTACAGTATTCTTTATAATTGCTATTATCTAACAATAACAGTAATCATGGCAATAATGTTGATGTGTTTGGTGCCTTACTAAAAGTTCTGGAAAATCAGTCAACACAATAAGAATGAATAAAATCTCCACTCAACAAATTGTAACGTCCAATTACTTGGAAAAACACATATATTGGAGTGCAGTAGTATTTTTAACTATTTTAGATTTTAGACCACTGTAAAAACAGTGATGCTACATTAGATGCTTCCAGCAGTGTCAGACTATAAACCTTTATCCAGTTGTATCTAACAATGACTGAGTTCCCACAATAGTTCTTTATCCTCAGCCTATGATGGCTTAAAACAGTCTTTAGCTGCAATATGGTTATTTCCCCTCTTATTCCAATATAATCCAAAAGCAGCCTTGAAGTTTTAAAACCTATTGGATCTGGTTATCTTAAAGCAGAGGTGCACTATATACTTATATATTTCTTTTGTCCCACTGGCTTGGCTTGATACATAAAATGGTAATAGTTCTAAAAATGGACATTCCAGGTAACCTATTACTTGTTCTCAGTTATGTATATATTGTCTTGGAAAAATGGGGCACAAACCTCTTGAGAAGGCTCTCGTAATATAATGTATAAAAAGGCCTGTCTTTTGAGAAACAGACTGTCTTTTGAGAAATATGTTACAGGAATGTACTTGCTGTTGGAGGAGTCAAAGGATTCTTCTAGCAAATTTTTTCATGATGAAGATTAACAAGTTTAGACAGATTTGGGTTGGCCTGTTGATGACATATGTGGGAATTTACAGTATGACAACTGAGAGACACCACTAACAGCACAAGGGATTGTGTGTGTGTGTGTGTGTATGAGAGAGAGAGAGAGAGGGAGAGATTACCATATTTCCACTTGAGAAGGGAGAGGGCAGATAATGGTGATGATCCTGCAGTTTTTCTCTATCAGTGCAGTTTCTCTGGCAACTAAATGTCCAGTGTAGATTTATTGAGAAGTAAAGTACAGAAAGGAAGTTGCTGCTACTCCTAGGGTATGGCCAGTCATGGTCACTTGCAACATTTTAAATGAAAGATTTTAAAGCATTTGGCTTTGTCCTCCAGATAACTCTAGTTTCATTGTGCCATGTGATGTTTTAATGAACATTAGTCAGGCTATGGAATGTAAGGTAGGTAGGGTTTTATTTGTTTTTTTAAAATTGTATTTGCATATTTGTTCTTTGCTTCCAAGATGTCTGTAGTGTAGTAAAGGATACTATAAACTCACATTATCTCCACAACTGTACTTAATAAACATGTTAAAGATCAACTGCTTACTTTTCATTATGCATGTAGGATACTGTTTATCTGACACTTTTTAAATATGTCATTTTTAGTTTAGTTTAGTTTAGTTTTTCCAATAGGTTTTCACATGCATACATTTACCTGAGTTATCCAATTTTGGGTAGAATTCCCAAAAGCAGGATGAACCAGGAAAACTAAAATCGACTTGATTTAAAGCTAATTAGAGTAACAGCTAATATGAAGGTGCTTAATTTTAATTTTAAGTTTTGGCCGTATTCAGAATTCCAGTTGAGCAATGCATCTGGAAAAATCAGGCTATATCATTTTTTTTCCACCTGAGCAGAATAGGGTCACTAGATTTTATCTACAAAAATCCAGATGACCACTAGATTGGTAAAAGCAGTAAGAAAAACTCAGCCTGAGTTAATATTTGCAGAATATCTGCTACCCAGAACTTTTAGCTGAGCACAGGGGTCCAGAGGATGCCTCTGGGAACAAGCTTATTTCCTTGATTGTGAACAAATAACATAAATTGGGAGACAAGTTGATGAAACCTTTCAAATGTGCAGGTCAAACACATGGATTATCATACCAGATGTTGGTTAAGCAATTGTCAATTTAGTAGGCTGAAAAATAAACTTGAGTTTTGTAATAAAGTAACCAGCAGTAAAAGTTGAAAAGACAATAACATTTTGCTGTGCTTCTTCTAGAAGCAGAGCAAGATATTTTATACTCAGAAATGTACACATATAAAAAAAATCAGTAAGCTATGGCACTGTTAATGGGCAGGGCTGAATAAGAGCAAATTGGCGTTTTTGGATGAGGAGAACCAAAGAATTCCCCCTTCCCATTTGCCAAAACTGATCTACTTTTTTTTCCTAGACAGGAAGAATATGAACCTTCTTTTAAAAAGTGTTGAATAATGGAGATGGGGTGCTATTGTATTCACTTCTTGCTATATCAAGAATAGGGACTGTTGCAAATTAACAGTCTATAGCAATGGTTCTCAATCTGTGGTTTGCAGACCCCTGGGGGTCCATGATGTCATCACAGGGGGTCCGCAAAGGCTTGAAAAAATGTTATGAATTAAGTCTTGGGGATCCATAGCCATGGTCTGTGGCCACAAAAGGTATTTAAAGAGGGTCTGTGATGAAGAAAAGGTTGAGAACTACTGATCTATAGTATACAATAGTAGAGACAAAACTGAGATCACCCCTACTTTAGCAGTTACAATATTTCTAACTGGAGGGTATCAGGTTGAAAAAGGCTGTCATAGACATTACCTGATTTTACTTCAAAATTCATGGGAATTAAAGTTCTGCAAAGGATTTCTGAGAACTCCTGGTACCCTTGTGAAGCTACAAGCTATAATTCCTTGACTTGAAGAGAGGGCCATGTTAATTAAAGCAATATTAGACATAAGGTGGTAGTATGGCTAATATTTGCTTCTTGCTGAACTTTTTTAATGATGGTGCAGTCAAGATAATGAGGGTAGTCATAATGTAAAGCTTGCTCCATCTTCTTTTTTTGGGGGGGGGAACCCAGAGTGGGCAATGTTACCACATCCCATGTTCTAGGAAAACTTATACAAACAGGCCCCTTGAATCTACTCTGCCACCAGAACAGATCAGTTTACTACCTAGTACAGTAGAATACAACTCCGTTCGACAGTATGCCTAATCAGAAGTACATCTGTGTGCATGGTGGCATCCTTTTTAAATGCTATTTAGCTAAGGCAAGGCTTACTGTCTCATTTGAACTTGAAGCAACCATCATAATGGGTTTATGAAAAGTAGATTTGTTCTAGAGTAGAAATTCCAGTTTCCATATAGCATCCCCTCCATTACATTGTTTTGGGATGTTACAGTAAGATGAAGATTTTGGCTAAAGAGATGTGCCTGGCATGGGGTAGAGGAGAGTGGATACACAGACATTTTGGCTTAGCATATTATTCAAGCATTGCCTTTTCACTAGCAGTTATGTTTAAATTCTTCCGAGAAATAACTTTTACAGTTGTAGCCAAATTGGTGTGTTACAGTGAAAACCAACAAAAGGCTACATTTTGAAATGTAAAAATAAATAAATAGTACATTTATTATAGCTCAGAATCTAAGAAAGCTAAGCCATAATATACAACTTGGGGGCGTTCTGCTTTGCAGCTTTTGACTCACATGCATAAACTGGCTGGAAATTAAAGTGGTTTCAGAAATCCCTTTCTAGATGTCCTCTGCTTTGGCTATGATGATGACCTAGTGCAGTGATGGCGAACCTTTTAGAGGCCGAGTGCCCAAAAACTGGCTCCACCCCTGCCCCGCCCCCGCTCCGCCCCCACCCTGCCTGCCCGCAGGACCACTCACCGCCTCCAGGGCCCGCCGCACATCGCCCAGGCAGCTCAGCAGCGCCATGGCGGCGACGCCCTCTGCCCGCACCCCACAGCATCAACTGTGCACGATGGGGTGTGAGGGCAGAGTCTTGTCTACGCTGCCTGGCTGCCATGTCCTTGGCTGTGCTGCTCCGCGTGGGCCACGCTCGGGGCGACTCTCCTCCAGGGGGCTGCTGGTGAGGAGGGGGTCACGGGGGGAGGCAAGGCTGGGCAATGGCACGTGTGCCCACAGAGAGGGCTCTGAGTGCCACCTCTGGCACCCGTGCCATAGGTTCACCACCACTGACCTAGTGTCCTTTCAGATACATATTTACTATGATTCCTGACTGGTGGATCTTCCTCGCTCTCCCTCCCATGTTGGGAAAGCAAGAACCAATAACTTTTCTTTCCATGGGGTTTCCACTGCCAGACCATTTATATGATTCCTTTTGTGTGATCTGTGATGACTTCCCCTTGCCTTTGACAGTAATGGGGTAGTAAAAAAAAAAGAGAGAGAGAGAGAGAGAGAGAACACTACTTTTTTAAAACCACTTTGCTTAGAAGTTGGCAGAGTTGTCAATCTTTTTTTTTTTTAAAAAAGAAACATTTCAATTTCAAATTCCATCAGTGAGTTTATTTAAAAAAAGCCATTGGCCTTCACCAGCTGGATGATGAATTTATATATTTTTAAAAGTTGTAAAGAAAAGCAAATGACTGGCAGGGTGGGGCGGGGAAACAGCCAACTAGAATGTCCATGATTTGCCTATAACCACATGACGTGAACAGCAGATGAGATGAATAGCATTGCTTGAGTTGTCACAAGCTGGACAAAAGTGTGTTTAATGCACTAAATGGAACAATGAACAAAGTTTGCATCCCTAATGGGATGAGGGAGGGGATGACATTGTGCATACCCATCCCCCCAAAATAGTTATTGGTCTATACTCATGCTCAGGTACCCTGGTAGTGTTGATCAGCTGGTGGACTGATCCAAATACGCCACCAGAAAACAATTGCTTGTTTCCAAATAAACCAGGCAATAATTTTATTTTTTAATATTCATGGTGCTCATACAATTTTTCTTTTTTATTCTGCTGAAAAATTGTTTCTGTTTAAATGAGTGAGAACAAAATTAAATGTTTTCCTTCTCTTCTATAATAAATTTACCTTTCTGAGACTGTGGAAGTACAAAGTAGTTTCCTTTATGCCACTTACCATACAATTTGTTGTTAAATAAGTGCAATCTTTGAGTCTTCATTTTTCATCAGATTGTGAGTCAGTCTTGAAAATAAACACTAGCTGAAATACTCTAGCCTGGAGTATTTCAGCTACCTTTCTAGAAACTAGAAAGAAAGGTTAGTGGGTCAACCTCATTTGTAGTTGCTGTGCAGGATTGAGCTACTTGAATAGCACAGCTGTTGGGGCAATGCAAAGTGCCTATAGAACAATTGTGTTATGTAGGCTGAGGCTGATGTGGCCTGAAACTCTGACATGACAGCAGGCTGAGTAAATGACTACACTACTATAGAAGGTTTCACCATCCTCCCACTTAGCAATTTAGTCAGCTGCTTCATTTATTCTTTATTCTTAAGAAATTCTCAAAAGTTGATTCACTCATTATGATAAACTATTATATAGTCTGCTTAGTTTTGGATTAGCGTGATTTATGAACCCAGTCACTATGGTTTGTAAACCGAGATTTAGGGTTAATGTGTTATGTGAACAGGGGCACCATGGCATCTTTTAAAGCACAAACTCTTTCAAGTGATAATTACTCACAACAAAGGTTAAACTTCTTAAAATGCTGAGCATGGATCATGGGTCCAAGTCATGTTGTTTCCTCAGATAAAATACAAAATGCCCCTTAACTATCAATCTGACATCAGTACAATGTTAGTACAGCTTCTTCCAATCTATAAAATTGGGCAGCAGAGTAGATTATGTGGTGTTCATAATGAAGTCTATCTTTAGTTTCTCTTCAACTTCCAGATAACCTCTAGATAGTAGGAAACATTCCATTTTCTAATGTTTCCTACTATCTTTGCTTCCATTCAGTGATGGTCTGGATTTGGGGATCTGGTAGCCCAAATTCTTCCTACTTCTCAGTTACTATTGATCAAGGCTGGAACACATAATGTCATCCTCTACCTGCCTTCAGCCCACCAGGAAGTCAATCTCTTCCTGTCTTTTCCTGCAACACAACAAAATTACAAGTAGTCCTCAACTTACAACCACAACTGAGTCCAAAATTTCTGTTGCTAAGCAAGACAGTTGTTGAGTTTTGCCCCATTTTATAACCTTTCTTTGTCCCATTTTACAACCTTGCCATGGTTGTTAAGTGAACCACTGCAGAAGTTAAGTTAGAAACACAGTTGTTAAGTGAATCGAGTTTTGCCAGTAACTTTGCTTGTCAGATGATCACATGAGCCTGGGACATTGTCATGAATACATACCAGTTGCCAACCATCTAAAATTTGATCACATGACCATGGGGATGCTGCAATGGTTGTAAGTGTGAAAAACAGTCATAAGTCACTTTTTTCAGTGCCATTGTAACTTCAAACAATCACTAAACAAATGGTTGCAAATCAAGGACTACGGGTAATATTTCCCATCTTTGTTCCCATCACTATCCAGTTTGCCTCTCCAAGCCTGGGTGGGAAATCCACCATCAGGCTCTGTTCATTGAGTCTAAGCAGAACAGTAGGTCATTGCAGTAGGTCATTGCAATCTACCAGAGTAGATTGAGGCATTGAAATAAAAAAGGGATTTTTTTAGCTGTCTTCATTCCCAGCCAGTTTATACAGGGAAATCAAGCAGCTTAAGCCCTATTAGAGACCTGCACCCAACCTCCCCACCCCCACAGATCAATGCTACAATGCAGCCTTTGTAGACCCAGTCTGTGTCAGGTGAGCACAGTAACTGGGATAAATATATGCAATGCCTGCTGGAGAATATGGCCCAGATTTGTAGGATCTTTGTCAGCAGCTCAAACACTGATGGGTTTTTTTTGGGTGTTGTTGTTAGCTGGGCTCCCACAATGCCATAATATGGTTTATTGGGGTTTTGGGGGGGGGCTAATGTGATGTTTAAAGCCATTCATTAACATTATGTGTAAACCTAAGCAGAGATATTAGGATCTTAATCTTTTCCTAAGAATGGTAAATAGAAATGTAGTAAAAAGCAATAAGAAGAACTAAAAGTCTAATCTTTTGCCCCAGTTTTAAATCACATTATTAAAAAATAACATGAACAGGAGATCCAATTATGGGTTTTCCTGTCATATTTGTTTTGATCCTCAAAACACTTTAGTTTCAAGACTTAACTCGAACCACAATGTTTTTCCTCAGCATTCTCCTTTCTCAGCCAAAAGAGACTGAAAGGTAGGTAGTTAGTGGTTTGAGAAGCTGAATAGTGGCATTCTAATGACTCTGTTACGTGACCTCGGGCAGGTCACAAAAACCTTGCGTGCTTAAGTTATTGAATCACCAGTCCTATGTATCTGGTGGTGAGAAATGGAGCTAATCCATTATTATTGCTACACCAACAGGAACAAAGAGATCAGCTTACGTAAAAGAGGCAAGTTTGGTACAGTGGAATGACAAGTCAGAAAGACAGGTTGCCTTAAATGTGCCTCTACCCACTAGTTTGCAGATTAGCACACCCAGAATATAAATGCTTGATCATAAATCATGCATACTAATTTTGCTGGCAAACCTACTACTCTAAAGACAGACATATACGCTTTCTACATTGGCTGCTTTCTTGCCCTCACACAGTACGTTCTACACCGCTTTCCTTATATTTATCTGGACCTCTGATTTGTATGTATTTGTTGTTCATAAGCATGAGGTACTTCTCCACTCCCACATATGTATCTCACAAGTGCCTGTTAAATGTTTGGGCCATCCCTGATTTGAACTTATTTTTCAAAACCTGATCTTCAGCCTCTAGTTGCCTGCACAAAATGTCCCTTCTTTTTCCACCACATGACCTTATTCTTCTGCATCTTCTTGAAATCAAAAGCATTTCAGAACTGTACTACTTTGAAACAGTAATTGCAAGGGAGCAAAGTACACTGCTGCAAGTAATCATGCCTTGTAAACTACAATTTAAAGTACTTTTGATATAATTAAATTGTATGACAATAAGCTTATCATGCAGATGTAGTTCAAGTGTAATGAAAGTGCTCACATCACAAATTTGTCGGCCTTTTCTAACCTCACTGTGTCTAGATGTACAGGTAGTCCTTGACTTACAGCAGCTCATACAAAGTTACACTGAAAAAAGTTACTTATGACCATTTTTCACACTTACGACCATTGCAGCATCCCCGCGGTCATATGATCAAAATTCAGATGCTTGGCAATTGACTCATAATTATGACATTTGCAGTGTCCCAGAGTCATTTGATTCCTTTTGTGACTTTCTTACAAGCAAAGTCAATGGGGAAGCCAGATTCACTCAACAACCGTGACATTAACTTAACAACTGCAGTGATTCACTTAACAACTGTGGCGAGAAAGGTTGTAAAATGGGGAAAATTCACTGAACAAATATTTCACTTAGCAACAGAAATATTGGGTTCAATTGTGGTCGTAGGTTAAGGACTACCTGCATTCAAATTCAAATCCCAGTAACCTTTTCAAGCATGGGAAAGGATTCTTCTATTAATGATCATCTCTGTAGGCCTATGATGTTCTGTGGAATACCATCCAAAAAATGTTAGTCTTGATTATGGAAAGGCTTCCAATCTTAATTTTTGAGAATCTACTCTGCAGCATGATCACTTCAACTAGCAATGGATTGGAAGGCCTTTCCCCATTCACTTCTAACTAAGGCATAAATATTGCTATTGTGTTCATACCCAGACTGTGGCCTTCATCTCATCCTTGACCGAATTAAGTTATGGGTCTTTCGCTGTACCAGTGTTTTTCCCTGTCAAACCACTTCATGGAAGGAATCTACAACAATTATAGTGTTCAGGAAATCCTAAGGTTGGCTTAATGTAACTTTTTCTCATGCACACGATTGTGCTATGGGGCTGACTACCTTGCATTTTCATCTCATACAATGCGCATCTCATCTTTCCTCAAATTAAACACTAAATGGTGGCCCAACCATTAAATTAAGATGTAAGCCTTTCCTCAATTATATTCTGTACATCATTTCTCTACGGTTGCTCACAAATACTTCAACTGATCAGTCTGCTTTATTAAATATAAAAGTTTTAATCTTTCTAAAATTTAGAGCAGAATTCCAAAAGCAGGGACTCAGATTCTATAATTCATTCAAATAAGATAGAGCAACATGCAAAAAGGAAAGGGGGGAAAAAGTCCCTGCTCTATGAGTGTGTTGTTTACACAAGATCATACTAAGACAAGAGTTGGGACAGTATTGGGAATGATTTTATTAATATCTCATTTGCAATTGGTAGTAATGCATTGCCAAAATAGTACTATAAGGCATCATAGAATCCTCTCTCAGGATAATTGTATAGGATAGGTTAATTCAGGTAAGAAAAAATGCGTCCATGAGTACTTAAGTGCTAAGCCATTTAGAGCAGGGGTCCCCAACCCCTGGTCCATGGACCAGTACTGGGCTGCAGCATGCCAGCAACTAGTCCGCACAAACAAGCAAAGCCCCATCCGTGGGATGCAGGCAGCACACAAAACCATGCACCCTCCAGTCCACGGAAAAAGCTCTTCCATAGAACCGGTCCCTGGTGCCCAAAAGGTTGGTGCCCTCTGATTTAGAGCCTTATAGGCCAAAATCATCACTTTGACTGATTCTTGGAAACTTACTAATAGCTAAATGCATCATCCAGAATACCTGAGTTATATGTAGATGGCAACCAGTATTTGCCGGCAAGCTGGCTGCTGTATTTTGCCCCAGTTGTAATTTCCAAATGGTCTTCATAGAAAGCATCATGTAGTCTCCGGATATAGTGAAATGAAACTTTAACAATATAGAGTTACTGTTGTTCAGAGCATAGGAAAGTTGCCATTGAGATATTTGTCCATAGAGGAATCCATTAGGATTCAAAATTTTCACCCAGAGAGAGATGCTTGCTTAGGAACATCCTAAGCCTCCTCCTTAAAAGACAATCTGAAGCAACCAGTAACTTTTATGGACAAAGAACATTTCCATTTTGCTTGGTTCGGTCTTAGCGTATTATCCCATCCAGACCCTCAACGCTCCAGACCAAGATAAGACCTCCACAATATTATCTGCCCTACTTAGGGTGCTAATGTACAGCTGGGTATCATCAGCATACTGATAATACCACACCCTGAACCAAAGGATGATCTCTTCATATAGATGTTAAGCAACAGGGAAGAAAGGACAACCACAATGTTCTATGATGTTGGATGAATAGTTACTAGGTTGACTTCATATTCCCTATAACTTTTGACTGGGACTTCTTCCCCTAAAGAAAATGAAACCATTGTAGAACAACCCAGCCCCCAATTTTTACAGGTATTTCAAAATGATACCATGATTGATGGTTCACTGAAAGCCACTGAAAGATCTAATAAGACCAGAAAGCATGTAATACTTATATCCAAATATCAGAAGAGGCCTTCCACAATGCAAGTAATGTCATTTCAGTTTCATGTGCTGGCCTAAATCCAGTCCCAGATAATCTTCTTCCTTTAGAATACATGTAGCTGACTCCCAAAAGAGGAGATAGTCAATAATCCCTGAGTATTGCTGGATAAAGAGACGTCCTCCTAAGGAGGGAGTACTTTCAAAGCCTCAGGCATCATCCCCTCCTTCAAAGAAGCATTGACAGCTTCTTGGATTAAATCAGTCACGTTTATTCCTGATCCCTGAAGAGGCCTTTGGAGCATAGATCCAAATCATGTGATTATGATACAGATTATGTATTGATTATCAATACATAGGTCAAAATGGAAAGATATTCCTCAATTACCATTGAGCAATTTTATTGGTAAAATATAGGGAAAAGATATCACAGCCTTCAGATAGATCTTCATGAACACTTTCCTAAAATGGAGTTTTTAAGGCAATTGGTCAGCAACCTGTCTGTGCAGTGAGGAAGGAAAAATGAACTCAATTTGCCTCAGATTCACTTTGCAAATTCTTCCACTAGTGCATCAAGCAGCTCTTTATAACTCAAGATTCTTAGTAATTTAGGGAACCAACTGGGATTGGTATACACAAAAAAACTGCTCATGAATTATTGTATTAAGAATCATGGTCACCTCCTGTTATCAGCAGCTAACCAGGCAATCACTAGTACTACCTGACAGATCATTGCAAAAATCCCCCAGCACCCACTGGAATTCATCCACTTTCATAATTCATCAAGGGTGAACTGTTTTCATTGGTCCATTCATTGCAAAGACCCAAGTGTCAGCAAATCTCATCTGGATGGGAAGTGATCGGAAAAGATCATCAAGCAAAAGATCCCAGATCATCAAGCAACCACTCTAAGACAAATACAAGATCTAACATATGACTGCCAACATATGTCAGACCTAAGATTTCTTGAGACAAGAGGGCCTTCCTTGGGGGCTATGAAATCCTAAGGCTTCCCACATCCCACCCCAGGGGTATGGAAATTGAAGTTCCCCAACAGCAGAAATTGGGATTCTTGACAGCAGCACTGAAATCAATTTGAAGAGCTCAAGTAGAGACTGCATTGGATATTGTCCCTAAAGCCCAATTTAGTATGCAAGCACTCACACCATGCCACTTTTAGAACAGCACCTTTTCTCAATGACAAGATGGTCCAATAAATCAATATCACCCCCATTCCTCCCTCTGATATCCAGGTTGAAGTACCTGGATACCCAGGAGGGAAGATCTTGAGACATCACTACTCTTGCCTGACCTGGTTTTGGTAATACATGTCACATCTACCTGTTCATCCTCCAACACATCATGGATCAACAACACCTCATTAAAAATTACCTCATTTTTATCAATAGCAACTTGTGTCTTAAGTATCTCTTGGACTTGCAGCACTCCATAATCACTGATACTATCTTTCTTTATAATGTGATGATACAGGGATCTGCAGATGGTCACTGCCTCTGGCAAACCACCAAGGTGATACTTATATGCCATAAAGGTGAAGGTCTCCTTCAGTTCTTGTTGTGTCTTTAGTCTATTCATGGTATCTGAATCAACCATATCTGCATATGTAAGATCACCTTTCTTATTATAGTTATCTCCATCGTAAAAAGCATTTAAAGTGTAGATTAAACATACAATTGTAGGGCATTAATTTTTTGTAAGGTTCCATACTTTTATCAAATTTATGATAGATCCTTTTAAACATTTGCCCTATTTTGTGTCCCTAAACCTATATTCCCTCCAAGACATTCTAAAGCCCATTAAATGCCAATATAGATGTCTAGCTTTCAGGATTTTATCTATTTTGTTAGCCATGACAGATGGCTTCCTCTTTAATATAATTTTAGGTCTGGAAGAACAAAACCTCTATGTTTGAGACTTGTAACATTTTGAATGTTACTCTAGCTTTCTTCCCTCTCTATGTAAATTTATTAGCAGTTTTTTCTGGTCCATGTAAAGTTTTTTCTGGAATTAGAATTGGCAATATTTAAAACAGGTAGTTAATATTGCATAATACATTAATCTTAATGGTCACAATTGATCCTAAGCAAGCTGAATGTATTAGAGACCAGTAATGAATACACCTACAGCTAAATGTTCAATGGTACAATGGCATTGTGAAATGGCCACAAATGGAGTGAGTTACTGTGCATTTTTGTGTAATTTTAAGAGGTGTCACTGAAACAGTGAGAATATAATACCCAGCTCATTTGAACTCTTTTCCTGTTCCCCAGTTTTGGAACTGCAATATAAATAGTAATTTCAGGTGCAATAGATAGTTAATGAGGGAGATACAGGAACAAAAGACATGCATTAGAAGTCTGCCAATATTTGTCTATGCCAAATATTATGTGAGTTTCTTCATCAGGATTAGCAGCTTCAGGGCATGGATCTAAATTCCCTGGCTGCTAGTTACAGCTATGCTTGCTTCCTAGGAATTTTCACTGACAAATTATATGAAGGTCTGCTCCCCAGCCTGAGGGCTCTCTTTCTTTTTCCTGGCCTGGCAATCAAACCCAAGTTTATTTGGCTTGCAAAAGACTGCTTCCTACATTGAAAATCAGTTTCATCGACAAAATAAAAACTGTAGTAAAATTAATCAAGAATCTAGCCTAACAAGAGGATAAACAAGGTTGCTGACTGTTCTCATCTGAATAATTTCTGAAGCTTTTCCAGAACTACAAAAATTAAGCCCTGATAGGCAGATAGTCTAATGTTCCCATTCTAGCATTGTCCTTAGTGAATATGCCTTGTTTGATGCAATCTCAGGGAACTGACTGGGTTGAGATTTGCTTTGGCCATTAGGCAGAGTGAAGCAGGCAGCTCAAGCAACTGATTTGGGTATCAAGATACTCAATAGTTTTAATTAATTTTGTATTTTGAAATACATTCTGCACGAATCCATGCTTGTTGGATTTTCTGCACCAAGTACCAAAATATCCTTGGATACTGTACACCTTGATTTGGGAAAGGAAATAATCTTTTACAACTTGGGCAGGCTTTAAATATGCATCTTCCATATAGAAAATGCATCTATGTGGTTGCCAGGAGTCAAAGAAACAACTTGATAGCACATAATCAACCAATCAATCATATAGCATGACAGCAGCTAAGCATGAAGTTCCTGGATCCTCATAGGTTTTCAAAAATTGCCAAAAACTGTGATTTGTAATATGACTAAGAGGAATTTATTAAATACACAAAGATTTAACCACACCTAATTCAATTCTGATTTTAATATAATCATAAATGAAATTAAATAAGTATCTTTTTACAAGCCTGCTTTTGGAATGTGACCTAAGCACATCATTTGAAGACTAAGTGAAAAATAAATGGTGTACCCTTGGCCCATGGGTGGGTCTCATACTTGGGTGTGAGAAAGACTAGATTTTGTTGTAGGATGCTTTAGAATTGTTGTCTACTCCTCCTCCTCTGTGATTCAGACATATTATCCTATCTTTATGTCAGGACTCAGGAGAACTGAGGCTAGTGGCTCTTCTAGGCCTCAATTAGATTTTCAGTTTATAGTCCAATCTTGATAAATGAACGTAGGATGAGCCTGCCTTATATTTCACAGGAAGGGCTTTGTTTATAGCTGGATGGCCATCTACATGAAGTCTGCCTCCCTCAAGTATATGTTGCTGGGAAACCTCCAGTCACAAAGAGACTCGTTGTTCAGCCTGGGAAATTATTATCCTTGTGACTAGAGACTCAAGGATGTGGACCACTAATTCAGAGTGGTAAGAGTTTCAAGGCTTGACATCAAAGTCTTTCCAAAAACTCTGTACTAATCTGCCTTTCTGTAGCCTTTAATAAATGAAACTACCCTATAATCAATTCACTTATGGAGACCTCAGGGACTTCTCTAGTTCAGTACATTATAGTCTCACTGAGAATTATTGTGTAAACTAGGAAAGTGATCTGTCTTGAAGTGGCCCAAGGAGTTATCTTTGGGAACTATCAAATCATCACTGCTATAACCAAATCTTATAATTAGAAGAATTTAATAATTATTTTCAAATGCACAATCAAAATGGAAATCTGAACATTTAACATTGGTGTACTTGGAATTACATGGTAAAAACAATCAAGAATTTCTGGCAGATAAAACAGAAGGCCAGATGTTCAGGCCACAGGTCCTAGAGACTTATTTGTTATTAGACAACCCATGCCCTGTTGGGTCATTGTTCCAGAGATATTTCCTTATCTAAATGGAGAAACAGAGTCACCACAGGAAGGCAAAAGAAGCAGCAGGAGCAGCAGCAACTGCTAGCTTACCCATTGAATTTCTTTTTGGGAAACTGGCAGGATCCTTCCTTCCTTCCTTCCTTCCTTCCTTCCTTCCTTCCTTCCTTCCTTCCTTCCTTCCTTCCTTCCTTCCTTCCTTCCTTCCTTCCTTCCTTCCTTCCTTCCTTCTTTCCTTCCCAGGCATTTGCTTTTTAAATATCATTCAGAAATAGAGACCAGGTATGTTTTCTTCTTTAGCTTCTACCTCTCAAAATGGAGTCTTTTATCTTGTATTATGGTGGAAATATATATACTGCATCTACACCTTTTATCCTGGTTTTCTTTTTTGAGGTAAACAACAAAAACCAAAACACCAAAAAAAGGTAAGAAACAGTACACCAAAAGTATTAAAGACATAAGAGAAGAAGAAAAAATGAAACATAGCTAAATCTTTTCTTAACATGAATCACAATCTTTCTCCATTCCTTTTTTCCCCTTGTAAACCATCTTTGCTTCCATTAAATCCACAAACAGCTACATACATTGCTTTTTGTTCTTTTCATTTTTGCTTCTCTCTTTTTGAAGATCTCATTGGCTCCATCCAAACATGGCTTTCTTAATCTTCTCCTCTCTGATGACCTATCTTTTCCTTCCTATATTTGTAATGCTAATTTTAATGCTCCTTACTCATCTCTAACCTTACTCTCTATATGGTTAAACAAACACAACATACTTCTGTTGAATAATATGGTCAACTCACATTTGTATTTAATCCATATTCATTCAGCACACTTTTATTTATTACCTAATCTTTTTTTTTTACTATATGTGTTTAAGTACCCACTGCATTCAATTTAATTTTATGTTTCTCTAGTTCTCTGTTTTTCACTTTCAATTATATGCTTTTTATTTCCATGTAATAGAGTGAAAATATTTTGTTATGCAAACACTCACCACTCACCAATTCTTATTCATTTTTGTTTCTCTAAATGATGCAATTGCTTTTTTCTGTGTTCTTCACCTTGCTTCCATCCATTCATTATTGTGAATCACATTTATTCAGATTGTTGAAGATGTTCCCAAACTTTATCTCTACCTTCTTCCATTATTATTATTCATTGAAACAGAAGATGCAACTGTCGCTTAACCTCCAAAGCACTGTTGAGCCACACTATCATTAAATCCAGACAATATGGCTAAAAATCAGGGTTGGTGGAATTTGTTTTCCATCCGGGCAGCTACTAGTTCCTAAACCACATTTAAACATAAACCAAGTGATTCCATTCTACATTCTCTTACTTACTTCTCTGCTTGACCCTGAATTTGCAGTATTGAAACATTGGTTGTCACAGAAATTGACCAAACAGCTTGTTGCCCAAACATGATGTCAGGAGCTGAGAGAGTGGGACTAGCCCAAAGTCACCCAGCTGACTTATATCTAAGGCAAGTATAGAACTCACAATCTCCTGGTTTCAACTTGGTTCCTTAACCATTAGACCAAATTGGATCACTTGTATTTATAACACATAATCCTAGGAAAATTTCAAACAGTGGATGTTTGGAAGATAATTGCCAAGTATGTATTTCTAAAACTCTGCATATGTATTTGTCGAATTGGTTCAACAACAGTCTTCCCTTATTAATCTTTATGTACACATGAGATATAAACAGATAGTCTTGGTACTGGGGATTCTGATGACTCTATGGTCTTGTTAAGAGCGAAAGCATTGCAAATATTATTCTGGTTGCAGGTCCTAAAGTCATATAAATGAATAAGTATGTCCATAAATATCAATGAATGTCAGCATAATTAATAAAGAAGCTAGTAGTCTACAGTCATTCCACATTCTGGAAAATTAGGTTTATTGTATACCTCCAGACATGTTGGTGTTTTTATAAAATAAAATATTAATAAAAGGTTTACTTATATAATAATTTAAACAGAGTATTCTCAACAGAGGAAAGATTTGTAGACTAAGATGGAGAAATGCATTCCCAAAGATTTGCAGTATGATTAGTGGCCTTATTATATGCTGTTCTTATATAAGCATTGTATCCTATCAAAAGGCTCCAACTTCAAAAATTCATTACTCTTATGCTTTTGTGATAGAGCTTTAGAGCAATTCTGGCTTGATGGTGACAAGTACACTGTCTTTCAAAAATGCAGTCTTATCAGTTTTACTTGTGGGATGGTACTAAGAGTGTACTCTGCCATATAATCAGCCTGGCATTGGGAAACTGAGTATTGCCTTAAGTTAAATGAAGGTGGACCAACCTGTTCTTTCTTTTCTTCCAATGACTAATTGCTTGGCATTAGCCTTGGATGGTTATGGAAGCCAAATGAGCTCATCAGAGCGATGAGGTAGTAGAGAGCAGTCAATGGCATTGAGTCGTTGGAAGAAAAAGGTCCCTCTACTTAGAGAAGCAGCCACTTGACTGCAAAACATGAATGCCACCCCTATCTTGCCTCCTTTGTTTCCTGGAGATGGGTCTTATTTTCTTTGAAGACCAATGTTCAGAATTATTTCATTCTTTTGAGTAGTCTTGAAAACTAAGGAAAGAATAGCACTCTTTCTTAATAGATTCTTGTAAGGGCCTTGTTTGCTGAGGCAGCCCCTTTGACATTCTTCTAATTGCTCATCTGTTTATTATCATCTCAGCAATATATTTTGCTGCTTGATGAAACAAGATGATACATTTTCCATTCTAATCACAAAATCTGACCAAAGTGATTAACTGAATCTCACTTAATTTTGACGATGAGAATAGAATGCTGATTTTTTTCACTTTGTCTGAAGAATGGCATTAAGAACAGGAGAGGGCATATGTCACCTATATCCTCCAACCAGAAGGATCAGTCATGGGTTGCTACTGCATTTGTCACCTAAACCAGTTGACTTGCTCTGTCCAGTGACAAAGCTAGCCCATTTTTACTCTGAGTTTAATTTATAGCATTTACAGAAGGAGAAATTAAGGCAGGTAAAGCTGTTGCTGCTTCTTGCCTTTGTTACTATCCTTGAGAGCAAACTAAATAGGCAGCAACAGTAAGTATGAGGAGAAACATCAGAAATAGTGTACTTTTATGGTTGCTAATTCCTATTGCATTGCCGGTGTGCGTCTTGCCAGGCACCTGTTACTTATGTTTGAGAATAACCTTGAAGCAAATATTGTTGGTTCCAGTTTAGAAGGACTTTGAACTTTTGGGATTATCTGTGGAGACTTCAGGCATTTGGTAGAAATCTGTTTCATTGTTTCAGGGTTTCATTTATTCTGATAGGCTTGGTGTTCATATCAGCCCTAGCTAGCATGACGAATTCCAAAGCATTGTGTGAACTGTGATGCAAAATATTTACATGCATACATATCCAAAACATTATTCCCTTTAAAGTAAGCAATAATATGTGGAACACAAAAAAAAAAAAGAAATAATAAACCAAAGATATTAAAAATGTGATTTCTTAGGTGACATCTGTTAATGTCACCTAACAGAATATCTTTTCCCAAATAGCATTTATTCAGAATCTTGCACAATTAGTCCCCAAATTCATCCATGCTTCTTCCATTATCATCGTTCACTGAAATTTAATATGCAACTATCAAAAGCCTATATATTGCTGTTCTCATATGTACCCACGATGTAGTTACCTAGATGACACCAATTCAAACATTTTAGTATCCATTTTAGCTTTTTGGTTCATGATGAAAGAAAGCTATACCTCTACTTTTCTGCATGCATTGATCAGTTCTGTTCCACAAGATCAGGCTACCCTCATTCAAATCTACAGTATTACATTCTCGCCCTTTTTCTCTGTTTCACAAATACACAATATACATTTCTTTCTTTCCTTTTCTTCCCTTTGCTAATTCATGCTTTTTAAATCATTTATATCTCTTCTTACATTCCAATGTGCAGCATATACAGTGGTTATGGTTACAAGTGTCAAGCATGGAAATCAGGAAATCCAGGCAGTTCAAATGAATATAAGAGTTTATTGCAAGCTTAAGTTCTCTATAAGAATCTCAACTATTGATCGTCAAAGAGATGGTAGGTAAGAGTAAATGGAATTCAAGGTGGGCTGGACTTAGATCTCTTGTGGGCATGAAGCGACTCGAGACTTGGGCTCAGCCTGGACATCTCCTACAACAAAGCCCATAGATATTGACCTGTACCTCAATTATATCTTTGGTCAATCATATGTTTAACATAATACTGTTTAGTAAGATAAAATAAACTAGAATAGCAGTTTTAATCATACCCCTGACATATGCAATATTCCATGCTAATTATAAGAATGGTACCAGCTGGTTTTGGCATAGTTTGGCCAGTATGCCAGAAGTGCAACAAAAATTCAATTTTACCCCAAGCTTGTTCTTACTATTCAGTGCAAGCTAGGATCTCAAATATATAAATTACTTGCAAACCAACATACTGTTTCCTGGATTTCACCCATAAGGAGGTACATGCGATGTACTAATGCACACCTATGATGCTCCAAAACATTTGAAGGGCACTGTAATCTTGTTCTACATCATACCTGTGCTTTTTATTTATCTTAGTGGGCTAGAAATACAATATTTTAAATTAAATAAATAATGTTAAGTACATTACAATAGACTGATCCTGGCATGCCTAACTTGGTGAGCACAGAGACATCCCCAGATACCTATCAAATTCCTTACTTTTTAGTGTTTAATGTTTAAAAAAATAAACAAGAATGTAAGATATCATGATTAATAGCAAATCCCCAGATTCCAAAATGGTATTGGTTTCCAACAATGTTTCTAGAAACTAAATAGATTGTATAGGCAAGCTCAGTAAATAAAAATGATGGCTAGAATTTTCATTTTTAAATATGTCCATCTTTTAAAAGAGAAAGAAAATTATTTTTGATTATCTCTAACAAAACAAAAGATCTGGACAATGGATTAAATAGAGAGAAATCTGTTTCCATTAATAACCTGTCATTTAACCCATTTTTCCCCTCATTCAACAATCCTGGATCTAAATCCCAATAAACTATCCCATTTTCACAGTTGTCACCTTGGATCTTGGCTGCTGCTGCTACTGCAGCAAAAATAAAATAAAATAAATCCTGTTGTAAGGATCAAAGGGTCCCAAAAAGAGCTGGCGGGACTCATATAGTTCATTTTTCAAAACTCAGATTTTGTGCCTCTTTCATTTTTCAATTCAAAGGATTCACAGGAGAACTTTGTGGCCCCAATGATGCTGCTTTCTGAGACAAGAATGGATATGGATGAAGGCTTATCTGTGTTGTACCTAGAAGGGGCATGACCTACAAATTGGTTGGCATGCCTTTCTGTGGTATGGGAAGAATAAAATACATAGATACTTTCAAAACCATTTTATAAGGAATGCACTTATTTCAGAATGGGAAAAAATAAAAGAAAAAAAAATATATTAAGTTACCTGAATGGCTTTCAACAATGGAAGCTTTTGCTTACCCAAATTTAATTAACTACAATAAAGTTGTGACTTATAAAGATATTTTGGACAATGAAGGAAAATTGCAAGACAGACAAGATTTACAAGAACAAAGTATTGATCTAGCATGGTGGCCATATCTGCAAATTCAAACGAGATATGAAAAAGATGTTAAAACAATGGGATTTTATAAAGAACAGACAGAATTTGATCAGATACTGCTAAAAACAGATGAAAAGTTGATTAAGAAACTCTATAGATTTCTGTTAAACTTAAAGATGGAGAAAGAACAAGTAAAAGAAACAATGATAACGTGGGCAAAGAACTTTGGATATAATATAGAATTAGAAGATTGGCAAAAGTTATGGGAAAGAAATATTAAATTAACTAAAGCAGTGGCATATAAAGAAAACTTATATAAAATGTTTTACAGATGGCATATGACACCAGTGAGATTAGCAAAAATGTTTAAAAATACTTCAAACAACTGTTGGAAATGCAAACAAAGACCAGGTACTTATTATCATATCTGGTGGACATGCCCTAAAGCAAAAAGATTTTGGGTTAAAATACATTTATGGTTGGAGAAAATGACTAAAAAACAAATAGACTTTAAACCAGAATTATTTTTGTTAGGAATAATAGGAGCTAATTATGAGAAAGATTGCAGATATTTAATACTACACCTACTAAAGGCAGCAAGAATTGTATTTGCCCAACACTGGGAAAATGAAAATTTACCAGCTGAAGAAATACTAATTAAGAAAATTCTAGAGTGTGCAGAAATGGATAGATTGACTTTAAAGATAAAAGAGAAAGAAGACTCAGTGTACTTTAGAATATGGAATAATTTCTATCAATGACTAGAAAAACGAGTTAGAGAGAAAGAAATGTGATATGTAATTTTGAATATATATTAGCAAGAAGGCTATTGAGTGGTTAATTAACATATTGTTTATGATAATTAACTATTATCTATTATTGTTTGTTAAACACATGAACCCAGACATTATACTGTTTGCTAAATATTGAGAATGTTATTTGGAAAAACCCCAACCCCAACCCTAATCCTAATCCTAATCCTAATCCTAATCCTAATCCTAATCCTAATCCTAATCCTAATCCTAACCCAAATCCCAACCCCAACCCCGACCCCACCTTATTACTAACTCTATTAAAAAAAAAGGCTTATCTGTGTTATTCCAGACTCTTAGGTCACTTTCTCTGCCTTCTGTCTTACAATTTTTCTTGATTAATCTTAAACAGACGTATGTTATCTATGTGGCTCTAACAAGTTGTTGTTGGTTTGAGTGCCCTTGTATTTCAAGCCTGAAATGGCAGCAGTGGAATTTTAAACAGGAAAAATCTTTTGGTCTGCTGTATATTTCTCAAAAATGCACCTATCTTGGTAGAACTTGTGACATAAAGATATACATACAGTATTTCCAGTCTTGCATTAAGGGCAAAGGTGAAGCTTTACAAACTTCTGGTGCCCAGTTTCTGTTTCTGTTTGCTTGTTCCAGGAGATTTATCCTGTATCTGCTCTATTTATCTAAGTTCAGTAGGCACTTGTCTGTTTACAAATTCAGTTGCAGGAAGAGTTGGCAGTGAGTGACTGGTCAGGAAAACTATCCACAGACCTTCATTGAGTGTTAGACTGTATGTAGTTTTGAAAGCCAAGAACAACAGGGATGAGAAAGAAATCAATCAGGCAGGTTTTTCAACTAGCTCATTTACTGGAAGGAGGATTAGATTCGTAAATACCCAGCAGAGACTAAGCTTATGCCAAATTACTGGGTAGAGTTGCCAGTTCACCGTACCCACCCAAATGTACACTTGAGCAAGGTTAAAGGATCAAAATCTTCTGACTGAAGAGGGCTATTTGACCTATGACCAAACCAAGGGAGTTTTAGAGTCTGGCTTCTAAAGGAGAGGACATCAACTGGAAAATAGAGAGTGCAAGTGAAAGTCATCTTCTATGTCATATTGTGGCATAGGGATAGTAGGCAAGATGATGGTTTTGTCTTCTGAGATGCTTTTAGAAAGTAGAGCAAGAGACATCTATTTTTGGAAATTAGACCAACATGCAGGAAATTAGGCTGGGGTGGTTTCTTTTGAGCCTTAGAACTCTAATGCTGCTGTATTCAAATTGTAATGCTCTTTAGTTTCTTAGGAATAAACTGCATTCTGTAGAAACATAAATGAAATGTATTTTCTTAACCCCAGAGTCTGGATTTCTAATAATCAGGATGCACAATACTCTAGATTCAAAGTGAGATGTTGAACTTCCTACATTAAAAAGAACTCCAATTTCAGGGGCTTGATGAATATAAGAAATCTACTTTAATGGGAGTCAGAAGGTTAAGAATATGAACAATTTCTGGAGAGTTCCCTAAAATCACTGGTATTTATTTTTTTCAAAGAATACTCAAATTGATGTGATTGAGAAGGGTACCACTTAAGTTGTTATGCACAAATTGAAGTCTGAGATCATGACTTTGCTTCAATCACTATTAACATTAGTAGTATTTTAAGCTGTTTTTAAAAGCATAAACCTCACATGAGACATAAGCAAAAATGAATTGTATTACAATGCACTACACCTAATATAATCAAGCCATACTGTACAATTTAGATGAACACAGCATAGATATAAAGAAAAGCAACTTTGATTAAGATCTAAAATCACATCAATTTAGTTAGGAATTAGACCTCCTTCTAAATACTAGTGCTAAGGACTGTGTAATAAAATAGCTGTGTGTGTGTTTGTGTGTGTGTGTGTGTGTAGACAAGGGCCCATTCAACTATTATGAGGGTAAAGGTAGAGAACAGACAAGTTGTGAGGCTGTTCCCCAGTTATAGGTTCATTGAGAGTGGACTAAATCTGTCGTGCTCATTGCTATAGTTGGCCAAAAAAAGTGAGGCTTCCAAAGAAAGTCTGAAGAACCAGGATTGTGTGAGTGAAAACAGATCTTAAACTGTTCTTCATGGTATTTAAAAAGCAATTGCCAGCTCACAGATTTGTTTATAGCATCTTTATTATAAATTTAAGACAGTTTTTGGTTTTTAAACAGAATTACATCATGTCAGAAAAAAGTCTTGAATGTAACATTACCATTTACAAACTAAAAAAAAATTGTTTTGTGCAAATCCAGAAATGCCAGATTTGTGCACATCACAATTAACTCATTTTCTGCTGAATTATAAGCTAACCAAACCAGCAGGTAAGCCACAAAAAGCTAACCAAATCTAAACTAAACAAGCTCAGCATGTTGTGCCTTAACTGATTCTATTAAACTTGTATGACCATAATGATGAGACATGGAATCCAGGGAAAATGAGAGGCCAGAACTGAGTCCTTCAAGTCTAGAAGAAGTTGGGTCACTATAAACTGGAATTTCTATCCCATTCAGGCTAAGCTATTCTTTTGCTGGTTTCCCTGCTTGATCTTATCCATCTATCTATCTATCTATCTATCTATCTATCTATCTATCTATCTATCTATCTATCTATCTATCTATCTATCTATCTATCTATCTATCTATCTATCTATCTATCTATCTATCTATCTATCTATCTATCTATCTATCTATCTATCTATCTATCTATCTATCTATCTATCTATTCATTCATTCATCCATCCAATTAATGTCTCACCTTTCCTTCAGGAGCTCAAGATTGCTTAGCTAGCATTCTTCCTTCATTTTTTGACTCATAACAACATCCTTGAGATAGGTTGATCAAAGTGGCTGTGGCAGATTGAAAGCTACGCATAATTTTCTATGGCTGAAGGTGGACCTGAAGCAAAGACTCCCCAGTCCTATTCCAGTATCTTAAACATTTTTTCACACTGGTCCAAAGAGGATGAGGTCATTGTGACTTTTCAATCCTATGGTCCCAAGACAATGTCAACAGGAGTTGAGTCTTCTATCTGGCAAGGGACAAAGCACTCTCTTTATAGTCTTTCTTTTTCAGACCAAAGTTAAAGTCTAGGATGGCTCTCCATTGGCTAAACTTCACAAAAGGCAGTAGTTACCTAGGAGACCCTCATTATATTGGTGAAAAGAAGAGGTTGTTGAGCAGCAGCCATTCAGTCACTTTGTAAAGCACTCACCATAGACCTTGGTTCAAATGATCAAAAATTAATATTGATAAATTATAATGTATCCTTTATCATTTGGTCTGATAGAGAATTTAGAGCCCTTACTTTGCACCACTCCATAACATGAACATGCCTATCAGCAGCATCTTGGTTTTTTTTAGCAAATCCTCATGTCATTGCCTATATATAGTCCAGAGTGCATACCAGAGATAACCTTAAGTCATCTTTGGCTCCTCCAGGTAAAGCAATAATTTTCCTCTTAGTACAATTTTTGCCATGGATACAGTTTTATATGCTTCACAAACTATCCAAGAGTCTTGAAGGAGCTTGTGGATGTCATTCTGGACATTTTCTGTAGAGAAACCATGAAGGATAAATGTACTGTCAAAGGACTGGAGAAGGATTCCTATCTTCAAAAATGTAGGGAAAATATGCAAAACATGATTTCTGGAATTCTTCCCAAACCTTTCCTTATGCCTGAGAATTTCTGTCCACTAGGAAACATTGGGCAGCTTGCATATGCTTTACTCTGGGTCATGTGATGGAGAAAGGAAGGGGCTTTACAGTGGAGTCTTCCCCAGCAGTCCCTATTTCCTAACAACTATCAACAGCCTCTCCATAGGGATATGAGGGTGGTGGATTAAGACGTTAAACTATAACTACCACCACTCCTAGCTAGTTTGTACTCTCCAGACTTCCACTGCAATCTGCAAGTTGCAGTACAACTCCCTATAGAGTTCATTCGTTTCTTTTCCTTTACTCCAAGATCACCCTACCTGTTAAACAAGTACATCTGGCTACTTGCCCGCTCTATACAAATCATTTACAAGAAGAAAGGATGTAAATAGAGTAGAAAGTTCAGGCTTAATGCCAGGAAAAAGGGTTGGGGAAAAAAGGCTGAACTGCTTATGTTCAAGAGGGTGTCCATGTCTGAAAGGGAAACTCCGTTCCAACTCTTATTGTTCCATTATATTTTTGCTTAAAAACATATATCAAGAAATGGGATGTATGACTATCTATTTTGAGGTCTTGTTTTCTTTCCAATATATCTGTTACTATCTGTCTACTGGGGGGAGAGAGAGAGGAGTGAGAGAGGGAGAGGGAGGGGGAGGGGGACAGGGAGAGGGAGGGGAGGGAGGAGGGAGAGGAAGAAGGAGGGAGAGAAGAGAGAGAGAGAGAGAGAGAGAGAGAGAGAGAGAGAGAGAGAGAGAGAGAGAGAGAGAGAGAGATGGGTCTAGTAATTAAGGCACCAGGCTAGAAAACAAGAAGCTGTGAGTTCAAGTCCTGCCTTATCCATGAAAAACAGCTGGGTGACCTTAGGCCAGTCACTTTCTCTCAGCTCACCTCACCTCACAGGGTTGTTGTGGGGAAAATAAGAGGAGGCAGGTGTGTTGGATATAATAAAAATGGGATATAAATAAATAAATAAAACTATGTGCTGGGGATGAGCTGATAAAATTAAGATTGTGGTGGATTACAAAATCTATTCACTAAAAGTTTAATAAGTAGTATATTTTGAAACAGGATTGCTGAAGTAGGGAAATAAAGACCTTGATGCTTTAAGATGTGGATTTCAGAAGACTGATCATGTTTTTTTTTTTGTAAGGCAAAGAATGAAAATGTAACAATGTAAAGGCTAATAAACTGAGGCTGCAATACAGAGCACATTAACCGAGTGCTAGTTATCCCACCGGATACAGTGAAAGTGTTGCCAAAAGAAGAGAATATTTGTAGGTCAGGGTTGAACTGTGGAGTCCTTGGTGCTCTTTGAATTTGGTTATTTGCTTGCAGATGTTTCGTTATCAAACTAGGTAACATTTTCAATGCTAATAAATTCACCAACTATCCAAGAGTCTTGAAGGAGCTTGTAGATGGTGAGTGGCTTTAGACTAAGTATACATAGGAAAAATTGCACTACTGCTGTACTAAGAATATTTTATAAAGAATTGCTTGTTTCATCAGGAATTGATGTCACATGTACATTCTATTTTAGTTGCAGCTGGTAGCACATTTGGATTGAGATTATTCCAATTCCAGTTTCAGATAATTGGATTTTCCCTCTGAGGCATTGGAGGTTGCCACAATTAGAAGCAGGATTTTCAGCAGCATGACTCAGGAAAGACTCCTTTAGTTTTCTTTCATTCCCTGAGCATGACTGCTAAATTTAGGAGCAGGAAAGATCTTCCCTTACCTCAGGCTGGCTCCTAGCCCATTCTGGTGGGTTTTTTTTCCCTTTGCTTGTGGCATATGTGGGTTAGCTCGATTGCTTCAGTAATTTGTAGTTGTTTTTCACAGTGACTCAATATACTCCATTGAGTCTCAGGTGGCAGCAGGCAGTGTTCTGGATTCAATAGGGGGTCAAGCAGTGGTGGGATTCAAATATGTGAACAACCGGTTCTCTGTGTGGATGCTGCTTCCAGAAGTCCATTCTGGGCTTGGGAAACAAAAAATTAGCTACCAGTTCTGCCAAAGTGGTGCAAACCGGCTGAATCCCACCACTGGGGTCAACCTATTTTCCAAAGCACCAGAGGCAAGACAAGAAGCAATGTATGGAAACTAATCAAGGGGAGAAGCAACCTAGAACTAAGGAGAAATTTCCTGAGAAGTAAGATTGGAACAGGTTGCCTTTAGAAGTTGTGGGTGCTCCACCAGTGGAGACTTTTAAGAAGTGATTGGACAGCCATTTGTCTGAAATGGTATAGAGTCTCCTGCTTGAGCAGCGGATTGGACTAGAAGACCTCCAAGGTCCTTTCTAACTCTGTTATTCTGTATTCCATATTCTATTGATGTCTTTGATGGATAATAATTTTGTGATTTGCTTATAATCAAACTCCTTTTAGTCCTTTCCATAGTGTGATTCTGCTGCAACCCCTCTATTTGAAATTTAGAAACTTCTAGACTTCAGATATTGCTTGAGAAACTACATGTAGGTGACTTTTGGCAAATGGGCTTTTAAAAAATATTTGCATGTAAGATATTAATGGTGAATATATTACATACTTAGATAAGTAATATATATTAATCATGTAATATATAGACTTCTGAGTATATAATCCTGTTGTCTTTTTAACTCTACAAAGTATTCACTTACTGTAGCAAACAGCAAAGTTGTTAGCTGTTCTGCTGGGTTTTGGAATGTCTGAATAATTGCTGTGCTATAGATACAAACATTTTTTCAACTCATTGTGTACCTTTTATAGTAAAAATCTTTCATGCAAATAACATGGATTTTATTGGATTAAAGACATTAAAATACCAATAAGAATAATATGAGACCTTACTTCTTTTGCATCATGGCTATGCTTGCTATACCAGAATGCAGAGAAAAATGGCTTATTGTGTCCTTTTCCTCTATTGACAATATAGAATGACCTTCCTCTGACCACATCCAAAACAGGTACCTTTTCTGTATCAAGAAGGAATAAAATTATGCAGATCCATAGAACAGATTATCTACAAGTTCTCTTTCTGGTATGAAACAATAAACAGCTGGGAAACTGGTTTTGGAAATATGTGATATTCTCCATTCTACTTTCATATCACAATGAGATTTTGGACTCATTTCATGACTAGCTCTAGCTCCAATTCCTATCTTGAGTCCTACTCTAAAAATGGATTATAATGCTAAAGTTGCCCATTACACTAAATCATAAATTTGCCAGTCACATTTTAGCCTGATGTGTTATATGAACCCAATCTGTGAATCGTTTTCGGTTTAATGTGTCATGCAAATGGAAAATATTAATTGAATGCACCATTTAGCTGGTCACAAGTAAGCATGTCATGTAAACAGAGTGCCCAAGAGTCCATTAGCAGGTGGCAGTGATGATAAAGATTAGAAAGTCAGGAATCATCTGACAATGAAAATGCGGTGATGAAAGAAGGTGATGGGTGTCTAGCACCTGCCAAATGTTATTTTCTTTGCAGATCATGCATTGCCATCCCCCAGTAACCGAAACAACACAAGATTTGTTGAAGCACTATAGGCTTAATTTTCCTTCCTGCTTGAAAGCCTGTGTATGTAACCACCTCACTCAGCCCCCAAGGCCCCCCTCCCTTTTTCTCTCTCTTCCGAATAATGTGGTCATATAATTCACATAGTTGAACAAATCTAACTCCACCTTTCATACTTGAGAGATCTAATGACTCATTTGGAAAAGCTGTTGTGGAGGATCAGAGCTGAAAGTTCTCCAATAGAAACCAATGCTAAGTATCAGAGTTTGCTTTTATCCTCCATCTTATGCTCTATCACAAAAACAAGCCTAAAGTTTGTGCATGTGGAAGAAAAGCTACACAATGAATGGAGAAACCCTGAACTTTATTGTTACACATCAAGCAGAGCCCCTGAGAAAGCCAGCCAAAGCCATTTGATGTTGTAATGAAAAGTGACTACAATCATGAATAGAAAGAGAAGGTAATACATATTAGAAAAGGGAAGAATCCAAAAATTAGAAGCAGAAGCTAACAACGAAATGAGTATTACCGTAGGAAAAGTATGCTAAAAATTGCAAGCAGTTTGTGTATTATTGTTATTTTAATAAACTAAGCATCTGTTTTTTTAATTGAAAGCCTTAGGACATTTTATAAAGGACAAACACTCTCTACGTAAGTAAATAATGAGAATAGGAATATAGCTCAGCATATCTGGAGGGTGAAAGATTAGAGAATAAATAACTATGGTTTTCATTATTCAAATGCAATTTTCTTTGGCATTTAGGATTCATTGGACATGCAGCAAAGAAGATGCCATAATCTATGAGAGAATGATCCATATTGGGTAGTATTTTCTACTGCAATATAATGTTTCTTTTATTATACAAGTATTTATAAATTGCCTTTTAGGACATTGTCCTTACAAAACAGCTAACCGAAATATATTATGTGTATTCATTATTTCACATTGGAATAATGTGGTATGCAGTAATCATACATGGGTAAATATTTCAGCTAACAGTACTTGAATCATAGGAGTGGGTGAATAACAACTCATTTACTTCACAAGGAGCAGCACTCCGTAATCGTCACCAATTTTATTCAAACCCTAACTTCTGTAGTCTAAACACAGTCGAAGCACGGCCCCATACAATAGGGAGCTGGGATACACTCTCCGCCCTGTATTCCCCCAGAAATTGAACAGTGTAATGAATCAGAATGTGCTTTATACTGTTGTTCCTGGAAAAATGTCTTTCATACTGCTTCCACTTGTTAATGCATTTCTTACGTAACTGTTGCAGTTAAGGTGGTTTTTCAGATATGTTTACTCATTCATTTGAGAGAGAGAGAGATGGAGCAATACAAAAATCCTTTTATTGGACACACCCTACCTAGGGTCAGGTGGGGAACAGAGTACAGGCTTGTCTGCCTTTGGCCTCCACTAGGATCAGGCTGTTCCGAGATTTGTAAAATTCCATTTAGGTGTCCTGGAGCATTCATGATGAAGTGGAATCCAAAAGTCGATAATTTGTTTTTGGAAAGGCTAATCATACAGCTAAACTTTCTCTGAAACAAATAAAATATTCAACTATTTTAGAGCTGACGTCAGCACTAGTGGACCATTTTTTAGACAGAAGTTCTCTAGAAAACTTGTATAATACTTACTGTGTCATTAAATGGATACTTAATAGCAGTAAATAATTTTTTTCCCCCACATGATCAAGGTTTTATTGTCTGGCGAGACTTTTATTTCCATAGTATCCAATTTAGGATTTTGTAACTGAGAAAATAGGTTTCTTCTCTAGAGACCATACCTGGAAACATTTTTCTGTCACACTACCATAGTTTTTCTAGGAAGCATTCAGTCCCTGGAACCTATCTCCAGCAATTGCAATTTTTATTGGCACTTCTTGTTTAAAGCAGAAGATAGAAAGGAAAATTAAGTTCTTTCCTATTTTCCAACACATATGTTGAATGTTATATAGAAATTTCAAGAATAGATGTCTCTGCATCTATAGAGAATAACTTAGCAGGAGCAAATATAGAGATTGCAGCCTGCTTCAGCTTTTCTATTCAGCAACTAAATCCCAGATGCAAGACCGAGTCGAAACAAAATTAAAAATATTTTGTAAAGGCTCTTGGGATTAAGGACTCTGCACTGTGAGAATGTGTTTTTACATCCATTTGATATATATACATTGGAATATAAAGTGCCTAACTCAGAGCAAATGACATACATTAAATAAATACCATGCATACTGGTTCTATATTAATTAACCTTAATTAAGGTTAATAAGGGGCATTGTTTGGATTACTATTCATACAGAAAAGAGAAGATTTTATGTCACATGGCAGACATGGTCAGTATAAAATACTCATTTACATCCACTACCTGAACACCCAAGATATCCTTGACTTTGCAATTCTTTTTCTAACTAAGTACACAGTATCCCTGGTTTTGGTTCCTAACAATCTTGTAGTCCCTCATGTGGCTATTTTTGAACAAGGACTATGAGGTCTATATATATCAATCAATATATTCTTGGCATTAATGATGCAAGAAAATGACTCTTTCTTTGGAAAAAATTCTTTTGTTTTGCTTGTTTTCCACCTTTATTATTTTTTTACAAACAACTCAAGGTGGCGAACATATTGAACACAATTTACTCCTATTTTCCCCACAACAACAACCCTGCGAGATGAGTTGGGCTGAGAGGGAGTGACTGGCCCAAGGTCACCAGCTGGCTTCCATGGTTAAGGGAGGAGCAGAACTCACAGTCTCCTGATTTTAAATTTGGTGCCTTAACCACTAGACTAAACTTGCAACTTCTCTATTGTAATATACATTAAAGCAATTTTAGGGCATGAAATCAGAGAGCTTAGAAAGCACTGATGGAATGATCCTCAGTGGTACTCGTAGGTGGGCATCATTTTGTCTATCTCAGATTGTTCTTACTAGCAGTGGATCTTCAGCAGAAGCCTTTCACACTGCCCATTTCCTTTTAAACATGAGGTACCAGGGAATGGATCTGCTACCATCTGCTTATAAAGTACTTGCTGTACTGTAGTGCTGTGATCCCTCCCTTTATGATGAAATTTTGGGAAATGAGGCAGCCTCTATTTTGATTCCAAAGCTATAATGCTAATAAGAAACATAACTATATGTAATATATCTTTGATATACCAGCTTCACAGAGTAATTGGTAGATTATAGCTTCATTAATGAATATCTAGATATTTAACTGTTTAGTTGTTCACTGATCATTGTTCACAACAGAATTGCCTGTGTAGACCAAAGAAATCAGGGTCCTATGATTCTAGGTTCAAATGTCACTTAGGCTCAAATACTTATGAGATGAATAGACCCAAGCAACCATAATTTGGTATATTCTATAATGAAATCATCCTTCCTGAATTTTCACACATGTATAAAATTATACAAACATCTCAGGTCCAAAGTATGTAGTTGTCAGCTTTCCAGGAAATGCTATTGCACTGATCAGTGGATAAGGACTGCAAGTGTATGGGCATTGGCAGGTGCTATCATCAGCTTCCCCTCAGATTCTCCAATGGTTATTAAACAACTGATAAACACTTGTCCATTATTGCACTGTAAAAGACTTCCTTTTCTGGCAAAAGCAATGTTTAACAGTTCATTGGCATCATGAAACAGGCACAGATAGTTTGTGAAAGGGGGGAATTATGTGCCTAAAGTGCAGTAGGTAGCCTAAATAAAGACTTGGTAATGCACACTGAAGTATTTTGAAAATCAAAGAAGGAAGGAAGGAAGGAAGGAAGGAAGGAAGGAAGGAAGGAAGGAAGGAAGGAAGGAAGGAAGGAAGGAAGGAAGGAAGTAGTTGCAGGAAGTTCTACTTTCCATAGCTATTTTTCTGTTTCCACTTAACTTTAATACAATTCTTGAAAACAACAAATTCATTCCTCTTTTCCTTTTCTTGTGGCCTTCAACCTGCCCCTATCCTATCAGTGAGGTAGGCTTAGATCACCCTTAACAGTGGAGTGGAACATGAAAGCGGTATTTTAACTAGTTTATTCCAGAATTGTCCAGCAGCAGTCCATAAAATAGGGATACTTTTCACTATTCCTGATTCTGGAAACAAAATCAGGGAACCAGCAATCAAAATGAACAGAAAGGAGTTTATTGGTTGTTTCAAGCTATTGCAAGCACCTTCTCTCCCAGTCCCAGATCTGCCTCTTCTCCCTAAAGAGAGTCAGCATTGCACGAAGTGGTATGAAGTAAAATTTACAATATAACATTGCCAGGGGCTGAAATTGCAAAATTGCAATGCGACAGGGGAATAGTGTAAGAGAGAAATGCCTAAGCAACCCCCTCCTAGCTTTGCTTCTGAAACACAGCACATAGGCAGCTCACTACCATGTAGAAAATGGGAGAGAAGGGGAGAAAAACTTTAAGGTGCTTTCCCCATGAACTAGTGGCAACATCTTACTTCTATGGTGACAGGCTGTAAAGAAAAGGTAGCAAAGCAGAGGACTCAAGCAATCACTTTTCCTAATAATCAGGACAATACCATTCAGCCATGAGTTGGAACTGTAGAGGCATGATGGAGCCCTCACATCTTGCTTAATTACAATCAGAAGAATTTTAACTCTTCATTAAAAGTGAATTGGTACTACAATACTGAATTTATTCCTCCTGATTGCAAAGGATGGTAGTTGAACTGTATGTGGAATGGGAGGCCATTAATTCCCTCCTGAATTGTTGTCAGAGCTGACCATATCCAGAGAGTATCAAACACTAGCCATAGCTTGCCAGTGATTACACACAGATTAAGTTGCTAACCACAAAATATACATATCCTTGAATTATGTATTACTCACCGCAAAATGGCTGGTATATGTGCAGCCATTGTTTTTTACTGGCTCCTCAGGAGATATGCCTTAGCATAAGATTGGTTGGGGATGAGAGAATAGTTTGAATTCATCAAGAAATTCCATTGTACGGGACAGAGTGGGATAATTCCTTCTGTCTTCCCAAAAATATGAACACAGGCAAAAAGATTCCATTAAAGCTTGCCTTAACAACAGAAAGATTAAATGACCCAGAAGCTGTCCATTATTGTGGAGACTCCTGAGAGATAAGACAAGGCTGCATGTATAGGCTTGTCCCACAGCAATGATTGGCAACAAGCGTTTGTGAAACAGCTGTCTTGATAGTTTCTATTCAGGCTTGTGTACTGTGTACTTCAGCTTGCCTTTTGCCCTCAGCTTGACAATCACTGCAGGCAGAGAAAATGGCTCCAAATGTGTTTATTGACCAAACAATGCACTGTTGCACTAGAAAAATCCTGACAGCAAGACCTCCTACTGAATAGAAATATGATGATACCTCTTGTGGTCTATTAAGTTACCCCTTAATTATCAAAGGCGTTGTTGTTGTGTGGGTAGAATCTGGGCCCAGCTCCATTAATAATGAAGTCAATGACAATTCTAGATGATGAAAAAGAGAAAAGGGCTCAGTGACAGCCTTTGAAGAGGGCATAGCTGAGCTCAGGATAGTTAAAGGATGATAAAATGGTGAATTGTTTGCTTTCTTTTAATGTGTTTGTACATGGGCAAATCATAGAACTGGAAGCTAATAACTACTTGTAAATAATTCTTGCATTCTTCATTTATTGAACAACTTGACAACTTGAGTACACAGCATAAGTAGGGAGAAAGAGGGCAAGGTTGATTTTATAGAATTTGAACAGAAAAAGCCTCGCTATTAGAAATGAATGATTCAATGCTGATGTTCTAAGAAGGAATATTATAGAAGCTTTCCCCAAACTGGTGACCAGAAGATGTGTTGGACACCATCTGTCATAATCTGTCTGAATGTATGCATATATACGTATACGTATACATACCTGCACACACACACATTCATCTCACAACATGAATAAATAACTATTAATAGACAGGTGACCTGCATTGCCAAGTCAGTTTTTAAAAATCTAATTGCTTTTTGCTTGAAGAAACCCCCTAAAATGCCCTAAAATCCTGTTCTTAATCTTTCCATTGAAGTACTGCAAAACTGAGTTAAGTGAACAAAATTCACTGACAAGTCATCTCAAAGCCATGTATTCCATTTCCAGTGCTAAAGCAGTGGTTTAAAAATTCCAACATTGTCCAAATTATATTATGCCTTGCAAGCATGGGTGCCTGTAAGGCAAGAAAATCCAGAACTAAGTCCAGTTGGTTTGTGTAAGGTATAATTTTATTTCCTGCAGCAATTTGAGAGTTCAGAGAAAACCACCCAATTCTTCAGAGAAACTTGAAATATGCCAGTCAGACTTTACGTGTAAAAGGAAAACCTGTTTTCTGAATGGGATTTAGCTTAGTTTTGTTCTTGCATAATAACTGACACCATAAGTGAGGTTTTTTTTCAAATGTTGATACCTGCCTGGGGCATGAATCTTTCCTTTTCCCCCCCTTGTACCTGCCTCACTCTGGCATTCAAAGTGTCTACACTGAAAGTGGAAAATGACTTATTTCAGGAAATGCAGAATCTATATTTCTTCACCTGTCACTTAACCCAGTGTTTTTCAACCTCAGCCACTTGAAGATGTGTGGACTTCAACCCCCAGAATTTTCCATGCAATGCTGGCTGGGGAATTCTGGGAATTGAAGTCCACACATCTTCAAGTGGCTGAGGTTGAGAAACACTGACTTAAACATTCATGGGAGTATACAGTTCAGCAACATCTGGATGGCTGACTTCAGTCTTGGTTTATTTAATCTAGGTAATCCTCATTTAACAACCACTTGCTCAGCGATTATTCAAAGTTATGATGGTGTTGAATGAGTAATGGTTATGACCAGTCCTCAAAGTTTCTGCCATCCCAATACTCCTCCTCCTAATGGTGATTTGGGCACTTGGCAACTGGCTGATACTTATGCTGGTTGAAATATCCTGCAGCCACCTGATCATGGTTGCTGGTCTTCCCTGCCAGATTCCCACAAGCAAAGTCAATGGGAAAGCTGGCAGGGAAGGTCACAAGAGGTTTGGGTAAGTCTGCCCTAGCCATCCACCTTCCCCCAAGCCCCTCTGTGCTCATGCCCTGCCTCGCCAGCCACCTGTATACCCTCGCACATCCTCCCCCATCCAGCAGCACCCAGCCCAAGCACCACACCATGATTCCCTGGTCGCCCACGCATCCCCTCGCTCCCTCCCACTCAGCAATAGCCACTTACCTGCCTGCCAATCTGCTTGCAAGCCACCTGGAACCTACTTCTTCCTCCTGGTTTCTCACTGTTGTGAGAAAGATGCTGGCTTAAGGACTGCTTGCTTAAGGACTTGCTGGCTTAAGGACTCCTTGCTTAATGACAGCAGTAGGGACTTTGCAACAACATCACCTAGCAATGGAAATTCTGGTCCCAATTGCCATGGTAATTCAAATACCAACTCTATTGTCTTCCAAACCCAGAAGCCCTCTCCATACACAGGGCTGGGTATTTTGTCCGTTGTACTTCAAAGGCCCATTTACACCAGTTCATTTGTAGGGCAAGGCAGGGCTCCTCATGGAATCCCCGTTTGTCCTTACTTTTTTCCCTGGAATGATTTCATTTTCTTGGCAACGGCAGAAATAAAGACTTCCTTTCTGCAGAGCACACACCAAGCTGTAAGCACTTGCTGTGGTAGATTTCTTTTTCCAATGTGTGCTTAGGCATCTTTGGGGTCAGATAGGTAGGATGCTGTCCTGCATCTACCTCAGAAATCACTGCTTTGGGCCAAGGACGACCGATTCACATAAGTAAACTGCTTTGTTGCCTATGGCACTGAATTACTGTATGTAGGATGTCAGATTCTAAGGTGGAAAAAAAGCTAAAACAAATGATTTTGGTGGGGATAGCCCAGTGATTGCATGATTTGTTAGTTTGCTTTAGAAACTGAAGTACTGTAAGGAACAACCAGCTTATAAACTGGACGAGAAGAAAGCCATAGAAGTACCATCTCATTCCTCAGCCAAGGCTCCAAAAAAGGCAAAAATGTCACACTGTCTCTGTGCAAGCTCTCTTCTTCAGGGTCCTTGAGGAACTACTTTCTAGGAATTACCAATACTGATGCTTTTAGGAGCATTTACTATCCAGGTAGAGCTCATAGGAAAAGAGCTCTGAGTCAACCCGGCTAAGTACATTGAACAAGACAAAAGCAACCTATTTTCTCTGAAATGCCTTCATTCTCGTTTGACTCTCCTTGCAATCAGTCTGCCACCTCATTCCTGCTCCCCCCCCTTTCAATTTGCAAATATTGTACCAGAGCTCTGTTTATTCCCTAGTTCTGATCCCTGCCTCCTGCTCCACAGAAAGCCAGGGGATCAAAGATAATGACTGGAACAATTGCAGCAAGACAGAGCTCTTCTACTCCCTGGGTTGGTTAAACATTCTCCTGGCAGTATTGTGTAACAAGATCCACCACAGGATAGCCTTGGCAAACAGGAGAAGCTTGCCAAGATGTAAGATGCGTGACAAGCTGCTATTGCCTCCTTGCCAATCTCCTGCATTAGCTATTGACTGAAAATAAAACTTGACCCACCTCAGCCCCAATTGCCTCCCCCATCTGTTCTCGACTGAGTTTCATTATCTCATGCTGAAACTATGCTTCGTTTTCCCTGGCGTCCAGTTGGCCACAGTCTCATTGCCTTAAGGGCAAGCTAGTTGCTGGTGCCATAGAAACTCATGTCTGTATTTTATCTTATATGTTTACAGCTAAAGTACCTCCCATGTACTGTATGCATGTATCTCTCTCTCTCTCTCTCTCTCTCTCTCCCCCTCTCCCTCTCCCTCTCTCTCTCTCTCTCTCTCTCTCATGTATGAATACTTTTTCATTTTGCTTTTTTGTAATTTGCTCATCATTGATCAAAACAAAATATTAATGTGTGTATGTGTGTGTGTGTAGGGGCAGGTATATATATGCACAGATATAAGTAAGAGAAAACATGAGCATGTGGCAGGATCTACCAATTGTCTGGACTCAGAAGCAAAGCAGGTTGAACCAGTTTCTTCTACTTAGATGGAATACCACTATAATAATAATGATATATAACAATATTAATAATAAATCATCCTGGGGAAAAATGTAGAGGCAAATCATTATTCATTGCTGCCAAAAAATAGATTTCTATGTCCATAAAGTCACCAGGACTGAAGCTCAGCTTGAAGAAGAGTTTATGTAATTTCTGCTTTGCAGTCAGTAGAATAATTTATAATTTTCTGACTCGGCAACTTTCCCGTATTTTTGATATTTCTAAACAATGTTAATGCTTAGCATCTGGCTACAGGCCACCAGGGGTATGGTTGATGCACATAAAAACAGGTAGAATTTTGATTGCACTATCATAGCTGCCATCTTGCACCTTTTATCCATACCCTGCAGTCACCCTATAGGTCATCCCATTATTATATCTTTTGTTTTTCTTGCGGTCCAAGTATGAAGGCCTAATGATAGCTGCCATGTCCAATGTAAGCATTTTAGGAATAAGTCTGCAGGGAAATTAGAAACAGTCAAGAAAGAAGTTAAATCTTTATGCGCTTGCAAGATGGATGTCAAGATCCTCAAACACACGCACACACACAGAGTTATTTATCTAGAATGGTTCATCATATTGGCTTGTTTAGAAGCAACCATTTGCTCAGGAGTTTTTGGCAACTCCTGCAGAGGGATTGTAAGCCCAACAGCCTGCATACAAAATCTCACTTCAGGGTGAACTGAAGGGGCAGGGTGAGTCTGTTATGAAACTGCAATCACCCTATTTGGGGCAGATTAAAATAACCTCCTGGAGCTGCCCTGTCCAGCTCAGTGCCCGGCTTCCAGAATTCCTAGCCAAGGGCTAATCACTCTGAAGGAACCCAGAGGGGATCTGGTTGTGCCAAACGCCAAATGGCAGGTTGTTGTGGTCACTGCAAAGCTACAGACCTCTCATTTTCTTTTTCAAAAATCTGACAGTCCTGAATTTTGATGTGTTGGAGAATAAGCATTGAAAAGCAGGCTGTTCATTTTAGCAATCAAAACTCAAGTAATATATTAGTTGCAAGACATTTTATGTAATGCTCTCCTTTCTTGCAGCATTTGATGCTTAAATGGACTTAGAAGGGAAAGCCAGCTGAACAAAGAACCACCTTTGAAGAAAGGACTGTCCTTTTGCACTCCTTCAAATAGGCTAACAATTCTGTAAAGTATGGGGACATATTCTCCCTGCCTCTGAGCAAATCCGGAGCAAGAACCATTGATTGAGATTGTATAATATTTTCTTCCCTTTAAAGGGTCTCTGGTTATTCTGGTAAGATCCTCTCATTGCATAATTGCATGGGTTCCCTTCTACAATACTATACAATACTTATACTGGACTGGACTGTACAAACTCATATTGCATTTTGCTAACCCTGCACAAGAGTTGAACATAATTTGCATGGTCCCTGTGTGATTTGCTTAACTGAGTACTGAAAAAAGACTGGCCTGATTAAAAACTCTGTCCCATCATAACATTCTCTGAATATGACTTTGGACCAGTCACTTCTGAATCCGGCCTGCCTTTCATTGTTGTGAATAGGAAAAGGTGTCCCTATAGACTCGAAACACACATTAATTTATACTGACATAAATGTTAACAGCAGGGCTGCCCTTTCCAAATCTTGTCTCTGGAAGAATAGTTAACTCAGAAAGGGAAGCTCAGAAAGAATGGAAACCACAGTCTACGTGTAGAAGTGGAGGTTTCAGCTCTGAAATCATCCTGCAAAAAAGACTTACAGCCCTTGCTAACCTGGCTCATAAATCCTGCTCAGTCAGTACTAACAGGCTATGGAGAAATTTTTACAGTTTCATCTATATCTGTTTTTAGCTGCTAAATTAATCAAGCACTATAGAATCAGTTTGCCAATCCTTCTTTGGGAGTGATTTTCTGACTTCCAAGCCTGGCCTGAAGCTCTGGGAAATGTTACCCTCTCCCCCATACAGACTCTGCCCCCCCCAGGCTCTGGGAAGCCCTTAAGATCTGGCTCTCTTCCCAGACTTGGTGTTAATATGTTTGTTAGGCAGTGTGGGTTTCCTGCCATATTTGTAGTTTATTGTTCTGATTGTTTTAGTCTGGGTTGCCTGTGTGTTTTAATGGCTTTAATTGTTTCTTGAATTTTGTAAGCCACCCAGAGTCTAACAGAATGGCTGGCCATAACAAATTGAATACATTAAATTAAATTAATTATATGAAATCTGTACTACTTCCCTCTGACAGTCTTTAAATATTGGAAGATTGCTATCATGTGTCCCATTACTCTTCCTTTCTTTAGACTAAATAGTTATTTTAATTGTTTTTCATAGGATTTAGCCTTTAAGCCTCTCACCATCATTGTAGTTCTTTTCTGCACTCTTTCCAATGCCTCAGCGTTCTTCTTGCATTCTGGCAACCAAAGTTGGATACAGTGCTCCAGGTCCAACATACAGTGACCAGTGCATCAAAAAGCAGACCTTTTGCTTTCTGGGATCTCAACATTGTTTCTCTATGGATGCAGCCAAAGATTGCATTGGCTCTTTTGGTGGCTGCATGCTCAGTCTGTGGCCTATCACGACATGCAGATCCTGCTCATGACTATCATTGCTAAGCCAGCTATCACCTATTTTGTACCACTACATCTAGTTTTCCTACCAAAGTGCAGAAATAAACTTAGACTTAAACATACTCGGTTTTTAAAACACCATTGAACAGCATTTTATTGATTAGGGCCTAATGTTCAAATCTATTAAAAGATTCTTTTGAAGCTTGGGCCTATCTTCTGACATATTATCAGTCTCCTTCATTTTGTATCATCTGCATATCTGATGAGCATCTCTTCTATTCCCTCATCTAAGTAAGTTTTGAAAATGTTGAAAAGCATTCGGCTTATTCCCCCCTCCTTTTTTTTTATATAAAGAAAAGAGTGAAACAACGTCAGCTCTTCTTCAGTCTTCTGGCACTTTCCCTGTACTTCAGGACTTCTTAAAGATTACAGTGAGAGATTTTAGTTGGAGACTATGAAGAGAGACAGAATCAGAAAGACCCTTTAGCTTTTAGCCAGAAATTGTTTGGATAGATTGCTTTATACTCTGTGACAGAGGAATATTATTTTAATCCAAAATGGATTTTTAAAAGTGAGCATGGCTTCTCCCATATCCCAGTCTTAGGGCAGCTACATTTTTTATTCTAATGAAGAGCATATAAAGCTTCTTTATATGGAGCCACACTTTCTCTGTTTTGATGGACAACATCTCTTCAGAAAGGGTCTTTTCAAGTTTGTTTGCCTTTTTAACTAGAAAGAATGATAACTGCACCTGGAAGCTTCTGTGTGCCAAATTCTGTATAGCTGGCTTGTATTATTATATATCAAAAAGTCTCTTTGAATATAATTTTAGAAGAGGGCTAAAGATTTCTCCCATACAGACGAATCTTTTCATAATATTTATGAATGGGCTATCAATGCTGTTTGTTGTGACACTGGGGGAAAGAATTAGGTCAGTGGAAACCAAGGTGAAAGTTAATGGAATCTGAATTATTTACCAGATTATATACTTTATTCAGAAAGCAAAAATTAATTATTGTAATGTGACTCAAATCTATGCTATATTGGACTACAATGCTCATAGTTCCCAACCAAATTGATCATTGTTTATTTTGATGAAACTTCCTCAGGTTAGGAAAGGGTAATCTAGGATATCCAAACAAATAATGCTTAAATGGACATCTTTCTTAACTGTCAATAGTAAAAATAGGTTTTCCCTTTCCTTTCAATTCTACCACAAGAAAAATCCAACCTCGGTTCTTCACTGCTCCCCCTGGTGATGCACATTTATCATTTATCAAGTAGCACACAAGAATTAAAAACCAACAAAGCAATATTTATTGGTTAATTGTTATTAAAAAGCAGGAGGCCTGAACATCACACAGGACTCTCCCGGAGACACCAATGAACATCTTACAAACACTTTTTGATTTCAAAATAAAGATTTTTTATTTGTTCAGCCCAGCTGAATATTAGCAACAATAATCATCAGTTTTTGAAAAAGCCCAGGGCTTCCTGATACAATCACACAAACTTAGTTATGAAAAAAATAGATATCTATGTACATTATATACACATATATATAACATATAAATTAAGAGCAAGAAGAGGCTATTCATAGAGAAAGTTGTAGCACTTTCTAGGGGGAAAAAGTTCTTCCTTTCTAGACACACATGTACTGAATCAGCTGGAGAAGAATCAGATCTGTGGCTACTAAACCTTGCTCTCTGGATTGATGTGAAATCCATAATGATATCAGGTTTGCTGTTGCCAATTTTCTGCCTGTTAAACAGGAGCATTTGCTGGTAAACAGTCAGTTGCTGGATGGGAAACTACATGTCCACCTGGCTCTCCAAAGTGTCTATCAGGCTTATCAGCATTCCTATGTTATGGTTGAACAGTGTCAGAACAGAGTTTCCCGCAAATAGCTGACCACAGCGTTCACCTTCAATCAGCAAATTACTTGATGTTTTGGGAATGGCCCTCCAGGAATAGCCAAGAACAGCCTGTTCCTTCTGCCTCAATGAGCTTTGTGCACAGTCTTAGACAGCCGAAGGCATTGTAATCCTAATTCAGAGTTGGAGGCTGCCAAATTCCAATTGCAACAAAATAATAACGGTTCACAATAACCTACTTGAGCCAAAATATCAGCTGTAATTGGTTGAACTCCCTTCTGGGAGCCAGCATACACACTTTGCCCCATGAAGGGCTGGAGTTTTAACAACACACTGCTTCAGACAGCAGTTTCATAGTTCTGGGCCCATGACAATCCATTGCCCTCAGAGGGGGGCCTCCAAGTAAGAGTGGGCCACATTCAAGTCCATGGGAAGCTCTTGTAGCTGTTTAGCTCTGGTCTTGCACCTCTTCCTCCTTCCAACCACTGGAGTTTTTCCCAAACTTGTACACAAGTCTCCGGCCATCCACACGTTCCAGAATTTCCCGTTTGTAGTAATACCTGAGAGAAGAGATAGCAAAGGCTTTAAAGAAGAGCCCCGAGGAATACCCCTCCTCCCCCTCAAAAAAAAAAAATCAAGGCCAAATTCTTTAAAATGTTTTATAATGGATGTAGATTTGAGTCAAGTTTCCATAATCCAAATGCTTGGAATTTATTATTGCAGAAATTGCAATTTTTGCTGACCAGAAGCCATGCTTTTGTTTTCTTTACTTTTGGCTGGGGTGGTTATGTGACTGAGACACTGCTATAATTACAGCAGCAGAGAACATAGGACCTGATTTCTGTCCCTTTCTCCAAAGTTTGAGTTTATTTTTTAAAAAATGGTAATAGATATGCTCAGTTGATCTAAGGTTTAATAGATGAAGCTTTCCACCCCATTTTGAGTGTATGAATAGCTGTAGTCATAAAAAGGGAGTCCCACCACAATAGCATCTGCTCGTATGTTTACCCTGTTGCCTCTTCATTCTATCCCCTTACTAAGAATTGCAGTGCTTGTATTTGTCAACTTTGTTGATATTTTTTCTTCTCAGGCAGACCATATTACAGGTAGTCCTCCACTTACAACAATTCATTTAGTGACCATTCAAAGTTATAATGGCATGAAAACAGTGACTTATGACCATTTTTCACACTTTCACACTGTTGCAGTATTCCCATGGTCATGTGATCAAAATTCAGATGTTTGGCAACTGACTCATATTTATGATGCTTGCAGTGTCCTGGGATTATGTGATCACTTTTTGCGACCTTCTGACAAGCAAAATCACTGGGGGAGTCAGATTCATTTAACAACAATGAAACTAACTTAACAACTGCAGTGATTCATTTAACAACTGTGGCAAGAAAAGTTGTAAAATGGGACAAAATTCACTTAAGAACTGTCTCACTTAGCAACAGAAATTTTGGGCTCAATTGTGGTCGTAAGTTGAGGACTATCGGTATTTTTATAGACCTTTTAACAAAATGTTAATGTGTTATTTATTGTTGAGTTTTAAGAACTTGTTGGCTTTTAATTTCTTGTAATTCTCTTTTATTTTTTTAATGTAATTAATATCTCCTTCGCAGAGTGACATGACATTTTTAAAGTTATGAAGATTATTGCTCAGTATAAAAATAATAATAATAGATACCTCATGGCACGGCTGAGTTTCTCATAGGTCATGCTACTATTTTTTTTCTTTTGTCCCCAGAGCTGGGCTACAGCCTCTGATCTCAGGAATTTGAAAATGCCTTCTCGACGGTCTTCCCATTTTAGCAAACCCTCATTCAGCTCAGGATGAATTAGGATATCCCGAATGAATTCCCACAGGTGGATCCCTCTTGGTGCTGGTTATGAAAAAGGAAATAAGAAAGCTAAATCATTCATCTGTCCAAATGACATTGCAAGCAGGAAAGTTTTCCAAACTGGGCATAAAAGATTTTCCACTGCAGGGCTATGGAATCATTGCATAAGAAAATGGACTGTGTTTCTGAGAAAACTCTGTACCTCCAAGGAGGCAGAAGATAATCAGATAACTGAGATCCTTTTAATGAGTTTGGAAGACAAGGAACTTTAATGCAAAATGACATAATTCAAGCATTATACAGTTGATTAGTGTTTAAATTCCCTACTCCACTCTGACATATCTGGCAGGCATATGGTCACCAGTAAAGTTATTATGCTTCTGCATCTATCCTAATGGACCAAGTAAGTGAGCTGCCTCAGAACTTGAAGTTAACAGGCCAGCATATGTAAGTCAAGCAGTTGCATAAAATATCATCTCCTTATTTCACTAACCAGCATATAATCTGAGCAAGAAATGCATGGACAAATTTGGTTTGCATTCACTAGCCAAATATCATGAACATCCGGCCCATATATTATACGATATCCACTTACAGTGTTTATTCTTTTTAGTCTCCAGGCAGTCTCTGCTGTCCTTGCTGATCTTCCTTGGTCGTCCCCTTTTCCTTTTCTTAAGATCTTCTTTCTTATATTCTGGATAGTGCCATGTAGGGAAAAAAAATAAGATGCACTTGAACTTTTCGCCCCAATACCCGACATTCCTACAACTAGCCTATGTGAACTTGAAAGTTCAAGCACAGCCCCTAGAAGACAGTATGGCAAATCAGAGCCAGAATCTGTACCCAGCGTAAATCTGAGATATCAAGTCCTGATCCCTTACCCCATTATAATATCCTGGCCAACTGGTTTGTTTAACCTTGGGTAAACAGAATATGTACATTTATGCACAGCCAACATCTCAGCTACAATGTAAACAGAGCTTATTTCTAGATGGGGGCGTGGTGTCTAAAAAAAGTCAAGATGATGGCCACACATTTAAAAGGGATGCGGTTTTCATCATGTGGTTATGGCCACCATCTTTTTCTAGACCAACATTTTCCATCCAGATAGTCAAGAATATGGGACAAGACTCATCACCTCTAGCAATCATGCTTTCCATTATTCTATTATCTTTAACTGACAGGAAGGAATTTCATTAAGTTTTTGTGCTATTTTTTTAAAAAAATTCTACTCTACGTTTCTTTAAAATGGATTGCAATAGAATTCTCCAAAATCAGAAAACACTTGATCAGCTTTCTAGGTCAATTGCTCTCCTGCTCTGACTAAAGTACAACAGAACAGAGCTGGAAAGGACAACATTAGAACAACTAGAAAGCAATTATATGTAACTTTTCTCTTAAAACAGAAACCTTCCATGAAAAGCTGCAGTCTTGGACATTTCACAAATGAGGAAACTATTTTTTCTCCTTAGGCAAGTTCCTCATTTAAAATTAAACCACCATTTCTCCCCCCCCCCCAAAAAAAGGGGCCACCAGTGCCTTATTCTAAGTACAAAAACAAAACTAAACAAATAGCCCTTATTCAGATCTTTAGAACTACAGCCTTATATTACTGCTTTTTATTTTAAAAGAAAGGGGCTGGGGTAGGAGAAAGATACAAAGAAGTTATATATAGTTGCATTAATTTGAAGTGCAGAACAATTATTGCTTGGATTTTCTAAGTGAATTCTATCTATGTATGTGACATCTCATTACATTGCTTCTGACCGCTTTTTTCTTTACCAGTGTTATTGGCATTTGATTTGGTCTCCTAATTGTATTGTAGTAGTCTTTCCCCAAAACTACTGACTTCTGCTGAGAGGGATTTGTATTAGCAGAGAATATTTTTGGAACATTCAGAATTTGATTTTGATTTTAAATGCTTGTGCTCAAAATTTATTAAGAAACCTTTTCTCATATCTAAATATAGCAATGGTATGTTATTTCTGTTCACACAATAATAATAGAATAGACTCTGAATATGCATAGATTACTCTGTTGCTTTGCACCGATATTTAGCTCTAACATTTTATAGAATTAAGCTGTTGGATATCTATGATTCTATTCCTTTTTTATCTTCATGTTTGTTCTGTTTTTATGCAGTAGATCTATTGTCTACTCTTCCTGTTCTTTTGTCTTCCTCTTCACTAGTTTATCTTTGAAGATGCCAGAGGGATAGAATCAAGATCACGTGAAGTATTAATACCACTTTACAATGCCTTGGTAAGGCCACACTTGGAATACTGCATCCAGTTTTGGTCACCACGATGTAAAAAAGACGTTGAGACTCTAGAAAGAGTACAGAGAAGAGCAACAAAGATGATTAGGGGACTGGAGGCTAAAGCATATAAGGAACGGCTGTTGGAATTGGGTATGTCTAGTTTAATGAAGAGAAGGACAGGGGGGACATGATAGCAGTGTCCCAATATCTCAGGGGCTGCCACAAAGAAGAGGGAGTGAAGCTATTTTCCAAGGCGCCTGAAGGCAGGACAAGAAGCAACGGATGGAAACTAATCAAGGAGAGAAGCAACCTAGAACTAAGGAGAAACTTCCTGACAGTTAGAACAATTAACCAGTGGAACAACCTGCCTCCAGAAGCGGTGAATGCTCCAACACTGGAAGTTTTTAAGAAGAGACTGGACAGCCATTTGTCTGAAATGGTATAGGGTTTCCTGCCTGAGCAGGGGGTTGGACTAGATGACCTCCAAGGTCCCTTCCAACTTTTTAAATTATTATTATTATTATTATTATTATTATTATTATTATTATTATTATTATTATTATTATTATTATTATTATTATTATTATTATTATTATTATTATTATTATTATTATTATTATTATTATTATTATTATTATTATTATTCTACTGGCAAAATACCTAGCAACAAAAGCATTTGTGCAAACATATCTGAAATCCTGTTGATCAGTCTTAACTCACCATCAGAAAAGTTGCAGTGCTTTATGTCTATGGGATCAAGATCTAGATCACTTCCACCGGAGTCCTGAGATTGAGGGCTCTGAGACATTGTCCCTGAGGAGAAAGGAAAGGAAATTGAAATCTCTACTCTAGATACCAGCTCTGGAAATCAAGCATGATTGTCAAATGTTCTGGATCCTGAGGATTTATTTATTTATTTATTTATGCAAAAGACTTATATTTTGCTATTACTCCCCTTCTAGAATTTAGATATTTCTGATATTAGGTACAAATATCCCCCCCATAAACAAAACTGTTAACAAATTGCAATCTGCTTATATGAGTGAATATGATGGGGAAATTGGATCTATTAAGGCCAACAGGCTTCCTGTGATAGCTAAGCTACAATCTGCAGGAGACAAAGGACAGCAGCAATTCGGGGAACATAAAGAAAGTACCTGCTAGAGATGCAGAGCTGTCTGGTGACATGGCTCCAGAGATGTAGCCAAGATCTGGCTGTGAAAAAATGCTTGCTAACTTCATTTCCTCCAGATAGTCCTGGCTGCATGAGTTCCCCAATTCTGGGGAGGGGAGGGGAAAGAGAGAGAAATTGAGGGTTAAGCACATTCATAAAAGCAGATGTAAAAAAGATGTAAACAGGGAACCATCACAAGACAGAGCAGCCATTCATTGTCCTCTCACCTAAAGGACTGGATTCCAGAAGGGCCTCCTGTGATACATCCTCAGTCCTCAGCACTGACATGATCCAGCCAAGTTCATCTGAAACAGACACAATAAGGGTGTGGGAAAGAAAAATACGTTATTTCTGAATTATAAACCAAGTGCTTCTCCCTTGTTCATTCAGAGACAAACTAAAAGTTGCATTGTTTTCCTTATAGGGAAATTAAATAAAATAGGGGCAGTGTTTTTCTGGAAATTTAGATTCACTCCTGATAAATAATGATTAATCGGGGACAGGTACCAGGCATTTTATTCTTGTAGACAACTAATTTCTGTGATTCTTTCTGAACTGTTTCATTTTTCATTGGCTGTAATGTGTTGCCTTTACAGTAATACAACCTGCTGTCACTTCATTTAGCACCTGAAGTTTCCTTCTCTCCTATAAATCTGAGGATGGGGGTGAGAGCAAGACACCAGGGTGAAGCCAAAAAGAAAAGGTAGCAAGTACTACCTGTCCAGAGTAAATCCACAGGCTTCTTCTCTTCCTAAAGAATACCTTGCTTCAGTGAAATAGACTGGTTTCATGTAGGACACTAATCCATTATGAGATTTGTTATGTTTTGTAAAGAATTATTTGTGACTTAATGTGATATTCAGTCATGTGTTATTTAAGAACATATAATTCAGCAAACCTTAATTTAGTGTGAGGTATGGACATTGTCATTTAGTTTTTACACTTAATAACCCACCTCATTTTCTCAATTTTTTCATTTCTGCCTCACAAAATGGGGAGTAGAGGGGAGGAATACCAATGTATTTCTGCCTTGAAAGGAGAGGGGGACACCAGCACGTACCGGTCTCATGCAAGCGGTCGTATAACTCATCCCCAAGGGGCCCAAAGATAAGTCCCAGCTGATCCCGTGTGTATTGGCAAAGGGTGTAGCCATCCATGTTGCAGCAGGAGAAATCTATGGCACTGGCATCATACTTGTTTTTCTCCACATGATAGCTGATCCACTCCAGCACTTGAGACCTGTTCCAGCTGTGTGGCATCTCACCATACCATGTTGGTTTGCCTGAGAATGGTAGAAGGGAGAGGTGGGGGGAGGGAGAAGAGTGGGTTTAGTTGAGCAGGTGATTGCTTTGTTAGTGCCAGCCCAGCCCCTGGAACACTGCTGCCTGAGCGGCACAGGGTGCGGCCAGTTCATTTACGCACAGGATTTATCTTGCTTAGTCACTGTGGTTGGGTTAACACGTACACCTGTTACCTGTTCCCTTATCTCTGAACGTGCCCCTCCCAGCTGGAATGAGGTCATTTAGGGCAGCAACTTCTCAGCTCTCTGTGCAGCCAGCCATGCCTCCATTAGAATACTGTATATGATCAACTGCCACAGTACTGGTGGCGCTGTTCAGTACTCCAGTAGCCTTTGACTTATAGAAGGCCATGTGTATAGCTTTTCACTGGTAGGAAAAGCAGTATAGAGAAATTACAACTGACCTTTCGGCTCTGCAAGATTTTAAGCCAGCCTTCCCCAACCTGTTGCCCTCCAGGTCATCATAATAATTTGCATACAACATGACAACTGTTCAAAGCATTTCAACAGATTAACCTAGCAATAGTTAAAGAGCTTATTCAAATTCCCCAAGTAAAGGGTGCAATACTTTGCATTGAAATCCATTGGCTACAGAAAGTTAGGCTTCCAAGACCAATAAAACAGAATTCCAAAATCCATTCTAGATCTAAAATGCCCTCTTTTTTTCTTTTATTCAGTTGCCTACTCCCCTTGCACCATCAGATTATGGACAGCTACCTGTTGTCTCAGTTGCCATGCTTGCATTATTCAGAACAAGACATAGGTTGTCATCTTCAACAAGGTGGGTTAGCAGATCAGGGTCTGGTGGGGCTTCCTCTGGCTGGTACATGGCACTGATATAATTAGAGATGAGGTTGCTGATTTCACAAGATCCTGCCATGGAAGTTTCTGTCAGAAAATTGAAACTGTTAGATTTGGACAGAAATGGAGAACAGAATGAGCATGTGGGAGCATTAATCACCTGCATTTTTTTCTTCATTAACATTTTGCATATATTTGTTTTGTGATAGTAACTCCTGGCTCCTAGTTCTTCATATTTTCAACAGTCTTTCAAATCCTTGCGCTGTCTCACCGAAACTAGTGCCCTCTAGGTAAGGTTGGCTACAATGCCCATCATACTCCATTCCAAATGAGTGGAACTGTAATCAAGCATTTTTAGAAATCACCAAGTAAGGAACAGCTACGCTAACGAGCAGGATCTTTCCATAAATATCCAAGGGGAAGGACGATGTTCTAGACAAAGTGGTCTGCCAACAAATTAAAAAATATCACAACTCTCATTTTACCAGTGTTTTAACTTTTTTGCTCGGATAAGCCACAGAAATAACTTTACACTTGCATTCCATCCCATTTCCATCCCTGCTCCCTAGATTTGGCTAATACAACAACAACATAAAAGAGGGGCAGGAAAATAATTATCACTTCAAAAGTTCTTTAATAATATATATATATTCAAAATTTTGTATATATATAAAAACATTTAGCCCACATTCCATGAAAAATAATCTCTAAGCATGGTCCCTGTTTTATTATCAGACAGCATACATTCAACAATCCTCTTATCAAATTTAAGCAATTCTCCATTTATCTGAGAAAAGATTCTGCTTTCTCAGAAATTAACTATTTCTTGAACTTTGTTAACCTAAATTTAAACTTTTAAAACATTATCATTTATCACTTGCTAACCCCTCTCTCACCCTTCATCTTGCTTATAGACTTTAAGAGTTCCAGGTCAGACGGGAGCCCCATCCCTTTAGATCCGCAGAGCAAAATTGAAAATACATCAAATACAGGAGAAAGTTGCCAGAGAAACCAGCCACAGCCTATCCTTCCTTTGCCAAAAATTGCAAATTGCATGATGGTATACACTAAACAACTAGATATTTTTCTGGATGCTTCTGAACCTAACCATCCAAAGATATTGTGCAGCTATTCCATCACTGTTGTCACTCCCTCAACCCCAAAGAAAAGAAAAGAAAAAAAGAAAAGAAAAGAAAAGAAAAAACAATGGGAAAACATAGGAGGGTTACCAGGAAAAGGTTCAAACTCTACATCCCCTGTACATTTCCATGAATCAAGAGAGGAATTTGCCTGAAAGCATCATCTGAGTCCATAGAAACAGAAAAACTGACTGACTGGAGCAGGACAAAAGCTTCTTTGATCAGGCATTTTGGTTCCACCGCCAGGCAATCAGATCATGAACTGATTATGCACTCAGTATCTTCTCTGAAGCTTGTGGAACAGGGCACAAGCTCTGAATATATAGGCTTCAAATAAGGAACTAAATAAAACGCACTTTAGATGTTGCCACAACATCCTGAACAAGAACGGAGTTGAATACCAGGCAGACACAGCTATTCTACATCCATCCTTCTGTTCACCCACAAAATGAATATATCATCTTCCTTTTGTACCTACCAGGCAGGTGCTGCAGCAGCAGTTAATCCACACAGTAGTTGACTAAAAAAAGTAGCAGAGAATGTTCAGTTGCTCCTGCTCACCTGTGCCCTGGTATTTGTGATCCCCTCCTGAGTATAACTCAGCCCCTCCCCATCGCTGGGCCTTTATAGGGCGCCTCTCCTGTAACATGATCTCCGCCTCTAGGGGAATTCCAAGCACAGGTACTCAACTCCCGCCTAGGGAATTTGCATATGTGCCACCTGGGTCAATGCCAGCCTACCTTGCCGGGAAATCTGGGCAGATAGTTTAATCATTACCAAAGAAGCCCTGGCAGGGCCTATGCCAGTTTCACTCAGGACGATGTTTTTCTACCTTTCCTATCACTTGTGTTTGTTTGCTCATCAAAGCAGTAAACCAACCTACTTTTCCTTCACTTGCTAAGAATAGAGCTATATAAATGGTTTCATGGGGGCAGTTACCACTTGCCATTCCAGTGGATGGCATCAGGTAGGGTTTGAAGGTGACAGACACACCATTATAGATCAGGAAAGGCTAAATCCATACATGAAGGTGGCTCACAAAGCTACTGTCTAAGAATCCCTCGCAGTCAAATGCTGAAGTCAAAGTTTTTCCACCATACTAAACAACACTTATGTCCTCTGGTGTGCAGCTTTCCATGATAAATCTGGCTTCTTGTTTAGGGACAAAACAACATTTGTCAATGTTAAGGATGCAATTATAGGTACATTTACCTGGAAATAATTCCAGTGGAGTATGACTAAACTAATTTTATGTTAGCTATATATAAAATTAGGGCATGCTTTTTACTGGAAATCATGGGATTTCAGTAAGTTGAAACTAAGCCCCTATCCTTTGCTATGAATGACATATGCACCCTTACGTTATGACTATTTAATGAGATTGTAAGTGCCAATGACCCCAGGGGGTCTTACTTCCTAACAAATGTTGTCACAAGTCTGAATTGAGTTCATGCTGGATTTCTAACCCCTATATTGCCCCCCCCATATTGTTCCAGAAGAAAAAAGGGAGTAGTTTAATATGGAAGACATTTATGCCACTGTAGTGATAAATCAAATATTTGTATGAAGAGGAATAAATTCAGAGAGACAAGCTTGTGTAATTAGTTGTAACAGATATATAAGCAAATGTTATAGCATTGTAATATACTGCAGCACAGAGTGTCCAATTTTTCAGCTGCTCCGAACTAAGCAGAATTGAATATAGTTAGTGTTTGAACAGAAGTCTGTGGAGGTGAACAAAATGTCCTAAAGAAGGCAGTTTCAAAACCACTTCTACATTATTGTTAGCAAAATGATTCGATATGTCCATGAAATCACTGGGTAGTAAGATCAACTTGAGCAAGATTTTATTCGATGAGAATAAAATCGGAAACCAAATATAGGTGAGGCTTGTGGATTTCCCAGAGAGATTGGTTGACCCTCCTATAGGGTTGGAAACAGGAAGTAGGATTAAATATAGGGGGATTCCCCCCCCCCCCGATTCAGCACAGCTCACCCCATATTACTGATACAGACATAGGAAGCTGGGACAGTAAGTTGGTGTTTGTTCTTTGCTGTGCCACTGCCCCCTTCTGTCATCACAGGCAAGACTGCAGAATGTTTTTTCCAAGCGACACGTAAGGAAGCTTTTAGCCTGCACTGCCTTATACAGTCAGGCTAAGAAATGTGAGAGAAGTTTTTTTGAAATCAACAAAAACACTTTCTAATCCATGTAGATCTTAAATTAATCCAACAAGTTACAGATAGGCAAAAGACAGTTAACCATTCCTTGTAAAAACAGTCACAACTTCATTGAATTTCGGGAGATTATGTCCCTTTGTACATGGACTTGTCTCGCAGCTGTGTGAGATTGTGATGAGCTGGATAAATGTCTTGTGACCGAAAGCTGGTATTAATGGGCAAACTCTGCATTCATAGCAGGTACAGCTTGGTGGAAACTGAGACAGCCCACCAACTTGCCTAGCTGGCTGAGCTACTGGCAATGCTCCCGCCACACCCGATTGACGTCAAGTGGAGAATGTTGCTTGGCAAGAGAGTTGCCCCAGTGCTCTGGTGCCACTGCACAGGCAACAGGTTAGACAGGGCAGCTCTTCCATCTGATTCTTAACAAAAGCATTCTTCTTAACAAAAGTGATAACTGAAATAGATATATCTCTGCTGATCCCTAGGCAATTCCTATGGATTAAAGGCAAGAAGATTTTAACTTCTCTGTCACGACTGGATCACCAGTCGGTTATGGTTTACCTCTTGGGATGTGGGGCTTTGGCAGCTCCATATAATAAACAAACATTAATCACCTAGATATTTTAATGCCATGATGGGAAAAGCTTAATCTCTTGAAATAGTGTAGTTGATGATGATTGAGTCAAAGAAATCACATGGGGGAATGGGAGGAGTTAATGCCTTCTTTACTGAATGCAGGTAGTCCTTGATTTACAACCACAATTGAGCTCAAAATTTCTGTTGCTAACCAAGATCGTTGTTAAATGAGTTTTGCCCCATTTTATAACCTTTCTTGCTACAGTTGTTAAGTGAATCACTGTAGTTATTAAGTTAGTAACATAGCTGTTAAGTGAATTTGGCTTCCCCATTGACTTTGCTTGTCAGAAAGTCGTAAAAGGTCATCATATGATCCTGGGGCACTGCAACCGACATTAATATGAGTCGGTTGCCAAGCGTCTGAATTTGGTCACATGACCAGGGGGATGCTGCAATGGTGATAAATGTGAAAAACAGTCATAAATTTCTTTTTTTCAGTGCCGCTGTAACTTGGAATGGTCACTAAAGGAACTGTTGTAAGTCAAGGACTACCTGTATGAAGTATTGGTTCGGATTTGTTTCATTTTTGTTTGGTTTGGTGGGTTAGGAATAATATATTGCTTACTTTACACATGGACAAATGTACTTGATGGGAAAAATATAAAGAAAACCACTGAAAATGGCTGGGTTGCAGTGCTATCAGCCTGTGCTCACTAAGCACAAAAGCTGGGGCTTCTGGTCTTGTGAAATAATTGAGACCACTAATGCATAAAGGTAGCAGAAAATGGATATAAAAACATAAACAACTAAATTTTAATGTTAATATCATTACTAAGATGAAGGCCATAGAAAAAGCTACAAGGCTATGCCTGGTTCCTGGGTTACAATTGTACACTAGAATGTCTGCATGAGCAAAGGTAGACAAAATGCTGACCTTTATTATTTATTTATTTATTTATTTATTAAGAAAATTTATATGACTGTCCAGCTCACGGTGACTCCAGATGCCTTACAGAAATAAAACCCCAATACAAAATCCAATAAAACCCCATTACCCCTTGATTGTGGATTGCAGCTGCAATTTTATTTCCCCCCCATTGTGAACATGCTTTTAGTGCATTGTGCTATCATATCTCTCTCTCTCTGTCCATATCATCCATCCATCTATCTATCTATCTATCTATCTATCTATCTATCTATCTATCTATCTATCTATCTATCTATCTATCTATCTATCTATCTATCTATCTATCTATCTATCTATCTATCTATCTATCTATCTATCTATCTATCTATCTATCTATCTATCTATCTATCATCTATCTATCTATCTATCTATCTATCTATCAATATCTATCTATCTGTTTATCTTCTAGCTATGTAGCTATCTATTACACTGAATTTTAGGCTTATTTTAGAGTAGTTATATACTCTATACTCTGTCACTTGGAAAAATGTGCTAAAGATACAGTTTTAAGTAAATATGATATAGTCCTATATAGATACATATAATTCATTTATTCCAGAGGTTTTCAACATGGAGTAATTGTTTATAAACATCTGTATTAATTAAGTAAACTCAGAAAGGAAAGAAAATAAGAATGATTCAGATAGGGCAAGGGAAATGTTTAGAATAAAAATCTGATCTATGGCTGTAATACTGTATTTTATTTTTCAACAATTGAACCATGCTATCCCAAATTAGTTCAAAACTCTTATTGCTGGTGCAGCAGATAAGGTGTTGAACTAAGATCAAGAGATTCAGGTTCCAGTCTGATCTGAAACACAGGGGCTTACTGGATGACCTTGGGCCAGTCACTGCTTCTGAGTATAACCTAATCTAACCTAACCCTAACTCAAAGTGTTGTGGGAAAATTTGAAGTGACATTTTTGCCAGGTTGAGTTCCTAGATAAAAGTCCAATTAGAGGAAGCAGCAGTACCTGCAGACTTGGGTATCATGTATCTTGACTTGGGTAGTAGGTGGGTGGAGATACAATTTGATATTTTGCCTGAAGCTGGAAGCAATCATAAATATGTGATTTTAAAAATGGGGTAGAAAACTAGCATATACCACAATTATTATTTTAAAAGAAGTTAAAAGACTCTAAAATTGATACATCTTGGAAACATTATTATGTGGGGATAATCTAAAGTTAGATGCACAGTGTAAGACTGATGGAAACTTAATAATTCAAGTCCTAACCAAGGTCCTAAGAATTATTAAGGTGGCCTCTAAGAATTATGGTTGGTTACATAGTCAGCCAGATGTTTAGACTGGATTTAGCATTTTTCTCTACCTATCAAGTCCTTCCCAAGGACCTGGGATAGTCAAATGTTGTTATTTGATAGTGTTAAAGGTATTGTCTCAGAATGTAAACTGTTCCAAATAAAGCTGCCTTTTCCAACTGACTGGTGGTGATCTTGTCAATGTCAATGGTGTTCAAATGGTGTTCCAGATATTTCAGGTTATTCTTTGTTTCAATTCCTCTTTCTTTTTAGTTAGAGGGTTTTGTTTTTTCTGAGAAGGCAGAGGAGACGGTCTTGGATTGGGAATGAAAACAATTCAATAGGTATGCTTGCTTCTTCTACTACTGAATCCCTCTGGTTTGCCTCTTCAGTCTGAACTACTTCTGGCAAACCTTTAATTTCTTTGCTCTGGATAGACTTTTGCAGTTCTTCCCATTCCACTTCTGTGAATACTTTATTTTGTATTATAAATCAATGTTGATCTGCTAATTTCTATTCTGTTACTTTTGATTCTGCTGTTGTCTGGCTGTTTTCAGACATCCTCTTCTCATTGGATTTGTAATAACAGATCATTATTTCTCCCCCCCCCAGTCTTTATATATTTGTGGCAGGTAAATAACTTTTCTTCCAGTATTCCTGCAGCTGCTGGACCTCATTGTTCAGGCAACAGTCCTGAGCCTGTAGCCCATTTGTCACTAGATGTCCAGGAATTCCAATACATGGTGCAGTCTTGTTGACCCATGATTGATCCGGTATAGGTTTCTATAAATTATCGATCACCTTATTGTTTATGGAAGAGGTACTCTTCATCTGGCTAGTTTGATGAGACCTGTCCTGTATGGGGGAAGAAATATTATGTTTTCATCCTGCCTTTTTATATATTTAGTCAACTCAAGGTGGCAAACATATCTAATACTCCTGCTCCTATTTTTCCCACAACAACAATCCCATGAGTTGGGTTGAGCTGAGAGAATGTGACAATAGAGACATTGTTTGCTATTGCTTCCTTTGGAGTGAATATATTTCCAACTTCCAAGTCCCGGGATTTGCTATTAATCACATATACCAGCACTAATGAGACCTTTCCTTATTTTTCCATGTCTGTTTCCATCTTGGATGTCTTTACCGATGCTAATGTAATGCTGCTTCTTGTTTTTTCTAACAGGTCCCTGGAATTCTTTATTGAGATATTTGTCTTTCTTCCTTTGGCTTCTCTTCTCTTCTTCATAATTTCCACTATCTGTTCTGATAACTAGAATGCTTTCTTCTGTTCCTTGGTTGTTGGCAGTTTCTTTGTATATCCATTCTTAACTATTTCATTGTACAGTTCTTCTGGTTCCCTATCAATGAAGTTCAGGATTTCCAAATGATTCCTGATGTGTTCCTTAAAAATGTCAAGATCATACTATGGAAACTGATTAGCTATGTTTTTCTGTTGTTGTTGTTTAGCTTGACTTGGAATTTTCTTATGAGCAGTTTGTGATCTGGTGATATCCGTGCATACAGTATAAATCTAATTTTGATTGATGGGAGATTTTATTAGTAATGAAGAAATCTTTGGATTTGAGAAACTGTTAACTTCATCTCCTGCTTCATTTCTGCTTTCATGGTAATGCAATCCAACTACATTTTGTTCCTTACTATTTCTAAATTTGATATTCCAATTTCTATCCTTGCAGCACATCTTGCATGTATGTTCTGTCAATTTCAGATTGAACTTGAGGATAACAATAGTCAATTTCCACTTCCTCCACATCATAAATTTGAGTTACCAGCATATTAAAAGGTTAATTGCAAAGTCTAATTTAAATCATTTGGTCATTGACTGCATTGTAACAAAAATCTATCTTTCCGATATTTCCTGAGTATGAAAGCATGTTGTTCCTTGTTTTCATGTCCTGAGTACAAAACAAATTAATCTTCTAACTGAAAATGTCCAATTCCAGGCCATCTCAATTTGCTGATGGCTAAAATGTCAATTAGTCATTTCACCTTTTATTGTGTTGTTTTTCCACATTTCCATCTTCCCACTGTTATTCTGTCTTTGCAGCCTCACATTTTCTTTTCCTGCATGGTAAAATCAGCAACTAGATGTCTTGAAGGCTTTAATCTAGTCACATCATAAATATGATTAGTACATCAAAAGATTCTCAGTTCTTTCTTAGTATCGTGTTGAATACCACTCACACCGAGGGGCCCATTATTTAGCACTATATCATCAGTTGCTTTTTACTGCCTATCTAGGTAGCCTTCTTGGTAACATAGTTTACCGTTGCCTTCTCCTGAGCAATGTGAAATTATGCTTTTGCTATTTTCACTAAAGTATGATTACTTCCAGCTGCACCCCAAACAAGGTGTCTCTTTGCTTTAACTGGGCAGCTGGGATTTCCTTCACACCTTGAGTGACCCTGCTGGGAGCATATAATCTTGGTATGCATTTCATTCACCTCTTCCAGGAACATCTTCCTCCTGCCATGATGAGGCAGTATAACAGAACCTGGGGACAGAAGGTCATTAAAGTACCTGACTTTTTCAGGCCTATCGGGAAGCCTGAAAAAAGTACTCCAGCTTTAAGTTCTACAGTAACTTTAACGAGTGATTTCTTTAAAGCAATGGCATCTTTTTTTATGTTTGTTTGAAAAATGGCTGAACATGTGACTGTTTTAAAGAATGCCACAGAAGTGCTATGCTTCTGCTTATGAAAGATTGAAAAGGCTTTTGCATAATTTCCTATTACAGACAATTAGTGAACATAAAGAAGTGAGATCAACAAGGCATGTTTGGTTTAAAGATGGCTTTGAAAACATTCTTAATATAAATTGATAACAGTTGCTCAGTGATATGACTCACTATAATCCAATACGTTATCTAGTGCATCTCTCTTGGTGTAGATATTTTTATTAACCCCCAAACCATTTCTATGTCAAATTATTAAATGCACTTCATAATAAATTGCTTCTATCTCTGTTGGGCAAACATTTCACCTTTGTCATGAAGGTGCTGGAAATGTGAACACGTTCTAGGAACATTTTATTATGCCTGCTGTATGTTGAAAAAGCCAAAAAAATATGGATTCAAATATGTACACTAATTCCAATTTTAAAGATTAATATAAAATTAAAATCAGAGGTTTTTCTTTTAGAACCGATAGACAAATAGCTGAAAAAAAGTAATGGAACTTTGTTTTTATATTTTTGGCTTTTTTTCTTCTTTTCTCTCTCCCCCCCCCCCCCGTTCTTCTTTCTTTCCTTTATTCTGTTATAGTTCCTATTAGTTTTTTTTAAAAAAAATTAAAAAATAATACAATTATATTTTTTAAAAATTAAATTGCCATGAGATTGCCCACATCCTCATCTATGATGGCTGCTGTTTTAGAAAAGAATTCTTTGCCCTAAACATGGACTGTGCTGGGAAATAGGCCAAGCAGACCTTTACCCCTTTGAAGGTTACCTATTTTATACTAAGGCCGTCTTTGATCTTAGTATAACCCTTTACACACTAGTGAACTTTAGAAGGCCCCAGTCTTTGTTGCAGAGAGCCAGTCTGGGCTAGTGGTTAAGGCAGCAGGCTAGAAACCAGGAAACAGTGAATTCTAGTCCTGCTTTAGGCATGAAATCTACCTGGGTGACTTTGGGCCGGTTACTGTCTCTCAGCCCAACTCAGTTCACAGGATTGTTGTTGTGGAGAAAATAAGAGAAGTAAAGAATATTAGAAGCGTTTGCCACCCTGAGTTATTTATAAAAATAATAAAGATGTGTTTAAAGAATATAAAAAAGAAAGCAGGGATACCCTGGCATCAGGGTAATTTGTCTTGAATCTCTTAGCTTTCCTTTGTTTTCAGTTGCCTGTGTTGGTGTACAATGAATGGCAGGATTTGCTGCATAAATCGTAACCTGGGAATAAGGCAAAGCCAGTGTTATGGACAGAGTTTAAAACTGGGTTTGCCAGACAATTCTGAAGTTGTTATAAATAGTGTAGAAAGGTTTTATGTTTCTCTTAAGATCAACCAGAGTATATTGAGAATATATATAAAATATATCAAAAATATAATTCTACCTTATTTCTTAGGATGGAGCGTAAATGTTATATTGTAGAAATGTGTTTATTAAATTTCAAACCAGCACATGGGACTTAATTTGTAAGAGGTTTCAAGGAAAGACAAAAAGTAAAATACTATGAGTCATGCTAACCAGACATGTGATGATGTATTATCTTCCATTTGTTTTTAAGTACAGCTATCATCTTTGGCTGTAGAATCAGTTTTTGCAGTTCTATGAACTTCTGCAGAAATCCAATGCAAACTTGTCCTTTTTCGAAACAGAAACTGGCTTCCTGTTGCAATTACTGTAGTTGTACTCTTTCAGATTCATAAGTGGCCCTACAAAGTCATCTTTCTGCATAAATATTACACTTCTCTCTTTTAGGCTGTGAATAACATGAGTAATGGAATACAAATCTGATTTTTTTTCCTCATTAAACCTTGTCAAATTTACACTCTTACGACATGGAAGTTCTTTGTTCAACATGGATGACCAACTTACACTATTATGTAGAACCTCTGGTCCTTCCAAAGGTGCTTTACTAGAAAGCCCAGCATCCCTCACTTCAAAGTTGCTGGGTCTGTCAGCAGCTATAGTTCAAGAACACATCGAGTCTGAACTATTTTGCACATTCAAAATAGAACTAATTAAAAATCATAGCATTAAAATCAAATAGCAATTTCAAGATAGTTGTAAATCAGTAGAATCTATTTCAGAGAAAAATGTTTTGTAAGCTGGGAGAATTATAATGAAATATACTGGCCTTTTTTCAGAAATCAAAAGTATGATATTTGCATAAATACACACACGCAGCACATTCACTTTTCTTGTTGTTGTTGAAGCTGCCATTGATGATCTCAGCCTTACAGGAATAAATACTGTATATTCTATGGAATTACACTGGATCATCTGTTATGGGAGAATATGCAAAGCAACATTCTTGACTCATACCAAATATCTTGTCAATCCTTGTTGATGGAGGCTTGGATTTTTTTACAAGTTGGCACCAAAGTTCTATTGCAAAATCAAGCAATGTGTTTATTTTGTACACTTAGCAGTTCCATAGGCTCATTGAACTGAGTGATTCTCAACATTTTTTATTTAGTTACGTCAGTCAGATCAGAGTCAAAACAAATCATACCTGCAGACAGAACCTGAATTACCACATCAGAAGACAAGTTGCCTTTCAACTCTGATATGACAAGGCAGATTTGGGTCACTTATGCAGAATTATCAACAAAAGTGCACGGGCCAAAACCAGGACTATGGGTTGGGCATCCTACATGCTCCCCTACTTCAGAATCTTACTTTGATTAATCACTTTTGTGTGTAAGTATCTAGGGTGCCTTCCAGCTTATTGTCACCTAATTTAAATATCTGAATTGCAACCAATAAATTTTATAAATAAATAAAATAACAGATTTTGCTGCTCTGGTTGCATTTTTGTATTACAAGAAAACTAGCCCTATATCGTTGTCCCATTGCTGCTTATATAGATATATTAGAAAAACAAGCAATGAATTGGTGAAGCCATATGCTCGCTTTTTGCCGTGTATTTTTGTAAATTGCCTCTACCATTAGATATGCCAAATCATCACCCTTTCATCACAATTGTCATGCTAGAATGATTTTTACTCTTTCATAATGTCCTTAGTGACTCTTGCAAGAAATATAGTTGTGAAATACACTGAAATGTACCCAGCTCTGTTCCAGTAGCCCTATTTTTGTCTCTCTTTTTTAGAGCTCAAGGTTTTCTGTTCTCAAAATTTACTTACAGGCAAATTTAAGGATCTGAAGACTTGAAGATTTAAGAAGGTCAATATTTTCACAGAGGCCAGTAAGCTTCAAATGTCTGCATGTCAAAAGTCCATTTCTGAGAGTCACAATAAATATTGTCATGCTTATCATTGACAACTATATGGCACATTTAAGAAGGAAATGATAGATAATCCTTGTCTCTAAAGTCTAAAATCTTTAGCATCTAAACACTATTTTCACTTCAGTTTTCTACATTAGTCTTCAGTCCCACACAAAAAAAAGGAAAAAAGAAAAGAAAGAAAAGAAAAACCAAAACGGAAGACCATCTACTTTGAAAGCATCTACTGCCACCTTCTGTACAATATAGAAAAAAATAGGAAATGTCCATTTTGTGTGCTCGTACATTGAACAGAACAACGGATATATAAAAGGCCCATTTTTAATCATGTTTAGCGTGGCTGAAAGTTCTCAGGTACTGGAAACAGATACACACCGAGGATGGATTCATGCATTAGACAAAGCCATAAGGGTACCTTTTGGTTCTGTAAACCCAGTCACTGTGATTTATGAAAAATATTTTCTGGTTTAACCTGTTGGGAGAATATACAGCCAATACAGCTTTTAAATAAATCATAATTAAAACAAAACACAATGTGTGCTGTTAGCCAGGCTTTTTTTTCCTATCTGCATGCATATCCCCCCCTACACAGAGAGAGAGAGAAAGAGGGAGGGAGGGAGAAAGAGAGAGAGAGAGAGAGAGAGAGAGAGAGAGAGAGAGAGAGAGAGAGAGAGAGAGAAACCTTCCAAAGACTTCCAAAATTTTGCTGCCTGAGACAGTAGCCAAGACAGCCAAGTTCTTTTGGCACATGGATGAAGTTTTTTTGGGTGATGAACCTATCCACAAATAGGTTTTCCCTATTTGACAGGAAAAATATAATATTGACAAATCAAATAACAATTTGCTGCCCTTTAATTATGCTTCCAGTCTGTTGCCAAGGCAGCCTCCAGCTGTAGGGATGCCCTGAGAGATAAAAGTCATGTGAAGGGATAGCATACTAATCAGACACAAATATTGAACCAATGCATAGATGACTGCAGCTCCCTGGCAGCTTAACGTCAGGTTAAATGATTGTTGATAGCTGCCTTGGAAGAGAGATTTTAGCATACATGGTTAAGGAATGAGGTTTGGACACAATTGTTTCTTCTTACCCGGGAATCTGTCTTCTTCTCCCCCAGGAGTTCTCGCTGCTTCCATTTTGTCTGCCAACGGTTGTAGCTGGCAGATGGCGTCTGACCCTTTTCGAGAAAAACCTCTTTATGAACTTCAAGGAACTAAAATGAACAGAAACAAATGCAGCTCCTGGGGAATTAGTTCAGGCTTTGCTCAGTCACACAAGGGAGGTAATTTCCTGCCTCACCCCACAGGTAGTTGTGGTTGCAACTACGAAAGAGCTGCAGAGACTAGAGGAAAACCGCAAGAGGCAAATGGCCTGCCTACCATGTGGTCACCAGTTCATGGCAGAGCTGGGTGGAGGGAGTGGTAGTGAGGAAGGAAATAAAGCTGTGTTTTAGAAGAGCCTAGCCTTCTAATGTATAGTTCCTCTAATTAAATGGGAAATGGTTGGTCCAATATGTGCAAAACAATGAAACAATTGACACTAAAGCAAAAGCTAAATATACTTTTGCAAAAATATTTTTAATAGGTGGTGGGATATCATAAAAATTCTTCTATTTTTATCATTTTATACTTTTTCTCCCAACCCTGACACCTTCCAGATGAGTTAGGTGAAATTTCCATTATTTGTAGCCAGCAGGTCCATAGTGGAAGGCGGTTATATTCCCAACCTTTTGGAGGACATGAGTTTGCACTTTGGTAATTGATTTTTTTCTTTTTAAAGCAAGTTAATTGTTTGATATTAGATAAAATATTAATATCTACAGTGCATTCAGAAAGTATTCAGACCCCCTTCAGTTTTGTCAATTTTGTTATGCTGCAGCCTGACATTCAGGTTCACTTTCCAACATGACAACGATCCTAAGCACACAGCCAAGACAACACAGGAGTGGCTTAGGGACAACTCTGTGAATGCCCTAGAGCAGGGCTTTTCAACCTTTTCAGAGATTATACCACTTTTAGGATATGGCAATATTCGAGTACCACCAGGTGGGTGTGGCCTGCTCGACGCCACTCACTGGACACAGCTGACTCGAGACAGCTGGGTCAGAACAGAACAAGTCATACTGGCTAACTCGATGTGGGGACAACTCGGTGCCCCACAAACTCCTCCCCTCCCCAAACTGCTAGCAGCCAAGCACATGCATGTGCGCACACACACACCGCATTCCAGGTTTGGGGACTTTTATCCACAGAGGAAGGAGAGGGCCTTCTCCCCAAGCCCAGGCATGATTGGCAATTTGCTAGCTCAGATGTGGAGACTTGAAGGTTTGTGTGTGTGTGTATGTGTGTGTGCGTGCGCGCGTCCGTGTGTGTAGCACGCTAAAGAGATGTTCTTTTCCCAATCTCAGACATCGTTGGTGTTTCCCTCTCCAGTGCCTGGCAAATCAGGAGGTGGAGGATATTTGCAGGAAGCAATTTCCTCCGAGTCCAACTTCTATCTTGACAGATCTCTGGAAAGCAAGAGGAGGCGGCAGGGGAGCAACGCTTCCGGGTCCTGCACAAGGGAGGCTGGCCTTCTCAAAAGAGAATTCCCATTTCCAATTGTGCTTGGTAAGGATGCTGGCTTGTTGGGGCAGCCTTCCCTCACACAGCTCCCCTGCCACCCCCTCCTCCTCTCCAGAGATCTGCAGGGGAGACAGAGATCTGGAGGGCAAGGTGCAGCCTCCATATTGGCCACTTCTACCTCTCCAAGCCCTCCTCAATTAAACATGCATTATATATAAGTTAAAACACAGCCAAAAAGAAAACATAGTTAAATCACTAATTACAGCTCTTCACATATTTTCTGGAAAAACCATCTTTGTTGATGTTAGGAAGGAAGAGCAAACCTTATTAAGGAACTCTTAACAGGAAGGGAATTGAAGACCCCAAAAGGTCTTGTTCTTTCTAATCTGCCTTCCCTTTGAGCCTTTAGTTCTCATTATTTTATTATTATATATTTAAGAAGAAGATCAAAGGCCTCCATAGCTTAGGATACTCACCTTAAAATCAGAACCCAGAAAAATTTAGTTAATCCACAATACCGCCCTATGAAGAATGAAGATAATCTTTGGGCCCTGAGAGCATGCAGGTGTCCAGTCAGAATATTAGTGGCACACCTGTCAGCAACTGGAAGTGCATAAGTCCATGTACTTCCCTTCCCTGTTCCACAACTCAATCCATACATCCTTTAATTTTCAGACACTTTTTTTTCTCATAACCTCCTTAAAAAACCCACAAGGTATAGTGTAATTAGCAGGAAAAATAAATCTAGCACTCCTGAATTCTTTCCCCAAGGGGGAAAGGAAAGTTCACAGCCTGCAGATTGCTAGCAAAGTTGTTAAACAATGTAGTTATTGCTGCAAAGGCAAGAATAAATAACAAATCAATTTTGCAGCTGTCTCCTGTTACTACATCCTCTTACCTCGAGAATGTAGCCTGGGATTGCACAAGGGGCTAGGCTAAAATCCAGTTGAGTAGTTTGTAGCCAGGTGTTCAGTACAGACCTTGTCAATGTGATTTTAATAGCCCAGGAAGGGATAGGAAAACCCAAGGAAAACTTTGCAATCAATAAACCATGGTAGACTATGCTTGTTTTGCCCTATTTTGATTCTCCTCCCCAGCAGCAGCCCATCGATGTTAGAACTGCATGGCCACAAAGATAGAGGCCTTCAGCCTCCCAATCCCTGCTTAGAGAGGGATTTGCATTTCAGCCAGAGTCAGGCCATACACCCCCAATCAAAGCCCAAAAGCACTAATTTAAGCTTGATCATAAACAACGTGTTTGGAACTGGGTAAGAATAATGATTCTCTCTCTTCTACTCGATAATTGATTTCCTGGAAAAAAAAACCAAGAAGCAAAAATCTTCCAAAAGTGAGAAGGAGGGGGACTCTTGTTCCACCCTCCCACAGACGGAAATGGTGAATTAAACTTTTATGGGGGACAGAAATACATTGAAATGAAATGGATATAAGACTTAAATCTGGATAAATTTGAAATTGGTGGAATTAGTTAAGATTTTCTTTTCAAAAGATTATTGATGAAAATAGAAGAAAGCAATTGCTTGTTTTGAAAACTGAAAAATGAACTGGTGCTGACATCTAGTGGTGGATGAAAATATACAATTGTAGTTGCTCTGATACAGGAATTGGCAGAAAGCCCAGAAAAAAGATAACCTGTTTTTATGACCTTCAATGTTTTAACTAAACAGAGAACAGCTGCAGCAAAGAAAACATTTTGAGCTATCTACAAAGCGAGAACCATAAACCTTAGGAAAAAAACCCTGATCTTCCTGGATTATAAATACTTATTGAACTGTGACTCTAAAGCTGTTTGCAGAGAAAGGAAAACTTTGATTTTTGGCTATCATAGAACACCAGAGATCTGCAGAAAAAACATATCAAGAAAAAATAAATACTTTCCAGGAGGAAATGTATGCTATGCTGCAACCAATACAAATGACAATGACTTCAAACCATGAGGAAATTAAAAACAACTTTGAAAATATAAATGAACACATCTTCAATTTAACTTCACAACAAAAGAGAGCGATCAAATAAAGCAGACAATTGAACATAACCCAGAGGAAAGAGATTTAAAGATGGAACCCAACAATGGAAGGAATTATGACTTAACCCAGGCGGAGAAAAAACTTGCAGGAAATATCGGACATGGAAAAGATAACCTACACTTCAAGACTGCAAAATAAGTCTGAGGACAAGAAAAAAGATTCAACAAAATGGATTACAGAGCTGTCAGGAGAACTATGAGAACTTGAGAGACAAAAAAATGATAAGAGAAATTAAAAGAGAAAGAAAAAGATTTTCAATGAATACAAGGGGTGAAATATTCCTACAAAAACATCTTACTTGACTTGTCTCTTGTACCTACAGCAACATCTACAAGACTATGGGAAGACCTTCTGGTCCAGCGGAGCATACTGATTAGGAAAGAAGTTTGGCAAAAAAAAAAAAAGGCTAAAGTTAGAATTAAGAAATTAGATGATGGGATTTATCAGATGGAATATCTAAAGATTAAACACCTGTTTGAATATGGTTAAAGAAATAGAAAAATTCTGGATATAAATGAATTTTAGTTTAAGAGGGATGGGCCCCTCAAGTAACATAGTATTTTTTTATGATATGAGAAATATAAAAATGTTGGGATGGTTTATATGAGGGAAATGTTTTAGATACTTAAGTAATTGATTTTGAGAAAATTTCAATTGATAACAATGTTTTGAATAGATTTAAAATATTAGATGATTGGATTTATTAGATGGAATACTTAAAGATTAAACATTTGTTTGGATATGGTTAAAAAGAATAGAAAAATTCTGGATATAAATGTATTTTAGCTTAAGAGGGACATGTTTCTCAAGAAGTATACTATTTCCTTTTTTTTCCTTCTCTTTTTTGTTTTCGTTTTAAGATATGAGAAATGTAAAACTGTTGGGATGGCTTGTATGAGGAAAAAAGATTTAAATACTTAAGTGTAATTAACTCTGAGGAAATCTTAACTAGTAAGAATGTTTTGAACATTGCAGGGAAAATAAATCTAAATAAGAACTCTGAAAACAGGATTTATGACAAGGTAATTAAGATGATCAATTAGAAAAGAAGCTTTATATTGATGTGGTTGTTACTTGTAGAAATACTAGAAAAATGTTTATATTCAATTGTTATCAAAATACTAAGAAATGTACTAATTCAAGGTTGATAAAAGAGAATATTATTGGAAGAAGAGAAAATCAAGGAAAGCTATAATGTGGATTATGGAATTATAGAAATTTATTGTTATTGTTTTTAAATATAAACCCAGACAACATGCTGTTTACCAAATATTAAGGTGATTATGTTAAAAAAATAATAAAATATATTTTAAAAAAAAGAAGACTGAAAGACGTGGTCTTTTGCAGGTTTAAAGCTCTTGGAGACAAGGAAACATTAATCTTGCTGACTATTGTGTTGCATTTAAGAGGTGATAAATTAATAAAAGTTTTGTGATGAAGGGGAAGTCACTTATTTACAGTATATAATTCTTTTTATTTAGGAGCCCTGGTTGTGCAGTGGTTAGAATGCAATATTGCAGGCTAATTCTGCCCAGAGCCTGGAATTCGATCCTGATGGGGCTCTAGGTTGACTCAGCTTTCAATCCTTCCAAGGTCGGTGAAATGGGGGCAATATGCTGACTCTGTAAACCACCCAGAGTGCTGTAAACCACTATGGAGCAGTATATACTGTAAGTCTAAGTGCTATTGCTATTTACTACTGTATATTCTTTTTTTTTTCTATTTTTCCTTTTCTGCACCTTCTATTTTTTCTTTTTTTTTGTATTATTTTTGATTATAAATTGTAATCCTTAAGAAAACTATTATAAAAAATAGGGACTGCAATGAAGACAGCATATTTTACATCAGTATGATCTTCTGCCAACTCTAGAAAAGGTGAGCTTAATAGTAAGGAAAATCTTCTAAACAGAAAATTAAATAAACATTTCCTGGTAGTTCTCTAGAATAGATTTTGGTGGTCAAACGTAGGGCTGAAAAATGCATGTGATTGTGTGGTTTTTTTTTAAAGAGCTAATAATATTGGTGGATAAGGACAATGTTGAGGATTGCACTGTGATCATGCTTGCTAATGATGTTCCCTGGACAAGATAGAAAGATATCACATTATCTTTTATTTGCTTCCATCATCTTGTTCTCATATCTGCTGCTTGTCTTCTTTTCATATTGTTTTTCTGCTTCACTGGGTCATTTCTTTAAAATTCCATCTTATATCCATATGTACTAGACTGAAACTCCCAACATCTCATGATACTGACTGATGTGATTTATAGGGCAATGCTTCTGTTGAGTATCACATTAGATTTCACTTAACTTTCTTTCAGCAGCCTATTCATTCTGCACTGCATTGTGTAGTTTACATTCCAAGCTATTTTAATACTTGCGGTTCATAATTTTTCTTTCTTCCTGTTGTTTACTCCATTTTTTTTGAAAGTGCATTCTTTACCTTCTTACTGCAATGACTGATGCTATGTTGTGAATCCACATGAAAGAATTTTCTTTTCACAAAAGATTGTAAAGAATCATATTTATTTTAAAAGTTCCCCACTTATGAAAAAAAGTTAAAAAAAAAAAACAGGCTTGGGTGAGAAAGATATAGAAATCATAGAGCTGGGTCAGACAAAGAATCCATTTCCACCTATTTCCAAAGCTTTGTCAACTCATGTTGACAAAATTAGGGGACATAAATTATCTTAACATTTATGACTGAAGGGCTGCGGGGAAGGGGAGGGGGTACACAGGACTGAGGCATGGATTAAATTCTGAGTTAAAAGGGGGCATTTTGAAAGTTAAATCCAGGATACTATTCATGTAAGAAACCAACCTAAAGTATCCAATCATGACACATGGTTGCCCAGCCTCTACTTGAATGCATCCTGTGAAGGATATTTGCTTCTGCGGTTAAACTGTGTTTACTGTTAGATAAACTGTGTTTATTGTTAGATAAACTGTGTTTACTGTTTACAGTAAACTGTGTTTATTGTTGGATTATTGTCTTGTCTTTTTCAGCAAAATAAAAGGGTTTCGGTCAAACATCTTTAAAACTATAGCCAGCTGGGCCTGTTTTGGGCCTGTTTGTTAGGCCCATGAGCATAAGTAAGGACTCCAGAAAAAAGGTGACCCAGCCAACTACAGAGTTCCTTCATATTTGTGAGAGGAATTCCTCTGCCCAGCAATGTAACTGATGCAAGAAATAATATATGTTAACTTAAAATTTGTAGCAAGAGACAAGGGAAAAAAAATCTAGGAATGATCAGGTAGTGTACAAATACTGCAAAAATAAATGAATTCTCACACAACTCAAAGTGAAAAATCACAGATAAAAATTTATTAGCGCCAATACCAAATGATAGCTATTTTTAATTGAAATAAGCATATTGCTACTATCTTTTAATTTACTTGGGAACAATGTTTACATTTGTATTTTTTACATTTTCAAAATTTACAAAGAAAAAAACAAAGTTTTTTTATCCAGCAAGTTACCCACGAGTAAAGATTACCTTTGGAGAGCTTTAATCTCTTGAAATTTCCAGCATTAAATCAAAAGAAAATTGAGATTAGTCCTGTATACCAGCAAAAGTTTTGAAAATAGCCTTTATTTCTTCTACCCTTTAATCCCACAGATCACTCATAGCCATTCATACAAACTGGTTTGTATTTGCAGCTTTCTTCCTAGCTTTCTTCAGTGTTCAAACCTAAGATCTTTTTAACATAGTTCTGAACATTAACATGGAGCTGTGAAGCAGTGGACGAAAATACTTCCATGGCCAATGCTTGAGCTGTTTCTGAGCCACTCATCATGGCCCGGTAGATGGGAAGGGTGTACTTCTGTTTTCCCTGGAATAAAAACAGAGTAACTTACTGATAAACTAATAGCATCCTGCAATTTTTAGGAAGGTAGCAATAATCTCCAAACCCTATTGTAAGTTATACTGGTGAGCCACATTTCTCTTCCATATACAGAAGTGTTTAGTATACTGAAAGAGAGCTGGACAGTGATAACAAGGATTTTGTATCTAAGAAATAGACAAGACTGGGACTCTAATAATAATAAGACAGTGATCTGTTGCTGGATAGAAACAGAAAAAAGATTCTGACAAAGCTACAGCAACTTTGGGTTTCTAGGAAATACAGCAACATCAAGCACCAACCTGGCTGCGAAGAAAGTCTTTCACTTGATCAAACCCTGCTTCATGATTATTTTTGAGCACAATTTGAGACCAACGAAGACGCAACTCAGCATTCTGTGCTTTAGAGATCTTAGGATACAAGACGCTCATCTTCTCAACATGCCCTTAATATGAAAGGACAATCAAATTAATTTTTTCCTCAGGAGAGAAATGTCCATGGCGCTCTAGACAATGACATTCTTTAATTATTTTTAATAGTCACAGTGCTTACCTTTTATACATATTTGATAGCATGTGTCAGATTACTTATTGTATATTGTATATTCCAGATTCCCATTTCATCTCCTCAATATACCCATGCTTTCTGCTTTTTTCAATTGCTTCTACTGATTTTTCAAGTGCTATAAGATTTTTGTATTTCTAATAACTAGCATGATTACCTGTTTGAATGCTATTTTGTTTTATTTTTTGTAATCACTGTCAAAGGAAAGGCAAATTCCAGGATCTTTCTGTGGCTAAAAGTCTCTCATACCCAGGAAATCTCTAGTTCCTGGAACCATCCGCTTGCACCCCATTAGGTCAGCTTCCATAAAGCTTATAGAGCTGTGGTCAATCCTTCATTTTAGCAAAAGGTGTCTCACCATTGGGCAGAGGAGATTTCTGCAAGATATTATCTAGGAAATAGGCCAGCTGGTAAGTCTTCCATGCAGAGATATCTAGTGCTCTAATTGCCTCCATATCATGGTCAGGAACTGCCCAGAGTTCTGCCAGTTTCTCTGCTGGCTTCATCAACTTCTCTCCAGGTGAAAGATCAGGAAGGTACGGCGGCCAACCAGGTATATTCAGCCATCGATCAAACTCAAAACCTGCCATAGGAAGAAAGGGAAAGGGGAAAAAAAATCTGCTTATTGGATATTGTTATTGGAATCCATATCAGTAATTAATGTAATTGCTACTAAAGCTTTCAGTAACACAGTTTAATTTCTGAAGTACACCACATACATTATCCCAGTTCTTCTTCCATCTGTGCCCAAGAAATATTTTTTTACTAGCACATAACAAAAAAAATAAAAACCACTATGGTCATTCATGTCCCAGCAAGCAATCCACAATATCAGCCTTTTAGTTCCTCTGGGATACTCTGTCATGACAGAACAGGCACATTGCTTCCAATCTTCAAACAAAGCAACATAGCAGCAGCTGGTGTCCATGTACTCACATATTCACATGAATCTGTGTTCATTTATTTTTGATTCTTACTCAAACTGAAATTACCAAATCCTGAAGGAGAATCAGTTGTCCCCCGAGGATTAGGCTTCTTTTAAGAATAAATGGCATGCCACATATAGATCTAGACTTGTTAATAACATCTTGATGTCTTGCTGCTTTAAAATTCCAGTCTATTTTCTGTGGTCTACTACAGATTAAAGATACGATTCCCTAAATAAATGTGCTTCCTGATATCTCGTCTTTGGGCAAGATGCATGCTTCATTACACAGATTCGTAATCTGTGCATTCTATTGATGAAACATTCAAGGTGGCAATAGAAGCAAATATGCTTAGCAGATTGCCAATGACCAATGTTTTTATAAATAATAGCATTTTTGGAAAGGTGTATTTTTTCTTAGACAAGAAGCAATGTAGATTGGTAGAATGCATTCCCCTCATGACATTTTGTTCATACCACCTCCTTACTCATTGCTTTAATGCAAGAATAAACTTGAAGCAGAAAAAGAGAGGATCCAATAGGCACTTAAAAGACTCTCCTCCCTAATGCTTCCTAATTAAACGTGTTCTCCCAGGTTATTTTAATTTAGAAAGAAATGGGCATTGGGGCTTTGTTTGTATGCAATGTATACATTTCCTTAAGCATGTTCTCTTCAACCGCCTTCCTCAAATGTATAAGATTTCAATTTTCATAACTTCCAACTTTGCGTAAGCACTTTGGGGAAGTTTTAAACCAAATAAATAATTTGTGAGAAACAGTGAGTTGGAAAGAACAAAGTTTAAAAACATCCCGTTAACCTCTTCTTAGGGCTAAGGCTATATTTGTATGATTAAGAATGTTCCTGTCATCAGATATCAGAAACTCTTAATATTTGGCACAATGACAATGTTCTGAACTGCAAGCTTTCTATATATGATGGTAGCAGATCACCTGCAACTGTACAGATAATTTGCAGACCTGAGAATAATCCTTCATGCATAATGTCTGAAAATTATTCCTCCCTCCAGCCTTGGAATTGCTGCTGGCAAAGAGCAATTGTTTGACTTATTATAAGAGCACTTTCTATGAGTGTTCACTGCACAGATGCTGCTGAGTTTAGCAGTATTGCCACAAGGCCTTTTTCCAGGAACTAAGGCAGGATGTTATCCAACTGACTTCTTTATTCTGACCTGAACTGCTGTCAGGCAGAACCTTTAAAGACAGCATTTGCTATTTTTAGCTTATGGGAACTAGCACACAATCTCCAATAAAAATACAACCAGATTGGGAGCTGAGGGCAAAAGAGTAGAATAACTCAGCAGAATTGAATTATTCTGGCCACAGGAGACAGGAAAACATGGAGGTAATTGAGTTCAAAATGGTCCAGAGGACTCTGGAAGGAATTGCTACCTGGACTTAGGAAAAACTGAAAAGTTTCTGCTGGCCAAAGCCTTGTGGCAATTCTGAATGATTTTTTTAATCTATAATATCTTTGCTGACCTGGAATGGTGTCCACCCCTTGCTTCTTCAATTCTGGGAAATATTTCAAGTAGAATTCGAGGGCGTCATTTGCTGTGATGCTCTGAAATTTGAACTGGTTCACGTAAGCCTGCCACAAAAAGAAACTGGCCTGAATTATGTTGAATTCTGCTGGTTCATCTCTGGCTTTTCAGCCCTTCTTTATCAATGTCTTAGAAACCTTCTTTGCATATAAATTACCCTGCCTAATTCAAGTTCAGCTTACTTCCACCTCTTAGGTTTTAGTGTGAGAACTATGTATCTCAACTTTAAAACAAACTCGATCACCTTTTCAATTTCCCAAACCTTGAAAACTTGAAAAGCCAACTTTTCACGTCATCTGGAAGACATACTTGCTCACTTTATTAGCTTGCCATTTCTTGAAAATCTGGTAACACTGAAGACTTCCTATGTGCTATTTATGCAGCCAATTATTATGCCTTTCCCTGGAGAGGCAGCACAAAAAAATTTAGCCTGCTCCTCTAACATCTTCAGGTTTGGAGTCTTCTTGCTTCCATCCAATTTGAATTATAACAGCAAAATGAACTCTGATTTGCTTGGGAACATGCTTTTAACTGAATGGCATGCTACAACCATGCTCCAAAAGCTGTTGGTTCAGACAGAAAATAATTTAAATAGATATGCTGAATCAGAGCACCGATCGGTGTATTCCAACATTCTCTTCAGACGTGTGTGTGTGTGTCTGTTTGTAAAGAGATGCTTAAGGATTTCCTACCACAGAACATGAACCTCATAGTACTCACCTCCTTACCCATTTTCCTCAGCAACTGATACTAAGAGACAAATTGAACTTGGACCTGTCTAATTTCCTTTTAAAGCCATCAGATTGGTAACCATTGATTTGACTGCAAATCTCATAGTGAACAATGTCTTTTATCTCCCTTCAATAGGGGAGAATAATGAGACCACTCATTGTCATGCCAAAAAAGGTAAAAAAAAATCCCTTTATCATGCATAATTTTCTACACTACTTTCTACACTACACTATTTTCTGGCACTACAATCATGTATCTCCAGCAAAATTTCCATCCTCTCTACAGTTCTGTATCTTTACCTGATGTACAATATTCTAGATCAGAATATATGATGAGATACAAAGATCAGGACTGTATGCATCTTTCTAAACACAATACAAAGCAGCATACCTTGAAAATGCACACTGAGATATCTGCAAAGTACAAACAAATTCCAGGCTAACATACGGTACCTGCAGAAAAGCATCAAACTTAGGCTGATCCCCCACAAGATGGGCAAGGTATGAGACAAAACAGTAGCCCTTTTCATAAGGAGTTTCATTATATGTATCTTCAGGATCAACACCTGAAAGGAACAAATATACAATTATCTTTTTAAAGTGGGAAGAATAACTTCACTTGAAATAATAAAATACGGAACTCAGCAGGGCAAGTGCTAAGAATTATCTCTGAGTTAATATTCCACAACTGGTCCTTTTGGAAGTGAGATGAATACGAGACAAAGGGCTGGCTAGCTGCTAGAAGGATGAGTCACAAAGGTGTACACTCCAGAGTTAACTATGGAAGCTATGACTTTTGGGAGTTGAAGTCAATACAGGAATTGTGGGTGTTGTAATTCACACATATTAAAGTTGCCAAGTTTGAAAAACACTGCTTTAGATCAACACAGACCTGGTTCGATTTGCACCCTGAGCTTATTGAGAGGATGCTCTTCCCCAACATTGTCCATGTGCTGACGAAGCAAAGCTCTCCCGATAGCAGCTTCCAAGGAAGTATAAGCAGCACCTGATTTTAGGGGAAATCAACAGGAACAACTAGGTTATGAAGCCTCTGGCAACTGCCAAGCAATAAAACCCAAACTGCCACCTTGGTGCTCTGGAATCAACCATCAACCATAGTTATGACATGGTCATTAGGAGAGCAGCCACAGGGACACGAGAATGCACTGGTACAACTTTGCCAGGCAAGGTAAATCCTATTGGGAATGCAATAAAAACAAAAACCCTGAACCCCCTTCTCTCAACGGAGGCATATATTGAACTATAAACTAATTCAGCTTGCCAGTCCTCAAGGTAGATGTCTAAAAGTCCATTGGGTGCATTTAAGAGTTATACAGTATAGCTCTTTTAGGCAATTGAATCACTTAAGATACAGCTTGATAACATTCCTCTATTTAATACTGAAAACAGAATTTAGATACTCTGGGAGCTGCCAGCCAAACATACCTGGAGGTTGCCAGGATAGAGAAGGCTGAACTATAGCCCTCGCCCTGGGTACTGGTTATCGACCACTCACCATAGAGTGCTGCAGAAATCCTCCTTTGGGCATACATGGTGAAGCCCTCGTTCAGCCAGAATTCCCCCCAATGGGCATTGGTGACCAGATTTCCAAACCAACTATGTGAGATTTCATGGATGATCACATCTGCCAGGGAACGATCACCAGCCAATAGGCAGGGTGTCACAAAGGTGATACAGGGGTTTTCCATTCCCCCAAATGGGAATGAAGGTGGCATAAACAGGACATCGTATCTATCAGAAGCAAACAGCATTAGTCAGGAGGATAATATTCTAATATGTTCTTATATACAACACTGCAATGTTGAGGTTATCCTGCCAATTTCAGCTAGCAAAATCCAAATTTAAAACAAATATATACCAGACTTCTCAAGCGTTTTCACCTTGCTAAGCTTCTGATGGTTGCACCAGTCCCATTTTCTTACATGAGAAATGACTCTACTGCCTTTATAAAATTCTCCTCCTTCTCTCATCAACTCTCTGGGTCTTTTTATCCAATGTTATTGCATTGAGCATATTTGGGCCGGAGATTTACATTGAGGTAGAAGTGTGCAGCATTTCAGAATCGATGGCAAAAAAAGGTTTTGGCATACCTAAACTTATTAAACAAAACACAACTTTTCTGGCAACTGTGCTACAACTGAGTGTTATGTGAGCATCTCTGAGTGGTGCAAAGCTTTTTTTTTTTCCCTTGAAAAGCAGGTGACAGATGAAACAAGAGATGGACATACAGGGTAGGCATCTTTTCCAGATTCATGTATTCTAGATATGTGTTGGGACTACTAAGCTGGGGAACTCTGGGAACTGAAGTCCACACCTCTTCAAGTGCTGCCCCAACACCAGACTTGGGGATGCAGGGCACCCCAATTGCCCCCACCTTCCCTTTTTTGGTGAAAAACGGATGTATCTCTGTCTGTGATTCTCTTTGGGAAAATGGATGCTTTCCTGAGAATGCTTTCCTTTTTGAAACAGGTTCAAGTAATGAAAGGGGTACCTTTCCCATACGTATGGTCCAAAAATCTTCTCTCCAGTGATAAGAAATTCTTCAATCACACCTTCATACTCTTTCTTAGCAGCTTCAATCAGGCAGGGCTCAGCCCAGACATGACTCCTGGGGGAAAAGCAAAAATGGCAGGGAGGTCAGCTTAAGAGGGAAGAAAATATCCCTAACCCTGTAAGCAGGGAGGCACAACACACATTATTGTGTACCCTTGGATGTCTATGGAGCACAATTTCAGGGTCAGGCAGAAATAAGCAAAATGCAACATGCTTTTTGTTTAGAAGCAGAAAACAATAATTTATTCTGCTTAAGTGCTGGCTGATCATATTCAGGGCCTGATGCAAATCTCAGCTTGTGCACACATGCACTCCTCACTACCCTAGTTAAAAAGACTTGTACTGAATTATGCTGAAGGGCAAGATTATATTGCTGTTGCCACATGGTCCTGGGGGAATATGAGGCTGCTTTAAACAGCTGCACTCAGGAGCTGCATTTGTGCCCCCTGATTGCAAGAAGAGCATTCACTCAACTATCCACCACTCTCAAGGGAAGCTAGATTGCCAGTAGCCTTCCTTTTTCAACTGGAGAAAGAGTGGTCTTGATTATCCCTCTTGGATTAAGATGAGAGGTATATTTGCCTTTTACCTTGGTCCCACTTCTGCTGAAACAATGTCCCCAACGACCAGGGCCACCAAATAAGAAGGGATAGGATGAGGCATCTCAAAGAGGAAAGTGTTTCCCTTCTGCTTCTCCCTGGTAATTGCACTCATCACAGCAGTGAAGCCCTCAGGGACCTAGAAAAAGAAAAACTGGCTGAGTGGCAGAAAAAAGCATGCCTAGTATGGCTTTGGGAAGAAGGATTAAGCTTTTTCATTTTCTTCTCAATGAAAAGAAGGAGTGAGGATTCCCCCCCCCCTCTACAAATGGACAGAATATGCAAATGCTATTTAGGAGGTCCACACAAGTAAAATGTCACTGTGTAGATGACGGAATACATAGCAATGTGTACAATGTACAGGAGCTGACCTCCAGCAGAACCCCCATCTCTCAAAATCAAAAGTCCTCCTTTTGGAAAAAAAAGCTTGCAACTGAAGGTTCAAGAAGCAAGAGTTATGCAAAAGGAAAGTGAAAACTGTGGCAGTTGGATGAGTTCACACCAGATTTGGAAAACAAAATTGATATTATTTATGGTCTATATACCATGTGAGGTACATAGTAGAAAATATAGCTTTGAAAAATAGTTATCATTCCAGTCTTGTTTGCTCAGCTTTCCCTTGTATAATCCAGCTATTGGGGCATATTCAAAGCAAACAAAGTGAAACAGGGTAATATGATGCATGACCTCAGGCTTTGAAAGCCCTGTGGATGCCACCTTGTTGGAAAAAAGTGAGAGATAGCATTTAAAAAAAAGTGTTGTAATCTCTCCTGTAATGAATTCTAGGTTTAAAACACACTTAACTATGGGGTTTAAGCACGCTCTCCACCTGTATAGTTAGGGAGCTCCTTACCTTTATAATAGCTGAATATGAACTTTTAACTGCAGGAGTGTCAAAGCAGGGGAAAACAGACCTATTTAGAACAGCTTGGCCTTGAGTGTACATGTAGGGCTTCTGTTTTCCTGCAGTCTGTTCTGGCGTAAGCCAACATACCTGCCAGGAAACAAAAACAAATTTCCATAAACAATGAGAGTCTTTGAAAGTGAGCAGAGTCTGCCTTCTTAGAAGCTAAGAGAATGAAATTCGGGGGAAATGGACCAGTGGAGTACAGGAAAGCCAGAGGTGTAAAAAAAAACAAAAAAACCCCCCAGCCTTCCCTTCTGGGCAGTTTGATGAGAATACAAACAGAAAATCTATAAAAGTGGGCACAGGATCAAACTATCAGGCTCTCTTGATGCTACTCTGATTTCTACCAACCTTTCCAAAGAACAAACAAATCTTCATTAGACACAGCCACCTCTTTGCCAAAGCAAGGTTCATGTTGATATCACTCTCCACCTGATGCCAGTGTAAGCTGAAAATTATTGGAGGGATTGCCTCTTCCTGATTACTTCCACCCATCCTGTCAGGTCCAGCAGAAGAGACATGCTCCAAGTCCATCTGCTAAGCAATTATATTTGGTAGAACCCAAGAGATGGGCCTTTGACTGCCCTGGTGCCCGCCTTGTGAGACTGGTCCCCTTCTTGATGTCCTTTGAGAAGTCCCTTAAAATCTGATTGCCAAGAGGCTTGGGGGTCCCCCAGAAATGGGATTTAATGAGTAAATTGTAACATCAATGCCCTTCCTACCATTCTGAGGATTTTTAAAAATAATATTTGTTTTCATTTTAGAATATTTTTGTGATTGTTTTAATGGCTTTATTGCCCAGAGTCTGTGATATAGGTGGCTTATAAATATGATAGAGATAGATAGATAGATAGATAGACAGACAGACAGACAGACAGACAGACAGACAGACAGACAGACAGACAGACAGACAGACAGACAGACAGACAGACAAGACAATTTCGTTGACATAAAAGTCAATGAAAACTAAAATTGTTCAGACTCATCTGGACTTAGAAATAAGGATTCTTCACATACCCAAATCTTTTAGCTGTGCAATCCAAATCTTCAGCTTTCCAGAACGGCTGCTGTGAACTATTTCTAACAGAATTGATCACCTGGGTTCACCTGGTTCTCAACTTATTTCCACAAAGCATATTAAAGCAAATCAATATTGCAAAGGTTAGAGGTGTCAGGTTTAAGAAAGGCTAAGGAGAAGAAATTTTTCTTTTCTTACAGATGAGCAAATCTGTAATGCAGCTATAACTGATAGTTTTAAAACTGAAACATATATCAGTATGAGCTTTGCCCATACAAAATCTTTGCCATACAAAATGTTCTTAATATTAGCAACATTAAGGCATCTGGCCCCCAAATTACCAAATGAAGTGGGAATGGGGTGGGAGACATAAGAACAGAAGCAGTGCCTTGCTAGATCAGATCCCTGGCCCATCTTTAGATAGTCTTAAGAGTTAAGACTGCAGTTGGGACCAGAATTGCCTGTCATAAGAAATGTGGTCATAAAGCATGATGTGACATGAACGACAGTGACAGCAATCCAGGCAGTCTTGGTTGTTTCATAGTAAATCCAGACAGACTGGGTTGTTAAGCAGGAAGCAGAAGGAGTCCCAGATAAAGAGTATGAAGTGCCAAGGGTATGTGGGAGGCCTTAGGAGGCCTAGCACAGGCCATGCATGAGTTGGGGGGAGGTGAGTGTGTGGAGTGCAAGCTCAATAAGGCCAGGGAAACAGCACATGGGATGTGTGTATGTGTGGGACCACCGGGACACTGGGGAAAGAGGGCTTGGGGAAAATGTGAGAGAAGGGGGGAAGGAGGACGTGGTGTGTGTGAGCAAAGAAAGGCTGAGGATCTATGGAGATTCTCAGTATCCAGGTCATGGTTGTCCCAAAGATGCTAAAAACTGAAGAAGCTTCTTGGATGAGAAGAGAAATGTTTTCAAAGAAAAAAAACAAGTAAGTCCAGTTGCCTTTGGGACAGCCAGGGGTGGGGGAGACTTATCTGAGTGACTTTCCTGCTGGCTACCCCATTGATTTTATTTGTGGGAAGCCAGCAGGGAAGGTTGCAAATAGGGATTACATGACCATGGGATGCTGTAAGCAAACTGATCAGTAACCTGATTGCCAAGGGCTTGAATTTTGTTCTGCAACGACTGGAACTTCAAGGACATTTGCAAGTCCCTTTGTTCAGCATCATGGTCACTGAATGAATGGTCATTACTCAAGGACTACCTATAGTCTAGCAGTCTATTCTCACAGTGGCCGACCAGCTACACAAGCAAGCCCAACGGTTTTCCCATAGATGGCCTTTGGGCGCAGTCACACTAACATCAAGGCTAACAGCCACTGATCCCAATGATTTCCATGAATTTGTCCATCTCTTTTTGAAGTCAGCCAAACTGGTAATCAGCACATCTCAAGGTAGCAAATTCCAAAGGTTAATGATGCATTATGTAAAGTTAGATAGCACAAATCTCCATAATGGGAGTCAATTTCAAATTGCATCATGGGTAGAGATATGGATACCAATTTGCTCACGCATACACCATCACGAAGCAGCCAATGTTAGGAAAACAAAATATTCTGCTTAGGGAACATATCAACCTTCGCAAGGAAGCCTTTCTTTTGTATGGTACTCCTCAGCTGAAGCCTGCAAACCATCTTTGACACAAACCTCTTCCAATCCCAAGTCCCCAGCAGGCACTGGATCACACTACTCATTATCCCTGATTAATGGTATTTGGGGATTATGCCATAAATGTTTATATCATATCATATCATATCATATCATATCGTATCTATCTATCTATCTATCTATCTATCTATCTATCTATCTATCTATCTATCTATCTATCTATCTATCTATCTATCTATCTATCTATCTATCTATCTATCTATCTATCTATCTATCTATCTATCTTCTGTCTGTCTGTCTGTCTGTCTGTCTGTCTATCTGTCTATCTATCGCCATAAATGTTTATATCATATATCTATCATAATGGCCAGATTCCAATCTCCCACAGCAGTGATTTGCGAACTTTTTCCTTCATTACCCCAAACTGCTTATCAGAAAGTCCTTTTTATCCAATATAAGTAAAGCACTTTAAATCAATTTAAATGATCCTTTGGTGAATGGGTAGTGGCTTTGTAAAACCACTTTTACCCAGTTTTAGGTACTTTACCCAGCATTGGGGGAAGCACTAATCTAAACATATCTGGAGGACACCAGATTGGGGAAGGTATCTTTATTTTTAAAAGAACACAGTCAGTACAGATTAAGTCAGCCAACATAACGTTGCACCCATCTGTACCGCAGTCCCACTTTATTTACAGAAACTGCACTGCTCTGGGCCATTTTAATTTTTGCTTTGGAGTTTTCCCTAAATAGGACAGGAAGTGCCAAGCTTATTTTGCTCCCAGCAAAAATGGAGGAGGCAGAGGTTAAGTAAAAAAAGCACACAAGGGAAGGCTGCCTTAGATTTTGCTGCAGGTCTGATTCACTCTTCCTCTCCATGGGTTGGACTACATCTCCTATCATTCCCAGCCAGTGTGTCAAAGGGAGGAAGGGAAATGGCAGTTAGAAAAGCTCCCAAGTGAGAGCACGGCAACAGATCAAAGGAAGAGATGATAATTCACGCAGAGATAAAAAGGGCAAAAGGTTTGTGCTGCCTCTCCCCCTTCTTTGGCAAACAACTGAAATCACATCACAGCATCAGGATAATGAGAGAAGCAAATATTAAGAAGACGAAAGGCACTCAGAGTTAATACCATAATGACAGCACTATAGGAAAGGTAATGGTCTCCCTTAAACTGAGCTGATGACATCCCCATATTATTTCTTGGCAGCAGGACAAGAGTTGTTTGCTTTGTTTCCTTCCAAGACAACTTTGGACTCTGTTCTAATCTACAATTCTGGGATTTCTTAGTGGTGTCTCAGCCCTGTACTAATCAAGTCTGAGCATGCTTACTTTATCCAAGGCCAGCTAAAGTCAGCTAAGTGTTGCCACCTATTAATTCATAATAGCAAGACAGGGATGGCATATTTAAGCTTAGGAATTAACTCCCCATTTTTCTAATAAACAGTGAAAACACTTATTTACTGGGAATTTAAGATGACACTCCTGAGCATGTGCAGAGTGCCTTTTTTCCACTACGGAGCCATAATGCAGCAGCTCTACGGGCGACGCTGTTAAGAGTCAAAAGGCGAGATCGAGCCTTGCTCACTAGAGAAGCGAAAAAACCGGACGAAAAGAGGGGAAGCTCCTCAACGCCAACCCGCTGTCCGGTCGCGCCGTCCGCCCCAGCCACTCACCCCGGGACCCCGTCCGGCCCGATAGGCGATCTCTAGCACTACCGCGTCACCGCATGTCAGAGGTTCAGGCAGGGAGACGTGCAGCGCGGAGCCGTAACTGGCAAACGGGCGGTTCTGGAAAGAGACGGGGCGCAGCGCTCCCGGCTCTTGGCCTTTTTCTTCCCCGCCGCGGCTCTTCGGCGGTGCCAGACCAGCGCTCTCCACCTCCACGCTGGGATGCGAGTCCAAGACGATCTCGTTCACATGATCCCGCAGGCATGTCAACTCCAGCCTCACCGAGCCTCGCAAATGCCCGGAACCCGCCGGTTCGAAATCGACGCGCAGAGCCAAATGCAGATGCCGCAGCCGGAAGGAGTCGGCGCTGCAAGCGGTCGCTGCGTCCCGGGACGCCATGGCGAGTCAGAATCCGGAAGCCCGCAGCAGCAGCAACGGCAGCAGAGGAGGCGTGCCGGTGGGGAGTGGCAGGACGCTGGGAGGCTCAGCCCACGAGGAGGAGCACGAGGAGGAGCAAGAGGAGAGCGTCGAAGCATGGAGGAGGTTGCTGTGCGGACAAAGAAAACACCAAAAAATCATTTTCTAATTCTGTGACATTCCGGCTCTTAAGGGGCAAGAGTAGAGGTAGCTTGCTTGCTTGCTTAATTAATTAATTAATTAATTAATTAAAATTTATATGGCTGCTCAACTCACTTTCAGTGACTCTGGATGGCTTACCAAGATAAAAACTCAATATAAAAATAAAAAGCTATATCCTCCCTGCCCCCGCAACATCAATCAATCATTTACTGTACAAGAGAGCCCTAGCACTACAGGCCTTTTCTGCGGTTCAAGTGCTCTCTCTTAGACTTTGCCGTGAATCGAAAACGGCAGCGATCCTGATTGCCAGTGCCTTTCAGTCCGGTGAGGTTAGCCTGCATCACTGAGCAGATTTGCAAGAACATTCCCAGTGATACTTTCCCCATAGATGGAAGCCATCCAGTGTACGGCCCAAGACCGCCAGCCAACTGTGGAGCAACAAATCCATCTGCAGAACAAAGCATATACATAAGCTCTGGAGAAAAAAGGCTGCTTCCACCATGCTATCTGGGCACTGGAGGAACGCGTATTGTTGTCCCTCTCCTGTTCCACCAGAGATGGACCTACTGGTTGTCAGTCTTCAACACTCCCAGTAAAATCAACTAGGCATAGCCCAATTCCTACTTCAGACGTCCTGACCTGGCACCAGCCTTTGTTAACGACCTACTTCAACCTCTTTCTGGCAGCCCAACTCAACATCTGGCCTGTCCTTGGGTGATGTTTTTGCTGTAGAAAGAGAATCCATCGATTCCAGGCAATTACCAGCCTATCTTGATTGCATCTATCATCCCTGGCATCCTCCATAACATCCTGGCTAGTTGACTCCGTGATACACTCATACTCTTCTCCTTAAGGCAGCTTGAGGTGACAACTTTGTCCCACTCCATCTTCCAAAGGGTCCACATCAGTTGAGTGCTTTCTGCCATGCTTTTCCCAGATGCTGCCAAGGTCTTTGATACTGTTTCCCAGCAGATACTCCCTTGGGATACTTCCAGTTCAACATCAAAGATGGAGGTTTGGGAGTTCCCTGCTTCTCCATTTCCATCCCACATCTCCAAAAGGACTGGCTTGGGAAGCTTGCATCAAATCCCACTGCACTGTTCGATACTCTTCAGTGACAAGATGCCTTTCTCTCCCTGGGGTCTCAGCTCATCAAACTGTGTAATCTAGATTCCCTAGTTGTTACCTCCAAAGCAGAAGTGTGGTCTGAGTGGAAGAATCTACTCTTGCAATCCATCAACAACTGGGAGCTGAGTATCCCTAACATCGACATAGTGGCTGTTGTGCTCATCCTGGATATTTCCTCAACTGTACCTGTAGGGCATCCAATTGAGAGGTGGCCTACTCCCCACCAAATCACTTCCCTTTTAAGTCACCATCAAGTGCTGCAGAAATGTCTGCCATGCCCTCAAAATGCTCAACTAGCATGAAGTCACCCAGTCATGTTCTTCAACACTTGAACAACTTCTGGGCAGAGATAGTGTCTACTCCTGGGTCAAGCCCATCTTTCCATCCAGTTCATCGTTCATCAAGCCAGACCTGGTTGTGGAAGGGATACATCAACTGTGGATCCTTGACATTTTCGTGGCTACTGTTGGCTACCGAATGAAAGAGTCCTAGGACTTTAAGATTGCAAAATATATACATCTCAGTTGTGTGGCAGATCTTCTTTGCTGGCCTGCTTCTTCGGTTCCAGTTCATCATCTACCCATCATCATTTTCAAATGGGGACTGCTCTACAATCCATCAGTTAACGGGCTCTGTGCTTTGGGTTGAAACTGCCAGGATACTATGGGCCTTTGCTTACTTACCATGAGTGGCTCGCCCAAATGTTATGATTTGTATACCTGTGGAACCAATGCTGGGTTTTCCTGGACTGTCTGAGCAAAGCTGCCAAGTCCCTTTGATATCCCAGCAACATAAGCCTTGCATCCCTCAGTTTAATCATAAACCAGGGGTCCTGCACATACAGTATTGTGTTGGGCTCAAGATTTCTTCATGCAGCGTATTTGCCATTTTTATGTCCTAAGCTAAAACAGATTCACACACTACTCTATAAACAGTTGTTTTCAGTTAATGATTTCCTATGCTCAGTCTGGGCTGGACTTATCTCAAAAAAGTAGCATAACTTTGCATCCCTAGGCTGCTATCTTTGACATCAAAAATCAGAAGGAATTTGATAGAACTTTTTCAGGCTAACATATTTTATTAAAATTGGCAAATGGCCATAGCTGAGAATTGCAATGGTAGTGTGAGGACACAAAGTGGAAGGGAAAGATCACACCGAGGGACAGGGACAGGAAATCCAAGGTTTCAAATGTTTAGAAGGGAGTTTGGTCAGCTCAGCTCTTCTAAGCCTGTTTTTCAGCATATGCACTACATTTCTACAGTGTTTCCACCTTCAAATGATAGGCTGTGCTTTGGATTTTGAACATAAGAGCTGCAAAAAGAGCTTAGCTTCTGCACATAAGCTTATAACAACAGCACTTTCCCCATTGCTCTTATATTCAGTTACTTAAAGGTAAGTTCCATTTAACTCAACAAGTCTTATGTTTGAAAAGAAATGTAATGTTGTCTTATTAGGTGGAATCAGATCCTGTGGCTTTTCACGCATTCTTAAACTAAAGCCCCATTTAGCCTGAGCTTTAGCAATTATGCCTGGAATTGATGAAGAGATGCAGTTCAACCACTTTTGAAGACCACTGCATTCCTGTTTCTGATTTATGAAGTTGCTGCCTATTGGCTATTTCCTCATACAATTAACTACTAAATAGTAACCCAGTCAGATATAATGCCTTCCTCCTTGATCAGACAGCCACAATCATCTAATGACTGCAGGATATTTTTGTAGCCCTAATTTATACCCCTGTCAGCCCAGTTCAGCAAACCTTCAAACTCTCAAACTCAAACCCTCACCTCCGCCTTTCCCAGCGCCTTACTTCCTCCCCTTTCAAATTTGTACTTGTTGCAATGAGCATAAATTGCCACTAGGTGTCAGTGAACCTAAGCACTTTGCTCAAGAGATGGTCCAATAGAGAAATGTCCAGCTACTTCTAGTATTTCATTTTGGAAGAGGCTGAACCATCATGATGAATGACATGCGTCTGGTTTAGATATCCTAGCTGCCTCCCACCCACCCACCCATACACAGTGTTTGTGGGCATTCCTATTCTTTCTTCCCTTTTATTATTAAACTTACTTGGGAGAGGTAAGAAAATATGCTTTTTTTCTTCCTGCGTTTTAATTTTCTTGTAATCTTTAAAATCAGTATTATGCCTTCTTGCCTAGATGCCTTGATGATGACAATTCTAAGAACAATTAGCTATCAATTCTGGATAGAAAGGGGGCACTTTCTTAATTATTATTTTATTTATTCAATGATATCCGGAATTTCCATTAGGAAAGCCTAAAAGCCAACATGGGTTTATCAAAAACAGATCATGCCAGACAAACCTTATTGCATTCTTTGACCAAGTGACAAAATTAGTGGACCAGAGGAATGCTGTGGATATAATTTACTTGGACTTCAGTAAGGCATTTGATAAAGTAGATCACAACCTACTACTTGATAAGATAGAAAAATGTGGGTTAGACAGCATCACCCACCAAGATGGGATTCGTAGCTGGCTGACGGCCGTACTCAGCGTGTGGTCCTCAAGGAACCGCATCTACATGGAGGGTTAAGTGTGCGCGGGGGTGTCCCTAGGGCTCCTGTTCTGGGGCCAGTGCTCTTCAACATCTTCATCAATTGATTTGGAACCGAGGGGATAGATGGGAAACTCATCAAATTTGCAGATGACACCAAGCTGCAGAATAGCCAACCACTCCAGAACGACATGCTTAAGATACAGGAGGACCTGGACAGACTTGAACACTGGGCGCTATCTAACAAAATGAAATTCAATGGTGAAAAAAGTAAGGTTCTACATTTAGGCAAGAAAAACAAATGTACAGACAGGTTAGTATAGGGGGTACCTTGGCTCAATAGTAGTAACTGTGAGATGGATCTCAGAGTCCTAGTGGACAATCACTTTCTTGAATATGAGCACAGCAGTGTCGTATGCTGCAGCTCCCAAAAAAGCCAACACAGTGCTGGGCTGCATTAACAGAGGGATAAGAATCAAGATCACGTGAAGTTTAATACCACTTTTACAACGCCTTGGTAAGGCCACACTTGAATACTGCATCCAGTTTTTGGTCACCACGATGTAAAAAAAGATGTTGAGACTCTAGAAAGAGGCAGAGAAGGGCAACAAAGATGATTAGGGGACTGGAGCTAAAGCCATATCAGGAACGTTTGCTGGAATGGGTATGTCTAGTTTAATGAAAAGAAGACTTCGGGGTGAACATGATAGCAGTATTCCAATATCTCATGGGTTTTGCCACAAAGAAGCAGGGAGTCAAGCTATTCTCCAAGGCGCCTGAGGGCAGGAAGTAAGAAGTAAAGGGATGGAAACTAATCAAGGAGAGAGCAACCTGGAACTGAGGACGAAACTTCCTGACAGTTAGAACAATTAACCAGTGGAACAACCTGCCTCCAGAAGAGTGAATTGCTCCAACAATGGAGTTTTTAGAAGAGACTGGACAGCCATTCGGCCGAAAGAATGGTATAGGGTTTCCTGCCTTCTGAGCAGGGGGTTGTACTCGATGACCTCCAAGGTCCCTTCCAACTTTTTTATTATTATTATTATTATTATTATTATTATTATTATTATTATTATTATTATTATTATTATTATTATTATTATTATTATTATTATTATTATTATTATTATTATTATTATTATTATTATTATTATTATTATTATTATAAAAGGTCTCTCAGCATTTTGGACTGCTTTAGAATTATAATCATAAAAATTATATATATTTAGAATCATTTACATAATAAATGCATATTTCATATCTTCAGTCAATACACATCCCTTAAGTCTGGAGCAGGCTGATCTTAGTGCAAAGATTCCAATGGAGCCCAGTGAGAACAGAGGATAAGTAAATAATAAACAAGTTTATTATTTATTAATTATGATTTTTATAGCTCATATGAATCTGGACAGCTTACAACAATTAATGCTTGACAAGCACGAAACTTAAACAGAAGCCTAGTAATATCCTAAGTGCCCATTTGCAGACAGAGATCACAGAAAACAGAAGACACTCAGTGCTCATGTTAGCCAGTCCACTTGCTATAAAATTCAGTTTCTACAATACTGAGGTATTTCCCTTAGATGGATGCCCTCTAAGTCTTTTTTTTTCCTGGCCTCCTGAGATCTCTCTGAACACGATACCTACATTATTTGAAGATGATAACCAAATGATAAGTGCCATTTATCCTGCCATTTTGTGATGGAAAAGATTGGCCAATATCCTGGAATCTGTAGATGGTCTGGCCAACATAGTCCATAGGATAGGAAACACTGAAACATTATTTAAAATAGGCATATTATAGGAATCATTCTCTAACTCTCCCCTAAATCTCTGTCCTGTTTTCTGCTGGTGTAATATGGTCCTGACCTGTTTTATGATCCAGACATGATTTAAACCCTTAAGTGTGGCCTCTAGGGAAGGTGCCCACCCCTAACCTAAAGGGTGCCTTCCAATATGATAGGGTTACTCCCAGGATCCTCAACCTACGAGATCAATTGGCAAGTGCTCGCTAGGAATTCTAAATGAGGATGTATTTGTAATGCCAGGAAGGTACTAAGGAGGAAGCCGATTCTATTTAAGCTAAGTTTGAACTCCCTCCCCCCACCCCAGAAGTGTGAAGCAGTTGCCTGAATCTGTGCAGAATAAACATTTACTTTTCCACTGATTTGCAGCAGTCAAGTTCCTGGATCAAAGGGCGGATATTCAGGAAGGCATATGTTTTGACACATCTCTTGTTAGAAATTGAAAATTGATCACGATCATATAGGGCTGAGTGGAAACTGGGACAGCTGAGCTTAATATTGTGGCAGAGCAGCTGCTTCTCTACTCAGGAGGTGTGAGAGATGGACCCTCATGAACAACTCATCCTAAACAAATCTTTTGAAATAGCTATACTGGCCTGACCACCTACGGATTCCAGGATCTTGGCCAAACAAGATGTTATATTTTGTTCACTGGAGAAATGGACCCCCTAACTATTAACACCATCCTACTTGGTTTAGATGCAGCATTAGCTTGACCTATGTTTCAGCGTAGATACAGGATCCTGCAATGCAGCAGTGGGCATTTCTAGTAGATCACTGTGGCATAAGGGAAGTGTGAGCTGCTCATCATGTAGTGCAGGCATGTCAAACTCGCGACGTCACGTGACATCACGTGACGTATCCCAACTTTTTCCCCATTGCCGGCAATGGGGTGGGCATGGTTTTGGCGTGACGCATCCAGCCAGTGGGCCGGCAGTTTAACATGCCTGATGTAGTGGGTGAAAATTATTACTGAATTCTTATTTAGTAGTGAGAACAGAGTTTCCCTGAGAGCAATTAGAAGTGCTACTGGATAGTGGGTCACTCAAGGGAAGGAAAACATAAAAAGAAATGATTGCATTGTTTTCTTCATCCTTAAGTCAAGGATTAAATTTATTAATACATGCCATGTAATGACTTTTTTTAATAGCAATCCAGAGAGGTAAGAAAAGTAGTCAGCTTTCTCATGGGCTAATAGAGATGCTGGATAACAGAATACACAGGATATCAGAATAAAAGGATCTTTTCGATCTTTTCTTGCAAATAACATGCTTTCCAAATCTGTAGGATTCTGCTGACTTGAAATTGTTAGTGTTGCAACTGAGCATACTTAAAAGACCCCAGGATGAGGAAGACTGCTTGTTTTATGAAATGCATGAAGAGGAGTTTTGAAGGAGAATATGAATTCTAAATTACCAGTATAGAAGACAAAAATGATGGGTTCTCAGGTATTATCCGCTAACTTCCAAAGATTGCATTATAACACCTGACTTTTGGATATGCCGGTTCGCGATAATATAGCAAGAATATAATCAGCATGGTCTGCATGCATGTTTTCCTGAATCAGTAGAACTTTTCATAAAATCATGTTTGAAGCTATCATCATCATCATCGTACCATACAACAGTTTTGGCAAATAAAATTTCCAGATCATTTGGATGAGTTTGTTAGGTATAATTTCCTGCAGCACAGGTCAGGGGTCTGCAACCTTGACAACTTTAAGACTTGTGGACTTCAGCTCCCAGAATTCCTCAGCCAGCTGGCATAGGTCAAAGGTTGGGGTCTTCAATCAGTTTCCATGATGAGTACTGTAACCTTTCCAGAGCAATTGCAGTTAGTCCTCGACTTACGATCACCCTTGAGCCCAAAATTTCTGTTACTAAGTGAGACATTTGTTAAGTGAGTTTTGCCCTATTTTACGACTTTTCTTGCCACAGTTGTTAAGTGGATCTCTGCAGTTCTTAAGTTAGTTAACACGGTTGTTAAGCAAAGTCAATGGGGAAGCCAGATTCACTTATCAGAAGGTTGCAAAAGGGGATCACATGACCCCGGGACACTGCAACCGCCATAAATGTGAGTCAGTTGCCGAGTATCTGAATTTTGATCATGTGACCATGGGGATGCTGCAAGGGTCATAAGTGTGAAAAATGGTCATGTCAGTTTTTTCAGTGATGTAACTTCAAACGGTCACTAAATGAACTGTTGTAAGTTGAGGACTACCTGTATTTGGTTAAATTCTCAATTTCCATTGCTACACATCCTCTGCATATACTTCTTGTACATCAATGAGTAGAGATGAGATATTGGTAGATTGCTGTAAGATTTGCCACAGGTTTACAAACAGTTTTGACTCTTTAATGTTGAACAATAAGGATTTTTCTTTCTTCTTTTCCACTTCTAAATTTATTTCACTTACTTTATCTTTATACCATCTCACTCCTTTTAAGAACTCCTAAAAGCTACGTAATGCCAACATTGCACCTCATAATACTTATGACAATACACTACAGTGTTTATGATCTACCTTATAATCTCAGATATTAAAAACTCTCTCAGATAGTTCTGTTTTCACTGTCTTCCCCAATATTAGGAAGGAGGGCATAATAGATAGACTATTCTATCCAGAGGCCTGGTTCGTTAGCCAGAAACACTGGCTTCTGATTAATCCTCCCCAAACTCCCCTGGCAGGGGTGAACCTTCCCTATCCTTACTTGGAATGCATAGACCAGAAACAGCTGCTCCTGCAGCTATTTGGGTGCCAAACCATGTAGAGCCTTATAAGGCAGAAAACCAACACTTTGAACTCTCTATCCAACTTATTGGTACTTAATGCAGAGCCCAGAACAAACAGTGACTCTCACATACTCCCAAGAGGGCTATTGCATTTTGCACCAACTGTAGCTTCCAAGTAGTTTTTAAACAGCATTGCAAATTTGTATGCAAAAGGTGACAAAAGCATTAAGTTATTGTTGACAGAGCCTCTTTTTACTGGAAGGGCTGCAACTGGCATTTTCTCTGAATGTGCAAATGAGGAAAATTTGGGGTGAAAACAAGAGCATTGAGTTTTGTCTGAAATGATTACCAGCCAAAAATGGATTAGCCAATAGGTACCCAGTTACCCAATGTATTGAAAGCACCATCTTAATTTTAATGAACACAAGCCTTCAATCAGCCACTACTTTCACATGAAATTCTAATAAAAATCAGAGTGGTATCCTGAAGTTGCCCACTTTGTTTTTTAAAAATATGTGCTATTTTTCATGAACCCAGTTGATTCTCCAAATCGCATTATTGTCTTCAGAAATGGACTGCTGGGCATGTCAATTCTGATGATGCTAGAGTCTGTCTAATCACCACAGCTTCAGTCCTGCTCTCAGTGTCTTTTGATTTCCCTCTTCCTGCTATCATTCTTTGACTAATTTGGTATAATTAATAACTCCACCACCATTTGTCTTTGGTTACTGAATTATGGCCATCCTTAATTCATAAGCACACAGGTCCAAGTGCTCACATATTTTGTTCTTTTAAAAGTGGCTTAAGGTATAAACCAAAAGCTGGTAGCTTCATTGGCAATATAAGAGCTACCAGTATATTACTGAGGCATGACATAGACCAGGGCTTTTCAACCTGTGGTACGCGTACCACTTGTGGTACATTAACAAGTGGCAGGTGGTACGCAGCCCTGCCTAGCCAAGTGTAGTGGGGGAGGGAAAGAGCCAGCACAGGCAAGGACTTACAGTGAGAGAGTCCTCTGGAGCTGCAGAGTGGCTGGGCAAGGTAAAGGCCCCAGGCTCAGTTCTGGCTCACCCTCCCCCATGAGAAAGGAGGAGGAGAAGGGCAGAGACAGGAGAGGCTATAAAAGGAGGCAGTTTGGGCAGGAGAGGGAGACAGAAAAAAAAGCAGCAGCCTTGGGAGGAGGCGGAGTCAGCTCTAGCTGCACCGAAGGGGAAGAAGGAGGAGGAGGGTGGGAGGGGGAGAGGAGAGGAGATCAAATCAAGCAGGCGACCATGAGCTGATTTGCAACTGCTGTGGCAGCCACCTGTGCTGGCAGCAGCAAACGCAAGAAATGCAGTGGGGGAGGGGTCGCCCTCCAAGAGGAATGAAAAGCAGCAATGGCTGGAGATGAGGCATGGAGAAGGGAGGGAGGGAGATGGAGAGTGGAAGGATTCTTATGTGCTTTTGTGACTTTGAAGTTCTGGGATTTGTGCAATGTGGGCTTTGTGTTCTTAAGGAGTGTTTGGCAATTTCTATTTGGCTGATGGCTGATGGCTGATGTCTCGTGTTAGCTTCTATTGCTCTGCTATTGTTAGCTGTAGGTTTTGCTGCAAGGGATTTTGAAGTATTTTTCTCCTGAATGGATTTTGCCTGTAGATTCCTTTACTTATGAATGGAGCCATTTGGGGAGGATGCCTTAGCCAGCAGCCAATACTTACTACATTTTTTTTCTTCCTTAAGTGCGGGCTCCTTACTTTCCTTTCTAGCCAGTAGCTAATTCTTAAAGGGGAATGTGCCTTTTTAAGCTAGTTCACTCAGCAGTTTGTCTTTTCTGTTTCTGGAGGCTTTTCCTTGTTTGATGAATATATGGAAGAGAGAAAATATGGGTTTTTTTTTCCAAATTCTTCCTTCAGAAGGAGGTGGGCATGAGAAAGAGGGAGGCAGGGAAGGAGGGAGGGAGGGAACTTAGCACTTGGCCACCAGCAGCCCTGCCATTGACTTTGCTTGTCAAAAGGCTGCAAAAGGGGATCACATGACGCTGGGACAGTGACCATCATAAATATGAATCAGTTGCCAAGTATCCAAATATAAATCACATGACCCTGGGCATGCTGCAATGGTCATAAGTGTGAAAAATGGTCATAAGTCATTTCAGTGCAATTGCAACTTTGAACAGTTTTTTTTTTTTGGTCATCACGTTTTTGACACCTTGCTAGGTGGTACTCGAATATTGCCATATCCTAAAAGTGGTACAATCGGTGAAAAGGTTGAAAAGCCCTGACATAGACTATCTACCAAGCTTTTTCTTTTATTTGCTTTATGTTCCTTATTTCTATTATTTACAACCATTCATATTAGGGACTTTTCTCTTTCTGGAATCCTAACTGCTGAACAAGTGTTTAGCTGGATGATAATCTTATCCTGTTGTATGCATCACCCATTGTTTTATTTTGCTCAAGAAAATTGCCAAATTAGGATTATAACTCTGAATGGTGTGAAGATTTGTATAGTGGGACTGAATTACAGTTTGGATTTAATCTTGAGAAGTAAGTACATTGCAATTGCACCTTGTTGTCTTGATTTCCAGAATTGGATGGGATGATCAATATGGTGATAAGTGTGATCTAAACTTCTTGTCCCAGTTATACAAAACCAAGAAGCAAGTATATTAGGAGCCATTGTGGTGCAGTGGCTGCCAGGAATTCAATCCTGACTGGCTCAAGGTTGACTCAGCCTTCCATCCTTCCAAGGTCAGTAAAATGAGGACCCAGATTATTGGGGGCAATACGCAGACTCTGTAAACTGCTTAGAGAGGGCTGTAAAGCACTGTGAAGTGGTATATATCTTTAAATGCTATTGCTATACTCTGTGGAAATAAAAGCCCTTCATACCATAGCGGCAGTTTTCTTTTTCCAGTCATTTGCCTCTTATCAGATCTCCTTTATACTTCCTTGGTCCACTTGATCTCAAGCCATTTGGGCCCTTTCAGATGTCTCCTTCCATCATTTCCTTAGGCTTAGCAGCAGCTAAACAAAGCCAATACCTGAACCCTTTTACGTTAAAAATAATCCTATGATGATTAAAGAGTAGTCTCCCAACAATATTACTTCCATTTAAATGCTGGGTGTCCAAGATTCAGATATATTGAATGGAATTTTAAAAATTTGTTCAGATATGTTGCATCCTTCCATAGAACTGCAGCTTCAAAGATCTAAACTGAGGGTCTTAAAGTATTTCTTTCAAATTTATACTTTTAATTTACTTTGTTTGCTTGATGTATATTTAAATTTATAAACATGCTTCTTTAAACCACAAAGCAGCTTATGTGGCAGTGCTTCTCAGCCCTGGGAAGATTCCCAAAATTGGGTAAAAGTGATTTTTCTTTGGATAACAATATACAAACCCAATTACCCTATGACACGGGTCGGCAACCTGCGGCTCTGGAGCCGCATGTGGCTCTTTCAGCCTTCTATTGCGGCTCCAGTCCTCCTCCGCCATTTGCAGAGAGAGAGACACGAGGCGCACTTGGCTGGGGAGCCACGTGGGGCAGTCCCAGGATCCCCCCCTGGGAGCGGCCCACTGGAGTCTCCGCTGAGCAGGCCAGCCCTCCCGCAAACTGCGGCCCCAAGGGAGGGCAGCCCCTGCGATCCCCAGCCAGCACTACCGTTGGCCCCGCTGGCTGGGAAGGTGCGCTGGAGTCCCAGCTGCCAGGAAGGCGATCGGCCCGCTCCTCTCCCATTGCCCGGAAGAGGTAAACAATCAGTCCCCCGTGCTGGGTTTTCCCCGCATGCAGGGCTTACATTGGTGGTGGAGACATAGCGAGGGAGGGAGGGAGAGAGAGAGAGAGAGAGAGAGAGAGAGAGGGAAGAAGAGAGAGAGAGAGAAGAGAGAAGAGAGAGAGAAAGAGAGAAAGATAGAGAGAGATAGAGCAGAAAGAGAGAGAGAAGGATGGAGATGAGAGAGAGAAAGAGAGGAGGAGGGAGAGGAGAGGAAATGAGAGAAAGAGAGAGAGAGAGAGAGAGAGGGATAAAAGGAAGAAGAAGAGGAGTAGGAGAGGAGAGAGAAAGAGAGAGAGAGGGAGGAGAGGAGAGAGAGACTATAGAAGATAGCGCGCAGAGAGAGAGAGAGAGAGAGAGAGAGAGAGAGAGAGAGAGAATATGAATATATGTTGTCCTTACTGGACTTAAAATATTTTGGTTTTTTTTTAATTAAGAGATGAGGTATGGGGATAATTATGCTGTATTTAAAGATGGTAGATAAGCTACTAAAATTGTTTTCACCTGTTGGGATGAAGGAGAAAGGGTTTCCCCCCCCTCTTTCCCCTGCATAAAAATTTGTTTTCTTTGTAGCAGTTCATTGATTTCATAAATGCAACACACTATAGTTTTTTTATACATAGCATAAAGGTAAAAAAAGGATATATGCAGTGTTATCTTCATTTTAGATGTCAAAAGGGTTTTGTGGCTCCCAGTGTTTTCTTTTCTGTGGGAAACGGGTCCAAATGGCTCTTTGAGTGTTTAAGGTTGCTGACCCCCTGCCCTATGACAACAGAGCCATTTAAATTGAATTAAAATGTTTTACCTGCATTGGGTAAAGTGGTTTGGGGTAAATGAAGGAAAATTTTGAGAAGCACTGTTACATGGAATTGCCAGATGGCAAGCTAAAGTAAACTTGCTTTGCTTCAGCAGGGGATGCTGAAAGTTAGCACAATCTATTACTATTATTATTGCAAAGAAAGAGCTGAACTAACAGGTAATGTCAGCTGTAGAGAACGTGGCTTCAAAGAACGTGGAAGGTGACTGTCAGGTGAACTCATCCCACCTTTACTATAAAATTCCACTTCCAGTGAGGAGGAGGAGGAGGAGCCTATGAACTGAGTCTGACAGTTTCACCTGTGTGTTATTAATCTGCCTGTCCAGCAAGTCCATCATTCAGCGACGCTGGGGCGTTCCGGAAGACATTTGCCCAGACTCAGAATTTTAGCTGGCAATCAAGATCAGTTAAGCCCAGTTTCTGCAAAGTATATGGAGCTTTTTATATATATATATATATATATATATATATAAAGGCTTCTGAAAACCCAAGTGACTCCTTTCAGACGAGAAAACGAAGATAAGGGGAAGAGGTATACAACAACAATTCCCACGCTGGAGTTTAATGGGGAGGTGGCGGTAAGACCAGCTCCACAGCTAGACTCTTAAAAACAAAGCTGCCCGCCCCCCCACCCCGCAAGGCATCCTTTTCTCCCTCTCCTCCACGGAAAAACGATGCAGTTTGCCCGAGTGATCAGGCTGTCCGACTCCGGGCGCCGAGACACGCGGTCCTCCGGGGAAGCTGGAAATCGCGCCGCAGCTTTTCAGTGCACCACGCCCGTCTCTGTCGGAAGATTGGCATTGTTACCCCGAAGTGGAAACAGCCGAAAGCTGGAGGAGAGGTTGCATTTGCGGGCACGAGCACACGCGCGGGCACGCGTCCGAACCCGGCTTCAGACACGGTCGTGGGAAGGAAGGGGTTAGTCCCCGGCTTCTCCCCGCCCTCCCCTCTTCCCCCCCCCCCGAGAAAATCTGACACAAGGATAAACAGATTGCCTCCCACCCTCCCGCCAGCCTAGCCAGCCACGATTTGTGAGACTTTCTGAAAAAAGGGGGTGGGGTGGGGTGGAGGGAGGGAGGGAGGGAGGGAAGGAAGGAAGGAAGAAATCTGGGAAAGAAAGGAAGGGGAACCGTCCGCCGACGTGTGAGCGGCTGGGTGGGTGTCGCGTCACACTAGCCTGGCACTCTCCCTCTCCCAGCAGCCTCCAACCCCGGGCTCTGCCGGCGGGGCCAAAAGGTCCACGTAACCGCCCTTCCCAGCCGGCACCCCGGGACCGGCACATCCTGCAGGAGGCGGCCACTTGGTGTCCCGGGGTGAACCGCAGAGCTGCTTTTGCCAGCTTTGCCAAGGACGGGGGGAGGAGAGAGGAGGAGAGGAGGGAACCCATCTGCGTGCCCGCCCGCCCGCCCGCCCGTCGGACAAGGAGGAAGCCTGGCGGCGTCAGCCACAACTACTCCACAGCCCGGAGCAGCCTTGGCGGGCAGCGAGGACCACCCCGCGAGGGAGACCTTCGGGGCAGAGGCGGGCGCGGCGCCGGCTGCGGGACGCCCCTTCGGCAGCAGCGACGCGCAGGGCCCCACGGAAGAGGGGATGGAGGGCCCCGCGCAGACCGCCTAGCCGGGTGAGTGCCCGGGGCTGCCTTGCGGGGCTGGGCGGGGGGCTTCAGCGGGGGGATGCTGCTCTCCACGCGGCGGCCCGGAGGCTGGGGCGGGGGGGGGGGCTGCCATCTGGTCCTTTGCTCCTGCCAAGCGGCGAAGGTTTAGGCCGGGCGGCGGCTGCGGAAGGCGGTGACTCAGCCGAAGGTCCGGGCGGCGGTGCTGGAAGTGGCTGCCGGCAGAGAAGGCGCCCCTGCTCAGCCGGGCTGCCGGGAGGCCGAGGCCAAGCTTGGTGCGGAGCAGCGGCTCGGCCAGTCCCTGCAGACGGGAAGCGCCGCTGGGGAGAACCCAACTCGCTCCTTCGCTTCCGCCCGGCGCTCCCCGCCTGCACCCTCACTCCAAGGAGGAGTTGTGCTCCCGCTCCCATCGTGCTCAGCCAGCACGGCAAACTGGGGGATACCGTACGAGGTGTCTTTATCTGTCTCCTTTATACTTCGGCGAGAACTCAAGGCTGCGGAGAAAACATGCAGGCGCTCTTCTAACAAGAGGGCTCCTCCCAGCCTTCTTTTTATTCTTGCCCTTGGACTGCTGAGAGGGAATCGGATTTTTCCCAGGGGTGACCCAGCCCAGACAAAACGCTCTGATTTAGAAACGGGCCGGTTCTCTTCCACATCATGTACACTCCCCTCATCTCACGCCGCGTGTAGCGTGGGAGAGTCACTGGCTTTCAAAAGCTTCCCCTTAGAGCAGGCTTGGTTATCGTTCTGCTTTTCTCTCCAGTGCTTACAAAAGGGGAGTGGGTGGTTTAAATCAGCCAGACTAGGGAAGAAAAACGCTTTCCTCGAAGCTGCTTAATATCTAGAATTGGGGCAGTGAGAAGTGTCATCAAGGTTCAGTTGTTAGGGAGCTGAACTGTTAGGCAGGCCAGTATTTTTGAGGGCAATGCTTTTTTCAACCCTCCCTCTTTTCACTGAACCCTCTACCAATGTAATTCCTTTCTCCATTGTTGCTGTTGCCGGTTGAAGTCTCTGGCTGAGCAAAGAGGAGGCGGAGGAAGAGCGTTGTAACTCTTAGGATGACATTTGAAATTATTCCTTTATTTTTTTTAAGCAAAAAATATTGATTCAAGAGTTATAAATACTAAATCATAATTTGGTGGGAACACATAACATCTTGGGTCCTTTCCCAGAACAAGCCAAACAGAATCCTTTTTTTCCTTAGACGTGAACACATTTGTCTTCTGCAGCTGATTTCGTTGTATGCTAAACATCTCTGGAGGTTTGTCTGTCTCAGGGAGCAGTGGTCCAGTGCCCCCCCCCCCCGTCTAGAACACAAGGGCAGGGAAGAAGGGCTTAGCACACAGCCTCCTTTTTCTCAATATCCAAACTTAAGTCTTCACCAGTGTACTTGGAAGGTTGCTGAGAGCTTCTGAGCATGACACAAGGGCTAAGTCATTTCTGGTCAGTGTGTGCCAGGAAATAGATCAAACTGATTCACAAGAACTAAAAGGATGGTTGGGGGAAGGGAAGAAGGTATGTGATCATCAAAAGGCCTTCCAGTCTTGGAGGAAGCTGATAAATTCTAAGGAACAAGCTTAGTGAACAATGAGCAGAATTCCTCTGTTTGGAAAATCAAATGGCCTTTTGTTTTTCTTTTGCTGCAGTGTGTGTGTCCAGGGCACTTTATTGCTAGTTTGTTCTGAACTCTGTTGCTTTACCAAATGTATTTGGTATTTGTTATGTACATAACAGACGCATGCCAGGCTTATGATAAAAGACGCTTTGCCAACAGACTGAACAAGAGGCAGCCCAGATGCATAGCAGGCACAGACAAAGAGAAGTAAAACAGCAGGGAGAAGAAAACAGTGTGTGTCAAAGGACCTCCCATAGAAATGGATAAATAGGGCGTTTAAGAGGAAGTTGGCATACATTTTGATAACCCCACCTGCCAGACCAAAGACCAGATGCTCGATCTTTTATGACCCTTATAAATGGCTAGAGGACTTTGATTTGTGATGATTGAAAAGTCCCTTCTAATTTTTACAAGACTGCTAACATTTGTTCCTTAGACTGAGTTTGTGAACACTCCAAGGTGACTGCAAAGTCTATTTTTTTGTAAGGGGTCCCATAAATCTGGGAGAAGGTATAGTATCATTTTCTGGGGTACGGGAAGAGAGAAAAAAATCTGTCAGGACGAAACTGTGAAGTACATCAGATGCAGCACACAATAGCCTTGTTTAAAGAGGGGGGAAGCCAAAAGTGGCCACAGTTTGGCACAGTCCTCTTCAATATGCTCTTCATTTTCTCTTTCTCTCTCTCCCCACACCACACTGTTCTTGCATCCCCTGCCCCTTCTCTCTTACTCATTAGCAACCATTACCAACACTGTAGAGCAGGGGTGTCAAACTGTAGAGCAGGGGTGTCAAACTCGCAATGTCACGTGACGTGTCATGACTTTTTTGCCATTGCTGGCAATGGGGTGGGCACGGTTTCGCTATGATGCATCCGGCCTGCAGGCCCGGCAGTTTGACACCCCTGCTGTAGAGGGATATGAGAATAACCTTGGGAGACGAGAGGAAGAACCATAGCCACAGATAAAAGAAATCTGAGTCCAAAGGAGGGATGAGGTGGATACTTTTCTTTCTCTCTTGCCTTCAGTTTTCAAAAGAGATTGCTTTGCCTTTCTGGTGAAGTCTGTCAAGCAGGGAAGGAGGAAGGAAGTAGTAGCAGGGTATCATCTCTGCCATATGCCCTTTCAGGAAGGAAAAAAAGAGATGTCTCTGGTCACAAATGCAAGGCAGGGATTTGGAGCTTTGCCAAGGAATTTGGCAATAGAAGCATCATCCAAGTTAACCTCCACCAACTCTGTCTCCACCTGCCTTCAGCATGGCGCAATCATGGCCTAACAAACCCTTGTCTTTGTATCATTTATATCAGCTCCCTTCTTTCTCAGGTTGTGTGGTTCCATTTTTTTTGTGCTTATTGTTGTCATCATTATTATTCATTTTTGTCTTTTACTGTGTATTTTAAATGTTTTGATTTGTGAACTGCCTAGACTTGTTGGGAGAGGCAGCATATAAATTTTAAAAAGTAGATTTTCCTTATTTCATCCTCAGCTCCATTAACTTTAAATATTCATGGGCTACACAAATATAAAAACAGTTTCCCCTTTCTCACTGCCCAGCAGCAGCTTAAATGCATGTGAAATCTGCTATCCTTTGCTTTGGGAACTAAATCAGGAGACCTGTAGGGAGTGCAATTTGACACAGTTTGGGGAGGTGTGGGGAAGTCCCATCTTTTCTGGTGGTAACTAACATTAATCAAAGCTATTTCTTTCTCAGCCTTTGTCCTTTTCATTAGCACACTGTTTCATGACTTCCTTTCATCCAACTCTCTTCTCCAGTTTCTGTATTGACACCAACTTCTCTCTCCAATTTCCCAAACTTACAGGAGAAAACAGACCACTGCTACTTTATTTTGGGGGGGAAATTGCTGATTTGTTTTAGAATGTTTAGAAATGTCAGCTTGATGACCAGTGAATAATAAGGAATACCAAAGCTGGCTTTTATTGCTTATTTGCCACTTTCCCTGTATTTGTCAATTCCAATTGCTTCCCTTTCCATTCCCCTTGAAGACTGGTTGACCATCAGGTAGTCAGGTTCAGTCCTCCCATTCTAGAGGACCTAGCAGATAGGGTAAGGTCTACTTCTCTCCTCTTCAGAGTTATTTCTGCCATGGTATCTTCCCATATTTATTTATTTCATGTTATTTCAGCCTGAGAGACACCCAAAAGATTGGGAAGAATTGGCAAATGAGCCAGCCTAGAGAAATTAATCAAAAACCTAGAGGAGACCCACCTCATTTCTACTGAAGTGTTTAAAATAATATTCGCTTTTTTAGCTGATGACATGCTGAAAAGTGATCTAAAGCAAAGTCAGAAGATACAATCAGTCACCATCTCTGTAATGGATTGGCACACTCACAAATCAAGACAACATCTTTTGGCAGCAACTCAAAACTGACATAATAGAAGCAACACAGAGACTGAGTCACTTTAAGCTGATTCTAGGATGGGTGGAGAACATTGATTCAATAATAGAGAAAGACCCCTTCCCCATGGATTTGCACAGTGCTTCAGGGTATGCAATCCATGGGGCTCAATTAGATGTATATTTTCATAAAATATTAAATATGCTCTTTTGGGGTTTCTCTGCATGTGTATGGTGAATGTGATATGGAACCAGGGCAGGAATAGGAGTAGATTCATATAGAAAAGCATTTTAAAGCTCCCCTCCATCCATTCACACTCAATGCTTGCCATCCCATAGTCTATTGTGAACAGCAGGACAGCAGAACTGAGGTTTTATAGATGTGAGAAAAATAGAAAGCAGGGTGGGATAATTATAACCTGAAAGCCAAGTACTTTTAAATGTGTGTGAGGAAATGCCCTTACACAAATCACTACTCAAAAAACACTCCTGGCAGTGGCTTTAAATGGAATGAAAAGTTCTACTCCTTGGCAAGATCATTTTCAGGCAGGACATCTAGGATATCTGTAGAATCCTTGTGGAAACTTTCTCCCTGGTCCTAAAGCCCTGTATAGAAAACAGCTGAGCCTTGTGTAAATCTGGTTGGGCTTACATAGTACGCTCTAATATCTTGGGAGAAGGAGATTGTGAGACCTCTAATCTTTGGCAAAATTTCTGCTCTGCAAATTGCTTCTCCTATGATGGGTTTAGTAATGGAACTGGCTGGTATCAAGTGGGACGTGTTATGGAACTCCCAACTCCAATGACTCAGATGAAGTCATGGCTGGCATAGATGCTACAGGAGTTTTTCCAGTCAAAGGAGGGAGATGCAAAACTTGCCGGTTCAGCTCAAAGAAAAGAGTAGCTCTTTGCAGTACACTTGCATCTACTATCGATTATGCAGCAGGGAAGTTCAAAAGCTAAGCAAGATGATTTGGCTTGCCTACACATCATGGAAAAAGGTTTCTCTTTCAAGTTGGCAAGAGTCAGGAATAGATTCCTGGAAGAGGATCCCGAAAAAAACTTAATATGTTCCACAGATGATGCTTATTATTGGACTAGATCAGCACAAAAAGCCTTTTTAGCTTTCAGTTTTACTTAGACATCAATTCTTAAGTGGTGGGTCAGAGTTCATTGAAAAACGTCTAGAAGGGCAAGGAACTGTCAGCCAGGTTTGCCTTGAATGATGAAGGGAAATGGGCTAACAGAAATGAAAAATAAGTCTTGATGGAGGAAATGTCTAATCGGTGGTCCTCAAACTGAGGCACAACTATATAAGTGCATTTTCTTATATAACTATCTTGTCTTATTCAGTGTGTGTTTGTGGGCATGTGTGTGTGTGTGTGTGTATGTGTGTATGCACACTCCAGATAATATAGCTGTTTTTGATTGGTGGTAGCTGAAGCTCTTTTTCTGGAAGGACTCAAGATTAAATTTTAGGGGAACATGCATATACAAAGTGAAGGATTTGAATATCTCAGATAATGTTTATAATGTTTTGCCTTCTGTTACCACATTCTATAACCACACTGCATGCAGGTCTACTGGGGGTGGGCAAAGGGGGCAGGTGACAAAACTCTGCCTCTTACAAAAGGGTGGCATTTGTATTGTGATATGCATACTACAAGATATTGGCATCACAGTGCTTATTAATGAATGCCTATGCTTGGGATTAAGTTACATTAAAGGTTCTTTTCTCCTGGATGAACCAAAACACTTCTTTAGAACACCACTGCTTATCTGAAGATATTGAACCTGGCCAAGTAGTTCTGATGGTTTCAAAAAGAGAGTCTCAAAAGATTTAGGCTTTGTCTTTTTGACAAGTAAATCTTGCAATCTGTGTGACTGAGACTGATGAAGCTTTAATGTCCCCGGGAGAGCCCTTCCCTTTGACTCACCACTTGGTGGAAAGGCAAGCAGGAGACTTCTCAGTGGCTGATTACAAGCTTTGGCCCTCCCATCAAGAGAAAGCAAGGAAGCTCTTTCTCTTCTGGTCTTCCACCAACAAGCGAAAACATTTTTTATAATAATAATAATAATAATAATCAGACTCTTGGAAAATATCCTAGGATACAGGATGGATACTCTTTGATTTATTTTTAATGATAATTTTTGTTGCACTTTTAAGAACCATGGTGGCATAATGGTGGCGAATCTCACCAACTCAAGGTTGACTCAGCCTTCCAGCCTTCCGAGGTCGGAAGGATTGTTGGGGGCAATATGCTGACTCTGTAAACCACTTAGAGAGGGCTGCAAAGCACTGTGAAGCGGTATATAAGTCTATTGCTAAGAGCACTTTTTTAAACATGTTTTAAAAATGTGCTACTGATAGCTGTTTTTCACTCCATTTGATATTGTAATCAACTAATAAGTAATTTTAACTCCAAACTCTGAATGGTCCCTTAAATTATGTTCAGGGGTCCATGTATAGTTACATCAGCTCCAGTTTGATTGGTCCTTTTGAAATGAATTCATGAGTGTGAGTGGAAACCTTTTAGTCTCTCGGCAGCTTTCATCAGCCTTTTGGGTTACAGAAACCTCTTCAGTCAATCTCATCCAGGAAATCCCCGGGCCGGATAGTGGTAAAAACAGCACCTGGCTGCCCAGATGTTATCTGGCTCTTTCCCACTGTCAGAAAAACGGGTCCCCAATGTAGGAGACAATTTATAAATAGGCTGCTAGGATTCAGAATTTTTCCTGTTGAAAAAGCAACTGTTCCTGCTGTGGTCGACAGGACAGGAAAAAGGTGTTTCCTCTTGCTGAGGTCTGTGGCATGGCAGATGGACTGTCCTTTGGGACAAGACAAGTGAAGCAGTGGAGATGAAGTTTCAGCAGTGAAGCTAATCCCATCTGCTTTGGGCGTAACAGCATGCTGCTCAGTCCTGAGGGATGGACAAAGCTTTTTATGCCCACAAGAAGCGAGAGTTCAGATGGGTTCTCTTCTGTCAGCTCTTGGGCCAAACAAGACTTTCCGGTCCCAGAAGGCTTCAGGAAGATTCTTGATGCACCATGCATCCTATTAGCCTAGTGGCTGCAGAGGGAAAAGAGCATAGACCTTGAGACCTGGTAAGATGTTGTGAAATCCCATAGATATTTCCCCTGCCTCCTTCCTGAACAGTCATCAGTTTAGAGAAGTTGGCAGTTTGATTTATAGATTAAACAAAGTTGACCATTTTCCTTATCCTGGCCTTTTAAGTATATATATCTCCTATTTGGAAATATTGGGAAATTGGAGGAGAAAACAGAATAGACAAATTGCTCCGAAAACAGAATAGACAACATGGCGGAGTGTAGACAGAATAGACAACATAGGTAATGTAGAGAAAATGAATAGATCTCTCTCCAAATATCAGAATCCAAGTCATCCATTAAAACTGAATGGTGAAAAGATTCAAGAAATATAAATGCAAGAGTTTTCCCCCTCCATATGGTGCATAGCTAACTTGTGGACACCTTTACCCAAAGGTTGCAGTATAGATAGCTAAAAGAATAAGCGCAGACATGTCAAACTCGCGACATCACGTGACGCCACGCAACGTATCGGGACGGTTTTGCCATTGCCGGCAATGGGGTGGGCGCGGCTTCTGCATGACGCGTCTGGCCCGCGGTCCGGCAGTTTGACACCCCCTGGAATAAGGCTATCAAGGTTGTTTCTTCTATTTTCTCAGTTTGCCATCTGTGTTATCTTTTAATGATACCTGGGTGTTTTTTTCTTGTTTAACGCTTTGTCATGTTGGTTGAGCTAGGTAGCCATGTAAATACTTAAATAAATAAATCAGGCCATGAATCTGCAAGATTTTATAAACCTGTTGAAATACAACTGTTGCTTTCCCCACATTTACAGAAGACTGAAACTAAATGTCGATTCATGGATTTATTAACAGCTACATTTTACTCCAGCCTTTTTCCTTTTTAAAAAACTTACCATCTTATTTGGATTGTGGAAAGCTTGAATGTTACTTTGATTTTGAATTGCATTTTGTTCAATTTTCTTTTTTCTTGGTATGGAGAAATAGTGCAGCAGGATAGCAGAGTGGAAGAGGCAATCAGTCAAGCTTAAAAACTGCTTACTCATTAGTGTTGCCTGCCTGAAGTCAGTGAAAATACTTGCAAATGAGAAGCTTTAGGACTGAGCTGTTCTCTCTTTCTATCCATGTTCCTCTGTTTCTAATTTGTTACAGTTGTCAGAATTCCTGGAAACACATTTATTAGCTTATTTAAGCCATTATAATCCAATAGTAATGTTTTGATTAGATTCACTATCTGGATGTTTCAGCAATCTATTCAATCTGCTATGCTAGATTTCTTTTGAGGATTAATTTGCATTTAACAGGATTATGCTGTAATGCTTTACTTAGCTACCTGGAAGTAAGCCCAATTAACTTAATGGACCTCTGAGAAGACAAGTTTAAGTGAGGATTGTTAGAGGGATTTTACACCTCCCCACTCCCTGCCCCCCCCCCACTCCCAGTGTCTGGAAACCAACTTTACTAAACAGCTGTTTCTCTTACCTCTTACTTGTTGGACAATATTTCTCAATATGAAACCTCCAGATTAGCAAGAATAGTTATGCAGCCCTCCTACTTAACAACTGGATAGCCTGCTCTCATCTAGCATGGAGCAATAAGACTGAAAATGGGCTGTATCCATCTTTAAGTTAAAATGCCACATTGGGTGGAAATGGGAATCTAAGTTAATAAAAGTTAAACAAATGAAGGAGTTGATCAGAGTCTCTGCTTCCACTACCAACAAAAGAGGTCAGTGAATAAGAGGGAACACTCTGAGCTTCCAGATGAAACTGAACTACAACTCCCAGCAGCTCTAATGAGCATAGCAAACAGTGAAGGGTTATGGGAATTTTGCAGAGCTCCAAATTATCAGCCTTTTCATCATGTTGTTCTTCACAGATCCATCTCCCATTTCCATTACCTCCAAGACACATGCCCCGCTATCTGGGGGTTATGGGAGTTGCAATTCAACATATTTTCCATATTTGGCCAGAGAAATCTAGACTTCGATGTTTCTTTGAACAGAAGTGCTTGAAAAGGATAGACAGCAACCATCCCTTGGTATTTTTCCCCGGGATTCCCATGAGTTGCCAGGAGAGGGAGCAAATGGCCCACAGTACTTACTCGAAGCACAGCCTTTTTTCTTTTTCCCCTGATGAGTTAATTACAAGTCAGCTTAACATCCTTTTTAGCCACTACTGTTAAATCAGCCTCTGCTCTCAGCAGTCAGTAAATTAAATGAAATCAGATCGGGGGGGGGGGGGGGGGGGGGGGGGGCTCTTCAAGTGATGGAGAACCCCTGAGACTCAGCAAATTAGGTGGATCAATAGATGACACTGCAGAGCTTGCATAAACAGCCACATCTATGATGTTGAAAAACAACACAGAAATTCTTTGGGTCAAACAGGCAAAGTACTCAGGTAAAGTGCAGTACTTAGGGAGCCCTGGTGGCGTAGTAGTGGTTAGAATGCAGTACTGTAGGCAAACTCTACCCACAGCCAAGAGTTCGATCCTGACCAAATCAAGGTTGACTCAGCCTTCCATCCTTCTGAGGTTAGTAAAACGAGGAGCCAAATTGTTGGGAGCCATATGCTGATTCTGTAAATTGCTCATAGAGAGTGCTGCAAGGCACTATAGACCTGGTATACAAGTCTAAATGTTATTGCTAGTGCTAATACTATTACTATTTAGACTCCTGGGTTGCTCCTTAAGCTCCTAGGTAGGGCAAGGTTTTAAAATAAATGTGCTATAATATAGTATAAAGTATTTGCTCAAACTTAGTGTTGTAAGACTTACAACTACTGAAGGAAATCAGCTTCTAAAGCAGGGGTGTCAAATTGCCAGCCCACGGGCCGGATGCATCATGGCGAAACCGCACTCACCCTATTGCCAGCAATGGAAAAAAAGTCACGATATGTCATGACATGTCACGTGACATGAGTTTGACATCCCTGTTCTGAAGCTTATGGATGGGAGAGATCCTTTAAGACATTCTGCCATGAGCCATATTTCATATCTTATGCTAAGGGAAGATGAAAACTTACCCCAGATCAAATTGCTTACTTCTTCTAAAATATTAACTTAGCACTTGTTTAGTTATTTCTGGGTTCATGCTAAGACAAATGTGGCTTGAAAATCAGAATATTAATCCAGCAGAGGGATTAGTTTTGTGGTCACCCTGTTGAATATATCCTGGGTCAATGGTAAATCATGGCTAACATGTGCAAATACATGTTAAACTAACAATAGAAAGCAAGATTGTTGTAATGGTCAAAGACACTGGGTTAGAAAACAGAAGACCAAATTCCAGGCCTGCTGGCTAAGTAACTTTAGACAGGCTACTCTCAGCCTAGGAAGAAAATAATAGCAAACTATTTCCAAAAATGTTGCCAAGAAAACTGCAGGGATTTGTCCAGGCAACTGTCAAGAATCAAGATTCAAAGGCAACCCCCCCCCCAAAAAAGAGAACCAAAACTCATTAAAATAAATTCAGTTAAAGTTGCATACTCAACTGGCACTTAGCTCTTATTCATAAAACTCAGTGCAATAAATGTTTTGAGCACATGTAGTATAATCATATGTATAATCATATAGTATAAACGTCTACCCAAAAGGATATCTGACCCAGGGAAAGATATACTTCATTTAGTTTGCTGACTCTATACAAGATAAGCCTTCTATATAGTACAACATACACTTAGCTGTTCTACTTTTCCTCAAAGAAATGCAAGGCATTTGTATGGAAGGGTTTGACACTATGATAATAAAGGCCAGCTGCCTGGCTTATTTCACTATTTAAAATGAATGACACCATTGCATTTTAGAATCCATCAACCCTTGATGTAATAACCATCACTGGAGGGTTTCAGCTTAGGCTTGCTTGAAATCCAGATCTAAGCAAACATAGTTTAAATTAAAAAAAAAAGAACACCTGGCAAACAGGAAATTGACAGTGAACTCTGCCTACCCAATGTGATCGATGCTGATTTAATCTTAAAAGATTGAAAGACAGATTTGTGTTCAATATAGGGCTTGGATTTGCACTACGCCCTTAGATCAAATAAGTACTTAATTGCTGAACTCAGATATCAACATAAACCTGAGTTGTTCTAAATATGGTTGTCATGTAGAGGTTGTGTAAATCCAGCCTGTTTGGTTAGCTTATAATTCTATTTATTAAGATATGTCAGATTCTTTTTATGCATACTCAAGCTGGTATGCTCCCAAACACAAGCGAGCCAACAAACCAGGTGCCTAGGCAACAATCACAAGCACTCATAGGCTAGTACTCACTGCACACTACTCCACTCTTTCCACACTCCTATCTCTCCTACTGCTCCTCCAACCACTATTCATTGCAATGAAAGTCCTACTGATGGAGAACAGTCTTTTTCTATCTGCTTTAGGCTGCTTTATTTCCCCAGATGACCACACACCCCAACATTCCCTGCCGACTCTCTGCTCAGCTTTTAGAGCTAACAGTTGCTGTGCAGGCTAGGAAGAGGCCTTAAAATGCCAGAGCAAAAGTAGCACAGGTGCTGGCCATTTTGTATGCAGACTGTCCTCTCACAGAATACAAACCCAGAAAATGATTTATATATTTTATTCGATTTAGCACCACATAACTCCAGAGCAATTCTGGATGGTTCAGAGTATAATCAGCAGAATAAAAACAATTGATAGCCAGTTTCAATGTTTGTATAATCTTTGCAAATATATAAAAAGTAAGTCAGGTTGGAGGGGAAGGGGAAAATTAAGGATTATGTCTCCTCCACTTTTGCTAATTTGCAAGTATTTCAGAACAATTAGTTAATAATAGCCACATTTGCAAGATATAATGAATCAGAAACTAGGCAGCCACATCTTACCCTAGTGTATTGTTAACTGAATAACTGTAGTCAGGTTAATCATGAGTAGTGCCTTATGCACAATGTTAATCTCTTAGCAATGCAATACTGCTGCAGAAAATGACTCAATTCACATGTTATGCTAAGCTAGAGGGTAGATGGCTGTGGGAAACCAACCAATAGTGGCTGTGTTTATGTAAGAATGCATATCAAAATCTACTTCCTGCAAACATCTGCTGGACTCCTAAGGAGAATGTTCACGTAGAATGGGTAATTGCAGCCTTCAACTCTCCTCCAGCAGAAAAAAATGGCATTGCCAACATTCAATCTTTCTGCATCCCTCCACATAGGTTTCAGCAACACCATTGGAGACCTTTTTTCTGGAACAGCTGCAGAAGGGACACAACACAGAGCAGAGAGAGAAGATGGAGGAGTGCATGAAATCCAGATAAATCAGCTCTATTCTTTCACAGCTTTCGGAGCACGGGACAACTACCAGGGGATGAATAAGAGCTGATGTGGTCCAATCTTCAAAAAAAGGGAGAAAAGTGGATCCAGGAAACTACAGACTTATCAGCTTGACATCAATACTTGGGAAAATCCTGGTAAAGATAATCAAACCGCAGATTTGTGAGCATCTAGAAATGAACGAAGTGATTAGCAGAAGCCAGCACAGGTTTGTTAAAACAGATCATGCCAGACAAACCTTATTGCCTTTTTTGATAAACTGACTAAATTAGTGGATCAGGGAAACACCGTGGATATAGTATATTTAGACTTCAGTGAGGCATTTGACATAATACACCACAATCTACTTCTTGGTAATATAGAGCAATGTGGGATAGACAGTACCATCACCAAATGGATTTGCAGTTGGCTGACTAAGCACACTCAGTGTGTAGGGAGGGAAGAATGCAGTGGGTACCTCAAGCTTCTCTTTTGGGGCAACTGCTCTTCAACATATTCATAAAAGACCTAGATAAGGGGGATAGAAGGAAAGTTCATCAAATTTGCAGATAACATCAAGTGTGTCTCTGTGTGAGGGGGAATTGCTAATACTTTGGAGGAGAGACTCAAAATTCAGAAGGATCTTGACAGACTTAAGCATTGGACCTTACCTGACAAGATGCAGTTCAGTGGTGAGAAAAGTAAAGTTCTAGGCTGCATCAACAGAGGAATAGCATTAAGATCACAAGAAGTGATAGTACCTGTTTACACTGCACGAATGAAGTCACACTTGGGATACTACATCCAATTCAGGTCACAACACAAAAAAAGATTCTGAGACCCTAGAAAGAGAGCAGAGAAGAACAACTAAGTAAGATAAGGGGTCTGTAGGATAAATTGTATGAGGAATGGTTAAGGGAACTAGGTATGTCTAACCTAATGAAAAGAAGAATTAGGAGTGACATGATAGCTGTTTTAGTACATGAGGGGCTGCCACAGAGAGGTGGGGGTCAACTTATTCTCCAAAGGTCCTGAGGGTAGGACAGGAAGCAATGGGTGGAAGATCATTAAAGAGAGATCCAACCTTGAACTAAGGAGAAACTTCTTGACAGTGAAAACAACCAATGGAACAGCTTGCCTCCCAGAGTTGTGGGTCCACCATCACTGGAGGTTTTAAGAAAAGGTTGGACAACCATTTGTCCATGAAGATATAAGGTCTCCTGCCATGGGCAAGGGGTTGCACTAGAAGACCTCCAAAGTTCCTTCCAACTCTATGATTCAAAGTAACAAATTACAATTTCCAGCAGTCCCAGACAGGATGGTTCCTGATGAAAAATAATGCGATGTAAGTTCAGCAATTTCTGGAGGCTCACAGAATGTGATAATTAATCCCTGCTGCTCCAGAATTAGTGATATGTGGGTGTAAAACAAATTGAAAAACAGCAATACGGCATTTCTTTAAAAAAAGTGCTATCTGTGGCAACAAAGTTGTCTAATAATTTATCAGGAGTCTGCCAGTATCTTTTCCAGCTAACCAATTTTATTAAACAGCACAAGATTTTGTGAGCTGCTGCTTAGTTAGGTAGATGCATAGAATGGCTGTATTTAGGTAAAATTTAAACTGGGAAGAAATGGGGGAAGGGGAGACAGGTTGGTTATACAGGTACAGGTTACATATGAGCCAGATTGCTAGCATCTTTTCAATTAACAATTGAAATGTGTGAAAAATTTACTGTATTTGTTGAGATCTTTTGATGTATGTAAATCTAGCAATCTTTTGCTCAATGGTGCTGTTAAAGTTTTGTTTTCCCAAGATGGTGACTTGGGAAACAAATATTGTGGAAGGTTGAAATACTCTGTTATTACTTATTTTACCTTCATCTCCTTTGTATGATTGTGTGCAAGACTTCATTTAAAAAAAAATTTGGTCAGGTTTATCTGCATACCTTTGCAAGGTGAGCTTTTTGTCTTGCACCTGCTTTAAGCAATATGACCATGCTCCCTATTTGCAGTCATATTTCACTAAATAATCCACTCTGGATATTTTCAGGTATCAAAAGGCAAGAGATAACTTGCTGTACAAATATAAAATAATTTTTACTCTCTCACTAAAGCGTTTCACTCTTGTACATATTTATTAATAGATTCTTTGGATTGTTTAATTCATTTAAATTCATTTTCATTCATTTTTCAAAGTTGTGAGTCTGATATGGTTTTTGATGCAGTGACATTTGACTTAATAAAATAATTGTGAAGGCATTTCTGAAGATGGATTCCATCTATAGGCCTTTGCCATCTTACGTATAATCAATTTGTTAAGGGTTACTGTTCCCAGTTTGGTGACGAGTGGTCTAAACCACTTTCTAGATGTTGGCTGAACTAATAGCAGAAGCTTCTGTCCTGGAGAGAAGAGTAAAGGTACCTTCTAAAACTATGCTAGGTAGTATCTTTAGCTGACTTTGATTGGCCCACAAGCTAGGTCAGGTCGATTAGTACTTGTATAGGAAACTGGCAGGAAACCCCAGGACTATAAACTAGACAGGGAAGTAAACAAATCTGAAGAAGAAAAATCACTTCCATATTACTGCTGAGAGTACAATACTATATGACTGTCAATATTAAACCCAGGCATGGAACTGAATGAGATGGAAGTACATTGAAGTACCTTTCATCCTTAAATAATTTTTTAAGTAGACTCATCTGTGGTTACTATACAGTATCAGAAAAATCAGTTGTAGTTTTCTTTGTTTGCTTTCCTCCTTTGAATCATCAGTGACCCAGTAGGTGGCAGCATCATTTTAGAGCAAATTTTCTTTAGGACAATGGGTAGCTCAATTGCTCTGAGCGTTTTAACGAAGCCTTGTATACAGGCTTTTGACTGTTTAGGGTCTTCTGAGTCATATAATTCCATGCCTTGAGGACATGTTTTTGAAATATATGAATGTTGTTTTGCTATCAACATTGGAAGTATTAATTGGGCTCATCTAAGTTGTATATTATATATGTTAAATAAGTGGGTGGAACAATATTTCTGGAAGCTCCTAATTACATTTTTGGAGTACATTATGAGATATTTGAAGTTGTCCCAAGGTTCCTGTTCTGCTTGGCATTTTTAAATATTTTAAAGTTAGGCTGCTGGTATAGACAAAGTCAGATGGGTACTGCTACTCATAAACTATGTGTGACTGTCTAAGAGACAATAAGTGTCACATTTAGTAGACAATAAATTTAGGTTTGATCTCCTGATGCTTTCATCAATTTTTCCTTGGTACGCTATCTAGGCTACTGTACATTCAGATTCCTTTAAGGTAACCTCTTAACTTGGTTCCCTCCAGGTGAGTTTGATGTTTGGTGGGAGGCTGTAGTCCAACACAATTTGAAGGGTGTCAGGTTCAGGAAGGCTGACCTAAGAAAAGAATGTCATGCTGCATGGTTCACTCTGGTGGCATATAACAAATTGAACAAATCCTGACAAATGCCACCTTCATAGACTAAGCCAGGTCATTTTAATGTTAGGAAAAAAACCTCTAGCAGTGAGAATAGGATGAAGATAGGCCAATTACCAAGGAAGATGCTTAGTTTCCCTTTGCTAGATGAGTTGGAGACATTTTAATTAGGATTCCTGCCCTTAAGCAGAGGTCTGGAATCAATGGCCCTAACCATTTGTTCCAGTTCTATTATTGAAATACCATTTTATTTTTATCATATTGGTGCAAATTGTGGTTAAGGTGCAGTGTTTCAATCAAACTTGTACCATAGATATTTGTTAGTTTCTTAGCTTGTCTGTGCTCTTTGTGTTATTCAAGACCAGAAAAGAAATGGAAGTTAATCCACTCACACTGCTGACCTCCAAATACTGAGAGCAGAGACTACAACAGTGCAAAAATGGAACTGCTTTAGCTACTCAGCCTCTGCTTCTCTTTTTTCTTCTCCCTGTTTATAATGCCTGGTTTCAGATATACTAACCCAAAAGGGAACTTCAACAGCTAATGAAATGTAGTAACCTGCTTTTGCCACTGATCTTCTCCACTATATCTACCCCAAGATGTAGACTGTACACCAGCTTGAATATTTGGCCTTGAATATTTCAAGATATTTGTAAATTAGTAATAATACTGCTGGATAGATACAGTGAGTGCAATAGTGCTCAAGGCAGAGGCTCCTCTGAGGTGTGCATCACCTTAGATACTAACAAATTCCTGGGTGGGTCATTTTAATGCTTACATGAATATTTCTGATAATCCTTCCCATTGTTTTTTGCTTAGAACATCCTTGAAAGATTAAAACCCAATGAGGTATTAGGGAAAAAAAACTTAGGATTATTTAAAAGCTAAATGGCCCCTAGTGGCTTTAATATTTTGCCTTCTTTTCTTCTGAAACCAATCTGCAAGATTCCTATTGAATCACCTTTCAGTTTCTGATTCTGTAAAATAAACAGTTTACAATAATCACTTTGGCATTTGTGTTACCTTGGAGGTTCCAAGCAGAAAATTAGTTTTTGTAGTTTTTCTCTGAAATGTATAGGGGTTACTACACTCTTCCCCCAAACTCCTTCCTTTTTCTACTGTCTTCCATTATATTTGCACTGCAAATGAAATAAGGCTTATAATAACGTATTGTTTTTATTTTATGTAAGGCTAATTTGTAACAGATTGATTAATATTATTCAGCAAGTTCTGGTATCTGTTTCCATCTCTTCAGAAGTGGTGTGTTGTCTACTCTTTGTGTCCTCATTAGGTTTTGTTTTCATTGCTCATTTCTGCTTGACAGCAATGAACAGGTGCTCTGCTACCTTAAAAGTTGACCTGACATTTCTCTATAGTTTGCATTCAACAATACCTTTATAATACAAGGTTCTTGAGTATATGTAGCTAAAAAGAGAGTTAATCGTTTAAGACAGGCAGAGATAGTTTGAGAGCGCTTGAATTGCCTAAAAAAGACACACATTGCCTCTCCTGTTACAGGCTGTGAAAAAACTGATTCTGCAGGTCTTCAGCCTTGATCCAATTAAGATTAAAGAAATGCCAACAGTAATTGTATTATAGTTAGAGTGGGAGTCTGTTTTGCTGCTTATTTATAGACTTGATTGTGGAATTCAATGCTTATTCAAAATAAAATCAGTCAAGCTTATATATATATATATAAAGAGAGAACCTCCTCCCCTATTCTTGGCATCCTCCAGATTAGTCAGTTCTGGGACTTTGATCTGGAGGATGTTTGGACTGGAGAAGGCTTGCACAGAGATGATCTTCTTTAGTTAGGTGTTGTTCTAAAAGAGACTATTAATATTAACTGATAAATATGAGCATTTCCCTACTGGGGGAAGTCAAGGCAAGGGGAATAATGCTTTTTTAGCCAGAACCCAATATAAGTAATAGGCTGATTGATCTACTATACTGATTAGTTTGGAATGCCTGTAGGAAGGATACATTCTCTTTGAGAATTGGAATGCATTGCATTAAACAGATCCTTGAGATTTGGAAAAACAGATAAAAAGCATTTGTGGTACAGTTCATAATATCCACTCAGCTTTGCAAAAACAGATGTTTAGTATTCAGTTGCTGAATTCTGATTCATCTTCCCTTTGTTACTCATTATCCATTCATTTCTTGGGGTTTTTGCAGAGGGTGACTTTGATTTTGTGCAAGCCATTTGTGGACCATAACATGTGATGAAAGCGGAGGAACAATTCATTAATTCAGCCTTGGTTGGGGATGATAAGAGCTGAAGTCTAAGATATCTGGAGAACAACTTGTTGGTGAGGATTGAACTACTCTTACTGAAAGCCTAAAAGCTAAATAGCAGAGACTCTAATCCAGCAAATCTGATTTTATTCTGTTCAGTAAGGATCATATATCTGTTCTGTTCACAGGAAAATAGAATATGGATCACAAATATGAAATTCAGTTCAGAAATATGTACTCCAGGTCTACTCTCTATGAAAAAAAAAATTATGACATGTTGCTTGGGTGGCCTCTAAAGAAACAATTGGTGTCCTCCTTTTGTGATATGCTATATGTGGTATATGTAATCATAGGATTATGAAAGAAGAAACAATTCTTAAACCACTAGAATTACACAGTCTGCATAGTTTGTTTGCCATATAAAATATTTTATGCAATTGAATTTCCATATAAATAACATTTTATGCAATTGAATTAATATGTAGATATGTCAGTCATGTTGCTGCCCCTCCCACATTAGCTGGTATGAGGGTCTTGATATGATGATATACAGTGCTTTTTTTGTAAAAAAAAAAAAAAAGGTGCCAGAACTCACACACGTCACACAACCCGCCTTGCCTACCCTACAAGGTTCCATCCAAAAAAGGTGCCGGAACTCCGTTCTGGGTGTTCTATGAGAAAAAAAGCCCTGATGATATATATATAAATATATAATATTGGGAAAAATACAAATTGAATACATTTTAAATGCAGTTTCTGCCTAATTGATGCTCACTGGATTTTTTTTCTTTATATATAGTATTATTAATGTGTATCAAATTTCAACAACAATTTCCTTACCAAGGTGTACTAGCACAAAACTTCCATATTTTTTTGGATCTTGGATAAAAATGATGGAAGATATAATTCATCACATCGGAATGAATTTGACTTGATTGCAAAGCTTGCTTTCCAAGGGATGCCCTTAGAAATTAAATTTTAAAATTTGATGCAGGGTAAAATAACAACAAAACAAAAAAATGAGACGGACAGGTTAAAATGGGCCATCAATATGTGTCTGAATACGTCTTTGAACTCAGGAGGTGTATTAATCTGTATCACATTTTAACATTTTCCTTACTGAGATGTTTTCCAGATGTACTGGGGCAAAAATTTCATATTTCTTATATCTTCCATCATTTTTATCCAAGATCCAATTCATCACATCTGAATGAATTTTACTTGATTGCAAAGCTTGCTTTCCAAGGGATGCCCTTAGAAATTAAATTTTAAAATTTGTTGCAGGGTAAAGTAACAAAAACAAATGAGACAGAAATAGGATAAAATAGGACCATCAATATGTCTTTGTCTTTGAACTCAGTTTTGTGGTGTTAATCTTACTTAGAAGATAAGAAATGATAAGACATGGGATAGAAGGGGTATTAAGGAGATAAGGAAAGTAATAACATGTTATATTCTAGGCAACATTTCCAATTATATAAAGTACAAAGAAAGGAAGGCCAAAATGACTTCAAGATTGATGTAGGTGAACTGATAATTCATTTCTAACATGCTGATAAAATCCTTCTAAGAGTTGGAACTGTGCAGAAATTTTTGTGATATAACAGATGTTTTTTAAACACATAAGGTATTTTGATATTAATATGGCATGGTTTTTAAGTGAGTTTCAGCTAAGCATCAATCCTGTTGTATGAACTTAGGAGGAAAATAAAATTAAATAATAAAAAGAGAAAGAGCTTAATATATGCAAGTATGATTACCAAAACCTGATGGATGCAATAATATAACACAGCTACATCATCTTATCTATGGCATCACCACTGTATACATGTAAGCATGCAAGCAGACACTATGAATTGATGGCTTGAACAGCTTTTTTTTTCTTGTCAAGGCTTTGCCAGATCTACATCTAAATGTTTAAGAGGGAGGTCTCTTTCCATTCTCTCACTGTTCAGCCTGTGAAGCCTAATCCAGCCACACTGAAAGAAGCAGTGCCTTCTTAGAACAAGGATATGCTGTTTATATTAACTTTATAACTTTTGAGGAGCTCTGTTGGGCCAGATGCTGTAGTTAAGCATTTGGGCAGTTCTGAAGAAATAAGCAAATGACTCATTGGCAGCTCCTCAGAGCATTCGCTTAACAAATTATTATCTATTGTTTCAGTTCACATGAATTTGTCTACATTGACTTTGCTGCTTCTTGTGAGGTTGTTAAAACAACACGGAAAAGGGGGGTAATTTTTGAAAGTTAGATTTTAACATGACAGTGTGGTTTATTTGATCTTGGTGCAGTTGCAGTTTTTTCAATTAATTATGATTATTTTTTAAAACAATGGCTTTGCTAACATGTCATTCCAACATGTCATTCCAACCACTGAGTAATATTATACAGTATAGAAAATATAAATAAAGTGTAATGATGTCCACCAATTTAGTTTAAAAACTATGGATTAGAGAAATTCATAAACATTAAAGCTATACAATTAATTCACAACATTATAGCTGTACACTTCTGTATTTATGTGGGATGGGGCAGGAAACATCACATGCATCATAATACTGCAATTTTTGCAAATTACACAATTTGTGTCATTTGTCTTTCTGGGGAAGAAATGACAAACTGTAGATGATATCGCTTCCCTTAACATGTTTACCAGAGATATCTGGTCATCCACTCTGAGAACAGGCAGAGTTCTTGATTCCTTCAGGTAATCAAGCTTTATTCAGGGGTAGAAGCCTTTAAAAAGATGGGTTACTTTAATGAACATATATTTGTATGAAGTAGACCATTCATGACTGTTATTATTATTGCAAATTAATTTGTGTAATGGAATGTGTGGATGACCTTGAGGCACAAGGGGATGAGGTGGTGCTAGGAAACAATCAGACAAAAAAGACAGGAGTTTAACAGTCAGAGAAGGAAACATAGGAAGGACCACCCTAATGGATCAAGCAGTTAAAACTGGTGGTGAGAATGCTTTACTTTCAGACTTGCAAGATTCTATTAGTGTAGCTTTACATTAAAATAGAATTAGTTCATCTTGTTGTGTTTCCTGTTTGGGAGGTCTGACAACAATCTACCAGGTGCCAATATACCCATATAATCCATATATTCCATTACACTTTGTCACACCTTAGCTATCTTACATGGACTCTAGAAAATGAAAACCATTTCTCTACATATTAATACATTCAACATTTTGCAGTAAGAAATAACCTAAACATTTCCTGCATAAAATGAAATAGATTAAAAGTTTGCTGCAAAACTCAAGGAACATTCAGGATCAATGATTGTAAATAAGAAAATATATGGCATATATTTTCAGATCTATTGGTTTTCAAGTGGAGGGAGATTTTGATGGGTACTTTGATGATTGTGTTTCAAATTTTGGAGGACTATATAATGTGCTTGCCTGCACATTTGAATTAGTTTCGGTAGTTATTTGGCAGAAAAATAATTTAAGTTTAATTAATTAAATAACATGGTTGATTTAATGGTTAATGTTGAAAAATATGCCTTGCAATTAATCGAACTTTGTGTTTGATAAAATATGAGGCTACTTCACACATCTCATTACAACATAATGACTGATTTTGAACTGGCAGAGATAGCATGCTGATAAGCTAGAAACTAATTCATGCTCCCTTCCTTCAAGGAAGGTCATTATTAAAAGACTCTGATTCTACAAGCATGGATTGAAATATTTCTTTATAATCACCAGTCTTTTCAATGCACTAGGTCAGAGGTCCCCAACCTTTTGGGCACCAGGGACCAGTTACGTGGAGAGAGGTTTTTCCACGGACTGGAGGGGCGTGGTTTTGTGTGCTGCCTGCATCTTGCGGATGGGGCTTTGCTTGTTTGTGCGGCCCAGTTGCTGGCATGCCGCGGCCCGGTACTGGTCCATGGACCGGGGGTTGGGGACCCCTGCACTAGGTATTACTGCCTTGTACAGATCCCACAATTATTTGCCTTTGGGCATAAAGGCTATGGCTGATAAGTGCTAAAATCCAAAATATCTGAATTGCATTATCCCTGAATTACTCTTATGTGGTGAAGAAGCTATAGCAATGGCAAAATAATAGATAAAGCCTCCAGAATCATGAAATTCAGAATTTGGTTCCTCAGTCAGAGAGATGGGAGACTTCTGTAGTTTTTTCTAAACACTATTTGTACAAATGGTGGGAGGGTTATTTTAATTGGTTGGCTGTTTGTTGCATATTGCTTAGGGATTGTTCCTTAAGATTGTGGTTTAGAGATTGCCATTTTTCAGCAATGCATATGTCCATTTCTTGGATTTATGGAATCTAGTCCGATGAAGAGTTCTGGAGAAGTAGGAACTTGTACATACCTGGGTAGAATTATGAACAGATGAAGATATTGCTCAGCTATGATTTTTTTTTTAAAAAAGTCTTCAGACTTTGTATAGGAATAATCATGAGAAGGGCTATAAAAACTTGTGAAAATACGGTACTAAATACCATTGAATGCTAAAAGATAGCATTTTTAAATAAGTCTCTAGTTTCAGTGTAAATTAATTTCCACTGTTGAAAGTATATAGAACTATATGAAATTTCTCTTTTGCTGTTTATGTATTTTCACATATGAAGCACTATTTATAAAATCCTGTGTGAAAAACATATTTAAATAGAGCTCTGCAGGCTTTAAAGTTTGCTCAGTGGTTCTTCTGCAAAGTCTTTATGGCGTACAGCAATGTCTCTAGAGAGCTGTCCAACACCAAAGCCTCCTGAAGGGCAGGTCACCTCTCTGGGGAAACAGGTGCTGCCTATTTGCTAGAGGTGGGTATTCTGGAGAAAATGGCATTCCTTGCCCTGCAGTTCCAGCTGATTCATATTAATGGCTGCAAGGCTTTGTTGTGCTTCCCTGCACAGCCACTTGAGTGGGGGAAGATTTCACTGTCACTTTTGGCAGTGGTGAAACTGAGTCTGTGCACCCCAGCTGAGGCTAAACTAAAATGCAACAGAACGTCAGTCAAATTCCTTCATGTGATCCTTCAAACTCTTAACAGACGTTTTGGATTCTAATGCCATTGCTAATAGAGATCTAACTTAGACTTCTTCCTCTACTCCTAATAGGATGAACACCACTTTGGCTCTGCTTTTAATCTGTGATTTACATGTGTTTAATATTGTTCATCCTTTTGTTTGTTTATATCTTGCATTTCTATTCCAAAGAAGGAAATAGAAGCTGTTGCTGAAGAACTTGGGACTTCAGATAAGGAATTACCACAACCCCACCCAACTAGTGCAATCAGGTTGTTAGACAATCAATACCTATAGCAGAATGATCACATTGGCTAGGAATGATGAGAGTTGTATCCTAACATGTCTGGAAAGTAGCAGGTTAGAGAAGCCAAACTATTTTAATGTGGTGCAGGAAAAAGAAATGAAAACTTTAGAAAAATGGGTTTTCCTACTGATATTACACACTTTGATTATTTTCATGGACTCTGATGCAAGCTGGGGTTCAGAGGTCCTTTTCTCTTTGGAACACAATTATGCATGTACTGAGACTCTTGATGTTAAAAAAGGACTTTGGACTTTGAATTTCTGAACTAAGTGTTAACCAGGAGGGGAGAACAGTCAATGTCTATTGGATTGAATTTCGCTCATAAGGGTTTAATGAGGGCTTAAGCCTCACTCAGACGTTCCTGAGGGGCAACATCCATAAAGAGCCACCAAAGCCTGTCCCTGTGTTGCTGTGTGAAACCAACAGAGGACCAGCTTCCAGACACTCCCTTGGGCAGTCAGGGCCGCCATGTGGGCGAAGAACCCACGGACTCGCCATTCCTCGTCCCAAGGATTCCTCGCGCCACACAATGCCCTGAGTGAGCGAGCTAGCTGGGGCAAAAGGAGGGGGCAGGAGGAGCCAGGAGGGGCTTGGTGCGCAAAAGACAGGAAGGGGATCTCTGGGCTTTGTCCCCTTGGCCCCAATTCAACAGGGGCAGTGGGGCCAGGTGACGGGAGTCAGGTATTGAATGGGGCTTGCTGCCTAGCTTTCCCCACTTGAGGGCCTTCCTTCTGCCAGATATAAAGTGGACTTCAACTCCCCTAATCCACAGCCAGCAGGTGCTGGAAAGCACTAAGCTGGGAGAGGTGGACCGGCCCGAAAGAGCTCAGCTTGGGGCGGTTCTTTGCTCTCATGCGGAGCCAGGTAGGGAAGCCCATCGGAAGGAAAGAAGATGGCTGGTTCCTCCCAGGCCCACCAAAGTGAGTTGCCCAAGTAATTTGTAGAGTGGCTGCAGGTGCGATGTTTTCTGTGTGAAATAAAACAGCCAAAAAGTGTAAGATGAGCCAGGCCTGTACTGTTCCAAATGAACATTTATGACGCCCCAGTTCAGTTAAGAGATTCCCTGGAGTATTATTAACATTTATTCTCCAAAATCTTTCCCAAATGCTTTTGTTCAAACATTTGTATCTCTGTGTGTATGTATTCACAGCTCCTAGAATTTCATCACTTTTATGTTCGTACTTTTATTTCTTGATATAGAACAGAACATGCTCTTCTAGCAGAGTTTTCTACTATTTATAGCATGCCCAAACTGTTATACATTAGCATAAGGTATATAAAAAGTTTCTAAGCAAGTCGTCACAATTTTCAGTTAAACAACTTTAAGAAACACATTGTGTCTACTTGCTGTGGAAAGTGATGGTTCGTTGCACCATGTAGACTAATTCAGGTTTTGCACAACAGGCTCAGCTGTAAACTGTCATATGGTTTATAACCAAAGTTTATAAACTTAGTAACAAAGTTAGGTACTTAGTAATAAAGTTTATAATCTGGTTTCACACAACATGCTCCATGTAGACTAAATCATGTTTTGCTTACAACCACAGAGTCACCATTCTAGATTTGTAGTAGTTAATTTGCAAAACTGGGAAAATGTCAGTGTTTAGAGACGAATAATTTCAAGGATAACTCTTGTTCTTAATTTAGATATTGCTGAAAGACGCTAATCCAGACTTCCCTGATTGGGTGTCCTTGGGGTACTTTTACTGAGTACATCTGAAGAATAGCAGGATGCAGGAGGCATTGCTGGCTGACAAAATATTCTGAGATAAACTATTTCTTGTGCAAATTTAGTCTTGCCCCAGATACCATCTCTAGAAATTGTACTATTGTAATAAACTCCTAAATTGTGCTCTGTCGTTTTGAATCTCCTGTATGGTTAGTGCAGATAACCAGGACAGATGTGTTAAGTGGGCCAATTTGGCTTGTTTCTAAAGCTTTACCAAACTCCATCTTCTGTTTAGTTTCTGGCCTGTTGAAAGTCTTCAGTATTTAATATTTTTATTAAAAGTTTTAATCATAATAGTAAAAGATAATATAAACTAAAAAAAGAAAAATAAATGAAATAAACAGTGCAAGAAAGAAATAGAGGAAAAAAACCTTAAGAAAGCAACCTCCCACTATCAAGAAAAATATAAACAATTTCACTATTGGTATATCTCCTTTCAATTAACAAATATAAAATTCTTCATCTCATAACTCTTAACAATCTTATTTCCCTGAAAATAAGACTGGGTCTTATATTTATTTTTGGTCCAAAAGACCCATTAGGGCTTATTTTCAGGGGATGTCTTATTTTTTTTGTGGGAGATGGAGAGCACGCGGGGGCCAAAGGTGTCTGGCAGCAGCCACTGCCTGCGGGGCCCTTTGCTGGTGCAGTTGGGCTGGGAAGCCCGCATAGCGCAGGAGAGTGGGAGCACTGCTACTGCTGGCCTGGCCCCTGCTGGACACGCCATGTGGCTGCCCACCCACTCCATCCCACCATCTGGTCGCTTGTGGCCGCAAGGGCTTACAGAGCTTCCCAAGACAGACACTCAGGAGGCAGCGGCAGTGCCGGCAGAACGCACCCTTCATGAGAGGAGAGCGGCGCAAACAGACAGGGGCAGCCAAAGGACTGGGAGACTGCATGGCTTCGGTGGGTATCTGGCAGGTGGAGGGAGGTGGCCGCCCCTGTCCAGCGCGCCAGTGCCATCGCTGCGAGGTGAGGCAAGACAGGTGGCAGAGGGATGGAGCTGCCCCACATGCCCCACACAAGTGGCCCACCCGCCACTTCCCTTTCACTCCTTCCCCAAGCCAGACTGACATGCCATGGAGGATGGGCAAGGGGAGGCTTGGTCCCCTTAAATGGACCCCCTCCACCATTTCAGAGCCAGGGGGGAGTGATGGTGAAAAGTATCCACCGCTGCTATGCAACAGCCACGTCTGCCACTGGAGGGGCTTTCTTTGGTCCCTGCCAGCCCTGCTTCACCCCGCCCTGCAGATCATCTGCCTGGCGGCAGCCGCCTCCTCCTCCTCCTCCATCACCTGCCTTCCGCTGCCTGCTCCCCATTTGGAGCCAGGGGGGAATGAAGGTGAAAGGCCTCCGCTGCTGCTGCACAACAGTCATGTTCACCGCTGGAGGTGCTTTCTTTGGTCCCCTTCACAGCTCTGCCAACACAGCCATGGGAGAGTTATACCAGGGCTGGACAATGACAATGTGGTCTTTGGAGCGCTCCTGCCAACAGCCCTGGTATAACTCTCCCATGCCTATGTGGGCAGAGCCGTGAAGGGGACCAAAGAAAGCACCTCCAGTGGCGGATGCAGCTGTTGCACGGCGGCGGCGGAGGCCTTTCTCCATCACTCCCCCCTGGCTCCGAAACAGCGGAGGGGGACCAGGTAAGGAGACTGAGCCTTTCCTGCCCATCCTCCGTAGCATGCCAGTCTGGCTTGGGAGGGGAGTGAAAGGGAAGAGTGGGTGGGTAGCCGGGTCATTGAATGGGCGAGGGGAGGTTGCCAAGCAGGGAATGGCCTGACTGTGGGGGCCCTGAGGTGTGCAGGTGCAGGGAGTGTGTGGCAGCTCCACAAATCCACCACCATCACCACCTTGCCTTGCCTCACCTCACCTCGTGGTGGCGGCACCAGTGTGCCACATGGCTTCCTGTCCTGTTGCTATAGTGAGCAATCAGTCGGTGGGACAGAATGGGTGGGTACTTAACTAGGGCTTATTTTGGGGGTAGGGCTTATATTAGGCAAACTCTAAAAAATCATGCTAGGGCTTATTTTCCAGGTGGGTCTTATTTTCGGGGAAACACGATATATGCAAATCCAATGAGTAATGTCTTCTCCAATCTAGGTGTCAGCAAAAAGTCCAAAGAGAGTCCTAAAATAACATTAGAAACTGTAAAATTCATCAATCCATACCTCAGTTCCTAACCATAAGTAATCCACATTTAGAAAGCATAGTATGCTCCCAGTATCCATGTATCAAAATGCTGAAATTTAACCTGACAAAGATGGACATTATCTCCTTTTAAGAGAACAAGTTCACAAAGATTCCTTACATTAAGTGGAAAGACAATTAGCTATTAAGCCAATTTAGATGCTGTCACATTAAGATATATAAAGTGACTATAGAAGAAAAGATTTAAACACCACATTAACTGTTAGCAAATCCAATACATCACATATTTCCAGTACAGATGTCAGCAAGTACAAAATGAATCATACAAAATAACAAATAACATGTTAACACTGATCAAATAAACCAACTTTGTATTCCTTCTTAAAATGTTTGCTTTTTAATCCATTTAAATGATTATTGATCCTTGTCTCCAATTTCTTCAAAACTTTAAAAAGCCTCTTTTATAAGTCCAGTAATTATTCCAATTACTCTCTGGAATTGTTATTCTTATTTCCTTTTTCTTTTTTATAACCTCATCCAATTTGTTTTTGTGTGTCTACTAATTAATTCTTGTTCACATTCTCAAATTTTGTTTGAGAGTGCAATTGCTCATAAATGTCTCTGAATGCCATTATAAAGTTGCATGTCTTGTTATGTCTCTTTTTATGTCTGTAATATCAAAAATAATTTTTCTTTCCCACCAAATAATAATAATATATTCTTTAGAATCAATTTCAAAATTGTAATATTCAAAATAAAATATTTCAACATTTTTAGAGGACTTAATCTGATTAAAAATGTCTATAGCCAAAATCTTGCTTTGTTTTTTGCTGTGCATTTTAAAATATTAGAGCTATTTTATGTATATTAAGGATAGAAGACACTCACCTGGTGTTTCCAGCATTGTCATTTTGAAGGCATCTGTCTATTTCAAGTAATTAATAGCTAATTTCTGAAAAGCAATTAGTAAAGGAAGTGTGAACTTAATGTTCTTTGAAGGCTCCAATTACAGCTGGAGCAACATGGCATATTACCTTGGCTCCTGGTTCTCCCTTCTTGGCTCCTGGTTCTCCCTTCAGAAACTGCTGCTTTGCAGTCTCCTCCTGAGAAGCAACAATATGGAGCACAGCTTGAGTGATCTCACATCCTCTCTTTGTCTAGAGAGAGTCAGAGGAGCTAATCTACTCATCGTTCATTGTTTTTAGCCACAGTTGTTGGCTCTACATCTTCAGTCTGCCATTCTTCCCTGGAAGTTGAAAGTTTTCAGTGATTTGTGATTGATCCAAAGGCTTTCTTCCTGCTGGTTCAAAGATCACCATACCAGTGTTTGATTCTTTCATATACTTGATCCTTGCTGGAAGAATCCACTCATTTAAGTACCAGATTATTTTGCTTTGGCTTCTGTTACGATTCTGACAAGTTGTTGCTAATCTTTTTATGTAGATTGACTGCTTTAGGAGCCTCCTTTTTCCATATGTGGCCATTATCTTTTAGCTTCAATTTTAAATACCAGGAGCACATTTCTTTTAGTCTAGCAGGCACTTGCATAGGGTACAATGATAGTTAATGTTGTGGGCCCAATTCTTCTTCTGTTCAAGATAGAGTTGGTTGACCTTGTAAAACTAATTCTTTTTGTGTTTTATATCCACCTTTGTGAGTCATGCACAGCCTCCAGACTTTATTAAACAGCCATTCCCATCATTTCCAACATTAGATATGCTGCCTGAATCTGACTGAAATTAAAAACAAACAACTTCTAGGGGGCCAATCAACTGCTGAGTAGATTGTTATAAGTGGAAGGTGACAGGTAGGTTTACTGAATATATAGTGAATGTATTGAAACTTTAATTTTTAACAAGTCTAAAACTGGGTTGAATTAGTGATGATGTTTCCTGAAACTCATTAGAAATGCAATACGTTCTGATTGATTTGCAGGCTTTTTTTTAACATACGGTAACAATATCCCCATCTCACACAGTGCATGAAAGAACTGTTAAGAAAATCATTCACAGCAGTTTGTGTGGATTTTTAGTAAACAATCTTGGTACTAGGAAACATCCTTGAAAGACCAAGAGGGCAGTATGAGGTTTGTGGTTTATAAAACTCAATATCAGGGTTGTTGCCTAGGCAAGGACTAATTTAGAAGTTTTTTCTCCCTCAAAAACTGCTTCCTCCCTTGATCACATCTGTGTTTATGAAATACATGTTATGCCAGTTGCACAACAACAGTTTTTCTTGAGTAATTTATATTTCCTGTTGCAAGCAGGCTGGTGTGACAGAAGAGATTCAAGGGATTCAAAAGCCACTCTGTGCACATGGTTCAGAATCTGGAAGTCCAGATTAAGCCAAGTTCTAATTTTGTTACCCAAAGGAAATGGCATCAGGACATTGCTCCTTACTCCACTATCTTAATGCTTTATCCAAATTTGGGATCATAATTGGGTTGGATGCAACAAATATTAATGTGCTAGGAGATGAAAGGGAAGGTTGAGCCTTGATATATCATTTTTCTCCTATATGTATGTGATTTTTATGAATGCTATTTGCTCCTAATACCTGAGTGTGTATTTTAAAATTATTTTTACTGGAAGGAAAATATTAAGGTTTGTCTGGAAGTGTAGTTACTCCAAGACTGCTCTTCCATCCTTCTCTTAGAAAAGCTATTACCATAACAGTAGTTATTCTGTCTTTCTACTCCATGACATCAGAAGAACTTGGCACAAATGGTTTATTTCCAAGCCCATAAAAAGGACTGAGGTTTGGATGTGAAAGAGAGCCAGGTGTAAAGACAGGTTTATCATGAAGTTCCATTGACCAAATCACTCCTAGTCTAAGTAGATTCCCAGGGATACTATGAGTAGAGGTTCAGGATACAATGTAATTCATACATCCAATATGATAAATGTGATCACCCTAATTTGAATTTGGAACAGACTTTCCTTTACTGAGAGGAACACCCTCTTCATTTTGAGCTCTCACTCACTTTCCTGTCCTTGGTTTGTCATCACTGTTTACAGCTTTCAGAAAAAGGATGTACTCTTAAATTAGGAGAAAAGGGACCCTGTGAGCTCCTCCTCATTACAAAATAAAGAATATATATTATGTCAGTTCAGTTGGGATTGCATTTGATTACTTGTGAGCAGAAGGGGCTGTGATGAACATTGAGGAATGATGGTCAGAAAAATCCTTCCCCAGTCCAGCCTTTAACACTGTTGGTATTAATTGTATATGTACATATGAAATACTTTAAGATACCACTCATGAACCTGGCACCTTGGTTCCAGTTTTTGTGTTTGTGTGACAGTAAGGGGGAACCAACATGGCCAAATGGCAGCAGGTAGTGGAAGGCTGTTTTAACTTCTCTCTGCTGACATTGAATTAAGATTGAACATTGGTATAAATCCTTTCCATAGTTCAGATGTAGATAACCTTCAGAGATCTTTCCTGATCTGTATTCTATGAATGTTTCTCAGGATTTGAAAAAGCAATGGTAGCCATGTGGGCCATGAGAAAAATATATATCTACAATCCATAAGAGACAATCTGTTTATTAGGCCAAGTGAAGTTTTACAGAAGCAAGAGAGAGGGGAAGAGTGCTTTGAGTTTCCAAGAAGTCTTATCATAGCAAGATAAAATTCAGTACAAAAGCCAGAATTTGGGCCAAGGGTGAAAAGATGTAACTGGTTTTTGAGCCATGCTTTTATAGTTTGCATTTTTAGCTGAAATGGGGGAGAGTTTCCAGACATGCAAACTGGCTGAAAAACTACGTAGTGGTATTATATTGTGCTGCAGAAAAGGTAGGAAATCTTTCTGGTTTGAGGATCACCTTTTTTGTATAGGACTTGGGATTCAGTGAGTGGGATGACAATACTTACTGAGTGGAGCCATGAGAGAGATGGCTAGGATTTTCTGTACTTTCTTGGGCTTTGGGGGGTTGCATGGGCAGATTTTTTTTTTTAAAAAAACTATTTAAACCATTTTACAACATATGCAATACCTTTTGTGTGTCTTCTACTTTAAAATAATGGAAAACTAGGCTGCCAGGTTTTCAACAGCTGTATTCCAAGAGGGCTCTGTGTGGGCACAGAAAATGTCTCAGGAGTGCCCGAGGATCTGGGCTTTCAATATTGATCTCTGAAAAGTAGGGGCCTAAATGTCTAAATCTCCTATGTTTATAAAATGAAAATGTGTATTATGAGATACAGAAATCCACTGGCTTAAAATTCAGCTAGGCATACAGTTCGGGATATCTTAAGCTTTAAGTATGAAAGGCTGGCCTCTTTCCTTTGCCATAAAATCTCTGCAAGCACCATCCCTCTGCTCTATCATACCCTTTCTGGGTTTCCTCAGTTGCCCTTTGTTCCAGATGCCTATGACATTCTCTGATTTATAGCAAGCTGCAAACGGATATGGGTCCTAGCTCCATTCATAGAATTAGTGGTTGCTGTGGTGATAGCAGTCAAGCTCCTTGGCACTTGCCCATTTGGCTAGGCCAGAAAGCAGACCAGGTCTTAATTGGCACTGTAGTTAAGTGGGCCAAAGCAGCACACACCCAGTGCTGCCCACAACGGAAGAGATGGAGAAAGAAGATTGCTGACTTAGCAGCCTGCAGATTGTTCTGATCATGGCACAGCCACAAAAAGCAGCAAAGAAACCACTTCCTTTTGAGTTTACAGCATTGTCTTAGGATTCAGAGGACAGAAAACATCACATAACATACTCAAAAAAGGAAATAAAATTTGCCCTTGGTAAATATCAGAAAGTAAAAAAAATGTTTTGATTAGTATCTAGATGTTTACTATCTGGAAATTATAGAGAAGTTGGTTAAACTAGAAAATGGGATGGAGGATCCTGAAAAAAGCAATGACAAACCATTTCTAGAATTGCATAAAAAACATATGGCTCAGCCTCCAGGAAGTGTGAAGTGTGTAGTGGGGTGCCCCAGGGCTCTGTTCTGGGCCCAGTGCTCTTCAACATCTTCATCAATGATTTGGACGAGGGGATAGATGGGGAACTCATCAAATTTGCAGATGACACCAAGCTGGCAGGAATAGCCAACACTCCAGAAGACAGGCTTAAAATACAGGAGGATCTGGACAGACTTGAACACTGGGCACTATCTAACAAAATGAAATTCAATGGTGAAAAAAGTAAGGTTCTACATTTAGGCAAGAAAAACCAAATGTACAGGTATAGTATAGGGGGTACCTTGCTCAATAGTAGTAACTGTGAGAGGGATCTCGGAGTCCTAGTGGAAAATCATTTAAATATGAGCCAGCAGTGTGCTGCAGCTGCCAAAAAAGCACAGTGCTAGGCTGCATTAACAGAAGGATAGAGTCAAGATCACATGAAGTATTAATACCACTTTACAATGCCTTGGTAAGGCCACACTTGGAATACTGCATCCAGTTTTGGTCACCACGATGTAAAAAATATGTTGAGACTCTAGAAAGAGTGCAGAGAAGGGCAACAAAGATGGTTAGGGGACTGGAGGCTAAAACATATAAGGAACGGTTGCTGGAATTGGGTTGTTGTTGTTGTTGTTAGTTGCGAAGTCGTGTCCGACCCATCGCGACCCCATGGACAACGTTCCTCCAGGCCTTCCTGTCCTCTACCATCTTCTGGAGTCCATTTAAGCTCACGCCTACTGCTTCAGTGACTCCATCCAGCCACCTCATTCTCTGTTGTCCCCTTCTTCTATTGCCCTCAATCTTTCCCAGCATTAGGCTCTTCTCCAGTGAGTCCTTCCTTCTCATTAGGTGGCCAAAGTACTTGAGTTTCAACTTCAGTATCTGGCCTCCTAAAGAGCAGTCAGGGTTGATCTCCTCTAGGACTGACTGGTTTGATCACCTTGCAGTCCAAGGGACTCGGAGTCTTCTCCAGCACCATAGTTCAAAGGCCTCAATTCTTTTGCGTTCAGCCTTTCTTATGGTCCAACTTTCACAGCCATACATTGCAACTGGGAAAACCATGGCCTTGACTATACGTACTTTTTTGGGGCAGGGTGATTCTCTGCTTTTTAAGTATGCTGTTCTAAATTTGGCCATAGCTTTCCTCCCCCAGGAGCAAGCGTCTTTTAATTTCTTGGCTGCAGTCCCCATCTGTGGTGATCTTAGGGCCCCAGGAAGATAAAATCTGTCACTACCTCCAATTTCTTCCCATCTATTTGCCAGGAATTGAGAGGGCCCTGATGCCATGATCTTGGTTTTCTTAATGTTGAGTTTCAAAAAGCCAATTTTGCACTCTCCTTCTTCACCCGCATCAAGAGGCTCTTTAGTTCCTCTTCATTTTCTGCCATTAGAGTGGTATAATCTGCATATCTTAGGTTGTTGATATTTCTCCCCGCAATCTTAATTCCAGCTTTTGATTCATCTAGCCCTGCCTTTCTCATGATGTGCTCTGCATATAAGTTAAATAGGCAGGGTGACAGAATACAGCCTTGCCAGACTCCTTTCCCAATTTTGAACCAATCAGTGGTTCTGTGCCCAGTTCTCACTGTTGCTTCTTGACCCGCATATAGGTTTCTCAAGAGACAAATAAGATGGTCTGGTACTCCCATCTCTTTAAGAACTTGCCACAATTTGTTGTGATCCACACAATCAAAGGCTTTAGCATAGTTAATGAAGCAGAAGTAGATGTTTTTCTGGAACTCCCTAGCTTTCTCCATAATCCAGCGTATGTTGGCAATTTGATCTCTAGTTCCTCTGCCTCTTCGAAATCCTGCCTGAACTTCTGGAAGTTCTCGATCCACATACTGCTGGAGTCTAGCTTGTAGGATTTTAAGCATAACTTTACTTGCATGTGAAATGAGTGCAATGGTGCGATAGTTTGAACATTCTTTGGCATTGCCTTTCTTTGGAATTGGAATGTAAACTGACCTTTTCCAATCCTGTGGCCACTGTTGAGTTTTCCAAATTTGCTGGCAAATTGAGTGTAGCACTTTTACTGCATTGTCTTTTAAGATTTTGAATAGCTCAGTTGGAATACTGTCACCTCCACTAGCTTTGTTGTTGCTCAGCTTTCCTAAGGCCCATTTCACTTCACATTCTAGGATGTCTGGCTCGAGGTCAGTGACCACCCCATCGTGGTTATCAGAGACGCTAAGCTTGTTCTTGTATAGTTCTTCTGTGTAATTTTGCCACCTCTTCTTAATCTCTTCTGACTCTGTTAGGTTCCTGCAATTTTGGTCCTTTTAGCATGCCCATCTTTGCATGAACAGGTCCCTTCATTATCTCCAAATTTTCTTGACGAGATCCTTGTCCCCCTATTTAATTGTTCTCTTCTATTTCTTTGCACTGTTCATTTAAGAGGGCATTCTTATCTCTTCTAGCTATTCTCTGGAATTCTGCATTCAGTTGGGTGTATCTTTCTCTTTCTCCCTTGCCTTTCACTTCCCTTCTTTCCTCAGCTATTTGCAAAGCTTCCTCAGACAGCCATTTTGCTTTCTTGCATTTCTTTTTCTTTGGTATGGTTTTAGTTGCTACCTCTTGTACAATGCTGCAAACCTCCGTCCATAGTTCTTCAGGCACTCTGTCTATCAGATCTAATTCCTTAAATCTATTTGTCACCCTCTACTGTATATTCATCAGGGATATGATTTAGTTCATATCTGAGTGGCCTAGTGTTTTTCCCTACTTTCTTCAATTTAAGCCTAAATTTTGCAACGAGAAGCTCATGATCTGAGCCACAGTCAGCTCCTGGTCTTGTTTTTACTGACTGTATAGAGCTTCTCCATCTTTGGATGCAGAGCACATAGTCAATCTGATTTCTGTGTTGACTGTCTGGTGATGTCCATGTGTAGAGATGTCTCTTGGGTTGTTGGAAAAGAGTGTTTGCTATGACCATCGTATTCTCTTGACAAAATTCTATCAGCCTGTGCCCTGCTTCATTTTGTACTCCAAGACCAAACTTGCCTGTTATTCCGTTTATCTTTTGGCTTCCTACTTTAGCATTCCAATCCCCCATGAATATAAGGACTCATTTTTTTGGTGTGATTCTATCAAGGTGCTGTATGGGCTCATAGAACCGGTCAATTTTCTCCTCTTCATCACCAGTGTTTGGGCATAGACTTGGATTTACTTGGATATTGAATGGCTTTCCTTGTCATTCGCACTGAGATTCAGTCCTGTCCTTTTGGGGATTGTATCCCAGTATTGCTTTTCCTACTCTTTTTATTGCTATGGAAGGCTACTTTTCCCATTTCTTCTGAGGGATTTCTTTGCCCGCAGTAGTATACCTGATGGTCCTCCTGAATTCAATTCACCCTTCCTTTCCCCATTTTAGTTCGCTGATTCCTAAGATGTCGATGTATTCCCATCTTGTCATCTCTTGTTTGCCCACGTCCGTTTTGCCTTGATTCATGGATCTTACGTTCCAGGTTCCTATGGAGAAAAAATCTTTACAGCATCGGACTTTCCTTTCACCACCAGATGCATCCACAGCTAAGCGTCCTTTCGGCTTTGGCCCAGTCGCTTCACTCTTTCTGGCGCTACTAGTACTAGCCCTCTGCTCTTCCCCAGTAGCATATTGGACACCTTCCGACCTGAAGGGCTCATCTTCCAGCGTCATATCTTTTTGCCTTTTAGTACTGTCCATGGGGTTTTCATGGCAAAGATACTGGAGTGGGTTGCCATTTCCTTCTCCAGTGGATCACATTTTGTCAGAACTCTCTGCTATGACCTGTCCGTCTTGGGTGGCCCTGCACGGCATAGCTCATAGCTTCATTGAGCTACACAAGCCCCTTCGCCACGACAAGGCAGTAATCCATGAAGGAGATATCTTAATATATGTCCAGTTAAATCAACTATGCCCGCAGTGTTTATTTTTTAAAAAAATTCCCGTGTTCATTATTTTCTTTTCATTATTAATTTCAATTTTATTCTTCAAATGATTGTCATTCAAATGTCAAACTTCAAAAATACTTTCAGCACTGCTTCATTTCAATGTCATCCCAAATTTCATCATGCTTATTTTTAATAATCCTTACTCTGCTGGAGATTCCTTACTTAGCCCTCTTCCCCCAACTACAAGATGTATGTTTATTTACACGAAAAATCCCGGCTCTTTTTGTCTGCCTTTTTAAAACTTAACGAAGTAATGTTATCTTTTACTAGATTCCTTGCAATTGTTTTTTTCTCTACATACACAGTATATAATATATTGCTCTCATTCTCATTTTTCAATGATAATATTTTAGCCTCAGCTTTTTTTTTATATCCACTATTTGTCTCATAATTCTACTAAGCATCCTTTTTCAGACTTACACTTAGGATGACAAACAAAGATTATTATATAGATGTTCTATAAATGCATATTTTCTATAGTGAGTGGGTTGACTACTGCTTTCAAGTGATATACAGGAAAGGGTGGAGCGAAATTCTACTAACTATGCCTGCTCATTATGAAGTTTTTCGTATAGCATGGATGAGATCAGCCTAATGAGGAGGGAGAAGTATAGGAAAATAGTGGGAGTGAAGTGTGGCTTGTTGGGTGTTATGGGATGGGGTGACTGCCAAATGCTTAATCGAAGCCCTCGTAACCTGGTTCGAGCTTATCTGTGTCTCGATGGATTATCTTGGTTGGGGGTTGGGAGGAAATTAGATGTGAGAGGGAAGACCACCTACAGGGAAGGCAGCCTCCATGTCTAGGACCAATACTGTGTTCCAGCCTCCTGTGCTAAGCTCCAGCTCCAGCACCTGGTCTCTGGCTCCTCGGTAGCTTCAGACTCTGGTTGCTGTTTCTTAATACTAGATTGACATGTAGTAAAATCTATTTCATTCACAACGTAATCATGAGATGACTGATCTGATTTGCATCACTGAAACTTGGTAGACATGGAGGGAGTGTCCCCCCCCCTTGGAGATGGTGTTTCCTGGGTTTCAGGTACAGCACTAGCCACAATTCCAGGTAAGGGATGGGGAGTGGCCATTGACACCCAAGAATATGTGGTGGGCTTAGAAGATTAGGTGTTCGTGGCCATTAGATTTGGTTCTGGTCTTGGGGCTGTGATATGATGATCTGGGATTGGGTGATATTAATATTAATCCTTTTAACATGGACAGATCCTGGCCTTTTGATCCTGGAGTTCTCTGTGGCTGCCCTCCCATTGCAGGGAGGTGTGACCTATTTAATTGGCCCGCTCCACGTGACTGATAGACCTAGTCCAGTTTCAGAGAGAACTTGTCTTTTTCTTGAAGCTCTACCACACGGGTGTCAAACTCAATTGCATCACATGACATATTGCGACGTTTGACTTTTTTGCCTTGTGGAGCCGGGGTGAGCGTGGCCTGCCAGTTTGACACCCCTGCTCTAGTACATTCAATATGCCCGAGGCCATGGTTGCAGCGCGGAATGAGCATGCAATAGGGCCTTGAACCAGATTGTGCCTCTATGGAATTCTGTGGTAGTGAATCTTATAGAGTAGGGGTGTCAAACTGCCAGCCCGCGGGCCTAACGCGTAACGAGGAAACCGCACCCACCCCATTGCCGGCAATGGGGGAAAAGCTCCGATACGTCGCACGACATCACGTGATGTCGCAAGTTTGACATGTCTGTTATAGAGCTTCTTAGTTTACCTAGCAGCTTCAAGAGATGAAGCAAGAGATGCCTAGAGCACCATTGACTATATGTGAAGGACGACGTAATTTGGGTATCAGTAGATCTTTATTAGTACTTACTCTGTGTTAAGAGCAGCAAAGCAAGCTTACATCTTCACTCTTACTGTATCTGCAGACAACTGGCCAGAAGCACTGTTTCAATTAACCAGGTCCCTTCTGGGTAAGAGAGTCATTTTGAAGAACTGCTGTGTGGCATATTTTTGGCATCTATCAGCTGAAGTGGCTTGACTTCACTTGGAATTAGATTCAAGCTGGGCAAGTTCTTTGGAAGTGCCTGAGAATGTCTGAGATCTGGAAAGAGTTTAAATTAGTCACTCCCGAGGATCCCTGGTGTGAGTTAGCCACCTATGTTCTGGACTGATGTCCCTCCTGGTTAGACTCCTGGGAGTTAACATTTGATTGGCTCCAAGTGATGATTAATGCCTCATTGTGGAAGAGGATAGTGCCACTTGCCTTGAAGAATATAACTATATATCTCAAGATACTATCCTTGGATCAGACAGTGTTTGATAACTTTTTTCTAGTTTTCAATCTTTCCAAAGAAGTTATTCCTCAAAAGGTCCCAAGAAGAAGCAGATTCTCTGGACTCTTTCCAGTCAGGGTTCAGGCCAGGTTCCAGTACTGAGAAAGTGTGATCACATGGGGATAGGCTCTGGATGGCTTGGGATGGGGGTGGGGCAACTCATCTGGACCTCTTGGCAGCATTCAGTACCATGAACCATACCTTTCTGGACTGGCTCTGGAGGTTGAGAATGTGGGGCACTCTTTTGCAGTGATTTTACTCCTTCCTCTACATCTCAGCAATGTTGAGAAGGAAAGTCTATTGTCTCTTGCCACTCCTTTAATTTATAGAAGAAATCGCTAGGTAAGGTCATTTACTGGCACAGGGTGCATTATCACCTGTATCTTGATGATAAACCTGTCTTGTATTTCCTCCCCTGGTTGGGCAGGCAGTGCCATTCAGCCAGCTCTGAATCAACCGTAGCAAGACAGTAGCTTTGGGCTTTTGCCAAAGATCTGATGATGTATTTTACCTTCAATGAGGTAATACTTCCCTGGACAGAGCTGGCAAACAACTTGGGGGTTCCTCCTAGACTTGGGGGTCCGGCCTTTTGGAACAACCTTCCATGCTTTAGACGTGGGCTTTTAAAAATGAAATATGCATTAGGAAAAGGAGAAGAACCTGGAAAATTATTGAATTCTCCTTTGTAAACTTTGCAATGAGGTAAAAATCATAGATCCAATTTAATGGTTAAGAACACTGCAAATAATATCACCCAGAAGAGAATGTTTTTTGAGGGATGAAAATATCCTTAAATGCGGGAAAGAAGTAATGTAAAAATGAATTTTGCAACAACATTGATATTTTGAAAGCAATACATATATAGCTTTCACATAAATATTTTAAACAAATTAAGGTAGCAGTTAAATTATTCAGTATTAAAGTTATGTCATTTTTACGCTAATGCTTTTAATTTTTCTCATTTTAAATAATATCATTGGGAGTTAGTTGTCAACCTCACAGTGAATCCAGTTTGAGGGATATTATTTAGCACCTTGCCATCTTGGCCAGATCTTGGTTCTAATTGTAGTCAGAATTTGGTTGTTATTTTCAGCAATGAAAGCATATTTGTGTCTTCTTGAGTAGAATGTTTAAACTTGATTTTTCCTTTAAAGAAAAATACGAACATGGGCCAACTCTTATTTTAAGATGGCTGATAATATTTTGTGGAGTGGGGATATCTGCTCATAAAGGAATCATTATGCTTAATCAACTAGTAAGTAGTGATCCATTTAAAATATTTCAGGTTTTTTTTTTCAGAATACAATTTCCTAGAAAGACTAGATGGAAATACAATTAAAACCCTTGGCATGTACATTGCTTTATGTAATAGTGCTCTTGCTGCCTCTGAAACTCTGAAAAGCCTGGAGAAGGCCTTAAGTAAACTGACTATACTATTATAAAAAATTATAAAATAATACATTTGAATATACAAGAAATTTGGAATACAGTCTTTAACCCCAACAGAGTTGAATATGAGGTAAGCCTTATCAGCCGTGGAAGAGATGATTATGGGGACACAGCAGATATTTTTTTTTGCCCAGTCTTACTTGCATTGTGGGTAAGAGCTAATGTGAAAAGTCATACAGGACTTTTCTGATGGCTGAAGACAAAAACACAAACATTTTATGATGTTTTCAGGAAAATGAGAGGAAGGAAGGAAGGAAGGAAGGAAGGAAGGAAGGAAGGAAGGAAGGAAGGAAGGAAGGAAGGAAGGAAGGAAGGGAGAATTCTGAGCTTGTTGTGAGCACTTATTGAAGAACAAGTAATGTGGAATACATTTAGAAATAATAAAACTGAAGAGGCAGACACTTTCTTTGAACTGTGTACATTTTCTGTGTAATATATGACAGAAAAAAGAGAGGCTTGACCTGGTTTGGCTTGTTTTGATGCCTAGGCTGTTTAGCTTTTACTCACCTTTGGGCACAGAAATAGTACAACACCTATAGGTCCATCCCCCTATTGGGCCATATTTATTTCATTACATTTTATTACTCCTGAGTTTCAAAAACTTCTGTCTGTACCATCATCTGAAATATAGCTTGGGACACCAAATATGATGGCTGCTCCAGATTTAACCAAAACACCTGTGGGTTTCATCAGTTATTTGATACTGGATCTCTTGGAAAGGTGCCTGCTCAGTAATCTTTTTCTCATATATTTCTTGAATATTGATTGGCACAGCCAAGTTATGCTATTGTCCTCCAGGAAAAAGCTGCATCAAAGTTACAAGCACCTTTCTTCTTCAGGCATCCTTTTTGTTATTTCATCTTCCAGACAATCTAATTTAAAAGGCATTGCCACTTTTTCATTCCAAATGGTGACTGAGGTCTCAGTCAAAATGTGTATCAGAGCCTAAGGAATTTCCCAAACTGACTCTGAAACCCAGTTGTGTCCATCAGGCTTGGGGGAGGACCAGTTAAAGAGGTCCTATTGCACTGCAGTGCAGACCAGCACTGCAAAGCTCAAAATAAATTAAAGAGTAATCAGACCATAACAAGAGACTTATGTTAATATCTTAAATATGCAGATCATACAATTCTCTGAGACAAACACAAGACCTCATGTGTGATCGCTATTTGCACAAAATGATTATTTGGGTCAGGCTGATGGTTGTCATGGTGGCCATAAATTCCCAAGCTGCTTCAGACTCCATGTCCAGGAAAAGTGGGTTGAAATTTTGCAGTCATACGAGGGTAGGAGATTCCACTGCTGCCCTGCAACATAAAACAGCTTGACTAGGCAGGAAGACTGGTATAGCAGCAGAGGTCCCATTTGTTTCTAAAGTTCAGTTTCACATCTAGGGTCTCACATCCAATTCTCTACAAAGCAGTGCCTCTAGACTGAATGGACAACTCACCATGGCCAACTTGTGTAGGACAATTCGCTGGACAATTCAACAAACACAAAAGTTAAATCAATTTCAACGGAACCATGGCCAATAATAATGAAGTCAATCCAGAAATAAGAGAGTTATAATAATTTTGATGGCAATCACTAATTATCATCAATGCCTGGGAAGATCCTGGAAAAGATAATAAAAAAACAGATCTGCAAACAACTAGAAGCAAACAAGGTTATAAGTGGTAGCCAGCACGGGTTTATTAAAAATAGATCATGCCAAACCAATCTTATATCATTCTTCAATAAAGTGACCAAATTAGTAGACCAGCGAAATGCTATGGACATAGTATACTTAGACTTCAGTAAGGCATTCGACAAAGAAGACCACAATCTACTGCTTGGTAAGCTAGAAAAAGCTGGAATAGACAACATCACCACCAGATGGATTTGTAGCTGGCTGACAAACCGTACTCAATGAGTAGTCTTCAATGGCACTACATCCACATGGAGAGAAGTAAGCAGTGGAATACCACAAGGCTCTGTCTTAAGCCCAGTACTCTTCAATAGCTTCACCAATGACTTAGATGAGGGAATAGAAGGGGAGCTCATCAAATTTGCAGATGACACTAAACTGGCAGGAATAGCCAATACTCCAGCAGACAAGCTCAGGATTCAAAAAGATCTTTGGACAAACTGGAACAATGGGCCCTATCCAACAAAATGAGTTTTAATGTGGAGAAAAGCAAAGTTTTACGTTTAGGCAGGAAAAATCAAAGATATAAGTACAGATTAGGTGAGACCTGGCTCAAAAACAATAACTGTGAGAGGGACTTTGGAGTCCTAGTGGACGATCACTTGATTATGTGCCAGCAATTTGCAGCAGCATCCAAAAAAGCTAATACAATTCTGGGTTGTATAAACAGAGGCATAGAATAAAGATCCCACAAAGTATTAGTACCGCTTTATAAAACCCTAGGGAGACCACACCTGGAATACTGCAACCAATTTTGGTCACCATACTACAAAAAAGATGTTGAGACCTTGGAAAAAGTTCAGAGAAGAGCAACTAAGATGATCAAAGGCCTGGAGACTAAAACATATGAAGAATGGCTGCAGGACTTGGGTTTGGCTAGTCTAAAGAAAAGAAGAAATAGGGGAGACATGATAACAGTATTCCAGTATTTGAGGGGCTGCCCCAAAGATGAGGGGGTCATGTTATTCACCAAAGCACCAGAGGGCAGGCAAGAAACAATGGTTGGAAACTGATCAAAGAGAGAAGCAACCTGGAATTAAGGAGAAACTTCCTGACAGTGAAGACAATTAACTAGTGGAACAGCTTGCCTTCAGAAATCGTGGGCATCATTGGAGGTTTTTAAGAAGAGACTGGACAGTCTGAGATATAGTTCTCAGGTATAGGTATAGGTTCTCCTGCTTGAGCGGGGGGCTGGACTAGAAGACCTCCAAGGTTCTGTTCTATTCTATTCTATTCTTATTCTATTCTAAAAGTAACTGAATGAAATGATTAATACAGCTTTGAACTGCAACAGGTTGTGCCGCAGTTGGCCAGAGCAAGTTGTCTCATGAGTTGGCCACAGTGAGTTGGACATGATGAGTTGTCATAGACCTGTCTCTAGAAGTCATAAGTCTCCTAAGTGATAAAAATCACCCCACCCTATAGTTGCAATTAATACCATACTTGCCTGGGCACATCTTCATGAGAATAACCCTCTCGTGCTAATCTAAGTTGAAATTATACATGCTAAGTCAGCCCTGTCATTCCTGATTCAATCTTGGATGAGAAAGGCCTTATTGCAGGCCAACCTGGCATTCAGGAGCAACAGCTAGAGACTATGACCACTGGGGAGCCAATGGCTTTGTACTGAACATAAAGCATATTCATTTTTTCCTATTTTGCAGGGGTAGAGTATTTTTACTTAGGCAGAAAAGCAAGCATGTATACATTTTATAGAATATGCTTGAAACTTGCCAATATCTGTAAAGGCAGATATGGAGAAATACAGAAAGTCAAAGGAGTTTAAAATCTCCTAAGTGCCGATGTCTTCTTGCTCTATCCAATAATGGATGAAGCATTTTTTTCAGATTTAGTTTTTTTTTTTTAAATTATACATTTGCAGCAAAAGAAATTCACTGGTAAACAAAATATTTCCAGAATGTGAAACAGCTAATTAATATATGGATACACAGAAACCACTGTATCCACTGCTCTGGAAAAGAGAACATAAGATCATCTGAAAGCATTTACCCATAAGATTCCAATGATTTAAAAACATACATTTTCATCAAATACCATTGGCAGTTCTGACAAGGATGACAGGCTCCTCCACCTTTAAAGATTCTCAGCATTCAATTAGGGTTTATTTTTGAGATATGCCTAGAGGAACCGGATGCTGAAAATATTGAAAAATCCATTGAAAAATCTGTGATTCAGGACTCTGCCTACAAGAACATACGGCTTTTGTGAAATAGGTTTAAGTTCAACCCACGCAGTAATGCTCCCTAGCAAAGTTATTTTCAGGATGGTTGGAAAAATACAATCAGGGTTAGCAGCTCCGTAAGACATTTCAGGCCATGCTGCACATGCAATGTATGCAAAATACACATGCAATCCTCTTTACAGTAGTTACACAAACCACTAGATAGAATGATCAAAAGTATTTCATCCTGTTCAACAAACTGTAATCAACCAAGCTGAAATCAGATTGAAACAAAACATAGGCATAGAATAATGCTGTTGCACAAGCATTTTCTAATCACATGCTTTACTATAAATGGGTAAACCTTCCACAAGATGTTTGAAACTTCTATACGGAAATAGGAATGATATGGTGCTAGTATAGCTCTATCAAACAATGTCAACCATTAAAAATGCATTCTTAGTATTGAGTATATTCCCCAATTCATAGCTTCCTTTTGTATGTTGTTTTAAAAACAATCTGTTATCTTCAACCAGATTTGAAAGAGCTCCAACTATTCTCCACAATTAACTGTATTTATCCCCCACTATTAACACTATTTATTCTTTGAAATACTACCGTATGTACAAATTTGCTATAGGGTTTTATTTCTGCAAAAATAAATATAATAATATTCATATGAGAAAACATTTTGGGTAATCTGGCAATGAAATTAATAGTTTTATATATGTAAAACATTGATGGGATTGTGTAATTAAATATAAAAGAGTTCTATTCTTGATTATTTCTTTCTATGCCATATGTACACAAAACAGCATAACATTCAAGTAGTAGATGAAACCTGAAGATGACTTAGGGATCAGACTGAATTTTCAGATTCAGAAGCTGAAGTGTTTGACCAGGCTAAGTATCAGTATGACCCAGTGAAAGAGACACTTGAGGATATATGGTGCCAGTTTGGTTAGCTGATCCAGAAACCGACTTAGGTAAGATCCTGAGCCCTGCAACAAATCACAAATTACAAAGGATAGAGCAAGAAAATCAACCCACCAACTTGAAAGTTAGCAGGGAGAACTATAAGAAAAAAAAATATTTGCCTGAACAGCATTTTGGGGCAAATAAAACTTCACTGACCCCTCCTAAAACTGTGTTGCTGTGTTGGATTGCCTGGCTGGACTGTAAAATGGATACTGACTGCTCTTGAATTCTTCTTGAACCTGTGATTTGTCTCTCTGGAAAAGTAAGCTCTTGTGTTTTCTAGGCCAGCAGTCCCCAACCGTTGCAGCCTGGCGGCCCAGCGGGGAACAGGAGATGGGAACCAGGCCATGTGAACGGCGGGCTGGCGCACACACAAACACATTCAACTTGCATGAGTGGTGGGCCGGTGCCCATGTGCACACAGTTCAATTTGCATAAGTTGAGCTGCGTGCACATTTGCACGCACGCCGGCCTGCCGCTCATGCAGCCCGGTTGCAAATAAGCCATGGCCCGGTAGTGGGCCGCGGCCCGGGGGTTGGGAACCCGTTCTAGGCATTTATAGCAGAAAGTTTTAAGTCTGCAACATGTGTCTGTGTTACTGTTATAAATTAAACACACTGAGTTTGTACCAGAAACTAATTCTGTGTGTAGTTGACAGCATAGAACAAAGTGTCAAGGACAAAGTGCTAACACTAATACATAATATAGTCCTGTCTATCAATACATTGTTTTTCACTTGTACAACTTACAGGAAACTCAGTGGCAATCATAAATCAGAGCCTAACATCTATGCAGCAAAATATATCCAGCATCATCAAGAGGAAATTGTTTTTCTTATAGAGTACAATAGAAGGAAAACTATGAACAAATAGGATAGCTAACTCACCACTGCATGGAAATGCACAAGGGTTTGTAAGAAACATCTCAGTCTTTGTTTAGAATATTGTTTCACCTATAAGGTTTGTTTCCTCAGCTATATCCATAATTTTGAAGTTGGATACTCCTAAACTAGCTATACCTTTTTTTATTTTCTGCCTGTTTCTGTGGTCTCCAAGTGTTATGCTAGAAACAGATTACAGTCATAGCCTGAAAAACTCTGGGCCTTGTGCATACAAGGCAGGTTTTCTACTATCTCAAGTTAAGTGCATATAATGGTGCAACATTCATCACAAAAAATATCACATGTATTTCTTTTCCTTCCCCTTGTCTTCCTCTCTTAAATTGATGGCTTCAACTCTCCCATTATCTAATAACAGTTACTTTTATGTGGAATTCCCCTGTTTTTAGAACAAAGTTTTATACATAGGAATGGCATGTACATTTTCCCATAAAATTTAATGACTTTATGTTCATTTAATATTCTTACATTTGTTTTCCTCTATCACTCTGACTGAAAATGTCAACACAAATAATTTCCCGCCACTTTGCAACTTTTCCTATCAGCACATAAGGAGATGAGTGGTACTTAAATTTAATAAACAAAGAAATAATGTTGAAGATTTGATCTTCTTCTTCTAAACATAGGAGCCTAGGTCTTTATAACTTGGATATACCCTGACAAATGTAGATTTTTTTAACATATATATATATATATATATATATATGTATATATATATAAATAAAAGCCAACAAGAGCAATTGCTGCAATATATATTTTAATTCAAAGTGAATCTTGACAGTATTACACCATAAATTCTTATTTTGACACTCACCAAAATAGTCACCTGGAAAACCCGCTTTTTGTGACAAGTACAGAAGGCTTGGTCACATTTAAATCGCTGAGAACTAGAGAGAAATACTATCGCAAACTGTAGGAAACATTATATCCATAAAAATTTTCCCAGTCCTCTTATTGTAATATTGCACAGTGCAATTGCTACATAACAAACTAGTGTAGCACAGAAATCAGGAACAAAAAAGCCACAAGTCTCCAAATCATTATTAAGCGATAATAGTTCAAACTTAACAACCAAACCTATATATACTCAGTCTAAAACAAATCTATGGTTTGCAGTGTGAATTTTAACTTTAAGAAAAATCAAGTTAAATTTAGCAGTAAGTACAGAGTATTTTTTTAAAAAAATAAAGCAAAATAATTAGTAAATACAGTAGTATATTTCATCAATAACACACCCTGAATTAAAGTTAAAAACTGAATACAAGGAATTAATATAAAAATTACTCTCCAAATTAAAAATAGTACACAATTTATCGTGCAGTGTTTTATTTAAAAAGCATTAGCTATAGCCACCAAGTAGCCAAGCTATATTCAACAGCCAACCAGAGTCAACTTGACTGCTCGGGAGTGAAATCATGGATTACAGCCTGAGAGAAGGCATACTGATCCTTCTTTGCAAATCTCTAAAGAACTGGCTGTACGTTATTTTTAGTGTTGGTTGTAGTAGATCCTATTTTTCATTTCTGAAAAGTTAAAAATATATATTTTTACAGTACACGAGGAGCCACAGGCTTCCTCTGGAGTATACCGATAAGATGTTAGTGTTTAACCTGGCATATTGTTCCATGTACATTATTAGCTTTATATCCTGAACGCAACTGAAAAGCAAAGTAAATACTTCAGAGAAAGGATGATCCAGTTTTTAAGGAGAATGTTTTCCTCCTTTCAATTGTTGTGGAAAAGTAAGTTACCTTGTGTTTTTTGTGGGTCTCGGTGAGTCCAATGCCAGCAATGGAAACAGCACTCAAGAAACCCCATTCCCAAAACTGGGAACTTAAGAGAAGACAGGAATTTACGGAACCATAAATATTAAGAAAAATGACAAATCTACTTGGTGATTTTCTGGATTTCCTCTATATAAGTTTCAGAAAATGCCAAAGCTCTCCAAGAGATCCGGTTACTCTTGTGTTAAGAGAAATACATACAGAAAGAAAAATCTGTTTATACAAAATGCATACAATTATTTGTGAGAAATCACTGAAGCTGAAATCCAGCATACTCCTTTGGGTACACTCCATGACTAATATGGGCCTACTGAGAATTTTTTCTTTCAGTAGCAGTTCTTTCAATTCCACAAACTGGTTTTTAATCTTTTCAGTATTTCAAAAGTGCTTTTGCCCAACAAGGCAGGTGGCAAAACTGCCCCACTGGCCCTGCAGAGCTGTGTCTCTCTGTTTGTAGCTCAAGCATAATGGGAAAGAGAGAATTTATTACCGTGTTCGGTCATTACAATGTACTGCTGGTCTTGTGTTTTTTTAATGAACTAATACTGCTATATTTCAGATGCAGGCACATTTGTTTCACTTAGACATTCATTAAATAAAACACTGCTTGTGTTAATGGAGCAAAGAAAAAAAAAATCTTTCAACCACTAGACTACTCAGGCTTCAATCTTATGCACGCTTTCCTAGAAGCAAGCCCCACTAAAGTCAGTGGGATTGTTTTTAAATAAACATGCTTAGGATTGTGCTTGAAAGAAACTCTTTCCACTCCTATTCCAGTCTATGCTGCAAGAACCGTATTCCAGGAACATTTATTTAAAAAGGTAAGTAAGTAGTTTAAGCGTCTGCACAATGTCAATATGAACACATAAAAATTATATTACATGAATACAGCCACTTATATGCAATGATAGTTAATAAGAGATAAAATACTGATGCAAATAACACACTTAAAGTAACATATGCAAATTGTTTTCCATCATTTACAATATAGTAGTTACAACACTCCAAACATGAAAGGAAACAAAACAAAATCAATCCTCTACTTCCATTTCATGTAATTAGACTTATACAGAAATTAGAAGGCTACAAACTAGTTAAATCACCTAATTTCACAGCTATTTGAAGTGGCAATCATTATATAGCAGCTTATCTATGATACATTCAAGATAAATGATGCAATTTATTATTTGCCTCACAAGCTAGATCACAGCCTCACTTTAGTATCTTCTTTTAAATCCACCATAGCACTACAGTATATTTGAGGTCTATGAAAAAAGTAGCTACCTTTTATAGAAAATGGATGATTAAGTCTTTGGTGCTGCAAAAGCAATTTCATTTGAACAAAATAAACACAGAGATTGACTACTTAGGGAAAATGCATGTCATCTGTTGTCCCTGATGGAATGTATTTAAATAAGAAAATACTCCCCAAACTTTAGAACAAATACCATAATGTAAAAAAGCTAAAACCTCTCCCATGCATAAATGAAAAATTGCACAAAAGTACTCACATCATTTCAAGCTTCAACAGTAAATATTCTGCTACTATTTATTAAATACTGCATGGTTTGCTCAAGCTAAGATGAAACCACAGTATGAATCAACAAGCATTCTGCTTTTATTTTCTTTCACTAACTACCCAGGTAATTCCTACTATACCTTTAAACAGGTTATTAAATCCAGTTGGATATAAAACACTTTGAAAATAAACTACTTTAGATTGTATTGCAGTTCCACCACAGTATAAAACACCATTTTTTAATTCAACAAGCTAATGAATCAACTTTTCCTAAACATTACAAAATGCTTTTCTTGAAGCTTATTTTAAGGAAAACTATCAGACAGCGGAATTTGTTTAACAACAACGCATGCTGCCTTCCAAAAAAGAAATCTCACCCAGTACTAAAATCATACCACGCAAAACAGAAAAGAAAGTAGTGAGCGTGCATTAATCTATCAAAGAATCAACTAGTCTGAGTGTTAAGTGCTGCAGTCCTCAACATTTATAACGCAGTGACATTAACAACCTTGAATATTTAAGGCACTATGTGGGAACCGTTTACAATGCAGCTGAGATTATCAGGACACCAACATTTAAGAGCAGTTTTCTAGGCAACTGCACTTTTGCCCATGCAAGGGACACATGCAATGTGGAGAACAGTTCAACCTTTTTAGGTATGTGATTCAACACAGAACATCAAGATACATAATACAAACAAGTTACTCATACATGATACTGATGACGTGTGCATCTGTTGCTCTAAACCTGTACACTCAATGGCTTCCCAAATGTAGAAGTGCCTCGCACTAGATCAGAAGGCAATTTTATAAAAATAGTAGGAGCAAAACTGCATTTTTACTCCTTTAAGTCACCAGTTTGGAGCTATTTTGTAAGAAGGTAACATGACTAAAGACAAATTTATACCAAATGTGCAAAACACACATTAAAAGTGAGTTAAAGCTCAAGGTTATTTAAATTGCACCCAAGTCTAACATGATTTAAAAAAAATAATTTTCTTGTGCCATGGCTAATATTTATTAAATACCATGTTTTCCTCTCAAATCACATATCTCTCTATATATCTATGTATATATATATATTTGAGCTTTGTCAGCATACTGTAATTTGAGTCTCACATAAATGGATATTGGCTGAGTTTTGTTGGACTCAGTGGAAATCCTGTGTAAGCAGGTGATGCAATGTAAGAATGTGGTGGGAAAATTGGTTTATATCGAGTCTGTTGAATGTTTGGGGAAGGCAGCAGTCGGGGATTTATGCCCACCGGGACCTGATGAACTATGCCACCGTGATGAGAAATACTGTAATTGGGATGATGTAATATTGGTCTTGAGGTACATGGTGATGCAAAAATGTGGGCCACGGGGGCAGCAGTACTGAGGGAGGCAGATGATGGGTAAGATAGAATTGCAGGCTGTCCTCCAAGATGTGTATTTCCCGCCAACTGTGCATGAACTGAAGTATGAGTGGGACTTCCATGTGGAAGAGAGAATGCATGACCAGCAACATTATTTGGGATGAATGTCTGCTGCCTCCAATGACCACAGTTTCCATTCCACTCCTGAGACCCAGATCCAAATGGCTGAACCTGTTCAAGGAGGTTGAAGAGAAATAGTAGTTAATTTTAAAAGAGAAATTAATCCTTTCTCTCAGTCCTACTAATGCAGCCTCAAAGGAATCATGTTTCTTCCTTTTCTTACTAATAGATACCATCTCAAACATGAAGACGTAAAAATGTTTTTTGTTTGTTTAATACCCATTTCAAGTTCCCAAATATGTCCAAATGCAGATCCAACGCATTGGATAGTAGCATTTTCCCATTTACTTTGAGTGTATTGCTGGTATATTTAATTAGGTTATTCCAATTTCTAATGTTATGCAAGGAAAAAAATATTTTTCCAGCGCGCGCACACACAATATCTTTCCTACAATCAGTTAACTCCATTCAGATAGCTGTGCAGTTAATTAGATGCATCTAATTAAACTGAAACAGCAGCTCATATAGAGCTAAATTAAGAAGTCTTCAAGCCTTGAGCACAATATATCTTGCCTTATAGATACAATTTTGTGCAGCATATATCATAACTGATAAAAGACAAATATTCAAGAACTAGAAGCAGTCACAGAAAATACATTGTACTGACGTTGCTCTTGACTTGTAAGAATTTACATCAATGAAATAATTACAACAGCGGCAAACAATTTTAGATTAAAATGAGCAGCCTGAATGAGTTAGAAAATTGTATTTGCAATATAATATTCTCACACATACTTGACCAAGGTTTGAATGCTGCTGATGGAATGCTGACATAAATTTTCGCTGACGATTACCCAAGCCAGAAGAATGGTTGGTTTTTACACGAGCAGATCGACGTTTTACCAGCGGTTGGCAGGTATTGACTAAGAAAATGTAAACAGGGTTAGTTCTAAATTTTTGTCTGTTATTCGAGTAAAAAAAACCACCTTTATATTCATTGTTTATATTAAACATTACCTGAAAGTCTGTGGAGGTTTTGGGAGGAAGACCTCATGACCCCTGATTATTATTTGGGGGGGGGGCAGGGTGAGGAAGGATTATATAGACATTAATTGGCTTAATTACTATATAAAATCTGAATGAGTGGAAAGTCATGCACACACTGTACAGATAGTCCTCCACTATCAACCATTTAATAACTGTTCAGTTACAACAGCCTTGGAAAAAGTGGCTTATAACCTGTATGTGCACTTACAACCATCACACCACCCCCTGCAGTCATATGATCACAATTCAGACACTTGCATTTAGCACCAGTTGCAGCATCCTGTGACCACATGAGCGTGATTTGCATTTTTATTTTTATTTTTGCTATTGTCCAGCAAAAACCATCCATTGGTGAACCTGGATTTCTTTTATAACCAAGTGATTCGTTTAACTAGTGCAGTGATTCGCTTAATGATCGCTGTAAGAGTTGTTGTAAAATCTGACTCAAGACAGCAACAACTTACAATGGAAATTCCAGTCATAAGTGTGTTTGTAAGTCGAGGCTGTAAATCTTCTCTCTTTCCTGCTGTTTTTGTGCCAGTAAAACCTCTCAAAGAAAAACTGTCAATGATGAAGCAATTAGTGAATGTGACATATCAGGTCCACCCTGCAGAAAATTTTTTCCTGTACTTTCTAACATTTTTTTTCTGGCATAAACTTACACATGATTACATGCCCCTTGCCTGAAGACGTTCATGCAAATAGGAACCCTAATTTTCCAGAAATACCTTTTAGAGGATTTGCAATGGGTGCAATGAAGAAGATCAACTACACAAGCAAATCTTAATTCACCAACATTTGGAAGCAATCAGGATTAAACAGACTGGCCAAGAAAAATAACCTCACCCTCTCCCCCAAAAGTACCTGAGTTCGTCATTGGCCCGTCTATGTTTAATCTGTTCTGTATCCTTATTGGTGGCACAACCACAGCGCATACAGTTGGTTTGGCTTCCAGGTTAGCAGAGGCTCTGGTTTCTGTTTTTTTATTGGATGCTTCTGAAAAACGATTTGCTAGAAATGGGCTGTCATGACCTGAAGAGTCAGAGCTGGGGGAACCATCCACAGTATCACAGCCACTTTCCTGTTCATCATCTGATATGCTATAATATAAAATAAAACACCACTAAGAACTTATCAGTTATATAGGGTTTCTACCTTTAGCAGTATACATCCAGATACTCAAAAGCTATTAAACTGAATACCAGAAATTCATTCATATTTAATATTTTGAAGTTTCAGAAAGGAACCGAGACTAAAATTAACAATCTCAACTTTCACGTGTAATTTTTAAGATAATTTTTGCAGTATGAACTACTGAGAAACATTTCAGCATCTTCAAAATCCAAAGACATTAGGTCAGTACCAAAAATAAATAAATGTTTTCAGTCATCACTTGTGAAAAGGGATAATTCCAAGCAAATTCAGAAATTTAATTTTCATTTATTGAGTGCTGGCCTAATTTAGCTGGATTACCAATCACACCTTCCAAAAAAAAGGTAGACTTTGCCTGGGAACAGCAAACCCTAGATCAGGGGTGTCAAACTCGCAACATCACGTGACGTGTCACGACTTTTTTTCTTTTTCTTTTTCTTTTAAATATATTTTATTAGATTTTTATAGGGATGGGAAGAAGGAAAGTAAGTAGGGGTATAACATAGGGTAAAAGACAAGGGTTAGACCAAGGGTAGGGATAGGTACAATAATGGGGTTACCCCCAACAGTAAATCAACGCTTTAACAAGCAGACTATCGTCCGGGTATACATGTTAAATATGCATAGTTAACATAATACTAAAAAGCTATAGTAAATAAGTTTATCACTAATATTAATAAAAAAATTACCAATACATATCATTCATTCTATGAATAACAATAATATACTATTGATAATATATTACTAACTGAAAATAATGACTTGTAAATACTAATATATTGCTTATTAATTTTAATTACTTATAAATAAGAGTATTCAACGCAGTTAACATAAAAATTAAGTAAAAAAAATCATATATCCTATTTAATTTCATAACCTTTTTTCATTCTGTCGTATTGCTAACCATTGATAGAATTTTTCCCATGTTTTAAAATAAATTGTGTCTTCTTTCTCTTTGATTTCTAAAGTTAATCTATCCATTTCTGCACATTCCAATATTTTCGTAATAATAATCTGATCAGGTGGTAACTTTTCATTTTTCCAGAATTGGGCAAATGCTATTCTTGCGGCTGTTAATACATGTAAAATTAAGTATTCGTTCTCTTTTCCATAATTAGCTCCTAGTATTCCTAGTAAAAACAGTTCCGGTTTAAATTCTATCTGTATCTTAATCATCTTTTCTAACCATATATGAATCTTAAACCAATATTTCTTTGCATTAGGGCATATCCACCAGATATGATAATAAGTCCCTGGTTTTTGTTTACATTTCCAACAAGTATTTGGTACATTTTTAAACATTTTCTCTAATCTGACTGGTGTCATATGCCATCTATAAAACATTTTATATAAATTCTCCTTATATGCGGCTGCTTTAGTAAGTTTAATATTTCGATCCCAAAGTTTTTGCCAGTCTTCTAAATCTACAGAATATCCAAAGTTCTTTGCCCATACTATCATCGTTTCTTTTACTTGCTCTTCTTCCATCTTCCATCTTAGCAGGAATTTGTAAAGTTTTTTAATCAAGTTTTCATCTGTTTTTAGCAATATTTTATCTAGAGGTATTTGTTCTTTATAAAATCCCATAGATTTTACATCTTTTTCATATCTTGTCTGGATTTGCAAATAAGACCACCACGTTAAGTCAATACCCTGTTGCTGAAGAACTTGTCTGTTAAGTTTTCCATCTTTGTCCAAAATGTCTTTATAACTAACAAGTTTATCATAGTTAATTAAATTTGGATAAGCAAAGGCTTCCATTGTCGAAAGCCACTCAGGTATTTTCATGTAAATTTTGTGTTTAATTCTTTCCCACTCTGAAAGCAATACATTCCTTATGGCATGATTTTGAAAATATTTATGTACTTTATTTTTCTCATACCACAAAAACGCATGCCAACCTAATTGCAAATCATGTCCCTCTAAATAAAGAAGTCGTTTATTTCTCAGTGTAATCCATTCTTTGAGCCAAAGCAAAATGGTTGCCTGGTAATAAAGTCTCCAATCCGGAAGCCCAAAGCCCCCTGTATCTTTGGAATCTTGTAATAATTTGATTTTAATTCTTGCTTTTTTTCCTTGCCATATGAATCTCATTGTTGTAGCATTTAATTCATCAAAGAATTTCTGGCTCAATTTAACAGGGACCGTTTGAAATAGAAAAATTAGCCTAGGTAGAATGTTCATCTTAACAGTCGCTATCCTTCCTAACAATGATAATTGAAGATTTTTCCATTTCTCCAAGTCCACTTTTATTTGTTTTAGTAGTCTCTCATAATTGTCCTCTTTTATTGTTGTATATTTTGAAGTTAAGTGGATACCTAAATATTTAACTTTTTTAGCTATTTGAAGATTTGTCTTATTAGCAAATTGGATTTTTTGTTTGTCTGTTAAATTTTTCGTTAGTACTTTAGTCTTTTCCCTATTTATCTTCAACCCCGCCACTTCTCCAAATTTCTCTATTTTCTGCAGGAGTTTAGTAGCTGTTTCCAATGGCTCCTCCAAAATAAAGACTGAATCGTCTGCAAAAGCCTGTAATTTATATTTTTGGTCTTTTATCGCCAATCCTTTGATCTCCATGTCTTGCCTAATATTCCTAGCCAGCACTTCCAGTGTTTAAGAATGAATTACAAAGGAGACAATGGACATCCCTGTCTTGTGCCTTTTTTAATTTCAAAGCTATCTGTATAATCTCCATTCCAAAGTATCCTTGCTGATTGTTTATTATAAATTGCTTGAATTGCGTTTATAAAGTTTTCACCAAACTCCATCTCCTTCAACTGTTGGAACATAAATTGCCAATTAAGATTATCAAAAGTTTTTTGTGCATCAAGAAATATAAGCGCCAATTGTTTCCCTGGATGATTTTCGTAATATTCCAAAACATTTAAAATAATCCTTAAATTATTTTTTATCTGCCTTTTTGGGAGAAAGCCATTTTGGTCCGAGTGAATAAATTCAGTCAAGAATTTCTTCATTCTTTCTGCCAATATTGCAGTGAATATTTTATAATCCACATTTAACAACGATATTGGTCTATAATTTTTGATTTGTGTAAGATCAGTGTCTTCTTTAGGTATGAGGGAAATGTTGGCTTCTATCCATGAATTTGACTTTTTTTCCATTGTCGGCAATGGGGTGGGCACGGTTTTGGCATGACGCATCCAGCCCGCGGGCCGGCAGTTTCACACCCCTGCCCTAGATGCATGCCATCCCTCACTATTAAAGCAGTACTGTAGCAGCTTCTTTTCAGTCCTTATCAGCCATAGCACCAGAGCCATTAACTGTTCAAAATAGCTTTTCTTCCTAGCAACTGCTAATTTCATTTACATTAAATGATGTTCCCATATAACCAAATCTAATTGGTTGCTACTAGGAGGAGAAAAAATATGATTTTTTTAAAAAGTGACATATAAATTGTAGCTGCTCAATGCTGCTAAGAGGATTGAAAAATATGGTAATGGTCTTTAACTTAACAATTGTTATGACTTTTTTTTTTTTCCAACAAAAAATTGTCAAACATTTGCCTCAGCTTTAGTAATACTGATGTCTTTTTTTTTTAATTAGAGTAACCTAGTTGTTATGGCAATTGTCAGAGTAGCATGATAATTTTATGTCTTTAAATGATCAGACTTCCAAGAATCTCACAACTGAACCAAACTGCTCATATTTATCCTCTCTGTTGAACTATTCAAAATATAATAATATATAGAATATGGAATAAGGTTGATTCATAGCTACTGAATTCAAAGCCACAAGAAAATTTGTTAGCTTCCAGCTTTAAAACAATGGGGTTTTTTTTGCATAGTTATAGCTTTGATGAATTGATTCTTAAACATCAGGAACGTTAGATCTTACATAAAGTTCCTACAAAAAGTTGCAAGAAAGGTTTTGGGTAAATAAAGCACAATACATATGAACAACATACTTCAATCTATCTTTCTTTGAAGCGGGAAAACAAGCAGAGGCTGTTACATAAAAACCAGAGATTAGAGTTACCCATTTTCAAATAAATCTTGCCTTATTTGAAAGTATTAACTCTAGTTCCTGTTCATATGTAACAGCAAGTTAGGTGTAAATTCATCTTGGTTTTAAGTTGACACAAAAGGAGGAGAAAATAGCAGCAAAAGATGTTTTCAAAGACACAGAACTCTGCCTCCCATGCCTCATTAGGCCAGGATTGGAAAGTTAGTACTGTTTATGATTCACTGGTGTAATTATTTACAATTCCTACCTGTTAGGTCTTTTACAAGGGGATGGACTTGACTGTCCAGAAGAGCTTGTGCTCAAAGTGCTGTCAGGACTACTTAATGAACACACACGGTCAATATTTAGTGTACTCTGGCAAGCTTCACAATCAAGACTTCCTTTGCATCTGAAAAAAAAAGAGGGACATGCCATACCTACTAGTATTCAGTCCTCATGCATCTCGCTCTTATTATTATAACCCTCATTAGAATTCACAGACCAGAAAAAGTCCCAGATAACATAGTACAAATAGTTTTCTCAAGTACCACAAAAGACTTTTTTCATGAAGAATCAAAGGAAATCTAAGTTGGCAAATCTAAGTTACTTCAGCGGCAAAATATATGAATAGGTCACAGTAGCCAGGCAGATGTATTGACCATCTCTTCCCTAATAAGCTGGACCAGGGCTTTTCAACCAGTGGTATGGGTACCACCTGTGGTACATTGGCACCTGGCAGGTGGTACGCGACCATCCTAGAAAAGTGGTAGCGGGGGAGGGAAATGAGCTGAACCGGTGGCAGCACCGCACACACCTGAGCGAGAGATGGCTGGAGCTGCAGGGCTGTCAGGGCTCAGCGGAAGCGCCAGGATCAGTGCCGCTTTCCAGCTGATTGGCGCTTCTTCGGGGCTGTCAGGGCTCAGCAGAAGCGCCAGGATCAGTGCCACTTTCTAGCTGATCGACGCTTCTTCGGGGCTGTCAGGGCTCAGCGGAAGCGCCAGGATCAGCGCCAGGTTCCAGCTGGAGCTCGGCGCTGATCCTGTCATTTCTGCTGAGCCCAGAAGAAGCGCCGATCAGCTGGAATGTTGCAGCATCTCCAGGGTCTTGTGATTTACATTCAGATGCTTGGCAACTGATTCATCTTTATGACCGTCACAGTGTCCCAGGGTCATGTGAATTGACCAAAACCTGCTGCAACCACCCAGCAGACAGGGGGAATAAAAACCAAACACCCCCCACCCCACCCCCGCTGCCAATCCTCAACAGAAATGCTCACAACAATGAAAACCTCGGACAGAAGGAAGAGCGCCACCGGGTGGGCAGGCAGGTCTCTTGCTCGGCTGTGGCTTGGGGGGCACTTTTTTCAGTGCCATTGTAACTTCGAACAGTCACTAAGCAAACTGTTGAAAGTCGAGGACTACCTGTACTTTATCACTTTTTTCCTTTTTTTTTGGTCATCAAGTTTTTGACACCTTGCTAGGCGACTGGTGGTACTCGGATATTGCCATATCCTAAAAGTGGTGCAATGGGTGAAAAGGTTGAAAAGCCCTGAGCTGGACGACAGACTACTAACACAAGAGGAAAAGAAAAGTAGCAACACTTCATCTCCTTTCTGACCATTGCCTAAGACTGAGACTTCACCTTGTACTGGTGCTTGGTCAGATTTGCTTTTGTCTTCCTCCATCAGTATCCCAGGCTTCTTTTTTAGCGGTTTCATCTCCCACAAATGTTTGCAGCTGTGGGAGAAGGGTCCCTCGGTAAACCTGTAGCTATACATGCTCGGCAATGTCATGCCGTGCACACCGGTATATGCTCTTCGTGGAATGTTTTTCAATGCCTATCACTGAACATGCACACAGACATGAGCTCATTTGTCTTTGTCATATGCAGTACGGAGTCCTTCTAGTTTACAAATGAAAACTTCAGTTCAAAAAGCTGTAACAAAAGCTGATTCAAATGATCTATTGTATATAACATTCAGAAAAAAATCCATTTGACTCCTAATTTTTTTAAAAAAGTGGAACCATTTACTAATGCAAGATTTACGATCTTCACCTTACGAGCACTAGCACCCCCAGATTGTAAGGGCAATACAACTTAGAGGAAAACAAGTTAAGAGTGCAACAGGAGCACCTACTTACTCTGCAACTGAATGCCTCTGCATTGCATCATCTTCATCTGTGTCACTGCTGATGGTAATCACACTGGTTGCTGGACTTGGGGAATCTGCAATGATGATAGCCTGGCGCTGCTTGTTCGAAACAGATGGGTCAGGATCCTGCCTGACAGATGGCATACAATAGCTGTTTTCCTGCCTCTCTGAATTATGATTGTCCTGCGTTTCTACCAAACTTAGTTTTTCACCAGCCTTCATGTTAATTATCTTTGGAGATACAAATGCCGAATTTTGGATATTGGTATTTTGTAACGCATTATTCCTGTGAAGAAGACATTTATTTAGACCCTTTGTAAGAATGTTTTTACAGAATAAATGTACTAATTTTATTTACCTTTATCAAATTAATGTAAGCTACAACATAAAACTTTGAAACATCAATGAATATAAATCAACATATGAAACATAAAACAATGAACATACGGGTATCATGGAAAATGTCGTTTTCCAGAATAATAATGGAAAACCTTTTGGATAACTATTGTGTATCACAAGCAGGGTTGTTCATATGCTGGAATGCAAGGTTCGGAGTTGAATCTATCATGAAATGTAGAATAATACACTGAAGGTACTGTTTTTTTAAAAAAAGGAAAGAAGAAATGAAGAAATGCTGGCTTGGACACCATAGACATTTTTGTATCAGATTCAAAATCCACTGAAATCATCAGGAACTATATTCAATGACTTCAGTGGACATGAATCAGGGATTACTTAACACAGTTCATCACTGTAACTGTCCTTCCCGGTCTTAGGTTTCTCCATTACTGAAATGTCCCATACCTTTGTAAATAACTTCTGTAGTGATGGGGTATATTTTCTCCACAGAGCACTTACAGTGTTTCTTGCTGCCATCAAAAGAAAGACTATTCTTAATACTATTCTAAGTCATGTTATGACTATTATTATAACGCTAGTTTCAATTGTTCAAAATTGATAAATCCTCATGCACATAAATTTAGGAACAACTAACTAGGGCTACCAGAAAATAACCCAAAGTATATTTCTGCCCTAAACACAATTGAAGCCACTACTGTCATAAGGAAAGATAACATCAGAGGGCAACAAAATTCTACACATTTTGGGGGTGGGGAAAGAGGTTGGGTTGCTTCCCTTGGTTTTAATCTATACGTTCTGAAGAAAATTGTATTGTAATATAATATTTAATTTTTAAAGTCACCAAAGTTCTAAACAAACGTTTACCTACAGTATATCAACAACTTGACGAGCACGTACTATTTTCTATTACACTGCCCCCTTTTTAAAGGGATTCTGAAAACATGGTAACATCTAAACTAACCACAAATCATATTCAATACTAACCTCGCTTTATTTCTTTTGGTAGGTGTGGGTTGAGGCCAAACTACGTGTGCAATGCCCACACTGATTGGCTGAGGAGCAGATAGAGTTATCTGATTGGTTAAGAGTGGCTGGGTCATCATTGAGTTGTAATGGTTACCATGAGGAATCATCTTCCTGGTAGGACAGAGAAAACAAAGCATTATTCAAAGATGGTGTCTTTAAACAACAATTATATGAGACAAAGCATACGAGTTCAACATACCCCCATTCTCCAAGCCTCTGTGGGCCAGCCACAGAATCAGAAGCAAGTGTTGTAGCAGGAGCCACAGGAGTTAAGTGTTGCCATGTAGGAAACAATAGTTGCTGACTTCTATTAGACCACGTCTGTTATAAACACAAAAACGATATAAAATTGGACCATAGCACTATTGGGAGTAAAATGAATGAAAGTTTGTAAAGTCTCTGGTAAGATGCTGTTTCAGTTTTTTTAATGTGCATGTGAAAAAAATTAATTTTGTTTTCTATGTGCAGAACAAATGGACATGATGTTACTTAAAATATTAAACAACAGTATCAAGCAATATGTGCAGTTTTGAAAATGCGAAATCTGTAGTAGAATACTAACTGACATACCTGAGAGAGGACTCCTCTTATTTGGAGTAAGGTTGGGGCCTGTGTTACCAATGGCACTGCATTATCTACTCTCACAGAGTACCCATTGGGTTTCCCATGATTAGCAGGAATCCCTAATTCAGACAAAAATAATGCTTAATAATGATACAAAATAATAAGGAAATGAAATTAATGCTTATATGAGATTAGAATTTAATTTATAGAGCTGCCCACTTAACATGTGACTCAGGGCATGAACACAATGAAAAACAACAAATGGCAATTACAAAATAATATATAATACAAAATAATAAACATACTGTGTCAGAAGCACTTGAAAAAAATAAAAAGAATCAAGCAAGATAAAGGTCACAAGATCTCCTGGTCCAATGCCTGGTAGAAAAAACAGATCTTCAAAGTCTTGCAAAAGGCAGGCAAGCACTGGGCCGTCTAGATCTTGGGGTGATTCCTGTTCCATAAGGCAAATGCAAGGGCAGAGAAGGCAGAAATCCTCAATCACCCAGGATGATATTGCTTAAGTCAGGGCTCCCCAACCCCGTCCATGGACCGGCACCGGTCCATGGCATGCCAGAAATTGGTCCGCGCAAACAAGCGCAGCACGCAAAACCATGCTCCCTCTGGTCCGCGGGAAAACCTCTCTCCATGGAACTGGTCCCTAGTGCCCCAAAAGTTGGGGGCCACTGGCTTAAGTGATGAAAGAACATGCCAATCCTTTCAGAACTTATCAGACAGGCATAAATAACTGGAGACAAGCCATCCTGCAAATAAACAGGCCTGGCCAGGAATGATAAGCAGCACCTTGAATTGCACCTGGAAACCAAGTGGAAAACAATGCAGCTTATTATGTAGGAATAACTACCTGCACTACTACATTCTGGACCAGCTTGGCTGCTGACTGGCCTTCAAGGGCAGCACCATGTAAAGTTCATTGAAACAATGAGACAGGAGGTGACCAAGGCATAAGTGACTGTGAACAAGGCCTCCCAATAAAGAAATAGACAAAACTGGTCGACAAAGTGGATTTGTTGAAAGACCCTTTGAAGAGCCAAGGTTGTCTTCAGGCAGGAGTCATGAATCCAAGGAGACCTCAAATTATGCTGCTTGGTGAAGTGCAATCCCATCCAAAATTAAGACAGAAAGTCTCCTGATCCGGAGTGCCTTAAGGCTCCCAGCCATACCTTGGGTTGAACCAAACCTGTTCATCTCCATCTAGTCCCCCACAGCTTACAGACATTAGGACAGAACTTCAACAGCATCACTTTTTCGCCCAGGGATTGAAATATACACCTGGGTATCTTTAGAATTCTAATTATACTTAACTCCCTGCCAACAGATGACCTTACCCAACAGCATTATGCAGATATTAAATAGGAGTGGAAAGAGAATCAAATCCTGACGCACTTCACAGAACAAGGATCAAGGCATAGATTTTCCACACATCAACACTGTCTGGAATCAACTCTGAAGGAAGAACTTTTTCTTCCCTCATCCTCTCCCAAATGTAAACTATACAGGTTGTCCTTGACTTATGATCACTATTGGGACTGGAATCTCAGTCATTGAACAAAGCGGTTGTTAAGTGAAACATCATATTACTGCCATAATCACGGCACTCCTGGTTGTGGATAAGCAATCTTGCGGGTTGTTAAATGGATGGGGTTCCAGGTAAGTAGCAGAGGATACCTCAGTAGGGTGGGGGAGACCCTGGAAAGCCTGGCTCAGGCTGTGTGAGTGTATCTCTCCACTCAGGGGCTGAAAATCCTCCCTGCCGAAATCCAAGAAGGATTTTCAGCCCTGAATGGAGAGATACACTCACACAGATTTTATCCATCCAATAAGGCCCGGAGCTGAAATTCTTCAACAGGCAATTCTTTCAATCAGCCCCCAGATATGACCTGGAGTTCTCTCAGCAGGCGGCACAGGGTTGCAACCTTGACGTTCTGGGGAAACTGACAGAGAAGATTGCAAATGGTGATCACATGATCACAGGGCGTTTGGCAACTGGTTGTGTGAACAGGTTACCAAGCAACCAGATTCTGCATGATCACTGGACCTATATATGCAACATTTCGCAACAGTCAAAAGCGCTTTACAGGCCATAAAACAGGGGTATCAAACTGCCACCCCTCGGGCTGGATGCATCATAGCGAAACCGCGCCCACCCCATTGCCGGCAATGGCAAAAAAGTCGCGATACGTCACGACACATCACGTGACGTTGCGAGTTTGACATCCCTGCCATAAAGCATCCAAGGACATCATTAATTTGAACCACCATTAAGGAAACAGCTGTTAAGTCAAGGTCTATCTGCACCTACTTTTTAAGACACATTCAAATCAGAGGCAGATTTTCCACCCCCTTAGTTTGGCTATGAGTAGTTTGAGAAAAAGAACGATAGCAGGAAACAGAGAGAAGAAAATTTTTAGACATTTACTCAAAAATTGCTTCCTAACTTATAAAGAAGTCATATGGGATTGGGAGTCATGTATGCTGTGTTCTCTCAGTGCATTTTATTTGGCTCCAACCTTATTACCGAATCATAATTTAGCAATCAAGAACATTCCTGCATGTCATCCATCTCTCCTCTGAGGATGCTGCACTGTCTTAACTAAACAAGGAAAATCATAGTTTCCAGGCTGCATAGTTTGTCAGAAAATAAGCAGCCACCAAGAGGTTACATGTCTCTGTGTTGGTTTAATCAGATGGTGGCATCAGTAACATACACCATGCCTAAAATGCAAATTAAGCAATCCTGAAATACTAAACTGAAGTAGAGCTTAACACCTAGCACCAGAAAGTGATATAAGGCTGCAAATTATAGAACAGTGTTTGCTGTATCAAATAAACCATTCACTCATCAGTGATACCCTCTTTAATTCTGGGATTAAGCAGCCAGCAAATACATAGCCGCAAGTTCTAGCAGACAGCAATACTACTTAATGTAGCAGTAATTAAATTTCCACCAAGTCTGTACCACTTTAGCACCACAGTCCTGAGCATCAATGATAAAGATGCATAAGTGATACTTCGACAGGGAAGTCAAAAAGATCCAAGATTCTCATAAAATATGGACCAACAACCCCTGTCACGGACAAACAACAAGTACCAACAGGTGCACAATCAATCTAAATTCATGAGCAACCCACTGAGTGTCAATCAAGACACACCCTTCAAATTCCAATCGGCTGTGGCATCATCACGCATTGTCACCATTATCATCATCTTGTGCATTTCTCTGTGATCAAAGAACACACATTTCACCAATTTCCCAAAGGGGTTCTTTCAGTACGTTTTATAGCTCATTATTTTAAAAAAAGATATGAAATACGATTGTCAAAGGGCTCAATCAGCTTAGCTGAAATGGCAAGTAGTATTGAAGTTTTCATTCCTCCAGTGCACATAGATGTATTTAAATGACCAATAAAAATGCTTTTTATTGGTATTAATGAAATCTTATTTTTAAATCTAGAGGAGGAACTTGATACCACCAGATCTTCTTATAACACTGATCACATATATGAGTGCACACTATGTAAAGAGCATTAACAGAAATATTGAATCTGAAGCTGTTTTGAAAGAACGTCATCCTTCCCCCCCCCCAGAAACAAAGCTAGAACCATTAAAAGAAAGCAATTAGGTGATTTCAGAGAGTTTATAATCACAGCCATGAGAGGCTTAGATTTTAAGTGACTTTCCAGGAATGCAGGGTTTGTTACATTTGCAGAAGACAGCAGATGCATCTGCTGATAAAAGGGAAGGGGGCATTTATTCCTATTCCCTCTCCTTCAGTCGACCTTCCCCGTCCCTTATTCTGGGTTACCAGTTCTACTGAACAGGCTTTTAAGGGAAGAGCTTGTGTAATCAGGTTCTTATCCTGCTTTTCATTTAGGATTTCAAACCAGCATATATATTTTGCTCTCTCTTCCACTTTTCCTCACAACAACAACCCATTGAGGTAGGTGGGGTTGAGAAGTAATGACTGGACTAAAGTCACTTAACTTCCAGGCTTAAAGGCAGACCTGGAAAAACCTGCTACTCCAATAAACTAGATCTTCCCACCCCAAACCACGCTGTATTGCACTGACCAGAAATATAGCCTCTCTTCCTCTCCCCCCCCCCCAAAAGAGCAAGATGCTCCTACAGGTGAAAGCAGATGCCAGTGTATTTCAATGGTAAAATTATTTAAATTATTTAAAAAAAAAAAAAACATTAAAAATTAGGTCAAACCTTGGACAGCAGGGGGGCATATAATCAATGTTTGATGAAAAGCATCACTGCAACCAAACTGAGCAGTTCCCGCCTGTAAGGGTATTCCAGGATGCATAACCGCATGGGCTGTTGCAGCTAATGTCTGAAACAATAAGTATATTATAAATCAGCAAACAAGCTGTTACATTTTTAAGGCTAAGCTAAAATGTACAGTATTTTGCTTAAAACAAAATTAAAAAAAAAAGCCTAAGTCATATAAATAAGTTTATGTTTGGTTTACCATGATGACTTTAGGATTATATAATGTTCTTACTAGGTAGTGGGAAACAAACACCATACATGAAATTCAATTTGATACTTAGCACAAACAAGCAAAAATAGCATTTGACCACAGGAGGGCAGTAAAATAAAACATTTTAGAGTGTACAGCTTCAATTGCATTTGGCTTGGTTTTGGTAAAATGTTTTCCAAGAGAAGTTCTAGACTAGTGTTGTTCCAGAACCTGAGGGTTCAAAAAGAATTTTGGGGGGTTCTATGAGATTATTCCCCCACCCACATTCAAATGCAGCCAAGATCATCCACAGCAATTTTTTCAGGGAAAAAGTTATAGGTTGTCCTCGCTTAATGTCCACTCGTTCAGTGACAGTTCAAAGTTACCACGGTGCTAAACAAGGCAGACTTAAAAGGGGTCCAAGTAGTTGCAGCTGTTTCAGCGCTCCCATGGTCATGTGATTGTGATTCAGATGCTTCATACTCAATTTGCAATTAGATGTCGTGGTGTCCCACAATCACCATTTGTGACATTCATAGCCAGCTTCCAAAAAGCAAAATCAATGGGGAAGTTGGCAGGTGACTGTGGGATGCTGCAACTGCCTAGGATTCACCTAATGACAGCAATCAGAATTGGAGTTGTAGATTGGTGCTGTCATATGGTGTGTCACCTTAGGATCGTATTGCTTACTGCCCTGGTTCCTGTTCCCAATTACCAGTAATGTGTACTGGTACTGGTACTTACACCTCTATCATTAAACATGCGTTTCGTCCATTAAAACATTAACTTTCCAGATAAATGGAAAAGATAACTTTGCATACAGAATAAACACTTTAGTTTTTATACTGGAACAACTTTCTGGGACAGTAATTAGGACATTCATTTTTGTGGAATTCAAACCATTTTAACATCTACATATGCATAAATACATTACAACAGCACAAGTTTTTTTTTATTGCCAATTCTCTCTTTACAGCTTTACTTCTTGCTGGGGGGAGGGAGAAGGAGAGGGTTTTTTTTTATTTTTTTATAGCAAGCTCCACAGTCTCACAAAAGGTTTGAAAACTCCTGTTCTAGAGAACAACTGAAATTACTGAACCTAGTTATTACTTCAGATTAGAGTTAAACGAAGACCCATCAGTGCAGCCCTCCTCCTTCTTGAGAAGTGATCAAGTAAGAAGCCAAGACAGAAGAAGGATAAATGCTGAAATGTAATCCCTTGTGGATTCTCAACTATTTATACTTTCAGTCATGGAAAAGTCCAAGGAACTTCAGGCATGGCAAACAATAATGCTTATGGCTGCAAGCAGCCTCTCGGTACTTCTTATAACGACATAGCCTTCCACATCCTTCACCCAAGGGGAAACCTGCATGATTACTATGAAAACTGTCACGTAGTTATCTCTAAGGAGGAAATGTGAACATTCTATTTAAGGTTATACAAATAAGCATGGGAATAATGAAGCACTTGCATTTCCTGTTTCCTATATATCTCAAACATAGCCAATATTTCGCATGTAAATGAATGACGATACTAACATATTTGTCAGGATATGTGTCTGTGGGTAAGAGCTTACATCAGATGAAGTGCTGATTTTTCTAATGTTTCATTTACAGTTCAATTCAAAGCATAACCCAAGTTAAATTGCATAAAATACCCAATATATACCCACACCATCCAACCATGCACTGAACATGCAGATTCATATCTTTCTTATTGAAAGTCTCTCTTTTTCTACTACTTTCATGATTCTATCACAAACTTGCACCATTCTAAAATCTCAAGAGAGAGATAAGGGGAGAAAGAAAGCTTTTGTCAGATTAGAAATACTTACCTGGTTCTGTACTGCGCCAATCTTGGTGAAATTAGGCATCAGACCTAGTGTGTTGCTTGCAGCAACTGGTCCCAAATGTATTGTTTTATTGCAATTACTCATCTCATATGAATTTGACCGGTACTTGCAAACATCCATGATATGAAAACACGATTTCACACTGTTGATGAGAGAAGGAAAAAAGAATTGTCAGAAAGATTGAAGCACTCCATATCCTAGAGTCAAACTGAGTTTTAAAAGTAGCTAAAATGTGTACTCACTGTGGTACTCACTGACTATACCCCAGCAATTAGATTTTATGTTTAAAAGGCTTTCCCGCCTCTACACTGTTAGCAAATTATGACTTCTCCCTATACTAGTATTTTACGCTATGCCAACAGACTACATCTGCATTATAAATGAGAACATTATTAAGGCAATTTTGATTATGTACGGTTGTACAAAATACACAATAAAGTGAGTAAAGTTTCATTTGTATTCCTGGTGATTTCATGGACAGCAACAGGTTACCACTGCCATCTTGTGGGTTTGTTTGTTTGTTTACTTCTCAGTTAGTTCTAAAATTCCTTGGAGGCTTCCCCCTTTAGTACTAACCAAGTCCAAACAAGGCCAGTCAGATGCTGCCTTTTGCTGAAACATGTGAAAAAACACTTCTAATCTTCAGGCACGTATTAGCCCTCTGAAAATTGCCTGTAAGATGCAGCCTCAACTGCATCATCATGAAATGAACACTCATATACTGAAGAGACCATTGTCAGGAGGTTTTCCAGAACCCAACACCAGAGATCATACATAACACATCATGTTTCACCGGTGAAAAAGGCTCAACCAGGATCATTATAAAAAGTGTTTTATAGGACATACTGGTTGCTGTGAGGAAAATCAAGGAGGTGCTTCATGGTAACAAAAGGATGGCTCAGTGTGTCAACCGGAGTGATTCTCAAGTTAGCATCAATCAACAGCATTTTCTTTAAAAGACTGACGAACTCTCTTCTGTCTGCTTTCTCTGCCAAAAGATCACTTCCATCTAGATCCATCACCATGTTCACCTAGCATTGAATAATTAGAGGCAAAAGTTTGCTTCATGTTGTTTTCCAAATAAATATGAATAAAACAGCATCATACAATAGAACTATAACATCAACAATAGCAAGTTCTATAGATCTGAATTAAATCCAGAAAGATTTCATTCTACATTACATTACAGCACTTATATCTCACTTTTTGTCTAGAAATTCAAGGTCTCCCCATTTTTACTCCCTTGAACAACACCTTGGGAAGTAGACAGGGAAGAGAGCGCAACTGGCTCAAAGTCACCCAGTGTGCTCTGGAGACTTTCAGACTTCAATACAGTGACCTGGATCAAGTTCAATAATGTTGTACTACAGTATGTAGTATAGCCTACCGTGTTATTCAGAAGAGTGATAAACAGCAGTAGTCAAAGAAATATAGGAACTGCTAATAAGGAAATAGCTTGAAAGTATCACAGGTTTAAACAGAAACAAGTGTACTTCAAGTGCCAGATCAAAGACCAACTCCACTGGTTACTGTATTAGTTTAATGGTATTATAACAAAGGACCATTCACACTACAAAGCAAAGGACACTAAACATGGCAAGGAAGTACTTTTTAATATCTAGATTTTCAAAATTCTTGGAGGCATGGAATTTTTATACATTATTAACAATATGGGATGGGATTGAGGCAGGAGGCAAACTGAATTACTTAAAAAAGTAAAATTCCATTAATTTCACATGCAGTGATAGAACATGCAGATGAATACATAAATCTGGGTATCATGCCATTCAAAGTGCTCCCTGTAAGCAAAACTCCAGATAAAACAAAAGGGAGAACTTTAAAAAGTGAACAGAGAATATTTACTACAAAATAAATTAGAGGCAAAAGGCTCTTAATACAAAATATTTCAAATGTATACACATGTACTCACATGCACTATATCATCCAAACAGTTGAAAATGTATTTCCGGGCTTCTTTGGATTTCATACCTGTTTCACCTTCATGTTCTTCCAGTGTCTTCAGAAATGTGAAGGTAGGGGAAAGATGCATATATTATTCTTAATATACTAACTAGTGTTCAGTGCAGAAAACTGAACAGTAGAGATTACTATGCTTTCTTTTTTACTTTTTGAAAATATATGGACATTTCCAAATACAAACAGTGTTGTATTTAAATTATACAATGCCACACAACTCTTTTGTTTAGAAAAACATAAAAATGATTCCTGGTTACCTTGTCATTATTTTTTCTTGGAATTTTCAGAAACTTTCCTGGATCTTGGACTGCTATAATCATAACAAATTTAACACCAAATCTAAATACTATCAGGAAAATGCAGTATTTAAGAATGTTGTATGTATATAGGTAACTGCATTTGGCATATGTAATCATGCTTGACATCTATGTTTGGATTTTGCTTGAATTTACATAGGCAGATTAACTCGGAAGTTTCAGTAGTATTCCTATAAAATGAGAATATAAATGACCTCCCTTGCAAAGGGGCTGTAAACCAAGGATAATTAGAATCCCTGGGTCTGAAAAATATGATAAATTAATTCACTGCAACAAGTATTATTTTGCAGGTTATTCTCAACTTATGACCAGTCAGTTAATAACTGATTGAAAATATGACAGGCTCAGATTGAATGCTTTATAGCACGTAAAGCACTTCTGGTCATCGTAAAATGTCATGCCACAACACCCCAGCTAGCATGTAACTGCATTTTGGGTGCCTGGCAATGGGCTCATCTTTACGACTGGTTGCAGCATCCTATGGCTTTTCACAATGGAAAACTTTATTCAGAAGAATGAAAAACTTTGTATTGATGACTCTACCTAAGACTCCAGAAGTTTATAAAATCTATAAAAACAATCAACCATTTAAATAAATAAAATGCACAGAATTCATAATATAAAATTAACAGTTGTAACAAAAAGATACCATCACAGTACAAAATCAACAATCCACCTGGCATTCCCATTCAAACAGATACTCCCAAAAGCTCCATTTTAACTACTCTTCTAAGTCCATCCAGGTGGATGCCAACTGAACTTCCAGAGGAAAAGACATTTAATAGAGATGGAGACGAGTGAGACAAACCTTCAACATCCTGGTTTTTGGGAGATGCAAATTAGACAGGTCACTTCTAACCAAAGTATACAATACTGGAAGCATCTGGGCTTCATAGGTTAACATTAGCACTTTGATTTATATTTAGAAGCTTACCCGAAACCACTGCAGCAAACACAAAATTGGAGGTGTATTTTACTGGTCAATAAACAAGCCAGTACATTTTGCACCAATGTAGCTTCAGATAGTCTTCAAAGGCAGCAACATGTAGAGTGCATTGTAGTAGTCAATTCTGGAGGTTAGTTAGTGAAGCAGAGTCCTTGGAACAAAGTCTGCTTCAGAATTTAAAGGAATCCCACTTTAAACACCCATATAAGACTTACATTTTCTTGATAATTTGCTGCTTTTATAAGCCTCGAAGCCTTTACGTCGTTTGAAAAATAATTTTCTTTCCAAGTACAAGTTATATTGTTATGCAGTGTCCAGGATATTTTGAACCAAATAATGGCACTAAAGCGGCATCCAATTGCTATTGTAAATAAACTCAACTGAACATTATTTCTGCTTGACTCCCAATGTTCATTGTTTGGGGAACAAATCAAACAATCCACAGCAAAATTGTGTTTTCCAAATCATTATCCAGAAAGGGGAGACATTTCAGAGAGAATAGTGACAAAGTATCTCTTGTATGGCTCAGTAAATTATTTCCAAAATACATAGCCAAAAGCATAGAACACAGGAACTTGTCCTCATGAGGACTATCACTACCTTTAATCTCCAACCAGAATATGGCGCATCTTTTTCTCTACAGAAAAATCGTGTGGTCTTCGTTCCAAGGTTCAACAATTGCTCCGCAGGCAATCCTTGTGTTTGTGAAATGTAGCGAATCTATAGAGAAAATGATCACAGTACTTTTTTCACCAATACATACACATCTATCAATTTTAGAACCTAAACAAGCACTTCACTGTACTTAATATAATTATAGATTTTCACTCTTGACAATATCACAATAGCTCAAGAACTTAACAGGCTATAATAGAATATTTGAACGTTGCATTTAAACGGACCTTAATATCCAATTTAAACAGAGGCAATATCCAGGATTGTTTTAGCTAAACACCTTCTGAACAAGCATATATTGAAATATCTGAAATCTGACAAGACTTTTCAGAAGTGAGAGTGACATGTCTGAGCCTTGTTATCTGGGAGGAGGAGGAGTCAGTTTCTCGAGGAAGGTGATAGGGTCCTTGGGATTGTGAGCTCAGTCACCTTTGTTCTAGATCCATGCCACACCTGAGAGGTGGCATGTTGTTGAGTCCAGGCAGTGATTAATGCCTCCTTACCAGAAGGGAGTGGTATCACCTGCCCTGAAGGAAGTGGTGGTGCACCCTCTTCTCAAGAGGCCATCTATGACCCCACAATTTTGGACAACTTTCATCCAGTCTCCACTCTTCCCTTTTTAGGAAAGGTTGGTGAGAGGGTGGCTGGCACACACTACAAAGAGCCCTGGATGGGTTCAGACCAGGGCACAGCACTGAAATGACATTGGTCACATCCAATGACCTTTGGAGGACTCAGGATGGAGATTGTGTGACCATTCTGGTCCTTCTGGACCTCTCAGAGGCTTTTGATACCATTGACCATAATAGCCTTGTGGACTGGCTTCGGGGGTTGGCAATGGAAGGCACTGTGTTACAGTGGTTCTCCTTCTTCCATAGGTGGTTCTAGTCAGTGCTGTTAGGAGAGATGTCAAGCCATAGGCCCCTGCAATAGGGGATGTCCCAGGGCTCAAACCTTTCACCCCTTCTTTTTAACATCTACATAAAACCTCTAGGGCAGGCATGTCAAACTGCCGGCCCACGGGCCGGATGCGTCACGCCGAAACCGCGCCCACCCCATTGCCAGCAATGGGGAAAAAGTCGCGATACGTTGCGTGATGTCACGAGTTTGAGATGCCTGCTCTAGGGGATCTCGTCCATTGGTATGGGGTTTGGTATCAGTATGTTGATGATATCTCCATTGCTAGCTAGCCAAACAATGCTCTGCAGTGCTAGCCAAATGCCTGCAGGCTGTAAGGGTCTGGATGGAGAAGAACTGGCTTTGGCTCAACCTGGAAAGATGGAGTGGCTATGATACATCATCTGTGACTCTGGATGGGGGTCCTGCTGGAGTCAAGGCTCCTGCTCAAAGAGCAGTTGGCAGTCCTGGTTAAGCGGGCATCGTACATATTCATTTAGTGCACAGTGTCCTTTTCTGGACCTGGAAGCCTTGCTCATGTCAGTCATGCTTTGATCACCTCTTGATTGGATTACTGAAATGCACTCTATAGGGAGCTGCCACGTAGAATTGCCACTTCAACTGATTCAGAATGAAGCAATGTGCACAATAATGGGGATTTGCCCATATTACACCTATGTTGCGTGACCTGCACCACCTTCTGGTTTCTTTCCAGGTGCAAATCAAAATGCTGATTCCTATGGAATATTCTGCCTCTACCCTCCTAAGTAATCTGTAAAGCTTTGAAGACCTGACTTTCTCTCTAAGCACTGGGATAAGATTAGATACTTGCACATCAGCAGTTTGACTTGGTGCCAGGTTTGGGTTGTTGTTTTTAATGTGTTTAGTTTTAATATGGTTTTGTTTGTTGCCTTAAGTTGTGATTGGGAGCCACCCAGAGTTGGTTATAAGATGGGTGGCTGTATAAATGGTTTAAATAAATAAATGTTTGATGTTTTTATATTGTGATATGGTTTTAATTGCTATTCTTGTAAGTTCCTCAGAGTCATTTTTTGTGAGATGGGTGGCTATATAAATTGACTAAATAATAATGAATAATAATACTATTGACATACTAAAAAATACACAGCTACAGATCCTTCTATCCTTGCAAGCCTAGAATGATATGGAGATGTACATATGATATAAACTAGCAGTATATTTTTTCCTCATGCATTTATATGTACAGTTATACAGTAACTATTTGTTATAGTTTTGCTTTACAAATTACATTATTCACCTGTATATTTATATAGTTCATCCAGAAAACTGTATAAATGAAAACTCTTTTATTGAATTCAGTCTAACTATATTCCAATCCTGGTTGCCTCTGTTAAATGAGGGCCGCATTGGTCATTAAGCAAGGACCTTAATTCCTGCCAATTTCCCCACAGACTTTGCTTGAGTGAAACTGGCAGGGAAACATTGGAAATCATGATTATCTTAAGTTCTCTTCATTCAACACTTGTAATTTTGAATGGTTGCTGAATGAATGGTCATAACCCAAGAACTACCTGTACTTGAAATTCACAGGAACAGCCTTACCATTGGCTGGATGTGCATTTAACTCAGTTACCATGATATGTTTATACTTCACACACTAAAAATCTTATCATAGTAATGAAATGTAAATTCCCTACTGACCAAATTAAGAGTTTTAAACAATTAAAATAAGTATTCTTATAGCACCAGTGCAGTCTCTTTTACCTGATCATATTCAAGGGCTCCTGGATATAGTGGCCATCCAAGGAAAAGTTCAGCAATCACACAGCCCAAGGACCACATGTCTATGGCTTCACAGAATGGCAAACCCAATATGATTTCTGGTGCTCTGAAAACAGAAGTGGCACAATGGCTCATTGCATTAGTTTTATATATATATAAATAATAATAAAAACATACATATAATATTGAAATATCAAGCCACGTAGACTTTCTATTCCTGCAACATAAAGAACTTTACATTTTGCCTTCCTCCTCCTTTTTCAGTTTAATTCAGTTTACATGACACTGAAGTTGCTTACTGGATGTTATCTTGCTTCGTGATAAACTATTTGAGGAATTCAGTGTTTGGGCTATGCTTTTCTTAGTTGATAGTTAGCATGTAAGCATGTTAATAATCTTCTCTTTTCTGCAGTAAAAGCCTATGAAGAATTCAGCTTATATCTGGATTTTTATTTATTAATCTACCCCATTCATTACTTTCTCTGGATATTTATTACAATACAGAAACAATAACTGGATTTTCAAAAATGTCTGGGTGACATTCCAGTGGAGTGCCATGCAAATCAAAATGACTCTTTAAAAGGTTTGCAAAAGGAATACCAAAGACAGCTGTTAACTCAGAAACTTTAACTCATGCCATCTTGAAAAATAGAACTCCTAAATATTTAAAAGTTATGCTTCACATCCTAATGTGGTGTGACACTCATGGTGAAGACATTTCTCATGAAAAGCCAAAAATGGTAGCAGCATAAGGTCTTTGTTGTGGTTGGTTCTTTTACTTTGAATTTAAACAGTGTAACTATGTCTGAAATGATGGAATTGCTATTTTTAGTCTAATCTTTATGGAGCAAGAAAAAAAAATATTTCTGAGGATGACAAATACCCCTATGTCATCACTCTGGAATGTTTTTAATATTCTGGGTAGATTCATCCATTAATATAAAATTACCCTATTCATTTCTTTTACATGATGATTTAATATATTTCTTATAACTTCCTACTTTTATCTTTTAAACAAATTAACATATTTCACATTATGTACTGGTTCATGCTTCACACCAATGAATAGACAGATTTATTAAAGACTGAAATCATTCTTTCTATTGGGAGGTGATCATTTGACTTACCGCTTTCTGTACCTTTCTAGCTGTGCAATATCCTTTCTGGAGTATGGTGCCCAAGATTGTACCCAATATCCCAAATATAACCATAATCAAATCACATATTCATACTTATTTTTCAACAATCTCTATGAAATATGTATTTTCAGACAACCATGTATATACTATGATTAGTGGAAATATAGTTCCTAGCAATTACAAATAACATGTTTATAGGTCATGGATAGGCTATCTGTGACTCTAAAATGCTTACTTCCAAAAATTAATGGCATATGTACCTGCAAACTTCCAAGTGTAAATTACTTGGAAACTGTCCTCTCTAGGGAGGGAGAGAGGGAAAAAGAAAGGGTATAAAGACTGAACTGAACCAGTTAGTATTCATTCATTTATTCCATCTGCCCACCCATCCCTTACTCTGCAATGGTGCCAAACGTATGTAGAGGTAGCCCTCACTTAACTGTTCAAAGTTATGATGGCACTGGATGATGGCACTAATAAACAGGTCCTCAAAGTTCCAGGTGTTACAGCATCCTACAATCACATGAAAAAAATTCAGGCACTTGGCAACCAGCTCACACTTACAGCTACAATGTCCCATAGTCATGTGATTGCCATTTGTGACCTTCCCTGCTAACTTTCAACAAGCAAAGGCAATGGGATATAGCAGGAAAAGTTGTAAGTCAGTTAGATACATCTCCCCCATGCCTTTCTACACTCTCATATGCCATCCCCTCCTTCCCTCTTTTCTTGCATATATGCACGCGCTGCATCCTCCTTTTCCCCTTTGCTTATACACACGGCGACTGCCTTCCTCCCTGAATTTGCATCCATCTACAACACCTCCACTCCCTTATTCACATGCAATCTGCACCAGGCTTTCCAGATTCTTCTCCACCCTCCTGTAGCACCTCTGCACTCTTTACCTGGGACTCCCTCCGTTTCCTGCTTTAACGACCCGCAGGTCTCAAGTTACACTCCCCCCCCCCGCAGACTGTCTGGATTGCCGCTACTAAGCAATGTGTCATGTGACATTATGCTTTATGACATCACTTAGCAACTGCAATCCCGACTGCTGTCATAACACAAGGACTACTTGTATAAGATGCACATTATCTTTTGTAATAAAGCTTCCTTTGTCTTTTCATCCTATTCCTGGAAAGAGTCAAAATCTACACCTTTTTATTGAGTTCTACTAGAAGTACTACATTTCCACAGAATTTGCATAAGGAGATATTGTGTTAAAAGAAGCAACAGTCCACAAATTTAATTTGTCAATAATGTAAATCAATTTGTATCTCTTGTTTCAGGTGACACATTTTGCTATCAAGTGTCATAAATGAGCAAACTGAATGGCAGGTAACGAAAGGGCAGAATCCCAAGTGGACTAAAACTGAACTAGCTTCCTCTAAATATTCCAGTTGCTATTTACCTATTCTTTTTTGAAGAAATTGATAATAATTATAGATGCATTATCATTCATACAATAGTTCACTTGTTATTTGCTAAAGTAACTTAACATAAACCAGCTAACTCCAATTAGTTCAAACCATTCTTTTATATAAAAACTTAGACTAACACTTCTTTAACTTGGGGGGTAAAAATATTCTCACAGATAATCCTTGCTTAGCTACCACAATTTTAACTAGCAAGTTAGTCATTAAGCCAAATAGTGACTGTGCTTGTGATCTTACTTAGTTTTCTTTGCTTTACAGGCCTGCAAAGGTCACAAAGTTATTTTTACATCACAGCTGTACCTGTGAACTGTCACTAAATGAGGACTAGTTTTATTTCTATTCTATTCAAATGGAGCACTTGGGTGATTTTTAATTTAACATGTATAAAACAAAAACACTAAGGGTAAATAGGGTAAAACACAAGTAATAAAATCACTGATCTATGGATTTGAATTCACAGATTTTCTAATAGTAGTGGGAAAGGGGAAAAAAAGACAACCCTCAAGGAAATATACTCTATAGATGGAAGCAATGTATAAGAAGGCCCCCTTCTGCATGCCCAATATAAATCAGGGATTTCTCCTGCAGCCTCTAATTAGCATGAATATATATTTTCCCAATAATGTACCAAATACTTTTTAACAATTTGGGAAGTCTAATTTATAAGCTAAGTGGCAACGTTTTGATGCATTCCAATTATGTATGAATAAGTATCTTCTACTTTCATAATTGCTGATCTTTTTAAAAGAAGGCACATGTGGGCAGATCTTTTGCCACTGTTTCTTAGCAGAAAGGGACAACTCACCACAGCCAACTCGCCGTGGCCCACTTGCCATGGCCAACTTGCCGCAGACAACTCACAACGGCCAACCCGTCGCAGGACAACTTGCCATGGCCAACTCGCTGTGGGACAACTTGCTGCGGGGCAATTTAACAATTCAATTTAATTATTTAAAATAAATTACAAATTATTTTAAATTTTGTCATTCACATTTCATTTTGCCTCTATTTTTGCATCCCTTCTTTAATGATTCCATTCCACCATTTCTTTGATATTAGTGTAACTCTTGTCCTGCAGCGAGTTGGCCATGACGAGTTGTCCTACAGTGAGTTGGCCGCAACAAGCTGGTGGTGGTAAATTGGCTGTGGTTATTTGGCTATAGTGAGCTGGCCGTGGTGAATTGTCATAGACCCATTTCTTAGTCCCTTGCATACTTAACAAAGCTTCTTGGATTATGTATCTTTTAATTTTCTTTTAACAACAACTTGTGGATCAGCCTCCCATCTTGTTTTAAGCCCATGTGTAATTATTACTTTCAGTCACTAAATTTAAGAAAGTTTATATGAGCTATCAAGTGATGGCACCCCTCCTTATATGTTGGCAGGTAAGAGTACCTAGAATTCATTCATGTAAGAAAGGGTTTTTTAAAATAACTAGAGTTCTACCAACTGATTTTAAAAATTACATTTCAGGTGTTATGTTTGCAGTTGTTAGCTTCTCCTGCAAGAAGCTGCAGTAATGTATTGTACGAAATATTAGTTTGTGGCTTGTTAATCAAGCCAGTATATATGACAGAACATTTTCCAGCTATTATTTTAAACTAAATAATGAACTAACGTATCAGAAACATTTGTGACAGATTGAGTAAAAGCCAACATGCTGGCCAAAAATTTGTATTGCAGACAAATGCATTCTGATGTCTGTATTTATTTAGTAGAAAAACAGAATAATCTGTCATCCTTTTAAAATTTATAATATATACTTCAGTAAATATGTATGGCATTATTCAATAAATATTTAGATACAACTAAATGATGCTCATGTTTACATATAATTTTAATAAGGGATAATTTTACCTACATAATTAGTATATTTCCCTAAGAAAGTCTTTCCTCTTTTTTGGACTAATACAAGTAGTCCTCGACTTACAACCACAAATGAGCCCAAAATTTCTGTTACTAAGCAAGACACTTGTTAAGTGAATTTTGCCCTATTTTACAGCCTTTCCTGCCATAGTTGTTAAATGAATCACTGTAGTTGTTAACTTAGTAACACGGATGTTAAGTGAGTCTGGCTTCCCCATTGACTTTGCTTGTCAGAATGTCACAAAAGGGGATCACACGACCCTGGGACACTGCAACTGTCTTAAATATGAGTCAGTTGCCAAGTGTGTGAATTTTGATCAGGTGACCATGGGGATGCTGCAATGGTTGTAGATGTGAAAAATGATAAGTCACTTTTTTCAGTGCTGTTGTAACTTCGAATGGTCACTAAGCAAACTGTTCTAAGTCGAGAACTACCTGTACACTATTGATGGTTAAACTCCAGTGCTGAGATAGTATTAATTCATCCTTTCATGAACAAAACAATCAAGCTTTTTTCATATTCAATATGCCTATCTGTTAAAATGTTATTCCTCTGCAAATTCAAGCTTAAAATTGTTTCCATCAATATTCAAGAGTCATGTAACTCAAATTTATCTAGTAAAATGAAATCCAAATTTATTTACCAATAGTTTTAAATTATATAATTATTTGTAAACTGCCCCATCACTAAGGTGAGATGGTGTTTAGAAATTGATTAATAAAATATAATGCAAGACTAGAGTTTATAATCACAAAATAGCAAAGTTAAATTTCAGTAGGAACAATGATTCCTTACATCTTATGAGAGTGAAATTACCTTAGTTTAGATAGAAAGCTCCTTTGGGGGACACATTTTTTCCTTATGAACCCTCCTTAGACTGGAAGGCCCAACTGAGATAATTCTTTTCTGTGATAGCTTGTTTGTAAAATTTAAATCATAATTTCCTATTCTAATGCACAAGATGGGGGAGGGGGGGGACAAAAGCTAATGGAACTAGTTGATGTTGGTTTGTTGCTATGAAAATTTCTGAGGGTGCCTTGAGCATCTGTTGCTATGAGCATAATAATTGCTCATTTGATCCTAGCCAATATACGGTCCTAAAACCTCCATACTGTATAAATAATATGTGGAATTCTGGTAGATCTATTTTGAGACAGAAAGAGAGGGAAAAATGACTTGAATCAGTTAGACATGTCAGCCCTATGAACTGATACAGACTAAACACTGGCTTTCTAGGGTTACTATAGAGATTACCAGTTCTCGTTACTATATGCACTCTCTCACACCATCCCAAGAGCTGGTGGTACTACCTCACTTTGGGCATTTTACCAGCGAATATAGATTGGGGACTGAATAGATTCAGGCCTGCACAACTTGTGGAGGAAAAAGGGCCACACTGATAAATTTAAAATAATCACAGGCCACAAAGTAATACCTGGCATGTCGATCAGCTGTTTGGTGGCTAGTGGAGCGCTGGCAACACTGGAGCTGGTGATGTCGGTGAGGCCTGGAGGCATTGGAGGCGCTTGGCAGGGTTTCTTTTGGGCAGCAGGAGCGGATCCTTCCTGGTGGTGGCGACATCTGGTGGTGAATTTATTGAGTTTTTAAAAAACACTGGTGGGCTGCACAGGGCAGTTTGGTAGGCCACATGTTGCCCATGGGCCGTATGTTGTGCAGGCCTGGAACAGACTTTGTTCAAGATCCATAACCCTAGAGGACTTGTTAATTAGTCCCCACCTTGAAAATTTCAGACTCACTAGTAAAACTTTTTTTTTGTATCCTTCCAATACAAATAACGTACAAGAAGGATAAAATACCTGTTCTAGTGTTGCTTAAATTATTTTGTTCCTTAAGTAAAGTCAACTGAAATCTTGGAAAATAATGGATAATGTTATCTTGGTTATCATTTTGGGCATATAATATTCCTTCCATTAATTTTTCCTATGGGTCCACTTACATTTAAGAATGCTGACTATCTTTCAAGTCATCTAATGTGCATTTTCGCTTATTCTAATTGCCACCACTGGTGATCTTCTAAAGCCAACAAGCGAAGCAACCTCTTTAACTTTGAAAAAAGTATCTTAGCTAAATTAGCTGAGACCACATAACTCTTTAGTGTATCATTTAGCAATGGCTGGGTTCATATGTCTTAATAAGGTATAAGCTTATTTCAGGGTAATTCCACCTCCGACTTTGAATGGGCTTGTAAACCCGTTTCTTTAATCTAATGAACTGTGTTTATTCAATGACAATTAAGCAAACAATGGCTTAGTGTACTATATAAACTAGCCAAGAATATATTCTGGTCAAATCCTCCTAGTTAGTGTCTCTTGGTAACATTTTTTACTACTTTATTTATTTATTAAATTTATATGCTGCCTCATGCAACTGGTATGATGTGATACGGTAAAAGCTATAGAAATAGCTCTCCTGCATTTAACTTAACATTTATATGCAATGCATGAACTCTGGCTTGTCTACATCTCAACAGATATTTATACCCCAAGATTGAATCAAAATTCTACATTAATATTCCAGATTCAAATATACACTTATTATAATATGTAATAGCTTCTTTTTGAAAAAATAAGTATTTTTAATAACTTGCTAAGCAAAGATGAAAGTGTTAATACAAAACAGAAAAGAACAATTAGCTTCTAGCTTATAGAAAGATTAATTTCTATAAAAATTATATGTAAGAATTATAAAAGTTACTAATTGGTTAATAAAAGTCCAATCAAGTGGTTTGTTACATAAAAGATCAGCAATATTTCACATAAAATGGAAACAAACAGTATAAGCAGTAAGCTGAAGAGAAATAGGTTCTATGTAAATTGTAAATTCATTAGGTCTTAAAAGGTTCAAGATACAGCTTAAATAAAGATCAGTAAATATATACTGTGTGTGTATGTGTGTGCATTTTCATGTCTTCTGCTACTGCTAGTTGTGAAACACGTGAAACTTGCATTTGTCAACTAGATTGCAATGTTAGAATTGTTCCAGCCTCAGGTGTGCTCCTTGATGTGGTAAGCCTCATCATAGAGCTAACCAGATACTGCTGGACTGCAATTTTTATCATCTTTTCTATCAGCATTGACCAGGACTGAGGTACGTTACCATTTCTATTCTCCATACATATCCCAAGCACAAAACGTATGCTGTGCGTAACAGTCTTTTAACTACTATGAGTCTTCAATTTTGATATTATTTTCATTTTCCAGTATCTATATAAAATATGTAGTTTAAAAAAATTCAAAGTATCTTATATGCAGTTAAGCATTTCAATCTATTAATTACTGTCATTTGAACTTACATAAGTACATACACAAAATATCTGTATGCTTACCTAACAACCACTTGAAAAATACACAAAAAAACATACTTAAAGGTATTATTTCCAAGAAGGGGTAGGAAAAATGGAGAAGAAATCAATGTACAAAAATTTAGCAGAGATCTGAAAATTAAAAAAAAAGATAAATACAGGAAAGGAAAACTACAGACAGATAAATTGTATTTATAAAGATGGTGTCAGAAAATCTAAAGCAAAAAAACCAAAGATTTTGCTTACATGTTCAAAATAAAAGCTAGATTAAAGAATAAATACTATCTGCTCAGTGCAAATGGGAAAAGTATAATCAATAATGAAAAAAGACAGAGCTACTCATCTCCTATTTTGACTGAATTCTCCCTGAAACTAATCACTCAAAATTAGCACACAGTTGTAAAAACAAATCTTTTCAGAGTAAACCTCCTTTTGTTTTTCCTTAGAATGTCATGTCACTATTGGAAAACTAACAAAGTAGAAGACAGAATAAGTTTTCTTGATAGTTATTAAAACTGGAAGAAAATAACAGAATTAAGTTCAATAGAGATAGATACACGCTAAGTTCTCACTCAGGAAAAATTAGGAATGACTGTAAACTGTTAGGTTTTTAAAAAGCCCCCTGTAGAATTAGATCAGATCTAGAAGTTTCAGCAAAAGGGACAATTTCAATTTTCTTCTGGAATGCTGTATCATGTTTATTGAAGGAAGTAAATTCCAATTTGATATTCCTATTCCAGCCTCAATTTTGGAGGATTTTTATGCAAATCTATTTTCTAATCTTAACAAAAGCCTCTCATACAAACATACTGACATTTTAGCCTTTGAAGTATCAGAAATCAGAAATCAAATTTATCTAAAATCTAATAAGGTGCCTTAAGATGATTTTCTACTTCCAGAGCTCTTTAAGACTCATTGATTGGTGTGCTCTATTATTAACAAGCCTGTTCAAATTGTATTCCAGTCGGTTGGGAAGTTGCCAGTATAGTCCCCCTATAAAAAGGGAGACAAAGCTGACTCAAAAAACTATAAGCCTTATTAGAATTGTGGCTAAAACATATACAAAACATTTGTTGAACAAAATACAAAATTGGGTAATGGAAAGAAATCTCTTGGTAGAGGAACAAGCTGGATTCAGACCGGAGCCTTCACAATAGACAATTGTTTTACTTAAGTTTACACCATCTCTTAACAAAACAATTAACAAATTACAAAAACCTGTTTACTGCATTTATAGATCATGGTGCGGCTTGCGATTCTATACAGAAACATTCTGTGGATGAAACTGGCCAGCTTAAATATAGAACCCAGACTCTTATTCTTAGTTTAGGCGCTGTACTCAAAACACCCATTTATTTGAAAGTCCAGTCAGGTGTAACTGGTTCGCTAAGAGTATACCCATTACCAGTATGCTGATGATACCAAATTATATATCTCCAGCCCGGTGAATTAAGCAATGCCATAAATATCCTATCCTGGTGTCTGGAGGCTGTGAAGGTCTGGATGGGGAGCAAGAAACTTCTGTTAAACCCAGGCAAAACTTTCGTTTTGGGGGCCCACTGGTTCCAGGATCATGCCACCTTTGATGTTGGATATGGCTGTACAATCCAGGAGTCCTTGTAGGATCGTGACTCCTGCTAAATGATGAACAGGTGGTATTTGTAGTAAGAAGTCCTTTGCACAGCTTCGTCTTGTGCACCAACTGTGCCAGTTCCAGATTGGCAGGTCCTTCTTACAATCATTCATGTTCTAGCCACCTCCAAATTGGACTATGCACTCTACATAGTACCTGGAAATGCAGAATAAATCAGCATAGGCAATGCACAGTGTATATTACACTTCTGCTCTGCAAGCTGCACTAGCTGTGAGTTTGCTTCTAGATCCAATTCAAGGTGCTGGTTTTAATCTTTAAAGCCCTTTGTGGCGTGGGAGTAGGCTACCTGGGGGATGTCTCCCTTGTATCAGCTTGCCCCCATTAGGTCTAGCAAAACAGGGCTACAGGTCCCATTGGCTACAGGCCTACATTTGGTGAGTCCCAGGAGACATGCCTTTTCTGCTATGGTGCCCACCTTATGGAACATCCTTCACCTTGAAATTAGATTAGCTCTATCTCTTTTGATATTGCAAAAGGCTGGGAGGCCCAGGCGTAATAACGTAATCAGAGACTGACTTAAAGCAGAAAAAAGAAGAAAAAAAGGACACATTTATGCAAATGAGCCTAAAGATCTCTTTGATTAAAAGAAAAAAAATATCAAATCCTATCTACAGCAAGAGCAAAAACAAGAGATGCATATGAGAAAACTATGGGAATGCCCTATTTTCATATTTATTAGATTTTTATTTCAGTCTTCCTCCATAAGCCTTTAGTGGCACATAGTACTTGCTCCTTAAATTTTCCCCAACAACATAGTGAGGCAGATTTGATTGAAAATGTGTCACTGACCTAAAGTCAAACAATGAGTTCCCATGCCCAAGTCTAGACTTGAAGCTAGGTCTCCTGGGTTGAACACCTCGACCATTATATCACTACTGTTATTATTCAAAATAAAAATAAAAATGTATCTGTTTAGATAAGCTACTTGAGGAAACCCAAATGCCAAAACAATAAAATCTCTGTCAATCAGCAGCATATTTAATCATTACCATCTTCAGTTTGTTTACATTTACACCAGCCAGCTGAACCAGATCATGTTTTCAACCTTGAATAAGAAAGGAAAAAAAGTAGAGCCCAGATCATCTCCCCCACCCATGGTCATCCTCCTCCAACTTCTTGTAAGATGAAGCTTTTCAATTAAATGCAGCCTAACTTAACAAACTGCCTTTACTCATGTAATAGCTGAGGCCTTCTTGACAGTAACTACACTTACAAACATAGCAGCTGACTTTGAGCAGACTGACCTTGAGCAAAATGAACACACTTAACTGCATATACTTCTGGCTTATTTCACTGCAGCAGTGAAGCAGCCTCACCATCTATAGTAGTCAACAGTTTCTGATTACCACCCCCTGCCTATTTTAAGCTATCCCCCCCCACAACATTTCAGTGATGCACAGTTCAAAGTGATAGAATAACATCTGAGGCAACATTCCAGCTCAAGTTGTTTACACAGGAATCTTGGTCCTGTTCTCATGCGCCACTTTTTTCATCAATGGCTGCACTCTGTTTTTATTTCCAAAGCCCAAATAAAGTATTTCAGAATAGTCCTTGAGCAACTAAATCAAAAGGAAATGTTCGTTTATGGAAGTTAACTGAATCATAGCAACACTAGGATTTAGATGAAAGATGAAAAATAAAGATATTTTTTCATTCATAATATCATACATACAGTGTTTCACATCTATAGTTTGTCATTAAGTCTAAACAAATGCCCACATCTAATTTTACCTTGTTTGTGGGACTAATCATAAAACATTCTCAAATCAATATATTTAGACTAAGTTTGTTCAAAATGACACAGCAATTCAAAGGGCCAAAAATTATTGCTGGTTTATTTTAAAATTACTTTTCACCAGGTATATAAATGCCACTCTAATTAATAAAACAACTAATCAATCAACCTTCATAATATCATTTTTCATCTAATCTTGAACTGGAAAATCCTAATACTAGCCTCATTGTTGCTGTTCATTTCTTCAAAAAGAAATGTATGTAGGAGTTTTAAATAATTTTTGCAGCTTGGATCAGCTTCTAGACGTTGTTCTCTGACAGCAAGACTCAAAGGAGATACTTAAAATATTTCCTGTTTAGTTCTCAACAGATATCCAAGTTCATGAACTTCCTCCATTTTAAACTCCACTTCCCATCATTAATTCTTCATATACTGCTTCAACATATAGACAGTTCACTCCTAGTTACAGTTACAATAGTATGTATGCTTTCATGTATTGCTTTTTCTCCATATTTCTAGGCTTTGATCCCACAAAACAGCAATTAAACCCACACCCAAAGAGCCCTTTAGCTTAAAAATCTATTGTTACTATAGGTGGTTAATTTAAAGTACAAGTATTATCTTAAATTTATAATTAAATAATTAGTTCTAAACTATTACCATATGAGTAGTAGTCTAAAGTGAATTACAGTGGTGCTTTCTTTTTTATCTTAGACTCTATACTCAACTTTGGATGAAAAAATAATTTTATGCCTGTAACACTGACATTTTTTATTTTTATTTTTTTATTTTTCTGTTCAATATTTTAAAGATTTTAAATACAATGTTGATAATTTTAATCATGTTATATAAACATTACTGAATTTAAATCTGCACTGAAATAATATGTGTTGTGGTTTACAACATTATAATAAAATAAAATTTTAAAAAACTAAAATTTTGAAGAAACTTCATGATGATAAATATAGAATACATATGCACATAATACATGCTATAGAAGAAGTGTCTTGCTATTTTTCTATTTCATATTTAAAAAAGATTTTCAAACTTTTTCAGTGTATGGCAGGGTTTCCCAAAATGAGGTATACCTCCCTTTAGGAGAGGTAGACAAGAGTCCAGGAATAGTAATGAAAAAACTTTTAGATTCACTTTTTCCATTTAGATTCACTTTTTCATTATTGGTATTTGGGTTTTTAGGGCAGGAATATACAGTAAGATTACACATACAATACATATATACAATAAAGGAGGTGTGATGGCAAAAAGTTTAAGAACTGTTGGGCAATGGAATCTGATAGTAATATGTGATAATTTCTAATGATAGAAAATTGGCTGGATTTATCATTTTTTTTTCCACTGTGATTTATCTCAGAGGTCTCCAACCCTTCTCGGTTAGCGGACCAAAGGGGAAAGAGACGGGGAAGCATTTTACGAGCTTACAGGGCCGCAAGCACAAGCGACACAAACGGGGCGGTGCTAGCACCCACATGACACTCACTAGCACCGCCCATTTTCACCATGTGGCGCCATTTTTGCTGCTGCAATGACGCTAGCGTGAGTGGGGGTGAGTGCGCACACACACGTGAGCGCACTGGCCAGCCGGTTCCACAGCCCGGTGGCCAGCAGGCCACGGCCCAGTAGTGGGCCGTAGCCCACAGTTTGGGGACCCCTGCTTTACATCATTTATGTGTCAATGAATCATTTGTATAATGCAATATTAGAAATTATATACATTGATACAAATGACATTTCTTCAAAGCTATTTGTTACTAACTAAAGTACTGTCTGAAAATTTCCTCAGTTAAAGACATGCACTCTCCACAATATAGTAAGTCCACCAGTAAAAATTTCAATGAATGACCATAAATGCTGTATGGCTGTACTATTATCATTTATCCTTATTATTTTCTTTACTCCCCCATCTTATTGGGATGATGATGATGATGGATGATGATGGATGATGATGATGATGTACATTGCTTTGCATGTACACTGAGAGCTTCTGCATAGGAGACAAATTCCTTGGGAATCTAATCACACTTGGTCAAATAAAGTATTCTGATACTGCTAATATGAAACAGGCAATGTGTTTAAAAAGGGGAAGTATCAGGATGTGATTCTTTACAGTTAGTCCCCCCATTTAGCAATCAAAATTGTGAAGGGCAACTTGGTGGTTAAACAAAGCTAAGTGAAATCATGATTGTGCTTATGAATTTACTTTAGTTTTCCTTTACAGACCTGCAAAGGTCATAAATGTGAGGATTGGTTGTAAAGTTAATTATTCATCACTGTTATAAGTGTGAATGATCACTAAGCAACAACTACCTATATTTTTTCATATATTATTTTCTCTATCCAATCACTCAGAAACTATTGCAAACCTTAGATTCTAGAAGATTCTCTAAGAGTCCATCCTATGTCGGATCCCCCAAAATTCCCACAGAGAAAGAGGCAGAGTATCAATAACTTATAAGACTTATGGAGAAAGGTCCATCATGACTGTCTTCTATACAGCAATGCAAGAACCCAACAGCTAACTGACCCAGAGGCTTACTTCCCCCCCCCCCCATTCTCCCAAGAAAATCCAGAACCAGAAGGCTGGGAGTTCAGGATGCTTGGGTGTGAAAATAAGTTCCTCAGCAGTAACAGGTGTACTCAAATACAAGTCCTTACTTATAGTAACCTCTCTATCCAGTTAACCATCAGCTGCACAGTGCGTCAACTTTGAAAATGAGCATAGCTGTGGCCATTTTCCCTATTCATTTTTGGTTGACACATAGAAAGGTGGGAGGACGATTGCCAGGTGCTTTACTAGTCAAAATAATCTTTTGTCCCGTGGGAACCAAGGTCATTGGCTACTCCCGAGACTGCTGGCTGGGCGTTTCGTGAAAAGCCCACCAAGAAGATGTATTGGGGAATGTAGTTGCTTGCATAGCTTTAAAGGTGGGATTTCTTAATTTTGTATTGGGGGATTGTTACGTGTGTCTTCAGACTTGGTTTCACTTTTGACATGCCGATACTTTGTAACTAACATGTTCTTTGAGGAATTTCCAAGCCTCAGAGTTCTGCTTTATTTGTCTCTGTCTGTGATGATCCAGGGCACAGCACAGAGGCAATGCAGTCAGCTGGCAATTCAAACCGCCCTTTAATTGCTCCAAATTTTCCCCAAATGCTCCCACATTTCTGGCAAGCCTCAAAACAAAGGAAGATACACACACCTTCAGCCGCCTCTGGCTGCAAGTAGTTTCACACACAGTCTGATTAGAAGAGTAATTTACTCAAGGCCACGGGGATAACAAGGAATGACACATACATCCAAAATCTAACGTCTGTGGAAATACAAGCTTGCCTGAGCAGTTTCAGAAGAGAAGCCAAAATACAATCTGAGGTCTTTGAACATCCAAGCAACGTTGTCAGTCAGTCCAATGGTCAGAGTTTCCGGTTTCCAAGCAGAAATCACAACACAGAACAAGAGATCAGCAACAACACACAAAGCTCCAAGGAATCAGCGTTTGTTCCCGACAAATGCCTCTCCCCAAAACGTCTCCTTAAGTCTCAGTCTCCAGGTATACCTTGTGGAGAGGGGCGGGACGCTCTCCTCCCGAGTAGTTGAGCCTGCCTGTGTTGTTCCCTCCTTCTCTCCACTCTTCGTGCTCTAGGATCAGGTGGGGGTGTCCCTTGCTCATTGCCTGAACTCTGTCTCTCCTGTTCATCCTGTCCCAATCCTGAAAGGCCCTGGCCTGCCTCTGCCTGCTCTTCCCCACATTCCTCTGAAGCCACAGACAACTCTCCCTCGACCTCCATAGGATCCCGTTCCAGCTCATTTTCCTCATCAGATTCAGGCTCCGACGGAGGCATGACACTGTCTGTTGGAACCATGACATTAAACCAAGTCTCTTAAAACTTCATTTTCTCGGAGTGCTGGGCTCTGACCGCCTACCCACTCACTTTTGGGAGAGCGGTAAAGACTCGGCAAAGACTCAAGATGGAGGAGAAAATTGAAACTGCTGCTAGCCGCAACAGGACTCAGGCTGTTGGGAGTGCAGGCAGGCTGTCGGAGTGCAGGCCGGCACTCCAGCAACCAAGGAGGCGTCACTGGCAGGAGCTCGGCTGAAGACCAGGGTGATCCAACCTGGGAAGCTGGCACCGCAGGAAGGAGCTACAGTCCTAGCGGACCTCTTCTAAGCCGAGGCTGCCCCTCAGCGCAGAAGCACTCCTCTAACCACTGGAGAGGAACTCCTATTGCTGCTGTCCCAGGGTTCTTTATCTGTGGAGGGCAAGAAAGGAAAGGGGTCGATGGGATGGGACGACTCCGGTGAGTGGAGATTTCAGTCTGCAGTCCACAGCCCCTCACTCGATCAGCTGAAGGAGAAGTTTGGCCGACTGGAGGTGAGGGATACGATCCCTGTTGCCTAGGAGGTGGGTGCCATGGGGGGAAATGCCAAGAACTACCCATCTCTTCCCCCCCTCACTGGAGCTCCAGCCCAACTGCCGGAGTCTGCTGCTTCACCCATCCCCCCACCAGCTGTAATACCAAGCCCTGTATCTCAGCCAAGTTTGTTACCACGACCTCGGGATACCAGTCCCTGAGTCCAGGCAAGAGAACTCTGGAGTGGTTCGGCCACATCCCCAGGACCAGCAAGCTGCCCAAGCACAGCAGCAGGTTCAGGCGGCTCCGCCGAGGTTCAAGCCGCCTCCCATCAAGCCCACCTTTGATGGGGATCCCAAGAAGCTGCCCTTCTTCTTAAACCAGGTGTGGGCTCATTTAGATCACCAATGCTTATGCCTACCTGGATGGGGCTATGACGGTGAATGCTGTGGCAGCAAATTTAGAGGGAGAAGCAGCTGACTGGGTGACCAACCCCCACGATGAAGGTGCTCCTGAATTGTACATTAATCTATTCATGGAGCAATTGAGGGGTCAGATTGAAGACGAATCCCGAGTCCTACTGACCGAGAAAGAAATCCACCGCCTGAAGCAAAGAGGTCACCCCATAAAGGAGTACGTCCGTGAATTCAGGAGAGTTGCTAACCGGCTGAGGCAGTGGCCTGAGCGGTCACTGATCAACTACTTCAAACGGGTTGGATCGCGACTGCATCATTCAAGGTCTTCCCAACCTGTTGGGTGAATGGTAATGTATGGCAGTGATGCTGGACATCGAGCTGGACCACCCCCGAAAGACCACCTAACCCAAACTACCGCGCGTCCAAGAAAAACGCCTTTTTGGCAGATGTCTGCAGAGGCCAACGTCTCCCAAGCACCAGCCAGGGCTCCAATCAAGTGCTACCGATGCAGTCAGATGGGTCACCGTGCCGTGGAGTGCCCAGCTCCTCACCCTCAACCCAGGAGTGCGCCAGTCAGCCGCGAAACCGCGAAGAACTCCCAAAGGGGGAAGAAAGAAAACCAACTGGGCACATCAAGGCCTAGGTGTCGAAGCCTCACCTCCCGCCGAGCTCGAAGCCAAACCCCAATCCGAGCCACAGCTGATGCCAGATCGTACGACAGTGACGAGGAACACAAGGAGGACCCCATGGTGAGTCAGCCCATTCCTTTTCCCGCCAGGCTGATAGTGCCCAAAATAGGGGCTCACATGAGTGTGAAGGTCCTAATAGACTCGGGTTGTAGTCGGTGCTTAATTAACTTACCCACTGTGCTCAAACTGGGAATCTGAGCCAAGCTATTGCCCCTGCCTATGAGGTTTGAGCAGGCCGACGGGTCCCTCATCAGAAGTGCCCCTGCCACAGACCTAACCGAGCCTGTGTGTTTGAAAATGAGTCGGCATTGGGAAATCATCCGTTTTGTGGTGGTTCTGAAGATGACCGAAGCAGTAATTTTTGGGCTAGCATGGTTGTATAAATGGCGTCCTAACATCTGGTGGGAGGAGGGAATGCGGAAATTAAGACTGGGGACAGGACCCCTCCCACCTGACATTGACAATAAAACAAAGACACTGGCCATCTGCGAGATGCAAGGGGAGCCCCGTGAATCCCTAAAGACTGTGGTCGAAAAGCTGCCGGGGATTCAACTTCTCCCCACTGAGTACCATGATTTGGCAGAAGCATTTTGTGAGAAGGAATGTGATGTCCTCCCCCCACACTGGGCTACGGACTGTGCTATTGAAATTCTGCCCGGTGCCAAACTCCCTAAACCAAGGCTGTACTCTATGACACCCAAAGAGATGAAAGAACTGAGAGTACATTGATAAAAACTTAGCTAGGGGTTTCATTCAGCCCGCCAAATCACCCGTGGCTGCTCCTGTGCTTTTCAAGGAAAAGAAAGATGGCTCTCTTAGGAGTAGATTTTAAATCCCTCAATGCTGTCAGCATGGAAAATACGTACTCCCTCCCCCTGATGAAGGACATGTTAGCCCATCTGGCTAAAGGAAAAATCTTTACCAAGCTGGATTTAAGAGAGGCTTATTACCGGATCCAGATCAAGGAGGGGGACGAGTGGAAAACAGCCTTTAATTGCCCATTGGGGAGTTTCCAATTTAAAGTGATGCCTTTTGGATTGCAGCTCACCCCCGCTGTGTTTATGCAATTGATAAATCAAGTGCTCCATGATTATTTATACAAGGGGGTTTTGGTTTATCTTGATGACATCCTTATTTACTCTGAAACCATAGATGAACATAACAAAATGATCCGTGAGGTATTAAAGAGACTGTTGAAAGCCAAACTGTATGCAAAGCTGTCAAAGTGTGAATTTCACTAGACCCGCTTAGATTATCTAGAGCTATCGGATTTCAAATGAGGGGGTAGAGATAGTTAAAGCAGTATTGGAATGGCAACCCCCATGCACCCGCAAGCAGCTTCAAAGTTTTCTGGGGTTTGCCAACTTTTATCGTCAATTTATTCCCTCTTTCGCAAAGATAGCCATGCCAATCACTGATTTACTCAAAGCAGGCAAAGGAGGGGAAAACCCCCGACCTTGTCAGCCATTGCAATGATCATCAGAGTGCCAGGCAGCATTCGAAAGACTAAAGAGACTCTTTGCAGCTGAACCAGTTCTTAAACATCCTGACCCCGGACAATTCATCATTTAAGCTGATGCAAGTGACGTGGCCATGGGGGCTGTTCTCCTACAAAAAAATCACAGAGGGGAGTTACAACCTTGCGCTTACATTTCCCGGAAAGTAATTGACACCAAGAGAAGGTGGGCTGTTTGGGAGAAAGAGGCTTTTGCAGTTCGTTGGGCTTTGCTGACATGGCATCATTTCTTGAAAGAGGGAGAAATACCTTTTGAGGTATGGACTGATCACAAAAAATTGGAGGCTCTCAAGACCCCCCGTAAATTATCCTCCAAGCAAGTTCGGTGGGCTCAGTACTTCAACCGTTTTAATTTCACTTTAAAATATTTTCCTGGAGGTAAGAACTTTTTGGCTGATGCCTTGTCTAGAGTGGCCCAGTTCAAGAGCAACCGAAAGGAAGTCATCAACTCCATTATTCCTCCACCGCAATATGCTGCTCAAACAACAACCAGATCGCACACCCAGAGACCCCCCTGCTGGTCCTGATGATCGCTCACTAAAGGAATTAAAGGAGAAGTTAGAGACTGATGCCTGGTTTAAAGATAACAAATTTATATTAACCTTAAGGGGAGGGCTAGCTTGGAAGGGTTCTAAGTTATACCTCCCAGATGGCCTCAGGCTCCAGGCATTGCAATGGAGTCATGCTAAGCAAGCGGGTCACTTTGGTTTTTTAAAGACATTGCATCTGGTGCGAAGGCAATTCTGGTGGCCAAAAATGAAGGATATTAAGAGTTATGTTAAGAGTTGTGCCACTTGTGCTGCCATGAAGAGGCATCCTGGAAAAGCACCAGGTTTGTTGCAGCAGGTGGCCGATCCCTCTCAACCTTGGGAGGAGATAGCTATGGATTTTATAATGGAATTACCTGAGAGCAAAAGGAACACTGTAATATGGACTGTGATTGATCTATTTTCCAAACAGGTGTATTTCATCACTTGCTTGGGACTTCCCTCTGCCCAGAAGCTAACCAAACTATTTTTGAAGCACATATACCGACTCCATGGTGCCCCAAAGCAGATTATTTCTGACAGAGAGGTCCAGTTTACTGCAAAATTTTGGAAGGAGTTGTTAAAATGACTGGGTCCTCCCAGGGGCTATCATCAGCTTTTCATCTGAATATTGATGGAGCTGCTGAGAAAGCTAACACAATGGTGGAACAGTACCTCAGGTGCTATGTAAATTACCAGCAGTCCAATTGGATTGACCTCCTGCCTTTCACAGAAGTAGCCTACAACAATATGGTGCACAGTAGCACTGGACTCACCCCATTTAAAACAGTAACGGGTCGAGACTTTGTGCCCATGCCCGAGTATCCACAGGAGCCTCCTACTTCCCAGACTCTGGACCAATGGGTGACATCCTTCCAGGGGGTTTGGGTGAATGTGAAGAAGGCATTGACCAAAGCTAGATTTACAAGATTTACAAACAGCAAGCTGACAAATGACGCTCCCTTCAGAAACCTTTTCAGGTTGGACAATTAGTTTATCTTTCAATGAAATATTTAAGATCAAAATTACCCAGTAGAAAATTGGGGCCAAAATTCCTTGGTCCTTTTCCTATCACTAAAATCATTAACCCTGTCACAGTGGAATTGAAACTACCACAATTGTTGGAGAAAGTTTACCTTGTGTTTCATTGCAGTCTATTGAAACCTATGTCGGAATCCTCTTTGAGACCAGTCCCAAAGAAGCCACTGGGTCCAACGGTGGTGGAGGGGGAGACACATTATGAAATAAAACGTATTCTTGATTCTAGGTTGTACAAGAGAAAATTACAATACCTTGTTCAGTGGAAAGGTTACCCCCTTTCAGAAGCTACATGGGTGAAATGTACAAATGTCAAAGCGGATAGATTGATGAAGACGTTTTATGATAAATACCCTCACAAGCCTTGAGGGAATGCTTAACCTGCTTTTTCTTTTCCCTGCAGGAGACTCATTCTTTCTGATGGGGAGCCGACTGTCAACTTTGCAAATGAGCATGGCTGTGGCCATTTTCCCTATTCGTTTTTGGTTGACACATAGAAAGGTGGGAGAGGGGATTGCCAGGTGCTTCGCTAGTCAAAATAATCTTTTGTCCCATGGGAACCAAGGTCATCGGCTGCTCCCGAGACTGCTGGCTGGGCGTTTCATGAAAAGCCCCCCAAGATGTATTGGGGAACATAGTTACTTGCATAGCTTTAGAGGTGGGATTTCTTAACTGTATTGGCGAACTGTTACGTGTGTCTTCAGACTTGGTTTCACTTTTGATGTGCCGATACTTTGTAACTAACAAACATGTTCTTTGAGGAATTTCCAAGCCTCGGAGTTCTGCTTTATTTGTCTCTGTCTGTTGGAACCATGACACAGTGATCCAGACTCCAAAGGAGAAAAAGTAATTCAGAGCATGTATTGGTACACATACACACTTGTTGACACCTTCTTAAATGAGTGTTTTTGAAGGGGATATCAACAGTTGCAATCTACACACCCGTACAATCTCTTAATTACCTTTTCTCTTTGGAATTTGGATCACTGTACAGCCTTTGCAACCATTTAAGGAGCAGCTGGAGCCAAGAGAAGATCCTGCATTCATAAACAAAAAAACTTTCAACTTCAGAATAGAGCATTGGTGGCGAACCTATGGCACGGGTGCCAGAGGCAGCACTCAGAGCCCTCTCTGTGGGCACACGCGCCATGCCCCGGAGATGGCAACCATGCCTCTTTAACCAGCCACCTAACTCGCCGAGGTCCCACGTGGCCGGATGCATCCCAGCACGACTGGTTTCCCTCCCCCCCGTCCCATCTCTCCTGCCCTTGTATGCTCTCCTTTTCCCGGGCACGACCCACTGCATCGCCTCCTCAGTTGTCGTCCGTCCGTCCAGCTCAGAGGTGGCTTCTCTGAACTGCTGGTGGAGGGCTGCAGAGCCCCAGAGTGCACCGGTCAATGGGCCAGCAGGCTGTGGCTGCTTACGACACTGTCAGCCCCCATGCGCTCGCTGGCCTCTGTGTGCAGGGACCGATGGTGTCAGGCAGCAGCCGTCCCGGCCCCTGCCTTGCCTTGCCCTGCGACAATGGCACCCCCGCCCTGCCTCACCTCACCCCGCAGGACGAGCCTCCTGCCCACCGCCCCACCTGCCAGAGACCCCCTGGATCTCCCCCAACCCTGCCTGGCCCCCACAGGCGTCCCTCCCCATGAGCAACATCGAGGTGACCACGCCCACCTTGGCCACACCCACCCAATCTGCCATGACCACCACAGCCACGCCCACCCACTGGGCCACACCCACCTGGCACCCGGCGATAAATAACTGGGTTTTGGGTTGCAGTTTGGGCACTCAGTCTCTAAAAGCTTCGCCATCACTGGAATAGAGCAATGCTGGAGCTATATTTGTATCAGACTTTTTCTCTTGCTTGTCCCATTTCTGATCTCCAATTTCTGCCTGACTACATTTCTCTATGACCTGGTACCATTTACAGATGAAGTTACCACTTTCCTACTGAGTCCCATTGATTAATACATCATAACAGAGGATGGTTAGGGAAGTAAAATCATTATAATTTCTGCTTCTTGTATTAGGATTCCTTTAGCCCAGAAGGAATAGATGATTACGGGAGAGACAGTTTTTGTCTCAGAGTTATGAGGGTTATAAGAGGGGTATGATGAAGCAAACTGAGCAGGACTATGTCATACATGTGTGCATTATATTTGGCGAAGTTTGACTTCTTTTGTAAAAGTTTACATTGCAGTTTTATTTTTTTTTTCCCCTGGTTGGAAATGGTGTACAACCAAGTCACTGATTTTTAATCAAAGGAACTTTGGCATTATATAAAAAGGGGTGAAGAAGTTATAGAATACTACCTGTTAGCTCAATGAACAATGTGGAATATAGGCAGACAAAACCAGGCTGATTTATCCAAGAAAAAAAAAGTCGGTCCCAAAATGCTCTTCATATACATACCTGAACAAAATACCTTTGCTGGCTATTCTGGAAACTTTCCCAAAATCTCAGAACAAATTAGAAACCATTTTGATATTTGCAAACAATATGTTGATCAGTCTTGAGTGTGCTTTATTTCCCCAGTCAGATGATCTCAGAATACAGACTTAATTGTTTCCACTTATACATAGCTTTTTTCACACAGTATTCATGTTGTTCATTCAATGTAATGTCAAGTTTTTACATGGTGCATAAGCAGACTCATCAAGGCTAGCTGCCAACTATCACTTCATGATCTGCCATCTCTATTATCTAAGCTGCCTGGAGCTGACAGTGAAAATAATATAAAGCATTTTTAGTTTTACAGATTTCCCAGTGGACAATACTCTCAACACTGGAAGTGAAAAAACATAGTCAGAGAGTAAAAGCTAATACTTCTTTAATTATCCAGTCTAATATCTAATAATTATTCTAATTATGTGCTTCTCAGGATCTATATGCATAACAAAACCATAAAGTTCTACTTAATTAGTCAAATACTGCAAGAAGCTATTTAAAGAAGTATTCTTACCAAACCTTATGCATTTTGGACTCTGGAAAACAAACTAATTTAGTTACATAAGTCACTGCAGAAAACTCAAAACTTTCAGTTATAAGATAGTAGGTACATACCTGTAATAGCGAGATTGCAAGTACGTTGAACAGACTGTCTTTGATACATGACTAGCAGATCCAAAGTCAATTACCTTAACTCGGTAAGGCTGCCGTGCTGGATCCACCAACATAATATTTTCTGGTTTGAGGTCAGCATGTATTAAACCAAGACTTTTTAGTTTTTTCAGTGCAGTGGCCACCTGTTGCAAAATAGGCCGAATTACCCTTAGCTGAAGAGGACTAAATTTGTTTTGTTTCAGAAAGTCATACAAATTCTGTTCCAACATCTCAAAAACTAAGCAGGTATGGTTATGATGTTGAAAGCACTCATAGGCTTTCACAAAATTAAACTCATCAGCATTCTCTGTACTTAATCTTCCTAATATGCTCACTTCTATTTGTCCTTGACGTGCATAAGATGGGTGGTTCTTCAAGATTTTGATTGCCACTATTTCATTTGTCCCTCTTTTCCAGCACTTTACAACTTGGCCAAAAGTCCCTCGCCCAAGGAAATCAAGAACCTCGTAAGTATTTTTCGCAGAACATAATACCTCATGCTGCACTAACTGATAATCTCCATCACCACTGGTACCATTTGGTTTTGAAGCTGCAGTAGTTGTCATAACTGTCATTGGGTTTCCCAAGTTTGTTTGCAACATAGCAGGCAATATAGGCAGTTCATCAACAATCTGCATTGCGCCACTCTGATTTTCTAACTCTTCACTCTTACGCTTCAATCCACATTGCTGGGGACGGTCCAAAATGTTCAACTCACTTTCCTGGGTCCCAGGCCAAGGTGCTTCCACTTGAGGTTGTTGTGCCTGCACTGCTAAGATTTTTGTAGCACCTGCAATAGTTTTTAAATCAACAGTGCTGGTCTGCAACAAAAAAGTCTCTCTTTGAGGTCTGTCAAATATATTTGTAGCCTGCAAGAAAGCACCAACCCTACTAGGAGGCTGAGTGATTCCAAAATTGTTACCATTCAAATAGAGCTGTGGGTAGGCTCTTTCATGATACACACAACTGCTTGGCTCCACTTTCAGTTTCTTCACATTAGAAAAGGCACTTGGCTGAGTTTGATAAATATATGATGGATAGACCAAGACTTGTGAGGCCATACCTGAAAGAGAGAGAACATATTAAGATACTCTGTTGCTTCCCTCCCCTCATATATTTATCTATAAGTCTCTAAAAATAGTTAATCAAAAATCCAAGCCATTTTGTACATTAAATACTGAAGCTGCTATATGTTTTTGCCAATATCTTTCATTGTTGACTAATGTATACAAAATCAGCTTTGTTTTTCCAGAGTAAATCAATAATGGAAATTAATCAGTGATTAAACTATGTGGTTTTATCAGCACAGAAATAAACTCTTTGATTCTTCCCAACTTATGATTCTATACAGATGGCCTTAAACATGCATCATCCAACTCAAATTCTTAAATTGGCTTCTCTTTGGCCTTCAAAGTTCTTTTTCCAATAGTCTTTTATGAGAATATACAGAAGAATTTAAAGGATATTTATCATTTTAAGAACTACAAATTTATATATTATTTATCTAATTTCTCAACAAGAAAGTAAAAATGCCTGACTTTATTTTTATAATTTTAATATAAAACATTTAATATAAAGATAGTACAAAGGAGTATCAACTTTCAACCAAACACCTTCTTTATATTTCTTTGTCTGTAGCAATGTGTATGAACGATACAACAATAGGTAAATAGCATATTGTATGAATTGAATGGTCCTGCAAGCTTTTTTTGTATGTAGTAAAATGATTTTCAAAGATTAAATTTTACATTTTCGATGGTAAACTGGGAGGATAATCTCTGACTTTTAGGTACATAGCAGAGCTTGTGTGCTAAACAGATACACCAAGTGACTTCAGTGCTTGATGAAAGTTACACACTTTGTTCTATTGCTATAAAGGATACTGGGAGGGGGAAAGCTTTACCTTCCCATAAGTGTGCGCTGCTACCCAGAGCACCTTTTCAGAGAATAGCCTTTTAAAAGATGCGTACAGAGAAAGGGAAGAATGAAGACAAATGAGGCTAAGTTGCTGTTTTATTGCAAAAGTTTTAAGAGATCTGAAAGTCAACAGTGCATGGATACAAATATTTGCATATACTCCTAGGTATGCAGTTTCAAACTTCTGGAAGAAAGACGAAACAAGATTACACCTTTTAAATAACTACTATCCACACACAAAAAATAGCAATGAAATGATTTTACAATCAAATTCTTGTTCCAAATAGCTTTGGATTTTCTTTAAAAATTAGTCAGTTTTCTTCTGAATGAAATTCAAAGGCCTGGTTGTCACCTATCAAGTCCTACATGGCCTAGGGTCTGGTGGCTTGAGACACTACCTGTCTCCCATACTATCTGGCCAACCACTTCGATCTTGCAAGGTTGGCATGCTCTGGGTTCGATTACAATCTCATATTTCAGAACCCCAGAAGCACATCTACATAGAAGTGCCTACCCTCCAGAATGAGGTCCCCCAACTCTGCTGTTGTTTAGAAGAGCAATGAAGACATGGTTCTTCACCCAGGTCTTTAGCAATGGAGACTGAGACCCCTTGCTTCATTCCATCTTCTTTTGCACTTTCCATCTTTTAAAAAAATTAATTTGATTTATTGTAATTTCTTTGATTACTGTGAGTTGCCCAAAATCACTAGGAGTCAGGTGGCATATAAATGTAATAAATAATCATTATTATTTCAAGGTTTTTATTATCAATTTTTATTCTGAAAACACAGTCACAATGCTTGAATATGAATTCATTGTCCACAGTTTGCCCATCTAACAAATAAGGAATCTAGCAACCTGATTGATATCTCATTTACTTTGTTTTTACATTGTTAATTGAGTGGATGTGCTTTCGAATTAATAAAAAAAGAACTGCTTTGTTAACAATAAGCAAGTTAAAGGATTTTAAAAAAAAAAAAAAAAAACACAGGTCCATTATCAATAGAGGAGACAATTCACTATGGTGAACAGACTATCCACCTTCTCAGATATGAAATTTTAATAAAATGAATTTTTCCAAAGGAAAAAAATGAGATTTGAAGGAATAATAATTATTTGTAAAGATGGTTAATATAAACGACATACCTATCTTCTGATCTCATGAGTAACAACAGATCCAATGTAGTTTGCCAAAACGTCTCAAATGGAATGACATTATCTTAAGGCAGCATTTCTAAACCTTAGAAACTTTAAGTTGTATGGACTTCAACTCCCAGAATTCCCTAGCCAGCATTTCCACACAGCTTAAGGTTCCCAAAGTTGAGAAACACTGCCATAAGGCTTCAAGCTCTGTCAAAATTGATGGGTGGATGAGAGTCAACTAATTAAATTTCTGAATTATTTCTTTAACCACTACATTGACTTGAATCAAACCTAAATTAAATTTCTGAATAGGGAATATCAATTTCTAATATTACAGTAGCACAACAATATAGAAACCATATTCAACTACAAAGCAAGAGCTGTTCTTCAAGAAATGTTACTATTATAGGCAAAAGCCAGCCTGGAACAACCACTTCATATGCAAAAGCTGGAATTTATGTTAACATCACATAAGCTTTTACCACGGCTGAAAATAGAATATTAGCTTAGTAGATGTAGAACAGCCTATGCAGCACACATAGCTCCAAGTAGTGATCATCTTGCTATTGCTATGACTATAAATGGACATATAAAATATTTACTCGTAATTCCATATCATCCACCTAATGCCTATTCAACATATTAAGCTATTTTCCTAACCAATCATAGTCAAATGTGGTCCAAACATGGAACTGATAACCACCTTAAGATCATTGCTTCGCTTTTCAGGCTATAGTGATGCAGTCACGTTAACAATTAACTAGGGGTTCCTGGCCTGCTCAACTAGAGAGAAATGGAGCTGCATATTGACAAATGATATCATGCATTTTCTGCTTAAGTAAACCAAAACTGATAATCTGAACTATTAGAAGAAAATTAGAAAATATAGCCCATAATTTAACTACAAATATACCAAACATGGTTATAGAATATACAAATAGTTGTGAACTTTAGAACTAAACTATACCTTGGAAATTCTCCTTGCTTACCCTCTAGCTGCTAAATACTGATTTAAAATCACTTTTAACTTTTGCATTATTAACGTTGAGACTGCCAATTTATAAGCCTTAGTTAAAATTCTGAAATGGAAGACAGAAGTTCCTCCATGTAATAATGGAACAAGTATGAGGGTTAAATGAAAAGTAATATATCTACCTCAATAACTTTAGTTTAAATAGGAACAGTTTAATAAATGAAACAGGAAAATAATCCTTGAAATGAGCATCCCCCGTTCCCTATATTTACTTCTCTGTATAATCACACACATTCTATCAAAAATGAATTGTCTTAAAGTCATCACAAAAGAACTCTACACTTTACCTGTTCAACCATGTCCTGATATCTTTTTCACCTATGCCACTTTGAAGCAATTAAGCAGAATTCAGAAGCACAAGAATGAATTGTTGCTGCAACATGAGAATGCTAAGTTCACATCTCATAAGCCACCCAAGATGCAATTATGAATGTGGATCGCACCATCTTATTCCATCCGCCATGCAGTCCAGACATGATGCCATGTGACTTTTACTTTTTCCCCAACCTGAAGGAATACCTTTGTGGACATCTCTGGCTCAAAGGAAGAGGTGGAGAGGACTGTCAAGACCTGAATGAAGAGACAAAGGATGGAGTTCTTTCATGACAACTGTAAGAAATGTGTCCATCATTGGCAAAAAATTGAATGGTGATGATTATGTGGAGAAATAAATACAGGGAACAAAGAGCTCATTTCAAAGATTATTTTGTTTCATTCACTAAAATATCCCTATTTAAATTAAAGTTATGATGCTGGAGCCATTACTTTTAGTTCAATAGTTTACCGTGTGAACCTTCAACCTTCCAAATTATGACATCTGAATATGATTTAAACACTGCTTTGAGGGCTGTGAAATATTTTGAATGTGATATGGAAGATGTGCTTCAAAGTAATATGGAATGGTAAACCCAATACTATTGCCACTCATTAAGAAGTCATGTTTGTTTCCAAGGCTGCATGGCTACTGTGGAAGTCTACTCCTTCATACTAGCAAACTATAATTAAAAAACACTGTCCTGTCATTTGGATTGTATTTGAGAAAGTGTTTTGTTGGTTTCTATCTAGTGGCAGATACATATAAAATATCTGTATAAATAGATTAACCATAATGCTGTTGGCTAGGTTTAGAGTACTGTAAACCAGAGTTTATTCAATACATTAAAATGGCTAGATTTATACAACATACCAAAATCAATTACTCAAAACAATATTCTAGGCCATCAAGCAAAAATTAATCTTGCTTCTTTTTAATTCCCCAAGCTTCTAAAAAGCCAAAACCACAGGGAAAAAACCACAATGTTTAAATCATATTATTTATCTGCATATTAAATCGCCACTGCAAATTTATGCATTTACACACTAATTTACAACAGTTTTATTCTTTTTGTGGTTGCTTTACCTTAGATATGAGCTTCAAGCACATGACCCAGAGGTTACCCAAGATTGCTTTTTTTTCCCTTTAAGCAGAACAGTCTGGTGACATTAATTTGACTACTACCAACTGATTCCCACTCATAATATATTACATTACTTTCCTTAAAGGTTAATAAGTTTTCTCTTCTTCCAAAAGTAATAGTTGATTATAACCACTTGAGACATAAAGCGGTTCTGAACTAATACAATTTAGGCAAAATTACTAAAGTAGTGTTGCTTCACTACTGATATTTATAAGCTGACTGAAGCTTAGTATCTTTTTGCTAGTCACATTCAACAATAAACAGTTCAATGTGATGGACCAAAGAATTAAAATATTAAAAATTGGAAGGATGTGCTTGAATGTTTTAGTAAAAGAATAATAAGAAGAAAATCGTAACTTTTGCCTCTTTTAGCCTTTAAATCATTATTGGGGCGGGGGGAATCCCAAGAATACTGTTTTCCCAATCTTGGTATCTTTAATATATAGTTGTTTTAAAGTGAGCATAAACCATACATGCACTACTCAAAAACGGAATTGCCTGCAACAATTTTTTCAAGTACACAAAATAGTACCCATCATCCATATTTATTTGCCACACAATAGAAAACACAACAGAGTACAGATAGTCAAGGCAAGATAAATAAAAGGTGTGAAGTTTGATACAAGCTGCTGTTTAAGATATATACTGTAGGAAGCATAGTTTTTTCTTGCACCTAGAGGCAATGTAATAGTTCTTCTCTTATATTCTAAAGATCAAAGAGTGAGCAACTTTATGCAGTCAGAAGCCATACATGGGGGGGGGGGGGAAACGTCCTTTGAGGGACATCCTTGGTTTGGGAGGAACTAAAATGCACCTTTCAAGAGGTGTCTTTGGGAGTTCTAGGAATACAAAATAGAAAAATGATAAGCCTAGCAGATTTTATTTTCATTATTACTTTCATTAAAGCAGTGAAAATCACAGTGAAAAATTGTGTATTTTTACAACATGATCTTGAGTGACTACCATGCACTGACAAAATATTTAGGGGCTGCCTAACTTTCTAGTTAACTTTTTTTTACTTCTAATAGATAGTATAACATCTAGAGAAATTAATATTTGAAAGTATATTAAATATAACAGCTATTGTATAAAGCTATTACAGACAGTAAATCTAGTTAGAGATATAAATAACTGGGAGAGAGAAAAAATAGAGGGAACTCAAAAAAAGCTTTCAAAAGCATTTTCCTAGTTCATTACTTTTCTAAATCACATCTTCCATGAAGTTTTGAAACTTAATCTCTGTTAAATTCATATAGCAAAGGCCTAGCATAACAAATTCTTCTTCTTCTTCTGCCATATCCGTTATCGGACGTTGGCGATCATGTTGGCGATCCTGTTTTTATCAGCAGCCGCCCGAAAAAGTGCTGCTGAGTTTTGTCCAAACCAGTCCCTTAGATTTTGAAGCCATGATGTTCTTCTTCTGCCTGGACCTCGTTTGCCTTCAATCTTTCCTTGGAGGATTAAATGGAGTATGCCGTATTTTTCTGGGTGTCGCATCACATGACCGAAATATTCTAACTTTCATTTTTTAATTGTTTTGATGATTTCCCTTGGCTTTCCCAGGCGGCTTATCACCTCATTTCTGATTTTGTCAACCCAGCTTATACGTAACAGCCGCCTGTAAATCCACATTTCAAATGCTTCTAGTCTCTTCAGGTGGCCTTCTGTCAGAGACCAACTCTCTACTCCATAGAGCAGGATAGAAAAAATATAGCATCTGACAAGCCTGATTTTCAGTCTTAGGCTTATGTCGTGACTGCAGAAGACCTTTTTCATTTTGAAGAATGCTGTTCGAGCTTTCTCTATCCTTACATAAGCTAATTATGTGATGTAGGAAGAAATACTTCCTTTTGTAATTAACTTCATTGCATAACCCTACAAAATCTTCCATATATCCACATCTGTCATTCTCTCCCCCCCCCCCCGTTTTGTAAAGTGGAATTTATTTTTAACTTTATAAAATGTTGTGGAGTTTTTGAAAAACTGTATTAAGTATTTTAAATTCAGACATATGATATACTGTACACACAGAAAGCAATTACTACACCAGCCATTTGACTTAAGATCTTTTAAAAACAATCCTGGCATTTCCAATTCTTTTAATTACAGCAGCCAATATTATAACATAGTACCTACCTTGCAGAAAGCACCTGAAAAGTATAAGGGAAAAATGTTTAGGAAAAATGGGAAATTCTGAAAAATGAGATACTGTACTTAAAGCCTGAACATAAAAAATACAGAAAATAAAATGGGAGGCATCCAATGAAAATATTAAGACTACAGATAAGCTGTAGAAAATAAGCTGATAAGCTGCGAAAGAAAAAGAGCTTAAGAAATGAAAACAGAAAAAAAATATCAGTATCAGAGAATAGTCTGAATCTCTAAGGGTGGCGCCAGAAAAACAAAAACTCAAAATCATCAGAGGCTAGAAATGAATGCTAATGTAACAAATAAAGGTCCTTTGGGTATATGCAGGAGGAGAGAAAGAGGAAACAGTCAGGTCACTGATTGGAGAAGGTGATCAGTCACTGTCAGGCAACAACAAAGAGGCTAAGCTGCTTAATTTCTATTTTGCATGTCTTTTCACAAAGGGAAAACGGGCCATGTAAATTAAGTAAAGCCGATAACTAGGGAAAAATGATCTAGTCTGTTGAAGCATTACTATGGGGGGAGAGGAGGTGTAGAAGAGAAATGCAGATTAAGAGAGGTAAGGACCTGGTATGAGATCTCCTAGCTGCCTTGAATACATTTGCTCAAGTGGGCCCATATCCCAGAGTGCTAAAGGGCCTGGCAGATGTGATTTCAAAAACATTGTCCAAAATTTTGAGAATTCCCGAGGTACAGGGAAAGTGTCAGAAGACTGACTAAGAGCTAACATTGTTCTTCAATCTTTAAAACCAGGCGAAAAAAACAAGACCAGTTATCCTGTCATCAGTACGTAGGGGAATTCTAGAAAAGATCAACAAGCAGTCCGTTTGAAAGACTCAGAAAGGAAAACTAGATTACTAGAAGCCAGGATGAATTTGATAGGAACAGTTGTGCCAGACAAATCTTTTCTTTTTTTTAACAAAGCAACTAAGGAACCGGTATAGCATGCTCAGATCTCAGTAAGTTGTTTAATGAGGTTGACAATAACCTTCTTGATAAAATGGAACAAAATGATATAGATGGTTGCACTTCCAGATGGATTTGTAGATGCTTGAGCAAGTTTAGCTAATACTCAGTCCTTAATGCGTTTGCATCAACATGGAGGAAGCCATGTGCTGGGTTACCTCATGGGTCTGTCCAGTGTTTTTTCCCCACTTTCACAGTGGCTTAGATGAGGGGATAGAAGAAATGTTCATCAAATTTGCAAACAACCAAATGCTGGGGGAGATGGGAATTGTAACACTTCAGAAGATAGGTTCAAAATTCAAAACAGACAGACAGACTTGAACATTGGGCCTTATCCAACAAAATACAGTTCAGTGACAAGCAATGTAGGGTTTGTAGTTTAGGGGGGGGGAAACAGATGTGCAGGTAGAAGCCAGGTAGTAGACCTCAGATTAAGCATCAGTTAGTAGTGGTCAGGCAGGATGGGCATGCTTTGGGTCCTGCTAGTTAAGGAATGCCAACTGACAGGGCTCAAGAGGTGTGTCTTTTCTGCCATAGTGCCCATCCTATAAAACATTCTTCCTCTAGAGCAGGGGTGTCGAACTGCCGGCCCGCGGGCCGGATGCGTCACGCGGAAGCCACGCCCACCCCATTGCCGGCAATGACAAAACAGTCCCGATACGTCGCGCGACATCACATGACATCGCGAGTTTGACATGTCTGCTTTAGAGGATGGCCTTGACCCTGCTGGCCTTTCACAAATTTCTAAAGATGTGATTCCATGCCCAGGTTTGCCTGTTTCCAGGTTATGGATGGTGATTGTGGACAGTAATACTTTTTTAGCTGTTGTATAAATAAGTTAATCAAAAATAAAATATTATCACAGTTAAGACAAGTACTGATGGGTAGCAGCTTTACAGAGAGAAATTAAAAAATGAAATAAGGGACAATTTTCCTGACCAAGAGAGCTACAGTATTAAGGTTCTTATACTATTTCACCCAATTTCTTTTCTCCGTCTCAAATAATGTCCCTTCCCCCATAAAAAAACACTGTTGTTTTACACAAAAGTTTTGACAGCAGCAACCCCAAACTGGATCCTTCACTCACAAACAATTAAAAATTGCTCCATTATCCCCAGGATATATCCAAATTATTCCCTTGGGGATAATTAACCAATTTCTGTACCACTGTTTTAAACATTAGAACACTGTATCTCTTGTCGCTGTGGGTTTTCCATCACTGAAAATTTTCAAGCAAAAGTTGGTCTGGAATGATATTAGGATTCCTGCCCTAGGTAGCAAGTTGGTTTAGCAGATCTCAATTTATAAAGCAGATGACTCTCAAAAGTAACAAAAAAGCCATTACATAATACACATTTCACTTTTACATGAAAAAAACCCCTCATATTACATAGGACAATTCAAATTTGTGTTTGGAATGGAATAGGCCTATTGTTTCTTAGGATATCTTATTTATAGATATCCAGTGAAAGAGCACACAGTAGAGAATGATTTTAATCTCTTTTAAATCCAGGCATATTTATTTTTATTTATTAAATGTAAATGCTGCCCACCTGTTGTATAACTTTGAGTGATGTATAAATTGGTAAAGTATCTCAAAAGCTCAAACTAAAGAGCTAGGGAAGAATAATTTTTGTTTGAAAGAGTGGAGGGCTACTACTATTTGAGTCAACAAGAGAGATCTAAATAAATAAATAGCCTGCCTCTGCATAAGGTAACCTTAGAGACCACATATTTTTATACTCAAATATCTTTGCCTAAGAATTATTATTTTACATTTCTTTCTTCCAGTCAAATTCAAATACATATTCTCTGGTCTGCAAGTTTTTGACATGCTGCAATTGAAACCAAGCAAAACTGATACACAAACTGAAACTATGCATGATGACAGCATGTCCAACTTTAAATCCAGACTACCTCAATCACTTATTAAGGCAATGGGAGGTCAGAAGAAAAGTGCGTAGTGGCAATAGAATATACCAACAGCTAAAGAATGCCCCACAGCCACATTCAGATACAGATAAACTTAAATTGGGAGAATTCTTTGTAGTTTGCAAGAAGTTGCAAGGAAGAGGAGAACAGGAACCAGAGGGTTCAATTCCCTTGTCATCACACAGGCAATCTTTCTACTCTTAAAAACAAATCCCCATTGCCATATAGCTGTGATTTTAGTACATGTAGGGATCTAGTGAAACTGTATATTGTAGTATACATTTCAATAGATGCGTTTTCATTCAGAGCACTCGAAATGATGCATATTCTGCTAGCTTAAAAACTGTCAGCAAGAGATGCAAGCACTGACAGAGAGATATTTGCCTCTTTCTGTCTTTTTCCTAAGAGAGGGTTTTATTTTCCTTTAATCTCTTCCACCTAATTATGAGCAATGAGAGGAAATATATACTGTAGAAGTAAATGGAAGGGAATAAAATGAGAACAGCTCTAATTTGGTGTGTGGACCTGTTCAATATTATCTAATCTTCATCAATACTCATTTTAGTTGGTCTCCTTTTAACATTAGAAGAGCCATCCTCAAAAAAACTAGCGGGATAACCCAATGTTAGGTTTTCCTCCTCTTCATATCAAATCTTACCCACTGGGAAAGTCAACCAATCCTATGCCCATCCACTGTCTCAAATGGGAGGGGAAAGGGCAGCAATCTGGAGAACAGAAAAAGCAGTGTTCCTAGACAGCAAAGGCCAAGGCCATAACATCATGGCTATAGATCCACCCATGTTGATGCAAGTGTAGCCATGGCAACTTTCAATAAAAATCCCACCTACATTGGCTGTACTACAAGTAGGCTGCTATGTTTTTGTTTCCAGGCACCTTTTTTCTCCTCCCTTCCCAGGCCTAAGTAGATATTACATGGGAGCTGAGTACGTGTGTGCCCAGATGGAATTAAAAGAAAAATAGTCACAAAAGACCAGCAGCAGAAGCAGGAAAATAGTATAAGTTGAGAAGTTGCTTAACTCTTTCCCCTCTGTTTCTTCTGTTTGATATTTCCCCACTGTTTACACAATAAAGAGAACTTGAAGGAACAATTCTAAATGGAAAAATAACTGAAGAAAAAAGAGTTAAATAGTCTTCCTGCAATTTTTTTTAAATTTCCAACGGCAATGTGTCATCTGTTGTCTATGTATTGTCAGGATACTGTTAGATATGCCTCTTCTATAATGCTTAGTTTGGCCTTTATAGAATTCTCCAATCCAGAGAAGGATTTTGAGAAACAAAGCAAAACAGGGATCCATGTTCTGGTATATGTATGCCTATGCTTAAACACAGCAAAGGCTTGTCTACAAAACAACCAAACCAGCATTAGCTTATTGCATCCTCAGCAGATTCAGGGAGAAACTTTTTAAGAGTTTGTAGATAAGAGCTGTTATCAGGCTCTTAAAATATATTCAGAAGCAAGCTTTCTTAAATAAACCTAATCCAGGAATGATTCTGACATGGTCCCACCTCACTTTTTCTGCTGCAATATCCTGAAAACTCCATTAATGTGTCACTGAAATTACCAAATGGTGGTGTAATTTCTGATTTTCACTTTAATATCAATGGAAAAACTGTATGCAAAGTCTTCATTTTTTAAAATGTGCATAATCAAAGTAAAAGATAACTTAAGCCAACATTCAAACATCTCTTAGAACTGGGCTGTCTTTCTTCCACTTTATGACATCATCCCTATAATCCCAGCCATTCTTCTTCCCTCCCCCACAAGAACGTTAAGAGTTGCTGCTCCCAACTCCTTAATGGTTGCCTATTCTGTCTTAATCCACTAAAAAGACATATTTGGAGCAAAGCAAAAGATGTAGCTTGTTAACATTTTTTTTTTCTACAGATGAGTAAGAAAAACAAGATTCTTCAGAAACAACTCTAGTCTAGGCGTGCTATTCATGCCTCCACTTTTGCTTCAGGGAAAGTAGTTCAAGCATGCTAAAGCACATACATTCCAACCAATTCATGCAGAAGAACATGTCACCAACTCATATACCAACACACAAAAATGTCTACTACATTGGGCAAGCCAACAATCAGAAGGAAGGTATTTACATAAATGTCTGTTGTAGATTTATGAAAATAAAAAAACTAGAATAGGCATGTCTAAACTACTGTGCCATAAGCACAACATTCTACTAATAATACAACTGTTTAAAGCATATATTCAGGATCAAATCAAATTGGATCAGATACTAGTCTTCCGGGACTACCCAATTTTTAAAATTACTTTTTAAAACATTTAGCCATTCTTCTATTAGATATTTGATTTCTTTGAAACATATTACAACTTTTGTATTTGCATCTTTGGCACAGAACCTACACTTCTAGCAGTTGAAAACATCTGCCTAATTTTTTTCCACTTTATCTTGCCCAAAGGCATATATTACGTAGGTTAAATAATCAGAACAAACTGTTACTATTAGGACAGCATTTTACAGTGCTTCTGAAGATGGAGAGACAAATAAAAATGATCAGGTAAAACAACACAACACAGCCAAGTTATAATCCTATATTAACTGCAACATGATGTAAGAGCACTGAAACACATGTGATATTTACAGCGGAACATGTGATCCTTTGTCAAAAGGCCTGTTTTCACTGCAACACACTGATACAATGCTGTCAAGCCACAATAAAGAGGTTTCTTCCATTAACTACTTATTGACTCAATGCTGATATGACAGGGTCTCAAAGATATATTTTCCCTTCCACAAACAACTCAATCTTAAGCCTTTTGACAGCTTTGTACTAAAAATTGATTTGGCAATTTTCATTATGATGAGGACACAAACCTTATTTCAGTTTGGCAGACATGACAGTAAAGGGCTACCAATCACTGCAATTTTCCAGAAGCTCAATAACTAAACTAAAAAGCTTGTACATTTGCCTGTAATACTCCTACTATATTAATTCTAATACAAAGATAGGAAATATTTCATGTTCAAGATCAGACTTTCTTACTGCAGCCGGTTTTATAATCTATTTTGATTGTGGGAAAAATATACAATTACAATTATGCAAACTACTGTCAACCAAAATACCTTATTTCATTCCAAAAAATATAAATTCATGCTTTTAACACAATACTCTTTAAATATGGAATCTATAAAATCAAAAACAGATTGTATAATTGTCATAGAAAATGTTAACTGTATTTTAAAATAAAAAATAATTCTAAAAGCCAATCTACAAATTATCCCCAAGTTCTGAAAGTCAAGTATTTATAAAAACTAAGCTAAACATGTGATGCTTGAGCATAATGAGTTAATGTTATTTTAAATTACATCAACCAGAATCACAACGCCAAACTATTACTTGAAGAATAATAACAATACTTGGGGAAAGGATTTTTTAAAATTTTACATGATTTCTAAACTGATCCAATCATACTACTCCGGAGAGTTTGCAGTAATTAAAAAATAAAACTATTACAATAAGAGAATAAAACCTGGAATTAAGGAGAAACTTCCTGACAGTGAGGACAATTAACCAGTGGAACAGCTTGCCTCCAGAAATCGTGGGCACTCCATCACTGGAGAGTTTTAAGAAGAGGCTAGACAGTCACTTGTCTGAGATGGAATAGGTCCTCCTGCTTGAGCAGGGGGCTGGACTAGAAGATCTCCAAGGTCTCTTCCAACTCTATTCTTTTCTCCTAAAAATTAATAAATACAGCCAGTAAAAGCAGCAATATCCATAAATTAAGATGCAAAAGCCTAAACAGAACTGCCTGGATTATCTCCTAATATCAGGGATCATCTTTACCTTAGGAGGTAGATATCCACATTGCAGAAGAAAAAAAATGCACATTAATTTTTTTTAAAAAAATCAACATAGAACAAGCATAATGACTATAGCATGAATATACACTCTGCATTGGTTTTTGTAATATAAATAGTTATTGGTTGAATCCATAGAGCACACTAAGCCAAAGTCAATATTTTTCTAAGTAAGGCATGAAAGGCAGCTGGGTGACTTTGAGTCAGTCACACTCTCTCTCCACCCAACCCACCTCAGAGGGTTGTTGTGTGAAAAACAACAACAGGAGGAAGTATTGCATAAGTTTGCAGCCTTATAAAAGTAACAAAAGTAGGATAAAAATGATAATAAACTAATTTCTGGCGAATAACTGTTTTGGCCATCCTGACAGATAAACCCATGGTTATGGGAATGTAATATGTCTTTAACAAGGCATAAATAAGGAATTCTACTGTATATACACGAGCTGGCCAGCAGGCTAATACATTTGACTATCTTATTTACAATGTTGATTTAATAGAATAACAGAGTTGGAAAGGATCTTGGAGGTCTTCTAGTCTAACTCCCTGCTCAAGCAGGAAACTCTATACCATTTCAGACAAATGGTTGTCGAATCTCTTCTTAAAAACTTCCAGTATTGGAGCTCCCACGACTTCTGGAGGCAAGTTGTTCCATTGATTAATTGTTCTAACCTGTCAAGAAATTTCTCCGTAGTTCTAGATTGGTTCTCTCCTTAATTAGTTTCCATCCACTGCTTCCTGCTTTCAGATGCTTTGGAGAATAGCTTGACCCACTCTTGATTTGCAAAGATTTAATAAGTAATAAGTATCTTGGCAGACTGTAATGTCCTGGATGTGAAAGATTAGATAATATGGGTAACTTAGAGCCTTTGGTCAACAACTACATTTTTGAGAAAGGAAGTTCTTTGTGAAAGCACAGGGATGAGAGCAGTGGTGAGATTCAGCCGGTTTGCACCACTTCAGCAGAACCGGTAGCTAATTTTTTGTTGCCCAGGCCTAGAATGGGCTTCCGGAAGCGGCATCCACAGAGAGAACCGGTTGTTTACATATTTGAATCCCACCACTGGATGAGAGGTCCCTAAACTACAAACCTGAACCTAACTCATGAAAGGGCCACTAAGAAAAGGGAATTTTCATTATAAGTAATGGATTACACAATCTTTCATCCTTTCTCTTTCTTCAGACTACTTGGTTTTTAAGAAATCACAAAGGAAAGATGCATGCAATAATTGTATTTTACTTCTCTGTCAGTCCTTACTTCTCTAACATGCTGATAATTTCATCAGATACATAATCTCATTCTGGTATAAAGAAACTACTAGACAAACTTTTTTCTTGGTATTGCTATATATAGATACAAGCTTTTCCACAAAACATGTGATTTTCATCACTAGACAATTAGAATGATGTCAAAAATTGAAAGTGAATGATTACATGGTTTTGCTCTACTTGTGTATTTTTTTAAAATGCAAGTCATAGTGTAAAATAAAATACTATTTAACTTAGTTATCCTAAAATCCATGCTATCTATATATTTTGTGCCAAAATGGTCACCATGTAAATATGTTGTAATCACTACTTTTGTGTATGTTAACAGCCTTTGAAAAATATTGATGTACATGAATGCTTCAGACTTTCCTTGCTTACATGAACATTGCTGTTTCATGTCAATTACTATCAACGTGTTAGAGGATATATTTCATGACATAAAGTCTTTAAAGTACTAAAAATATGTGTTTTTCTCTAGAAAAAAAATCCATATCTTGATAAGCTTTAAAAATAAAAACTAGTTGCAATTAATTAATTACCCATTACTTGGAAATAAGCTCCATTAAACTCAATGGGACTTCTGATAAATTAATTATCCTAAAATAACTATTCATGGCATCTGGCTAAGACAAAACTTGCCAGATTATAACTGGTTTCCAACAGCCATAATGTATACTGTCTGCTTTGACCTTTTCTGTGCATCTAGCTTTTTAGCTTGTACTGTATAGTTTAATGCAACATATGGACCACTTGTTTGGCTTAAACAAGCCATAATTAAAATGACTGATGATTTAACACAAAAGCTATATTTCTTATCTACAATATAGATTATGTACAAATGCATATATACTTATATTACAAAACTTTATTATATCAAAGATAAAAGTTTAATAAATAACCAATGGAATATTTTCTCCCATATAATTTTTTATTAAGGAATCAAACTACTTCACAAATCAATTCTTCACAGCATTCTGCTTGGGCTTTAGGAAAATTGTGAAGGCCTATCTGTTCTGTCTTGCATAAGAGGAGGTGGTGTTGTAATTGAAGGTGGAGTTCACAGTCACATGGTGTTTGTGTTTGTTTTATTTTTTTGCCCTTTTTATTTTTTTATGCATTTGGAAAGGTTGAATCATTATTTTCATTTTTCTATAAATTGACTTTATTTACCACTGGGAGCCTTCAGGAATGGGCAGCAAAATGAGTGAATGAATAAATAAATAAAGCCCTGACCTGATTACATGCTACTTAATCTATGTTCTTGATGACACATTTATTAAAATTAGCCTCTTAGCAGTTCTATAATGATATCATAGCTTAATTCTTCTTTAATACTATTCAATTGTAAAATATCTCCAAGTTTTTAAATTTAGCATTAACCTGTACATGATACAAAAAACACCATAGCAACCTTTAGAGCTAGTGAATTGTATTAACTGTAGTTATATTCAGTTTCCTAGTTGCTATACATGGAGGAAGCTGAGCAAGAGTTTTGTAAATTGCCTTCTAAGGTGAGAATATAAAAAGAGTAAGATTTAATTTAACTTTCAAATACAGCATTCCAACAGACTACCTAATTCATATAAAAAGCCAATAAAAGAAAAAAACCAAATAAGACAGCTAAGATTACTATCCTTTGTTGTTTTTAAAAAATAAATATGATGTTAATGCCACCAAACAAAGAGCCAATGATTTCAAGTACCCTTTATACAGCACTTAGTGCGTAGTCATGGCTTAATATAAGTGCATTTACAAAATTAGCTACATGCATATCCAAGTATCTGGTTTCACAAGGCACATGCGAATAAGACACCAATACTGCTGGCCAAGAGAATTCAATGTTTAGAATATAACACACACACAAAAAAAAACCTGTCTCAATTAAATTCAGATAAGTATATCTTTAGATGAAAAATAACTTTCATTACCTCAGTATAATACTCAAATATGTTACAAGTCATCAGTTGGGATAGCAACTGCTTTAAAATAAAGTTGCTTTATTACAAGCACTTTTTGACACAGAAAATCATAAAATAAACACTTGCTTAATAAAAATGACTAAAAATAAAAACACAACACAAATAAGACTTGATGTTTGCATCCAACGATTATAACAAACTTTATTATAATAAAGCCTACAACTCCAAATATTAAACAATTCTCACCGGGTTTTTGTTTAGTTATGGTGAAAAAGATTTAGAAAGGAAAATGCAATCTCTAAATTCAACATTTAAAAGACCCCTATTAAGGTCTAAGGTAATATTAAATTTAACACCGACTCTAAAGCCCAACTAGCTTTGAACGATTGCCATTACGACGTGATTACAGCACTCCACATACCATTGAGTTAGACTGTTCCCCCGGCATGAAAATAGTCATTACTTTCCCCAAACCATTGTTGCTAGTTACCTCCGAGTCCCCAAGCGAGGCAAGAATAATTCCTTGTAACAAGAGTAGACGGCGACCACGCCTTCCTGCTGCTCTAACAAGTTGCCAGAGGAGCAGTCGTGTCACATTTCTTCGTTCATACGCAGCGATCCTAACGATTAGCCTGTTTGGCCAGTGTAAAACTAAGAGAGCGAAACGGCACGAAAGGGGGGGGGGGGGACAGAGACAGGCGCACGCACGAAAGGGAAATTTCTAGTTCCCAAATTAAAAAGGGGGGGAAAAAAAACCTGCACAGAAAGCGAGAACGGAAGCAAAGCGAGAAACGAGTTGAACTATTTATAATAGTAAACTAGGTGCTCTCATATACGCCGATGGCAAGAAAGCTCGTTTATACTTTTTTACACTCTGTAAATAATGTTTTTAAAAAAAGGGGGGGAGGGAGATTTTTAATAGTCTTTTGCCTAGACGTGGCAAAAAGGCACCTTTATTCAGACATCGATGCTATCGGGAAGAACGGAAAATTTGCAACTAAACTCTGCCAAGGCAAAGTTTTTAAAAGTATCGTTGCAAGCCCTCTTCCCAGGATCAAGGCACGGAGTTTAGTTGGGACCCGGGTACGTACTCTAATCTCTTTTCCTAACTAAACCCCAGCGGCGATTAAGAGCCGAGCAATCAAAGTCTCCGGGGGCCTAAAATCCTCCTCCTGTGCTCGCCCTTTCGCGGAGGGCTCTCCTTCCACACCCACCTGCTTAAGGGCAGCTTTTGCTCTCTTTCTGGGAAACACCAAGCCCGATCCCCGACTTTGCTCGAACCAAATCCCCTCTACAGGGACAGCTTCATTTCGAGCGCGCTGGGCCGCGAAAAGGAGAACAGCAAAAACCCCAGGAAGAGCTAGAAGTTGAGGGCAGGGGGCGAATTGCCTCAACCGCGTTCCCACACCCACCACTTTCGACCCCGAAGATCAGCGGTGGGTAGGATGAGCCCAGAGGCTTCGCCCTTCCCGCCCCCCTGGGGAAGAAAAAAAACAGCCCGACACGCTCGCTCGCTTTCCCCGGCTCTTACCTTCACGGATCAGGCAGCGCTGGACTCCCCACAGCCGCCGCCACTACCACCGCCGCCTCAGCCCTCGGCATGACCGGAGAGGTACTACAAGGAGGCGCCTCCCAGGCCCGACTCAACCCCGGGCTGCTGTTGCTTCTGGTGCTGCTGCTGCCGCCGCCTCCTCAGCCGCTGCCATCTTGTCCTGGCGGCTGTGAGGAAAGCGCCCCACCTCAGCCCGCTCAGCTCCCCGGGCCTCTGCCTCATCTTCCCGGGGAGGGATCCAGCCTGCCGCCGCCGCCGCCACTTCCTCTGCTGCCACCGCCCACTTCGGCGGCTGTTCTCTTCCCGCTTCTTTGGCGGCGGGGCCTGCGGGAACGAGCGCAGCTGGCTCCTCCGTCGTAGCCCTGAGCCGCCCACTCTGCTCCCGGGGCTGCGAAGCCGAGGCAGCTTCCTCAACGCCGCTCCGACATGTCTCAGTTCCGTTTCCAGCCTGCGGGGATCTCCCGGCGAGCGCAAGCGGCCCGCCCTTTTCCGCAGCTGTAGCGCCCCCGGCTGGTTACCGGCCGCTTCCTAACTGGATTTCGCCATCCGAAAACCGCCTACTTCTCTGGGTGAGCATCTTTGGCCCTCGCTTGTGCCGTACGACTCTGGCAGAAGAGCCCAATAAACTGGTGTCGAGGGAGGGAAAGAGGAAGAAATAAATCGCCCTTCCTCTCCGAGCACCGAGACCGACCTTCAGGCGGGACGAGCAAAGGGCCCTGCTGCCTTTAAAGGGGATTTAGGATTGCAGCCAAAAGCCAAGTCCACTTAACGGCTAGGCGGATTTGCAAGTAGATCTCTGAAAGAGCTCAAAGCTGTTTTCACTTCAATCTGCTTGTAATAAGTAGCCTGCTTCTCATTTGCTTGAGAAACATTTTTAATAATTAAACTTTAATAAGCAATTTGTTTCGCAACTAAAATTTCCTCTCCTCCTTTGCACGGAGTATCCACATGAAAATGAAGCCTTTGTCTATTTCTGGCCATGATGACCAACTGACCAAAAGTACTGGATAATGATGGTCCAAAAACAAGTACAATGATGGCCCCACCTGTTCTTTTCATAGGTTGTATGTGCACAATATTATCAAACTAAAAAACTAAGCCCAAAAGGGTTGTGTGTGGGAGGGGTACTTTCAAGTACAACACTTACTGTTACTGCAATTTTTCTAGCTTTGCCTTTCAGAGACCATCACTAAATTAACTATTTACATCTTAAATGCTTCCATTAATAATAATCATCCTGGAGAAATCGCACATTGGGCACAAACAAAAGAGAAGCATGGTTTAATAGCTACCACTTTTATTTCTCCAGAAAGCCACCATCAATAGTTGCCTAGATAATGATCACTTGATCCTAGTTTGGAACCAGAGACTCATCACTCGATTTGTTAATTCCTCATAGACCTACGTTACATGCAGATTTATCTTTATGAAATATAGATGCAAAAGATGGTTAATGAGGTGCAGATCTAAGGGCCTCTTCCCAAGGTTACCGTAGCCACAAAGGAGTCAGATTCATAAGATGTTTCTTCTTTATGCCGAATAATGAAAAAACGTTTTCAGAGATTATGACAATTCAATTTAATCATGACCCTTAGGAATATATATTATAGATCTCCCTAGAAGCAGGTTTTAATTTTATATACTCTGAACTCTGGTTTCATCATGAAGCCATACAAGCTAGGAAGGCCATATTTGCTACATATCATAGATACAAATAAAATCTCCCTCACACTTCCTACTTGACAATAAACCTCTGGGGGGGGGGAATTAAGCCCCTCCTAATAGCAAAAAACAGACACTGCCAAAGAAGCTTGGCAGCAACTGAAAAACTAAGGGAAAGGCAAAATATTTAGCTATTTTCTGGAGATCTGTTGTACAACCTTTGAACACTGAGCTGCCTAGTAATGAATGACACTTCCCAGCAGCCTCTTAGGAGGCCTGTTTACCTGAGCTATCTTTGGGTGAATGATGAGGGCATGGGTAATTTGGTATAAACCAAATTCCTCTATCAACTTTAACTGGGGAATGTCCCAAGAGGGCATGGCATACTTCTTTATTTGTTCAAAAATCATGCTGTTTGGAGGGCCCAAGTACTGACTCACTGTTTATTTACATTGATGAGTCAATTGAAATTCCTAAATATTGATTTAGGGCTATTATTATTTTCATCTACAAGTAACATAACAAATTTCTCCCAGCAAATGATCAACTCCTAAGCTTCCTAATTATAATGGACAAAATCTATGCCAAAAATGTACTTTGACATTGTAAAACTGGCTAGGAACAACATTTATCAGACAAACAGGCTGACTTCATATCGGGGCCTAGTTTTCTATGTTCTGATTGAAGTGTGTGCCTAGTCCCAAAAAATTTATATTTGTAGTATTTGTAAACTTTAAGCAGGCTTTTGACTCCAGTTCCTGGCAAATACTATGTCAGAAGTTAAAGGTCTCCTTCATCAATCAATGCTTGTTCACTTTCACAATTTTATGTAAATGCTGGTCTGAAAATGAAATTTAATGCAGCATGATATTTATTTATTTTATTCAATTTTGCCACCACCTTGACCCTGGGTGGCTTATAATAAAAAAAGAAAGAATCATAAAATAAATGAGTAAGATAGAAAATCCAGTCAGTGTTAATCAGCTATTCTATCAACTGTTCTAAGCAATAGGCTACATCCTATTCCTCTAAGGTGTAATTTCAATATTAATTATATAGTGGATGATTTAAATAAAAAGAAACATTATCTCCCAATTTAATAAATGATAAAATAGAAATTATACTATAGTATAGTGATTCTATTGGAGATCTCAGCAGGATTAAAAAGAACATTCGGTGCAACAGGATTTTTAGTGAGGACCCATTGTTAGAAATTAACTTTTTAAAAAACTGAAATTATAAACTTTGTAACCCCCTCTCCAAAAAAACCCCTCAAGAAATGTTCTTACACTATCAAAGGACAAACTATCCAGTCTAAATTTATAAGGTAATTGTCTGAGGCAGCCTGATTGTCCCTAAGCTTGGCACTTTGCACTGAAGCTTTTGAAAACAAAGTGAAGACTAGAACCTGGATTATTATCTTTTACTATTAAGTACAATAAGCTTCCAGTCACAAGATTTGGCTCTTCAATTGAACAATTGGACAATCTTCTTAGGTAAAGAACATAGAAATTAAACTGTTAGTATGGATTCTCCTCTCCAGGCCAGAGTTCAGATCAAGGATGATAAACATGGAGCATCAAACTAAATACAACAGCTTTTTTACTCTTATTTCACTAGGAATATTAACAAATGCTTTAAAAACAGCCAGTTTCTGTGTTTAGATCAACTTCAGATTTTTAAATTCTACAAGCTTTTATGCTCTCATTCTGATGTTTTATCTTTAGCCATCCTAGAAGGCAGCCTTACAAACTAAAGCCCTGCCCTCTAGTCTAGAGCTGAAGTAATAGAAACTTTGGTCCTTGTCTTCATATATGGACCTTTTTATATCTTAAGATAAATTAATACAGCTTCATATTCAGATTTCCATGGCCAAACTAATTCATTCTAGGTTCAAGACTGTATCAGCAAATGTAGCCACATTTCAAGTAGTGGCCTGAAAAATATGGCAGCAATTAAGAATCATCTCATCTTACTTACTTCCACTATAGGAGAGTTCAATTGTACAGTAAAGAGTAGTCAGTTGTCTTTGCACTACAGTGAACAAATAATTACTACAGACTCTGCCAATAAGAATAAAGACTCTAAATGCCCATATATCAATCACTATACCAACCACTGTACTTATTACCAAACAAAAGATTCCATTTCATCCAGTTTGAGGATTCCTATGCAGTAAAAAGGCACAAGAATTCATATATTACACATTCAGACTCTCAAGATTCTAGATTTAATAGATGAATACCAATCAAAGTCTTATACCTAAGAAACTACAAAATATGTATGCAAAAGAGCATTTAAAAATTGGATTTGGATTGATTCTGCTGAAGTCAGGTTAAGAAAATAACATACAAAGTTTTCTTGGATGAGAGTAAAAACCTTATAGTACAGTATTCTTTTCTTTTCATTGTGGCTAACATAACTACCCTAACTGCCACCATTAATGTTCCTCAGTCATATGCAAATATTATAATTTACAAAAGAATTCACACACCCATTCTCCAGCATGAGGATGGAGACTCCACAAATGGGTTAACTTCATCCTCCTGCCCAATCAGACTAAGTCAAATGATTGTCACGCCTCCTGCTGGGCTGGATCCTAACCCAGTTATGACTTAGTCTTCAGCCCATCAGGACGCTCTTCGTTGGCTCCTCATTCATAGGCAGTTTGTATCCCCATTTGTGGAATTTCTATCCTATAATAACTTTATTGCTGTAATTACAGAAAAAATTACAGTTTTTCCTGGAGTAGTCTGTGTTGTCAAGTCATCAGATAGCCAGACAGCCAGGAGAGCCCGATCGTCTCCAGACGATCAGTGGGCTGGCGGGCTCCGCAGGAGGGTCGCCGCTTGCCAGCAGCGTGCCCAAAAACTAAATTAACAGCTTTATACATTGCGGGCCCCCTAAACGAGACTCAGTCCGACGGTGCGATCGTCCTCCGACAATCAGCTGAGCCGCGGGGCTTTCCGGGAGGCCTCTGATTGTCTCGGCGCGGCCCGAAGTTTAAACTGATTTTTTCTGGTCGCCTGGAGCGCGCAGCGGCTAGCTCAGACTGCAAAAAGGGCCCCTTCCCGAAGCTTTTTGGAGCTGCTCCTTCGTTCTCTGCCTCGGCTGAGGTGTTCAAAGTGGCTAGGCTCACTGCGGATTTGGCGGGCTCATCGCGGCCGCCATTTTGGCACTGTAACGGTTTTGTTAGCCGTTAACAAGGCTCCGCAGGGAGAGTTCCCTGCTACCTCCCCAATCGTATAACGCCTGTAGGTTGACCTACAGCTTGGGGACCACTGACCCAGGCACAACAGAAGGGTCATTTCTGGGCTACTGGGCCTACCCTGCAAGGCCCCAAGTGCCCCGGTCGCCATTTTGTACAGCCTCATTTCACACCTGCCGCCATTTCTGCCTAAGGCAGTTAAAACTACTTTACTCAGCGGCATTGGAGCGGCAACGACTGTTTGAGCAGTGACCAGCCTCGCTGGTAGCTTCCCAGTGCACAAGGGCCAGTGTCTGGTCCAGTCGCCAACACTAATAGGAGCCATAACCGGCCTCGCCGGTTCCTGGGCAAAAGAATCCCAGCGCTCCATCTAATATTGTCTGAATTCTCGGCTTCTGCTGAGAGACTCCAACAGCGATGGCAGACAATTCCGCTCCTATGGCCACCCACGGTGGTCCAGCGTCCCCAGCAAAAAAGAGGTGCAAGTCCTCAAAGCTGGAAGCAGCTGGCAAGCTGAAGGCCAAGGCCAAGGCCATCTCAAAAAAGGCCCCTTCCAAAGCAGCTGAGAAGGAGGCCAACAGGCGGCATTTGGCATTGGAGAGACAGTTTTCAAGAGCTCAGCAACAACAGCTAGGCCCAGACGTTGCTGCCTTCTCTGGGGGGACTCTGTTCGAGCCTCTCACTGCTCCTTCTGCCCCTCCAGCCCAGAGGGCATGGTCTCCCGAAGCTGAGACCACTCAGGGGCAGGAAATACTGAGCCACTCAGCTTGCCCTCAATGGCCAGCTCAGCCACAGGCTGCACGGCCCGTACCTGAGGCCACGTTTACACCGACTGCAGCAGGGCTCCGCTCTGTGGGTCCTCAGGAATTCTCATCTGAGCAGTTCCAGGCCTTAATAGCCCAGGCTGTCTCCCAGGGTTTGGCTTCTGCTCTCCAGAAAACCAGGGTGGAACCGGCCGTCCCCATTGTTCCACCCCAATATCAGCCAGAGCCGGCGGATTATGCTCAATCCATCATCTCTGACCATTCCTCCCAGGGTGTAGATAACTACCCAGAGGAATATGAACCGGGTGAGATCCACCTCTCCGAGGATGAAGAGACAACACCTGATCCCGTTCCATTTGTTGGGCTATTTGACTCATCCTTATTCAAAGCCCTTTTAAATAAGGCAATTGCCTCGGCTAATATTGAGCCGGAACAAGAGGTTCCCCCTCCCTCCACTGATTAGGTCTCAAATCCATTGTTTACAGAACCTTCTGTCTCTCAAAAGAGAATCCCCTGTCCCCCCTTGTTCCTTAACACCATCAAGAAGCAATGGTCAGCTCTGGGTTCACCGCCCTCACTGACCACTTCAGACAAGAGATTATTTAATGTGGCCTCTTCTCTGTCTGATTTGCTTGAGGTCCCAGTGGTAGATCAGGCCATCACTCCTCTAGTTTCTCCATCCACCGTATCCAGTGACATGGCTGAGGCTCTAAAACCAGAGGACAGGAGGTCCGAGTTTTCCCTTCGCAGGTCACACCAAGCCTCGGCGTGGTCGGTGAAGGCATCGACGGCTACCTCCTTTTTCGCTAGGACCTCCATAATGTGGTTGCGTGAGCTCCAAGCCACGATACCCCAGGACCAGGTACGCGTCCACCAAACCTTGGGTAAGCTCCTGGTGGCATCTGAATTTATGGCTGACGCCTCTCTACACGCAGCCAGATTTTCTTCGCAGACCATGGGCTACAATGTGGCCGTTCACAGACTGTTGTGGTTGAAACAGTGGAGAGCGGACCAAAAGGCAAAGTGGCGTCTGGCCACCGCCCCTTACACCGGCGGCCAACTGTTTGGTGAGCCTCTCTCTCCATACCTAGTGGAGAACCGCGATAAACGCAAGGTGATGTCTCACCTCAACAAAAGCGGGGACAGACGCTCTACTTCGAACTATCGAAGAGCGCCCTTTCGTGCATACACGAGCCCAGAGTGGGCTCCGCACGCTCGGCCCTTTCCTCCCAGACCCGACCGACCATGGGAGCGACCTGGCCCTAGACCCAAACAACAGGCGCAAAGCAAGCGGCCCTTTCGTGGGGGCGGAGGCCGTCCATTTAGATGGGCTAACTGACTCCAGGGACAGGATTCCCATAGGAGGCAGACTCTCCCTATTTGCAGACCACTGGGAGAGCATTACAACAGACTCCTGGGTCTCAATTCCCATGTCAAATACGAGAGGTTCAAAATGCAGACGCTCCAGTCCATTCTGGCCAGCATCGACAGGGCGACCTCTTGACATCTATAGACCTCACGGAGGCCTACTTACATATCCCCATTATTCCCAGCCATCGCAGGTTCCTCAGGTTTTATTTTGCTGGGCACCACTTCCAATACCGAGCCCTACCATTCGGCCTTTCCTCCGCCCCAAGAGTATTCACGAAAATCTTGGTGGCATTAACAGCCCACCTGAGGCTAATACCTGTGCGAATACAGTGCTACCTGGACGACATCCTAATTCAGTCATCTTCCGTCCAGGCAGCCCAATGGGATCTCAACCATACCATTGGGGTACTACAGGCCCACAGGTTTTCTATAAATTTCCCGAAGAGCCACACTGTTCCATCCACCCGTCTGTTGCACCTGGGGGCGATCATAGACACGACGCAGTGCATGGTCTACCTGTCTCCGGAGCGTCAAGACAGCATCCGGTCTCTGGTGCTCCAGATACGGAAAGATCGATTAGTGTCACTGGCCACACTCTCCAAGCTCCTAGGGAAGATGGTCTCGTGCATGTCAATCGTTCCATGGTCCAGATTGCACTCCAGGCACCTGCAATGGCTCCTTCTACCATTTCAGAGGCTGGGCACCAGCTCCTCCACTCACAAGGTCAGGGTCCCCCTTCGGACCTTGCACTCCCTACAATGGTGGTTATCTCCGGCATTGGCAAAGGGGTCCCTATTCAGGGAACCACCTCGTATCACCCTAACCACAGACGCCAGTCTTTTTGGTTGGGGAGCTCACCTCCAGTCTCAGTTGGCTCAGGGCCGGTGGTCTCAACCGGACCTGCAGCACAACATAAACTGGTTGGAGCTCAGGGCCATACACCTTGCCCTCCGACACTTCAGGAGCAGAGTGACAGGGCAACATATACTGGTCCTTACGGACAATGTCACAGCCAAGGTTCACGTGAATCGCCAGGGGGGTACCCGGTCCAAAGACCTCATGACAGAGGCCCAACTGCTGGCTTCTTGGGCAGAGTCCAACCTCTCCTCCCTCAGGGCAGAACACATCTCAGGGGTAGCGAACCGGCAGGCGGACTTCTTGAGCAGATCGACGATAGTTCACTCAGAGTGGCGCCTGGATCCCTCCATTTTCAAGGAGGTCTCGAACCAATTCGGACAACCAGTGATAGATCTGTTTGCCTCGCCGCTGAACGCTCAGCTCCCAAGATTCTTCTCTCGGTTCCCTTCCAGGGGGGCGGAGAGGGTGGATGTGCTCCGCAGCTCTTGGCCCAGGGAACGGCTTTACGCCTTCCCTCCCCTTCCCCTGATCCCGGCAGTCATCCGCAAGGTGCTGCTGGAACGGGCGGAGGTAATATTGATTGCCCCATACTGGCCCAGACGTCCTTGGTTCGCAGATCTTGTGGACCTCTCCATCTCTCCCCCGTGGAGAATTCCCCCCAAACGCATTGCCCTGAGTCAGGGAGCCTTACAGCACCCAGAACCTCAGTGGCTTCAGTTAGCCACCTGGCACTTGAGCGGCAACTGCTAACAAGGGGATCCTATTCACTGAGGGTCATAAAGATGATTCAAGCCTGCAGGCGCCCCTCCACGAATAGGATATATGACTCCACCTGGAACAATTTTAGCCTTTGGTGTGCTAAGAGCCATTTAGATTTTTCCTCACTCACCATTCCAAAGGTTTTAGAGTACCTATTGGAGGGGTTGGACAAGGGCCTATCACCCAGCACCATCCGTCGACAAGTCGCAGCTTTGTCAACAGTTTTGCAATGCGACGATTCAACCTCTCTATCCCAGCACCCGATGGTACACTCCTTTCTCAAAGGGGCGACCAATACCAGGCCACCGGTGGTACACCGTTATCCCTCTTGGGATCTGCCAAAAGTTCTACAGGCCCTCACATCAGGGCCGTTTGAACCCATAGGAACATGCACTCTCCGCCTCTTGTCTATGAAAGTCGCCTTCCTGGTAGCTGTAACATCGGCCAGGCGCATATCGGAACTGGTGGCTCTCTCGGTAAGGGAAGATCTGTGCACCTTTCATACAGATCGGGTGGTCCTTCGACTAGACCCATCATTTGTCCCCAAGGTTAATACCTTGTTCCACAGAGCCCAGGAGGTAGTCCTCCCTAACTTTTGTCCCAATCCGTCCCATGATTTGGAACGCAAGTGGCATACTCTGGATGTGCGCAGAGCACTGAAACATTACATCAAGCGCACAGCCGCTGTTCGAAAGTCGGAGGCGCTTTTTATTTCTTTCCAACCCTCTTCCATGGGACAGAAAGTGTCTGCTTCAACGATCGGTAGATGGATCAAAGCTTGCATTGCGCGGGCTTATCAGGCACACTCATTACCCGCACCTGGCTGCATCATGGCCCATTCCACATGCAGCGCTGCAACATCGGCAGCTTGGGCCACGCAAGCTTCCATCACCGAAATCTGCAAGGCGGCGACCTGGTCCTCGCCTTCTCCCTTTATAAGGCATTACAAGATGGACCAATATGCCTCCACAGACGCCTCCTTTGGCCGGAGGGTTTTACAACAGGTGGTCACATCCACCAGGACACAGGGCCCGACTGCTTCCCTCCCTTAGGGACAGTTGGCTTTGGTATGTCCCATTTGCGGAGTCTCCATCCTCATGCTGGAGAAGGGGCGTTGTCTTACCTGAACACCTTTTCTCAGCATGACGATGGAGACTCCACCCCATCCCCTCAAAGGGCTGTCTGGTCCTGTGTAAGGGGCAGGAGGAGCCAACGCGTCCAACTATGTCTTCTGTGCTTCGCCTCGTCGTAACTGGGTTAGGATCCAGCCCAGCAGGAGGCGTGGCAATCGTTTGACTTAGTCTGATTGGGCAGGAGGATGAAGTTAACCCATTTGTGGAGTCTCCATCGTCATGCTGAGAAAAGGCGTTCAGGTAAGACAACGCCCCTTCTGTCAGTCAAGGCTTCTTACTTTACCAAACTTGGAGCACACAATCCATTTCTGTGTTGAAATTCCTCTAAGTTATATTGTTTATGACAGTCATATATGCATGCATATTGCCTCCTATTTTCTGTTATAAACCCTCCCCTTCTGTGCTATGGGAGTTTAAAGTAAACAGTTACTTCTCCACTCATTCAATGCATCCTTATAAATAAGAGACTATAAGCTACATTAGTTATAATAACAACACCAAAAATATGTGACATCTTTCCTGCTAAAATGATGTGAGGACAATTTGCTAATCATGCTGCCTATTCCAGAATAGCAGACTTACTAAGCTTTTTACAGGCCCCAAGTGGAGAAAGTATAAAATAGAGAAGGTAGATAGATCATCTTTAAGCATACCAGAAAGGATTGTGCCATCTGCACTCCTTTAAATTGCATAGTACTCCAGAAGCATGAATCCTTTTTAGAGAGAAGAGTCCATTAACTGCTGCTGAAAGCATGGCATTGCATCAATCTGCTTCTGTTATCCATAACCACTTCCTAGGACAACTACATCTTCTTAAAAAGCATGCATACATTTTTATTCAATGGACCTTAATCTTGCTAAGCTGTTGCCCAGAGAGAGAGAGATACTCCAGTAAACAAGTTAGCCACTATAAAAATTCACATCAACTTAAGACAGTTCTGAAAAAACAGTTTTAATCTATAAAGATCCCTTTGTTGTCCACATTCAGTTAAAACTACATACGTAACCAGTTTTCTACATGATTATTATGCTTTACTTTCTCAAGAAAGCTAATGAGTAACCAAGTTCATGTTTGTACATTTATAGGCTGGCAGGAAGCTTGGTAAATATTCAGTAAGTCAGAAAATAGCTCCTGAGGTGTGTTTTTCATCCATTAGAACTGAAAATAAGCCACTGGAAGCAATTTGTTTCTTTATTTTTAAAACAAAAACAATGGGGGAAAAACGAAGAGTCATAGTGTAACATTTACTGCTTCACAAGAAATTTCAAACTCCTTGAATTAACTTTTGAAAAATTTGTTTCTTTTCAGATAGGAAAACAAAAGTTGAGTGGATACTATACCCCAGTCTTACACTGTTGATAGTGTTGTAGTCAGGCCTCTGTAATATAAGCCAGCCAGAGCTTACAAATACCATTGTTAATGACTCCCTTTTTGAGAGGGTAAGACTGAAAAATTAATAATGAAATGATAAAACATCATTCCCCATTTATGCTGTAACTCCTCCAGACAGAAGGAAAATATGCAAACCCTACTTGTACACAATGCTAAATCATAATGGATGAAATTCACATTAAGTCAAACACAAAAAGACCACCTTGTAGCTTAGCATTCCTTCTGAGCCAGGTCACATTATTTACATTCATTGGATAGTAACATAGAATATTTCCTTGAAATATAAAACTGGTGCCGCCTCCCCCCCCCCCTTATAATGTAATCCTGCTTTTCACCAGCACAGTATGCCTTTTACAGAATCAAAACAGTTCAAAGGCTACAGATTTTTCCTATAGGTTAGTTTGTAAAGTACAACAAAAGATAAATGACTGTAACTGCGCAACTTTATGGACATAAAGCAAAGTGATAAACACCTGCTCGTTTCTATCACTTTTTTGCTTTAACACATCTTTGGGATGCTTCCACAGCTGGAAAAGCTACTATTTTTATTGTTCCAGTGGACTTAAAACAATATCAGATGTCATATTTTAATATATTGGCATGCGAGTGTCCAATAATCTTATATAGAGGTAGTCCTTGACTTACAACAACAACTGGCACCAGAATTTCCATTGCTAAGCAGGGTGGTTGTTAAATGACTTGCACCTGATTCTACAAGCTTTTTTTGCCATGATTTTTAAGCAAATCGCTGCAGTTGTTAAATGAATTATGTGGTCATTAAGTGAATCTGGTGTCCCCATTGCCTTTACTTGTCAGAAGCCAGCTGAGGAGGTCACAAATGGCAATCAAATGACCCCAGGATTTATTATTTATATGCTCATAAATACATGCCAGTTGCAAAACGCTCAAATTTTGACCATGTGACCGTGGGAGCCTTGGCGGCTCAGTAGTTAAAGTGCAGTATTGCAGGCAAACTCTGCCCACAACCTGGAGTTTGATCCTGATGGGGCTCAAGGTTGACTCAGCCTTTCATCTTTCTGAGGTCAGTAAAATAAGGATCCAGATTGTTGGGGACAATATATAACCCCCCCAGAGAGTCTTTTAAAACAGGGATCCCCAACCCCCAATCCACTGCCCGGTGCTATGCCACAGCCCGTTGGAAACCGGGCCACGCAAGTGGCAGATGAGTGCACAAAGCTATATTTGCACAAGCGTTGTAGGCACATGTGAAACCATCCCTTCTCCCTCATTGCCACCAGTCCACAGAGACGGAAAAGTTGAGGACCACTGCTTTAAAGCACTATGAAGCGGTATATAAGTCTAAGTGCTATTGCTATAACTATGGGGGTGTTGCAACAGTCATGTGAGGACTTGCTGTAGGTCACTTTTTTCACTTTTCATTTCTCAAATGGTCACTAAAAGAATGGTTGTAATTCAAGGACCACCTGTATTGGATACTTTTATGCTAATATTTAAGAATATGGTAGGGGTGCTTAAAGATCAATATATGAAATTCAGACTGGAGGATTCCTCGGCCCCTTGGGAAAGGAGAAAAGAATCCTCCAGAACCATGTGTTTTCCAGCAATTATTATTATCATTATTACATTTCACTGTTAGCAAGTAGGAGTAGAAACAGACAACTGTTCACACAGTGGAAATATATCAACTTGTTCTAATAGACCTTAAATTTAACAATAAAACTTAGCTAGAACTTACATAGGACCGGAATCCATTGCTGAAATACTGAATAAATAGTGTTGTAACTTAAAATAAGTTGAAGGCTTGCCTCATAGAACGATTCTTATAACACATTAAATTGCTTTAAAAAATATCAAGTCACAAGAATAATTTTGGAATAAAAACAGAAATGCAGTCTGCTAAATAATATTAACTTATGACGCAAACTGAATAACTATTACCAAAAAGGACCCATGCAATTTCAGTGGAGGTGACTCACCATTGCAGACTTTTAGAAAGTAACAAGCATTGATACGCAGAAATGCTAGTTTGCTTAAAGAACCAGCATAACACAATTCATTAGCACAACACCAATGTGCAATTTACAGATCTCCAGTATAGATGTGTCACTAATTTCACATGTCAGAATAAGTTATTAGTCCTTTCAGAAGAAAGCACTGGTAATCTCTGTGTGGTAAGACAGAGTTAGAAGGGCGGCGAATTGAAGTAGGGCTGTTGTTGTTTTTCACAGGGAAAGTTCTTTAATCTTAACTCTGGCATAATGGGGCCATAATTATAGAAGTAAATAAATTAACAGCCAACTGCAAAGGGGAAATTAGTGAAGCTTAAAGGCTATTATTTCCCACTTAGACTCCCTCCAAAGTGCTAATTGTCGGTGTAGAAAGTATGACAGCCAAGATGGAAAAGTGTGGAAACAGCAATTAATATGTGGAAATGAAGAAAGTGCTTTTTGCTCTCCTTCTGTATTTCCCCCCTGAACATTCTATAATAAGAACACAAAACACCTGAATTAACAGGCTGCTGGTCTTTGTTTTGCATTTTAATTTTTATCCTATCAAAATTCAGAATCTAACCACTGTGTCTAGTAATCGGATATGGCAAGAACAGATGGAAGATTCTTCTCAATGTAAAAAGTATCCCACATTTGTTGTCTCCTGACCTGGCCCCTTCTCTCCCCACCTGCTTATCTTTTTCAAGTCTCAGTATATAGACTGGAGTTTACTGAATAGAGAAAAGTGAAAAAAATATATATATCTGCCTCTTTTAGTGTACAGTTGATAGAATGTCTCACTGTGTTCAGCAGGTAAATATGCACAGTATTGTAGATATACTACAATACAGTCTTACATACTGTATGTTCACTCATTAGTACATTTCAATAAATAGAGCTTACTTTGTATAAGTGTCTTTAGAACTGCACTCTTAATCTTCTCTGTGTTGTTTGTTACATGGATGAATGAACCAAGGTTTATGGTGAGCCATGAAGTCATTTTTGACTCCCAGCAACTACATAAGATTTTCTCCATGACAACCTATCCCTAACCTGTTCTTTCAAGTCTCCCAAGGGTGTACTATCCTGCTTCTTTAGAGTCTAACTTTTGCTTCTTTTGTCACAAGGAATATCATAGCTTCCACGATTCTGATCTTTGTAAGTATAGAGACATCATAGCATCTGAATGTCTCTTCTAAGGCCTTCATGGCTGCTCTAGCAAGTGCTATCTGTGACGTGTTTCTCGATCGTTTGATCCTTTTAGTTGATCCTAAAAGGCAAACACTATTGACTTTTTCTATTTTCATTGCCAATTCTAGGGCTGGTTGTTCTAACCTGTTGTTATTAGTTTGGTCTTCCTTCTATTTAATTTTAGTCTGATATTTTCACTGTGCTCTTTGACTTTTAGTATCAGGGCTTTCGGATCCTTTGCATTTTCAGTTATTAGAATAGTGTTATTAGCATACCACAGGTGTTTTCTTCTTCCTGTTTCTTCCAATGCAGATTTGCTTAATATGTATTCCACATATAGGTTGAATAAATAAGAGCGTATGCAGCCTTGTCACATTCCTTTGCCAACCTGAAGCCAGTTTGTTTGTTTGATTGTTATAGAATTTATATGGCTGCCCATAGACTTTATATGGCTACCCACTCACTTTCAGTGAGTCTAGGCAGCGTACAAACAATAAAAAAAACCAATATAAAAAGAGTAAAAACAGTTTGTTTCACCATGTTCTGTCTATATGGTAAGAACTGTAATTCATAGTAAATCTAATCATTATTTACAGAGGTTTAACACTGGTCCAAAGAGAGAGAAGAAGCCAAGGGATTGCCTATGTCATGGCAGGACTCATCAGTGCAGTACATGGGAAATCAGGAGACATGAGCTCTTCTAATTCAGGTAACAGGACACCCTGCCTTGTTGCTGAATTGACACAAACTGTCAAACTGAGTTAGTTGATGCCAATGCTGTCTCTGTCCTATGACCAGAACTGAATCCAGAAGATACAAATAAAATGGTCCACATAAAAAGAACCCCGATGGCACAGTGTTTAAGTGCACTATTGCTGGCAAATTCTGCCCACCGTCTGGAGTTCGATCCTGACAGGGCTCAAGTTGACTCAGGTTCCATCCTTCCGAGGTTGGTAAAATGAGGACCCAGATTGTTGGGGGCAACGTGCAAATGATACTTCTGTATTGTAAACCACCTAGGAAGTGCTGAAAAGTGGCATTGACTTGACTTCCATATCCACTAGCTTTCCCAATATTTTTATCCTCTTTTGACAGTGGAAAGTTTCCTGGATGGCCATTTCTATTTAATGTAAGCCTAAATGATATTCCTATTGCTATAATCTGCTTCCTCTAAGGTATTCTGCATCTGAATCACTGCTTTATGCCTCAATACCCTTTCCCACAAAGAAAGATTGAAAGTGGATAATAGTTATCAAAAAGGGCTACATCTAGAGCCTCTTGAGGAGGTAGTCTGCAACATCTCCTTCAAGGCTGCCAGCATCCCTCTACCCAAGTGAACACCTTCTAGGTTCATCACACATACCTTGACCCACAAAATATCAAGAGAGGTTTAGATCAAGCCCACAAATGGCAGAGGTCTTGAGACAGAGTAGCACCCTGTTCACTTCCTCAAAACATACTAGCTGAAAGGAGCGGCAGATAACATAACTAGACTTTGGTCCAGTCACCACATCAGAATCTGCCCAGGAAGAGCCAAGACCTTCTCAAACCTGAATGACCTGACTATCTGTTCATCCCTTCCTAACAGGGAATTTGCCATCCTCAGTAAGACTGCTGACAGTTCACTGACACTTTGCCTCCCTTATTGCTATAATGTCAGCTCAAACACGAGCTTGTACTTGTATGTATGCAATCCAAAGACATCTGCAGATTCCAAAGTCTTCAACAGAGTAATGAAAAGTACACTGTGATGTTGTGATGGAAATTATGTATAATACGTACTTGTGAGTGACATCACAGCACATGTACAAAAAGGAACAAGTATGTATCACAGTGTCATGATGCATTTCCCCCCCTAATTTATCTTCTTTGCCTCTTTCTCCCCCACCATCCCTACACACCTCTGATTTGAAAATGTTCTTTTTTCTTTACTTCTTCCACCAATGCTTTAGGTGTCATTTCTGCTTCTTCAATTCCTGGAGCTCTTCAGTAAAGTGACTAATCTGCATAAAGAGGCTGCTTGAGAGAAGTCTTGTCAAAGTCTGGATCTCCTCCTTTTGCCAGAGGTTAAATATGCAATTTACAGAACCGGTGACAGACCACACTGACATATTTGGAATGACCTTGTGATAACTTAACACTGGCATGTTTGCAAAAAAAAGTTCAAAAGAATTGTTTGCATCTTCCAAAGTTTACATTCCATAGATTTGCCATCATAACTCACAGAGCATCCACGTTGTTAAGCTGGAAGAGGCAGGAATCCCAGGCAAGCAGGTCAGCCAGAGTGGGTGCATAGGTGCTGCAGGGGGGAGCATGGACAGGCAGTCCAGAGTGCATGTGGGTACCCGGGTGATAGCAATAGCAATAGCACTTAGACTTATATAGTACTTTACAATACTTTACAGCCCTCTCTAAGCAATTTACAGAGTCAGCATTTTGTCCCCAACAATCTGGGTCTGCATTTTACCAACCTCGGAAGGATGGAAGGCTGAGTCAACCTTGAGCCGGTGAAAATCGAACCACTGGCAGTCGGCAGAATTAGTCTGCAATACTGCATTCCAACTACTGTGCCACCATGGTGAAGCAGGGTGTGCTGCAGGCAGGCACTCTGAAGTGCAGGTGGGTGTTCAGGTGATGCAGGGGATGCCATGGGCAGGTGCTCCAGAGTGTTCCTGGGGGCTGTGAGGGTGGGGGGGGCACTGTGGGCAGGTGCTCCAGAGCATGGGCAAATATGCAGATGCCATGAAGTTTAGAGTGCCACAGGCAGGCACTCTAAGTACGTGGATGTCCGTGGATGCTGTGGACGGTGGGAGTGCCGTACACAGGTACTATGCAGACTGGGTGGGCGAAGTTGGAGCAGGAGTACCTTCCAACTTCCTGCCAGATTCCCCATTGACTTTGCTGGTGGGAAGCTGGCAGGGAACATCAGAAATTGTCCCTGAGCTCACCCAAGTGCCCAGGTCACAATCAGGTAACTGCAGGGACACTGCAACAAACAGAACTCCAAGGATTGGTTATAAGTCCTCCTTGTTTAGAGCCATTGTTATTTTGAACAATCGCTGAATCAGTTGTTGTAACCTGAAGACTACCTCTAACAAGTTTGGGATAATAAGCCTGTTTAAAACTATAGTTACTACAGCCCAATTATGCATGTCTATTTAGAAGTAAATGTTATTATGCTCATTATGGTCTCAAATAAGTATGCATAGCATGTCTTAATTATGTGTTTAGTAACAAGGAAAAATACTTAGTAAATACCTCAAGGAAAAACATTGCTATTTATAAACATGATAAATATCTCGCTGTAGTTTTTACTCTAAGTATTGAATACTTTTAAATAAAATATTATGAGATAATCCCCATCTTATGAATTTGATTATGTTCACTAGCCATTATACCTGTATTCTAAATCTAAATTATCTAAATATTATTCCATGGGTAAGCAAAACTGTCAGCAGATTAATATTTTTCATAAAATAAAGAAACACTATCTCCATTGTTAATAGTGATCTTATTAGAAAAAAATATAATCACAAAACTAATAGCAGTACATCCGTATAATGGTATACAAGTGCTTGATAACTTGTATGCAGTCTTCTATTGAATATTAGAGATTTTGATACACATCTTTTTTAGCTAATTTAAATGTTTGTGTAGATTGTGTTTGTATACAGTATAAGTGTGTGTATAGTCTATTAAGATGGTTTTTAGAATAAAAATAAATTCATATAATTAATTGGAGATACAATTATTTTATTTATTCCTTAATACAGAATATTATTAATACAGTATTATATTATTAATACAGTAATTCTCCTTATTGTAATCATTATGCTTATTTTGGAAGAATTGCACTTTTCAGAAGTATTTTGTCATCTACTGAAAATCTGGGTCAAGTCAAATTGAGCACCAAACCGAATAGTGTTAAAATGCAAACTTTCACTTAATATCCACTCTTTAAAAAAAAAAAAAAAGGTTGAACTTTTAATATATCAGTTGGACTTTAAAAATAAATTATCGCAGGTGAAATGCAGCAGATTTCAACTAATTGGAAGATGATTCAGTATTGTGGCACATATAAAAATTGCTTTTTTGATCCAATTATTTATTCACTAACAAGGGGCATTACTTAGCCAACCTTGACGTATTTGGGGAAATGAATCAGAGTCTGACTTGGGTAGCACTTGGATGTGAGACCAACAGGAGGCCCATGGTTGTAGCATAGACTGATTATTATTCAATGCGGCCCAGAGCGTTTTTACAAAATAATAAGAAAACCATCTTAAATAAAATTACCAATACTCCCAAAGGTAACTAAAATGCAAATATGGTATTAAAATATGATTTAATTTATCTCTGTTAACATCAAGATTTTGTTTCAAAATATTCATAGTAATATTTATCTTTTATTGCATTACCCCAAAACATAGTAACATAAAAAGCTTCCATTGCTTACAAAAAAGTTCATGCATTTTCATTAATAGAAATTGATGTTCATCAATTTCAAGAACTTACTGGTGGTTATAAATATTCCTAAATTACTTTTCTAACTTAGTTTTATCGTTTTGATGACACTAAGTATAAACAGAAATTAATTTCTGAATCTGAAACTCTTGCTGCTATTCCGCCTGGCCCAAGACTGCAACACCTAAAGGTATACTAAGATCCACTGTCATGATGATGCATATAAAATATTGGAATCAAAGCCAACAATCCAAACAGGTCCCTGATAGAACTCTCATTTATCTACCTCAAGATCCTAAAATCATGGCATTTAAGTACCAAGATTTAGAGCTGGGCTGAAAAGTGGAAATTATGCAGAGAATATGTCTAATACGATACATCCTGCAAACTCTCCTCCCTGCTATTGCACAGGAAAAAATGTTTTGCACTTTATTGCAGACTTATGCAATACAAATATTTTGTAAGTAAGGACTGAAATGGAGGAGGAGAATGAAAAGCAGAGCAGCCTGGGCAGAAATAAACACATACTGAGAACATGTCCTGGCTACGTAAGCCTTTATCAGAAGATTAATATTCTAACAATAATAGAATTCAGTGCTTAAGTATCATGTGGTTTTCATCATGGCCAACAATGTTATAATGCCAGACATAACAAAAATTGTTTTTGCTTCCAAAGATATTTTAATCTAAACTAAGCCTACACTGTTGCCATTTCTTTTGGAATCATTGATATAGAATGAGGAACAGAGAAAAGGAATATTAAACAGAGATGGTTTTAAACTGATGTCTGTATAAAGGTGTGTATGTAGGGAGAATGGAAAAACAAAGTTTGACAGATTTCATAACCATCTTAACATTTCAGACTGCGTATTTAAAATGTTAGAATGACAGTAATTTTCTCTCATAGCAAAATTTTCCATAACATGCTGAAATAACATGAGCTACCACAGAAAGAATGTGACCCTTCTGAAACAACTATTTTCACTTTAAAACTGTGCCACAGTTTTGTTTTTTTTAAAAGATGGAAACAAGAATCACCTAGACCAAATTAGGCAACACAACTGAGAAATTAATGTATTAAGTATGCTTTTAAATGAATGTTCTTCAAACAGTTCCCAAGAGAATAGGTATAGCTAGATCTTAGTTTGGCAATTGAATAAGAGATTACATTCCTCTAATATTTTATTGACCAAATTTTTCCAAGAAATCCAAGCATACTTCAGTCCAGGAATGAGGAAATTCAAATGATCCTTTTACATGTTTAGAGAATATGTGTGAGAGTTATGACGTTATGTTATATAACCCTGTCACTGATACACGCTCTGGCTACTCACCTACTCCCTCAGGGGCCGTATAGAGGCAAAAGAAGCATCTCTGTCCAGATTTTGTCCTCATGCAGATGTTTTGCCAGCACATGATCCTTCACAAAGATATAAAATAAGTTTAGGAGCAATTCAACTGATCCATGTATTTTAAATGCATTATGCTATCAGGTACATGAAAAGGCCCTGTTTTTACAACACAGTTGCATCATGGTGCGAGGGGGGTTGATAAAAATGGTGAGACAATATCCAAATCCAGCCAATTAATATAGGGTTTTATATTTAATCACAGACCCAGTCTTATTTGACCTAAATTGATTGTCCCCAGTCAATTAACTCTTCTTATGTTATCCAACCACTCTGACCTTTTCTGTTTTCATTTCTTCCCCATGATTACATGAGAGGATGTAAAGAAGCAGGAACAGATGGGAATGGGTTCAGCATCCTCAGCCATGTCCATAGTAGTGCTGACCCCAACAATGCCACTATGAATTTTCACCCTTTCAGGCACAATAATATTAGGAAGAAAAATGACAGCTTTTCAATCTTCTTTTTGGTGACTGGAAGGATTAAATGCTCTGAAAGGAATGATCACTAGACTGCCTATGTCATATAAACAGGCTCAGATAACAGTTTAAAATGTACATCAAAAGCACAGTGAGAACAAAATACTCTGCAGTCATTACCAAATTTAATTTGCTTTCCTTTACCTAAGAGATAGATAACAAACAACTCTATTTATTACCATCAAGGTTATACTGAGATCAAGTGCTTTTTTGAGTTAAAGCAAGAGTTTAGTTGCTAAGATGATGGTGCTGGGCTGACAGTATTAATGATTACCCTGCATAGTTCACATTTTATTGCTTGCCATTATTGCTATCCATTATAAGAGGCATAAAACATTAAGAATGGGTACATGGACACACTTACTTTGTTTTCGTTTCTTTTTCCCATCCCCTTTCCTTTCAGGTTGCATTATTTGGATTGCAGGCCTGAAAGTAGAGATTGTCTAGTTTTTAATTTTCCATAAACATGTCAAGAAATCTTCCAGGCTGAAGAACTGGGTATAAATGCTTATAAATGATACTTTCAATAGTAGAAATTGCTGCTTTTAGTATCTTGAATCTAAGTATGTATTTCAAACTGACACACATCTACACCCAGTTTGTAAACTCAGTTGCTGATCCATAAATAGTGTCCATGTCTAGAAGCTTAGCTCAAGTATAGATAAGCTTTGCTGTTTTAAGAGGCGAACCTTTATTTCAAATGCTTCTTATAACAAGCAGAAAATATGAAGGAGTCCTATAAATAGTTAAGAAAATACAAAAGATTTTTCCCATGAATGGGAAACAGCTATACCAAAATCAAAGATGAGCACTATTATAGCAGTTTCCATTAATATATTACAGGAAAGTCACTATATTAAATAAACTGAATTCCCATAGATATATTTTGAGTTTCTTTGAGATATAATTGAGAACCGCTGATCACTTCCCACTTAAGTAAGCTGGAAATAAGACAGAGGGAGCATCAGAACTCAAGGGTAACGTACACGCAGAAGGCTCCAGATTCAATTCCTAGCAACTCCAAACAGGTTTTTTTTTAAAAAAAAAAAAATCTTGCCTGAATCCTAGGAGACAATTAGTAAGTACTGTATTTAGATCTGTTTCTCTCAATCTTGGCAATTTGAAGAGGTATGGACTTCAACCCCCAGAATTCCCCAAGCAGCAAAGCTTTTTTCTGGCTTGTTATAATAATCTATACTTATGGTTTATAAGACTAGCTTTGTATAGTATATGCTGTTGAACTCCCATATACTGTCACACTGTAGCAGATGAACCAAAGTCCAACCTATCTATATGACACTAAATCATTATATTCTCCTCAATCCTTGAAGATAAGAAAGCTGTATTTGTATAGAGGAATGCCATAGATTATAGTGCTCTTTTCCAAAATGGCTCCCTATCTTCCTAAGCATACAGTAAGAGAATATGTCAGCAAATCTCCTTCCATTTAAGGAACAATAGGCTAAAAAGAAAGTTAGAAACTTGTCAATTATCACAAATATTTGTGACTTAAGCAAGAAACAATGCAAGGAAGAAGCAGAAGGAAAAGAGACATAGATTAGAATCACAGGAAGTTTGAAAATGAAGCAAATGAGCCATCAGACTTATTACTATACATTCACATATTTAAGCAGCTGAGTGAGGAGAATTCAACGCTTTTTAACAAGTCTGTCATGTATGCAAATTATTATATAATATTTCCTTTAACTATTTAACACACAACATACAAAGAATATACTTTAAAATGCTGTTACAGAATAGCTTGGCAAATTTGAAAAATGCATCATTAACTCTAGCTATAAATAATGCATATCAAATTTCTTATATAGAAAAGATCTATTAAATAGATTCTGCCTCTCTGTACCAGATGACCTGATACTGTTGATGTATATAGGTAGTCCTCATTTAGCAACCACAATTGGGAGCAACTTAAGCAAATTGGCCGCTAAGTGAAACTGCGACTTTGCTTATAATCTTATCTCAGCTTTCCTGTCATAAAGGTCATAAATACAAGGATTGGTTGTAAATTTATTTTCTGTCACTGTCATGACTGCAAACACTGTCACTAAATGAGTAGTTCCTAAACGAGGACTTCCTATAATGACACAGAGGAGCCCTCAGTTTCGAGGGACGCAGACTTCTAACAAATGGAGCAAGTTATTGTTGTAAATAAACAGTGGAATGTAGACTGTCTCTTGCATCCTAGGTTTCCATCCTATAATTCTGGTGTGTTGTTTTTACAAGCAAGCTTTTAAATAATAATATGGATCTGCTATTTTGGTTTATTCAATATTGACTTTATTTTCAGGGTGTAGTTGAATGACAGCTAAATAGATACTTTTCTGTCACGGCATCAGTGCATGTCAATGTGCCTACTAATGTCTTTCTCAGCAACTGCCTGGCTTCCTGACCTTCCTCATTTTTTTTTCTTTACTAGGCACCTACTGCAGTCTGCTGCAAAGCAAAGAACCAGCTTCTAATACCATGTTTAATTACAAGAATACTTCTGGAAGTCCACAGATGTATCGGCTAGTTTCTGTAGCTCAGTGCCTTGCTAAGAAGGAAGGAAGGAAAATATGGAAGAGAAAGTAAGAAACCTGTTTTGCCATTTGATTAACGGGTATTTTGTGACTGGCATTGCTCAACAAGGCAGTTATTGTGAGAACCAGAAAACACCCCACATGACAGCCATTTTGAGGCAGCGCCTGCAGTGTGTTCCCTCACTATACCCAGTGTGGCCATTCAACCCAAAGGTTTGCCTGTTCTTAGACCAGATGTGATTATTATTTCTTAAGTTTACATTTTTATGAACCAGTAAAGAACTGTGAACATAGCAGTCCCTCTTCCATTTTTTTTAACAAAAGCTCCCTGTGACGTTCTAATGGAATGCACAGATGACCTTGGGGAAAGAGTGGAAGAGATGCTGCCTAGGAAACAATCAGACAAGAGAGGCCGGAGCCCCCAGTGGCTTAGCAGGCAGAGAAAGAAACCTAGGAAGGACTCACCGTAACGGATAAAGCAGTTAAAAGTGGCAGCAGGAAGTTTGGGCCTTCAGACTTGCAAGATTCTGTTAATGTAGCCTTACAATAAAGTGGAATTAGTTCATCTACTCCTATTTCTTGTCTTATTTACCTGGGAGGGCTGATAGAAGCAGATTGGGCTAAAAGAGGTAGATTGGTTGAAGGGAAGACTTGAGTTGCAGCTCCCATTTCACATCATCCAACATTTCAAACAATATGTCACTTTGATATATAGCATGGATATATGCTAGGTATTTTACCTAGTTCTTTTACAAGAAAATATTGAAACAATATTTTCTATAAGGGAACAAGTTCAAATATTTCTTATTTTAAGAAATGACTCCAGTATTTGAGTTTGTTCTCTATTTTTCAAAAGTAGCTGTGTTCTAGAAATGATAAGATGAAACTATACAGTCTAGATTTCATTATAGGATTAAGGACTGAGTTTATATCATCAATTATACAGCATTATTATGTGAATCTTTTTTCTGTTAATTATTTTTTGTTTAGTCATGTTTAGTTTATTCTGATCATTATAATATGCCTAGATTTCTTTCTTTAAAATTACTATTTATCTTTTTTCCAATGGCAATGGTTTTTCCACAATTTAAAAATACAATAAGCTGCCCATCTATTGACATCTATTTTTTTCTGTTTCTCAAAGAGTACAGATTGCAAACTGTCTAATTTATACTGTGTCTACAAGTGTCTGCCAGCCTAAAATGATTATTTGTTTATAAAGAGTCAAATGTTTAAAAATGTAAAAAGAAATGTGTTTTTAACTTGAAGCAACTTGTTAAAGCAGTCATGTGTTAATGCAGTTCATCAAAGCAGCTATTTTTTTCTCAATCTGGGTTTAGAGTGATGCTGTTTGCATTCTTCTGTGCTCTAAAATACATGTTCCGAATAATGTTCAAAGCATGTGCAACCTTAGCACATGCATTTGCCCTGTTTAATATAGTAAATTACTCTTTCTCTGTCCCCAATCCCAGAAACAGATATACTGTATTTTATACAAAGTCAAACTTTAATTAAACGTATTCTGTTTGCCTATACAGTAGAGCCTATATTGCTAGTGCAATATGTTACAATATTAAAATAAAGTTTTCCATAAGCACATCCAGACTATACAGTGTAAGAGATATTTATTTTTGTATTCTTTGCTCTTTTTTCAGCAACACTACCAAATGTCAGCACCTGTAAGTGGAAAAGTGATGAAAGCAATGCACTGGGAAAACATTCCCAAGATTTTGCTTTGTAAAAATATATTTAGATGGCTTCTAAGAAGCAATTACTCTATTTTATTTTTATTCTAAAAAGAGGCAGAGAAGAAATTGTTTAAGGAATCCACATTTTAAGTATCCACAAAGAAAAGCAGCAGCAGCTGACAGTTGCATATAGTTTTACAGTCTATGTAAAGCCAACCTGCAAAGAGTTTTTTAAAAAATAGATTAAGTGTTTTACAAGCTATTGCTTGCCTACGCTGGCCAGCTGAAGGCTTTAAATAATTTAATCCCTAGAGCAACTGCCAGCCCCAACTGGAATACTGAAAGAAGGACTGAATTCAGTTAGGATACAAACAGGTGCTGCCTCATAATGGTTCTTTAATCTAGACACTGATGACAGCCTTTTCCAGCTCGGTGCCTTCCTGTAACTCTCATAATCCCAGCTAGGGTCCCATGAAATGAATGAGAAGGAAAATACAACTAACACATTCTCAAATCAGCAAGGAACAAATCCAAATCCCAGATTAGTAAAACACCAGGCTAGAGACTAGGAGATTGTGAGTTCTAGTCCCACTTTAGGCATGAAAACTGACTGGGTGACTTTGGGCCAGTTACTCTCAGCCCAACTCACCTCACAGGGTTGTTGTTGTGGTGGTGGGATAAAAGGAGGAGGAAGGAGTATTGAGTATGTTCACCACCTTGATTTATTTACAAATGTAATAAAGGCAGAATTTTAAAAAATCTAAAAAAAATGTGAGCGTGCAAAAAATGCCTTCTATAATCTAAATACTGTTCTTTGCATCTTCCCTCTGTTTTTCCCCTTCTCTTTTTCTCTGACTACATACTGTCATCAAATTTCTCACTAACTGCCTGGATTAGAAGCGGCTAATCCCAAGAACAACTGATCACTGATTATTAGGTTTATTATGAAGTAAGTTAAAGCAGCAACAAAAAAGTTCTGATGCCAATTCTATTTTCAAATGTGAGAGAGAGAGAGAAAGAGAGAGAGAGAGAGAGAGAGAGAGAGAGAGAGAGAGAGAGAAGTAAAGACTTTGTCTATAAATGAAAAGAGTCTTGTCTTTTTTGATAAGATTAACTTGCTTGTATCTGGAGACTTTTTAGAAATAACTATTAGCCTCCTTGTCAGCGTGACAACCAGCTCTTATAACTGTGCTTCTATAATTTGAAGACAGCCTCTTATTTTCTTTCTGGGCAACTCCTCCCTATTGAAACAACCAAAGTTATTTTTTTATAAAGAGCTTTTGACCAGCAAAGATTTTTTTTAGGATTGGCACTCATCTCCTCTCTTCTCCTAATGTAGAGAGTAAGGAAGATAACACTGACAGATAATCAGAAACATTTACTGAGGCAAAAGGGGTGACCTGTTTTTAAGGTCTTCAGTAAGATAGCATTCTGAAGCAGCTCAGGCAGATATTTCCCTAATTCACTGAAATATAAGAAGAAGGATGGAGTAGAGCACAATCAGATCTGCAAGGTTCTATCATTATACCCAGTTTCAATAAAAGTAGTTTTAGCCTTCACGTGAGGTTGCTTTCCTGATCTGGTCTGCCTAGTGGGGCTGACATTTACCTTGGTAAGTCACAGAATAAGGAGATTGATGTTTTACATTGTAAGTCAAAATACTTTCAATGTCCTTGCTCCAATCACCATTCTGCACTAGGAAACCTTTGTCTTTAGTCCTAGTCCCTGCCCCTAAATATTGCCATCTGATGTATGCCTTTTCCGTGAAAACCCCTCTACTCTATGAAACATTCTGCCTCGTTGTTCGGCAGGCCTCCACCATATTAGCTTTCCATAAAGCTTTGAAGATCTGGCTTTTCCCCCCAAGCACTGGGAGAAGACCAGCACTTTAGAACTTTGATCTGGCACCAGTTTTTTTCTTGTTTTATTTGGTTTGGTTTTATAGTTTTAATGTGATTTTACGTGTTTTTAGGTCTTTGGGAGCCACCCAGAGTTGGTTAAAAGGTGGGCAGCTACAAAAATGTTTTAAATAAAATAAATAAATCCTGCCTTTCATAACTGACAACCCTAGGGGCCAGAAAGGAATCCATGCTCACCAACAACAGAACCCATATATCTGGGCTTGGATGAATGACCCTCAAGGAACTTTCTCCCTTCCCTTTTTGTCTGGATCAGGGGAAACTGCCCCCACAGCCACCAGTTATATGTCCTTTCTTGTTTACGGGAAAAAGTGTTGCAGCTCTGCCATAACAGCAGTCACTGGACATGATTGTCCACCCAAACCAGTTTGGGTGGGTTTTCATAAGAGCAGATGTCAGATCTAAGTTTTTTTCATGGCAACATTTGTCACTGTGCCAAGCCTTCAGACCACCAACCATCTGTTCCATCCTCTCTAGTACCCAAAGAGGCTTTTGGTTACAGTTTCCTTGGGCTTTAAACAGAAGTGACCTGCTGTATATAAAAGACTTGAATGCTATCCTTTGAAAGTTGATTTCTTCTCTAAAATGGGTCTTTTCATTTGTTCTTGTGCGGCTCTTTTCTGCCCCAGAACAGCTTATTTTATTTTTGACAGAGGCCGACAGTTCATAGCATATTTTGGGCAAGCTCAGTTTCATCTATAGGATATAAATCTCCATCTATCATCTGCTTACTTTCCACAGTCAGATAGGGAGAAATGTCACCATAAAGCAATTCTTTCATTGCTATATGAGCTGCCGGCCAGACACATAACCTGATTTCTGAATTTGCTTATAATAAGTTAATGTCTGAAGTCAGGTATCATCATTTCAGGCCGTTCATCACCACCACTCATGCCTGCTGCCAAATGCTTTCCAGCTTTTCCCTGTTCCAGGGACCTCCAGATATTCCAAGATATTACATAGTCTCCCCTCAAGGATCAACAGGATTGTACCAGGCCCTCCTACAAGCACACTGCTGCCCATGCTCATAGTGTTGCCGTTCATGTATGGCTCCCTACTAGAATTCTCTACTTCATAGAACTGGATGATAACGTTTTTGGACCACTTTGTTATGTGGGAAGAGAAAGGTTTATAGTGTATCTCAATTGCCAAATGTCACCATATGACCTTTCCAATTATTTATTAAATCAGAAGGGTAGGAGAAGCAGCCTAGAATCCTAATTTGCACTGCAGCAGGCTGAGAGCTGAACTATGGAGTCAATGTATGGAGACCTGTAATTCATTACCACGCCTGTATGTGAATTCTGACACAATTATACTTACTTTATTTTTTACAAATAACAAAGATTTTCAATTAGACTATCTTATAAAATTGGCAGAATAGTACAGTATGCAATTAAAACTTGATCTACTCTAGGGTTTAGTTCCAGACTCTTTAGTTAACAACAGAACTGTATCTTAGAATTTGAAGACCAAAATCCATGTACAGAGTAAAGCCTTTTTTTTTTTATCACTGAGGCTTAAATCCTAATCCTAATCCTTTTAGCTCCTTGAATGAACTTTAATTGGAAATATCTGGACAATTGCAATAAGCTCTGAATTTTTCTCTCTGACATGGTGCTCTTCTATTTTCTTTTTATACATATAGTTTCCCTGAACGCCCTGTTTGAATGGACATGCAACATCATGTTTTACATTAGATTACTGATAAAACTTCAATATTTTTTCCAATCTGATCCTTTGGCCTCTCTAAGCTTCATTATTGACAGCAAGTGGCCACAGAAGAAGTCAAGCAGTGGCGCAACAGGTGTTGGGGTGTGGGAGGCCTGGCTGTGGTGGTCCTAAGGTAAGACTTTCTCCGAAATTAAGACCTGGTCTTAATTTTGGGGAAACACGGTAGTTAATCAACTTCATCAATAGGAGGATTTTACATCCAGTAATCCACCAATTTGTTTTCCAATTGACATGAGATAAGAGAAGGAGAAAGTCTACTACATTTGATAGCAATGAAGAGCGGAAGATATGACCAAGGCTCTCACATTGCACTAGACCAATTTAGTACAATATGTTTCATCACAAAGCTGTAGCTCTGCCAATTGCATAATTTACCTCTGCCCTATCTCTGACTCTTCAAGCAACTGAATAAATATGACTTTGGCAATGGATGACCTACTACAGAAAAGCAAGGTCAGTAGCAAGATAACGTATAATACACACTTGTAGGCATTAGACTAATTCCATTGTGGGGCTATTGGGAGCGAGTTCTATTTAGTATGAGGTTGGCCTCATTTTTCCATTAGACCCTTCATTTACACATTTCATAATCTTTGCTAAAAGCCACGTCTTCTGGCTTTATCATTCGGAAAGCCTTCTCCAAACCCTCACAGAAAATGTGAGCTCTCACAGATCTAGGTGCTGCAGGAATGAATTATTAGAGTACAAAGTGTAACCTGGAAAGAATCCAAGATCAGTGATGCAGTTTTGCAGGCTTGTTTACAAAACCCAAGGCTCAGGTTTGAGGATTCTGAACAGAGACATAAAAGTTATTTGAGTGCTGAATTTGAAACCCAAAGAATGTGGGCTGTTTTTGGCAGCAGGAAACAAGTAGGCCAGAGGCACCAACCCTGGCAAGTATACTGAACAGGAAAGGATGTATATTTAAAAATAAATAATTGTCTGCGTTGCTATTTTTTTTTTACGGCTAGGAAGGGAAAAGATGATCGGGAAAGCTGGACAAGAGAACATATAAACTGAAACCAAACATTTTCCTCTGGGAAATTGGCGCGATATTAAAATAGCTTTTCTTTGAAAAAGTCATCACTGCAATTTGTTTATTTATTAATCACATTTGCAGAGCACTGTGATCCCAAAGAACTCTCAGTGATTCACAAGATAAAATCTTGTGGTGGGGTTGGCATGTTCCAGGTACCAACTCTCAAATGGTATCAACTGGATCCAGGAGGTGCGTCTTCTCTGTTGCCATACTTGCTGTATGAAATCCATCATCACTACCCAAAAGAAATCCTGATGATCCCAAGTCTGCCTACTTTCTGAAAAGTTATGAAGATTTGGCTCTTCTTCCAGGCACCGGAAGATTTTTGTGAACCCGTTCTGATTATGCTGCTACTTTGAACTGCCTCCAGTGCCACATGTTTCAGCATAATTTATTTTATTGGTTATTATTTGTGGCTTTTAATTGTATACACTCTGCTGAGCTGCATCCTGAATGGCACCCATTTAAGTTGAATTAATAAATGAAACTGCAGCTTGATTCTACGTATGTAACATATACCAGATAGGAGGGTGCATGAAGAAGACCCAAAGCAGATACACATTCTTATGTAGCATTATTAATCACTATCATTTCTCTCCACTAATTTGATTCCAGAAAAAAATAAGAAAAAGTATGTGTTTGTTTTCCTGGAATATCAAGTAAATACTATTTTTAATCTCTCCTCTTCCACTATCTATTATTAGAGACCCCCTTATTAACAAATTGGGAACACATCCCTGGTTTCAGGCCATTCAGAAGACTCTATGACTATTCTGTTTTTCTGTCTGTCTTTCTATCTAGCTATATCTGACTGACTGACTGACTGACTGACTATCTGTTTAGGCATCCCACAGTGATCCTTCACAGAACTCTGATAAGAAAAGCCACAATAAGAGATAAATAAAATTAAGTGTGATTTCTACTATTTTCCCCCAGGACTATCTTTTGAAATTTCATTTACATTCTCATCCTCTTTCCTTTTCATCTCTGACATTCCTAAGTGACAAAGAGCCAATAGGGTTTGGAAAAAGATGCAGGAATAGTTTTTTTCTGGGAATCCTGATTTGATGATCCTTGTTATTAAAACAAGCAACTATCATCTCATAGAATTATTGCCTCCCCAGCTTGGTCTCTGAAAGGAACTTTAATATGCAAATTTTTAAAAAGCAAGCTTATGTATTGATCAATTTCTAAAATTTATTATCTATCTTATCTAACATTTAATACAAATTTGTGGCTCAATTTATTCTTCAAGCCAGGTGAGTTAATTCAGTAAATCATACTCCAGTTAACGATGAATAACCATAATGTGTTAACGTAGCCACTGAATCAGGAAGTATGCACTCATATTTTAAACTAACATGTTATGCAAACCCAATTCATATGATTAGTTTATGGTTCAAATATGTTACGTAAACACAAAAAAATGTGCCAAAGAAACCATAGTTAAATTAACAGTATTTTTCTAAAAGCTACAAAGGAGGAACTTTGCACAGCTTCGTCTTGTGCACCAGTTGCACCCATTTCTAGATTTGGGGGCTCTGTTCAGTCATTCATTCCCTAATCACCATCCAGTTGGATTACTGTAATGTGCTGTACATAGGACTACCCTTGAAGAGTACAGTATCCAGAAGCTTCAGCAGGTGCAGAATGCAGTGGCGCAGGGAGTTATGTGTGCCTCTAGCACAGCATGTTACTTCTCTGCTCCCCAAGATGAATTAGTTGCCAGTTTGCATCCCAGGACCGATTCAAGGTGCTGGTTTTGACCTTTAAAGCCCTTCATGGCCTGGGGCCAGGTTATCTGAGAGACAGCCTCTTCCCTATTATATCTGCCCCTCAAATTAGATCTGGCAGAAGAGGCATACTGCAGGTCCCATCTCAGGGAACAACACCACACCGGAAGTCAGCATACCCCGACGCTTGTTATGGATGGCTCGTCTGAGTTTTCGTAACGTTTCACAGTAGACTTCTGAATTGATGGTCGAACCACGCTCCATGAACTTCATGGCATCTTCACATTTGGCGGGATTTTCTATGGCACCACTTCCGGTGTGGTGTTGGTTCACCATAACGCTCACCCGCACACTGCCAAGAACTTTTGAAGCAGTTCGGTTGGGATGTTTTGGATCACCCTCCCCCCCATAGCCCACTAAGGAATTTCAAACCTTGTAAGATGTTGTGACAAGTGCCTCAATTTGAATGGTGATTATGTCAAAAAGCAATGTAATGTTGTAGTTTTCTAATGTGTATAATAAAAGTTCAGTATCTGTGAGTGTCTGTCATTGATAACCAAATGGAGGTTTATTTCCGAATTGCCCTCGTATCAGCACCTTCTCCACCTGATCCAAGGCCCTAACATGACAGACCCCCGACTGTGTGCAGAGCTGTGCTCACATGCAAGCAAACATGAGTAGTACAGCTCATGTTTAGATTCCCCACTGAACATATGACAGTTAGGCAGAAAAAGAGGCAAACCCTTTACTGGAACGTTTTCAGACGTTAACATTACTGTATGTAGTACAAGAAAAGTAAACATTTCTGAAACCAACCATATATTCTGGAAGGAGGTTCTCATTAGATTCCCAGGTAGAACAAATGTGGAGGCATGTAAGCTAGGTAGTCATTCTGCAGGGTGACGGTGAAGAAAAACGTTCACCTTAAGAACGAGCTTCCTCCCCTCCCCTCCCTTCTCCCAATCAAACAAATAAAAACAAGCACGTTTACCTGAAAGAGTTTTCCTTGTTATGGCAGTTCCACAAAAATCACGGCCTAATCATGTCTTTCAGTGGGAGCAGTTCCTTCATTTTTCTGTCCCACAGCCATCTCAGTGTGGGCCTATTCCAGCACTGCCATATCTGCTCTCTACAAGGTAATCGCATGTTAAACATTAAAACCTGAGCTCATTTTCCCCCCCTAAAAAAGTAGTTGAAACAGCCTCTTAGCGCTAGACCCTAAGTAGACTTAAGATGGTGCTATCTAAAGTAATTACATATTTTTCCATTTACTCCTGCTTCTGTTCCCCTCCTTTTCTTCAGCTTTCCTTCCGTCTATTTTTAGACTGCAAGCCTCTTGAATAAGGACCTATCAAGCCTGTTATTTGTAAAGCACAGCATACAGATAAAGAGCAAAGTACACTGATGGTGCTTGAACGCCATACTCCTTACCTTGGTGCCTCTACAGCCTCACTTTACCACCTCTATTTCTTTGAAATAGAACAACCCTGATCTTCAGCTATATTAATTGCCATTTTGGAAAACCAATTAACAGAAAACAATATTATAATGCCTGCAAGGAATGAGTTTGCTGAGATACTGTTATACCCAGTTAAAAGCAAATTTGTTTAGCAGATCACACACAAAAAAATCTAAGCATGTATCCTTCCCCCAAATATATCCCTACAGCTACCAGGAGCGAAGATGATTAACTATAAGGTATATCGCTTACCAATAATGTAAATACACAACTTATAGAATAAAACCATAGTTCTTGCCTGAGTGTCTAAAATGAATGTGCACAATATACGAAGCTGGAAAATCTATGAACATGGCTTGACAGAAAATCACTGCTCTCACCTGGAAATCTTAAAAGCTGTAGTTGAAGGTAAAAGTAATACCTACAGTAGCATTTTTTTTAGCTTGAAAGTTATTGCTGAAGAGTATTAACATTTCCCTTCCTGATCTATTATAAGTCATGCTTACCTATCCAATGTGTGTTCCTCATATTGCAAACATGTATTTTGTTTTTGCTCTAAGACCATCGAAAAAGAGAGCAAAAAGAGAGAAATTAAATGTAAACGTAGCTCTGCTTCTCATTATTTTTTTTCAAATTTTCCCAAATTACCTTTAGACACGTTAGACTGGCTATTAAATATTCTAGCCAACTACATTTTAGCCTAGCATGTTTTGCAGGCTCAACAAATACGATTTGTTCACGGTCCAATGAGTGTGTAAAGTTTTGCATTAAAGAAAGAAAAAATTCAAAATCACATGTAATGGGCACACAGGCTCAAAGAAACTTTTTCATACTTACCAAGCAAACAGGTATTATACCGTGGTATTTCCCATAGTCATTATTTTTGTCTCTCTGTGTGTCTCTCTTTGTGTGTGTTTCTTTGAAGTAGAAGAAAGATGCGAACAAATAAGTTTGCAGTTGCTTCCAAAGTTGCTACTTAGACAAATCTTCCATGTACAGCATATGAACGAACACCTGGCATTAGTTGCCTATTAAGCTACTCATTAAACTGGTAGCTTCTCAATCTAGTACCTTATCAATCTTTTTTCCAGATAGTGCTTGTTATAAAATTAGCAAAGACATATTTTTGAATTAGTCTTCCAACATGAGTGTTAGCTCCAGTGACTCATTTGAAAATACTATAAGTAGGACAAAAGGAATCTTAGGCACTTCACCGTAAATAGTAATTTTAGATGAGGTTACAAAGAATATCCTGTCTCATTTCAGCAGCAAAGAAAGACACCTGTGTACATGTTCAGAATTAAAAATAAAAAGGCACAAGACTCCAGCCAGAGGGACTGGGATGTCCATTTTCATCATTCAAGGAAGGCCAGTTATGTTTCATATTATATCTCAGCAATCAGAACTGACAGTTGATTATATTTCTACTATCTGACTAAGCTTGTGGGGAAAATATATATATATATATATATATATTCTAAGACATCCACTCAGTTTCTGGGAAGGATGAAGTTCCTTTAAATCCTTGTCTGGGAAACTAACATACTGACTTCCCATTAGATGTTCAAATAAATCAGTCTGCTCATACCTTTCAAGGTAAAGCAACTTAGGGGTCAAGATCAATTCCTGTTATTTTCTTGGCAACTACATGGAAGTGGCTTGCCGCTGCCTGGTTCCAGGATATTTTTTTCAATTTCTCAATCTGTTTGATAGTTTAAGTTATTTCCTGCTCTCTCCTCTACATATTTATCAGGGTCTACATTTCTTGACTTCTTTCAAATCAGCCAAAGCCACTTACGTGAGGATACATGCCATGACAAAGGAATATTATATCTTTCAATGTAATATAAGAGTGGGCAAACTTGCTGACCCACAGCTGGCCTGCTTTGTTCCCCCTGACTTCAAAAGCCTTCTGGAACACACATTGGCTGAGCTACTGCCAATAGCAATCTTGGTATCTATGGGGTCAAGAGGGAAAAACAGAAAAAAATGCCAATAGAAAAGGAGAGAAAAGGATGAGTCTGTTCCTTGGGCAGCAACCCTACTCCTTTATTTTTCGGACAGTTATATAGATTTTTAATAGAAAAATTGTCCCAACTAAGGCCAACTCAAAATGCAGAAAGCACACACAAATGCGACACTGTAAGGAGTGTAGAATCCATGGTTCTCAGGAGGCTGGATGTTAGGGTTGTGCAAAACAATACAAGTTCAGAATACATTGCTTTGAGTTTGAAATACTTTTGGAATAGTCAGAAATCGAAATGACTCTTTTGAACTGTTTTCAGTTATATTTCTAGCCATGGATAATTTGGAGTGGTCAGACGTTAGTGGAGCATTTTGTGGCAGCTTGGATTACATCAATGAGTCATCTTTCCATACAAGCATTGGCTCCTTTTAGACTACAAATTTAGAGTACTTTACTGAACACGTGCAGACTAAAATTCTTTTCAAGAATGAAAAGAAACTTCTGGAATTACTCAAAGCACTTAAAAGGCCAGGCTTATGTGATTAGATATTTTGGATAATCAGACTCTACTAATAAAAATAAGTTGACATTTTAAAAACAGATTGGTTTTTGATAAGTAAAGCTCAGATTCAGAGCCAGACTTTTATATTTTCACAAACATACCATACAAGCCTTCCGAAAATAAGGAGACACACCCTTCTATATTTCACGGCTCACAGTACAATGTATAGCATTTCTGAAAAGTGCCTAAATATAAAGAAAGAATGAAAGAAATTCAGCTGCTAAGGTTTAAATAGCAGTTGTTTTTATATAAATGTAAGTGGACATCTTTAAAAATCAACTCAAGGCACTTATAAAAGTTTCAATAGCTTGAAACATTTATTTTAAAAAAAAAACAACCCAAGGCACATCCAATGATTGAATCACTTGACTTGGACCAAGGATTGGCAATTGGTATCATTCAGATGTTTTAAATTACAACTCCTATAATTCCTTTCCACTGACTATGAGGTCTGCGTTGGTGGGAGCTGAAGCCAGAACAAACGGATAGCAACAAATTGTCTATCACTGCTCTAGTTCATGGAGGATATATGCAGGGGGCTTCAAACTTGGCCCTTTTCAACTCCTAGAATTCCTCAGCCAGTGTGCACGCTGGCTGAGGAATTCTAGGAGCTGAAGTCCACAAGTCATAAAAGGGCCAAGTTTGAAGACCCCTGGATATATGAATGAAATATAGTAAATAGCTATCAATACCTTATCTGAAAACTACATCAGCTGTGCCAGAAGCAGCAGCATAGACAGCTCTGACCATGTCTCTGACCATGTCAAGATTGTCATTGAAGCATCCTTTTCAGCCCAACAAAGGTGGCTCTGAAGCTACATGTACGTTACCCCCCAAGTATGCTAAATTACAAAGTATACATACCAACTCCGTTGTTTCTGTTTTGTCCCTCATGTTCCATATATTTTCATTTTGAAATGAGGGCTTCTTGTCTGCAGTTGTTATGCGTGCCTTTACCCTTGAAACAAACACTGTGAAAAAGCAGAACTTACTGTTGACCAAACTTGCATGGTATTATCTGTGGAAGTGGAGATGATTGTTTTATTTGTTGTACAAGATAAGTGAAAAATTTGATCAGTGACATTAAATTAAATTAGTACCTAAACTAATTAAATTATAGTTTTTATCCTATGGCTTCATAAATGCACATTGAGGATGAAAACCACACATTTTTCATTGATGACAAGAAATCAAATTACATATTCCCAGAAGTCCTCTAACAGTTTCTGCACGTTTTTTTTTTAACTATATACACTTATATAACCACATGCTATTATGGGGGCTTTGCTTGGAATCTTTTAAATGCCCAGTAATGACTCTGCCTACTTAAACTAGTACTAGCAGGCATGGAGCAAACCCTTGTGTTCAGGAGTGGTTCACACAGGGGGCTGAAAAAAGCCCCTTTAGGATTCCAGTTTATTTAAATAAAAATGCAGATTGCAATATTAGAAAACTAAGAATAATAGAAGAAGTTGATTTCTTACCATATGCTCCTCTATAGGAGAGAGAAGTATCCTGAATCTGGGTCAGTCTGCCATCTAGTGGTACAGCTAACATACAAAGTCTTAACTCAAAAAAGTAACACAATGCCCCTCAGTAAAAATTATTATTTTATGCTTTAGCAATGCCTAAACTCTGTCAGTTTCTATAGCATTTGTTTTAATTGTCACTTGGTACGTCAGCTGGCATAGTTTTTTTGTATAACTCATGACCTCTAAATAATAGCAGGAAATCATTACTTGTGCAGACCCCAGCATGACTTCAGCAGCCTTGATTCCTAATTTCTTTACATGATTTGATATAATGAAAGGAAAACCACCATGTCCCAATGTTTAACTATGTGGGGGGCTCAACGTAAATTATTCCATTGCCAGGGACATATAACTACATAAGCTGCCATCAAAAAGACTTTTCAGCAGACAGATTTTAAAAAGTAACATGAAGCAACCCCTATTGTGGCACAATTAAGGGTGAAATCTATAGGAATCTAGATTCATTATTTTCCTTTAATCCAAGAACAGGGTAAACCTCAGTTAAGGACTGGTCACCTGAGGTTAGGATGTGCCTATATGCAGGCTACTTATGACCCAGATTTGGAGTTTCAATGATTGCCCTCCGTAATTACATGACCAAAGAAATACAATTGGGGCTAGTTTACTTCCAGTTTTCAGCAAAACCATGCCCGTTTGCTCAATGGCTGCAGCATTCACTTAATGACTACCCCCCCAAAAAAATCCTAAAATTGAGTTGATCATATGACTTACATGACTTACAACCCTGATGGGCAGCCTCCATTATGTTCATAAGTCAAGGACTACCCATATAATGTTCAAAAAATTAACATTAAATGTTAATTATTTAAACAGTATTCATTTCATCCTTCAGTAACATTCTCAGAGTATACAACAAAGAACTAAGAAAAAATGAGGTACCAGCTAGTTTTCAACTTACAACCAATAACTTAACAACCATTTGGAGTTAGGACAGACTAAAAAAAAATCAGTCCTCGAAGTTAAGGCTGCTGTATCACCCCTGCATTTTAGGGGCTTGTCAACTGGCACTCATTTTCAACCAGGTGCAGAATCCTGCAATCATGTCACCCTTTGTTATTATTTTTTTGCCACTTTTTGGCAAAAAACACATTAGACAAGCTGGATTCGGACTTATGACTGCATGAATCACTTGATATCTCACTTAATGACAATTGAAAAAATTGTTCTAAAATTGAGTCCGGTCACATGGTGACTCAACTTACAACTGCAATGATTTACAACCAAAATTCCAGCTAGAACTGAATAAAGAGGAAAATGGCCAGATGACGCATATTATATATGCATTGCCTTTTTGGAAGGTGGAAAGGAGAACCCATTGACTGTTTATATTGAATGTTCTTCCTAGTGCATTCTCCAAATGCAATAGGAATTAAATCCAGAACTTTAAAATCTGTATTTCATGTAAGTTATGTGTATTTGTGTATCTATCTATCTTACTAGCAGAGGTTAGGTGATAAGAAGGAATAATACATACAGTATATAGGATGCAACAAATTCATAAAAAGGGAATTATGAGCTAGAGAGAGCACACAGATAGAAAAAAAATAGGCTTGGATACTGTCTTGCCATTTGAGAATACCTCCCAATATAAGAAAGCTAAAGTTCAGCCCCCGTTTTTGCTTTTTCCAAATATGCCTGTTGTACTCCCTTGTAACCACAGCAATGAAATAATCTCTTAGCAAACTTGCATAAGAACAAGTTGCACAAGGCTCAAACTTCCATGAAAGATAAAAGGTTCTACAATTTCCGTCCCCCTTCCGTTTGTCCCAGAAGCCTGTATGTGCTTTCAGTTATGAAGCAAAATTTATCTGGGTCTTCACTCTGCTCAGCTGGAATGCTATCTGCCTATCTTTAAGTCAAGAGAAAACTACACAAGCATGACATTTCTTGCTTCCCTCACTGATTCCTATCTCTATTATCTGTTTGGAGTCACTGAAGTTATCTAACTGCTCTCCAAGGTAACAGGTGACAAAGCCCAACAGATTTTATACACTTTGAGGCTGACTTGGATGATGTAAGAAAAAGGGGGAAATACTATTTTAATACTGATATAGATAAGGATGACTTAAGGCTGACTCAGTCATAAGCTGGGAACAAGAAGTCCCCCAGGATTTTACTCTGCTAGTCATTGCCGATATAGGGGTCGGTGTTCCATCTCCATTTCAAGGCCATTGAGCCAGCACTGTCCGAAGACATTTTCGTGGTCATGTGGCTAGCATGACATCACAGAGGGCTGTTAAGTTTCCCACAGAAGTGGTACCTATTTATTTGCATGCTTTTAGGTTGGCAGGAGTTGGGGTGAGGACAGGAGCCTTACCAACTGGCATGCATGATGGTTGCAATATCCCAGAGTCACGTGATCACCTTTTGTGATCTTCTGACAAGCAAAGTCAACAGGGAAGCCAGATTCTCTTAACAACCATGCTACTAACTTAACAAGTGCAGTGATTTACTTAACTATGCCAAGAAAGGTCGTAAAATGGGGCAAAACTCTCTTAATATCTTTCTTGCTTAGCCATGGAAATTTTGGGCTCAATTGTGATCATAAGTCAAGAACTGTCTGTATATTCAAAATACATGACTTTATCAATTTCATTTGATCACTGAATTCACCCAGACCTTTGGAGAGGATCATTGATCCTCCTTTCTTCTTTTCTATTCCCCTCTGGATTTATTTTCTTTGCCGTTGTTGTTCTTTTGTTTTATACTATTGTTGTGTTTTTGTATAGCTTTGTTTTGAAATGTTGTTCAATAACTGTAAATCACCCAGAGTTGCTGGGGGTTGGGTTGCATATATATTTAATAAATTATTATTATTCATAGGTAACTATACCAAGAACAATTTCATAGACTAAGGTACCCACCAGAGGTTCTCTCTCAAGGCACAAATGTCCAGACTCAAATTATCCTACTTTGGATACTTAAGTGAAGACCCAGCTTTCTGGAAAAGGGCCTAATGCTGGGAAAGGTGGAAGGAGAGGAGTGATAGTAGCAAGGTGGACGGACTCTTTATGGTGAGGATGAGTGCACCATAGAAAGACTTGAAGGAAAAAGTCAGGGATAGATCATCATGAAAAAAATCTATCTCTGGTCACTAGAAATCGAAAACTTGATGGCATATAATAGTAATATACACAGCTACAAAGCCCCACTTTTCCAGGAACAGCTGCAGGGGGGGGCATGAGCCATAACTGGGGCAGCAAAATCCTTATCTGATTTACACAAGAAGCAAGAAAAACAGAAGCTTCCTTAGACGTCGGGGAGCAAACAACATTATAGCTGATTATTCCCAGCATAATGCAGAGGTCCCCAACCTTGGCCACTTTAACTTGTGGACTTCAACTCCCAGAATTCCTCAGCCTTGAAGTCCACAAGTCATAAAGTGGCCAAGGTTGGGGACCTCTGTAATAGAGCATCTCATTCTGGCGATGTCGCCCCACGGTTTCATATGAATAACAGACAAGAGATGAAACTCTTGTGGGGGTTGTCCAGATTGCCTTACGTTACATTGGCTACGAGCCCAGAGCACACAACGCATAAGAAATTCTAGAGCAGACGGGAGAAAAAGGGAGCAGGTCAATTAATAACCCCATCATACAGAAGGGTCTGTTTCTCACGTGCACGTGATTCATCCACATGCCTCAGCAAACATCCTCTGCGTTAAAACCTTCCCGACATATCACTACCCGCCAAATCAAAATGCGCCCGATTTGCTTTGCTTTCCGCTCATGCGCGGTGTAGATGGCTTGGTTAGTCTCCTTCTTTCCCGGCATTCCTCTCACGCTGCTACTCTCTCCGTTCCAGCTCGCGTTCTGTTTGCTTAACCCCTTGCGCGCCGCTCCCTGCGCTTCAACCTTCCATTCCACACAGAAACACACACCCCACTATTCCTTGCGCACTCGTACTTTCCCCTTCAGCCCCGCCCCCTTCCTTTGCTGAGGAAGGCGAGAGTTGGGGGCGGTTGAGCCGCCATTTTGTTCCTCGGGCGAGTGGAAGCTGCACGCAGGGTTGATTAGTTCACTTACGAGCCGCCCGGGGATTTTGCGAGGGAAGAGAACGGGAGGTGGGTGGGTAGGAGGGTTAAGAAATAGGCATATCTATATATCGGACCCTGCTTCCTGCTCCCCCCGCTACTTCCGGGCACCGTTTTAACCCGCCATGTCTGGAGAAGCTCCCGCCGGTGACCAGGTGAGCGACCAGGGCCTTCCGAGCTCAATGAAGCAATTGGCGGGGAATGCCTTTTCGAGAAGGGGTGTGACTGGGCTCGGCTGACAGGCGGCTGAGGCTTTGGGGAATGAAAATGGCGGTTTCTAGAATAATGAGGAGTAGGCCTTATTAACGTCTTTGTGTTGGGTGGGGGAGGGGGGCTATACCTCTTTCTTCCATTTTCGCCCCCGCTCATTTCAATTCATAAACGTGGCGCGGACCGGCTATATTCGTTTTACTTTCTGTTCCGCGATTCCCAGTTGCTGTAAGTATTTCCAATTAGTATAGTCTCCAAAGCTTACACAGACACCACCCCCGCTGAGTTTTTCTCTCCCGCCGAGGTTTTTTTTTTTTAAGGTTAAAGTTGATCTTGGTAACTCCACAGTCGCTTTGATTTAATTCAAGGAAGTTTACCATAAATACATATAGAACCATAATTTTAACATGCACTCCTAGGTGGCTTGCTTTAATTGGAAGTTGAAGTAAAATTTCTCTTTTTAAATATTGTAAGAAACTAGGGGAACAAATGTGTGCTAAATTCTAAAATAAAGCAACCTAGAGGTTTATGCAATATGTTTTCATAAAAGTATATTAAAAGATTTGAAAAACGTTTCAAAATATAAATTCTGAGCCCTATGTACTACATTTTGTATATTCAAATTGAGGTAGATATATTTAGAAATTAAACTGATGTAACAGATTTGCTAATAAATGCATTGTTGCATAAACTGTGTCCTTGAAAGACGATATGTTCTATGTCTGTAGGGGTGTACATCTAAGGAAATTATATGCAAAAGGTATTAGGATTCAGACTCATTGGACTGTTGACGAAAACTAGTTTTTACATAGATGTCCCTCACCTACTTTCAAAGCTACCTGTTAAAAATGTACAACTTAACCTGTTCTGTTGAATTATTCTTACTTAATTGTAGGCAGATTATATGTATGAATTTAAATATCACTCCTTTTAAAGTAAACATTAAGAAATAAACATTTTATAGTTTCTGTGGGAACAATGAATGATAGGGATGGCTTTCTCTTTTTGGATGCTTTTTATAATTAGTTTTGAAATATATTTAAAAAGAGTGAAAAAGCAAAATTGCCTTCTGAGTTCTCAGATTTCTGGGTAATATATATATATATGTATATATATAACACACACATATGTTTTGTTTGTTTTAGGAAACAAGCATACTCTTGTATACTCTATCGCACATATCAACCAACAACATACAGGATGACTTCTGATTTTTTTCTATGGGAAAGTTAGATTCTTTGATCTATATGCAAAAAAATCCAGAGTACTAGATATAGTTATAGCATGTTTTATTTCACTTTTAGGGGTAGATCCTCTGGGTGGCAGACTTGTGCTGTATTCTAAAAACAATGTTCCTCTCTAGTCTAACTTCTTGTTTCACTCTGAAGCCTGTTAGATGTCTCCAGAAGTTCACAGCAAAGCTTAAAGTTCTTTTTTAGCAATTGATATTTATTGATATTCTTCCCTACTTTCACTAGTTACTGAAATATCAGAATTGAGAATAGGCCAGAAAATTATTTTTTAGGGTACTATTTTTTGCATCTGGTTTGGAACTATTAAGCTATTATTGGCTACCCTTCTTGCTATGGTATATTGTATGTACGTTTGGCCTGATTCTTCCAGCAACACAACAATTTGAGATGTCATGTTATGCAGACATTTTTTAAGCTGCAATTGCCTCATTCATTGCGCATTGAAGGAGACCTAGACATCTAAGAAACAAAGGACTCAACAATTGGGTCCAATAATGCTTTTAATACTTTCCTATCAGAAAAGTGCATAGAGTTGGATGTACAGAAACAGATTGCTTAGCCTTATCCTTATTATAGTTTAGAGATGGAAATTACCAAAAACAGGAGATATTTTTTATATTCTGAAAATATTTTATAATCTATTGGAGTTCTTTTCTCCTGAGAGAGGTACTTAGCTTCTCTCCATTATACAGATGTGTGTATATCCATTTGTTGGGTGGGCACAAAGCTACAGTAGTGTTTCTCAATGTTGGCAACTTTAAGATGGCTCCATGATACAGTTCTTAGAACTATTCAGAATGGTTTAGTGCATTGTTTCTTAAACTATTTCTACTCTTCAGAATAGTGTAGAAAATATTGGAATTGGTTCAAAGATCCAAGAGAAAGTCTTTAATGTTTTTTGGTTCTACTCTATTGCAAAAGAAATCCTTTAAAGGGGAATATTTGTAGTTTTGAATGGAAATAAGGAGTCCTTGGTGCTCTCTAAGCTTAGTTGTTTTCTTGCAGACATTTAATTACCCAAAATAGGTAACATCATCAATGCTAGTAAGGAGTGGAGTTTGTTCTCGCTTTATATTCTAGTGGCTTGCCCTGTCAGTATTGATGGGAGTAGTCTTGGGGGTTCTTTGGTTGGTCTTTACTGTTAGCTGTTTGGCAATTCTTTGGTTGGGGATTAGCAGAGATCACGATGGCAAACTAGAAACACTGTGTACCCAAAAACCACCCATACCAATCACACGCTCCACTACCAAAGCAATAACCCAACCTCCCAAGAGAAATTGCGTAAGAATGTTATTTAGAAGAGCACAAACACATTGCAGCAACCCTGAACAGCAGAAAAAGGAAACAGCATCTATACAACACCTTCCAACAAAATGGATATCCACACAACTTCATCAAAAAGTGTCTGACCACTCAACCCAATATAGCACAACCAGCACAAGCCATAAAAAGAATAACACTGCCATACATCAAAAACATCTCAGAAATCACCAACAGAGTATTACATCCACATGGAATCAGCATAAAACACAAGCCAATTTAAGCCCTCCTAAACATCCTAAGTAAACTAAAAGACCCAGAGTGCCAGAAGAAAAAACCAGGAGTCATCTACAACACACATTGTAATGACTGCAACAGCCACTATGTAGAAGAAAAGAAGACTGGCCGAATGCATTCATGAACATCAACTAGCAGTCAGAAGACATGATGAAAGGTCTTTAATTTCACAACATATAGACAGACTTAACCATAGTTTCAATTGGAAACTGTAACCATGCTAGACCAAGCCAAGTCCAAAAATGCTAGGGTATTTCTAGAAACCTGGCACTCTGACAAATTAGCCATCAATAGATACATAGACATAAACAATATCTACATACTATGTAAAAGAAACAATCAGCAAGCCCAAAAGGGAACAAAAAGGCCAAAACACCTCCCTGCCAGCAGTTAGCACCCAGATGAGTATAGATTAACTCCAAGATTAACATCAGTCCTACAATCAAGAAGTAAACAGTATTATACCCCAATCAAGGAACTTTCAAACAAGCTAACAGTAAACAGCCCAACCAAAGAATCTCCAAGTTCACTTCCACCAACACTGACAGGGCAATCAATTAGAATATAAACTGAGAGCAAACCCCTCTCCTTGCTAGCACTGATGATGTTACCTAGTTTGAGTAATGAAACGTCTGCAAGCAAACAAGCTCAGAGCACCAAGGACCCCTCAAGAAATCCTTTCTTCTATGAAAGAAAAGGAGTGGCAGATCTGTTCTCAGCTATCAAATTGAAACAAGTAGGGAAAATAATTTTAGATGAAATTCATAGAAAATGTAAGATTTTTAAAACTTTACTATCTTAACATTTTTATGAAAATATAATTCAATATAATAAGATCATATATTAAACTAGATCAAACACTGACTCTTAAGACTTTAAGGGACCCCAGACCAGAAAAATGATGAAATTGTCATTTATAAGTTTGCACAATTCATTAAGGTTTCTAATAAATGCTTTATTTTTGGACTCCTTTTTTAATTTTTACTAAAATGTGGGGCTTAATATGCAAATGAAGCTGACATTTTGTAACCTTGTTGATATTGAATTGAAAGTACACATTCCAAAGGACAGTTTATATAGGCAGCTAAACTGTTCAGTGGCCTTTCTTGTATTGCCCATATCTTTTCATGGATAGCCATATGTTTCAATTTTGTACCAATAGAAAAACATCTATTTACATACAGTACAGCAACATGATCTCTGGGAACTAGATGCTTTTACAGTTTGAATTACATATGCTCATAAATCTTAATTGTCAAGCCCAAACAAGACAGTGAAATCCAGTTGAATCCAATCCTTTATTTGCTTAGAATTAATAGACAGAATCTGGCCAAGCTCAAGTTAGATGTATCCTGAGAGATTCTCTTTGCCCCTCCCCCATCCAGCTTGGACTACACAGTCTCTTAATCTAGACCTCTCTCTGGAAAAGTTCTGTGTTGCCAAAACTCCATCTCCCATTGCTTCTCCAAATGCACATTTTATAATACCAGTTGACTTGAAGAATATTAAAGAGGAACTGAAGTCCTCTTGACTCTTATGTTCTTTTAGCCATCCTGCAGTTTCTGTTGTCTTAAAATCTACAGAAGATGATTTCCCCATTTTTTCAGATAATATACTGTCTGGGGGAGGGGCACATGATTCACAAACCAATATTGTTCCATAATCAGATGGACACAATATGATTTAATCTACAGCTTTAATTTATGGTTGACTTGGAATAAATCATTGAATTTATAATATTTATTTCTGAGTAAATTTGTATGAAATCATGGCATCCTGTTTTAGCAATCAGCTGAGATTCTAATCTACAACTGGAGTTTTACTACAACTGGAGTTTGTCTAGAAGAAATGTTCAAAATCCTAGCTATTCCTGATTTTTACTAGGATTGGGGTTTGCTATATCTCAAAACTTGTAATCAGTGCTATTCTTAAAGTGTAGTTGTCATAGTTCTGATAGATGAGACCAGCTAAAACAGAATTCTGAGGTTGAGGTTTCCTTTAAGAACATGTCTATTGGCTACAAAGTATCAGCACTGTCAAAAGTGAAACCAAGACTAAAGTTCCCTCTAAAAAGTTACAGTATACAAAGTTAAAGTTCCCACCCCATTACTATGCAATCAACTACGTTTCCCAATAGAACAGTTTTCTAACAAAAAGCTCAGCCTCCCACTCTAATAAACAGAAATGACCTTGGTTGCCACTGACAGAGAATTGTTTAAGCTAGCAGAAAAATTCCACCCCCCTCCCATTCTGGTGGCAACCGAAAACGAGCCAAATGGCTTCATTGAGCCAAATGGCTTCATTCAGGTTCGTTGCAGAGTTGACAGTAGTGCTGAAATGTATGGCACAAATCAAGCTTGACTCTAATCAGAATAATAAGAGATACCTTTAAAAGATTATTGATTTGCTGAAATCAAATACTATGCTTAATAGCTAAAGAGTAGAAGAATAATGTGAAAAAATGTTACTGTTGTAAGTACTTTAATATTTAAATTAAATATAAAATATTACCATAAAATTTAATACCTAAAGTTGCTTTGTTAGAAAGGTTATTTTTAGTTCAGGATATTGTTTTGATTTTCAAAAACAGATTTTTTTAAAAAAATAATAACGTGATTATACTTTCTTAGCTCATATCAAATAGCTACTTGGTAGGTTAGATTTTGGTAGCTGTCATTGCTGGGAAAAATAGCCAATGTCTATTACTGCTAAATCAGCACTTCTAGCTTTCTGAAAGGGTAGGAAGATGGAAATGCTGTATTACAATAGAGGAGGATCTACTGAAATAGCTTAATAATATGGTACATGGTGTATGATATACTGTATTCTAAAAAATTGATAGAGTAGTGTCCTTCCAGATCTGTCAGCAGCTTTTTGATTCTATCAGCCATGGTAGTTTTCTAGACTCTAGTACAGTGGTGGTGAACCTATGGCACGGGTGCCAGAGGCGGCACTCAGAGCCCTCTCTGTGGGCACTCGTGCCATGCCCCGGAGATGGCAACCATCCCTCTTCAAACAGCCGCCCGCTAACTCGCCAAGGTCCCACATGGCCAGATGCATCCCAGCACAGCTGGTTTCCCTACCCCCCCTTCCCTCCTGGCCTCGCATGCTCTCCTTTTCCCGGGCACGACCCACTGCATCACCTCCTCAGCTGTTGGCCGGCCATCGAGCTCAGAGGCGGATTCTCTGAACTGCGGGCTGCGGAGCCCTAGAGTGCACCGGTTGAGGGACCAGCAGGCTGTGGCTGCTGACAGACACTGTTGGCCCCCATTCACTCGCTGGCCTCTGTGTGCGGGGGCCGATGGTGTCAGGCAGCAGCCGCCCTGGCCCCTGCATCGCCTTGCCCTGCGACAATGGCAGCCTTGCCTGGCCTCGCCCCGCAGGACGAGCCTCCTGCCCACCGCCCCACCTGCCAGAGACCCCCTGATCTCCCCCAACCCTGTCCGGCCCCCACAGGAGGAACATCGAGGTGACCATGCCCACCTTGGCCACACCCACCCGTTCTGCCATGACCACCACAGCCACGCCCACCCAGTGGGCCAGACCCACCTGGCACCCGGCGATAAATAAGTGGGTTTTGGGTTGCAGTTTGGGCACTCGGTCTCTAAAAGGTTCGCCATCACTGCTTTAGTAGTTTTAGTTTATCTGTTGTGCCATGTCCAAAGAGTGATGGTATTGTACTTACCAGTTCCTGGACCATTGAGAAAAGGATTCCCACAGAAGTCCATTCTTTATTCCATTGAACATTGACACAAAACTTCTTAGCGAGGATATGCTAATGATACACAGGAAGCAATTGATATCATTGAAACTTCTGTAATTTGGGCTAAATGGAGAGAGAAGTTACAAGTTTAAATCAAGGCAAGATAGAAAAATAGATTTAGTGATGAATATTCTGTTTTTATTGATTTACACTCCTGAAACAGTTTTGCAGCCTAATGTACTTCAGTTGTCACTAATTTTACAAAACACTATTCTATGATTATGGCTAACCTTTAGAAATATTTGGTAATTGCAATTAATGCAAAGCAAAGCAAAGCAGCTAATTTTGTTTTAACTATCTGGTGCCAAAATCTGCACTAGTACCCAATTATAAGTGAGTTTCTTCTCATTTTATTCGGTATAATTTAGGATGTTGATGTTAAACTCTCTAAATTATTTAGGACCAAACATCTAAAAGAACTTTTATGAACTTGTCTGACCATTAAGCTTCATAAATGAGGCCCTTTCTCTGCTGCAAAAGATTCATTTATATGCCATGTGGAGGTATTGTTACTAGGCCATGAAATAGAAATTGCTTTGGCAGCCCACATCTTTTTTTCTTTTATCAGAATAGCCAAGAAACATCTGTTTCTTCAGATTTTTAAACATTAATTTCTGCACTGAATTTATGTCTTTGCATTTTTATTTTATTTTGCATTGATTCTTAACCACCTTGGTTGATCAGATTGCAGGAAATGTGAGGTATAAATTAAATAAGCAATATAGAAAAATATTTTTGCCAAAGAAATATGAGAATTTTTATTATAGGTGTGAACAGTCCTTTCTAGCCTGGGGACTGCACTTCTTTTTGCCTTCCCTATGAGCTAAATCAGCAGAACCAAGTTTTTTAGACTACTTTTCCCCCATTTTTGTGGGGCAAAATTAATTATTTAAGCGATGCCAGCCTAAAACAACTGTTATACCCCTTCAAATATTATCTAAATGTTTATTCACAAAAAAGTGTAAATTTCAACCCCAGTTTCTGTAAGGCTTTTGTTCAGTTGAATTTCAGAAGGTATGTACAACTTGTAGACAATGTGCTGTTCTCCCATTTTTAAGTGTTATGGGCAGTCTAAAAAAGTATTCTGTTTATTAATGGTATTGCTGCATGATACATACATGTAGTTCTCGACTTAGAGCTACAATTGAGTTCAGAATTGTGATCATAAGTAATCACAGTTGGTAAGCAAAGTGCTGTGATTCCCTCACTTAATGACCACAATCCTGGCTGTTCCCACTGCAGTCATTAAACAGACCCTTGGGGTGGGGGAGGATCTGGGAGGCATGGCGAGGCCTGCACTGCAGCTTCTCTCCAGCTCACACATGGCCTTCCCTGGGTCTGTCAGGGCCTCCCCATCCTGAGGCACCGTTGCACAGCTTCCTAGCCTGTTGGATCCCACATCCTTGGGCCTCCTTCCCCCCATCACACCTTTTCTGAAGATTGCCTTTTGCGAGAAGAGGCAATCAATGCACCATATTCCTGTATAAAAGCTACATGGTGCCATCCCAGAAGTGTGTTCCATTTCAGAAGTGGCTGCAAGTTTAGAAGTGGGACCTAGTGAGGCAGCAAGCAGGCTCAAGGCCTGTGGTGTCCCAGCCAGGTGGAAAGTAGGCCCAAGGGACCCAGCAGGGCAGGATGGGGGGTTGGGGGCAGCTGCAGCATCCTTGTGGTTGGTTGTAAGGGTGGGTACATTGACAAATGCCCAAATTTTGTTCATGTAACCATGGGATGCTGCAGAGGCTGTAATTTTGGGTACAGGTCATAAATTCCTTAGTTCAGCATTGTTGTAATTTCAAACTGTTACTGATTAAATGGCTATAAGTGGAGGACGACCAGTATGGTCAATTTCATAATTGGTTCAGTTTCCAGTTACTATTACAAGTGGAAAGTAATCTTTACCACCTTAGTTTACTTTTTTGTAGGCTATATGTGGTTATCAGCAGCAGTCTTGGCTGTAGTCACATCCATGTTTTTAAGAACCAATCTACGAATAAGAGGCATTCATCTAGATGAAGATGATGATAGAAGTCAGCACTTTGCTTTGCACATACCTTTTCCCCATTTGCCACACTTGTTTGTCCTTAGGTACCATGTTTTCTATTTATAATGTATTTGGTATAAATGGGTCTTTAGCAGTTCTCAACAAAAGCATTCCAGATGTATTTTGTATCCAGATTCCTTTGTGCCTGTGAGAAGCATTTAGATACAGTCCCTCAGCTTTGCCAACCTAGAATGAATATTCTAAATTAATAGTTCTCCATTGTTCTGTTTTGTTTTGTTTTTCATAATGAATATTTGCCAAATTAAAAACCCACTGAACTATCAACTTTCCTATCCAGCATTAGCTTGCTGAGTTTACAGGCAGCCCAGTATTCGCATATTCGCAGTTCATTAGTTTTTCTCCTTAAGGACCATCTCCTAAGTGCTGTCTCACATATATACAAATTAAATTCATGTATACACACTTTATTATTGTTTGATCCACAGACTTTCTAATTCTTTCTCCTTGGTTCCTGTAGCTCTCCTTATCAAGTTAGTTTCCCTGTTGTTTCTTTTTTCATTCTTGGTCATTCTGACTCCTAACTCACAAACATCACTTTTGTTCTGTTGCACTATTTGATTGCACTATTTTTTTTCCATTATGCTAGGTAACTTTTCTATCCTCATGCCTTTTGAGCAGTTTAATGTATCAAAATTAACTGCCTTTAATTTGAAGCTAAAAGTGCACCTCATCCTAACGTAATTGCTCATTCTATCAGATAGATGAATGGATGGATGGAGAGAGAGAGAGCATCCTTTTCAGTAGAAGAGCAGAGCAGAAAAAATAACACTTTTATAAAGGAAACTGATGGTAAATTCTGTAAAGTAAAATATTGAGGAGAGCCATTCCAAAGAGAACAATATCCGCTCGTATTCACATTAGCTTTAAGATCTGCACTTAACAGTTAAAACTGATTGGGTTCTTGTTACCTAACATTGAATCACCTTGGATCATGGACAGGTTGGTTAGAATAGTTACAGTGACTTCTGCTGTAGAACATGATAATAACATTTCTGTTCTGTGACTGTTTATATTCAACATGCTTAGAAACTTCAGCTAAATGTGAACTATACTGTAGTATAATCGAAAATTGGCATTCAACTAGAAGAACGTTAAAAATGTGTTTGGGTATATTATCATGTATACCTTTCTGACATAGCCTGTTGTTAAGATCATACCATCCCAAATTTGAGAGAAGTCTAAATACTTAGTCTCTGAAATTGGATTTAAAAAATAAGCAGGATTTAATCCTACCATTTAATAAGAAAAAATATTCTCTCATCTTGGCATTTTATGTTCTGTGTACAGACTTCTTTTAACTTTAAATAATTTGGTAGGGATTTATAAATCTACGCCTTAATTTTTTTTTTTTAGTTTAATATGATATTCAAACATTTTCTCCCCTAAAACATGCTTTAAAAGATATACATTCACACACCATAATCCTCAAATAAGCCTCACAAAACATGCATAATATTGTGATTTAATGTTACTTTGTGAACCAATGAAATAATAAGCACAGAAGACATTGAATTCAACATTTTCAGTACTGGCTTTAAGCAATCCATCCAATGTAGTACATTCTACGGGTACTTCATATGTTCCTCTATGCATGCTTAAGTAGTAGAAAAAATATACCATTTGTTAATTATAACTATGATTATAAATACGAAAGTTACAGATTGCGGATGGCATTGGATTTATCATGTTAGTTGTTGGCTCTTAACTTTCTGCTCTGTGTTTTCTAGGCTGCTGAATATGTCCCAGAAAAAGTAAAGAAAGCTGAAAAGAAACTAGAAGATAATCCATATGACCTTGACGCTTGGAGCATTCTCATTCGAGAGGCACAGGTTTAGTGAAATAGGATTACATTTCCTTATCAGTGGGTCAACTCACAATGCTTGGTTCTCAAGTAAACGTGAATACATTTTACATCATAAATATTGTAAATATTATTGGTTTTTAATTTTTAGAATCAACCTATAGACAAAGCACGGAAGACCTATGAACGCCTTGTTGCCCAGTTCCCAAGTTCTGGCAGATTCTGGAAACTGTACATTGAAGCTGAGGTTAATATTTTTCATATTTTTTCTTAATCATATAATAAGAATTTAAGTAGGGTTGAAAAATGATTTCTTAGGTGCATACACAAATTCAGGTAAAAGAGGAGCTGAACATTTCATAATTTATGTAAAATAGGAGAAAAGGGTAATTAAAGTGAATCCAAATATTTGGGTCTATATGATCTGGTGATTGTTGCATTGTGGACTTGCAACAACATTAAAACAGTTTCAATGGTATTGGAGTGCTTTAGCCTTTTATTTACTTGTCGTGTCAATTTATTGCCTCCTGTGTCATTTATTTAGAGCTCCTTTTTGTGCATGTAAGTTAACAAATGGTTGTATGACCTTTTGGGCTCTAATAGTATTTCTGAATCTGATTTCAGTAGCTGAAAGTGTTTATCTGGGTTGGGTGGGTGGAGATGCAGGCGATTTTTATTTGACAAACAGTGAAATGTGTGAAGCAAATTTATCCAGAATCAAGGGTGTAAGTACATACATCAAGATATTTCATAATCGGAGCAGGCAAGCATTTTATCCTGTTTTGTTAAAAGCCTAAAAAGACTTGAAAGACTTAAGCTTTCTGCAAAATATTTTTTTCTAATCATTTATTTGGATTTTTAGGCTTTCACTCCTGTGCAAAGGTTACATTTATAAAAATGTTTAAAAATTGTAGATAATAGCTTTTCTGTAGAATAACATTACATAAATCTATATAATCTGGATTGAAGATCTTCTGCATTATGTCATATATATGGCATAAAATGAATAGGTTAATATATTTTGGGGGGAAAAATGAGAAAAGAGTGTAGAGTATTACAGGATATGCATTTATGTTAAATGCCTTTCAGAGATTACGTAAAAAGCTATGGTTGAGATTGTTGGAATAAGTATAAAACACACATTCAAATATAGAGATACTCCGTTACATGTTATGCTTTGTAGGGATACATATACCCACCCACTCAGTAACATATACGTCACTCCAATTAAGACAATATTTGTGATTAACATGCACTAATGTTAAAATTTCTTTTTAGGACAGTTTTCTATTTATGATAAGCTGTCTATCCAGGACTATTTAGAGACTATAATTGTATCCAGCATTTTTGTTCCATGAATATTAATTTCTTACATACCCAGGATAAAGTGTTGGATACTGTCCTATATTTTTTCATTTGTGCATATAAATATGTATGGTTATCACAAGTTTAGATAAAAGAAACGTGCTAGTTCTTCTATTTGTTTTTAGGAGACTTGAAGAGCTGCTTACTTTTTGGTGGGGGTCTCAATGGAGCATTATATAGTAGATTTAAATCTTTAATTACAATAGTCCATTTGCCTTCTTAGTATTGTTTTTTTTCTTAGTGGAAATATTGGGACATCTGTAAAAGTAAGCAGCTAAACTAAATCAACACTATATGCCTTTCTTAAGTTTTACCCATTAATAACACTAATACATTCTGAGGGGTTTTATTTAATAAGAAAGCTTATTCTGGTAGCCTACTCCAGTGTCTTGAACTTAACTTGATAATAGAAATTAAGATAAAAGTTTTTGCCTGAGCATTTTTTTCCTGTATGCTAAGAAAAGGTTGACTTGCTTTTAATGAAAGTCAGATTTTGTTAAAAGAACTTGATCAGATATTGGTAGCTTTAATTACAGAACAGTTGTAAATAATGAGTAGGTTGTAGTAAAAATAGAACCTTTTAGTAATCTGCCTTCATCCTAATATGGCATTTGAGCAAAGTCCAGAATCCAAAATACTGTCTTATCATGGTCATCATATTTACTGCCAGCTCTCCTGATCGTCTTCTGTGATGCACAAAATATCCCCCAAGTCATTACAAAGCAGCACTTACAACATATGAAGGGGAAGTTGGGGTTTTCCCCCTCTTATTTCCATGCTTATAAGCAAATTCTTTGTACACAGACATCTCTGTACATCTCAGGTTCTCAGCCAGTTAGGATACATATAGGGCAAATTACCAATCAGTAATTGAGTTTATATTTTATATCTTCCTTGCCTAATTTGAGGCTTGCCAGATTTGTGAAACTGAAACTGCCGTAATTCCTGAGTAACTAAAAATTGTCTATGCTGGCTAGAAATTCTGAGAGCTATAGTCCTGCACATTTGAAATGAGAGGATATGTATTTCTTTTTACGATTGGAAATAGGATTAATAAAAACTGTAAAGTCTTTATTTATATTATAATCTTTGTCTTTATAATTATTGTATGTCACCAAGTAGCTCACTGACTTTGCAGAAATATTTGATTTTCCTAAGCATAGCAGAAGTGTTTTTTTCTTTGCTGCAGATTTTTTGAATTTTATACATAGCAGCTTAAAAGTCTCATTTGACACAATCGGCACATTGAAACCTCTGTTGCTTTTAATAAATGTTTTAAATTATTTGAAAACAGCTTTGAGTTAGCAGGATTCTTAAAAATGGGGAAAAAACCAATGCAGCAGATTGCAAGAAAGAATATTTCGAAGTGATATTTAAGGAAGAGTAATTTTGCAAATCAGACCTGAATTCTAATTGTAGACCAGTTCTTGTAACAGTTCTACTTTTAACCTTCTGCTGCCCTGATCTGTGTGAAATATTTTTGCACACCAGTCCTTAATAATTAGTATACCTTTCCACATAAAAACACTGATGTTGTCAGTTGGAGCAGAACTTCTGTAAACGACAGGAGAAAAAGTGATACATTCACCATTTTTCTTACACTGGACAGTATCTTCAGAGGAGGGAAATAAACACCAGTTCTTCCTTAACAGTTGTTATACCTTTATTGCATTCAGTGATCAGATATATACTTGGAAAGTTCATTTCCTTCACGTTGAATAACATATTCCTAGTAATTTTTCTTTTATTTGTACAATTAAAAAAAAATTAGATTGTGTATTATAAGCTCCTTAATGTTCATTGGCATTTCTTCAAGGAAGGAATGCGGCTATGGCAGTTTTGTTTCTGCTTTTTCACCCATAGCTATAATGCCAAACATGTGGATATGTTGAAAAAGAAAGACTTGCCTCACTGAAAGAAAATGAGTGAGATAATGTTTTGGGAATCCTCTTCTGTAGTGTATCTCTACAACTCATTTCAGGGAATTTCTCAATTGTAGATTCTTAAAATATTCTAGACATTAAGTTCTGAAGTGATAACTCTTATATTTATGAGCTGTATCATTTGATTCCATCCCTAACTTTAAGCAAAGTTATTACTCAGTGAGATTTGAGGACGTGAACAAGAATAGCCCATGAGCACTTTGGATAAAGCTTTGTATTAAGAGACAGCCTTGTTGGGAATGGGAGTAAGAGAAATGCATGTGTAAGTTACTAATATCAGTAAAGCTGATTTATGTGAATAAGAAACAATACCGTTATATTTTGCTTGAACAATAAAACAGTATTTTTGCCCAAGTGAATACGATCCAAATAGAAGCAACAATATTGAAGTAATAATTACGGGGGTCATCATTACAGCAGATGGAAAAGTTTATTATACAGTGATACCTCGGTACTTGTTGGTCATTTGTTCTGGAAGACGCGATGAATACTAAAACCGATGGGTACTGAGAAAACCATGTGAGCCACTATTTCGGCCAGAAGAAATAGCAAATCACGAGGCAGCTGACGTCAGCAAGTTCTTCCTTGCGCGTTGACTACTGGGAGAAAGATAAGTGCCAGGACAAGATTTCTGCTTCAAAATGCGTCAAATAACAAAATTGACAAGTTTTGAAGCAGTCAAGTGCAGAAGTATGACTATTAAGTATTTCTGATAGGAAAAGGAGAAAAGTCCTTTTCCTCCATATTATATAAGATTGCATTTTGATTGGGATATATCATGAACATCATGAGCCCTGTGTGCCAGTATGTACCCATTATAAATAAGACATTTCTGAGCAGGTCTAAAATAATCTGCACTGTACAAGCAACTGTTTGTACCAAGTCACACAGTCCAGTACTTTACTACCTGGTAGTAACCCTTGGCTTTTCCATCCAAAGATTGAATCATAAATGTTTTGCATATGAATGCTGTGCATGAAACTAGGGAGAGTCTTGTTTATATGATAGGCATGTGATAAAATAGATGATAGATTTACTGCCATATGATAAGAAAGGGAGATTTTCTTAGTTCTTGCTAAACAATGTTAACCATAAAAAGAATAGGGGATTAAAATCTCTTTCAGAATATCACTTCTTTTGTCTTTAGTTTTACTTTATGCTGTCTTTCTTCAAAAATATTTTGTATTGTAACCATAGAGATTGATACTTTTAAATTTCTTATATTTGACTGTCCAAAAATACTCTCTTGACTCATTACATTTTAATTTATAGTTGTTCACGGTATATATCATTGCAAAATCTATCTTCATCTCTTTTTCATCTTCCTCTTAATCATCCGTGCAGGCTAGGAAGACTGCGTGGTGAGCTAATTTTCACTCATGCTAGGTAGAGAAAATACCCAGAAGCAGAATCACTTACATATATTTTCATTTGTATATAGAAATGAATAAAGCACTACAGATTATAATGGGAATAAACACCTGTTGTCATGTTTTTGTGAACTAAGCTAAATCATTTCATTGCCTGCTCTCTAGAGAAGAACAAATGGGTTGGTTTCAGGTGTGGAAAGAATGCATTCCATTTTGCAGTTTTGGGTTGATAATCCATATATTCTCTAAAATAAGTGTGCCTTTTGTCGATGGAGATGCTGATTATATTAGAAGCGACAGACTACATTTGGAGTTCCTGAATAAACCTTTGTTGAATCATAGGCTCTTACTTGGCTTAGGGAAATTAAAGAAAGTGGCATTTTCTTTTTTCTTTGACATACTTCTGTGAACACAAATAAATAAAGCAATCAGATATTCTTGGATAAGCTTCAAAATCTTCAACGTTGCTTTGCTCCATTTCTTTGCATTGGTTTATTATTTTGATGCAAACTTCATACACTCAACTGTTGATCATGTGATTAGTATTTGCAATAGATTGGAGAATTTATCCCACCTAAAAAATATTGAAAATTATAAATTCTGCTCATTTCTATAATGTTTGCAGTACATGTAAAAGGATCTAATTATATAAATCTTAGAGACTAACAATAAGCATTTATACATATTCTGATCTAAAACTTAAGTTTTAAACTAAAATTGTAGAGGGGGGTTGTACTTAGTTGTTTATTAGAGCAACAATAGGGAAATCTAACTTCGTAAAATTATAAGAATGTACAAATTATTTTCAGTTTAAGTTTATTTTTAGTTGCACTATTTTTATACATAAAAAGAAATTTGATAAATTGAACAGCTATTAACAAGTAGTAACATAGTTACATAATTTTATTTAAGTGTAGCAACTAAAAATGAATTCTTAAAAAGTGCTGCTTATACATTATACACATAACACAATACTTTCAGCTTAAAATAATATACTGAGTGTTTGTTTCATGTATCTCCCTGGGACACATGGATGGATGAACTTTCTTTTCCTTTCTCTTGTCATACGTTGTTTCACTTGTGGTAAGTTTAATTGAAGTTTCTCATCCAGGAAATTTGTTCTGGAAGATTTTTTACCTACCTCACAGGGTTGTTGTGAGGCTTGGTTAAATGTTTTCGCTCCTTGATCTATCTATCAATTATAATTTTTTCATTTATTTGTGGGATGTATTTCCTAAGGGTCAGTAATATACTAAATTGCAAATGCTATTTGTTTGGCTTAATTTTCTAGAATGGATAGATGAGTTAATCATGGTGAAATGCTAAACATATTAGATAAAATTATTTCTATTTTGCAAACAAGTTTCAGTAAATATTTTAGTTTTTTCCTTCTCTCCCCTCCGTGGCCCCCCCGCGACCGTGAAGAAGAAATTGGATAAATCTAAATTTACCTTGTACTTACTAAATAATTTAAGTTTGACACCATATAACATTTTGGTTAATTTTTTACAGCTGAACATGATATCTTCTGATCTTTGTAGAGTTTTGAAAATGAAAGACTTTGTGGTTCTTTCACAAAATAGAAAACTCTGGTTTCATACACACACAAATAATGAATCAAAAGTATGTAATGCCAATAAAATGAATTGAATTATTTAGATGAATATTTAGTTAAAATCTTGATATTCTCTAACTCATAAGAACTATCGTGTACCATTATGTTTTAAGTTGAAGTAAAATTTCAGTTTTTCATTCCACATTTGTCAAATATAATGTGCCTTCATACATATAAACTAAGGTTAAAGAAAATGATTCTTACACTCTATAGGGAGTTAAATCTGATTACCTATCAATTTCAAACTAGTACGTCAGATTTTAATATCTTTTACACTTGAGAATATCAATAACCAACATTTAGTTTCAATTGAATATCAGCATAGACTGGCAGATACTTTGCCAAGTGAAGAAATAGTAGATACTAGTCCTAAAATTTAGGACTTTAAAGTTATTTTTATTTTTTCTTATTTTTCCTTAATTTCTTTTCATATGAAGATATTAAGAAAAAATGTGAAAAATACATGATTTAGATTACTTTGTTGTAAAATATTTTCCCACTGGTAGAAGTCCTATGAATTTACATTCATGTGCTCTGTAAATTATATTTGTCTTTTTCAATTGTATGGATTCTCTGTACAAAGCAATTATTCTTAGATATTTTAAGTATTTCTTCTCTTAAAAAATTGCACTTGTCTGTATTTTCCCTATTTGTTAATAAACATTACTTTTTGTCTGTTGTAGTTTTGCATCAGAAATCAGAACTGATTTGGTTTGTAATTGGCCCAGGTTTTTAAATGGCTTATTTGCTTTATCACAGAAGATGCAGGTTTTTTGACTTCTAAAACCTGCATTACAGAAGTAATTTGTCATATGGTTTAGGATTATTTAATGTAATCTATGAGGTAATATTTTCTTCATAAAAATTAAAAGTATAGAAGTAGGAATGACTGCATATATTTTTAAAAATTTCAGTTTCAGTTTTATATCATAAAAATGTGACCACAATATTTTCCTTTAATATATCATTTTTTTAAATTGGCAATGATTTAACAAATTTGTTTCTAAAAATCAGTCATACCACTGAGCTTGAAAAAAATGAATTCTGAATTATAGAACTGTTAGATTATCTGGATCCCTTCATTTTCACATATTACCCTGATTTTGGGAGTGTGTTGGCTCCTCTGTAGTAACTCTTATTTTAATGTCTGCAAAGATTTAGTCTTAATCTATCAAAGGAGACTATTACTTTACTTCTAAATATATTTCAAATTCCTAAAGTAGGTATTAGAGGTATTAGTTGCTAAATGTAATATAACACATCATAAAAAAAAATAGTACCATTGCATATATATTTCTTTATTGTTTGCAAAAAAATCTTATTTTCAGAACTTTTGGTATTGACTAGCTAAACAATTTTATGTAAGAAAGTTCTGAAAAAATAGGCATGTTGGAGCCACATGTTGTTCAGTGATAGATGATGGATATCAAATTATTTGCTTTATATTCTCAGGACTACATCCGCTTCACTTCACAGACTAAATTATTTACATGTAAATTTGCCAAACATATAAATTAAAAATATTTTATGTATCATTTCCTGTATATAGTCTGCTTCAAAGAACTGCAGATTTTTAAGTTGTTGCCAATTGTTAGCTTTGTCTTCTGAATTCAGCATTTACCCATTACAAAAATGGACAGATTAAGAAATCTGATAAATTTAGCACTGTTATAAAGTTTTGTAATGCTCAAGCATAGCTCTAGTAATTCTAGAAAATATCCTGTAATAGCATTTCATTATCATACAAATCAATTTTTTAAAAATGAAGTTTTCAAATCCTGTGATGGAATTGTGTTACTTTTTAAAAAGAATCAGTTTGTACTTTTGGTTTCAGTAGTTTTACTTTTAAAAATCAGTAGAGGAGTTGCCAACAGTATTTTTTAATATGATAACCAACAGATTTAATTACTGAAATGTAAATCCTTACAAAGATAGGAAAACTTCAACTGTTTTTGAATATGAAGATATTTTTAAAATTGCCTTTTATATGTATTCATTCAGTAGTGCATGAAATTAAGATAAAATAAAGCAATGATCAAGTGCTTTCTAGAAATTGACTTCCTTTATTAATGCTTAAATTACAGAATAATGTCAGAAGATTTCTTTTCTCCCTTTCCATGTATTTTATTACAAAGAAAATAAGTTTTGTGAAATCGTCATGCTCTAGATTTTACCTGTTCAGATAAAATCTGGTCATATTGTAGAATAAAGAATGAATGAATGAATAATAAGGGCTAAAGAAAAAGAAGAATTATTGTAGAATAATAATAACATTGATGTATTTTGGAAATCAACGGTGGAAGAACATTTATATTGAATTAAATGTAAACTGACGAGTTGGATACTTGAAGTTTTAATAAGGCATGTTGAGTCATGGTCAAAAATACAAAATGGCCAAGGCATAGAAAAATTATTTCCTTCATAACAGTTTTTTTTTGTTAACATGTTTAGCTTCTGCATAGCAGCAAATAGCTGCCCTTATTTAGGCAATGCAGATAGTCTCCACTTAAGACTTAATTTTGTCCCTTGCTTTCAATATATTGTAATCAGTATATATTGCAGTTTTCTTACAATAAACCTAATTACCTATAACTATATGATATGCTGAAAGGCTCAACAGGAGCTGTATAAATTTCATATCATCCAGTTACCCATCAATGGAAACAATGCTGATCAAAATCATTCTGATTTGGCAAGAAAGTTATTGCACTTTACGTTCAGTATTTAGACCCAACCATTATATTTGATTAATAATACGTTCTGTTTGTGTAAACTTCAGTTTTATGGTCAGGCAACCTTTTTTGCTTACTTTCCTGTGCTACTTTTGGCAATATACTTATTTTATCCCCAAAATTTCATCTCTGGGCAATTTGCTTTAGTGTTACAGAAATTATGGATGCTCAAATATGCCTTATTTAATTGTATTTATTATACATAGTGTTATGAATGTGATTGATTTTTCCCCCTCAAAGAATAAAGAGACATTAAAAAGAGTACTTATTTTTTATCTACTGTTCCTAAATTACTTTATGATAATTTAATCATCTCAGCATGAAATAGGTCTCGGTAATATAAAATATTACACTTTCACAAATATATTCCATTCGTTAATGCATATTCCACCATCTGTTAGCTAAGCTTTTTTTGGAAAACCCACACAATTCATATTCTAGTATTCCATAGGTAGTAATTGAAGGAAGGGCCACAGCTCTGCTATTTTTAATACTGGGACAAATATATATATAAAAGGTTTATGGCTTCAAAGAAACAGAAGAAAAACTTATGCAGGGCCATAAAGATAGGCCTTGACTTATGACCACAATTGACCCAAAATTTCTGTTGCTGAGACAGTCGTTAAGTGAGTTTTGCCCCATTTAACTTTCTTGCCACAGTTAAGTGAATCACTGCAGTTAAGTTAGTAACATGGTGACTCTGGCTTCCTATTGATTTTGCTTGTCAGAAGGTTGCAAATGTTGATCACATGACACCAGGACACTGCAACCGTTATGAACCAGTTGTCAAGTGTCTGAATTTTGATCCAGGGGGATGCTGCAATGGTCGTGTGAAAAACAAGTCAGTTTTTCAGTACCGTTGTAACTTCAAGCAGTCACTAAGCAAATGGTTGTAGATTGAGGATTATCTGTAGTACACTACACTTATGCAATATATTTTCACTGAAGGTGGAAAGCTTTTGCAAATATGAGACATCTAGTCCAATGGAGTAAAATCTGCCTAGTTAAGGAATAAGGTCATTGGTATTCTCACCTGTACATCTAAAAAAAGTTCTTGGAATATCAGAACATTTCACTTAAAGGAAGGCTATGTATTTATTATATTGTGTACCTCAGGTAGTTTTCTAGGGAAGAACAATATCTATATTGGACAATATTTTCCTGATATTTGGGTTTTTCATACATCTGCAACTAAATGTATTATTCAAGACAAATGACCAACACCTTCAGCCTGATTTTTTCCATTTAGTACTTTTAATACAAATTGTTCTCAATCTAGTCTCCATTCTTACACTTAAATGCCATCTTACATTTCTGATCATATGGTCCTCTCCAGAAAGGAACAGATGAAATTTCACATCTATCTTTACAACACAGTGAATTTACTTGACAAGTTGATTGCTTCAATATAGCATTGAAATGTTATAAAGTATTAGTCCTTTATGATGTATGATTCAAATATGGCTATAATTAGGAATACTTTCTTTCTTGAAACATGTGAGTAGAATCTTGCAAATTCTTTATAAATTATGCCTAAACATTTGTTATTCATATTCTGCCTACTCAAGTTTTTATTTTATATAGTTTTTGCTAGTGATGTGCAACTGAGGTTTTTAAGAGAAGTCAAAACAATATATTGGTTTTCTGCATATATTCTTTGTTTCTTAGACTTTTAACTTGAAGCAGAATGTTAAAATGAAGACAGAGCAAAACAACTACCCTTATATACTACACACGCAAGCCCAAATAAAAGTATTTCTAAGTAGAATTGAGGGTGATAATTACTGGAAAAGAATCTTAGTTCCTTTCTGCAACATTCCTGTAGAATCCAGTGGAATGGGGTTGAATCTAAGAGCGTGATTTTCCTTGATGCTACTTTCCCCTCATGTTCTTTGAAAGTTGTGACTGTATTCTTTTTTACCCAACATTCTTTTACATGCTCTTTCTCAATTTTAAACTTATACCATCTGCCCAAGTGTTTGCCTCTTTTATATCCTTAACTTTCTCTCTGGTCTCAACAACAACTAATATCCTGTGTCAGGAATTTATCTTGTTCTTATCTAGGTGGTTAAACTTATTTCAGCTTGCATGCATGTAGACTTGTGTAAGTAGGAAGGCCCAATTATGTAAACTATTCACTTAGACTTTAGCAAGGCCATTTTGTTTAAAGTTGGTGGGTACTGGATTATCCAAATTATTTTATATGGGGCATTAAATCTAGCATCAACTATACCATTTTGTCTACACGGTTTTTTTTTTCCAAACTAAGCTTCCAGGTTTAAAATACTGTTGCAGTTCGGAACAGAAACATAATGTATGCATCTGCTATTTCAAATATGTTAGGCCAAGGTTGTTGTTCCATTTTATCTCCCATCTCTTCATTATTTATTGTCAGGTATTTCTTAATATATTATTGTGAAACTATTCTGTTTAGGGGGCAGGGGTGAACATTCTACTTGCTTCATCCTTTCAAAGTGCAACAGATCAGATTTTCTTCTTTACTATGTGTTAACATTTTGTTCTTAGAGTTGGATAATAGCAGTGTCAATGGGATTGAAAGCAGCAGCTTTCTCACTTCCTGAGGCTCACAGGAGACCGTTCTATTAATGTCCCTGGAAGGAGCTTGGATGAATTAAAGATGAGAGTAAAAGAACATTATTAAACCCTCCTCCCCAAAATGTATAAAACTGCCAGAGAATGACTACCAAATAGCCATTTTGCTATGATAGTTTGTTATTTTGGCAAATATTAATATAGAATATCTTTGAATGTTAAATTAGATAAATATGCTATACATTTATTACATACATTTTCCAATAAATGAAAATAAAAAGCATTTTTGTTAAAATATATAATTAAAATAAGAGTTTCTCAAGATTTGAAAGCACATACTTTATATCTTAAGTATTCAAACAATGTAATGCTGTTCTTTTAATATTAAATAGTTAAATATGATAGGATTTGCTGTATGGTAGAAAATGTATTAATGAAATCTGGAATAAATTCAAGGCTTTGGAGGAACCATATCATTCAATGCCAGCGATTCTTCCAAGTATGAGAAAAAGAGGTGATTAGTTATTTAAATACTTTTAATATTCTATATCAGCGGCTCCCAACCTTTTCTATACCCTGCACCCCTAGAACACTTCTGATACATTCTCGCATCCCTTACAAAAGTTCAAAATAACGAATTATGCATATACACTATAATTTTAAAACTTCTAAACCCAAGTTTCGCACCCTCTAGAATATCATCTCGCACCCCCAGTTGGGAACCCCTGCTCTATATGTTAGTAAGTTGCTCATTAGTTATTTATTTTCAATTTGATTTTCAGTGTTAATATAGGAGTATCTTATTTGTATTAAGTTTAAATAATTTATATGGAAATAAATGCAGACTAGGTATTAAATACAGTTTTTCCAGTAGTACTTTTATGATGTTTAAAAATTAACTATAGTTGTGTTTTTGAAGCAGTTAATATAATTGACCTTTTCTTGATTAAATTAATTATTTCATAAAGACAGGAACCAAATAGAATTGGATTTTTGTTTTGACTTCTGAAACCTGTGTTAGTTTTATATGGAATAATGTGGTAAAGTTTTAACCATCCCATATTATTTCTACATTGTAGATATAACAGTATATCTTATTAAGGCATTTAATTACTAAATAGAAACATGAACAAAGATGACATACATGAAATCATATAGACTTAAAACATCAAGTCCCAATATGTAAAGAATATTTTATACACCACATCTGTTTTATATTGCACTAATAAATAAGATTACTCTTTTTCAGTATATAGATATGATGATGTATAGCAAGATTTCATCTCATGAGCTTGTAATGTTTTATATATTTTCTGAAAATCAAATGAACTGGTTCAGTTTACCCTCAAAGTATTATAAGCATGCACATCCATGATGTGATTTTAGTGTTATTTTACTACCTCTGCTTTGACATAATAGTTTTTGTACAAATCCTAGCCTTAGGATATTTATTCATATAAATATCTTGAAAGTTTGTCTATATGACTAGAGCTGGTAATAGTACTGAATTTGGGGATGCTGGGAAGATAGTATGAAGTAATAGGCCTTAGCCTTTCACTTGAAAAAGAAATGTTCCCCCAGGATCTTATATAAGGGAAGAAGATACTATGTACTGTAACCCCTTTATCTCATCTCCATGTGTAGTAACCAACACACTTCACATTTAAAAGGGTAAATAATGCCATGCTGATAAGGAAGAATTAGAGTCTAGGGGTAATGCAGATCCATACACAAGTGAGCTAAAGCCAACTTACACACTTGACTTTTTTTTCCAGAAATGGTCTTTTGAAGTTTCAGACAATTTCCTTGCCATCGGATTTCGGCTATTGTTATTCTGCTATTCCAAATACCAGTATAAAATTATTCTGTTCAAAGATTGTTTAGTTTTACTTTCATTTCTGTTTCTAATAAAATTATCTTGTATCCAATGGCATGTGTGAAAGTGATAATATTGCAATCTCATATTCTGCAATGCACAATATTTGAGTTTCACATGAATATGTAGAAAGATAGTACATATTGTAAATGTAACAATTTTGTGCATTTTTTTATGAAAGTTCAATCTTAATTTTCTTCAGTTATTTTAATATTCAGAATTAGTTTTGTGAAAATCTGTGGAACATAAATTCTTTCATTCTCTGTGACTTTATCTTTGAATTAATATTTTAATCAGTCCAAATATCATTTGGTTCATTTCCTATATTAAATTGCAGCTTATCTTTTTGTCTATTAAACATTTCCAAACTTATTTTTTTAGCCAATACCTTTTAGCCAATACGGTATAACTACCGTAGCAATGAGGCTTTTCCATACTTTTGGGAGATAGGTACATTACGGTATCTTCAATGTCTGTGGTTACAGCATATGTTGTAAGTCTTACTGTTTTCTGAAAAGCAAGTCTCCATTTCAAATTAAGGACTGATTTGAAAATCACAGTTGAAAATTATCTGCCATGCAACATACAAGCTGCTGTTCAAGAAGCACAAGTTTTTATTTTACTTCATTACATTTCTGCAGTTCCATGCAGAATATATTGCTTTCCTGAGCAAATAATACTTGTGAAGTATTGCAGAGGATGATAGTGTGTGAGAGAAAAAATGTTTTTAAAAATGAGCTTCTACTCTAATCATATAAGAAAAAACAATTGATTTTTCATTCATATATAAATTGAATATGAATTACATTCATTATTCTGTGAAAATAATACATCCATGATGGCTAAAGGAAACAAAAAAACTATTCCTCAAAATAGCACATAAATGTAATTAGGTTGAAGTTAATTTTGAAAAGTGATACAAATTATTTTAAGAAGATGAATACTCTGGTAAATTTACAGTGTCCTCAGTTTAGAATAAGACTAAGATTAGATTGAATTATTTTATACTGTGACAGTTTAGGATTGGAGTAAAGAAAATGGACCCTTCAGATGTTGCTGAATTACAGTCTATCTAGAGCAGGGCTGTCAAACTGCCGGCCCATGGGCCAGATGCGTCACGCCAAAACTGCGCCCACCCCATTGCTGGCAATGGGAAAAAAGTCGCGATACGTTGCGACACATCACGTGATATCGCGAGTTTGACACCCATGAGCTAGAGGACCATATCTATGGATTAAGTATGGATTAAGAGTCACACTAATTTAATATACTCTTGGCTATTTTCATGTCAAGATAACATGAGCAACTAGTGGGAATTACCTTATATATGAAAACAGTTCTCTGACCCTTATGTAGCCTAAACCACTTAAAACATTAAGTGAAATGTGAGTGGTTTTTTTACTGGGTATGTAATTATTTGGGGAAATAAAGTCCCATAAAAAACGGAGGTGGGAGCACTTTTAAAAATAGTGCTATAGATTGCGCATGTTATTTTCTTGCAACATTCCCTGATTTTGATTCAGTACTTAATGAACTATACTGAAATATATTGTGTCTTTTATGCCTTTTAGTATATTTGTATTGTTAGTATTAAAATGTAAACAATTTAAGTGCAAGGCTTCCCTGCACTGTTCATACTCTTATTTAACAACTCTAGCTTTGCTCCAATCAGTTCTATTTTATCCATTTATAATATTCAAAGTAGATTTCTCCATACCACTATGCATATATGCAATCATAATTGTAAAATGCATTTTAAAATAGAAATGTAACTGCTATGAAAAAAATCCATTAATGTTTTTCAGTTTAATATGAGAAACTTTTTACTGTAAGTCAGACTTAGCCTAATACTTAGTATAAATAACATGCTGTTCTATAACTAAAGATTTTAAATAAAGTATTTAATTTGAATGTGAAACATCCTCTTGGACATTGATTTTTAATAGCCAGAGCCTTAAAATTCATAAATCCATGTTTTTTAAAATCCCAAAAACATGGTTCATCATCAAGCATAAGTACACACTAAAACATTAAAGAAAATGCTGTTAAAACATTTCATTTATACACATAAATTCCATAAAACTATATCTTGTATTCAAGAGTAAATAGTAGGCCACGCAAAACAGATAACACACACAGAATCACAATAAACATTTTGTCTATTTTACCTCAAGTTACTATCTCTTTTTCTCTCCTTTGCTGCCTCTTCTGTCATTATTCAGTCCAAAGGTCTAGGTTAATTCCTTTTTTTCATACTATTTTTATACATCTTCACTTAAGTTATTGCTAGAGATGTGGGCAGTTGATTTTCTTATTACTATACATGAGTTCACTTGATTCATATACATTGAGCTCCTTGCATTCCATGAACTGCAACATATTATCAAATCACATTTAAATATTTGTGTGATAAATCTAAAACTTTCAGTTCTGTCTCCTAATATTTTTTAAATTATGGGCACATTTTTTTTATTAATGTGAGGTGCTTTGATGGAAACATTTGAGTATAAGTTCTATTTTGCAAACTAAAATAAAAGAATAAATGAATAAAAGCTGCTTATGTAGGATATACATAATTCTACTTAATTCTACATTATAGAATTAACCAAATTTCATGCTGTAAATAATGATTTGATTTTAAAATGTTGATGGTAAACATAATTCTCTTTTCCATCTTTTAGTGTTTCTCAAAATTTGTTTGGAACAGTATTTGTGCTTTGGTGGCACTCTAATTTAGACGTGGAAAATACTAAAGTATTTACAAAAAATTGAAATGAGAGTTGATTCTTCACATTTCAACCACTTGACAAAGAGGGATAGTTCTTCCCATTTCAACTTTGATAGCAATTTAGCTTATGCAAAGGCATGACTTGCAATGTGTTATAAGTGTTGATTAATGATAGTAGAACTATTTGCATATTACATTGATTTCAGGTATAGTATTTTCACTAAGCTTTTTCATCTGCTATACACATTTGGCATTACCTGTGCAATTTAATAAGGGATTCTCTCTGTTTACCATCCATATCCCTTGTGAATATTTTTTTAGGCCTTTCTTTAGGCCAAGATTACATTGTTCTGATTATAGTTCCTCTAAATTCTTTTTAAATAATCAGCTACTATCAATTATGTTCATAATTGTTTTTTCTTTTGCTACACTAACTGTTTATAGAAGATTATGTGCCTTTTTTGCATTTATAGAAGAGGAATTGGCAGGTTGTTTTCAGTAGAATTTCTAACGGAGCGATTCATCAGTAGAGCTAATTAACTAGGGAGGTGGTAAGCTTCCTTTCAGAGGGGACATTCTGTCAGTATGAAAACAAAAATATTAGCTTTAATTTAGATTTTTGCACTAAACAAAGTTGGTCTTGGCCTAAATAACCCCTTCCTACTTCGTATTGTAGATAAAAATAAATTAATTATTGGAAACATTTACTGTTCTATCCCACTTCTTCTGTTCATTAGTCATAATTCTTGAGTAAAAAAACTATTATAGAATACTAGTTGGGCACCATAACTTTTTAAAATAATTTTTCATATCTGTTGTATGAGAAAGACAGGTAAGAAGTTCATATAACAGTAGAGATAATATGTAATATTTAATTCCCTTTCACAGGGTCATTGTAAGGAGAAAAACCACTTTCTCCATTTCAGATTATTTTCTACTGCTAATTTCAAAGAGCCTACAGAGCTGAGCAGGTTCACCAAGAGACACGAGAGAGTATTTTCTCATTTCTCCTGACAAATGTGCTACAGACTATTGAGTTGCCATTGCCATACATCACCAATGGATAGCAACATTAGGCAGGTGATCACTAATTCCACACATTGTAAAAATGTAGTTTGTAGAACAGTAGAAATTGGAAAAGCATAGTGCTAGTTATGTTGTAAAAGGAAGGCTCTAAAATATGACTTTAATGGAACCTTGTAGTGGCAGGACACAGTGTTTATATATGAACCTAATACCTTCCGTACATACTACACAACTCTCAAGAAGCTTCAGTTATTTTCATTCTTCCTAACTAAGTCCAGTTAACCTTTAGAGCAGGGGTGTCAAACTGGCAGCCCGCAGGAAGGATGTGTCACGTGCAGGCCATGCCCACCTCAGCTCTGCAAAGGCAACATCGCAACATGTCACAATACGTCACGTGATGTGATCGAGTTTGACACCCTGCTTTAGAGTATTGTTCAAGGTAGACACCATAATTGAGATACATGAACAGAGCACATCAAGTATACTTTATATTTCTTTAGCAAGTCTGAACAGAGATGGAACAATCATTTTCTATTAGTGGCTTGGAATAAATATTGACGAAATGTGCAGGATACCTCCTTGGAATAAATATTGACGAAATGTGCAGGAATTGATCATTATTTGACTATAGAAATGAACAAGTGCTGAGCAACTTTTCTTTCAGAGTCTAGTAACTACTACAAATTTCAACCAATGGATGTTTTTGAACACAAAAGTCTTTAAAATATGCCTCTGAATTTTGTTTATAGCCAATGTTAGAATGTTTGAAAATAATATAATGAACTTTTCATGTACAATGTTCTGATGTCAAGGATACTGATCATCACTTTTGGATAGTTTCAGGGATAAATTTCCTATATTCAACAATTTATCCTAATTCTTATTGATGAAGATGGTAATTTCCTTCATGTTAACATTTCTGTCTTTCAAAATATAATTGTTACTTAGGTCTTTAATTGCTTGAATCAATTAAATTCTACTTTTAAATTTACACACTATCTATAGATCAATCATCTATACAATATACAGTCTATTAATTCACAGATAGTTTGTAAAATACTATCTCATTGTATTATGTAAGAATTTATAGCAAGTCGATGATTATATTTGAAAATGTATCTTGGAAAAAGGTGATGTTCAACACTGCCAAATAAAGAAGAGACAAAATATTAAAATGGCCTGCCTTAATAAAATCCATCAAAAATGAAGAATGCTAGGATAACTTAATTATTGTTACAGCTACCTTCACTCTGCCCCTTCTTTCCAAAATCTCAAACTGCAGCAATGAGTATATTTTGTAACTATTCTGCTATAAAATCAATAACCAAAGAGAAAAGCTCATAAAAATGCAGAAACAAAACCTAACAATGCTTGTATTAAAACAGAAGGAGTAATGTATACTGTGTTTACAGTAATCCAGAGTACTATGCTATAGTTGAGAGAATAGGGAATTATGTTCTAAATAGATAAAAGAAAAAATAATAATTAAAAATAACTTGTGCAGGAGAGCATAGTCGAGCATGTGAGTACTTAGGTCTAAATAATAATATTCTAACGGCTCTTCTACTATAATATGGACCATTTTAGTAATATGAAAAAAGTAATACGATGTGAAAGCTTTGAACATCCAGTTGCCTTTCTTAATGCTAGTTCAACTTGCCTCATGCTACTTATAGTAATAATATATAGTCATCTAGATTACTAGCTGTATTTTCCATATATTTTTCTAGTCCTCTTTCAAAATCATCCCAAATATACAACATACAGTTGCTACAAATCCCATATTTTTACTCACCATATTGAAAATCCAGCATTTAGTTCTGTTGTAGGAATGGAAGAAAAATATATTTCATGTATTTATGATTATAACTGCCTAGCATCTTTCTGGTTTCTACAAATCAACTTTATATCAGGATAAAAATAGTTACAGGACAGTAGTCTTACTACCACTCCAGATTACCTAGGCTATAACAAAACATTATCTTAAATTTGCTCAAATAGAAATCTGGTTTAGATATTAGAGTCTTCTGTAATATGCTACTGATTATTTCCTTTAAGTCAGAAAGTAGATAATGATATTTTGTTCTTGCTAATAGGTTACAAACCTATTAGAGGAGACTTACCTTGTGCTATAACTATCACTAAAATCAGGGGTCTTCAAACTTGGCAACTTTAAGACTTGTGGCCTTCAACTCCCAGAATTCCTCAGCCAGTCTTAAAGTTGCCAAGTTTGAAGACCCCTGACTAAAATTGAAGAACTATAAATTATAGGAATTAGTCCTGACTAAGGAAGAAAACTTGTTAATAAATTTGCTAGTAATTAAATCTGAGTATTCAGGAACAGCACCTGGTTCTCAGGTTCCCATTCATAACGAGTGCTTAAATTCTCCTAGATTGTAAGAACTGCTCTTGATAAAGCAGCATTTCAGTTCAATTAGTTTAAACATGGTTGTTTTCAGATATAAGCAGCATACTCTTTCCAAACATAACTTCAGAAGAGCCAAGTTTTGTCTGGTATGCAATTTGTTCCAAAATCAAATACTGAAGAGGTTATAGACCTCATAGGGAGTGTGCCACTGGAATAACAAATAGTTGCCACTTGCTTGATTCTTCTTAAAGGTCAGAAATACATGGAAATCTGTCAAAACTTATTGTCTTGTAATCAGCACCTATGTTAGGTCAATTGGTAGGTGATTAGAAATTATGATAAGATGGGGAAATAGGATGTAGTCAGGAATCTATATGCAGAATATGATAGATAAATGTTACAGTTATCTACATAATAATTGTATCATCCTTATCAACGAAAGGATTAATCTCCCATAATTGACTTCCATTAGGGTTCAGGGCTTCATTTTGTACTGTCAAGCAAAAGAACAACCATTTTATTCATGGTAAAAGAATAAAGATGCCAACCATTAGATTAGTGTTGCTATTAGAGCACTCTCATTCTCAGGTCTTTGTCATATATTAAAATAATGTTTTTTAACTGCAAAGAAGGCTTCAGATTTATTGCTATTACAAGAGGTTATAATAATTTTGTAGAATTGTCATAGTTTTATTAGTCTATTCATCACTCCAAACAGCTAAGTTCATTGTACAGATGCAGTAACAATTAGCATTTAGTAACCATACTTATAGTAAGATCTTTAAAGCATGTAGAACTTTGTAATCTTCAATGTGATTTAAGAATAACCTGTTCTTAGTTATAATTCAGCTTACTTTATGGCTATAATTAGTTAATGGTGTGGATGAAGCAGCAACTGTGATAATTGGCTTAAGACAATCTATTTCATTAGCCCAGCAGCCTGTTAGCTGAAGTTATTCATACATCTCCAGTTTCTTTGTAATCTTATTTAACTGCATGAGTGTCCAGAGACTGAATCCTAATAACATACGAACTTTTAATTAAATTTGTTAAACATTATTTCAGGTGTAAGGTTTTTAACTCTGGTAGTAGTAGGTGGGTTTCAAATAGCAAACTAGAACAGATATGAAGAATGGAAAAGCAGTGAGACATAGGATACGGTGGGTAAATGAATGATGGGGAAATGGATTGGGCCAATTAACTAATCATTAATAATCTTTCCAAACTGATCACAGCTTTCCAGCTAGGCAGGGAGGAGGACTCAAGTAGGGAGTTAGTCTTGAATTGTTGCACAGCTAAAAGAAATCCAGGACTGACACACACACCCCTCCCAAGACTCCATGGAATCTCACCTGTTCTCAAGGGAAGGCAAGCAGTCTGGGGAGATTCCTGTACTATAGGTATCTTAGGTGTCGCAATAAAGTAGTCAACTTTTAATGTGTTGATCTATTACCTGGACCTTGGACCTGGTTGCAAGTAACAGCCACAACAAATCAGTAGTAACTTTGTAGTAAAGAATAATTTTGTATGTTTCACTATACAGGATGTCCTTGACTTAGGACGACAACTGAAATGGAAAAATCCATTATTAGCCAGTGTGGTCATTAAGTTTGACCGCACCTGATTTTACAACCTTTTTTGTTGCTGTCATTAAGCAAATCACCCGTGGTTGTGAGTTAAGTCATGATGGGATCATAATGCTACTGGCTTCCCCCTTGACTTTGCTTGTCAGAGACTGGATGGACAAGTTGCAAGTGGCAAGCATATAACATTACAGGACACTAACTGTTGTGAACTGGTTGCCAAGTAACTGGGTTATAATTACATAACCTTGGATACAAAGGCAAGGATTGGTCAAGTCAAATATTTTCAGTGGTGTCATAATTTCAAATAGACACGAAACGGCCATTAAACAGAGAGTGCCTGTAGTCACTCTTTATGCAAAATGTACCAAATTCTGAACTTCTATAATTATATAATTCATAGTATATAGTTCTGGAAACTCAATATTTCTAATAGTTAAGGTACTGGCCTAGAAACCTGGAGACTTGAGTTCTACCCTGTCATAGGCATGAAAAACCATCTGGGTAACTTTGGGCCAGTCATACACGTCACAGGGTTGTGGGAAAATAGGAGGAGAAAGGAGTATTATGCTTTATTTATAAAAAATAAATATTATTATAAAAAATAACAAAGGGGAGATAAAACTAATAAAAGTTATTTTCCAATTACTCTGAGTAAATTCAATTTTGAGCCAGATTTTCTGCATTAAGCATCTGATAAATATATTAGCACATTTCCTAGAATAAGTCAGATATCGTTCCAATAATATTAAGGTTGCAAACATAGTTTTCAGTCATGATAAATTCCACAGCTTTTAATTTTTTTTTTAATATTTCCACAGGAAGAATGTAGAAACTCTCCTATTGCACTGCAGTAAAAATGAGTAGTGCCAAATGTACTATGTTCTAATATCTTAAACCCTACTTGAATACCTATTTATACAAATGCTTATTACTTTTCCTTAACTCAGTTATTTTGTAACAATTTAAGGTATTGTTAACAAATGCTGACCGGGAATCTTCCCTCAAAAATATGAAACAGCTCAGTAATTGTTGAGAGACAGGCTGAGGCTATTTTTTTCTCATTGTTTGCATCATGACAACAATACAGTTATTTGGAATGAAAACGTTTTCCACTGATACACCAAATGTGGGTAATAAAGTTCCAACAGGCATATAAAAATAGGTCTAACGTTTTATAACTTTTGACTAATTGGGGGGGGGAGTTCAGTACATGTAGTCCTTGCTTGACTGGTTGCTTTATATGGCTGCTCAAAGTTACAACGGCCACGGAACATGTGCTTTACAGGCTATAAAACACCCCCAACTGTTGTATATGGTTGTTTCTCCCCCCCCCAATGGTCATATGACTTTATGTTGGGAAGCTCAGTTTTATGATTTGTTGCAGCATTCCGCAGACAAACCCATGATTCTTGATGTTTTTTTGCAGGCAGGAAGATTGCAAAGTTTATTTCCCTATTTTTTTATTTTATTTTTTTTTGCTGTGTTCAGATGAACTCTGAGTAGAAAACTACATGCTGTCCTGGCACATAGGAAAAACAACAGAATATCCAGTGTTCAGACTTAAGTCCAATTTAGCAAACGATAGAAAGCAAATAGTACTTGGTTAGTGGCATATAGAAATGATAATGGGATGCTAATAATGGGGAATGAACCTGCAGTTACTATTCTTAGTTAGCTATTGTCTGGATACATGATATTAAGGAACGGGCTTAATTACAAATGTACATCTTACTACTCTTCTACTTCAGTAAATATGAATAATTTTAATATGAGTCACTTTGTTAACGAAAATAAACATTGTTTTTCAGGATTAAAATAAAATAGAGATGATAAAGCAGAATCTTGTAATCAAAAGAACTTTATATTTTTACTAGTAATTTTATCAAAGTTTATAATTTCAACAGTAAAAATTAATATAAACAAAAAAGGAATAGAAAGAAAAGGTGCAAAAAAGAATAAAAGGGAAAATGGAAAGGGAAATAGAAAAGAAAAATATAAAGAAAAAAGTGATTTCCCATGTTCATCACAATAAAAATAGACAATTTTAGTAACTTATTACCTTCTCTTAAAATACAACAAATATATCCCCATAGCCTGTCTTTTATCTGTGTTTTATCTATAAACAAAACCATAAAGCATCGTCATTTCAATTTTATTTTCCACAAGAGTCCACTGAGGGTTACCAGAGATAATATATTTATTTTAACTTTGATGAAATAAAACCAATTTTATATTCCTTCCTTCTAAGAATCTTGATCTTTAGTTCCTTCTAGTAATGTCCTAGAATTTGATTTTTTTTCCATTTTTTTCTTTGTCCCTTGTCACAAAATTCTCCAAAGTTTCACAAAACTTTTTTTGTAAATCCAATATAGGAAAATTATCCAGGTCACTCTCTTGGTTTGTTATTTGTATATCCCTTTCAATAAATAAGACATCAGCCGGTTTCTTTAATATGTCCAATGGAACATCTTTTTCCATATCATTCTAGTAGAAATACATTTGCAACCCACTTTCTTGTTCCTCATGCTTATTCCTCTTCTATAACATCTTTTAGACACACACTATAAAGGCAGACCATTTTAGAATTAACTTCTGCATCTATTGTTCAAAGATATCCTTCAATATGTTCAATGTTAAAATATGTTGCTTCATTCTGTAATTGTAAATCAAGTTTAAGTGTTCTTTTAATTGTAATCTTTAGTTCCCTCTAATGTCCAGTTTTTAAAATTTTATCTTACTATGCTTCGAATCAAGCCATTTTCCCATGGGAAGAATTCTTTTCAATTAATTCAAAAATCTTATTTGAAATATGGTTAAATGGTTTAGTCTGTTTTAATTATCCTTTACTGTTTATTTTGAAAAAAATCTTGAACTTTCATTTTTAAAACTTAAGTATTCAAGGAAACACACCCATTGCTGTCAAAGGTTCAAAAATTAGGAAGCTTTTAATCTTAATTTCCCATTTTACTACTCCAGAAAACTATAGTTATAGTTTTTAAAAAACAAAATTATAATTTAAGATCCCTGTTTTATTGTACTAAAAGGGAGTAATGAATTTTGACTGTCTGAACTGAATAGATTTTTTTGGGGGGGGAGTAAGAATTTCTCAATTGCTAATTCACAGGCATAATACGTCCTTGTTTGAAATCATAGGAAAATGAAAATAGAAAAAATCCATACTTCAAAAGAATGCCAACAAGCCCTATTTTCAATTTCTGAATATATTCACTGACATTCTAGATCAGGGGTCCCCAACCCCCGGGCCGCAGCCCACTACCAAGCCATGGCCTATTCAGAACTGGATTGTGTGAGAGGCGGGTTGGCGTGCACACGCACGGGCAGCTCAACTAGCAGCTGGCTGGTACTTGCACTCATACGCACTCAGCTCAACATGTAGTCAAGCTGCATGTGCATATGTGTGCATGCTGGCCCGCCGCTCACGACGCCCGGTTCCTCTCACCCCCCCCCAGCTGGGCCGCCAAGTTGCAAAGGTTGGGGAAGGCTGTTCTAGATGATATAGGACACATTGTTATGTGTTTTAATTACTATTTTACAAATCTGGGATGCAAAAATAGAGATGAGAATTAGATGGTAGCAAAGAGGCACAGAAAACCCAAGCTCTTTGGTGCCAACTAGTGATAATTCAGTTTCTTTACACTAGATACCACTGAGACACTATTGGTTTCAATTTATATACCAAGCCATTATTTTGAATTTAAAAAGAACTGTGTGTATGTTACTTTTATTGACTTTTAAACTAATAACAATAAGACAGTACAAGTACTGGTAATATAAGAAATAAAAATAATACATTTAATTTCATTTAAAATATTGCTTATGGTATATAATTTACAGATTTTAGACTACAAACTAAAAAATCAAGAAGGAAAAATGAAAGCTAAAATTATGAAAAGAAATTTCTGATATAAAGGCATTATGCTTACACAATGAATTAAAAACTACAGAGAATCATAATTGTGGATGTCTGTTTAAGGGTATTGTGCATCTTCAATTAGTAAAAACTTACAGATTACAAAACAATAGTATGATAAAAAGGAAATATTATACTACGGAGTTTTTCACTTCTCTTGAAAGAATATTGATATACTTTTACACAATTGGCATTCATGCCAGTCAGTGCAAACAAAATGTTCTTTGAGATGTCCTATCCATACATCATCTTTTTACATGTAAAAATTCAGACCATTTTTAATTAGGTGCCTAAAGATCTATTGGATTACAATTCCCATAATCTCCCGAAAGCAGTGTGGCTTTCCAACATATTATGAAGATAATCAATTGAGAAAATGCTTCTCAGCATAATTGTTTAGAGCATGGGAGTCCAACCTTTTTGGCTTGCCTGGCCTGGGTTGAGTGAAGAGGAATTGTCCTGAGCTGCATATAAAATATATAATATTGTTAATCTTCATATAAATCACATAATAATATTAAACGTTTACAACCTTGTGCAGCATTATTAGCTGTCCAAAGCTGCATGCAGCCCGTGGGTTGGACATGCCTGATTTAGAGCATAAATAAGCAGGCAGTGTTTGCAGAGGAATTGCATAGAAATAGTATTTTTATTTCTTTATACTGATGAGTGAAAGAACCTATTCACCCTGGTCCATACTCAGCTTCATAAACATTTAAGTTTAAACATGTTTTATTTTTAAATGCCTGCAGATGATGTGGAATATCCTGCTGCTTTAAATGCTATAGCAGGTAATTATTTACCTTCCTGTTTAATTGTCACTGAAGCCTCAGCCATAGAACATGTGGTTTGCACGCAAAAGGTCCCAGATATTCCAGCACATTCCCTGCGGTGCTAAGAAAACCCTCTGCAATCCTACAGAGCAATAGCAGGCAGTGCTTGGCCGAAAGAATCAGCAGTCTGCCTTGCCTTCCTACATGCTGAACCTTCCCCAGTGGCAGTATCATTAAGGTTATTCCATCTCTTCACAGAGATGCCGTTCCATTTCATTAGCTTCTGCTGTTTCACTTGTCTTTTTTAGACATTTAATATTCACTCCTGCGAAGCCCAATATAGTTTAAAGATACTGGAAGTGATACTACTTTTAAGTTTTCCCCCTCATGATTTAGTCTTTAATAATTACAGTGCTGCCTAGAGTAAAAAAAATATATATACACCAATTCATAGGTTTTCACATTTCTTTGCAGTGATGCAACCAGCTGAAGTGTTTGCATTAATTTCTTCACTACTTTGTTCATATTAGAACTAATATTGCAGAACTCCAAGATGTATCATTAATAGGGCATCCTACTATTAAATTCCACAGTGATTTCCAAAGCCCTGTTACTTTTATTTTTAATTGAAAAACCCCTCCCCCTCCCCCGCCATGGCCTCTGCTTTTAATCTTAATTTTAAAACAAACTTTGATATCAAATACTGTATGGAGAGTTCTCAGCTATATTTTATCAATACATTGAAACAAATTACTGAAGTATTCCAAAAAAATATTTAAGCTTTTTAAATAGTTTTTGGCAGAGACGTTTCTGAATATTTATTTCATTTGTGTGTTAGATTAATGCTGTAACTCAGCAGCTGTTTTTTTTTAATACCTGTTTCCATATCCTGAAACCATATCCTAAAGGGATCTCAGTTTCGTGAGGTTTTGTATGATAGTTATTATATTATAATATCAGAAGCTGCTTTGGCATCTGTAGTATCAGTTATAATGAACGTATTAATCGACTATTAGAAAGTCACTAAATAGTTACAAAACAACATAAATGTGTTCTCAAACCTATGTTAGAATTTAATTTATTAAAGGATTATTGTCTATGCTAGCTATTTGAATATAAACTCTAACTGTGAAACATGAATTCTAAAATTGCCTTCCATATTAATATGTTATTAGTTAATAATAATTATTAATGTTAATGTTATTTATGCTTGATTATCAGGAGAATAACACATTCTTGAGCAAATCTTTATGTGATTGTGAAATATATCAGTGTATATTTTCTCACAATATATCCTCATCTACTGAAAGTAATACTAGCTTTTTCAAAATCCTTCATTAATTTGTCAATTATTTGCAGTTTAATTTTTTTTTTAAAAAAAAAAAGCCAAGTCTGTTTCAACTAATAAATAGTTTTTTTTCATATTTGATGAAAGGCTGACCTAATTATTTGAGGGTTTTGTATTGTTTTTCAGATAAAAGCAAAAAATTATGACAAAGTAGAGAAGGTAAGCTTCTATGTATACATTAATTTTAAAAAATCAGAATAGTAAATAATTGGAATATGTATTTTCTCTAGTGTGAGAATAAGCTATGTGCCTACCTTGAGCTAAGATGTCCTAATTTTTTTGAGGAATCATGAATGAAATGTTCCGTATGGCTGTTGGTTATACAAAAAGTATAAAAGTGGGAAACACAGGAAGGTATTTAAGGAATCCATTTTCATATGGTATAATGAGACCCCCAGGTATGAGTGGGTTGTCATGTTCCTATTCTCACAAATCATCCTTCTGTATCAAAGTTGCTATCTTGGCAGCTCTCATTCTAGTATGAACCACAACCACACTACTTTTTGCCTTATGTCACTCCTGGAATTACTAACTAAATAATCAAGATAGTTATGGAATTTTTTTTTAACATGAAGAGCCCCAGTGGATTGGGAAGAAGAAATGATGATTGACACATAAAAGCAGTAGACAATAGAAGTTAGAGTGGCCTCTACAATTTCTTATATCAATTTATGTATAATAGTAACTTTAGAGAGACAGTATGATGTACTGATTAAGGCCTTGGGCTAGAAACCAGGGGGCCTTGAGTTCTGTTCCTTTCTTAGCTGGGTGACTTTGGACCAATTGCTGTCTCTCAGCCCTAGAAAGAAGGTGGCAATAGCAAATCATTTCCAAAACCTTGCCAGGAGAATTACAGAGACTTGTCCAGGTAGTTGCCTGGATCAACATTGGCTCAAAGGCTTCAAAAAAAAAAAAGGGTAACTGTTAGAGCTATTCTGACAACTGTCATGTGAGAGTACAGTAGGAAGAATCTCCCCCCTCTCAAACATCAAAACAACCATGTTTTCTTCAGATGCTTGGGACTGCTTCAAAATATGCATGTTCACCCACTTGGCTTCCTGTATTTCCTATGCATGTTGAAAGCAGCTGTCCAAGTTGGAAAAACGGCTGTCTTTAACAATTCACAAAAAGATGTTTCGTATATGCTTTCTAGTTAACATACAAGCAAAACAGGATTGGACTTATTTTAGCATTTTAACATCAGACAATCCCAAGAAAATAGACTACACTGGAATGTTTAAAAAAGAAATCCCAAAGAAGGACAGTGGCAAATAGCTTTCTTGCTATTCACAAGAAAATTAAAATATGCTTACTAGTCTATTATGTTCATTGCTCATAATAAATGTAAAAATTAACATAAATACAACATGCCTTAAAATATTAAAACTGTTACCTATATAAAGTTAAACAACATGGAATGTGCATTAAGCTTTACCTGGCAGAGAAATAAAATCAGATAGGCTCCAATTAGATTGGTCTTATAATGCATTTGATGCCTTTCCACAAATATCAGGCATTTCTGTTTTGCACACATATAGATACCGTGTTTCCCCGAAAATAAGACCCAGTCTTATATTTTTTTTGCCTCCAAAAGAGGCACTAGGTCTTATTTTCGGGGGATGTCTTACTTTAGGACCACCACAGCCAGGCCTCCCACGCCCCGACACCTGTCATGCCGCTGCTTGACTTCTTCAGCGGCCGCTTGCTGCCACTTGTGGCCGGACACCATACTGATTATCAAATTACCAAAACAGATCAAACAGATGCTACTCATCTTACATTGGCCTTACTTAAATAGATAGACTCGTTTGAAAAAGTTAAAAAAGGAAATGTTTAAATATAATTGACCAGTTTGACCAGAATATTTAATTAACCGCAGATTTGGGGTTAACAGCTCATGAGTTTGGGCATAAAATGAACAATGTCATAAAACATGGTGGTTTCAATGCCTCTCTCATTACAAAGTTTGGAATTGAATGGGATGCCTTTGTATTTCTCCTCAAAAACTACTGATGGAAGAGCCTTAAATTATGCCATGGTTGATTTGGGGACAGTACTTTGGTTTAGATACCTGGTCTATGAGGCATATATGGATTACTTAGAAAAATGTCTTTAATAAGCATGCAGCTGTGCTCTAAATTAGCATCGAGTTTCTACCCCTCCTGCAAAGATATCCTTATATTCTACTACAGTCATCTGAGTAACAAAGTACATATGTTCTGTGAAGTCCCTCTAATGCTTTAAGATGTATAAAGTGCAAGTCAAATTTCCATTAAGAAAATCAGAACATGTAAGGCCTCCAGTTCTGGATACTGTCAATCTTTTCTTTCAAATTGCTGCAGTTTACAGCTCTTATTTTTAGCACTGGTTAAAAATAATAGAGACTGAGTATAATTCATAGGAGCTTTGCCCAAAACCGTAGAGGGTGACCATTGTATTTTGTTCAAAATTGAGAAAGTTTGTTCAAATTTGAGAAACAAGAATCTACTCTGACCTGCTGATGGACTCCTATTTCTTTTTCCTCTCAATATAAATAGCTGTTTCAGCGATGCCTTATGAAAGTCTTACACATTGACTTGTGGAAGTGCTACCTTTCATATGTACGAGAAACAAAAGGGAAGCTACCCAGTTATAAGTAAGTTGATATGGTTTTTTGGCTACTTCTTCTGGGCCTGTGATTTAAAGGAAGAAATAGATAACTCTGCCAAGATCAGTTCTTCACATGGTACAAATTGGTGGCTTGGTGCTGTAGGAGGATTACTTAAGAGTGTATTGGTGTAACAGTGCTGATTGAGAACTGGTGTTTTCCTCTCCCCTCTCTTTTTCACCTGCTTTCACTTAAAAACATTTTTTTTTTCTGATGTAGAAGCAACAATAACCTATCCTGGAACTACACTGTTGCTCAGTGGTGTCTCTAGTATAAGGATACCACAAAGTAAATTTTCTTGATTCTGTGGTTTAAAGTGTAATAAATAGTTGTGCATCATTATAGTTAGTCTGTGAGCATCTAGCTCACTCCAAACTACTGAATTTTTTTCAAGCTTCCTGCTCTTTGGAGAATCAAATGTCCAGATGGCCATCAGTTTAAAGCAGTTTGAAGTTAACCTGAAAGTTGTTTGAAATGGAATCATTCTCACTGTTACTTTTAAAATCTTATTTCACTTTACTTTGCAGTACAGGTAGTCTTTTAGTGTCTGCCTTGTATACCGTGTTTCCCCAAATATAAGCCCTAACTGGAAAATAAGACCTAATGCATCTTTTAGAGCAAAAATTAATATAAAACCCGGTTTTATTTTTGGGGAAACATGGTAGTATTTTTCACTGTTAAATTGATGATAAAAAAAATAGCTTTGTAATCAGTTCTTGCTTTTATGACCTTCCTAGGTCTGTAAAGCAAAGGAAAGCTGAAATAAGATTGCAAGCACAGTCACAAGTTCACTTAGCAACTGTTTTGCTTAATGACTGAAGTGCCTGTTTCAATTGTAGTCACTAAACAAGAACTATCAGATTGCCAATAAACAGCAAAATGTCTTAATATTATTAAAGCTGATTTATTTCAGCTCTTTCTAAACCCTAAAAGTGTTGCATTATTTCCCAAAGAAGTTGAAACCTCAGTGTGCTTTTAAAAAATCCTTTTAAAATGCAGCATATAGGTTCCTTGATCAGGGAATTCTCCCCAAAATGTAGATCCTCTTGAAGCATGTCAGACTGTGTCCTATGAAAAGCCTGGAATAGTATTTTTATGTATGATAAACCTGCTTGTTTAAAGTAAATTGAACATAATAAATATTTTTCATGCAAGTTTAATTGTGTGTTTTCTGTGTATTTTTTACAGAGAAAAAATGGCTCAAGCATATGATTTTGCTCTAGATAAAATTGGCATGGAAATAATGTCATATCAGGTAGGTTTGTATGTATTTTTTGGAAATATTTTTGTTAAATATTAAACAGTTATGACAAACTAAACTTTGACTGCTTTTTATATAGATCTGGGTGGATTACATCAATTTTTTGAAAGGCGTGTAAGTACAATATTTTTTTCTTTTGTGTTAATTAATGCAATGTTGATATTCATACAGGTTGCAAAGTGTAATTGCTGACATGTTACTGTCTCGCCTCACTATTTAGTGAAGCAGTAGGGTCCTACGCAGAAAACCAGAGGATAACAGCTGTCCGCAGGGTTTATCAGCGAGGCTGTGTGAACCCTATGATCAACATTGAACAGCTTTGGCGAGATTATAACAAGTATGAAGAGGTAAATGAAAAGATGCTAGCATTCCAACTTGAGTGACTCTAACACAACTATTTTCTTCCTCTGCAGTGGAAGCTTTTTCTGATCAGGCAAGGTGAATAGACTCTTGTCTCATACTGTTCAAAATTAAAATCATTTAAAATCATCTTCTGCAGACCAGCCATTTATATTCCTTCATCTCAAATCAAAAACAGTCTAGAGAATTTTAAAGCTTGCACGTTATTTGGTAAAGCTGAGTTAACTTCAGAAAGGCATTCATATTTGTAAGCAAGTAAGTCCTATCCCACTGAAATCTCTGGGATCCTTGTTTGACTGTGGATTTTTGTACCTGATCTCAATGATGCAGAATTTACATGTGGAGAATATTGGATTGCAGATACAGTTTTGATCATTTTGGCCACAAGGTATATATTCTGTGATAATCCTAGCTCAAGAATAGCTAATGAATCTTTTAGGAAACAAACTTTTTCATGACATAAACAGGTAGATTTTAATTTTTTTTATAACATTCAAATCTGAGTTCAAGTTTATTGAACTTAAGCATTTACTGTGCCTTAATCACGGTGAATTCAGAATTATTTCTGAAATTACTTTTCTGAGGCCTTATAAGAATTAACTGATGTTCCCAAGCCAGCAGCTTACCTTTATTAAAAGTGGAAAGAAGTGCCTTCTGGTTTTGCATCGCAATGAGACAGGATGCAGGAAGGCAGAGCTCTGCCTTCCACGTCCGATTTTGCCCTGCTGGGGCCCTGAAAAGAGCCTAAAGTTGCCCCGAAGAGGCGATGAAGAAGGAGGGGTGCCTTGTCAATTATGGAGAGATGGCAGTCCCTCTGTTCGATCCAAGGAAAGCCCCCTAAACCGGCAGGGGAAAGACTGGCCACACCTCTGTGACCGGCCATTAGATGCTAACAACTGAAGAACAAAAGCTTTAATTAGCACATCGTAAACAACATGTATGGACTGGGTGAGAATATTGATCCTTTCTTTGCTATTTTACAAAGAATTTCCTGGGAAAGACTCCCAAGAAGATTAAAACCTCCAGATATGAACAGAAGCAGCATTTAAAATTTTTTATGGGGGACAGAAATACACAATACTGAAGTGAAAGTAATACAAAGCTACAGTTTTAATAATTCTGAGACCTGAGATAAATTGTTAAGATTTTCTCTTCGGGGGAAAAAAGATTATTGAGGTGAATTGTAAGATATATAAGAAATCAACCCTTTGTTTTAAGAGTGGAAAATAGACTTTGAGTGACATCTAGTGGTGGATTTTAGTACAGCACCATAACTAGCTCCTGGGCTGCTTGATGAATTTCAGCTTAAGGTAGAACAGCTGGCAATAAAGGAAAATATTTTGGCATATTTATCATCCTGACCTTCTTGGACTATAAATACCTATACTGAGCTTGGACTTTTAGTTTCAAGAGCTAGTGGGAGAGAAAGAAAAATTTTGACTTTTGAATATGTCTGGCTGAAGGGAGGTTGAACATTTTGAACACTGGGAACATTGTGGATTACAACCTTGCCTGACTGATAATTTTCAGGATACTTGAGACAAAGGATTACTATAAAATATTGCTATTAGGACTGGATTATAAAGACTATATTTAAAGACCAGAAAACTAGAGGAAATTTTGTTCCACTCTTACTGAGACTGGTGATACTAGAGGATTTCTAGGAATGATGCCTCAAAACAACAACAACAAAGGATTACTATAAAATATTGCTATTAGGACTGGATTATAAAGGCTATATTTAAAGACCAGAAAACTAGAGGAAATTTTGTTCCACTCTTACTGAGACTGGTGATACTAGAGGATTTCTAGGAATGATGCCTCAAAACAACAACAACAAAGGATTACTATAAAATATTGCTATTAGGACTGGATTATAAAGGCTATATTTAAAGACCAGAAAACTAGAGGAAATTTTGTTCCACTCTTACTGAGACTGGTGATACTAGAGGATTTCTAGGAATGATGCCTCAAAAAAACAACAACAAATACCTTTCAGAAGGAAATACTCTCTATGCTATAGCAAATTCATCAAACAATTGCTGCACACAAAGAGGACATAAAAAGAAACCATAATGAGACTAAAAATAATCTAGATGATATAAAGGACCAAATCTCCAAATTGAAGCTACAACTGGAAAGCTCCCAGACAATGACTACAAAGTATGAACAAATAAACCAGCAATCAGAGGGTGAAGCAGAAGAAATGGACCTAGAGATGGAGGAGATAGGAGAAGGGAAATATGGACCGCCATACACAAATAAAATACTGCAAGACCTACCTATAACAATGAAAATACAAAAGACCCTTTACTCCTTTCTCCAAAATACACCTGATGACAAGGAAGAAGATTCTAGAAAATGGAACATAGAGCGGGCAGGAGAAATGTCTATGGAATGTGGATGGGCGGAGTTCCTCTCCAAAAATACTCTACCTAAATTGTCTTTCTCATGCCAAGCAGCTTTCACAAAAATAGAAAGAAAATTCTTGGGCGATTTAATTGCTTTGGCCTGGAAAGCTGCTTGGCAAAGAAAGTGAGAGTTAGACTTAAAAAACAGAGGATTTGATCTACAGAGGGGGCACTATCTCTTTAATATACTTGTTTGAATATGATTAAAAGAACGGATGACTAGATTTTTATAATGGAAGATATGATTTAGAATTAAAGTAGCATTTTTCTTCTTCTTTTGATATGGGAAATTTGAAAATAAGAGGATTAGTATGAATAATTTTTTTACATATATAAATGTAATTAATATTGAGAAAATCATAACTGACAAAGATACTTTAAATATTGATGGGAAATCAAACTTTAATAAGAGCACAAAAAACAGGATATTGACTTATGAATTGATATTATTGTTATTTCTATAATATTAGTAAAATATGATGAAGATGTCTATATCTAATTTTGTATACATCAATAGTACTAAGAATTGTAATTGTTTAATGAGAGGAAAAAGGAAAAATATGGGGAAGAAAGGAAGATCAAGGAAGAAATACTGGATTGTGCAGTACTGAATACATTTATATTGAAGAAGTTAATGTTAAATATGTGAACCAAGATATCATGTTGTTTTCTATGCTGTAAAGATTGTAATTTTAAAAAATTAATAAAACCTATAAAAAAATAAATAAAAGTGGAAAGAAGTGGATGGAGTTAATATGAATTGTTTATGTACCAGTTATAATAACAATATGAATACCCTATATTGACAACCAGTGGCTGGTTATTTAAAAAACTGAAAACTGTGAAACATCTAAAAATGTGGCTAATGCCACAGAAACCTCCTCCCCTCCATCCTTCCTTCCTTCCTTCCTTCCTTCCTTCCTTCCTTCCTTCCTTCCTTCCTTCCTTCCTTCCTTCCTTCCTTCCTTCCTTCCTTCCTTCCTTCCTTCCTTCCTTCCTTCCTTCCTTCCTTCCACAAGAAATCTGGTCTAGTCAAAGATTTTGAAGGTTTTCTTTAATTATGTACATTTCTGGTCATTCTTTTAAATTCTCATATTATAGTTAATGCTGTATATACCATAGAGCAGAAATCTCCGACCTTTTGGGCACCAGGGACCGGTTCCGTGGAGAAAGGTTTTTCCGCGGACTGGAGAGTATGTGGTTTTGTGTGCTGCCTGCATCCCACGGATGGGGCTTTGCTTGTTTGTGCGGATTGGTTGCTGGTATGCCGCGGCCTGGACCGGGGGTTGGGGACTCCTGCCATACAGTATGGTGGCCTAGTGGTGAAGACGCTTGCCTCCCAGTTGGAAAGTTGAAAATTCAGTCCTGGGTAGTGGCAGTTTCTCCTCTAGGACGCAAAGAAAAAATATCTGCTGTGAACTCTTATGTGGCATCAGGATGGGCATCCGGTCAGTAAATGCTCAACTCCATCCAGTCGCTCCGACTCCACCCTGAATTAGAGGGTTGTAAAAAGGGATCTGTGTATACCATATATAACTTGTTTAATAAAATACATAAAAGGAGGTCTCAGTGAACCTCTGCAAGTACAAGTTTTCAGTGTTTAACAGCTTGTTTTCTTCTTGCAGGGAATCAATATCCACTTAGCCAAAAAAATGATTGAAGATCGTAGTAGAGATTATATGAATGCTAGACGTGTTGCTAAGGTATGGATGATGGTAGATTTTTGTTTTCCTTTTAACAAATACATTTTGGTGAAACACTGAACTGCAATATGTGTCCAATAGAATAACTTTCAAATATTAAAAACACAACACATTATTGAATTATTTGTCTTGTTTTAAATGTTGTAATATCTGCCTATCTTTTAGGAGTATGAGACTGTGATGAAAGGTCTGGATCGTAATGCTCCCTCTGTCCCACCACAAAATACTCCACAAGAAGCACAGCAGGTAGACATGTGGAAGAAATACATTCAGTGGGAAAAGAGTAATCCTCTGCGTACTGAAGACCAAACCCTCATCACAAAGAGAGGTAACTTCATTTTTTTGTTTGTTTTACTTTTCAGATACTTTGATAGAGTCTAGAATCTAAATCGAGTACTGTGTTGTGTGCTAAGTCTTGTCTTACTGCCCGGATCACTTCCGTGATGGAATTGCAAGGCATTTGCAAACAGAATCTGATCATTTTGGCATAGAAGAATAAATCTACCTTTGCTTTAGATTACAGGATACAAGAATGATTCCCTTGTGTGATAAATACTATGATATTTCTTGGGTCACCAACAATTTTAAACGTTTAAAAAAAACTACAGTGAAAATACAAAACAACAAGTACATTTGTGAGAATGCCCTCAAATTTACAAACTTAGTGGGGGGCAGGGCAATGTCATTTTTCAGTCAGACAATGCATGATTGGTTAATGAGGAGCTTGGAGAAACATTGTGCTTTAAATAAATAATTATTTGTTTTGCAAAATGCCAAATAAGCATTGTCTCTGTGTCTTCTCCTAGTGATGTTTGCATATGAACAATGCCTCTTAGTATTGGGTCATCATCCTGATATCTGGTACGAAGCTGCACAATATCTTGAACAATCCAGCAAGCTGCTAGCTGAGAAAGGGGTAAGAAAAGATGATGAAATATCTGCATGTACACTACTGACATAGATAACACATTGCTTTGTGTTATCCATGTGTTTTATTACACATTGTTATTTCATATTAACACTGTTAATTATTTTAAAATGGATCTGTTCTTATACAAACACCAATTTGACTTAATAAGTTAATCCAAGTTTAAATAAATGAAAAATTGTATGGAAACAAAAATAACCAGTCTTGTGAATTTATTACAGGTAGTCCTCTGATTACAATGGTAATTGAATTGGAATTCCCATCACTAAATGATACGGTCATAAAGGGTGACCACATTACATAGTGAGACTGCAATTTTGGCAGTCCAGTTGCTATTGTAATCCCAGAACCATGCAAGTTGAGTGCGAAGAGGCAGCAATCCCAGGAAAGCAGGCCAGAGGATACTCTAATGCTGCTGGGGAGGTTCCACCAGGGGGCAGAGGGTTCTACAAGTAAATGCTCCAGTGCGTGGGCGGGATGCTGGGGTGGGCTGCAATCAGATATTGTGGTTCATGGGCAGATGCACAAATACCATGGGGTAATAATTCCAGAGCATAGGTGAGCAAAAAAGCAGTGGATGCGGGAGCAATTTTCAACTATCTGCTGGCTTTGCTATTGACTTTGCTTGAAATTATTATCCTGTGGCTGTCACAGGATAATAATCATGAGTTGAGCACTGAGCATCTGAATTTTGATCACATGATTGCAGAGGTGTTGCAATGGCCAGAACTTGAAGAACCAGTTGTAAGTGCCCTTTGTTCAGCACCATCATAATTTTGAACAGTTGCTAAACAAGGGTTGTAACCCAAGGACTACTTGTATGACATAAATGTTTGCAGCCAATATATATATATATAAAATGAACTCCAATATCTAATTAAAAATCAGTCATGTTTGCTTGTTCTTGATATGCAATCCAATTAAGTTTACAATGCTATTATATATTTTTTTCAGTGAGCATGGTTTAAATGACTGAAAATTGTTTTCTGACTATCCTTTTTAATTATTTTGCCTGACATTCTTTTCATTATTTGATCTTATTTTAGGATATGAACAATGCTAAACTTTTCAGTGACGAAGCAGCAAATATTTATGAAAGAGCAATCAGCACTTTATTAAAAAAGAACATGCTTCTTTATTTTGCGTATGCAGATTATGAAGAGGTGAATCAAATTTCTTTATTCTCTCAAACTTTTATTTTTTTATACATTTTATTAATTTTTAAAAATTACAATCTTTAAAGCTTAGTAAACAACATGTTGTCTGGGTTCACATATTTAACATTAACTTCTTCAATATAAATCTATTCAGTACTGCATAATCCAGTATTTTTTCCTTGATCTTCCTTTCTTCCTCATATTTTTTCCCTTTTCCCCTCATTAAACAATTACAATTCTTAGTACTATTGATGTATACAAAATTAGACATAGACATCATCATATTTTACTAATATTATAGAAGTAACAGTAATATCAATTCATGTCAATATCCTGTATTTCATGCTCTTATTAAAGTTTGATTTCCCATCAATATTTAAAGTATCTTTGTCAGTTATGATTTTCTCAATATTAATTACATTTATATACCTAAAAAAAATTATTCACCAAGCAGCTCAGGAGCTAATTATGGTGCTGTACTAAAATCCACCACTAGATGTAATTCAAAGTCCATTTTCCACTCTTAAAACAAAGGGTTGATTTCTTATATTTCTTATAATTCACCTCAATAATCTTTTTTTTCCGAAGAGAAAATCTTAACAATTTATCTCAGTTCTCAGATTTATTCAAACTGTAGCTTTGTATTACTTTCACTTCAGTATTGTGTATTTCTGTCCCACATAAAAAAATTTAAAACGTCGCTTCTGTTCACATTCCGGAGGTTTTAAGCTTCTTGGGAGCCTTTCCCAGGAAATTCAGTTGTAAAATAGCAAAGAAAGGATCAATATTCTCACCCAGTCCAAACATGCTGTTTACGATGTGCTAATTAAAGCTTTTGTTCTTCGGTTGTCAGCAGCTAATGGCCGGCCGCAGAGGTGTGGCCGGTCTTTCCCCTGCTGGTTTAGAGGGCTTTCTTGGATTGAACGGAGAGGCCGCCGTCTCTCTGTGAGTGACAAGGCACCCCTCCTTCTTCATCGCCTGTTTGGGGCGACTTTAGGCCCTTTTCAGGGCCCCCAGCAGGGCGAAATCGGGCACGGAAGGCAGAGCTTTGCCTTCCTGCGTCCCGTGTCACTGCGACGCAAAACTGGAAGTCTATTCTCTCAAACGTTAATGAAATCCTCCCTATGGTTAGAGAACATAATCTCCATAAAAATACAGTCAAACTATTATGCTGGTCACTTTGGGCCTAAACTAATCAAATATTTTTTTAATTTTTGTAGAGTCGTATGAAATATGAGAAAGTACACAGCATCTATAATAGACTCTTGGCTATTGAAGACATTGATCCCACTTTGGTATGTTTGATCTATAATACTTCAACTGTCAAATAATTGCAGTTTGTCCAACTTCGATTCTCTTGGCTTAGGTCTCTGAGTGGCATTTGTTTTTACCATTTCTTTGTGCTTATATAATCAATTAAATGTTATTTCAGCTTTTTTGTCATTGTGATAAAGATTATGTTGCTGTGCTTATAATTATGGAAATATGAAAAATATTACACATTGTTTCAACATGTGTTTAAATAGAATAGCAAGTAGAAATGCTGTTAACAATAATTTCATTTGCATTAATAGCATTAGGGTCATCAAGAATGCTAGAATATCCTAGCAGAAAAAGATTGTTACCAAAAAACAAAATAAGATTTTCATAATATCTAGCTGTCTTTTATCTTTTATTTATTTTATTATAGTCTGTTTGATGTGAGCTGCCCAGAGTTGTTGAGAGTCAAGTAACATCCAAGTTTAATTTGTTATTGTTATTATTTAACTTGGGGGGATATATACATAGGTATCAAAGCAAGGTGAAGAACCATATTCAAAAATAAGTTCTAGTGATACAAACTTTCTCAGCTGTTTAAGGATTTGTTTATTTATTTAAACAATCTATCTGGCTGCTCAATTCATTAAATATGAAGTTAGCAGCCAAAATAAGATTAAAAAGTAAAACAAGATAACTAATAAACATAAAACCACCAGAACATGGTATAAAACTGGTATCTTAACTTGCACTCAGAAGCCAATAGAAGGCTAGTGTAGTTCATAAAGTGGTGATGTTACATGGGTACATTATGGTACACCCATAACTATTCATGCCATTGCATTCTGGAACAATTATAGCATTTGGATAGTCTTCATGGGAAGTTCCATGTACAGCTGCAGTCAGCAATTCAAGTGACAGGTAACTAAGGCATGAGTGACAGTGAACAGTCTCCAGATCCAGGAATGAGTGCGATTAATGCACAAGATGGAGTTGTTCAAAGGCCCTTTTACCCACAGCTCTGCTCTTCAAGCAGAAGCTGCAAGTTCAATTTGGGCCTCCAAATTCTGCACTGAATAACGGAGTTGGAAGGGACTTTGGAGGTGTTCTAGTTCAACCCCCTGGTCAAGCAGGAAATCCTATACCATTTCAAACAAATGGTTGTCCAACCTCTTCTTAAAAACCTCCAGTGTTGGAGCAACCATAATTTTTGGAGTTGTGAGACAACTAATTTTGTCTGGGAGAATGCAACCTTTCAATCTTAAAGATGGAAGTCTATAGATGCAGGGGCAGGGGTGGAGGCATTAAAACCTTCAGCCATTCAGTCATGCTTAAATTGAGCTGAAACTTGTTATTTTCCCATCCAGACACTCTCCCCAGTCTACACACATTTTGAAAGAACCTTGTTTGCATAATTTGATTGACCAAGGGTAGAATTGTAAAGCTGTATATCACCAGCATACTGATGATACTTAAACGCATACCGATGGATGACTTCACTCACTGGTTTCATGTTAAATAGAAGCAGAGAGAGGGTAGAGCTCTGAAAGAACTTGAAAAATTAGTAATCTAGGGCTATATTTCTCCCAATCAAAACCAACTGGAACTGACTTGGAGGAACAAAACCACACAGCATTGTGCCCACATACCCAATCCCCGAAGCTAATTCAGAAGGATACCATGATTGATGGTATTGAGGGCTACTGAAAGATTAGGTATGGTCAGGATGGATGCATCACGCCTATCTCAATTCTGTTGTAGGTCAACTGCAAGTGCAATTAATGCTAGTATATCAGTGTTACAGCCCAGTCTGAAACGCAACAGAAAAGGGTCCAGATAATCTATTTCCTCCAGGTTCCTCTGGACCTGCAAGCCTACCACCTTCTCAAGGTTGGAGACAGGGTGAAAATCTTCCAGAGCTGTTGGATCCAAGGATAGTTTCTTGAGGATGGGGTGGACCACCACCACTTTAAGGGCGGCAGAACATCTCCTCCCTCAAGGATGACTTCACCACTGCCTGGATCCAACCACAGGTTGTCTCCCAAGAGGCCTTAACCAGCCAGGAGGGACACGGATGTAAGTTACAGGAGGCCATAGATTCCTTGTCCACATCCTTGAGACCAACCGGCTTAAACTTTTCTCATATAACCATACATGACTGTGCCTCAAGCAATTTCAAAGCACCTGCACAACTGGAATCCAATTCAGAATGGATTTTAGTGACTTTATCTGCCTCAGGCATCTTTGTAGTTGTCCTGCAGATATTCCTCAGGCCCATCTGTACCTAGGAGAGACTGGGTCACCTTGAACAGGAGCTCTAGATGGCTGTTTGCACCTAGAGACACAATAAGGGAAGAAAAATAATCACATTCCTGATTGGATTTATTACTCCAGAGGTATTCTAGAGATTTCTGCTGCCGTTTTATTTCCAGAGCTTTCTGAAAACCAGGGAGATTTTCTGGGATCCACAAGCAGAAAGAATTTACATTGATACAGCCCAATCTGGAAGTGTTGTTGATCCGTTCGTTCAAGGTGCAACTATGGCTTCATAGTAACCATGAAGTTCCAAGCTCCTTCTGACCCCATACCCAGGGGAGGCAGATTGAAGTCCTTCAATATAAGTCTGGGAAACTCTACTGCCAATCCAGTTATGACACTGATCAGTTCAGAAAGCGAAGCTGGTCCAGTAGCAGCAGTCCCAATTGATCACTAGAGGCCTTATTGATCAATAAAGCCTCTGAGAGCTGTCAGGATCTTTCAAGTGACAATAACCCCCCTGCTGCCTTGCCTTAGAATCATGGTTGGTGCTACACTTGAAACCCAGATGGGCACGTTTTTGAGAGAGGAATTTCCCCATGGCCAACCAGGCTTTAGTAATAGATATCAGATCCATTTCAGTAAATCATACTAGTTATCATTATTATTAAACCTGATCAGAATTATGAGATTATATATTATCTATTATGAAAAAAAGAAGATTGATTTATTCCACTTCATTTTCCACATCTAAGCAAACCTAAACAATTCATTCACAGTCCTAAAGGTTGCTGGCAATTTGAATAGCAGCTGGAGAAGCAGAAAAGCAAAGTGGCTTTTAATTCCAACTCTAGGGCCAGTCACTTGAGCAATATGTTAGTGAAGACTTTTGATCAGTGAATTGTATATCAGTGCTATTTTTCTATGTGGGGCTCGGTTTGATCCCCAAGGAATTTGAGAAACAATATGAGTTTAGACAATTATGTGTTGTTACATTTTGGATACTTAAAAACTAAAACATTTTAAATATACAGTATATGCTGCCTTGAATTTCAAAATATAAAGAAGTTTAAATATGCAACAAAGCCACATTGGTAATAAAGCGTAGATCTCTTTATACTGCACTGCAGCTTAAAGATTGTCCATTCTTCAGGTTTATATTCAATATATGAAGTTTGCAAGGCGAGCAGAAGGTATAAAATCAGGCCGCATGATATTTAAGAAAGCACGAGAAGATGCCCGCACCCGCCACCATGTCTATGTTACAGCTGCTCTGATGGAATATTATTGCAGCAAGGTAATTCTTCATAGTTAGTGAAATTATTATATCATTTTTTTAGATGGTTCGTTTTTTATTTGACTAATAACATTTTTAAATTCACAGGACAAGTCAGTGGCTTTTAAGATTTTTGAGCTAGGCTTGAAGAAATATGGAGACATTCCAGAATATGTCTTGGCATATATTGATTATCTTTCTCATTTAAATGGTAAGTCCCAGGAACTCAGAGAAGTCATAAAATTGGAGAGTATAATTCACTGTGTCTTTTTTCCACTAGAATATTAATATTCATTTATAACCGCCCTAAATGCAGTGAAAATACTAGAAAGCATTTTTGTATAAACAAATGTTTTCCCCAAAATTGAGTACCTAATTTTGGTTAATCGATAATTGTATAGGCATTCTTATAAAAAACTGGACTTTTCAAATTTAGTGTTTGTTTATTTTTCAAAAAGCTTATTTTATCAGGATTTGTGCCAGGAAGGGTTATTATACTCAGAAAAATCTGACTTGAAGAGGGTGTAAGCAAAGGCTGATGGAGGACTTGAATATAACAGAGAACTAAAAAGATGAACTAGAAAGACTTTGGGTTAAATGTCCCCTCATAGACAAATGTACAGGGAGTCCTCACATGCTGACTATCCAATTCAATGACTGAAGTTACATCAGCACTGAAAAAGTAGGTTTCTGAAAGGTCCTCAAACTGGTGGCTGTCCCAATCACCCTGTGGTCACGTGATCATGATTTGAGTGCTTGACAACCAGTGCATATTTACAATAGTTGCAGCATCCTGTGGTTATCTGATTATTGCCATTTGCAGCATTCCCAGTCAGTTTAAAAATGGCACTTTTACAAATTTATCTAGAATAAATAAACTAATGAAATGTTCAGATGAGACTAAAGAAGACAGAGACTAAATAAACTAAAGGCTATTCTAATCCTAGAGTAGCCCTATGGTGAGATAGGCAGAAAATAAATTTAATAATAAAAAAAATAAACTGTTTGATCCTATGTACCCTGCTGTTGTCAATAATTGTAAATTGACTTTTAAATTCTTACGTTAAGATTTGGGTTCTGATGTGATAGTGTACCTTTAATTGTAATGAATATGTAATTAAAAGTTAAGTTTATGTCGCTTCTTTTCAGCCTTAAGCCTGTTTTGCTCAGCTTTTATGTAGGAAAGGCTGCCATTAGTATCTTGTTCTGACCATAAACAACATGTGGAATAAATAGGAATTTTTCAAAGAATTGTAGTGATTTTCTTTTTCTTTTTTTTAAAGGGTATGGGATGAGGAGATTTTAGGTTGAATTGATAGAGAAGGTGATAAGTTACTGAAATTGTTTCTACTTGTCTTGATGAAGGGGGAAATCATTGCTTTGTCTTTTTTCCTTTTTTTTTCTTTTACAGATTTTTTTTTCTTTCCTTTTCTCTCTGCACTTTTTTCTTTTTCTTTTTCGGTATTTTTCATAGTTTGTATCAGTTTTTTATCCTTGTTTTTTTAAAACTTCAATAAAAATAATTCTTAAAAAAATTATGTTTTTAAAAATCAGACAAATATTTACGTGTTTTCATTTTTCTTTTAAACTCTTGTTTTAAATAGAGGATAATAATACAAGAGTCCTGTTTGAACGTGTGTTGACTTCAGGGAGCCTTCCACCAGAGAAATCGGGGTAAGCCTTGCCAAAGCTCCTTCCTGCAAGTGATCTCTTTTGTTTTACTTGTAAGGAGAGAGCTACTAAGAGAAGCAAAGAACGTAGGCTACTCTGCGTGCATTCACTTTCTGGATGCTTTGATGGTGTTCTGATCTGGCATGCTTTGGCACTTTGATTCACATGCATCAGAAATGAGTTTACTGTAATCCTCGCAGAGTCACTCAAACAGTCAGATCGGCAGCATATAAATCTAATTAATAGATATATACATGAGTGAATGAATAGTTCCACCTCCCTGCTGGTTTTGAACCCACATTCTTCCCCATCTCATCTGTGTTTACTCTTTGAAAACTACAGTAATGAGTTTTCTGCGAAAGTCACTGGGTGGTGTATAAATTTGATTAATACAAACATTCATAAATGAATGATCATACCTCCTTCCTGGCTTTCATCTTACATTCTTCCCCAACTCATCTGTGTTTACTCACTGAAAACTATTCCCTTTAACTAGTGGTTTCCACTTGGAGCCTGTTTTGGGGAACCAAACTGCTGGGGAGTTAATGTACATTTGTGGATTACATTGGTCTAAATTTGGTAAATAAATATTTTGTCTTCCATTTTGCTCCTAAATGTAGTGAATTGTTGTACAATCTGTGCATGCAACTCATATTGTTTCCATTTCAATTGTAAGAGGTCTTCCACCATGGCCCCTCTTTATACATATCTGACTGGTTGCCATTCAACCTGAATCAACATTAAGTACAAAATCATTTCTTTTGACTGACCCTCCTTACTAGAGTGAACGCATTTGTCATTTTTCCTGAATCTAAAATGAACATTTTCTAGAAAAAGGAGGCAGCTAAAATTAACCAGTGGGCAATTGTTGTGGCATTTGATTATAAGAAAAAAATGGCTGGTATTGGAATACAATAAATTTAACATTAAAATAGTTTTTCAAGCAAAGACAGAGTTAATTAGTAGCAAGCCACTAACACATAAAAGTTTTTTTTTTTTTTAATAAACATGTAAACTGGTGAGTCTTGCAATAAATTGGACTTGAAACCTGCTGGTTATTGAACAGTTGCAAAAGACATTGGTACTATTTTAGTCAGTGTAGTTAGAATATGCTTAAATAAGCATGGTTTCTGTCTCTTGTTGGGCATATAAATTGTCATTGGGTTATTTGTTCTTTTTGGTATTTTCTTATACAGAGAAATATGGGCTCGATTTTTAGCTTTTGAAAGCAATATTGGTGACTTGGCTAGCATATTAAAGGTTGAAAAACGAAGGTTCACAGCTTTCAAGGAAGAATATGAGGGCAAAGAAACAGCTTTGCTGGTAGACAGGTATAAATTCATGGATCTGTATCCTTGTTCTGCCAGTGAACTCAAAGCTCTTGGTTATAAGGTAAGTTAACAGAGGACGTTACGTTATGTCCATTGCACTCTTTTCATAATTTAAAGATTTTTTTTTAATTTATTTAGTCACATGAATTCATGTGAATTCATTAACGCTTTTCTTGTAATATGATTTCCAGGATGTCTCTCGTGCAAAGCTATCAACCCTAATTCCAGATCCTGTAGTGGCACCTTCAATAGTACCTGTGCTAAAAGATGAAGCAGACAGAAAGCCAGAATATCCAAAACCAGATACCCAGCAGATGATTCCATTTCAACCCAGACATTTAGCACGTAAGCTGATTACTAAATTTTGTCAATATAAAAAGGGAAATTCTCTGCTATATTCTGACTGAAACTTTATTTTAAAGATGTTTTTCTAGTTCACCCTTACACATGTATTCATTTAAGAGCGTGTAGCAACCTGTGCAGCATGAAGTTTGAATTAAGTCATTTGATCTCAGATTTTTATTCATTGCATATGATGCCTTGTGCAATTCATCTCCAAAATAAACAAAGCTCCAATCAAGGCTTTTTACTTTTGCTATAAAACCATTAAGAGTTATTTTTGTGTTATTATATTCTAGCTCCAGGTTTACATCCAGTTCCTGGTGGTGTCTTTCCTGTTCCACCTGCTGCTGTAGTTCTAATGAAACTTCTCCCACCTCCTGTGTGTTTTCAGGTTAGTTGTAATATAATGAAATCTTCTGAAGACTTTTCAGTTTAGTAGTTCATTTCATTAATATTACATTTATTGAACTGTCATGCTTTAATGACAATATTTCTATTAAATGGCTTATCTCTTTTTCTTGTGCAGGGTCCATTTGTGCAAGTGGATGAACTCATGGAGATTGTCAGAAGATGCAAACTTCCAGACAGTAAGTTGTTTTGCCTCTGGCCCCCATTATGGAAATATCTGGTGGTAGTACATTATCACCTGTGTTGTACCTGTTCCATATCCAGAGTATTTGTTCCCCACTCATCCCATATACCTGCTTTCCTAGGCAATGGGTTCAAGGCTGGTGATATAATGGAACTTCGCTAGATTGACTTGACTGTTCTTAAGAGAAACTGGATAGATCTATATTTGGGAAATGGGAAACTATATACTATGGGCACAATTATTAGGCAGCTTGTATTTTGGAGGATTAATTTTCTTATTGAACAACTACACTGCTCTCGGTCAATCCAAAATGTTAATAAACCTGAAACCTGAATATTTAAGAAAGTAAAAGTGAGGTTTGGGCTTTCTTAGGAGAATATGTGTACACAATTATTGAGCAACTATTAGTGTGCAGAATTATTATGCAACTAAATGAAAAATGAAAATTTGCCGATCTCACTCATTTATTTGCATCTGTTAAAGTGAGAACAACTCAAAATGTATAAACATTTCTGATATTTCAAACAAAAAAAATCAGTGACCAATATAGCCACCCTTCTTTTCAATAACAGTCATAAGCCTTCCATTCATGGAGTCTGTCAGTTTCTTGTTCTGTTGATGATCAATGTTTTGTGCAGTAGCAACCACAGCGTCCCAGACACTGTTCAGAGAGGTGTACTGTTTTCCTTCATCGTAAATCTCCCGTTTAAGAAGGGCCCACAAGTTCTCAATAGGGTTTAGGTCAGGTGAGGAAGGGGGCCATGTCATTATTCTTTCAACTTTAAGGCCTTTACTGGCTAGCCATGTAGTGAAGTACTTCGATGCATGCAATGGAGCATTGTCCTGCATAAAAATTATGGTCTTCTTGAAAGATGCAGACTTTTTCCTGTACCACTGCTTGAAGAAATTGTCTTCTAAAAACTGGCAGTAGGTTTGGGAGTTGATTTTGAGTATCTTCAACCTGAAAAGATCCAACTAACTCTTATTTAATAATACCAGCACCCCACCTCCACCTTGCTGGCATCTGAATCGAAGTGGGAGTTCTGTGCCTGTTACTGATCCAGCCACAGGCCCGTCCATCTGGTCCATCAAGAGTCACTCTCATCTCATCAGTCCATAAAACCTTTGAAAAATCTGTCTTGCCATTTCAACGTATGTGTCTTGTTCAGTGGTGATTGGGTTTCAGCCTTCCTTACCTTGGCCGTGTCTCTGAGCAGTGAACACCTTGTACTTCTGGGCACTCCAGGTAGTTTGCAGTTCTGGAATATGACAGCACTGGAGGATAATGAGTTCCTGGTAGCTTCACGTTTGATTCTTCTCAAATCTTTGGCAGTTAATATGCGTCTTTTTTTCTCAACATGTTTCTTGTGAACCTGCTGTCTATTTGCAACAAAACATTTGATAGTTCTGTGATCACGCCCCAATATCATAGCAATTTCAAGAGTGCTGCATCCCTCTAAAAGACTTTTTACAATTTGTGACTTTTCAGAGTCAGTGAAATCTTTTTTTTGGCCCATTTTGCCTGAGGAAAAGAAGCTGCCTAATAATTATGTACACCTTGATACAGGGTGTTGACCTCCTTAGGCCACATCCTCCCTCATTACACAAATACACATCACCTGATATGCTTATATTCACTAAGCATTCAAGTTTCTACAACTTGGAAGTGAAAAATATGCATGAAAATGATGATATGGTCAAAATTTGGTGACCACCAGATCTATAGTGTGCATAATTATTAGGCAAGTGAGTATTTTGACCATATCATCATTTTCATGCATATTTTTCATATTTATATAATGGTGTTATATAAAGTCATCCTTAACTTTGGGGGAGGTGGCCATTTGAGCAAAAATATTTGACAGTATTCTTTTCTCAGTAATTACTGATGGATGTATTTATAATATCTCTGAATATAGATCATGTATATGTGCACAACTATTGAGCAAACTTTTTTTTCTACAAAATGAACTCTTTTCTTCCCTCTTCCAAAGCTGTGGATGAAGCTGTACGGATTATTACAGGAGGCTTACCTGACCTTTCAATGGAAGGGAATGGACCTTTGGAAAATAATGCCCTTCTCAATAAATCTGTCAAAAGACCAAATGAAGATTCAGACGACGACGAGGAAAAGGGGTCAGTGGTTCCTCCAATTCACGACATTTACAGAGCACGACAACAGAAGCGAATCCGATGAGGCATGTTGCAAATTCAGTTGTGAAAATAAAGGACTTGTAATATTTTGTCTTTCAACAAATCAAATGTTTAAAAAGAATTGAAAGTTTCTAACATGCATCTTGCAACTGAGGTTGTTTTGTTACTGTGGTGCCTCTTTTTTACCAGCCGTTTTTTTCATCAGAAAAGGAAAAAGGCAGATGATTGAGCAAATCTGAGTTCTGGCAGCAACTACACATTGGAACACAAGACCGTGCAAAATGTTTGCCATGTGTTTGGTTGATCTTCAGATGTATCCTCACATACCACTTGAATTCTTGTGGGGATTTTGACAGTTTTATTTTTAAAAACTGGAAAGCTTATAATGGGGAAATATTTTAAATTCATACTTCTGAAAAACAAAACTGTTTTCACTTTGCTCATGTAGTGTCTGTCCTGCCTTATTCTTCATTTTAATTTATGGCAGAATGAATGGAAGCTGTTTTGTAGTTTAAAATAGAAAAAAATGTTCCTTTCAAATAAAGGATCTCCATAAAGTTACGTCTCATGAATTTTGTTCAGATATAAAAATTGTCAGCATCTCAAAACCACTGATCATCCTACAGTAAATACTGAAATGAAATTGTTTGGTTCTGCTGGTTTTACTCAGTGTATATTTAAGTTTGTCTTCAGCATTATTTTTCTAAGCAGTTTTCCTTAGAGCTGATGTGTGACAAAGTGATATGAAATAAACTTTGATGAAGAGAAATGAAATTTGTAATTCAAAGATGCTATTAATCACAGTATTGAAATATAAATAGGTAATTGTCCAAAGCATGAAAATTAATTCACAAAAGTATCTAGAATGAGTCTGCTAATAATACAAATATATAGAAATAAAATTCTATACAAATATAGATATAGAAAATGGTTTGAGATCCTTTTGAACTGAATAGTTCCCATTTTCATTGACACTATGCCAGTCAGCAAATACTCCAGGCATACAACAGTAGTCATTGATAATTTAGGGGAGATGCAACTGGCTTTTCTGTAAGTCAAAATATTAACATTAGTTTTTTTTTTGTTATATACATAACTGGATGCAGAAAATATTTCTGGTATTTTTCAAATTACAGAATAAAAATGCTAAATACTATAAGCTAGCTTCAAGATAAGGGAGAAGATTTTAGTTTGCCACTTGCCTATTACCTTTAATTGTACGGAATGTATTAAATACAATGCAAATCACTTAATATTTCTGTAGTCAATACAACTAATTATCAAATTTATCTTTTATGACCTACTATATTGCCCTCTCAGTACTTTTAAATCACTCAGGAGAACAGTTTACATTTCAAGTTGAAGCCTGCAACATGCAAATCTGAATACAAATTTCATATAAAAAGTGAATCACTCTTTATTGTGTGTACTATAATTTTAATAAAACTACTGTGGTCCCTGAAGAAGATAGATACATTCTCTAATGCATGCATTGTTGGTATTTTGAGAGGAATAAGACTTTGTAATTTAGCATCAGATTCCACTTCATCTGTTCCATGCAAGAAACACAAACTTTGGCCTCTGTGGAGAGATGCTGAAAGAATCTGAGGTTTGGGCCTTCCTATATTATTTGCCATGAACAAAGTTGGAAGAAAGGAACTGGTTTGGATGGTTTGAGAGAGCACCCGTAGAAGTATTTATATGCACGTGTACTTTAGTTTTTAAAAATCCAGATTACTGCAGACATGACATTGTTTCACTTGTGAGAGAATATGAAAAAAAAAGTATTAGTCAGAAATAGAATAATTTCATTGCCACTCCTTTTGATAGCTATTAAAGAACAATTATAATCATGAAAAAAGTGGTTTGTTGCCTCAGCATCAGTAATGCATAATGCTGTTTGCCATTAAGGACTAGCACATTAACGCAGCGTGTGATTTAAAGCTACTTTTCTCCCGCTGTAGGTTTTTTCCCATCCCCTTTCACTGCTTTATAGGCAAGAGTAATAGACTTCAGGCCAGAAATCTTACGGTTATCGCACCAAGATCCATTCAAGCACCAGGCACAAGGTGTATACCCTTAACAATCGAGCGGATTTGCTAAACCTGAATTAAATTTCAGTTCTTCAGGACTCTTGGTCATTCCTGTTCCTCTTTGTCACTTCATTTACAATGTGGGAGTCATTTTAGAAAACCTTGTGTTGCTTGAAGAGTTGCCTATTTCAATGCAGCGTTTTTCTTTTAGAGCTTAATGTGGGGATAAAAATTCTAAAGGGAACAATGAAGCAAAACCCAAACCTAAAGCAAGCATTTGTGAAAAAACAAATGTTTGACTATGGTGAAAATAAAAACAACAAAAATGGGATAAAATATTGGAAACTACAACAAACATACAGCATAAACATTATTAATTTATTACAGATTAATTACCATCTCATATTAAAGATGCACATACAGCATAGATGGCAGCAACAATGAGGAAAAACATCAAGCTTGGCATATTAACAATTCAAAAATTCCCATAAATACAAACATATCAGACAATTCTGATAAAACACTAAATTTCCACCAATAAGGGTTTTTCAATTGCTTTTTGTCTTATAGCAATAAAAGTGGTGGATGGGTAAATTTAAATATCAGATAATAGGTAAGAATCTGAAGTCTAACTGATCTTAATGAAAAAAGGTTTAACGTAAGGGTTAATTTTCCAGAATTGCTGAGACTAAATGATTAGGTTTGGCTTTACAGTTACTGACCATTCTTTCTTTTAATATTAGCAATACTAAGTTTTAGACTGCTTGTTTACATAAAACATTTGGACTCCTATTTTTTGCTTATTAAAATTCTGAGGCATGAAATTTCAAAAGGAAGGCATTTACAGGAACTTTAACTAAAAAACTAACCCTTCACAAAGTGTTCAATGATACATACTGAACATGTTGCATTGAAATAATAATAATAAATAAATAAATGCCAAATCCATTCTAAACATCTGGCTGATTGTGCGACCAGACATAATAATAATAAATTAAAATTTGTATACCATCTAATTCCCAGCATCTCTGGGCAGCTCACAGCAATCAATAAAATTATAAAAAAGTCAATAAAACAATCTAATAAAGCTATGTCAGACCAATTATTGTTTAGTTTAGAATATGATCAGATATTTTGTTTGTAAGTAATTCTAATAATTAAAAGGATTATTTAAGTGAAAAATCTGAGATCTGCCACCCTATAAGCTTTGACAAGGCTCAGTTGTATTTAATAGATGACACCATATTGCATCCATCTTTCCAACTAAAACTTCTCTGCTTTACTATTCCCATTTTTTGAATATAACTTTCATTCTAATACATAACACTTTTTAGTTCAGCTACCATAATTAATACAACAAATAAATAGACTTTACTTTATTAAACTTCAACAGTGGAAAGCAATCCGCCAGTAATTCTGCTTCGGAAACCCAGTTATTTTATCAAAAACCCATATTGTTTCATGTTTATGAATTCTTGAAATTAGTTTTTAAGGTAGCCAAGCAGATTTCAATAAATTTATTGGAATATAATTGTATAAGTAATGAACTATCTTAACAATTTTAACATAAGAATCATATAAACATAAACTTTTATATGTTTATGTAACATATAAATCAATAAATGTTTTACATCCAACTGAGCAAGAGCTATGAATACATAGAAGCATCTTTTTTCCCTATGGATTGAGCAGAGTCAGATCTGAGCATGTGAAATTCTATGCTGCGGGCCTAACAGGGAAGGTGAGACAGAATCCATTTCTGTCTACTACCATCTAGACAGATAGGTGCACTAATCCCAGTATTTGCAACTAAAATAGCAACTGAACTAGAAGTTTCATATTTTCACTACTAAGGAGGATATAAGTTAGGACTATAATCTGTCTTCTAATCCCAAACTTTCTATATGTAAATAATATTCAATAACATTCAGTGGATCGATCTTACTCAACTGCTTCAGCTATAAAGGTTTGCTTGTCTTTAGTAGCATTTTATACTACATTAATAGAAAACTAAGAAAATAGGAAATTATTTACTTGTTCTCTTGAGATTATCATTTTTATTTCTTTCTTAATGGTTAAAACCTCATTCCATTTTCTCTTTATATCTGGTGAAAAATTCTTATTCAAGGTCTCGTTCGTATTTGCTGCAGAGAAAATCTACACTAATAGAAAACTGAGAAACCGCTCTTTTCAAAAGAGTTCTCACAGGTCAAAAGAAAAATACTTCCTTGAGTCTACAGGATAGCATTCTTATGAATAGGGGAATAAAGAATTGGAAAATATGCTACAAAAATATATGATTTTGACCGAGTATCTGCCGGTACAGAAACAAATGCTATAGAATACCATGGCTCGCAGAAACACAAAAGAGCCTTGGCTCGCAGAATACATATAAAGTGCTTTAACTACCAATATTCAAACTCTGAATATGTGGAAATTTAAATTGTAGATTTTAGAACGTGTGTGTGTGTGTGTGTGTGTGTGTGTGTGTGTATATGTATATGTATATATATATATAACAGGTTCATATATATATATATGAACCTGTTAGCATGTACTAGTTTTCATAATTACCCTAATGTGTTGCCAATGGCCATTATGGCTAGGCTAATAAAGTTATACTTTAAAGTTATACCAAGCCAAAATATTTTATGTATATTTTACATGATATTTGATCACTGCTATTGAATTATTTGGAAATTTTTGTTAGGAAAGCTGTTTCTTTAAAGATTTCAATGTTTCTTCAATAGATGAAAGGTAACCACAGTGAGCCAGTAACAATATCCAAGCATAGATTCACAATTTCTTTCCATGTATGGTTCCGCTTTGACAGAATACAGCAAATCACTTGATTCCTAAATTTATCTGTATTCCTAAGCTACTGGCTGAAAGGAACAAGTGGAATGCGGTGATGTAAGCGAACCATGCTGGGGACTTCTGGAAAAGTCCGATGGAGCATGATCAGCACAATTCTTGAGATACTGCATTTTACCCTAAATGCATTAATATATCTGCCCCAAGTAATGTTTTAAAGAGAAGCCTCTGAATAGTAGTGGGCTGTGTAGGGAGAAGTGACACAGAAGGGTACAGAGCATGACAAAACTGATTGTGGGGATCCTAAATAAACAACGGGTCTCTAAAGGAAGCTTCCATTTTCCAGCCTGACAAAAAAGAGTAAAAGCAGACTAAAACAGCCTTCTGATCCTGGACTGGAGCCCTATTGTTGAGGGATTGCATACAAATGGATCTGGCATTTTTCAGTTTTCTTCACAGCTAAGGAAACTCTTTATTCAATATTTTGCTGAGAATTGCATCATAATAAGGACTGAAAACCAACTTGTTGTAGTCAACAAGGCGAATATACTTGATAGCAATCTCCTCCAGCTCTCTCTGAATTGGGCCCAATCCACCAAGCACAGGAGGAAGCGATTTCTGATGACCACAAGCAAGGTAATTCTCTAAAAACAACTGGATCCTTGAATCTTGAGAAAAGAAGAGAGTTAGTAAGACAACTTAAAAAGTCGTAATTTACCTTGTTAATTTATCTAGAGCCAAACTACACTTATGTGTCAAATAAATTAAAGGATTCTGCTGCTTTCTGATTCAAGAAACCTACCCCAATAATACATAATAAAAGTTCCTTCGGCATAATTGTCTTTTTACTCCAAACATCACAATGCATCTTTGTATTCCAATTGCATCCAAAGATATAAAATATAAGGGGTCGTGTCCTGTTTTTTAATATATCTGCAATTATCCTAGGATAAACTCCTTAATTTTTTAAAACCATTATTTAGTTCGTTCACTTTGCTAAAAGAAATTGTTTATGGATATAAAAGAGATGGCCTATCACAAAGGTTATCCCAAATAATTTCCTTTTTTAAATAACATTAACTTATGGCATGTGCTCAAATAAGAATATGACTTGCAGACAATTATAAATTGCACAAAACTCATTTTATCTATAGCGCATACCTATCAGTTTGCATACAGCGTTGTCAGGATTGGCAAGAGCCTGGATTTGTCCTTTAAGCACAATCACTTTTTCAGGTGTAAACGGTGTGAAGCCATGCTGGGAAAGGCAACTGTTAACTTCAGCACAAATCTTTTCGCTTATGACAGCCAAAGTTTCACCCAAGTTGAAGGAACTAGAGACGAAGGTTAGAAGAATTAAAGAATGATAAAAGCTTCCATGTATTACAATAGAATAGCTCATATGAAAATTTAAAACTGATTTATCTGTCAGCAAAATCATAAGCCTTGTCCAAAAATAAAAACCAATAAGAAACCCTGAAGAAGAAAAGTGGCATTAGTGGAAACTGTCCCATCATTTTTATGCTTTGTAAATATAATAGGAAATTAAATTCATAAAGAAATGACAGTGACGGAAAGTAGCATTTCCTATTCACACTAGGAGTTAATTATGATTTGGAGAAAAAAAATCCAAACCTGCATTTTTCAGAATGCACATGTTGAGTTCATTGGCAGCTTTAGGTTAGCTGGCTGGCTGGGAACACAGAATCTGTAGGCCCAAAAGACCAACTTGGGTAAGGTTGAAGTCAGCTGATTTTAAGCAGGTTCTTTATTCTAAGTTCAGAAACATCTACCAAGTGGTTTATAGAGAATAACATTCCCAATAATTGTAAAGCTTTTTATTATCGACAGAAGCTGGGGAAAACATATGGATCCTTTCAAATAGGTAGGCCTAAGCTTCATGTCAATACCATTCAGCCTCATAACATAAGTGACCAAAATCTGCAAGGTACTCACGGAAGGTGTAGCCCTGTCAACAATACTTGGATAGCCATTTTGAGCTTGTTGGTAAAAGCTGGCAAATCAGAAAGAGCTGTGCCTGCTGCATTGAATGTGACCAGAAGAATCGCACCGATTAGAATAAGCTGATCCAATTCCAGCTGCATTTCCTGGAAACGGCTTTGGTCCATTAACACAGTCTGCAAAAATATTTTCAGCACAGAAAATGGATCTAAGTTTGGAATATAAAGAATGACAACGTGTGGTAAGCAAGAAATCTCACAGCCTAACATAAGTGGGCTTATTCAGAGTTCTTGATACAGTTAACTTCCAAACTATTCTAGATAGTTTTCAGAGAAGTAAGAAAAAAAGCAAATGTAAAATTACACAAGACCAATGGATCAAAAGTTGTATAATTCCTTCTGATCAATTACTATTATATCTCAATTCAAGATACACTTCTCTATAATGTCCCATTGAGTTTCTTCAATTAAAAATCATGAGAAAGTTGAACGCTGCCAGGTTCACAGTATTATAAAAGATATTGGATTCCATCACCTACCCCGAGGTTGTAAATCTGCTGTAGTTAAATCATTTTGTGCAAAGTTCATATACCAATGAACAGAATGTTCCAGTTTTTAATTAGCTGATTAGTATGGAAACCAATATAGATAGCAATTTCTCATAAATCAAGACATGCTATGTGTATCAAAACAGAGCAATCAAAACAACTGGAGAGTCATCCAAACTTAATTTATTTACAACAATATCTGTGACTGATACAACTCATAAATTCTGGTTTTAACTTTAAAATCCTAGGTAGTTTGGGACCACAACCTCTGACCTATATAATCTAGACCATATTCCAAGAACTGATTCATGCAGTAAGCATTGTATTTGGTTAGATGCATATGTCTAAGACAAAAGTGTCATTTTGGTAATAGCTTGGATCAGAAGCAAAATGTCTTCAAGGAAAAACAAAGGAAGTCCAGTTGCTTCTTGAAAAAGCACCTTTGGGACAGCTCAAAACTGAATTCTCATCTGTCCCATTGTTGAGGTCTTTGTCAGTGCTGCTTTGAACTGCACAAGTATTAGCAGCTTCTCAAATAGTCAGTAAGCTTACTGATATTGGTATTAAATTATTCCATTGTCCCAGATACACTGTTTTGTGAAGGTATAGCCTTTTTCTTAAAACTCCAAGAAACACAATAATAAAAAGGCAATTAATTTTCTGTGAAAATAAAGGATCCAGTATGTCATTTATATGTAATTTCACATAGGTTTGCTCTCTAATGAGGACTAATAATTATTTTTTCCCATGAAGATACATTTATTTATTAGATACATATGGAGCCTTATTTTTTTCATTTTTTAAAAAATAATTTTATTACAGGTTTTAGAGCAGAGTTCCCCAACCTTTTCGGTTTTGCAGACCGGAGGGGGGGGAGAGGGGAGGGTCCCCCATGAGTGGCTGGCAAGCCTGTGTGCGCAGCTCCAGTTGCGTCGAGCGGTGGGCACGTATACTCATGCAAGTGGGGATGCGCATGCATGCTTGCCTGCCGCTCCGGGGCCCGGTTCTGAATGGCCCACAGCCCAGTAGTGGGTCACAGCCCGGTGGTTGGGGACCCCTGTTTTAGAGCAATAAAAGATACAAATTAGAAGAGAAAAAAATGCAAGAAAAAGAAGTGTAAAAAGAACTCCCAAGTAAGTGGCTTCTCCCCCCTCTTCAATGCAAGTATAAACAATTCCGTAACCTCTTTGCTGCCTCTTACCTAACAAATATAAAACTCTTCATCCAATAAGCTATCTCTTGACAATAGTCAAGTCAAATATGTAATGTCTTCTTCAATCCAGTTACCAGGAAAAGTATCCAAAGCTCTAAAATTTTAACATTAATTAACATATATAATACTCAACATTCTACATATCAACTCTTAAGTGTGATACAATTTAATTTAAAAGGCTTTCAATGATCCCAATATCCTAATGTAAACAAACTAAAAGAAACTTCAAGTTTAATATGATGGAGATTTTTCTTTTCCTTTACAAGACAAGCTCCACTACACAACATTCTTGGATTAAATTCTTCATTGCCTTAACAGGAGGGGTTAAGAACAAGGCTGATTTAAAATCTGTCCTAAGATTCCACACAGTTGTTATCTAGATTTCAGAAATTACAGATATAGTTACTTCTGGAAAAGGTTTCTGCAGATGATTCCACTTGAGTAGTTGGATATATGCATGATTTTGTACAGCAACAGGACTCAGTGCAGGAACTTTACTGGCATCATTATTATTAGCACAGGCAACTTTGGACTGCAGATCAACCATGGCTTCTTGCAGCCATTCAGTCACAAAATCTAAGGAATCTATTTTAAAGAGAGAGAGAGAGAGAGAGAGAGAGAAATTTTTTTCATTCAGTCATTATTCCACCAATTCATTTATTCATTTAAGATAAATGTATACTGCCTTTCCAGAGTCCAGAGTGATTTATAAAATAAGTAATTGCAATATAGTTCAGTATACAAAAACCAGACCTAAATTTAAAGAATACATTTTCAAGCCTAAAAATAAAATGTTGGCTTTGTATCTTTGGAAGGTACTAACCAGGGCTCAATAACTAAGAAATCCCACTTCTTAGTTATTCCATATTGATTTCTGATGAGACAGGTACTTGAAAAAGGGAGTCAGAAGATAATTTAAAACTGTGCTATTTGTATTTTCCAACATTCCATCCAATTCCATCTAATTTTTCTGGACTTTCAAATTAAAAGAATTTACTTGTTTAATCGGTTGGCTGTTAGGTTTGTTAAAACAAAAATATATGAACACGTATTCTACATTATTATTGTTGTCATATTAACATCATCCATTGTCCCTAGAAGCTATACTTTTTAAACATCTTCCTACAGACCCAGTCAAGAATCCATTCTATTCCCAGGTTGTTGAATACAGCCTGACTGATAAGGCAATCTAACATATTTTTCATCAGGATTGTATCCATTTATATGGACTAGTTCTAGTAAATTTCTCAAGTTAAATAGCTACAAACATTTTCAAGAATATATTGGGCTATTCATTAGTCCAAATGTTTAAGTGTAATTAAGAAAAAAACTACAAAGGATTCACATCAATTAAAGAATGTTAATTTTTCAGTCCGTGTAAAATCTCAAACACTTTAAAAGGCCACATTACTTGGATTAAGACTTTGAAGTGCTCCAACTGATGAGGTACTACATCAGAGATGTAGTGCTCCAACTGGTTACTCTGCTGACCTTCAACAGTCTTCTGTGCATAAATGAGTACACATTTATGAGTACAGAAGGCATTATTCTCTGGAGCAAACAGCCCACCTTGAAGGTTTAATTGGGAAGTATGGAAGCAAAGTCCCTTGCTTTTCCATTTTAGACAAGCCTCACAAAGTAGATCACATCAATGACTAGAGTTCAAACAGCTCCAGAAAGAAACAACATTTTTTCTTGTGAAAGATCAAAGCACACTTTAAGTCATGGCAGCATGTCATTGTTCGGAAGAAGAGCTATAATTAATATGACTACTTTTCCTAAAATGGAAGCCCTGCTTCAAACATTTCCAGTGTCCTGAAGTGCTTTTAATACCCTATGAAGAATTATTTATAAATAAATATTTTAAAATCTGGTACAATTAGGAAACTATTTGGTATCAGTGGACTTTAAGGCATGTTAAACATGTGACTATCATTTTTTTTAATTGGAACAACTTACATTATTTGTAACTCAAAAAGAATTCAGTGGGTACAGGATGAGCTAATACTGGACTCTTATTCTGTCAGCAAAATATTCCTTCCTGATACTAAGAAATTAAACACTACTATCACAAATCCATGTTCAAAACTTCTTAGAAGCTTGGAAAAGGCAGAAACAGATTCAGGGCCTAGATTCTTCTGCTCTTCTCCAATTCATTATCATCTGAATTTTAAGTCCACAGATAAATACGGTCAAGGAATGAGAAAACAGAAGTTTTAATTAAAATGTGTATTGATGGGAACTGATTGTAAAGTCTAACTTTGTTTCATCTTTCCTCAAGCTCATGAGATTTTATCAATCAAGAACATTAACAATGTTGGAAGAGTAAATTACATTTTATTTAAACTCAAAGGAATATGTTTAATGTTATATAAAAACTATTTTCAAATACAACAAAATATCTCTTCAAAACATGGGAAGGTGATGATTTGAACCCGATTGGGTAGGCAGTCCTGTAACTACTAGGTGCTAAGCCAAAGGGCTTTATAAATGAAAGCTAATACTTTAAACTACTTTGAACCTCATCTAGACTCCACCACTCTCTACAATAAAACTTGCACCCGAAACTTTTCACGGCTATGTCATACAGATGTTAAGGGGGAAATATCAATTCTCTGGTACCCTACCACGGGAACAATAATGGGCCAATGTCTCTTTCCCTATTTCCACTGATTGGAACTGATCACTGAGTTAGACTTGAAATCACTAAAGAACAGTGCATCAATCCCAACCTCCATGGATGCTCAGGGAGGATAACAAGTCAATGGTATCAAAAAGAGTCAAGAAGGAACAAAATTGGTGCACTTTCCCATCAAGGTCCCAACAAAAGTCACCAACTAGATCAATGCTGCCTCTATTCCATGCCCAGGACCATGATGGAAAAGTGTGAATTATCTACTTGATCTAGATTTTTCTGCAGCTAAATACTCATGTCCTTCAGAACCTTTCCCAACAACCTAAATCCAAAAAAATATTGATAATCTCTCAAATCCTTAAATCAGGTCCACAAGTGGAAGGGGTCATATACTGCATTTATCATAAAATTGATAGGTGTCACCATTTCTTATGCCCATTTAGTTACTCATTTTCACCACTAAAACACTTGAATAATTATGGCTACCATTATTGTCCATTTTTTCCAGGACATTTACAATGGTCCAACGCAAGAGATAAATTCCACTTTGGGGAATAGCTGCCAGATTTACATAGCAAAGCCCATGAAACCGGGTGTAATTTTTTATTTGGAACTATGATATATAAAGATGTTGGAAATAGCATTGATTATGCAGGCATTTGGTAGTAGTTTTTAATTTGTTTTGATTTGCATCATTTCGGATGGGGAGGGAAAACAGGGATCAGGGGGGTATCTTATGGAGTTTTTTTATTTAATATTCTTTTGATTACTGAACAGTTAAGTAAGTTGTTAAAAATGAAACTGAATATTCATGCTGAATCCACTTCATAATTTCCATTTTATCATTTAGTAAAGGAGGGCAAGAAAAATCATACTTGGCTGTTTTTCACAAAGTTCCTGAAATTTCTTTCTTTCATATTCTACTGACTGCTGCATTAAATGTGGCCTAATGCTACTGACAGCAAAATTAGCCATGTCCATTTTCATCAAATCCAACACAGAGAAAATTGCTCTGCAAAAAATAAAAAGACATTAAACTTTTCAAGATTTAGTCATACTTTTAAAAAAATAAAGCAAACTTTGAACAGTCAAGAAAACTAACTACCCACATAAGTCAAAAGGAACTGAAGAAGTAGTCTTCTTTCAAAGAAATTATATAGAAATAATGAAGTATTATCCAATAGTAGTTACATCGGAATAATGCTTTATTACAAAGCTCTAAATGACTCACTATGACTGATTCAGGAATTCTGGGTATTGAAGTCCACAAGTCATAAAAGAGCCAAGGTTGCCTACCCCTGCACTAGAAGTTCTGATCTTGAATTCCCATAATACAGAGATACATCGCTTTCAGCCTTCGTATTTGGAAATTACTGTATGATATTTGAATTATATCTGAGAGATATTAGATTGGAGAAAGCTTCATTATTTTACAAATTATCTTTAAATTGCAATCTTATATCTATGCTCTTGGGAACAAGTTCCATTGAATCAATTTAGATTGATTTCTGAAGAAAGACAAATAGCATGATTTTATCCATATTTATTCTGATACCTGTAGCCCAGTTCCTACTGATAGCATATGCCCACTTCAGAGCAATTACCACCTCTGAATGCCAGGGAAGAGGATCTGCCGTGATGAAATGCTACCCATCAAACAATTCCTTCTACACAGAAAAATGGCATATGATGCAAAATCCCAAGCTAGTAAGGTTGATCCCAACCATGTGGGGCTTTTTTTGTGGAAGTAATCCACACTTAGTCAGAGGAGCCTTTAAATAAGAGAACTCACTGAGACTGGGAAAGAAAGAGACATATTTCAAAACATCACTCACAAATAGAGATGAACGTTGCACTCCTGAGCTAATCTGGGAAAAAGAGATTCAAACAATTCACAAAGAGCCCACTATTAAATTCATTCATAAATGAAGGTATGGGTTTTAGCGAATTTGCAAGATTCTGCATGATAATCTCCCATTTCTTTACCTTAAACCTGATAAATGAAACTGTGTGAACCTTTACTTTGTTGGGATCTGCTGTAAGGGGCTTGAACTTTCACCTTAAGGAACTGGAAATACACATTACTGTGAAACATTACAAGAATTATCCTTAGCCAAAAGAATAATCTTCCTTTATTATTCCAAATTTCTTCATTCCTAACATAACATCCCCAATAAAAAGCAAAGAAGAAAATATATTCAAGTAGCCCATATAGCATTTAATGCCTATTAAAATGATGTGGCTGTTTAAGCCATTTTGAACTGAAGACTTATTCCTTTTTTTTCTTTTTCCCCTCTAGTACCTGAACAGGGGAACAATTTCATGAATGTCTTTCAACTTTTGAATTTCTTCATCTCTCGCTGGAGCGCAGAGCGTCCCCATCATTCCAATGATGAATTCTGCCAGCTTAGAAATGTCAAGGGCACCATTCTCAGCCTCCTGTTTTATCAGCTCCAGATCAAGAGCTTCAGTAATCTGATTTCTTAATCGAGTATGGCCAGGCAGCAAAAAAGACAAGAGAGCCTGAAAGAAAGTATGTCCTTTTTGTTAGCTCCTAGTACTAATTACACTGCTGTCATCACCATTCAAAAATAAAAACCACTACAACAATATTACATTACTATGAAAAGTGGTCATATAAAAATATAAGATCAAATGATAGGTTTCAAAGTTTTATTTATTGAAATTGGCCATTTCTCCAACTACATTCAAGATGCAGTTGAATATAGATTTTTGCTCCGTTGTTTTTTTAAAGCCTCTTTAACAGTTTAATTGGGAAAAATTGAAAAAAAAGCAAATGAAACAAAGCAATTCTCTCTGTATGCCTTATGTTTTTTGCAACACTTTTCTCTCCCAATACCAAGCTACAAAGAAGCAATGGACAGGATTTCAATATAGAAGGCAAAGGCTTTTCTAAAAGGTTATAGCCACTGTACAGCCAAACTGGCATTGTAGAATGACTAGTGCAGGGGTAGGCAACCTTGGCTTTTTTATGACTCGTGGACTTCAAATCCCAGCATAGCTGACTCAGGAATTCTGGGAGTTGAAGTCCACGAGTCATAAAAGAGCCAAGGTTGCCTACCCCTGGACTAGTGTAATGACTCAGTAGTGTCAAGTCATAAACCAGATAATTGGAAAATAAAAAGTCCTCGTACATTCATTTTAGAGCAATATATGGCAGGTTTTAAAGGAAGGAGACAGCAAAGCAACAAAAGGTATTTCAAAACTACAAATAAAGGATTTGCATCGCCCATTCATGTTTCCAAAGCGAAAGAAAACAAATAGATCATGGTTTTAAGAAAGTAAAAACTTTCTTTAATGGATCAAACCAGAGTTCATCTAACTCAGCATACCATATTCCAGTGTTCCAAAAACTGCATCTATAAATCAAAATGGGACACAAAGGCCCATTTTTACATCTTCATTTGTAATCCGTTTAAGAGTACTAGCAACAATGTAAATGAGATCATTTGGAAGATAACACATATAAATTGTCCTTGCTTAATGTTCAGCAACCATTTGAAGTTACAATGGCACTTATGACCAATCCTCAAATTTCTGTCCATCACAATGCCCCCAGTCACATGAACAAAATTTGGACTTTCCACATTTATCACTACCTCCTGCCACCGCTGCTGTCCCCCACCCTGGCTGACTAGCTATTCAAAAAACTTTGGAGATCACTAGCTCTACAACTAAAGCTGCATATAGACTGCTGCTACTTCAATTATTTTTAAATAATTAGATTTGCAGATAGACAAGAAACATTCAAAGTTTTGCAAATGACAATACTATCTTACCTCTTTAATTTCTCCTACAAGTTTAATTGCGTGATCATATGAAGGTGGGTTTTCTTTTAACTGTGTTTCCAAGCAATCCCAAAAAGCTTTGTGGACAATATCTCTTACTCTTTTTTCAAGACTGGGAAGCAAAATGAAGATAAATAAACTAAATCATAACATTAATATAAAAATAATCAGCATATGGGACTTAGAAGAAAAGCAACTCTGATGTGCAGTTAACTGAGAAACACATTAAAGAAAGGCATGGGTAAATCTCTTGCCAACAAACTCACACAGATTATGTATTCAGGAGGAAATCACAATGGAGAAGAAAAAGGCAAGATAATTTCTTGCTAGGCTCAGTGACTATGATGGCAGTAAGAGAAACTCAGGTTTTATCACTCATTCACATATATGAAAGGGAACGGCTACCAGAGAAGCTGAAGAGCTCCAATTAACCCAGGTTTTGAAAGCTCCATGTATTATGTACAAAACAAGCCCCCATAAGAGTTGTTTGCCTTTATCCTATGTTTGTCTCTATATGGAATTCCATTTTTAAAAAATATATGACCTTTTTTTTCACTGTTGCTGGCAGTTGCTAAAACGATAAAATGTGCTATGAAAAGAAATAATGGAATGCTTGGCCTGGTTTGGGAGACAGCACCCTGGAAGATACCACCTATAAAGAAAGAGTGGCACAACTTGGAATACACGATTTTAAGGATTTTTATTTTTCTACATTAAAACATCCATGATAACTATTCTTCCTTCTGCAAAGCAATCAACACTTTGGCATGGCTTGCCCAGTTCTTATTGTGTTTTAATAACTGATACAATACTTGTGTTGTTCATTTACTGTACATTGTGTATTTCATATTGTATTTTTGCAGTTGCATTTTTTAAAATGAATAATTATGTCCTAATATATTTTCTTTTGGTCTTAAAGTTTCCATGGGTATTCTTCCATAAAAGAAAAATATGCTCTCTTTAAGACTGAGTCTAATGGAGTGTAGAACATTTCTGAAAAACGTCCGCAACATTGGTCTGAGCATGTTGCAAATCTATTTCTTAGCTGCAGTAGTGACTTCACTTTTGGAGCCACTGGTCATGCTTCTTTTCCTTTAAGATTATGAATCACAGCCCAGTTCTAGAATTTTTTCAATCCACAACAGGCCTCTTACCTGTTTTCTGGCATGTCAGCAGGCTTAATCTGAAAACCTCCATTGACAACAATCTCATGGGCCAAGGCCATGTTTGTAACACCTTTTGCTGTATCCATCAGTTCCTCCACTGACACAAACTGAGGAGGGCTAGCTGTGGACCAAGGAAATATGCTTCAGCAAAGTGTATCCTGCTAGTTGAAAAATATTCAACATACAATCTGATCATTTCAATCAAGCTATACAGTACCTGAAGCTGTAATATAATAGTGCATTATACATACGTGCCCATCATGCTATTCCCTTTCAAAATAAAGAATCCTTATGCAAGGTGAAGAAGAGAACTAAGAAATACTATGTATTTTTTTTTCTTTTTTATTAACTGATATAATTTATCCCAATCTTGTTATGCTAATATCATTCATACTAGTCAACACATTTCTGTTTTGCAAATCATTCTAGCTTTTAATCACATCTACATAGTAATTCATTGTCTTTTGTTCTTTAAATTTCTCACTACTCTGGTTTTTAAGGGTGTTATAAGCTCCACATACCAACAATGTTCTTGGTCTTCTTTTTCTTTTCATCCCACTCACTCTTTCTTCATATATTTGTTGTACAATTTGATCTTCATTCACTCTTTATATATGATCAAATTATTTCAGATCTGGCCTGCACATTGTTGCCAGACATAAAGCCACTTGACGCTTCTCAAATTTTGCTCATTTGCTCAATCGGAATTTTGACAAGAATCTTCCTAAACGTATTTACCTTACTAATGCTTACATTAATCTTTTGTATGAGGAAACAATATAGGCATTCTTCTAGTCATCATGCACAGATACAACCTTCACATATGTTAAAAAACCTGCACTGCCATTCATAAACAAAGCACAGTCAATGTTCAAAGTTTTATCAGTTACAGCAGCTATACCAGCATCCTTACCATTTTTCAGCATTCTCACAGTATTTAAATTATTTTTCATAATTTTCTTTTCTTGGACACTAACTTTTATAGTTCCTTTCAATTTCACTCTCTGACATATCATTATCATTCCCATTCAAATCTCTAATTTTTTTCACTTTACTTTCAACTCAGATTATTTTATCACTTTTATTCTTAATTTATTCATCCTGCTGAAGGCCCCACCTCTAGCCTTTTTCACTTACTTCTAAACCAAGTTTCTTATTCACATCCAAATCACTTCATTTTCTCAGCCTCATTTATTGTTTCTTCTAATACTCTTTGCAACTATTTTTATGTGTATGTGTTAACCATAATGCAAATATTGTGCATAGCACACAAATATAAATTCAGAAATCTTTTTCCAACCTCATTTTTAATATAATTCTTTTATTATCCAGCTATCTCTTATTATCTAACTACTTGCCTGTCTGCTTGCCCGCCTGCCTGCCAAATTCCCCATGTTTCTATGGCACTCTGTCAAACAATTATTTTCATGCTGTTATAAGCAGCTTGAATATCATCCTTTTTTTTTTTTTTACTTTTCATTCTGTTGGGAGATTCATCTATTTTTTGATACAGGACTCATACTTTCTGTTCTTATAGTCATTTTATTTTCATTCTCATTCTTTTCTTTACCTTCCTATTCTCTCATGTCTGTTTTCACCCCAAACCAATTCTTGATATTACCAGATAAGGATTTGTCCCCTGTTCTAAGCCTCTTGTCAACTTCTCTCAATGAAATTCCCTTAGTTTTAGATTTTGACAGGGAGTGAAATGATGAAGATGAAGCCACATGGGGAGAAAAGATGGGCTCAATGAGCAATCACCCAACCACTGCTTTATCAATATTTACTTCATATTTATTTATATCCCGCCTTTATATAACTCAAGGCAGCAAACATATCTACAGTGACATACCTTCCTCCTCCTATTTTTCCTAAAACAGCAATCCTGTGAGGTAAGTTGGGCTGAGAAAGAGTGACTTGCCTAAAGTCACCCAATACAGGAACAATGATGGTATACAAAACTAACGAATAAATTATAGACATTAATTAACGAACACAGCTGAATCGAGTAATTTAAGTATAGTCTGAAATGTTTTATGTGTTACAATTCCTAAGAACCGATCACGTTATACAGTTATCAGGACCAATATTTTGGGTATTAGAAGGAAAATACAATCCAAGTACAGCATGCTAAGTATAAGGAAGTCTTTATAAAGAGCCTTGGTGGCGAAGTGGTTGGAATGCAGTATTGCAGGCTGACTCTGCCCACTGCCAGGAGTTTGATCCTGAGCGGCTCAAGGTTGACTCAAGCACAGTAAAATGAGGACCCAGATTGTTGGGGGGAATATACTGACGTTGTAAACCGCTGTAAAGCACTGTGGAGCAGTATATAAGTCTAAGTGCTATTGCTATTAATATCAGGAAGCCTTTAATTATGATGTTGATATAATTCTAACAGGATTCAATTCAAATTTTCCATACTCAGTCTCTTTTCATCTCTTTTCTGAGAAAACATGGTCACAAAAAAGATAACGTGAAAGCAGCTACATCTAAAAATAAAAGGAAATTGAAATGTTGGGTAAAGAAATTATATTATTATTATGGTTGATTGCACATTCAGCCAGTGTTTGGACTGGATTTGGCATTTTTATCAATGTATTGATTATCATTATTATTTTCATTATCATATCCATACTATGAGTAAGAGATAGTTAGTGGCAAACAGAGATCAAGGATAAACAAAGGGCCATCTGTGCAGGATGAAACAGAAATGAGAATGCAAAATAGAATCTGTATTTAGTTCTTAATTCAAAAAATCTCCCAGACTGGAAGACTGAAGATTGGGAAGTTTTATGTTAGCCAGACATTAACTTGTTAATTAGTTTGTTTTTCAACATTTATTGGGACAAGGTACAGTATCATAGTGGGTTCTAATGTATACATAATACATATTTATTTAATATGTGTTTAGTTTAGTTAATTTATGATCAAGACCAAAATATCAAACACAATGTGGTCAGAAAAAAACAAAAGGAAACACCTTCCCCAGGAAATTAATAATATTATCAACCATCAAGGCAGAGATAAATCTGCCAGTAGGTGGCTGCCAAAATTAATCTCAAAGCTGTTGTATAACAATTATAATCAAACAATGATAGCAAACCCTATACATTTCTGCAGGCATTTTTTAATTCTAACCAAACCAAGCAAGAAATTAGTAGGAACAGAATTTATTCAGAGCACAGTGGCTGATTAAGTGGGCAGTGCAACAGAATGTCCAAGAGTATCTTGATCATTCTGTTTGGGCAAGGGCCCAGGGGACCTTGTGGTGGCATACTGCTGAATCTTCCTTCCTGGAACATAAATAGTAAGGCATTTCATCTGGCTAATGAAAAGATTCTTCTATAGAGGAATTAGGTAAAGAAAAAGGTCTCACCATTGCAGAAAAGAGGCTTTGCTCCAATCCCTATACATGTAATTTTTTTGGAAAACACATTAATAGTGAGCAGTTTCTGAGATTTTTTGAGGTGAGGGTAATGCTCCATTTATCAGAAGAAGGATACATAGATATGCAGATCAGAAGGAAACTTGCGGGACAATTGTTTTGCTCATTATAAAAAGTATTCTATTGGAATAATTTTGCTTACCCTCAGATATACTACTTCTACTAGGACTTGGTGTATTCTGTCGAATCTTCTTTCGGACGCACTGCTCTGCATTGTCCACATGGTCCTGTTGATTATCCTGTGACACATCTGATTTTCCCTCAGTTACATTGGGTATGTTTGGATCCTGAGACATCCTCAATTTTGGTGGCTGAGAAAGATGGAATTAAACATCCATATAATTTTATCAGACGGCTCTACACATGGACATCACCAGACAGTCAACACAGAAATCAGATTGACTATGTGCTCTGCAGCCAAAGATGGAGAAGCTCTACACAGTCAGTAAAAACAAGACCAGGAGCTGACTGTGGCTCAGATCATGAGCTTCTCGTTGCAAAATTTAGGCTTAAATTGAAGAAAGTAGGGAAAAACACTAGGCCACTCAGGTATGAACTAAATCATATCCCTGATAAATATACAGTAGAGGTGACAAATAGATTTAAGGAATTAGATCTGATAGACAGAGTGCCTGAAGAACTATGGATGGAGGTTCGCAACATTGTACAAGAGATAGCAACTAAAACCATCCCAAAGAAAAAGAAATGCAAGAAAGCAAAATGGCTGTCTGAGGAAGCTTTGCAAATAGCTGAGGAAAGAAGGGAAGCAAAAGGCAAGGGAGAAAGAGAAAGATACACCCAATTGAATGCAGAATTCCAGAGAATAGCTAGAAGAGATAAGAAAGCCCTCTTAAATGAACAGTGCAAAGAAATAGAAGAAAACAATAGAATAGGGAGAACCAGAGATCTCTTCAAGAAAATTGGAGATATGAAGGGAACATTTCATGCAAAGATGGGCATGATAAAGGACCAAAATGGCAGGGACCTAACAGAGGCAGAAGAGATTAAGAAGAGGTGGCAAAATTACACAGAAGAACTATACAAGAACGAGCTTAGCGTCCCTGATAACCACGATGGGGTGGTCACTGACCTCGAGCCAGACATCCTAGAATGTGAGTAAATGGGCCTTAGGAAAGCTGAGCAACAACAAAGCTAGTGGAGGTGACAGTATTCCAGCTGAGCTATTCAAAATCTTAAAAGATGATGCATAAAAGTGCTACACTCAATTTGCCAGCAAATTTGGAAAACTCAACAGTGGCCACAGATTGGAAAGGTCAGTTTTACATTCCAATTCCAAGAAAGGCAATGCCAAAGATGTTCAAACTATCGCACCATTGCACTCATTTCACATGCAAGTAAAGTTATGCTTAAAATCCTACAAGCTAGACTCCAGCAGTATGTGTCGAGAACTACCAGAAGAACAGCAGGATTTCAAAGAGGCAGAGGAACTAGAGATCAAATTGCCAACATACGCTGGATCATGGAGAAAGCTAGGGAGTTCCAGAAAAACATCTACTTCTGCTTCATTGACTATGCTAAAGCCTTTGATTGTGTGGATCACAACAAATTGTGGCAAGTTCTTAAAGAGATGGAGTACCAGACCATCTTATTTGTCTCTTGAGAAACCTATATGCGGGTCAAGAAGCAACAGTGAGAACTGGACACGGAACCACTGATTGGTTCAAAATTGGGAAAGGAGTCCGGCAAGGCTGTATTTTGTCGCCCTGCCTATTTAACTTATATGCAGAGCACATCATGAGAAAGGCAGGGCTAGATGAATCAAAAGTTGGAATTAAAATTGCCGGGAGAAATATCAACAACCTAAGATATGCAGATGATACCACTCTAATGGCAGAAAGTGAAGAGGAACTAAAGAGCCTCTTGATGCGGGTGAAGAAGGAGAGTGCAAAAGTTGGCTTGAAACTCAACATTAAGAAAACCAAAATCATGGCATCCGGCCCTCTCAATTCCTGGCAAATAGATGGGGAAGAAATGGAGGTAGTGACAGATTTTATCTTCCTGGGCTCCAAGATCACCACAGATGGGGACTGCAGCCAAGAAATTAAAAGACGCTTGCTCCTGGGGAGGAAAGCTATGGCAAATTTAGACAGCATACTAAAAAGCAGAGACATCACCCTGCCAACAAAAGTGCGCATAGTCAAGGCCATGGTTTTCCCAGTTGCAATGTATGGCTGTGAAAGTTGGACCATAAGAAAGGCTGAGCGCAAAAGAATTGAGGCCTTTGAACTATGGTGCTGGAGAAGACTCCTGCGAGTCCCTTGGACTGCAAGGCGATCAAACCGGTCAGTCCTAGAGGAGATCAACCCTGACTGCTCTTTAGAAGGCCAGATCCTGAAGTTGAAACTCAAGTACTTTGGCCACCTAATGAGAAGGAAGGACTCACTGGAGAAGAGCCTAATGCTGGGAAAGATTGAGGGCAATAGAAGAAGGGGATGACAGTCACTGGCTGGATGGAGTCACTGAAGCAGTAGGCGTGAGCTTAAATGGACTCCAGAAGATGGTAGAGGACAGGAAGGCCTGGAGGAACGTTGTCCATGGGGTCGCAATGGGTCGGACCCGACTTTGCAACTAACAACAGCAATGGACCAAATTGATTCCAATTAAACTAGAACAATATGTTACGCAATATCATCTCTCATCCCTGCAAGAGGAAATGCTGCTAGGCCTTGTCTCAGTATTTTGATTAAATATTCATCTAGTTGTCCAAAGCATAAATAATTACAATCTCTCTGAGTGCACTGACTGCTAATGGAGACAAAAAATTTTTTGCAAGGCACCGATTTCTGAGCAGAGTGTGAACAATGTTTTTGTCGTCTTCTTGCCCAGCACAGAATAAAACAAAACTCATTGCTTGCTGCATTTCCATGCTGACTAGTGGGACAGCACCCTGCTTTGTGTGAAAATTACAACCAAGAGATATGATGCTAAGAGAAAAGGGATGGTCATATGACCAATCTATTGTGCTTTTTTTATTCCAGAAGAATAGCTGGCATGGCTATACACATAACATAGAGACATACTGACCAGCAACAGACAAACAGATCTATATCTCTGCCACCAGAGAAAAGCAGATAAGCTGTCTTTATGGATACTGAGTGCCAAGCAGGCCAGTGAAATACTCTATTTGTCTATACATTGTTTACTTGTTTTATTGTAAGCTGTCCCGAGTCACGTATGTGAGATGGACGGCCATATTAATTTAATAGCAAATAAATAAAACTTCCACCAATCTATTTGATTTCTTGTTTACAGTTACTGTTTATTTTTACTGTTTTATATTCAAAAGTGACTGGCAAAGGAAGGATAGCCTGTCAATCTTTTCTACTCTATAATGATTGAACTGATGTATATTTCTATTTGCACATAGAGTTGTCAACATTTTAAGCTTAAAAGTTGTCTATTATGAAATATTTAGGTTTTTTGTGCATATCAAACAGATATTGGAAAATGGCACTTTACTTCCTATCTTCAAAATACTGATGTTTCAAAATACATTCATTCTCTGAGTGACTATTAGCACATGTGTTATGTTTACAATATTAGAATCTCCTATAGCTATAGGTAAAGACAGAATAATCAAAACAAACATACCAACTCACTGCAGATCCTGGCACAATGCAGCAATTGAAAAGGAATAGATGGCAAAATGTAATCCCTTAAACATTCTAACCATGACAGAGGTACAGAAAACGAAAAATCTAACCTCATAGTTAGTACATTAAAAAAAACAATGAAAATAGACAGAATGTAAATAGCTTTTCCTGTAATAATTTACTGTACTTTCTGAAGTACAGAGGAATACATATTAAATTCATATAATAAAGGTTATACATGAACCCACTTTTTCATGTTAGGAAACTGCAGAAACTTTTGAACTTCAGTATACGATTTGCACATAACAATCAATACAAATGCATTTTGTCACACATATATGGGCAACATGTCTTGTATAAAATGGTTTGTTATTCAATCTCAAAATCAAATCTGAACCCATATTTTAGTTCTAATTTTCTTCTGAGAAGCTTATATTTTTATAATAAGGAAATCCCTTATTCTAAACAGACAATAGGAGAAAATCTCTTGCAAGGTAAGTTTAGACTTTTAACAAACTACACATATATGCTGAAATACAAACGTTAAGATGCAGTATGATGCAGTGTTTTAAAAACTGAAGGTTAAAAATAATCTAGCTCAAAATCTTTCTCCTATTTTAGTTCATTGTTTCAAAGATAAATTAGTCTTGTCAAAAGAAATAGTCTTTTATAATCCAGAAAGCAACGTCCCTCTAGCAAGCAGACATAAATCAAGTGAATGATACTTCATAGAATCTTCTGCATAGTGGTCAACTGTATATCATCAACAAAATATTAAAACTGATAAAAGCTTTTTATTAATAAAATAAAATTTAATTTAAAAAATGACCTTTATTTCTACAATCAGCATCTGAATAAAAGCCAGATTACTGAAATCAATTTTCTATATCACTCCAGTTGTTTGCTATATAAACACTTACTTTTCACTTTAACGTCCTTGTAATAAGATATGAATATTTATAGGAAAAAAGATGATAATTTCAAGCCAGCAAAACCAAACAGGATCAAGAGTTCTGTAAGACAAACATAACGGAATTACATTTTTTTTAAAAAAAAGACAAGCAAAGGTTGAAGCTGAAAGTATATATAACAAACCTTGTTTCTCACAAATAGAGAATGCTAGACTTACTATAATGATTTGTAGGGATTTAAGACAGAAGCCACCAGCACTTTCTCTCAATGACTGTCTTTTTTCCCTAATCATCCCACAAAACTGATTACCAAAATGAATTATTAAAATGAACAAGAAGCAATGGCTGGCAACTAATCAAGGAGAGAACCAACCTAGAAATAAGGAGAAATTTCCTGTCAGTTAAAACAATTAATCAGTGGATTGGCTTGCCTTCAGAAGTTGTGGGTTCTCCATCACTTAAAAGTTTTTAAGAAGAGATTGAACAACCATTTGTCTAAGATGGGATAAGGCTTCCTGCTTGAGCAGGGGGTTGGACTAGACTCCAAGGTCCCTTCCAATTCTGTTATTCTGTTCTGTTATCAAAAATGATTATGCAAATCTGATTTGGGGGATTTTACAAGATAAATATCCAAGAAACATATTCCAAATCATCTTACCAAATTATAAAACAATGTTTCCATAAAATTTGGCTTAAGGCTCTTACCCAAAAGAAGTCTGATTCTTGAGATTGTTTGATGCTAAATAGATCTGAAAGAACATTTATAAATACTCTTATATGCAATTACAGTAACCAACATACAAAACCCAGATCAATTTTTCATTTGAAATCAGATTTATCAGGTCAAAAAATAATTATGTCGGCCATAATTGCATGATTTAACCCCACCTTTTTACATGGCCACACATACAACATGCGTAAAAAGGAGTAGGGTTTATAGCTGCCATACTGAATTGACATTTTAATTTTTTTTAAAAACGTTCGATAAATTTTAGTGTTTTCCTCCTTTTCATCCAACATTCTTCCTTGCCCATACCAAGCCTTAATCTAAGTGACAACAACACATATATATCTATCTTCAGAACCTTTCTCAGTGTCAGAGTCACACAAAAAATATGAAAATATTCTATCTTCTCATCAGGGTTGCCGATGCTGATTTTCCACTCCCTATTTAGGTTTGTAGATTTTTTTATTTTAATATTTAATGAACTTTTAAGTTCTTCTATATATTACATTATATTGTATGTATTAAATAGGTAAAAATAACTTAAACTGATTGTATTTGTTATCGTGTGTGTGTGTGTGTGTGTGTCTGTGTGTGTGTGTGTGTAAAAAAAATCTGGGTTTATTTGAGGATGAAATCTTGGTTGTTTTAGGAAACCTTGCTGGCAATGGGCAAATTAACAGGTAAAAATAATTCAATTTAAAACTGATGTATTATGTTTGCTGTTATTTGGGGGGTTTGTGTAGAATCTGGGCTAGTGTGTGAAATCTTGGGTTTTTTTTAAAGGAACTTCACTGGCAACCCTGTTTCTCATTTGTTCTTTCACAAGCCCAGGAATTAAGGTACACAAGAACTGGAGATAAAGAAGCAACATTTGAAATCTTTTCATTCTTGTATCCAAGGATGTCCAACCTCAACCTATTCCAGGTAAAAATTTCTCCTCTTTTGTTCCAGAGTATTGGCTCGGCCCAAATAGTGGGAAGCTGTAGAAAAGGAGCAGGAAGGGAAACTTCCACTGCTGTCAATACACATACCCTTACCATTAATCCAACAGCACCTAAAAGAGTAAGACCTCAATTGAGTATCCCGGAAAAGGCCCCACTGAATTCAACTAAGTTTGTATGGGAGCTGGTATTTCCCATTTGTTCGTAAAATAAATCCAAGTAATATGCGTGCTACCCTTTCTTTAGCATTTCCAAACACGACGCCAGGTTCCTACTCCTCCCAGGCATAACTGTACCCTGCAGCTGGATAAAACGCCCCATCTTCTCCAGTTAAGACGCGGGCGGCGGGCTTTCCTCCAACGTAACAGTTATTTTTCTTCCAAGGCCAAGGCTGGGAGCCGAGGGGGGGGGGGAGAACCAGGGGCGTCTGAAAGAAGCCCTTGACTACCGCGCTGCAGCGACTGGCGAATAAATCGTTCTTCTCGCCATCTCTGCTGCAGCGACAGGATTTTTTATTTAGGGTACCGCTTAGCTGCGGCCTCGAAGGGGCTTACAACCTCGGCTAAGCCCATCGTTGAATCTGACGCTGTTCCCAGATAGCCAGGAGGCCTTTCCGTTTCCCAAAGCCACACACCCCCTACTCCTATATTTAGTACCGAGAGGGAGAGGGAAAGGACCGCCAGGCCGAAGTCTCTCTCTTTCCACCCAGCCCCGGCTGCTTGCTTACCTGCGCGGGCGGGGTCGCCGGAGGGAACTTTTCGCCCCCGCTGCGAAACAGCTTCCCAAACGAGGCGGGATGGAGAGCGGAAAGCCGAGGCAGGGCGCGGCGCCGGCAGCGCAGTACCAACAGTAGCCACACGGGAGGCCAGCCGCGGAGCTTCTTCGCGGTTCTCCTCACGGCCAACCGGGAGTCTGCAGCGGGACGGAAGGGGCTGTCAGTCCGCCGCAGAGCGCTGCCATGTTACCGCCCCGCCGAGGGGAGAGCAAGGCCGAGGCGCGCGCGCGCGCAGTCTTGATGGGTAATGGCAAGACGGCAAAAAGTGCCAGTCCGCAGACGGCGTTGCTCTCAGACGGGACGAGGAGAGAAGGTCTTTCTCTGCAGAGCTGTCGAGAGGAGACCGGCCTGGGTCTATCCCCCGGAGCCTATTCCAGCAGACCCGGGCTCAGCACCCAGTTCCGCCCCCCTTCGTGCATGTGTCCTCTTGTGGCGGGGAGATATGCGTCGCAAGCAAAACGACAATCCCACCTCCCCAAAGCCCTGGGAACGAGAGCGTAGCCCCTTTACGAAAACCTTTTTGTAGAAATTAAGCCACTTATTTTTTTCCCCAGCCCAGTACTTTTGATTTTAAAATTGGGAGAAAAGGGGGAAAATACTGCTAGTAATGATGTTTTAATAAGCGTAAAGGCGTTGCTGATTTTTTAATGATCCTGTGAAGCAGGTTATTGGTAAATGCTAAGAAGACGTGAATAAATATAAAACCCATGCAAACAAACACAATGTAGTAGAATGCAAAGGAACTGTGGGAAGTCAGCCCCCCCCCCCAGAAAAGGAAATATTAAAAGGGAAGAAAAATATATTTTCTCAAAGGATCTTAAAGAGGCAGAAAAGCATGCCCAGTTTTTTAATAGTCCCAAGTCTCCCTCCCACAAGTAGAACCAGCTCTGTAGAAATGCATATGTAAACCATTCAGGAAGGTTGAAGCTAGAAGATTAAGACGACAGAGACACCTAAAATCTACATACCCTACCCAAACTCTAAGACAGGACATAATAGGATTAACCCACAGATGCTAAAGGGTACACTCAAAGTTCATGCCACACAAACAACTCCAAACAAAAGGCTCCAGAGGGTATAAAAACCCACTCCCTACATGTGTTCTCTCTCTTTTCTTCCAGAGCCATCTTCCTGTCTGGCTCTCCTCTTCAATAAACTACAGCCTTCTTTCTAAAGCAGTCACCATGTTGTTTATTCCCGGCTTGGACTGAACCATGATGAAGACTTTTGCTTCAACAGAACTTTACGGTACTGTACGGTCACAGTCCTTTACTTGAACTTGAGATACCATATCAATTTAATCAGATAACCTAAGCGGAGACTTCTTGATCAAGCAGCACTTTATTTGATCAAATTAAGCAGCTGGGTAGTCAACAATCTGGAATGCTGGCAGAGTTACGTCCAGAAGTGCCACGCATTAGAAAGTTGGTAGCATTGCTTTATAAACTTTGTTAGCCAATGAAAATCAGACAACAGGGCCATTACATCATAAGAAAGACATCAGTCATTCCTGTACATTCCCTCCTTCAGTATATCGCATCCATGTACATGTTTCCCAAGCTTGCATGAAATTTCTCTGGTGCAAAAGCTGATTACAAAAAGCAAGAAAGCAATAGTTAGACTAAACAATTTCCCTTTGTTCCAGAACCCTTCAGTACTGAATGTGCTTTCTATAGATGCTGGCTAATATTTCTGCAAGCAATTCCAAGGCAAATGCAAACAAACACAGTAATGGGGAAAAAAACATTTATCTATGTAAAATACAGGTAGTCTTCTATTTACAACCATTTGTTTAATGACTGCTCAAAGTTACAATGCACTAAAAAAATGACTTATGACCAGTTCTCACACTTCTGACTGTTGCAGCATCTCCACAAGTCACACGATCAAACTGGGTGCTTGGCAACCGGCATTTACCGTGTTTCCCCTAAAATAAAAATACCACAAAAATAAGCCCTAGCTTGATTTTTTGGGGTGGGCTTTATATAAGCCCTAACCCAAAAATAAGCCCTACATATTTGCTAAGATACAAGATAGGCGAGGTGGGGAGGAGGGGGGAGCTGCGCCACGCGCCCCACACCCACTTACCATGTCGCAGGGCTCTTGCTGCTGCCATTGCAAGATGCACTGAGCCGCCATTGACACCAACGCGAGGCACATCCTGCTGCCATTGCCGTTGCTGGCATGAGGCGTGTCCCGTCACCATTGCACCGCAAGGCACAGCATGCTGCCCCGAGGTGTGTCCCGCCATTGCTGTTGCCATGAGGCGCGTTGAGGGACACACCTTGTGACGGCAACATAGCAGGATGTGCCTTGCGGTGGTGGCCACACCAGCAGGACGTGCCTCATGGCAGCAATGGCAGCAGGACACACCTTGCGGTGGTGGCGCCAACAGCGGCAGGACGCGCCTCGTGGCAGCAACAGCACAACACACCTTATGGCGGCAGCAACAGCAGTGGGATGCCCCTCACGGTGGTGGCAATGGTAGTACGCTCCTCATGGTAGCAATGGCAGCACCTCGTGGCAGCGGCTGCAACACAACAGGCCTTGCAGTGGAGGGTGCAGCATGGTAAGCGGGTGCAGGGTGCGTAGGGCAGCTCCTGGAAAAAAATAAGACACCCCCAAAAATAAGACCTAATGCCTCTTTTGGAAGAAAAAAATATAAGACCAGGACTTATTTTCGGGGAAACACAGTATTTGCAATGGTTGCAGCATCCCTGTGCCTCAGGATTGTCATTTGCAACCTTACTAGGGAGCATCTGACAAGCAAAGTTAATGGGGGAAGCCAGATTTGCTTAATGATCATGTGATTCACTTAACAACTGTGGTTATTTGCTTAACGATAATGGCAAAAAAGGTTATGAAATGGGTTGTGACTCAGTTAAAACTGCCTTGCTTAGCCACGGAAATTTTGGGCTCATTTGTCCTCATACGTTGAGGACTTCTTGTACTTACAAATAAGCACAGTACTATAATGAGAAAGAAAGGCAACCCCAGTACTCCAGTCCTCAAGGCAATAGCAATGAAAGAAGCAACAAGAGATTCACTTCCCTGGTCCTCCATGCAGCAGCAAGGAGGAGGGGGAAAAATTGCACCAGCTGCAAAATCACCGGATCTTGTTTGGTCATGTGACCGGGGGGGGGGAACCATGCATGACCACGTAGTTCTCAGCAATTGCCATTATAACCACAGGCAACTTCCCAAGCCCAAAGAGAGGTCATAGGACTAAACGTTGTTGTTAATATGAGGTTAAATGAGGTTATACAGAATATAGAATAACAAAAAGGGACCTTGGAGATCTTCTAGTTCAATCCCCCTGCCCAAGCAGGAGACCCTACCATTCTGGACAAATGGCTGTATAATCTCTTCTTAAAAACCTCCAGTGATGGAGCCCCCCCCCCCCAACTTCTGAAAGCAAGCCATTTTCATTATGCAGCACTGGGTTGTCCAGTGAGCTTAACAAGTTGAATAGGGCAAGAATTCTTAGAAGGGGCCAGTGAATGAAACTTCATTAATGAGGAAGCTTACTGCAGGGTTTTGGGTTAATCACTCTCAATTTCTAATGTTTCATGGAAGAGAATTACACATCCCAAACATACTGGTGGAAAGATATTTATTCATGATCAGAGACCTTTTTTTTTAATAAAATGCATACAGAACAGGTTAAATAAGTAAAAAAAAAAATACATGCGCAAGTTGAAACAATAAAATAACAAAATAGGGATTAGCAATGAGGAAATAACTATTAGAAAAATACCATTTTAGTCCCCCTTAAACAGTGGCTGGCCAATCCACACTGATCAGGTCATCACCATTTACCTTTTTATTAAATTCCAATGGAGAAAACCTATGGGTTTTTTTTTAGAATCTTCTGTGGAAAAACTGCTGGCAACAACTGTACACTCTTAAACTCAGTCCATCCTCTGCACTTAGCAAGAATTAGGTGCAGTAATGTAGGTAACAGAATGGCTATGGTTCAGTGATACAACATACACTTTTTATTGAGAAAATGTACCTGAAATGCATCACTTTTTCTGATGAGGTAGAAATATTTTGGGCAACAGAATCATAAGAGAACTCTATTTGCCAGTATAAAAGTACCACAAACACAACTGACAGAGCAGATATGGGCAAACAGTTTATATCAGGAGATGTCTTTTAAAAGTATTTGAAGTCTAAAGAAAGTGTGGAGTTGCTGTTATTAGACATCACAGTACTCACTTGAGGCTTGAGGACATGTAGCAAAATGAAAATAGACATTAGAAAATTAACATGCCTATGAAGAACAGTTGTAGGAATTGGGTATGTCTAGTTTAATGAAAAGGAGGACTAGGGGTGACATGATAGCAGTGTTCCAATATTTGAGGGGCTGCCACAAGAAAGAGACTATCAATGTATTCTGCAAAGCACTTGAAGATAGGACAAAAAACAATGGATGGAAACTAATCAAGGAAAGAACCAACCTAGAACTAATGAGAAATTTCCTGACAGAGCAATTGAGCATTGGAACAAGTTGCCAGTGGGTGGTCCATTTTTAAGAAGAGATTGGTTAACCATTTGTCTGAAATGGATGGGGTTTTCTGCTTGAGCAGGGTGTTGGACTAGAAGACCTCCAAGGTCCCTTCCAACTCTGTATTTGTTATTTTGTTTGGCAGCAATGATCTGGAGGCCACTCAAAATAAAAGGTGGGGAATGCCTGTACTCTATCAACCCCTGTTGATGGTTTGCCTGCCCATAAAGACAACATAATGGACAATATTTATGCCCTTAGTCAAAGCTACACCTTTATGAATAGAAAGGTACCAGGTATGTTGCAATGATTGTAACTGGGTGAGAAAAAAAATGGCACAATAATTTTCAATGGTTTAATATTCTTATAAGCCTTTTAGTGATGATGAATTTGGGTTTGAAATACTGATATCCGGGGGGAAATGTAGTAACCCAATTGTTTCTCATACTTCATTTAACATTTCTGGCAACTCTTTAGAAAGGCTGTCTTTTCTTGAGATTGAAGAAGGAGACCAGGAAAATACAGTTTTAAGGTTATGGCAACAAGTGCAAGATGTTATACTACAAATCACATATTTCTTTTTGAATCCAGATCACCGCCCAGTTCAAGTAGTCATTAACATTTCATATTCTTTTTGGAAGCAGGTGTTTCTATATTTTAGGCAAGCAACACCTGCCGGTAGTTCTCCCATTATAATATACTACTATGAACAAATAAACCTGCCAATTTTCTTCCTGAAGGAGATGCTTTGGAGTAATTGGCATATACTTTCAGTATGGTATAGAAATATCCAAAACACAACTGAAACAAGCAAAGGATTCAACTAAAATATAAATCTGTGATTTCCTCATCCAAAAGTAGAAAAAGAACAAAATGCATATCTTGATTGCTTATTTTTACCACTCTACTGAGTTTCAAATTTCTTCCTTCGTACAAAATATTTAAACCTATAATGCTGAACACCTGCCCTTAGCATTATTTCAGAACAGATATATCCTGCCAGAATAACATAATGTTGTACACTGAAGCTAATGAGAACTCAAAAAAGAGACAAATATTTCCAAATTAAAATCTGATTTAATACAGGAGGCCAGTGGGTCAAGTATTTTTATGTCAATTGCTACTGAATAAGTATTTGTAATTTAAAGGCATTATATTATGAAATAGTATGAGTTAATCAATATTTCTACAGCATATAAAAAGATTTGAGCATAAATGTTTCCTGGAATGGAGCAATTTTCACAGGATATATTGGAAACTTTTACTTGCACTTGGCTTAACTTCCTTTTATTCAACATTAAACTTCCCACACTGATACAATTGTTTTCTCCATGTAAGGGCAGAACTAGCTGTGTAGCATCAAGAGTGATTTACAACTACTTTTTAATTAGAGAAAGAATCTAAAGGCTTGTTTGCCACAGTAAAGCAGATTTCTGCTATAGATTTGTCTATGTATTGCATAACTTATGATCATGTTTAAAAATGTTTATGGTGTTAATTCCAGACTTTCATCTGCAGTTTCAAGGTTGTAAACAAAAAAAGTTACAAAGGTTTAGTAGTTGTTTTAATGTGTTAGAGATGACTTTTTTTTCAGTCATTTGGCTTTCAAATACAAGGAATGACTGCTTATTTTGAGCTGGTGTGTTGTGGTACTGGTTAACCATTCACCTGACCATTTCTGCCATGGGCACCAATTATACTTCAGCATGCTACTGGAATATATCAGATGACAATAAGTTGGATAGACTGCCAGAAAAGCGAAACACATGGCCAGATGTTGTGTGACTGTAACATACGCTACAACTAAAAACATCAGGAATTCAATTATATTTCTTTACTCTGAACTGCATTCTGTTCAAAGGACTTGTGTTCACAAAGGAAGTCAAGAGATACTTGCTTTCAGCTTCTCATGATGTATTTCCTAGGAATTTAGGAGAAATACTGCTTCCTCACTATTTAGAATTTGAATCAATAGGTTTTATTGTTTTTAAATAGCAGTTTTACAGGTGGATTTACACCCCTATTTACAAAGACTTTTAAGTACAGTATAAAACAATTTAATAAAGATACACAGTACAGATTTTTAGAAGTCAGGTCTATAATTATATACCATCATCAGGAACATCTCTGTCACCAAAATACTGCAAAAAGATAGTTGGATTACTAGTATAGAATTGATCTAGCAATTTCTTGCGTTCTTTGGTGGAGAGACTGGAGTCTTCATCAATAGTTTTTAGTAAAGACACCAGTTCCTCTTTTGTAGTTTTTTTGGCACTGAAATGATACTCACATTCATCAAGCCTCTGGCAAAAAGTATATCCTGGAACAAGAATAAAATTTGTTATTAAAAAATATCATAGAAATTTGTGGTATTTATAATGGTTTTCTTAAAGGTTTGCACAATATTCCCTTATTTACAATTCATAGAGTGATCCTGGAGTTTTCAATTTTTGGGATAAAGGTGGAGGATCTGTCTTGCTTAAATGCACTTTAGACTCAAAGGGATCAAGTTGCCCAACTAATCCCAACTCTCTTTCCATGAAGTTTAGGACGTTTAGTATTAGAAAATGGTAAGCACTGAGATATTCAGTACTTTTTCTGAATAGGTTGAAAGCATCATGTAAAATTTTGCATAGCCCATCTTGATAAATTTATCTACTTTTAATGTCACTCTTCCTGCCAAAGAGCAGATTTTTCTAGACTGACTGATTTAGCAGCTTCGTTTTCATAATGGACTATGCCCAGAGCAGCTCATGCTAAAGTTTATTATTAACATAACTAAAGCTTATGAAAATAAAGTTTACCAATATTCAGACTGGGTTCTGTGCCTCTCTGTATAGCCAGAAGCTTATCGCTGACCATTTTATGTAGCGTCCCTGGAATCTTGAACAAAATAAAATAAGTTATTAAGAATGGAAGTTATTAAGATTACACATAATAGTGTGGAGAAAATGACTTGGGGATACCTACCTTTAAAACATCTTTCTGATAATCCACTAGAAATAAAATCAAAAGATCCGTTTTTCCTTTAGATAATGTTTTATTGTTGATTATGGCTCTGGAGAACATTCTTTTCACAACCATCCTGTTTTCACTCTATAAACCAGGTCGGGGGGGGGGGGGAGCAGAAGGATTAAAAGTTTGTACTGCTAGATCCACCTCTTTTCCTATAGCTATAGTTATAGCATATATTCTCAGTTTTCAAATGCATGCCCTTTAAATCATAGTTAATTGATCATTTTGTAAAAGGGCAGTCAGCAACAGTTATACAAATGCAAGTAATTTTAAACATTAGGCAAATGAGGTTGATTTATTTCAGAGCAACCTATATGCACACGTACTTTGCATTCTTCCCATGGTCTCCCTTCCAGTGCTAAGCTATGTCAACCAGGTTATTGTGATCTTTTCTAGGGAAATATTAGAAATTCATAATCATGGTGTAGAAAGCCATGCTGAGGTCACCTTCTCACTTCAGTGCTCCTCTTCTCAGGAGGAATGATGCTGCCATAGAAAGTTTACTTATTTAATAAATTTGGATGCTGCCCAACTGTCAACAACTCTGGGCAGCTCATAATTGTGGTCTTTTCCTATATATAGTGGTACCTCGGTACTTGACTGCTTCAAAACTTGATTTGGTATTCAACGCATTTAGATATGAAAATGTTGCCCTAGTACTCAACATTTGTTTAGTACTTGACATACTGTGATAGGAAGAGGGGGTGGCTGCAGAGAACAGACAGGAAGCCGGCTGTGCTGGGAAGGCCGCTAAAAAAGGAGGGGGCACTCACAGAGGGCGGACAGGAAGTTAGCCATGTTGGGAAGGTCGCTGACATAGGAAAAGGTACAGACAGAAAGTTATTCCTGGCTGAAACAAAGGCTCACATGGTAAGTCACGTGCTTTGGGACTCATCCTTTTTAGTACTCCTTGCACCTCCCAGAATTAATTAACAATGTGTACCGAGATACCACTGGAATCTTTGATTTCAGCTACTAATTATTGACACTGGAAACACCCACTGTCTAACACAGAATTCAGGAATCTGAAGCTTCCTGATGTTCCTGAACTACTGTATTGATTGCTGTAAATTGGGTTGTTGGGAGTTGTAGTTTAGCATATCTGAAGGTCCACAAGTTCTCTACCCACATTCCCATGTCACCAAAAAGTATGAAGAGGCTTCATAAAGTACTTGCCTCACTTTGCAGCTTAAGTTCAGAATTCTGAGCTATCACAGCCATAAAATAAAGCAGTTTCCTGAATTCCTCTCTTGCAGGGCTATCCAATAATTTTAAATACAGCTGAATGGCTTCCAAAGCCTGATCAGTTTTTCCATTAACTGGAAGGAAAACCAAACCAAATTGTTACATTGCATTTTTATTTAAATACTGATTGATGAACATATGCACGGTTTGCCATTTCTCTCTTATTTTAAACTATAAAAGAATGTGAAATATAAATTTAGATCAGATTGATTAAATCAATATTCAATTTTTTCCTGGTCTGCACCAGAACTTACTTCAAATTTCTTACTAAAATATGCTTAATAAGATCATAAATATTTCAGAAAATTGTGCCTTTATCAAACCTCACAGCTTCTTGATTTAATTAGAATCCTAGTTATTTGTTAGCTATAAATAATAACACCACTACTACTGCCAATATGACACACTGGCAGAATGAATCTGCTGGTAAATCCCTATCATATTGTTATAGATTTCCAATGTTCATTAGGGAAGTTTCCCCTTATAAGGAGTACATTGGCTATCCACTTATTGACTATGGTCTGCTTCGCTTTAGAAATTAATTGTATTAATTAATACACATATACATAAAAGGCATGACTAAGTATTACATGCAAACACATGACCTGCAGGCATAAAGAAAGCTTTAGTTAGGATTATAGTGGTGTCATGGCATTCAAACGTCTGACTTGGAGATGGTTGCTTTTACAGGGTAATCCATCCTCAACTTCAATTTCTGTTGCTAAGCAAGGTGGCTGTTAAGTGAATTGCACCCGATTCTATTGTAGTTGTTAAATGAAGAAGTGTTAGGATGATCGTTCAGCAAATCCTTCTTTCCCCATGGATTTTGCTTGTCGAAAGCCAGTTGTAAAAGTCACAAATGTAGATCACGTGACCCCAGGACCCTGCAGCCATTGCAAATACATGCCAGTTGCCAAGAGCTCAAATTTTGATCACGTAACTCTGGGGATGCTGAGACAGTCGTTAAGTACGAGGATCCATTGTAAGTCACTTTTTCAGTTCCTTCAAACAATTGCTAAATGAATGGCCGTTAAGTCGGGGATTACCTGAGTACTGTACATATAAATGTCATCACCGATCTTCTGCATGTTACACAGGGCTCTACAGAGATATAGGTAAAGCTGTATGAATTAGATCCCAAAGGTGCTTTTCACTGTTAACTGAAGAAGCTTCTTGGATAAGAAGCGAAACGTCTTCAAAGAAAAAAAACAAGAAGAAAGTCCAGTTGCCTTTTAAAAAGCACCTTTGGGACAACCATGACCTGGATGACTGAGAATCTCCATAGATATATGGGTTACATCACTGCATCAGTAGGAGAATGTATCCTGCAATGCTGCACATTGGAAAAATTGGCATATAGTTCATTTTCACTACTTATCACTAGCCTTCACATAGAGTGGATTTCACACTGTGATAATTCATCATTGTTGCTTGATTTTGTAAAGTCTGGCACTGGGGTTTCTAAATCATAGATTAGGCCTTAGCATGTTATGTAATATGGCCACTATATTTTACTTTAAAAAACTATGGTAAAACAAAGCAAGGTTTAATACAATATGTGGATATGAAGCAAGATAGAATTGATTTGTTGAAACTGAATATGTATAGTTTAAACGCACATCTGACCTTTTATCCCACCTTATTTTTCATTTGTAACTCGAGGTAGCGAGCATATTTAATACTCCTTCCTGCTCCTGTTTTGCCCGCAACAACAACCCTGTGTGGTAAGTTGGGCTGAGAGGGAATGACCGGCCCAAGATCGCCCAGCCAGTTCTCATGCCTAAAGTGAGACTAGACCTAACAGTCTCCTGAGTTCTAGCCTGGTGCCTTGCCCACTAGACCAAACTGGCTGTCATCTTCACTTCTATCACATCTTAGGCTATTAAAAAAGTAACAACCTGTATTTAGAACTCTTTATATGTAAACCTGTGTGCATTACTCTCTTTTCAAAATCGAAGCAGTATGCCTGGAGGTCCCATGGATACTTGCTCTTCTCTGGATGGTCCCATTTCACCAACACAGGGCAATCTTGCATAATGGGAGGAGGGGGGATGCATGACAAATTTGCATGGCAAAGCACTTTGGTTTTTACAACATGTGTTAAATCCATTCACTTACCTAGCAACTCAGCAATTCCCAGGTGGATTTCAGGCACCTGGTTTAGCAATGGTTGCTTTTTTTGGCTGTAATACTTCCCAATAGTGTCAAACAACAACAGTTTCCCCACGTGCACTTTGTCAGGCCGATCAGGTAAACTGCGGCTTACTTCAACCACCATCGCATCTGGGAGATACTCCAAACAGTCAATTGCTGCTGAAAGCCATTCATCTGCCCTAGAAAAAGAAAATTCCTACAATGTTCTATTGACTATGGTACTGGCTCTACAGCAGATAACATTTTGTTGTGAATAAGTCCCACTGGAAGTCAAGAGAACATATTAGGGCCAAAGGAACAATGATGAAAGGAACTCTGCTTAAGAGAAGATAAAGCAGCCACTGAGCATGGCACATTTGGGCAGAGTTTACAACACAGAGGAGGAGAACCCATCCCAAAAATCAGGAGTGAGCAACTTGCACCACAAGTTGGCCCATAAGATCTCTGCAATATGTGGGGGCAGGACAGAGAGGCCAACATGTTCAGCTTTCTGAACTGGCAGGGGGACTTAAGGGACAAAATGGGTGCCTGGACCCTAATGTTTTCATCACTCATAAACACATCCCCAAAATCAGTAGATTTTTCATATTGGTGGATTTTCTAAAGGGGAGAACTGTAATTCTCTTAAGGCCCTCATTTAGTCCCATTTCCCTCAGAGGCCATAAAAGGCCAGGAATCTCTCTTATGCCCTTCTGAAATGCTCCAAAATTAAAAATGTGGCCTCAGATCATAAAAGGTTGCCCATGTCTACTCTATAGTCCTTCGCTGTTTGAAAAAAATATATTATTTATTTAGGAAGGCAAATACAATTTGCTGATAAATCCGTTTTTTGCCTTCCTATTCATACAGTTACATATATAAATACTTACTGAGCATCACCAAAAGCTTTCAGAATTTCTCGGTCGAGATAATTGTTTGTGATGCTGTGTTCAGGTTCCTGCTTTGTTTGTGGAAATCGGGATCCAATCTTGTGGTATTCAAGTAAAGAGTCAAGCAATGGAAGATCTATTAGCTGCAGGAGACGGGCAATTGTTTGCTCTCCCCAGACTTCATTAATGACTAGGAAAAATGAAGGGCACAAACCAAATAGTGAGATTGTTGAGAAACATATAATGATCAAGAAATGTAACCCAACACTGCAGTCTTTGCTTGAGGTGACTAACTCTTCTTCCGCAGAAAACATTACAATAATTTATTTCTCCTGTTTTACTGTCAAGCCACAAGAATATGTCAGAATTAAAATGAAGAAGATAACCAATAGAGATTTATGCAGCAAACAGTAAGGACTTCGATGTATCCAAAATGCTTTACATTCTTTCCTGTTTGAATTGCCAGAGATCTTTACTAGATGGGAAAACCAATCACGTAAATCATGTTAATAAGGATGCATAAAAGAAAGAAACCCTTGTTAACATTTTTCCAGCTAGAACAATGACACCCTTAACTTGAAGTACTAAACAAAGAACTTGTTTGGGGTTTTCTACATTTTTTCGGAGCAATCTGTAAAGCCAGACACAAAAAAACGATAGAACTAGCTACTAAGTTAGTATCAGATTTTGTTCTTGTTCAAGAAGCAGATTGAAAGAACATGGCAGCCCCATGTTACAATCTCTTGTTTAAACCAGCCGTGGCTTGAGAAGAATGGACTATTTGTACTTCTGGTCTTTAAGTGGTTTGATAACTGAGCCACAAGTCAGGCACAAAGTAGGAGACAAGGCCACAGTAGTAAATTCCTTGTTCCTTCAAAAACTTCTGTCTCTAGTTTAAAAAAAACTGAAAAAGGGGAAGCAGTAGCAATGTCTTTAGCATGAGTGGGAATCTTTGGTTTTGTTGAGGACCTGAGACTACAACCTGAGACATCACTCTCCCTTTCCCATCGCTAGCATGAACCTACTGTTTTATGCACCCTCTGAATTATTTCCAGATTACATCAAGAGCTGCAGGTTGTTCACTAGTGATCTAGGCCAGGGGTAGGCAACCTTGGCTCTTTTATGACTCGTGGACTTCAACTCCCAGAATTCCTGAGCCAGCCATGCTGGCTCAGGAATTCTGGGAGTTGAAGTCCACGAGTCATAAAAGAGCCAAGGTTGCCTATCCCTGATCTAGGCTGTCATTATTCTCAGGCATCACCTGTTTTTTTTTCTAATGTGTTATAGATTCATACTATCTAAGATAACCATGATGTGAGGCCATATCACAGGAGAGATGTCTGAGTTGTCAGGCTTGTGAGAAAATTAGTAGCTGTGATGAATTCAAGCAAATACCCCACACAACATGTTCTTTTGCTTGGAGCTCTGCATTTTATAGCGGACATGATGGAAGAGAGATTAATTTTCTATTTGTCACCAATTTAAGAAACAGAAAAGCTTTCCCCGAGACAGTTTGATGTCGATCCCCCTTACCTTGACGAGACAAATGGGAGGATGGATTTACTTGAGGAGAATTAACAGGTTTTAGACTCAGGTTTTCTAAGAGATCTTCCAAACTTTCTGATCTCTCTGATGATGTACCAAGTAATAATCTTTTTTCCTGTCTGTAGTTAAAAAAATAGGAATGGAAGATCCAAGTATCAGTACTGATAACAATATTTAGACCTTGTTTCTATACTCTGAACCTCTGTACTATAACTCCAATGGATACATACATTTTTGTGTATGGTTGCATTTTTTAAATTCCATTCAATCATGTCCAATTCTTGGAGATGCCTAGATATGTCCCTGCAGTTTTCTTAGCAAGGCTTCTCAGAAGTGGTTTGCCACTGCCTCTTTTCTAAGGTTGACAGAAAAGGTTGACTAGCCTGAAGTCAGGCATCTGAATTTGTGCCTAAGGTGGAACTAGAACTCTTGGCCTCCTTAACGACAACACCAAACTGGCTCTTTATAATTAATCCACTTTACATTAGATTATCACATGGCTACTTCTACTGAACAAACAATTCTACGTATGTGCATGTATTTATTGTATCCCACCTTTATTATTTTTACAAATAAGTCAAGCCTGGTATCTTAACCACTAGACCAAACTGGTTCTCTTATGGTTCATTATCCATAGTGGTCATTCCTATCACCAACAAATTCATTTTCCAAGAATAAATTGTTAATGGATTCTATAATTATTGCCAACATCTATGTTATGCAAAATTGCTTGCAAGCTTCCTCACTTTTAAGCATTGTGTCTCTCACTTAAGTAGTTATTTTCAATATACAGACAGCTGAAGTTAAAACAGCAATTTGACTAAAGCTACTTAGTGGTTGTAATGGACTTGGTTTAATGATATAAGATCCAAATCCAGTACCATCTTCCAATGCTCATAAAGTAGCTTGCTAATAACAAATTGCAATCTTGGTTTACTTTGCTAAGTCAGATAGCTTTATGGTTATGTTATTAATGTTTAATGCCACTATAGTCAGCCAAAGAGATTCCTTGGAAACCCTTTTCTGGGTGTCTCTCCTTTCTGAAGTCAGATTAGTGGCACCAAAGCTATGGTCTTTTGGGGGCTGCCTCTCCACTATGAAACACACTTCCTAGAAACACTTCAGATTGTTACTTCTAGGCACATAACAAGATGCAATTCTTTAATATACATTATATTAATGTATATTAATATACATTATACATATATACAATATATTAATCCCCCCCTCTAGGATTCTCTAGATCAGGAGTGGGCAGCTATGGTCCCTCTAGGACCTGTGGCTGGGCCAGAAATTCTGGGAGTTGAAGTCCACAGGTTGTAAAGGAGCCATAGTTGCCTACCCCAGCTCTAGATGTTCTACAAAACAGCTCTTTTAATTCTAACATATCCATGCTCACTTTGCTATGAGATTTGTGCTATCATACCACTAGGAGGGCACAGAAGTTAGGAAAATGCAGCCAACCAGGGGAAAAAATGTAACCTCCTCTGTAATTTTCCATATTTCATCTTGAGCATTCTCACACAGACCTTTGCTGTATAAAATGGCCATGCTGTCTTCCATAAAGGCTCTCCACTTGATTCCCTGTATGTGAGAATCTGTACAGGCTGCAGCTGCTATCCTCAAACACAGATCGTTTGTCTTTTCCAAAGACTTTGGTTGAAATAGCCTCAAACACCTTGTAGTCCATCAATGCCTGGCATACTCGTACAACTTTACTCCGATTAATATCTGTGTCACCAAAATATTTGTTTTGGAGAAGATGGGCGTAGACAACATCCACTGCGTCGGAGCCAATAAAACAGTCATGATAACATTTCAGATTCTGACGTCGTTTTTTCACTTCAACGTGGGTCTGAAGTGCGTGGATAATGCTGCTCCAAACATAAGTGGCTCCAAATGGTCTCTGTGCCAAGCTGAAACCTTATAAAGTAATACAGAAGATGCATTAGCGGAAGCATTTTCTTTCTCAAAAGTATAATAAATGTACTCCTTATTTTAAAGAATCTTTTCCAAATGGGGATTGCCAAATAAATTATTCATTTACTTCTGAAGCTTTTCTCTCTCACTTGAGGTGGCCTTAGTTAAAATCAACTTCATTGGAACACAGGAGATTTTGCTTGGTGTACTAAAGCCCATACTGGGCTGGGCTATGAACTATTCTGAGGAGGTGGCTTATGTGTTTTAAGAGATGAAATTAATACCTGATGCACTTGTCACGAACTACCGTATTTTTCCGTCTATAAGACGCACCCTTGTATAAGACGCTCTGGCATGCGAGTTTCTCCGCGCCGATTAGTTCCCCCCAGGAATTGCATTTCTTTGCTTACCTGACTCTCAGCTCCATGCCATTTCTTTTCTCCTTCGTGATCCGCCGCTGCCGCATGCAGGAAAACAAACGAAGTTTTTTTTGGGGGGGGGGAAGGTCAATCAATCAATTCCAACTTCACGAGATTATTCTTTTTTGCGAGAAGTTGGAATTGACTTTTTTCCCCCAAAAAAACTTTGTTTCCCTGCAGGCGGATGGGGGGAGCGAGGATTTCTTTTCTTACCTGCCCCACTTGTTCCACGGCCACTTTCGGCCAAGCCGTGTTGCGCTCGCCAATGGCGCGGCCATGAAGCCTGGCAGATTCCCCATCTGACCCACGCGAGGCCGTAGCCAGGCCTACCGTACATTAACTCTAATCCCCACTGCCCCCCAACCCTAACGGGAGATGGTAAGCCCTGGGGGGAAAAATGGAAAAACTTTGGTGGGGAAAAAATGGTTTTTCCCATTTGTTTCCAAACTGGCTTGGAAACAAATGGGAAAACCCTTTTTTTTTCCCCACCAAAGTTTTTCCATTTTTTCCCCCCAGGCTTCCCATCTCCCATTATGGTTGGGGGGCAATGGGGATTAGAGTTAATGTACGGTAGGCCTGGCAGTGGCATTGGGCGCCACGCATGAGAGGGGAAATGGCTGTGGATGGCAGCAAACAGCCACATCACGCCAAAACCGGCCGTTTGCTGCCTCCTGTCCAATGCCGCTGCCATGAGGCCACGGAACAAGCCGGGCAGCAGTAAGGAACTGGTATAACGGCACATGGGTCAGAAGGGGGGAGGATCTGCCAGGCCTCATGGCAGTGGCATTGGGCGTGATGTGCGAGGTGGCAAACGGCTGTGGCCAGCGGCAAACGGCCTCGTCGCAACGAAACCGGCCTTTTGCCGCCTCACGCATTGTGCCCAATGCTGCTGCCATAAGGCTGCAGAACAAGCCGGGCAGTGGTAAGGAACCGGTATACTGGTACCGTGGTCAGATCCCCCCTCCACCATCGGCTTCGCCTCATCACAGAGGCACTGGCAGTTCCGTGTCTATGGTGAAACCAGAAAGAATCTGTGGCAGGCCATCTGTGCAGGCCCTTAAGTACGGCTTACTTTCGGGAGGAGGGCTTATATTAGGCCCACCCCCCGAAAATCAGCTGGGGCTTACTTTCGGGGGCGGGTTTACTTTCAGGGAAACACAGTATATATCGTCATTGCTGTTTCTTTTGTTAAAAAGTATGCAAAAAGACTGTTGTATTGTGGGAAAATTGAATAAAAGGCAGTGCATAAGGATATAACAGATAACTCAGTGCCATATAGCGATGCTGTTTTGATTTAAGACCTTTGGAAACAAAACACACAACAGGTTCTTTTTAAAATTAAAATTGTAATAAACATTTTGGGGGGAAATGTTACAATTATTATTTGTAACTTATAATTATCACCCACATTAAAACAAATTCCTCTGACATGCGTAAGTGGACACATCTATTCAGTTGTTAATAGAAACTGTCAGTTTGTAATAATTAGGCTATGACTATAAGTGCATCTAAGAAATATTCTATTCATTTGACACATTGACAATTAGGAGCAGGGCTGGCTCTAGACTTAAGGTCAAAGCAGGCAGGGGCCCAGGGTTACCACACTGAAAAGACTTCTGAAAAACACAATACGTGAAAAAGTGGAAGTCATATGACAACAATGGATGCTGACTTAATTAAAATTTCTATGCAAAATGGGTGAAAATGTCCAAGAAAAAAATGTCCAGGGATAAAAATCATGACTATAAAGCTAAAAAATTGAAGGAAAAAAAAAAGAAATGAGAGGATGCATTTCTGCAATTTATAACAACATTGGAAGGTGAGCCAGACCATTGGGGGGGGGAGCAGAATATGACTTTGCCTAGGGTGCCAAAGTGGCCCTGGGGAGGCTTGAAACCTCACCTTGAAACCTCTAAATAGCACCTTTCAAAAATACTCTTATCAGGTCAATCACAGTCATATACCTAGAGGCATTCTGTTTAAACAAATGGAACTAGTTTTTGTGTGCATGTGTCTTGGTTTGCCAATTGTTCAAAATTTAACCCTGGACTGCCACAAAAAGAGGGAACATAGAGATAAGCCTCGAAAGACAGATTGCAAAACCTGTTCTGAGGGAATCGGAAAGATTATAGAAGGAAATGAGGCACTGTTGCAAAATTTATTCTTGGTATAACTTATTTATTATATTGGTTAACCACATTTCAGTCAGGAGAGATTCCTAGTTTGCTGTCCCCAAAGTGGGAAGAAAATACTTCCATTTCCTAAATCTCCTAAAACTTCCCCAAAGGTCTTACCTAAGGCAAAGATAGAGCTTTTCAAGCTTAACAATTATTGGTGCCTTTTTTAAAGAGGTAGTACAGTAACACTCCCAGCAACCGTTCTTAACTTTTTCTGAGAAAGGGAGAAACTGACAAGCCCGGAGCCCCTTCTCTTAAGGCAGAAGGTGGGCAGGAAGTACCAGCTAATCTCTGCTTACAAAACGGCCTTTTCTCCTTGAATTAATACGGCGGAGAGAAGCTGTGAAACCAAGGCAATAAAGGAAACCCTGCACAAAGATAGCAGGGTTGGGAAGTAGGTTAGAGGGAGTCCGCCTAATCACACATCCTCCCCAGCCGGGACAAGCGCTGCGTGTTGCGTACTACCACCTCGCCCAAAGCAGCGGAGGGGATGGAGAAGCGGCGAGCCCTTCTCCCACACTCCACCCCCCCCCAAGCCACCCGGAGTAGACGGAGGGCCGGCCAGTCCTTTCTCCCCGTCAGACAAGAGAGGCGGAAAGAAACCGCGCAAGGAAGGGCACCAGGGCAACAAACAACCGGGTCCTTGTCCACGGCTAGTTCGGGTGCGAGAGCCCGAAGGGCGCGTGTGGGGGACGTGGGCAGGGAGCCATACCACCGGGACAAGGGGGACCCATCTCTTCAGAGCAGCAGGGCAGAGAAGCGTACTAGCGCCCAAATCCGACGGGAAGTTCTCTCCCGTCCTTATTTGCCACGAAGCGCGGGAGCAAAACAAGGGAATTCTTCCTTCCCTGAAGCACCACCAGGCACCTTAGCTTTAAAGAATCCGTCCCGACCGGTCGAGTTTCCTTTCTTTCTTTCCTTTCTTTCCCCTCATCCTGACACTCTGGCCAGCGGCTTCCCCTTCTCTGGAAAAAACGAAGGCTTTGCTCCCCTGCCCTCCCTCCCTCTGGAATATACCCCGGGAACCCAGCGTTACCTGGGGGTCTGTTGGCGGGGCTATACGCAGCGCAGAGATTCAAAGCTGCCGCCTTCTCTTTCACCGTAGCCATCAGCGCAGCTTCCTTCGGCAAACGCGTCTCCGCGAATGATACAAACGAGCGCTGCCTCCTAGTGGTCTCTTTGCCGGGGTAAGTGGGCGGCCCCTTATATGTTGCAGGACATCGCTATTGGTCCAAATTGGTCCTAGGGGCGGCGTTTGGGATACGCTTCTATTCTAAATAGAGGTCAGCGGAGAAGAGTTGAGCGTCTCCTCCTAGGTTTAGAAGCTGAGGTGTAAAGAGCGAGTCCTTTATTCTCTGCTGTAAAGCCTGATACCTCGGGTGATTTTCTTTTATTATTTTGTTATCATAGAATAATGGCATTCGTTGTTCCGCCAAAGTGATTGAATGTAATAGAAAATATTATTACTGTTCATATCCAGTTATTTAAAAAGAACTTAGGGAAGTTCTTCTCAATGTGTGTAAATTTACGTGGTTTGAGTGTTTGAGGGGGGTCTTTCCGTGCAGTAGAAATGCCCTGCGCTCTGCCACTGGTCTTCTAAAATCCTAGACAGAAAGACGAGCATGGTGATCGGGTTGTATGAGTAATAGTAATCTACAAGGAGTGATAGGATCCGACTCTTTTACTTGGGTTCCAGCATAGATAAGTGTGACTAAAACTGTAACTTTTTTACATGTGTAATTAGATATCTGAAGTAAGCCTTATTAAGTCTAACATACAACAGCCAGTGACCCTCACCATTGGCCACACTGGATGTAGCTGCTGGAGGTGGGGGTATAGACTTGCTGCTTGAGGCAAACTATTTGAGATAATGCTGCCCAGTGCAGTCTGCACCTATCTGCAAATAACGTTGAGAACTGGAATTCAGCAGAAAGTGCAGGTCAATAAAGCTGTAATTATGGGGCTTTATTTTCCAGGAGCTGCTGAAAAAAAGTTTACACTTCGTGTCGTACAGATATAATTCTGACATTCAGGATTCTCATATTAAATTTGTTGGTATATAGCAGCAGCATTTACCATACGTGGTACTTGGCTCATCGAGGAACAAATTACAAAATGACCCAGCAACAAAATTGTTCACTGTATCAGAATGTGAAGAACTAAGTCATCACAAAGAGAACAGCATATGTGTAAACACTGCACTCCTTGTTTTATTTCATTAGACGCGAAACAGATGCACAAATCTTGGCATAATTTATCAGAAGTAGCTCCCATTAATGGAACTCATGTTACTCATGACTAATGATTATTGATTCCAATGGTTTTATTATATGCATGAATGAATCTAGATCCATCATTGGTGATTACTCTAAGGTAAATGCATAAAGGTTTGGTGCCAAAATAGAATTAATTTTATCCTATTGCATTTTTTTTCCACATTGATTTGTTTGAGTTAGTGGGTATATTTTCTCTATTAAAAATCAGATACAGTGCTTCCTGTCTTTTGAGACTTTTTAATAAGTAAACCTGTTTGATCCAGGAAGTGTGCATCCTATTTGTAGCATTAAGTTAGCCTAAGGCAGAGAAAAGAAGGAAGTTGGGAGGGAGGAGTATCAAAATATGAAAATATTAAGGTTGTAGTCCTCACCAGGCTTCTAGAGAGGAAAGTTCATTAAATTCAGTGGGACCCATGCTGTAGGAAACTAAATTTTATGTTATTAACAGTTTGGGTGACCCAGATTTTTGGAAATAGCAAGAATGAGAAATGGGAGCAAATCAACGCATCAGTGTGGCTATTTGGAAAATACTCAGGATGTGTACAAATTTATAAGATAATTTTTATCTATGTGTATCTCTGTAAAGTACAATGATGAAGTCAAGTTCTATCCAAATTCCTTATTTGTGTGAAATTTCAAAATGTAATACATTTATATAATAAATACATTTCAACAATGTATTAAACATTGTTGTGGTTTCATATATTTTTCTCCTTCCTAGGGTTATTCCCACACTATGGCAGGGTCCGCTTAAAACTCCCTTTTTACAACTCTCTATCCCAGTGATGGCGAACCTTTTAGAGACTGAGTGCCCAAACTGCAACCCAAAACCCACTTATGCATCGTTGAGTGCCGGGTGGGTGTGGCCTATTGGCTGGGGGTGGCCCATTGGGTGGGCATGGCTGTGGTGGTAACGGCAGACTGGGTGGGACTAAAAAGTTCAATCAATCAATTCCAACTTTGCAAGATCTTTTTTTTCCCGCGAGAAGTTGAAATTGACTGATTGAACCTTTTTTTTTTTGCACACGGCGGCGGAGGCCTAAAGGGAAAAGGTTTTATAACCTTTATAGCCTAGGACTGGGGCGACGGTGCGTGTGCCCACAGAGAGGGCTCTGAGTGCCGCCTCTGCCACCCGTGCCATAGGTTCGCCACCACGGCTCTATCCCTTAATTCAGGGTAGAGTCAGGGCGATTGGATGGAGCTGAGCGTTTATTGACCAATGTCCTTTCTGACACCATGTGGAGTTTGCAGCAGATATTTTTTTCTTTGCACCCTAGAAGGGAAATATTTGCCACTACCTAAGATTTAACTCTCAACCTTCCTAGTGGGTGAGCATCTTCACCACTAGGCCACCACGTTGCTCAAATATATACAGAAATGAAACTACAACAATGTTTATTACATTCTGCATCCAAAACTAAGCATTGGATACTGATAGCATCATTGAAATAGGGATAGTGTGCCCTTTAAAATCAATCTTTTCAAAATAACAACCTTTTAGTATGATAATCATTCAACTATGCTCCAACCGCTGATGCAGAAGGAGGTTGATGAGTTTTATTTATTTATTTAACTATTATGCCGATTATCAGCAGACAGCCAGAACATGCAAAGATGAAGTCAGGAAAGCAAAGGCTCAGAACGAACAAAGACTTACAACAGAAATCATGGATAATAAAAAAAGTTTCTTCCAACATATTAACAACAAGAAAAAAGTCAAGGAAACTGTAGGTCCACTAAAGAGAGAAGATAGCAAGGAAATAACAGGCAACAGGGAGAAAGCAGAGCTGCTTACCTCATACTTTGCATCAGTCTTCACACAAAAAGAAACTATAGCCCAACATACCAAAAAACCCACTGCAAAAGACAAATTAGAAACAAAAATTAAAATAAGCAACAAAATGGTAAGAGAACACCTATCCGACCTTGATGAATATAAATCACTGGGGCCTAAGAGATTACATCTCAGAGTTCTGAAGGAGCTGGTAGAAGTTATCTCAGAACCACTGCACCACATCTTTCAAAAATCCTGGAGCACTGGGGAAATACCTGAGGGTTGGAAAAGGGCTGATGTGGTTCCCATCTTCAAGAAAGGGGGGGGGAAACAGACCCAGGAACCTACAAACCAATCAGTTTTAACATCAATATGTGGGAAGATCCTAGAAAATATAATCAAAAAACAGATCTGCGAACAACTAGAAGCAAACAAAGTTATAACCAGTAGCCAGCACGGGTTAGTTAAAAACAGATCATGCCAAACCAATCTTATTTTATTCTTCGACAAAGTGACTAAACTAATAGACCAGCGGAATACTGTGGACGTACTATACTTAGACTTCAGAAAGGCATTTGATAAAGTAGATCACAATCTACTCTCCTTGGTAAGCTAGAAAAAGGTGGAATAGACAACATCACCACCAGATGGATCTGTAGCTGGCTGGCAAACCATACTCAATGAGTAATCCTCAATGGCACCACATCCATATGGAGAGAAGTAAGCAGTGGGGTACCACAAGGTTCTGTCTTAGGCCCAGTACTCTTCAATATCTTCATCAATGACTTAGATGAGGGAATTGAAGGGGAACTCATCAAATCTGCAGATGACACCAAACTGGCAGGAGTATCCAACACCCCAGAAGACAAACTCAGGATCCAAAAAAATCTTGACAAACTTAAACAATGGGTCCTATCCAACAAAATGAGTTTCAATGTGGAGAAAAGCAAAGCTTTACATTTAGGCAGGAAAAATCAAAGGTACAAGTGCAGATTGGGCGAGACCTGGCTTAAAAACAATAACTGTGAGAGGGAAACAATGGTTGGAAACTGATCAAAGAGAGAAGCAACCTGGAATTAAGGAGAAACTTCCTGACAGTGAGGACAATTAACCAGTAGAACAGCTTGCACACAGAAATCATGGGTGCTCCATCACTGGAGATTTTTAAGAAGAGGCTAGACAGTCACTTGTCTGAGATGGTATAGGTTTTCCTGCTTGAGCAGGAGGCTGGACTAGAAGACCTCCAAGGTCCCTTCCAGCTTCTATTCTATTCTGTTCTGTTCTGTTCTGTTCTATTATTCTATTCTATTCTTGTGCTGCCCATCATCGAGGGGTGGCTATATGATCAAGTCCAGTTTAAAATTGACAGAACATGCCAGTAAGATGTGTTGCTTGTGATTGGAGATTGGAATGTCAACATTGGAAACATGAAAGAAGAAAATGTAATTGGATTGTATGGTCTAAAAAATCAAAAGAAGCAGGAGATCAACTTACCAACCTATGTCACTCCACTGATTTCTTCATAACTTGTCTTCATTGTCTTTAAGCAACCAAAATGATGTCTTTTTACATGGACATCACTAGAAGGAGTGCATAGAAATCAAACTGACTATATTATTGCTAAAAGGAAGTGCTCAATTATAGTATCAAAAACATGGCTAGGTGCTGAGTGTGGAACAAATCTGCTCTTGTACAAGTTCCAAGTTAATGTAAAGAAGAAAGATAACCAATTTCCATGATATGAACTTGAGAATATATCCACAATTTTCAAGGAGTACATCAGGAATCAGTCTGAAATCTGTAACTCTTTGATAAAGAACCACAGGAACTGTGGAATGAACAAAGAAGTTAAGGATGAATGTGAAAAGAGACTGCCCAAAATAAAGAAAGAGAGGAAAGCAAAGTAGATGTCAGAACTAACCATGGAAAATAAAGAAAGAGAGGAAAGCAAAGTAGATGTCAGAACTAACCATGGAAATTGCTGAGAAGAGAAGAGAAGAAAAGAGAAGTCAAAGCCAAGAAAGATAGAAATTTCAGAAAGGAATTTAATGAAGAGTTTCAGAGAGCTATTAGAAGACAAAAACAGTATTGCAACAACATCTGCAAAGACATTGAAGATGGAAACACATAAGTAAAATCCTTCAAAAGATATCTGAACTCAGGAGGATGTTCCAACCACAAATTGGTATGGTAAAGAACATCAGTGGAAAGATCTTGATTGATTTCAAGGAGATCAAAGATGGAAGGAGTATATCAAAATACTGTATGGTAGAGATGTTAAGATCCAAGATATGTTAGAAAATATTCCCTTTTTACAAGAACTTCTAATACTGGAAGATGAAGTTAGATCAATACCCCATTCATTACCAAGTTGTAAGGGTACAGAATACCTTACAACTGATAGAATACCCACTGAAATATAATAAGAAATAGAAAAAGAATCAGTCAAAGTTCTATCTAAACTATGGCTGTAAATCAGGAGGACACAATGGTCAACAGATTGGAAGAGATCGGTCTATATTCCAATACCAAAAAACGGAGATTTAACAGAATGTACAAATTTCATACTATATCCTTAATTTCACATGCTATTAAATTAATGCTTAAAATAATCCAACACAGATTAGAGCCCTACATGGAAAAATAGATGTGAGATATTCAAACTGACTTTAGAAAAGGCTGAGAATCATTAGAGATTACTGCTGATGCATGATGGATAATTGAGAAAGCCAAAGAATACCAAAAAGAAATCAGTTGTCAATGCTGTAACAATGGATGTTCCCGCTCTGACAACTGATGGAAATTACAGCCATTTTTGCTTTGCTTTTAACATGCTTTTTTCGTCTATTTAGAAATCAGGTGTAGAAGGGGGGTTGGGGTGAATGCTTGAGCTCAGCTAGCCATAATAATAATGCTGCTTCGTGGGAACTCAAGGACACAAACTGATAACGTTTTGGCGGGCTGAGGAGCTGGGGAGAAAGCCCGCGCTTCAGGCTAATTGGAGAATGTGATTAATGACTGCTTAATGGGAATGGGAATTGCAATTTGCTACTTTGTATCTGGGGGAAAGGAATCTAGTTTTGGGTTCAACTATGTAGTGCCGATACTTTGTTTCCTGAATAAAATGTTTTTTGAGGAAGAATTCTTGCCTTGAAGTTCTTTTGATGGGTTTCATCTATCGGAACCATGACATCAGTATGGGCTTCATTGACTACTGAAAAACCTTTGATTGTGTTGATCATGTCAAGTTGTAGAAAAATGGTAATCTGAAAAAATCTCATTGTCCTCATGAGAAACCACATTATGGACAGAGCATGATGAAACAGACTAGCTTCAGTTTGACAAAGGAGTGAGATAAGGCTGTATACTCTCGCCTTATTTATTCAAGGTACATACTGAATACAGCATATATTAAGAGAAGCTGGAATGGAAGAAGATGAGTATGGTTTTAAAATTGGAGGAAGGAACATCAGTAGCCTGTACTATCCTGATAACACTACTCTAGTAGTAAAAAATACAAAAGATTGCAAGATCTAGTAAGAAAAGTCAAGGAAAAAAAGTGAAAAAGTGACTAAAATTAAATACAAAGAAGACCAAAACAAAGAGGACAGGTATGACAGCCAGATGTAGAATAATTCTAAAAGATATTAAAGTGATATAGGGTTTCTGTCTTTTATGATCAACCATCAACCACAAAGGATCAAAGATCAAACATCAAGAAATATCCTACTTTAGATTATTATGCGAAGACCTAATTCTCCAGAGAAGGCGCTAATGTTGGGAAAGATGGAAGAACAACCAATAGTAAGGTGGATGGACTCAGTTACAGTGGCCATGGATGCCCTATTCAGAGACCTGACAGATTGTCATGGAAGAAATCAACGTGGTTGCTAAGAGTTGACACCAACTTGATGGCACATAATCAAGGTCAAACAAGTTTGCCGCGTGTTTGAATACTTTGTATGCATCCCTTACATCAGGGCTTTTCAACCTTTTCACCGATTGTACCCCTTTTACTATATGGCAATATATTCGAGTACCACCTAGCAAGGTGTCAAAAACTTGATGACCAAAAAAAAACCCTGTTCAAAGTTGCAATTGCACTGAAATGACTTATGACCATTTTTCACACTTATGACCATTGCAGCATGCCCAGGGTCATGTGATTTATATTTGTATGCTTGGATGCTTGATTCATATTTATGATGGTCACAGTGTCCCAGGGTCATGTGATCCCCTTTTGCAACCTTTTGACAAGTAAAGTCAATGGCAGGGCTGCTGGTGGCCAAGTGCTAAGGCGGGACTTCCCTCCTTCCCTGCCTCCCTCTTTCTCATGCCCACCTCCTTCTGAAGGAAGAATGTGAACCCCCCCCCTATTTTCTCTCTTCCATATATTGATCAAACAAGGAAAAGCCTCCAGAAACAGAAAATATAAACTGCTGAGTGAACTAGCTTAAAAAGGCACATTCCCCTTTAAGAATTAGCTACTGGCTAGAAAGGAAAGTTAAGGAGTGCAGCCAGCACTTAAGGAAGAAAAAAAAATGTAGTAAGTATTGGCTGCCGGCTAAGGCAGCCTCCCCAAATGGCTCCATTCATAAGTAAAGGAATCTACAGGCATAATCCATTCAGGAGAAAAATACTTCAAAATCCCTTGCAGCAAAACTTACAGCTAACAATAGCAGAGCAATAGAAGCTAACACGAGACATCAGCCATCAGCCAAATAGAAATTGCCAAACACACCTTAAGAACACAAAGCCCACATTGCACAAATCCCAGAACTTCAAAGTCACAAAAGCACATAAGAATCCTTCCACTCTCCATCTCCCTCCCTCCCTCCCTCCTCACCTCCAGCCATTGCTGCCTTTTTCATTCCTCTTCAAGGGCAACCCCTCCCCCACCCTCCTCCTTCAAATTCTTTCCCTTCGGTGCAGCCAAACTGCTTCCTTTTATAGCCTCTCCTGTCTCCGCCCCCTCCTCCTCCTTTCTCATGGGGGAGGGTGAGCCAGAACTGAGCCTGGGCCCTTTGTCTCTCCCCAGCCACTGCAGCTCCAGAGGACTCTCTCACTGTAAGTCCTTGCCTGTGCTGGCTCATTCCCTCCCCCACTAAACTTGGCTAGGCAGGGCTGCGTACCACCTGCCACTTGTTAATGTACCACAAGTGGTACGCGTACCACAGGTTGAAAAGCCCTGCCTTACATTATATATAACTGTCTACGTTTAACAATCAGTGATAAAGGCTTAAAACAATAATAGGAAGACTTCAATATAGAAATACTACTACTGTTTGGCTCCTTTATGGATTACTGCCTTGTCGTGGCGAAGGGGCTTGCGTAACTCAATGAAGCTATGAGCCATGCCGTGCAGGGCCACCCAAGACGGACAGGTCATAGCAGAGAGTTCTGACAAAATGTGATCCACTGGAGAAGGAAATGGCAACCCACTCCAGTATCTTTGCCATGAAAACCCCATGGACAGTACTAAAAGGCAAAAAGATATGACGCTGGAAGATGAGCCCCTCAGGTCGGAAGGTGTCCAATATGCTACTGGGGAAGAGCAGAGGGCTAGTACTAGTAGCGCCAGAAAGAGTGAAGCGACTGGGCCAAAGCCAAAAGGATGCTTAGCTGTGGATGCATCTGGTGGTGAAAGCAAAGTCCGATGCTGTAAAGATTTTTTCTCCATAGGAACCTGGAATGTAAGATCCATGAATCAAGGCAAACTGGACGTGGTCAAACAAGAGATGACAAGACTGAACATTGACATCTTAGGAATCAGCGAACTAAAATGGGCAGGAATGGGTGAATTTAATTCAGAGGACCATCAGGTATACTACTGCAGGCAAGAATCCCTCAGAAGAAATGCAGTAGCCTTCATAGTCAATAAAAGAGTAGGAAAAGCAATACTGGGATACAATCCCCCAAATGACAGAATGATCTCAGTGCGAATCCAAGGCAAACCATTCAATATCACAGTAGTCCAGTCTATGCCCCAACCACGGGTGCTGAAGAGGATGAAATTAACCGGTTCTATGAAGCCCTACAGCACCTTATAGAATCAACACCAAAAAATGATGTCCTTATCATCATGGGGGATTGGAATGCTAAAGTAGGAAGCCAAAAGATAAACGGAATAACAGGCAAGTTTGGCCTTGGAGTACAAAATGAAGCAGGGCACAGGCTGATAGAATTTTTTCAAGAGAATACGATGGTCATAACAAACGCTCTTTTCCAACAACCCAAGAGACGTCTCTACACATGGACATCACCAGATGGTCAACACAGAAATCAGATTGACTATGTGCTCTGCAGCCAAAGATGGAGAAGCTCTATACAGTCAGTAAAAACAAGACCAGGAGCTGACTGTGGCTCAGATCATGAGCTTCTTGTTGCAAAATTTAGGCTTAAATTGAAGAAAGTAGGGGAAAACACTAGGCCACTCAGGTATGAACTAAATCATATCCCTGATGAATATACAGTAGAGGTGACAAATAGATTTAAGGAATTAGATCTGATAGACAGAGTGCCTGAAGAACTATGGATGGAGGTTCGCAACATTGTACAAGAGGTAGCAACTAAAACCATTCCAAAGAAAAAGAAATGCAAGAAAGCAAAATGGCTGTCTGAGGAAGCTTTGCAAATAGCTGAGGAAAGAAGGGAAGCGAAAGGCAAGGGAGAAAGATACACCCAATTGAATGCAGAATTCCAGAGAATAGCTAGAAGAGATAAGAATGCCCTCTTAAATGAGCAGTGCAAAGAAATAGAAGAAAACAATAGAATAGGGAGAAACAGAGATCTCTTCAAGAAAATTGGAGATATGAAGGGAACGTTTCATGCAAAGATGGTCATGACCAAAATGGCAGGGACCTAACAGAGGCAGAAGAGATTAAGAAGAGGTGGCAAATTACACAGAAGAACTATACAAGAACGAGCTTAGCATCCCTGATAACCACGATGGGGTGGTCACTGACCTCGAGCCAGACATCCTAGAATGTGAAGTGAAATGGGCCTTAGGAAAGCTGAGCAACAACAAAGCTAATGGAGGTGACAGTATTCCAGCTGAGCTATTCAAAATCTTAAAAGACGATGCAGTAAAAGTGCTACACTCAATTTGCCAGCAAATTTGGAAAACCCGACAGGGGCCACAGGGTTGGAAAAGGTCAGTTTACATTCCAATTCCAAAGAAAGGCAATGCCAAAGAATGTTCAAACTATCGCACCATTGCACTCATTTCACATGCAAGTAAAGTTATGCTTAAAATCCTACAAGCTAGACTCCAGCAGTATGTGGATCGAGAACTTCCAGAAGTACAGGCAGGATTTTGAAGAGGCAGAGGAACTAGAAATCAAATTGCCAACATACGCTGGATCATGGAGAAAGCTAGGGAGTTCCAGAAACACATCTACTTCTGCTTTATTGACTATGCTAAAGCCTTTGATTGTGTGGATCACAACAAATTGTGGCAAGTTCTTAAAGAGATGGGAGTACCAGACCATCTTATTTGTCTCTTGAGAAACCTATATGCGGGTCAAGAAGCAACAATGAGAACTGGACACGGAACCACTGATTGGTTCAAAATTGGGAAAGGAGTCCAGCAAGGCTGTATTCTGTCGCCCTGCCTATTTAACTTATATGCAGAGCACATCATGAGAAAGGCAGGGCTAGATGAATCAAAAGTTGGAATTAAGATTGCTGGGAGAAATATCAACAATCTAACATATGCAGATGATACCACTCTAATGGCAGAAAGTGAAGAGGAACTAAAGAGCCTCTTGATGCAGGTGAAGAAGGAGAGTGCAAAAGTTGGCTTGAAACTCAACATTAAGAAAACCAAGATCATGGCATCTGGCCCTCTCAGTTCCTGGCAAATAGATGGGGAAGAAATGGAGGTAGTGACAGATTTTATCTTCCTGGGCTCCAAGATCACCACAGATGGGGACTGCAGCCAAGAAATTAAAAGACGCTTGCTCCTGGGGAGAAAAGCTATGGCAAATTTAGACAGCATACTAAAAAGCAGAGACATCACCCTGCCAACAAAAGTACGTATAGTCAAGGCCATGGTTTTCCCAGTTGCAATGTATGGCTGTGAAAGTTGGACCATAAGAAAGGCTGAGCGCAAAAGAATTGAGGCCTTTGAACTATGGTGCTGGAGAAGACTCCTGCGAGTCTCCTGGACTGCAAGGCGATCAAACTGGTCAGTCCTAGAGGAGATTAACCCTGACTGCTCTTTAGAAGGCCAGATCCTGAAGTTGAAACTCAAGTACTTTGGCCACCTAATGAGAAGGAAGGACTCACTGGAGAAGAGCCTAATGCTGGGAAAGATTGAGGGCAATAGAAGAAGGGGACGACAGAGAATGAGGTGGCTGGCTGGAGTCACTGAAGCAGTAGGTGTGAGCTTAAATGGACTCCAGAAGATGGTAGAGCACAGGAAGGCCTGGAGGAACGTTGTCCATGGGGTCGCGATGGGTCGGACACGACTTCGCAACTAACAACTACTACTACTACTGTTTGGATCCTACTGCTTCAACCTTGCTGAAATAACACTGACTTTATTACAAGCATTTCATAAATGGTCTGAGTTTTAATGGTTTGTCTTCTGCATTTTATTTCATCATATGAACAATAGCTTCACTCAAAATTAAAGCATCCTGAAGATTCCCCTCTTTTCTCTGTGGTCATTATCAGTCAGGGATGGTGCCAGTGGAGAAGTCCAGGCCTAGGCCCCTATTATATGGGTTGCCTCAAGGCTCCCTCTCCTCATACTTAACATCTATATATAGCCATTGGGAGAGGTCATCCACCAGCATAATGTTCGGTATCTTCAGTATGCTGATGATACACAATTATACATCTCTACTGCACACCAGGCAAGTGATGCCATTCAGATGCTGGCTCAGTGCCTGGAGGCTATAAGGACCTGAATGGGGAGAAACTCAACCCTAGCAAATGCAATGGTTGTGTTTTTTAAACCCTCCTGGGTCAGGAACATTGGCTGACTCTAGATAGGGAAATGCTATTCTGTACAAATCTGGTGCACAATTTGGGGGTCCTCTTGGACTCATTGGTCCTGCTGGAAGAGGAGGTGGCAGCCATGGTCAAGGGAGGTCTTTGCATAAATCCACCAATTTTGCCCATTCCTGGACTGGAAGGCCTTGCTCAGACATCTGGGTTTAGTCACCTCCCAGTTGGATTACTGCAATGTGCCCTACACAGGGCTGCCCTGGAAGACCACCTGTAAGCTGCAACTGGTACAGAATGCAGCAACAGTTGGATATCCTGTGGTTCATCTGAGCAACACCATTGCTGTGCGAGCTGAACAGGTTTCTAGTTGCTGTGTACAATTCAAGATGCTACACGACACAGGCAGGCTTGTGGGAACATCTGCCCGATGATATCTGCCCATTTTACTAGGATAGTGTGTGCACTCCCCTTGCTTAAATATTGCCATCTAATAGGACCTTAAAAATGTCCCTTCTCAGTGGTCACCCTAGTCCAGGGGTAGGCAACCTTGGCTCTTTTATGACTCGTGGACTTCAACTCCCAGAATTCCTGACTCAGGAATTCTGGGAGTTGAAGTCCACGAGTCATAAAAGAACCAAGGTTGCCTACCCCTGCCTTAGTCCTTTGAAGTAGCCTCCCACTGGAGATCAGAGGGACCCCTACCCTTTTTGCCTTCCAGAGGGTGGCGAATACCTGGCTCTTCCATTGAGCATTGGGCTAAGATAGTTTAGTTGTGAGGTTATTTGTTCTGTCACTGGGGGAAAGGTATGTTTTTAATTATGGGTTGTTCGTGGATTGTTGGTGAGCTGTCTAGAGTCACTGTAGGAGATAGGTCACCATATAAGTCCTGTAAATTAATTAATAATAACTGGACCATCATATTAACAAAATACAAGGGTTTTCCTAATGAATAGAACATATTTATCTCAGACATTACAATTATTCCACATTAACCAACAAGAGTATCCAGTATTTTGAAAAACTGTATTCACTTTAATGAATTTAGTAACATCAAATCAAAAATACAAAAATTATGAAAAAGTCACAAGTCTGTACATTATTGTGGACCATGTGAAAACTGGCTAGAAAATATCCTTTAATCCTAGCCTACATGTTTGTAGTAGATAGAGGATAGGTATTACCATGCATTTGTGAGCATTAACTTAAATAGGAAGAAATAAAGAAATATGTGCACTGTATAATAATACACAAAAAAGTATGTAAGTATATGACATGAAACACTGTCATCAACAAAATCATAAATGACTATAAACTGATTTTCAGTTTCCTAACAGTTTTGGCTTGTTCATTTTTTTTTTAAATTACTTTAAATAGTAGTACAAATTTAAATATTTAAAAATATTTTCTCTATGACAACCATTTATTGGAAGACAGTTTGAGTTTCTTTTTAACCATATATTATTAAAGGAAAAATAAAATTATACTGTGTTTTGGTGGAGCAGGCTGTACAACCCAGTTGTTTTTCTGTTAAAACAAGCAATATCTGGATTCAAAAACATCAGGTAATTCACATTTTCAGAATTCAGAACATAAAACAGTGATTGCTGAAATGTCAAGAAAATGATGTAATAGTTTTTATACAGAACATCAATTAATTTGTTTTCTCTCATTGCAACCATATGCTAAATTATTTTGGAGGGCAAATTCAAATGTTACAGTTTAACAAACTGTGAAATTAGGATATTATGTACTTTTGAGAAAATTAACTATTTTGAGCTTGCACAATACCTAAAATTATTAGATCCTCAGCTTAAACAGAAAAACTGTCTTTAAAAAGATTAATTTGGAATCAAACCCCAGTGATTCCGATGTTTAAGTGAGGCCCTATTAGATACTTTACTTTTGTGACTGTGCTGATATTTCTCTAAAGAAGGAATGTTGAACTTTTTTTCAGAATAAGGACTGTACTTAAGCGTTAAGTTTCTAAGTAATAATGCTTTAAATGTAGATGCGATAAAAATAAAATGACCTTGCAAAAATTAAATTTGAATAATTGAATGAAAAATTTTTTTATTGTTGCTACATATTTGCCCTTTCGTTTGCTGATATCCTAAATTGTTGCACTTTTTGAATACCACCAGAAAACAAACACTGTGGGGTCTGACAGGTTTTTATATATTTCAGTGAATAATGGAGTTCCCATTAAATTTACTATGATTTTCAACAAAAAGTTCAGTGACTGCGAGTGATAGTACCTAAAACACTTTTGTGGTCCTCACCACAAATTTATTCCTAAAATATGACGCCGCCCAGGGCAATAAGTGTCTTTCAAAATGCATTTTCTTTTCCATGACAAAACCCAACAGACCTCATAAATAATTTGCATACATTAATTTATAACAATCTCCTCAAATATTGTATGGTCTCTGTGTGAAACACATTTAAATTGATGAGGGAATCTTTATTTATTTATTAAAACACCAAAACTTCTATATTTACTTCCATAATCCTGAGAAGCTCTTCCCCATCTTTTGACAGTTGCCACCTAAGATTAAAACAGAAAACTGACACAGCAGTATAGTTATGTATAGGTTATTAAGTTCTATTGGTTTTAATGAAGTTGAAGAGACTGTTGTAAGACTGCAGTCTGAAACTAGAACTTGAAAGCCTTTTTATTTCATTGAATAGGATACAAATTTCAAAGTTGGTTTAAGAATTGATGGTGAGAAGTTGAAATGATAGGCCTTTGAAATATTTTTTAAAATCACATTTTTAAAGTTTTATCAACTAAGTCCTTTGTGTTAATTGCTAGTTTAGAATAGGTTATAATTGATGAACCAGTCATACTCCACCTACATCTTCTATCCATAGGCCCTTTTCAAGATATGTTTTAAATTGGTGGTAGAAGAGCTATTTTTGGATTACATTTATAAACGTTCAATTGATTTTTTTTTCTGGTGTTTTAGAAATTAATATGGAAACTATGTCTTCTTTAAATACCCATCCCAAATAAGTAGGCTATTGCATCTGTAGCAGAAAAAAAGGTTCCATTTTTTAAAATGCAGAACAGTATTCTTATACTGCTGTCCTACTGATTTAATAAAAAAAAGTCCTTTAAATAAATGGGGCTTGTATCCAGATGAATATAAGATTGGATTTTAAGGTAAGAATAAAGTATATCTATTTCCAGTAAATGTGCATATGCTAAGTTCCCACTTTCAAGCAGTACCAGTTTATTGCTTATAACCAGATGCATTTCACAAATTGTTCTTAAGAAATCAAGATTTAGTCAATAATATATAATTATGTATGTTTAACTTTTCCATAGGATCAATGGAAATATATTTGGACTGAATTAACACATTGTGCTAGGCCATAATATAATTTTCTTTGTTTCAGCTTAATCGGATCTAGAATCTAACATGTAAACCATGGTTTGTGGGTTATTTCTGTGTAAACACAGCTACTATCTCTTATGGAACAAAATCATAGCTAAAACAAACCATATCTTAGCACAAGGCATTAACTCAAGTTTCATAGCCATAGTATCACAACTTGACTTTTTCAATTTAAGTCCAATTACCAATTTTTATCAGTATTTTGACCGAACCCATTAGAGGAATGAAATGAGAAGTAGTACTTCCAATAACATCAAAACATATTTGGAAAATACACAGGTTGTCCAACATAACATACACATTAAGATAAAATGCTGCCTTTTGATATTTTGAAATCCTAGTTTAATTGCTCATGAACACAGCCCTTCATTGTATTTTACATATCTAAGGTGCATGAACACATGTATAACCAAAGAAAATACATCAAGCTACATATAATAATATCCTGATTGGCTAGTGAATGAGGAAACCTGTTTTCTTGGCTGAAATTAAGGCACTAGGTGGCAGTGACAGGAGAAATGAATTGTTTTAATATATTATTTGATGGACGTACAGGCTCTTCAATTTCACAAAATCTAAATAACAAGTCCTGCACATATTGAATCAATGGCTGAGGTAAGGCATTCTGTTAGCAAATTAAAAAAAAAAACTTCCTATTGATGCAAGTATAGCCCATTTGTAACTTAAGTGGGACTACTGATTCTGACTGAAAAATAATTAATCAGAGAAAGTCATTTACAAAAGATGCCTGAGACTCTGAAAAGGCACCAAGAAACAAACAGTTCTGCCATTACCAATTCTAAATAACAAAAATAAAAAAAATCAATTGTTTTCAACACTGCATATAGCCTGGTCAATTGCTAATTCTCACTTTACTGAGGACCAATGTAGTAGCTGTTTATTGAAATGTTCTATTAATCAAGCAGTTTTAAGACAAAAATCATCTTTCATTTATCAGAAAATAAGCTGCAATCTGTCAATATAACCATACATAAAGCAAACTTATGAAGTCTAATATGTCTCATTCATGGTTAACACTGAAGCAAACCTGTATAAACAAAGATAATCTCAAGATACATAGTTTACAATATGAAATTAATATATAAGATGAACAAGAAAACAATTGGAAATGTATTACAAGGGTACATGAAACGATTTTAAGCCACAATACTTTTTCCTCTGAAAAATACAACTATTTGTGGGATAAAATGTACAATTGATTTCTTTCCAAAAGGGAAAAATAAAGGACACAAATGTAAAGGAAAAATATGTCTTTCTTCAAGACCCAGGGAAAATAATTAATTGTTTTTATTATAATATAATCTGTCACAAAATAGCAGTCATAGGATTGCACCAAATCCATGTTGAATTTCCTGAACATAACATCAGTAATTGGAGTTCATAAAGGAGAATGGTATTCTTGAATGTGGATGGAGATTATTCATACAGTCATTCTTGTCCTATTAGATTTCTCTGCAAAATGTTCGAGACTCTACTTGATCTGTCACAGTTACCACCACTGTGACTCTTCCTAGTGTTCAGAGTAAAAAAAAAATGGCATGATATTTAAAACGTTATTTTAATCATAGCCAAAATATATATTTAAGTACATGCTTTGATCATTTGTCAAAAATAAACCTAAGTTATTTCAAAACAAGTGTTTACAAAATAGGAAAAAAAATATTCTCCAAGTTAAAAATGCAGGTTTGTTTGTAGTTCCATTTGCTTGGCAGCATATTTATTTTTTTCTTATTAGAATCCAAGGAAACCAGAATACCATGATTTCTTTTGACCTAGAATAAAGCTTGGCATGACCAGCCTATCAGCCTATTCTTTTATTTTGATGAGTAGAACAGAAGGGGGAAAAAAGTCACATTTGGATCAGTATTTGTTAGGAACATTTCTGCTGAACGTGATTCAAAAGTTCACCAAACTTCTCAAAGAGATCTTCTATCCATTTTATATTTTTCATGCACTGCTGTACTATTTCCTCTTGACCTAGATCTGCATTCTTTTTTTGAACGGAAGAAATCTATTGAGAGAACAAATTAAATATCACATAGTTAGCTTTCTATTATTTCTCCTAGTACTCTGAAGTCTAATACTTTAACGATATATGCATGCATTCTCCCAGTGTCTGTGAAAGTATATTGCACTTACTATAGTGACAGAGGTAACCTTAGTATAAATGAAGTTCAGGGTTATTCAATAATCTCCTAAGTATGCTTCCTGATGTTCTAATGAGCTATTACAATACTTGGTACGGTAGAATCCCCAATATTTTTAATGGATCTTGTTAGATCACAACTCTCATTAACCCCAGCTGTAAACTCCTGAAGCGTCAATAGATATTAAAAAACAAACTCTTTTCTTTTCTGCTAAATTTCAGTTCCAGTTCAGGTTTACATATTATCCAGAATTGTTCAAGATAGGAATCAACAAGATCATCAGTAATGTCTTTCAGTTTTCTAAGATTTAATCCATCTGGCCCCAGAGATCTGCATTCATTCAGGTTTAATAAATATTATGTATCTCATGTTCCCATGACATACGACACTTTTACAATAGTCTGTGTGTGTCTTTGAATCAGTATTTGATTCCTGGCAACTGCCTGGACTTGTCCTAGCAGTTTTCTTGGGCAATGTCAGAAATGGTTTGACATTGCCCCCTTTCCAGGGCTGAAAGATAGTGATTGACCCAAGGTACCCAGTCCTTTGTACCTAAGGTGGGACTAGAACTCAAGAGTTTCATGATTTCTAGCCTGATGTCTTAACTACTACACCAAACTAGCTCTCTTTTTGCAATCTGTAAAACTTGATTCATTAAATACAAAACTGTTCAATATCTTCTAAAAATAGTGTATTGTCATCTGATTTTTAATTGCGTCTGATGTATTTAGATTCTACTGCACTAATGAATACAATGAATAATAACAAACTAGAGAAAGACTCACCTCTACTTTACATCTGAGAAACATGTGATATTTGTAATGATGGAGTGAATGATACAAAGAACACAAAGGTATTTTTTCTGGATCTACAGTAAATTCCTGCAGAAACAAATATTTATTAACCACACTAGTAACTTAAGTTTCTTGATACTAATAATTATTTGAAGATATAAAAATGTACTCATAGCTATGCACAGTGGTGGGATTCAAATATGTGAACAACCAGTTCTCTGTGTGGATGCCACTTCCGGAAGTCCATTCTGGGCCTGGGCATCAAAAAAGTAGCTACCGGTTCTGCCGAAATGGTGCAAACCGGCTGAATCCCACCACTGGCTATGCATAAAATCATACACAAAAACAGAATGAAGTTTATTTTATGCATATATATTTTGTTTCTTGTGTAATATTATTTCATGTAAGGCTGTGAATAATTTTGATTGTTAAGAAAATTTGAGTTGGAAGTATGTTTCCACTTGTGGGAAGGAAGGAAGATGATAAGAAATCAGAGAACTATCACTTCTAATGACATGAAAGAGAGAACAATCTGCCCATGTGCCTTGGATTCTAAGAGAAGAAACAGTACCCTTACTTTACTACTTGTATACTAGCAATTTTGAGTCCTGATTTTTTTTCCTGATTTTCAGAATGCTGTTTTTAAGGGTAAATAAACCATTTCTCTCCATTAACCAGATTTTTGTTTTCTAATATTATAGCTACAAAACAGCCAGTTTAATGATTGTTTTGGTGTAATGGTTGACTTGCTAGTCTAGAAACAGGAGAGTAAGTTCTAGGCCTTCCTTAGCAATGAAAGCCAGCTGAGTGACCTTGGGCTAGACCAGGCATGTCAAACTCGTGACATCACGTGACGTCGTGTGACATATTGGGACTTTTTCCCCATTGCCGGCAATGGGGTGGGCGCAGTTTTGGCATGACGCATCCGGCCCGCGGGCCGGCAGTTTGACATGCCTGGGCTAGACACACTCTCTCAGTTCAAACCATCTCACAGGAAAAGGGAAAAATAGGAAGAGGAAGAAGTATTAAGCACCTGCATTGAGTTCACTATTATTATTTTTTTTGAAGGTGGGATAAAAATCTAATAACAATAATAAAATACATGGTTCTTGATTTCCATGTTTATTTTTCATTTGAAGAAAGTAACAGCTGTATTAAATTATAGGAAAATGTTTTTCTGTATATAACCAGGTGTAATGTAATGCTATGATAAAAACCTGGCTCCTTTTGCAATTATTTGCTTTGTTCTTCTATGACTGGAGTTGTTGTCTTTATGCACTTTATGGGATTTTATGCAGACGTCTATGTGTTCTTGTTAAACCAGAAGTCATCATTTTGTGATAGTGTAATTAACATGAATTTGGGCAAACTCCAACAGATGGTGCAGGATGTGGGGTCTGGCGTGCTATGGTCTATGGGGTTGTGAAGAGTTGGATACAATTTAGCAACTGAACATCAGTTTAAAGTTTCAAATATGGAATTGATCCTTCTTACCAAATACGTGTTTATTAAAGAAAGTTCTCCTACGATTTATAGAGCAATTTTGCTGTGTGTGTGTGTGGGGGGGATACCTTTGAGTTGGTGTTGATTCCTGAACAGGTCCCTGCAGTTTTCTTGGAAAGATTTCAGAAATGGTTTATTACTGCCTCTTTCCTAGGATAGAGCGAGAGTAACTGGCCCAAAGTCACCCAGCTGCTTTTGTGGCTAAGATGGGACTAGAACTGATAGTTTTCCCATTTCTAGCCTGATGCACTATCCACTCTGGATTTAACACAAGCGATTAAAAGATGTAGCATGGTTGCTTATTGTATCAACTAACATCTGACACATTTACCATTTTCAAGTGAAAATTATGGTGGCAGGAGTCTTTACAGTTGTAAATACAAATAGGCTGAAAGTGTCCAGGTAAAGGCAATCACGGAGATAGGAAAAAAATGTAGACATAATAGTCTAAGGTGTTTTTATAACTTGTAAGGAAGGACCTTTACAGAGGAATTCTATTCATGTTTACTTATTAGGTATACTGGCCGTCCTCCCAGGTACCTGGAAGTTGAGTCATGGCAACTGCACTTCTTTTTCTTGTTGGTTTGAAACAGTTCACTGCTTATACAAGTAGTTTCTTCAGTCTGAGCAAGTTAGGGGGACCCCATATATGTCCTCCAGGGTGGTTTCATTTTCACTTAATCTGAATTCAAGGTTTTTTTTTAAATTGCTGTCTTGTAATTTAGTTTTTTACTGCTTAAAAATACACTCAAGATAATCAAGGAAAGTTTGAGATCAACATTCCATCAGAAATAAGGTAGAAACAAATACTACATGAACATACCTGTGCTAATTTTGTGGCTGCTTTAGAAATTTTCAGTGTTTTCTTATTATAAGCTTTCCCATTCATCTTGATTCTAGCAACTGCATTCGCTCCCATTTTTGTTTTAGAATCTCGAGTTGTTACTGCCAGTTCAGGAAAACATTCCAAAGCAGCCTTAAAAAGGAGTTATAAAAGCTGGAGATTAGCGATTAAACAGAACGATAAAGTATGCCCTATTAATGTGGTAAGAATTTAAACTAGGATCCTTTTTAAAAAAAAAAAAAAAATCTGTTGTGAATATGCAGGCTGCAAACAGTATGACTTTCACAACTGGCCAGTCTACATGCCAGGCAGGCTTAAACAAAATCCACACCCAAAATGAAGCATGTTTTTTGGTCAGAGTCGGATTACCCCAATCTTTCCATCTACTGAAGAGATTTTGGAGCCATTTTAAAATCAATGAGCAGAAGCCGAGGAGACATCTGCAGCGGATATGGCACAGAGGGACTGAAGAAAAGTAGGGGGGTTCACCAATAACTCAACATCTCTACTGAAACTAGAAGAAGAAATCCAAGAAAATGAAGCAGAGAATACATTATTTTGAAGCTTCTTATTTCTACTTATTGCAGTAGAATTACAGGGAGTTCTTGACTTATGACCACAATTGAGCCCAAAATTTATTTTGCTAAGTGAGACATTTGTTAAGTGAATTTTGCCCTATTTTACGACCTTTCCTGCCACGGTTGTTAAGTGAATCACTGCAGTTGTTGATTTAGTAACACAGTTGTTAAGTGAATCTGGTTTCCCTATTGACTTTGCTTGTCAGAAGGTCGCAAAAGGTGTTCATATGACCCCGGGACACTGCAACCGTCATAAATATGAGTCAGTTGCCAAGTATCTTGAATTTTGATCACATGACCCTGGGGATGTTGCAATGGTCATGTGAAAAACAGTCACAAGTCACTTTTTTCAGTGCTGTTGTAACTTCAAATAGTCACTAAACAAACTGTTGTAAGTCGACTTATAAATACCAGTCTATCCAGGAACCTGTTTTTTTCCCTTTCTTTTTGTCTGTGTGGTGCTTGTCAATCAAATCTTATTCTTTTATTTTCTCAAATTAGTTCAAAAGTGTGTGTAATCTCAGGTGTTATATTAATGTTGCAGACTATGCCAAGAAGAAATAATACAGGTAGTCCTCGATTTACAACAGTTTATTTAGTGACCGTTCAGAGTTACAATGGCACTGAAAAAAGTGATTTATGACTGCTTTTCACACTTATGACTGTTGCAGCATCCCCAGGGTCACATGATCAAAATTCAGACACTTGGCAACTGAGTTGTATTTATGATGATTGCAGTGTCCCGGGATCATGTGATCACCTTTTACGACCTTCTGGCAAGCAAAGTCAATGGGGAAGCCAGATTCACTTAACAACCGTGTTACTAACTTAACAACTGCAGTGATTCATTTAACAACTGTGGCAGGAAAGGTCGTAGAATGGGGCAAAATTCACTTAACTGTCTCGCTTAGCAAATTTTGGACTCAATTGTGGTCATAAGTCGAGGACTATCTGTACTGTCTTCCTATTGTTCTTGTAATTTATAATATAAATTGGATTCATATTTTTTTTTTGCTAGCTTCTCTTTTGAGATACTGGCTGAATTGCTCTATTTGTAAACAGAGTGGTGCCATCTTGTGGTCTGTATTTTCTTCTGAAATTATTTTCTGAAACAGCTCATTATTATCCAGTCAGCTCTGGAATTTTTTCTTTCTAAATGTTTAAATAAAGTTTGATATTGTTTTTCCCTTGTGATATCTCCCCAAAAGGAAAGTAGAACTGAATAAGTTACTCATACACTTCAATGTTTCGTGGCCAAGAGATTGCCCTAATGACATTATTTCATTGTTTTTGCATTTTTAATTGTCATGAAGGAAGCACTGGTTATAAAAACTCTAACACACCAATATTACAGGATGGTTGTTATATGAGATGCCACTTGAAAAATAGTAGGTGGCAGCAGGAACTATCAAACCACTACTCCAAAGCAAGAGGCAGGGCCAAAAGTGAAGATCCAAAGGCCAAAGGTGAAGATTTATGGAAGAGGTTAATCTCTCTTATGGACTCAGCTGTCCATTATACATACAGTATAAAAGCAAAGTAAAAATGCTGTTAGCCAGTTCCTGACAATTTTCTGAAAGCAACTCTGTTTCAAATGCAATTATAGATTTATATTCTACTTACTGACCTATAAAAATGTTGTGTTCATTTGAAAATAAGAGACTTTTTCAAAGGGAGTAGCAAATCAAAATATAGAATAAATGAAACTTTAATTTTGGATTTTGCTAATTAGATAGGTTTATTGTTACAGAAATGGCTAGTATACATTATCAAAGTAAAAAGTTGAGGTTTTATGTTACTACCTTATTCTACTGAACCAAAAGGAGTCGGAACTCAATGCCTTTCTTTTCCCCTTTACTCTACCCTTTTCTCTCTTCCCCCTTTCTTCCCTTATTTTCCCATTACTAAGAGCTGTGGTGGCACAGTGGTTAGAAGAAAAAGGCTAACTCTGCCGACTGCCAGCAGTTTGATCCTGATTGGCTCAAGGTTGACTCAGCCTTCCATCCTTCCAAGGTCAGCAAAATGAGGTCCTAGATTGTAGGGGGGCAATAGGCTGACTCTGTAAACCGAATAGAGAGGGCTGAAAACAATATGAAGCAGTATATAAGTCTAAGGGCTATTGCTATTTTCATTTTTCTTTGTATTTCTGTATTTTATATTTTGATAAATATATCAAAATATATAGAAACAGAAACCTGAAAAAGAAATATAGAACAAAGAAAAGATCAGAAAAAATGAAGAACTGAAATTTATAAAAGGGCTTATCTGCTTTGCCCCACTAATTTTCAATTTCTATAAAAACTAATGAAAGAGTAGCAAACTACGAATAAAATATAATTTTCAGTACCTTGAATGGTCGCTCTATATGTAATTTGGAAAGCAGTCTTTTTCTATTGTCATTCAGCATGCCATCAATTTTTCTCATATGAGGCAAAAGCAGCTCATCTAAAAAAGGAGACACAATAGATGCCTTTTACTGAATGTGTTGTGTGTCAAGGTTCCGAGTAATGGAACACTTCAATTGAATATTATTGCTTTGACATTATGTTTCATGGCTCTATGATTATTCAAATAAGTTAAAATAATTAATAAATGCTCATTTATTTAATCACTATATTAGCGAACAATCATGAAAACAGCAGCAGTTCGGCCCCAAATACATATTTCAGCATAGAATATTTTTAAAATGTTATGTCTGATATTTGTGGACAGGATTTCAATGTGATATCATAAAACTGAGACTTTATTTTAATTCAATATACAGACAGTGCGAATAGATTTTTTTTACAAAATTATTTTTACTGCAACACTGAAGATATATTGCATCAATTGCAGACTGCCTGATGCTGTCTGGGCCAGAAGTCAAGCAAATAGATTTCCAACAGATACTTGTACTGGCATGCTCATAGGGTCACCAGAGATAAAATTCAACTTAAGAGATTTACTTTTATTTTATTAATGTATGATCAACCTACTTACACCATACCAAACCAGAAGGAACAATTTAGTACAGGACAAGAAATACTATAAACACAATAAAACATGCCACCTTCCTTAAGTTGAACCTATTCCTTGGTGACCATATAGAGATATTATTAGCAACAATATGGAAGTGGTCCTCTTCTGATAAGTTGTTTCAGCTTCCCACCTGAAGCTCACAACCCTGATACTTTCAGATGGCCTGAATGCAAGTACTACCCAGGCTCAAGTCTGATATGAACCAAGGTTGGCTAGGTTCTGACAACTGCTGCAGCTTCATTGGAAAATAACTGAGTTACCAGCTAGTTTGACCAAAATTCTCTTGGGACCTCAAATGTAAATGATTAACACAGAAAACGAAAGCAAAACCTCCCCGATAGATTATTTTCTAGGTACCTTATGAATAATGAACTCTGCCCTAAATCCCTAACATTTACTTTCATAAGCTTTAAAACGGACCTGGACATTTTATGGCCACCAGGTCCTTTGGCTATCGCTGTCCAGCCCATGTGAGGGGCAATCAGAAATTAGAAATCAAATGTAAAATAAGTGTATACCGTGCCTGCAATATAACCACATTGCTTTTGTTTTGAAGGTGATTTGCTACTCGTATTTTTTTCAATTTATGTATGTGTGTGCATGCATGCCTGTTTCTTTACAGCCTTATTGGTTTGGCCCTCCACAACAGTCCCTATTTCTCATGTGTCCCCTTAGTAAAATTAATTGCCCACCCCTGCTTTAAAGGAATACCCAAACAAGCACTATGAAGAAAATCTTAATAACAGCAACCATTTGTCTATGAAACCATAATGAATCTAGAGTACTCAACAAGCCAAGTATTTTTTCACATACTGCATCAGTAGATATATGGTCCAGCATTGCCACTGCCCAACAATATTTTCAAGAAAGAGCTCAATATAGAACAAAGAGGTTCTAATGACTTCATTTTATTAGCTATTCTTATCAGAAATTTTAATATACTACATATATTTTTCCTATTCTCATCTGCTGAATAGTTCTATTAAAACCCTAGTTTCCTGACGTTTGCATGCCTATTGCTCATGACTTTTTAATGAAAGTATATAACCCTGCAAAGTTTAATTTGTGTTAAGAGTAACAGGAACTGATTTGTATTGACCCAAAGATGCTTTTTCACAAGGCAACTGGACTTTCTTGTTTTTCTTTTTCTTTGAAGACATTTCTGATTTGGATTAACTTGACTAAGAGGTTTTAGATTTATGCAGGGCTTTGTACTGAGAATTGAAATGGTAGTTCAATATCAATACAGACTCCTCCTTAAAGAAGTGTTTTCCCCCCTAGATCTACTGAAGCTTCCGAGCAAGAGACAAAATTTGGTAAACAATTAAAAACAAACAAACAAGAGATTTAATAAACTGTACCATTACTCTTCTCCAATGCCAGCATAGTATCTGGATCCAAGGCAATGCTGACAAGCAGTTCCATATAATTCCTAAATGTTTCCTTCATAGCTCTGGTATTTAAAAAGCGAGAAACAATAGGTGCTGGTGGTTCAGTGTCTGGAATATCAAATATATAAATATATTGCTTAATCGTGTTGTAATTTTTTCATTAGTCTGATTATTGCTTTAGTGACTCCGCAGGGGTGTTCATTCTTATTCTAATTATGACTGAGCTATGATACTTATATTCACACTAATATTTTATACTTCATGTGGATACCATTATGGTCACTGGTTATATATTTTATTAATTCTATTTTATCTCACACATTTCATTATATTTTAGATTATACTGAAGACATTTTAACGTTACACTCAGCCTGGAAATACATGGCTTATCAGACAGCATACAAATATTTTAAATAAATACATCAGAAAGTTAATTTCAGCATGAGCCAACCACAGAAACTAATGAGTTAATTTTAAATTACTGTATGATTTTTCATTTGTTTTTATGCTACTATTACATTTTCTACTATATAAAAAAGTTGTCCTACTACAACATTTTCCTCCTTTATAAAAAAAGTATTTACTTTGGTTGGGAATTTAGACCAGCAGTTACCCAATAACTAAAAGCTATGCTGTTAATACTGATGAAACCTAACTATTATCCACACTGATGTCTTCTGAGACCAATGATTTATGTTTAACTGATCTTAATAGTAGACACTGCTGTTTGGGACATGTTTCTGAAACACAAATTAGGAATTTGTATGACTTTTTCAATGGTTTCCTGTGCAGAGATGTTGTTGCATTTACTAAATATTGAAAAGAGCCACAGTCCTGCAATGAATATAGCCTTCAGACTCTGTACTGAATACGACCTCAGAAGAGACTTCCTGATACATCTACAGCAGCAAGCATATAGGTGCTCCATGCCATTGGGCTGCTTGGAGAGTGGGCAGCTCCACATTTTTGCATTCATTGGGATCAACAAGCAAATAACTAGAAATGCTGGAGCTACTGACACTGGGAACATGCTAGGGAACCCCCCACTCCCACTTCTATATGTAGAAAAAAGGCACCAATGCCAGATATAAATTGGGGTTCTTCATATTATGTTAATTAATGTGTAAAATTAAAATAGAATATTCAAAATGCGCCTCCTTATACAATGTGACTAAGAAATGTGACAATACAACAATGGAAATTATACAAAATCCCAGATAATTTCTTCTGTTATAGGGATGCTTACCTTCCTCATCACTCTGCAGCTGAGGAGTAGAAGGCGATTCTTCTTTCCATGTTTTGCGTTTTTTGGGTGGTGGTTCAGCCTTTGCCTTTGGCTGTTTTGCTTTGAGTTTCATTGAAGTAACTTTTGTTGTAACAGTTTTTGGCACTGAGGGTTCAGGAACTTTAGGGATGCTCATGCTTGGTTTATAGTGAGCAATTCTATAAGTTGGAATAATTCAAAGAAACGGTCACAAACAGTGTTTATAAATCAAATTGATACAACTTAGCTAATTAGTTTTCTTCTTGAGTTAGTTTTCTTCTTATAGATTTCCACACTTCATTCATCTCTACATTAAGATAATTGTTTAAACATCTAATTACAGGGTCTAGACAATGTTAGATATAAGCCTTAAATCTTCATGCCTCTATTAACTAAAGAGTATCTCTAAACATAAATAGATTAAAACATACTCTTAGCAAGGAAAGTCTTTAGCTTTGAGTAAACAAAATTGTTTAAAAGAGAACAGGAAGAAATCCGTAAAAATATTGGTTTGTAGAATATTGGCTAGAACACATATATATGCCTGAAAATGATATCAGTTAAAGGACAGGATAGAATTGATTTGATCAAAATGATGATCCTCTTAAAAAGTACCATTCACAAACTTGTTGGGACTATAGTTCCCAGAAAGTTTTTTAAAAGTATAGTCAATAGCTGCTGGGAATGTAGTTTCAACATCTTTGAGAAGCAGGTTGGAAAAAGAATGTTTAACTCATAAGTTAAGTTTGAGGATTGTATGTTTATCTTCTCTATCCTTTGCAAGCAAATGGAGTAAAAACTTTTACTTTCACATTTGATTAAACTTTGATTCCTGAAACTTACAAACTGGTTAAGTGAAAATTTCAAGCTCCTTTCAGATTTACGGCTTATTACAGCTCTTCATAATCTAAATGAAGGTAGGTTTCTTTCTGAAACTATTCTAGAGCATAAAATACCAACAACTATTTTAGATGGTAAAATTTCAAAATAATATCTATGAAACATGTGCCTTTAAAAAATTTAAAAGTAGTCATAACCCCCTCCCCATTAAATACAATTAAAAGACACATGAAGGATCCAAGAAAATGGATTAAAATAAAATACCTTGCAGACTGTACAAGTGAATTTTTTGGCTTCTTGGAACATACTCTGACATACTCTTTTTTGTTTGCATTTTCTATGAACTTCACATATACTCGTTTATACTTCAATTTTGCATCTCCAAAGTACCCAAGATACTAAAAGGAAAAAGACATGTATTATGCTTACTTTGTAAGCGATTTATAATCTTGTAAGAAATTAAGAAAACACGAAAAGTGGATGGATCTGGGATATAACCCCAGGTTAATTTAAATTTTATCAACGATTAGCTGTGTGCCAAGTAGCTTGCATGCTCACAAAGTCTACAAGAAATACTTTGAGACTTCTTAAACACTTTGCTGAGAGTTTCTTTAGCCAGAAGAAGCTTCTGTTGGAAGCACCAGAAAAGACTTTTGCACTTGTGTAACTCCTGAACACAAGCTTCTTCTGGCTAAAGGAACAACTGGAGGGAAAATGGCAGCAATTCAGCCATTTGATTTTTAAAATATGGGAGCACAAAGCGCCCTTTGAAAGAGGGTACAAAGCACCATCTGAAGTCCTTCACAAGCTCAATGATTATTGCCCAGTGTAGTTAAGATTTCTTGCTTTTATCATGTTAAAAAGTACTTTCTTAGTGGTAACTTCTGCAGTAGCTTTGTTGTTAATTCTTTAAGACAGAGGTCCCCAACCTTTTGGGCACCAGGGACCGGTTCCATGGAGAGAGGTTTTTCCATGGACCGGAGGGTGCGTGGTTTTGTGTGCTGCCTGCATCTCGCTGATGGGGCTTTGCTTGTTTGTGCGAACCGGTTGCTGGCATGCCACAGCCCAGTACTGGTCCACAGACTGGGGGTTGGGGACCCCTGCTTTAAGACAATGTTTCTATTTTCAATAAATCCTATCCAATTATAATGAATTCATCATTAATTCATTCTATTTATATAGCTACCCATCTCAAGTATATAACTCTAGGCAGACCATAAAAAAACAGGCATTAAAAATTATACCATAATAGATCTTGATTTTCCCCCCTGTTCAATCATGTCTGATTCTCAGAGAAATCCCTGAAGTTTTCCTGGCAAGGTTTTTTTTCTCCCCAGAAGTGGTTTGCCATTGTTCCTTCCTAGGATTGACAGTGTGTGACTGGCCAAAAGTCACTCAACTGGCTTTATGCCTAAAGTGGGATTAGAACTCATGGTTTCATGGTTTCATGGTTTCTGGCTTGATTGCCTTAACCACTACACCCAACTGGCTCTCAGAATAAAATATTAATACTATTTTACAAAACTAGAAAAGAGCATCTTTTATTTATTTATTTGTTTGGTTCTTTTTTTAAAAAATCCTATCTTTATTACTTTATAAGTAACTCAAGGTGATACACATACCTAATACACCTTCCTTTTCCTATTTTCTCCACAACAACAACCCTGTGGATTGGGCTGAGAGAGAGAAAGAGAGAGAGAGAGAGAGAGACAGACAGGCTGCTCCAAGACTAGAATTCACTGTCTCTTGGCTTCTAGGCCAGCACTTTATTCACTATACTGCTGTTATATACAGTGTAACCCTCTCACCAGTTAATATGGTTAAAGCTGAATGATTATACTTACACTATTAGTAGCTGCAAATTCTCTTTGTCCATCTCGTACTTCAGGTACAAACTTTTGCAGCAAAGCCTTTTGAACTTTCCAGATGGCTGGAGGCTCCACTCCTCTTTTTAAAGCAGCCTACAGGGACCAAAATGAAAAGCACCAATTCTGTTAGTATTTGCTTTTTTACACATTGCAACAATTAATTATGTTCCCATAAAGCTAATCTTTGAATACATTTAGAATATTTTAAATAATCATTTACATTTCATAGCATCTTTTGACATGCAATGTCATAATTAAAAAGAGCTGAATTCTATCTTCAGCTTTCCTTATATGTAAGCCCAGCTTTACCCCTTATCTGTAATATTCTTTTTAATTGTTTTACAACAGATAGCAAAAATGCAGATGGAGATTTAAAACATTCAGTCACCCTATTATGCACAATTAAATAATGCAAAATATTAATCTGATCTTTTGAAAGTGCTTTATGTTAGTGGTGGCATTCCTCTTATGAAACAGGGTAGCTTCATAGCTATGAATCACTTCCTGACTTGTGAGTTTTCCAACAGAAGCAAAAAATTGGCTACATGAGAGAGAATTTGGGGATATTGGATATTAGTATTTATTTGTGTTGGATCAGTGCTGTTATAATCAATATTGTTGAGTATCACTATTAAAGAAATTTTGACAAGATTAAAACCAATACAAATATTAGAAAAGAAAGAAAACTGGTGAATAAGAAATAGAAATAGAAAAGATGATAAAGAAGCAGTTTCTGATCTTCTTGATAGTGGTTATAAATATATTTATATTTTACTCTCTCTAGGGTTACATCATAATTTTCTTCTTTCTCTAGGCTACCCTTTCTAAATTTCATACTCATTAATCACAAGTTCATTTTTTCTCTTTTTCAGCAAAAAAAGTCCAGAAGAGGCTTCCAGCCATTGATATAATTATTGCTTTCCCCCCCCCTAACCAAACAAGTTAATTTTGCCATCTCTGCCAGTTCTGTCATCTTCACCAATCATTCATTACTTTCATTCACCACTTTACAATGCCTTGGTAAGGCCACACTTGGAATAATGCATCCAGTTTTGGTCACCACGATGTAAAAAAGACGTTGAGACTCTAGAAAGAGTACAGAGAAGAGCAACAAAGATGATTAGGGGACTGGAGGCTAAAGCATATAAGGAACGGCTGCTGGAATTGGGTATGTCTAGTTTAATGAAGAGAAGGACGAGGGGGGACATGATAGCAGTGTTCCAGTATCTCAGGGGCTTCCACAAAGAAGAGGGAGTCAAGCTATTCTTCAAAGCGCCTAAAGGCAGGACAAGAAGCAACGGATGGAAACTAATCAAGGAGAGAAGCAACCTAGAACTAAGGAGAAACTTCCTGACAGTTAGAACAATTAACCAGTGGAACAACCTGCCTCCAGAAGCGGTGAATGCTCCAACATTGGAAGTTTTAAAGAAGAGATTGGACAGCCATTTGTCTGAAATGGTATAGGGTTTCCTGCCTGAGCAGGGGATTGGACTAGATGACTTCCAAGGTCCCTTCCAACTTTATTATTATTATTATTATTATTATTATTATTATTATTATTATTATTATTATTATTATTATTATTATTATTATTATTATTATTATTATTATTATTCCTCCTCCATTGTGGGTATCTGTTTTTCCATTTTCTCACGTACAATACTCTTGCAACAGTAATTATATATAAAAATAATCTTCCATGGGTCTTTTTTAATTGACTGTCCATTAATTGTAACAAGAAAAGCTCTGGTTTCAGCCGAATGTTTATCTTTAAAATTCTTTGTATTGTTATATGTATATGAAACCAAAGTTTTCTGGGGGTTTTGTTTTATAAAGCATGATAAAATGACTTTTCATGTTGTCTACATTCTCAATATAAATTTGAACTACTTGTATACATTCTAGACAATTTCTTTCTGGAGGCATATATCAATGGTTCATTATTTTATAAAAAATCTGTTTTAAATTATAACATAGTGTACATTTCAATCCTTCTAACCACAGATTACCCCACTAACCCATCAGTATAGTGTGTCCAAAGTTCTTAGCACATTTTATCAGACAGTCTTCCACTTGAACTTCTTCCATTTCAAATTTCATAGAAGTTTATATATTTTAGCAATTACCTGTTCATTATTTCTACATAGTTCAACTTGAAATTCTATCTTCTGTTGCTCAATTCCAAATGCCCTGTTGACCACCTTAAATCTTTCTTAATTTTGCATATGGAAACTATTGAAAATAAATCCCTCTGCACTTAATTGCTGTTTTGATTTCATCCTATATCCTCCATGTTCTTGTTGTAACAAATCTCAATAAGATCAATATTTTTCTTTATCTACTATTAGTTTCCTATAAAATGTCCTTGAGCTGAGAGTCTTAAAGGCATTTTTGGCCAGAGTCAGGGTTTATATTTGTTCCATATTCTCAACAGGGTACTAACGATTCTTAAAATCTACATTAACTTTAACCTTACTATGTCATAAAAAGAAACATACAATCCGAACCTCAGATTGTGCCCTTCTGATTCTAAAATTCTTTTATTTCTCAGCAAAACCTACACTTTCATCCAGATTAAGTGGAAGATATAAAATATAATTTCAAATCAGGCTGTCCTGATCGTCCTTGTTCCTTTGCATATTAATTTATATTTAACTTAGTTTATACAAAGTTAGTTATATCTTTCTGCTACCTACTGTTCTGCATTCTGAAGTTGTTTTGGGCCTTCCAAGGTTTTTTCCTTTGTATTGGGAATACAGTAGTGATACAAAGCAATTCAGCCCAAAGAACTAACTCAAACATTGACTAAAAACCCATGCTGGCAATCTACTGCTGCAGATGAGGTGTATTCTTCAGATGCATAATTCTTTTAGGTACCTTATGAATGCAGTACCGTAACTGTTGACATTTCAATTTCAAGGATTTGGGATATCCAGAAAGAGAATACATATCTTTGCCAAGCAGTAACTATATTAAAGCTATACTGACAATTCTGTGAATTTCAGACTAAATTCATCTTTTTAACACATGCTCGAACTATCTAACTTAACGTTCCAACTCTTGAATTGCATAGCAAGGCAAACCAAATTTAAATATTCCCTGAAGTGTTATAATGTTTAAGAGCAAAAAAAAATAGTTTTAATTTTAAACCTATCTGCCACAGATTTGCAAGAACAGGACACTCCAGTTCATTATTCCACAAATCATGAAAATAATTAGCACAATTTTCATTTAATTTCTTTCAAATTCTGATGGAAATTGTTTATGGTATTTTAACAATAAGTAAGATTTAAAAAATAAAAGACAGATTATTCAGATTAAAATAGATGTTTTACCTTTAGTGGTTCTATATCTTCAATCTTCACTACAAATTCATCGCGCTCTCTGTATATGCCTTCGCCTTCACTGTCTCCATGGTCATCCTCAGTATATCCTTCTACTGCAACCAATGCTTGTGGTTTTGCTAATTGGTCTGTAACAACACTCTCCATTTCAAATTGTGCTATACAGGTTTTCACCTGAGCATCTGCCATCGTAACAGTCATTTGGGAACCTTCCTTCTTTACGGCAGTGTTAGTGATGGCTTGAGAAACTGTTTTGTCAATTTCTAAAGCACAAAACAAGCATTTAAAGAATTTGAATTCATTTTCATATTTATAACACAAATAATTTAGTTTACAAATTACCACTGAGTGCAAAATATTAGCTGCTCTGATTGACTGATAGCCGCCCAGAGTCACCTTGTAGGGGAGATATGTGGCATAAAAATTTAATAAATAAATTTGGCAGATTTCTCAGATTCTTGGAATTCTGTATATATTTCATAGATCTACTTTCAGTTAAAAAAAAAACAGAGGGCACAAGAAAAAGAAAGATTAAAATTTATCTTGCCTTTCAAATAAAAGCAAGGTATCTATGTATCTGATCTTGTCATAGAAAAATTATGTGCTGAAGATATTTAAATGAAAAAACAAACAAACCCCAATAGATAGATAGATAGATAGATAGATAGATAGATAGATAGATAGATAGATAGATAGATAGATAGATAGATAGATAGATAGATAGATAGATAGATAGATAGATAGATAGATAGATAGATAGATAGATAGATAGATAGATAGATAACCTTTATTGTCATTTTTTACTGTGGGCACAATGGCACACATTAAAAATGAAATTTAGTTGCTTGCTCTCAAAGTGTACGCATGCATAACACACATTTAAACATCCTATATACAACATATGTATAGACCTATACCCTTACATATAAGTAAGATATAAATATTAATCACTGTCCATCTAAAAGCATATATTATCTATGTTATAGGCAAATCTAAAATAATTTGTAGAAGTGTTTTTTAAAAATCCTCATTTGGGTAGATTATTGAGATTTTAACTTAAACAAGCAATTTTGGTAGTTTATAAAAAAGTTTTTTAATGCAAATTCTATATAACATGACTTTGTTAACTATTTTGATTAAACATTTAAAAGCACTCCTAATAATCTTCAAAACTAAATTACTCTCAAAACATTTATGTAACAAAGAAAAAAGAGAGAGATTTATTGATTATTGGACTGGTTTAATTATATCTTTATTTAAAGCTACATTTAAATTAAAATTATATATCTCATCACAAGCATAGTAAACTTTACCTGAATTTGTCTTTGTATCAGATGATGATAATGAAGAATATATACTCTTTTGGTAATCTTTGTTGTTCCCCACATTATCTTTATCAAAAGAAAAAAGAGGCCGGGCTTCTGACTTTATCTTAGGTTCTTCATAATTGTTCTTAACTGAATTTTCAGCAGAGCCATCAAAAGACAAAGTAGCTGTTGTTGTCTGAGCTTTTGAGATTGGCAACTGACAAGGTGCTCTAATAAGTGGGGTGACAGGTCTTCTTACACGATTAGGAACACGAATAGCAGGTGCTGAAAACTGCTGTCTGGGTCCAGATTTCAAGAAATCTAAAAAAGATGCAATAAATCCTTTTCTAACTTCTGGCTGTTTTTCTTCCACCTCTTTAATTTTCTGCCTCATTTTTTCTTGATGTTGGTAAGTTTCATGACAGTTTTCAGGAACCGGAGAGTAAGGAAAGCTGGCATCAATGCCTCTTGAATTTTGACGTTTGCACTGTCCACTTCGTTTCAGTTGCTTCTGATTTTTATCAACAACTTCACTGACATTTTTAATTTGATTCTGTCCTCTGTCTTTTTGCTTTTGAGGGTCCTCTTCTGGTAAAAGTTGGCTCTTGTCTTCAGTATTACCATTTTCATTTCTTGGATGCTGCATAGATATTTGTTGCAGTGGAACATCAGCATTGTTACTCGTCATGCTATAATCTGTTTGTGACACTGCAATCTCTTCATTTAGAGTCCTACTACTTGAAATAAGGTCTATATCTTTAATGTTTAATGTTCCATCCATATGAACATTATTTTTAGCTTCAGATTCTCTCCTGATGCTGGAGTGTTGCTTAACTTGACTAGAAACCTGTTCCTGCCTTCTTTCAATCTCAACTGTTGTAATTCTAGTAGGAATACCTTGATCAGAAATCTCAATGTGTTGTTGGTCAAAGTTCCTATCTTTTGTTTGTTCTGCAGACACTGCTGTTAAATTTAGGGTAACATGACCTCCATTTAAAGAAATATTATTCACACTAAGTGGCTTTCCAGAAATTGCAGGTGATGAGTTGAAGCTAGGAGTCATGTGTCTGACATCTATTGTATGAAACTGAGATTTAGGGCTATCTCCATTTTCAACTGACTGAATTTCTTCGTCATTGGCTGTTGATTTTGCAAATTCAGATGGTGTTACTCCACAAGCTGCAGCTGTGGCTGCCAAGATATCATCTACACTAGACAATATATTCCTTTCATCATTGAGAAGTACAGATTCTGGAAAACATACAGAACTAAGGGAAACAAATTGATTCTTAGATTCATGATTTGGCTGTTCAAAATTATCTTTGGATGCCAAATGATGTTGTAATAATGGCTTTGATGGTTCAGAAAGGTTAACTTTCAAAACTTCAGAGTGTTGCGAGTGAAGCTGCTCCTGAGAATGCCTCCCATTACCTTGAATCATATGACCATCCACTTGTAGATACTGCTGAGAATTCATAATGTGCTGTACTTGTGGAACACTTTTTGTGTATCCTAAACCAGATTGCAATATTGACTGCTGAAGCATTTGTAAATCACAGGGGGATTCTAGAAGTACCTGTGAAGTAGGCAGGCATAGCTGATGGCTGTGCCGTATGGCCTGAGTATGAAGCTGACTTGGTGAACTAACAACATGAATCTGTTGCTCTGGGACTTTAACTTCATGTACCTTGTGCATAAGAGACTCCTGCTGGCCAAGTTCTTTACTGTCTGCATTTACTTGTGACAGTAAATTGCTTGCTTTTTTAATATCATGATTCACTGTATTGGTAATATGGCTGATTTGTGTTACAGGGTTAACCATTGTTTCATCTTTTTTTGATCCTTGAAAAGTAAGCCCAACAATTTGATCTTCAAGACGAGAGTTACTTCTGATTACACTTTGAGAGTAGCGATTATGTGCTTTGGAAACTTTGTAAGTTGTATCCTGAGCATTAATCTCACCATCAGTAAGTCTCTGGGGAGAGGAATCAAGAGATGATTGCTGTTGCAGTGCCTGAAAATTATGCATTGGAAACTGATCATCTTGTTTAGATGTTTGATACAAATTAGGATCAGATTTCCTTTTAATGTATGACTTTGTATCTGAGGAAGATCTGTTGTTCTGCAATGCTGGTGAATTAGGTGTTACTTCAAAAGGAGTTGACTGTACAACTGGCAAATATTTTTGAGATTGTGGAGAGGGTGACTCTTGTACCTGAGAATGCAATGAAATATAGTTCTGGGGAGAGCTTGTAGTTGATAGGTTTTGAATATGAGAAGAAAATGTTTCTGAAGGACTAACAACTGACAAGACCTGTGACTGAGATGAATAGCTAATCTGTGGCTGGCTAACTGTTGACATACCCTGAGAATGACTAGAAGAATAATTTTCAGACTGGCTGCTTGAAGAAAGATCCCTTGTTTGCCCAGAGAAGGTATTTGAAACTGAGGTTAATACCTGTTGATCAGACGTGTATGGTAGTGCCTGGCTTTCAGAAGTAACAGCTTCTGATTGCCCAGCAAAAGAAAGTGTTTTGTATAATGATGGTAATTTCTCAATCTTGATGGCTGAGAATGCTTGTGCATGACTAACAGGTGGCACATTCTGTGACTGTGTTGAAATATAATTTTGTGACTGACTTACTGACAGGAGACTTGGGAGCTGTGCTGTAGAATAGATTTGTGCTTGACTAGCTATTACAGAGTTCTGGTTCTGTGCAATTTTGGAATAGCTTTGTGTCTGTACAGAAGGGGCTACACTTTGTGGTTTAGGTGTCTTTGTTGACCTTGGTGGTTGCTTTGTAGAACACTGTTTTGCCTTTGTAGTGGAAACAGAGGGGAAACCTGGTGATGGAACTGCTGATGCATATGACTGAGCATGTTCCACTGAAACCTGAGAGGATTTCTGCTGTGGACCACTACTGCTCACCTGAGTAGCATCACCAGCTGGGCTACAAGATGATTGGCGGGATGCATCCTGATAATCAGTTTCATCTGTACTTGGTAAATAGTTCTGTAAGGAATGCTGTGAACCAGTCAGTTGTGCCTGAACAGACTGTGTGTTTGAAGGCCGCTGATGGTGTTTAATTACACTACATTCACGCTGCAGTGCTCTTTCAATGGAGGCAGTAGAACCAGTAAACAGAGTTGAGTTATACACCTGTGGAGTCTGCTGAGCTCCTCCACCAAGTGATGAAGGCAATAAACTGAACTGTGGCTGTAGGAGATGTGGTGCAGACTCTTGAGCAGAACGGTATGTTGAAGACTGTGGTGGTATGCTGGTACTTAATACATAACTGCCCAGACGTTCAAAAGTGAGTCCTGGGGGGACTGTGCCTTGGGATGTCTTGATCTGCAATAAAGGGTCATGAGCAGTTAGAAGCCCATTTGAGGTTGCACTAAAAGTTGTATCCTGAAGTGTTAAAGAAGGAGTAGTAACAAAGTTTCTACTGCTAAAAGCATTGGGATGTTGATAAACTGAGGTTGATGGAAAGGTTCCAGATGTTGGCAGGGTTCCAGTAGCAAAAAGCTCAGTTGATGAATGCATGCCTGCTTTAAAAAACACACACAAAATGAGATGTAATCAGTCATTAGTGAAAAAGGAAATATAAAACTGGTACCTAACCATTTCATTTAGTCTTGAATTTAATCACAAAAAATATTTCACCTCAGTATTTGAAATGCACTCAAAGACTTGGTGCTAAGTTCTCTCTAGATTCTGAGTTTACGTGGGATTTAGCAGGTAGTACCGAAACAGTCTTTTCAATTATTTTATTCCATGCTAAGACTGGCAGAGAGAGGGTGAAACATTTTGTCCTCTTTTTATATTTAACATAGGAACCCAGAGGGCTGTATTAGACCAACCGTGATTAAAAATTTATACAGTCCAGAAACTCAACTGACTTCAAAAATCCTAACCCCACCACCTTCAGAAACAGAGTAACAACAATAGTTTCAGAAACTTGGCAATGCTAGGTAAGTTGCTTCACTGCAAACATAAGAAAATCATATATACTCATGACCCGGTCATCTCCCGAATTGATTACTATAACTCACCCTATACGGGGCTGCCGTTAAAGAGTATCCAGAAGCTGAGCTGGTGCAAAATGAGGTGACACAGGCAGTTATGTGTGCTCCTGGAAGGACTCACATTATACCTCTGCTCCATGAGCTGTACTGGTTACCAGTCTGCTTCCAGGTCAACATCAAGGTGTTGGATTTGCCCTTTAAAGTCCTACAGTGGCAGGTTATCTGAGGAACTGCCTTTCCCCAATTACATCTATATGTCCCATCAGGTCCGGGAGAAATTGCATATTGCAGGCCTCATCTATGAGGGAGTTCCAGCTAATGGATCCTAGGAGACAAGCCTTTTCTGCCATGGCATCCACCCTCTGAAACATCATCCCTCCCAAACTCTTGTGACCTCCTGGAAAAGCCTTAACACTTGGTTTTATCAGTAAGCCTGGGAATCTCCTGGTAAAAGGAAGCCCAAGCATTGTCTGTATTATATATAATAGCGTCCTTCTTATGATCTTGCTTTTAGTTATGCTCATGGTTTTATAGAATGCCTTAACTGCTAGTTTTATTATACACTGCCTAGAATCAGTTCGTGAGAAATGGGCCATATAAATTTGACAAATAAATAATAAATAAAACTTGCCTACTACAGAACACAGAAATCAAGTCTTATATGTTTATTTGTCACAATGTTTAATCCTTAAACCTTTTCTTCCCACCCTCGTGATCAATGGACTTTTGATCATTCTTTTCCCAACCTGGAGCCAGGAAGACATCTGATCATTGTTGACATTATGATTCACACCAGCCTTAGTTGCACTGGTTTCTATCTTGACAGTTTCAGCTATTAAAGGTTATTTTATAAGAGATATGAATCTTTCCCATCCCACTGAAAACTATCTTTTTTGCTTCACATTTTATTATGTCAACATCAGTATTCACAAGTAGAATTATGCTAAATACATTCCCACAGCATTGTCAGTTTTGCAATTTCTTCATTTGTTTCCACTATCAGAATCACAAATTTTCTCCATGGTAGCAGTTAGCTATCTTCTCTCTAGAATAATCCTCCAAGCCTATATAGATCATATTTCTATGAAGATAATAAGGCTGCAAAATAGATATAAACAATGATGCCCAATCCAGTGAAGTAAAAGTTTTCCCTGGATAGTAGAAGCTTCCTATTCATAGACGAAGGGCTCTAGATCTAAGCAATTGTCATACTTTTTAAATAATTTTTACACAGAAATATATTGGTAAGATTACCAAAATATTAGGAAAATGTCACCTGGTTGCCACGTGGGAGTCCTAAATTGTGGTAAAAGAGTTGTTCCCGAAGAAACAGTCTGAGTATTGCGAGATTCGATTGCAGAGAGAAAATTCATAACTGATGTTTCTTTAGTGTTGCTATTGCCACTGTGTGTAGTATTATCAAAAATTCCAGGAAGACCTATAAGAAAAAGTATATCTCAAATGAGCTTTATCCTAGATATACCTCAGCACTTAAATGTCTAATCAAAACATTCTAGTTAAGTTTTGGTAATGGCCAAAAAGTTCTATTACAATATTCTGACAGTTTACTTTATTAACCATAAAAGTTGCTGAAATTAATATACAGTAAATATACAATAATATTACAAAGTATCTACAGAAACCTTGATTTATGTTGTATAGTGCACTATTAACTGAAGGATGAAGGGAGGGAAGGAATGGGCAATTTTCACCAATTCCGCTCTTCTCTAAATCTTCATGCTTAGAGCTCCAGGAAAGAAAATGCGGTCAGAGAAATTTCTTCCTCCAAAACTTTTTAACAGGTATAACAGGTATATCAACATATATCTCAATAATTTTTCTGAAATGTATTCTATTAGTTGTCACCTCTAAACTATTTTAAAAGAAAGGCATCTATTTCATAAATTATTATTACCAGAAGGATGGGGTGTGGTAGTGTACACAGGAAGCTGCTGAGAAGCTGTATATGTTTGTCTAAGAAGATCCGCTTCTGAGTGTGATGAATGTCCTCCTCCATAGTTTAAACTTCAAAAGGCAATTAGAACACATGAAAATATGACAATTAACCAAAACATAGTAAGAGAGATTAATATTAGAAGTTTAAACTTTAATGGTTGAGCAGTGACTGATCCTCAAGAGTACAGAATATTGTAATTTAGGATTTTTTTTACACAAATACACAAGTAATGTAATTTAGTTAACACATCTTAAATTGAAAATGATTGCCTTTCTATATTTCAGAGTGATTCGTAAGATATTATTTACTATTCTGCTCCTTGCATTGCTAAATTTATGTCTATCCCAGTTTCAATAGTGTTCCCATATGTATGTATGTGTGTATGTGTATTATATATATATAAATAAAATAAACTTCAATTTCTAAAATTATGCATACAGGATCTATAAGACATTCATAAGCAAATCTCCTTCTCTTGAAACCAGAAATACATTTCTGACTTCACAAGGCAATTTCAGAAAGCATTGCTAGGTCTGAAAAACGCAAGTCAAAGGACCCATGGCTTTCAAACAGGAGGAAGGATTTTTCTTGGTAATACTTCAAATTTGAAAGATACTCAAGACTCTAGAAGCAAAATACAGAGCAAACCCCAATCGGTCTTTAGATCTCTAAGCAGAAGAAAGGCAGGGAGATGCTTTTGATCCTTGTAGGTTTTCAAAGTATCTCAGAAGCAGATTCAAACCCTTTCATGAGAAGACTATGTCAAGTGCCTCCAATGTTCAATGCAACTGTGAAATATTCTATGCTTTCTCCAAGGTTTGTCAAGATATACCAAACTTTGGATGGAAACCTGGACAAAGGAGCATTTATCACAGGGAGTAAAATTGTTAATTCTGCATATGATGAGCCATTTACCTATGTGTGTCTCTGTGTGTGTGTGTCTGTAAATTATTTCAGCGTATGTTATGAAGACAATTTTTCTTTTTAGGGACACGACCTTCTATAATAAACCAATCACAAAAATAAAATAACTGCACGCATATAAAAAAATTCCTCTTAGGAAGCTTATATACATGAAACAACAGCAAGCTGGTCCCATTTTTATCTTACCATGTATATAGTTAGTTTTGAAAGAATTATTTCAAAAGTCATGGTCACTAGATGGCTGTATGGTTTCCCAAATAGAACACTTGTTTCAAATCCCAAAAGTGATCCTTAGTTCTCCAAACAATTAACAAAATAAAATTTAATGGCAAATATAAAAAAACAATATTCCACACACTTAGGAACAATCCTAATTAAGAAAAAATGTAAAAGTAAATATCATTCAAACCAAAGCACCAGATGGAAGGACGAGAAGGGGCGTTGTCTTACCTGAACGCCTTTTCTCAGTATGACGATGGAGAATCCACCAATGGGTTATGCTCGTCTTCTGCCCGTGTAGACTAAGTCAGCCAAGTTGCCATGCCCCTCTTCCTGGGTCCTCCTCTCCAGTTTCGACTGAGGCGAGAGCTATTGGCTATGATTTAATTCTACTATTTCAATTCTTTCTCCACACAGGACCTGACTGGCCCTACGGGTGGGAGTGGATTCTCCATCGTCATACTGAGAAAAGGTGTTCAGGTAAGACAACGCCCCTTCTCCAGTATGACGAGTGGAGAATCCACCAATGGGACTTACCAAAGCCTCACTGTCCCTGTGGGTGGGAAGCCGTCTGGGCCTGTGTCCCACTCTCTGACACTACGCATTGGAGGATCCTTCTGCCAAAGGAGGCCTCCGCTGACGCAAACTTGTCTAATTTGTAATGCCTTATAAAAGGTGAGGGCGACGCCCACGTTGCCGCTCTACATATTTCCTCAATCGGTGCCTGAGTTGCCCACGCTGCTGATGTTGCAGCGCTGCGTGTGGAATGGGCAGTAATCCGTCTAGGAACTGCTAGGGTTTGTCCCCTGTACGCCTCTGCAATGCAATTTCTGATCCACCTTCCTATTGTGGATGCTGTGACCCTTCGGCCACTGGATTGTGACTGGAAGGCTACAAACAGAGCCTCAGATTTTCGGAAAGGTGCTGTTCGCCTTATATATTGCCTTAGGGCCCTGCGAACATCTAAGGTGTGCCATTTGCGCTCCAATTCATGGGAGGGCTGAGGGCAAAAATCTGGCAACACCACCTCCTGCTTTCTATGGAATAGGGAGTTAACCTTGGGAATGAACGAAGGGTCCAAGCGTAGGACCACCCTGTCCGTGTGGAAGGTGCATAGATCCTCCCTAACTGATAGTGCTACCAACTCTGAAATACATCTTGTCGATGTAACGGCAACCAGGAATGCGACCTTAAGGGTCAGATGCTGCAAGGTGCAGGTTCGTATAGGTTCAAATGGTGGGACTGTAATTGCCTGTAGAACCTTAGATAGGTCCCAGGATGGGTATCTGTGCACTACAGGTGGTCTGCTGTTTGTTGTGCCCTTTAAGAAGGATCGCACCACTGGATGTTTAGCCAGTGGCTCAGAGTTACCGTATGTAAGGATAGTGGACAGGGCAGCCACCTGTCTACGTATTGTGTTAAGTGCTAGTCCTTTTTCCAGCCCTTCCCACAGGTAGTCTAGGACCTTAGGGATGGAAATTTTGAAGGGATCTAGCTGTTGCTTTACGCACCACTTGTAATAGTTATTCCAAGTGGAGTCATAAATTCTGTTAGTCGTAGGCCTTCTTGAGGCCTGTATTGTTCTGATGACCCCCTGCGAGTAGGCCTCCGTTCAAGTGCCAGGCAGCTAGTTGAAGCCACTGTGGCTCTGGATGTTGCAGGGTCCCCTGACTGAGTGATATTTTGTCGTTTGGAATCCTCCATGGAGGAGACTTTGAAAGACTTACGAGGTTGGCAAACCACGGTCATCTCGGCCAGTGTGGTGCAATGAGTATCACCTCTACTTGTTCCTGCAAGACCTTCCTGATGGTTGCTTGCATCAGGGGGAGGGGTGGAAATGCGTATAGTAGCCCCTTTGGCCAGTGGCCTTGCAGTGCATCTGTTCTCTCTGCTCCTGGTGACGGAAAGCGGGAGAAGAATCTCGGGAGCTGGGCGTTCCTGGGGCTGGCGAATAGATCCAGCACTGGTTGGCCGAACCTCTCTGATGCTTCTCTGAAGAGAGCAGGATGCAGGCTCCACTCCGAGTGGTCCACTGTTGCTCTGCTGAGAGAATCCGCCTGCTGATTTGTTTCTCCTGATATGTGTTCGGCCTTGATGGATGCAAGGTTGGTCTCTGCCCATGCTCCCAGCAATTGAGCCTCCTGCATGAGGGCTTTGGACTGTGTGCCCCCTTGTCTGTTGACGTGGGCCTTTGCTGTTATATTGTCCATGAGGACTAGGACGTGCTGATTCGCCACTGTGTTGTGAAAGTGACGGAGGGCCAGATGTATGGCCCTGAGCTCTAGCCAGTTTATGTTGTGTTTTAGGTCTCTGTTTGACCACTGGCCCTGTGCCAGCTGTGTCTTTAGGTGTGCTCCCCAACCGAATAGGCTGGCATCCGTGGTGAGGATGACCCTTGGAGGTTCCTTGAACAAGTGTCCCCTTTTTATTGCTGTGGATGACCACCACTGGAGCGATTTCAGGACCCCTGATGGTACCCTTACCTTTCGGTTGGAGGAGCCGATTCCCCTTTTTTGGAACGGAAGCAGGAACCACTGTAGGTCTCTGGAGTGTAACCGTGCCCATGGCACGATCTCTAGACACGAAATCATCTTTCCCAATAATTGGGATAGTGTGGCCAGTGTGGTAACACGCTTCCTTCGAATTAGTTTGACCAAGGCTCGAATGCTGCTTTGGCGTTCTTGAGAGAGGTAGACCTGGCATCTTTGTTTGTTTATTATGGCTCCCAGATGAAGAAGACTGGTCGATGGGACCGTCTGACTCTTCTTGAAGTTCACAGAGAACCCGTGCTCCTGAAGCAGCCTTATGGTCAGTGCCACGTCTAACCGTACTGCTTGAACTGATGCAGACTGGATTAGAATGTCTTCCAGGTAGCACTGGATGCGTACTGGGATTGTTCGTAGATGTGCTGCGAGTGTTGCCAGAACTTTCGTGAATACTCTGGGAGCTGAAGAAAGTCCAAATGGAAGTGCCCTGTACTGAAAGTGGCCTGCGTGATAGAACCTGAGAAACCTTCGGTGTTCTGGAATTATTGGTATGTGAAGGTAAGCTTCTGTCAGGTCTATGGAAGTTAAAAGGTCTCCCCTTCTTATGCCTGCCAGTATTGACTAGAATTGCCCTCCACCCCTCCGAACTCTTTGGAACTATGAACAGGATGGAGTAGAACCCTTGTCCCTGCTGTTCCTTCTGCACCAGTTCTATAGCCTGGATGTCCAGGAGGTGCTGTATGGCCTCCCTGTGGAGGCTCCTCTTGGTTGGATCCTTGGGTAATTAGCAAGGAATGAAGCGGTTTGGGGGTTTGGAGGAGAATTCCAGTGAGAGGCCGAATCTGATGGTATTTAAGACCCAGAGGTCCGTGATGGTGGCCTGCCATTTGTCTGCGAAGAGAGTTAGCCTGCCACCAATGGGGAAAGCCTTCCTGCCGTCATTTGGATTTTCTAAAAGGGCGGCCCCCGACGCCTCGAAAGGGACGCTTCGACTGGAATTGCTGTCTGAACCTGTCCCTGTTGCCTGATCTGTCACCCTGACGGTCTGATCTAGGCTGAAAGGTACGGGGAAATGAGGCAGGTTCTTGGCCTGCCTCTGCACGAAAGGGCTGTCTGCGCGGGTAAGAGGGGACTCTCCCCTCCGTCCTCCTTGATAGGTGGGCCAGGACCTTTCGTTTGTCTGTTTTCTGTTAGATAAGGTTTGAGGGCCTCGCCAAATAGTAGGCCGCTCTTGTAAGGAGCAGCCGCCAACCGCCACTTTGCCCTAATGTCGGCTCGCCACTGTCTGAGCCACAGTAATCTGCGAGCTGCGGTGTTGGACGCTATTGCCCTGGCCGAATAGTTTGCTGCGTGCAATGAGGAATCTGCCATGTATTTCGCTGCCGCCACTAACCTTTTAAAATCATGGAGGGTTCTCTCCTCCTCTGGGGAGATCGTCACCTGGAGTTGGCGCAGCCAGAGCAACGTAGTTCTGGCGAAGAAGGAAGTGGAGATGGCTGCCTTGATTGCATACGCTGATGCCTGGTGTGCCCTGCGGAAGGTGAGTTCCGCCTTCTTATCCTCTGACTTGAGGGCCTCCGCCGCATCCCCGGAAACCATGGATGGAGAAATCTTGGTTATTAGAGGCTCATCTACTGTCGGTATCTCTATGACCTCTGACAATGCCGGATCTATGTTGAACAGCTTTTTGTCTGTCCCCCCCATTGGGATGAAGGCCCCCGGTGACCCCAAGTTATTCTGGATTGAATCAAGGAAGAGAGGGGGACAGGGGATAAATTGCTGTGTGTAGGTGGGTTGTGAGAACACCCTGCTGTTAGTATCCTGGCCTGTTGAGGGATCCTCTTGTGGGAGCCTCGGCCTCTTGATCTTTGCTGTGCTGCTGGCCTTGTGGAGCAAGGATTTAAATAGAGACGGGTTGAAAAGACCCATAAATGGAGGAGGATCTGGGGATATATCATCGTCCTCAGACAGCCCCTGATCCGTTAGCTCATAGTCCTCCGCAGGAGACTTCCTGCTTCTGGAGGAACGGGAAGGGGAGACTGATTCCTGGTAAACTGAGACTTCTTCCTGTGAGAGGCAGGAACGTGCTCTTGAAACAACAGACCCAGCTCTGGATCTATGGTGTCTGGAAGAAGCTATGCCCTGTGCAATGGCCTGTGATATCAGGGATTGCAAGCGCTCCTCTGAGGCACTATGCCCTGCCACAGCCTGTGCCTCGGGCGTTCCCGTGCTCTCGTGTCCCTCGCTTTGAAGGGATCTGTCTGTATCTGCGTTGGCCTCCGATCCCGGAGGTTCCTGAGCAAACTGCTGTGGGCCAAATATTTGCTCCTCTGTGTAAGCAGGTGAATCCTCGCCTGCTGTATTTTGTCTCTTCTTTGCTCTAGAAAATTCCTTTTCCAAAGCCAGGTGGCGATGTTTGGCCTCCTTTTCTGCTGTCTTTGAGGATCTCTTGCCAGCTATTGCTTTGGCCGTGATCCTGCCCGCTGCCTCCTGTTTGGAGGATCTGGGCCTCTTGCGTCCAGGAGGACTGTTGGAGGAGCCCTGTGTTATCTGGGCCGCATTGTTGTCTGCCATTGGCAGAAGAGATATCTCAGCTCAAGACTGAGAGGAATCTCTGAAAAGGGAGGCTTGTTGATTGGCCGATGTAGGCCAGAGAGCAATCAGATATTAATTTAGGTCAGTCTCTTTGTTAGTGTCAATAATGGTGCAAGCACCTTTTCGCTCTCTTTTGGTCGCCTCTGTTGTATGCTAGCAGGGGAATCTGCCTCCTGCAATAGCCAAGCAATTGTCTCCTTTTTTTATATATATATATAAAAGGTGGGCCCCCTATTGAGCCGGTTGTAGGCTAGATAGCAGCAAAAAAAGAGATCTTAATCCGGTGCTGGAGTTGTTTTATGGGCGGGCAGGATAGAGCGCTCTCTCCTGCCTTCTCCTCCCTTAACTGCTCCGAAGCTATCCCCAATTCTGGAGAAAAGGCACTCAAGGATACTTAGAGGCTGCCTGCTAAGCTCACGCTGTTTAAAAACAGGCGCCTCGAGCAGGAGAAACGAAGGGCAATCCTCCTATTCGCTCCGGAGGCCACATGCGTCCAAAATGGCGCCGGCCTCTTTGTTCAGCCTCCGCTGCTCCTGGGAGCCGCGCGGAGCTTGACTTTTTTCCTCTGCCGCTCAGCTGAGCTTCGGGGAATCCACTTGGAGCCCCAGCGATTCTCCATCACTCAGGTGAGACTGGGGGAAGCTGCGGGCGCCTGGCTGTGGGGGAAGCCATGCGGAACTCCTCCCAGCTTTCTGTCAATCAGCTGGCCTTCGGAAGCTCCGCAGAGCTTTTCCGCTTGGCTGTGGCTTTTAGAAAATCCCTGTTAAGGCTGCTGTACTGCCTCCCCCTCCCCAGCACTGAATAAAACAGTAAAAAACAGTTTCTAAATACGACCTGATCTGACGATCCGAAAGATGAGTCTAGTCGGGCGAAAGACTAAGTCGAAAATTGGGGAGGAGGACCCAGGAAGAGGAGCGTGACAACTTGGCTGACTTATTCTACACGGGCAGAAGACGAGCATAACCCATTGGTGGATTCTCCAGTCGTCATACTGGAGAAACAACGGTTGGAAACTGACCAAAGAGAGAAGCAACCTGGAACTAAGGAGAAATTTCCTAACAGTGAGGACAATCAACCAGTGGAACAGCTTACCCCCAGAAATCGTGGGCGCTCCATCACTGGAGATTTTTAAGAGGAGACTGGACATCCACCTGTCTGAGACGATATAGGTTCTCCTGCTTGAGCAGGGGGCTGGACTAGAAGACCTCCAAGGTCCCTTCCAGCTCTATTCTATTCTATTCTAAACTATAATTTCCATATTAAATGTGGTTTTTTTGGTTACTAATGCATTAGAAGCATGACTGTCATATGAAAGAAAATGGGCTGTCATAACATAGGCATTATCCTTTGCATTTGACAGTATTATTAAGTCCCATGGCACAGATGTATTGTCTTCAGTTATGGCAAAATACCAATGCCCCAAATTTGTTAAATACTGTCATTGGTTGACATACTAGTATACATCTCTACTGCAGTAGTTTTATATCAAAATTATATTAAATCAAAATTTTCTCTGACAATAGTCTTGCATATTCGGTATATATGATTAAGCCAGGAACTTACAATTTAAGTTAGACTATATTAGCTGACACACAATCATCACTACTCATTTCATATTTTGTTTGTGCAACTATATAAACTAAACAAAAAGTTACTTCTTGAGGCATGCAAATCTAAATTTACAAATCAGTGTGTCCATGTAATTTAAGTTTTCATTAAATGTTGACTTAGATATATTATTTCAGCACACAGCTTTTTGTACTCAATAGAAAAAGAAAGTAAATAAGTGAAAAGGAAATATATAGATATTGATATAGGAGATAGAAAGAGGGTTAAAATCAACAAGGATACACCCCCCCCCCACAACCCCACACACACAAGTAGTTTAAAATATGCTCAGAATGAATTGAGTTTGATAATGAATGCTAAGAAAAACAAGATTTTGGATATGCTCAAAATAAAAGGAAGAGGAAAATATTATTATTTTTATAAATATCTCAAGGTGGAAAACATATATAATATTCCTTCCTCCTCCTATTCTTCCCACAACAACTCAGTGAGTTGTGTTGTACTGAGAGAAAGAGTGACTGCCCCAGTTACCTAGCTGGCTTTCATGCCTAAGGTGGGACTAGAACTTATAGTCTTCCTGGTTTCTAGCCTAATGCCTTAACTATTAAACTGGATTTTTATACACACACACCTTTAATACTCCTGAACACTTTAATATTTTTCCACTCTTTTTCTGAGCTATTAAATTAATGTAGACAGTTAATTATAAAAGTATGCTGAGAATTTCTAACACTAAAAAAAACACCAAATGTATTTTGCTATGAATTAAATGACTAAATAGATTAGAGAAATGCCCAAAGAATAAAAAAATTGTATGTCCTCTTAATACTGCAGCGAGATGGGTATTTGGCAAGTTATGTAGTAATAGTCTGAACAAGAATAATGAAGATAATCCTGGCTTCCGGTTCCGGGATTGCGGCAAATGCAGTCGTGTGGAGAGCTTTGTCTCTCCCCGGCTGTTTTTCCCTCCGCCGGTAGACCCTTAGTCGGGTCGAAAAGTCGCCCTGGAGGGGCGACTACCGTTGAGGAGGCCCTCGTTGACTAGGGAAGGGCGGCAGCTCCTTCCACAATCCGAGCCAGCTCCTTAGGGCCGTCGGAGAAAAGATCGCCCAGTAAAATGGATGATCACTTCGCTGCGCCAGCCGAAAGCCAGAAGAACAGCTAAGCACAAAAAAACCCCGTGGAGAATCCGGGTGAGACCTTTCCTTCCCCCTCTTTTCCTAATTACTCTCCTGTAAAAAGCTTTTGAATTTGAATTACTTCCCTGCTGTGAGAGAGCAGCGTTTCGGCACTGTGGGAAAAACAGCTTTGGAAACTGAAAAAAATTAAACAGCTAATTTTTTTATTGACTATTTAACTCTTGGAATACTGAGGGATCCTGAAAATATTTCTACTTTTGAACATTATTATTATTACCACGCTATTTACTATGTTGGAGATGCCTTTCTTTTTTACTTTTTTACTTTTTTTAATGTGAATTTATCAATTTGGAAAGAAAGACTTTACAGCTTACTGAGGGCATCTTGTGACGAAAAATGTTACTGCAACTGTATATTTTAATACTGGAGAATGGCTCTGACCTTCAAATGATGATAAGGGTAAAGATAACTTGAAACAGCTGGGTGGTGATCTTGTTTACGAGGAATTGGAGGTGAATATTTGGGGACTTTTATTGAATATAGCCTTCACTAAAAGAGTAAAAGACTTTTTTTTCACCACTGAAATGGAGGATCTTTACCCACAGCTTGATTATGAACTTATACTAGAAGCAATTTTGGAAGCAACAGAGTACATGAAATCTTGGAGAAAAATTAAAGAGAACTATTCAGAATTACAAATTGACTCTCAAAGTTTAATGGATCAAGATCAAGGTACAATTGAGGAAAAACAGTGTAACTCCAAAGAGGTTAGTTTACAACAACAGATGCAACCTAAAGAGATGGAGGAAACAGATCTACAACCCAACTATGACTTTACTTTGGGAGAAATAGTGGAAACTATGGAACAAATTAACTTCTTACAAATCCACGTACAATCTATGGAGAATCTTGATGATCAAAAAACAACTTTAATTGAGAAATTTGAACTGTCAAAAACAACAGAGACACACCCAGTCACAACTCACTGGAAATTGTGATAATATGGATAAGCAACTAATACTTACAACATGGATCAAAACTGACTACATCATTCAGATGACATTGGAAGAAAAAGAAGAGATTTTTGACCAGTCTGAAATGTTGAGAAATATTTCTTTTCAAACATTGAGGTTTGATGACGTAGAAGCTTTATTATGGGAACCGGTTTGGCACAGAAAGAAACCTAGAGTTAGGTTTAAAAATGGGTTCCAAAATTGTACTTAATGGATTAAAAAGGCTTTTGAGATTTTGATTGACCTAAACTTGATTTCTTTAAAAGATTATCCTTTGTAATCAATATTTTGTTTTAGATATAACTATTTTGCTTAAGGGGTTATAAGATTTTTGATTGATATAGACTGAATGATAAAATATATACTTAAAATAGACAGAAATGTTCTTTCTAGATTCATATTTTGATTTCAGATAAGACAATTATTCTGTAATAGAAGGAGAATAAGAGGGACTGGAGATAAGAGGAGAAATGGTATTAATAAACAATATACTAGAACAAGAAATAGACTGTATCTGGAAAATATAAGAATGTTATAGTGGGAACAAGATATTTATGCTAGATATAATTATTTGTTAGGGAAAAGGGAAATGAGGGATACCCGAAGTGTTCATAATATGTTTATTTAAGGCTGATTTGAATATGGTAATTCTAAATTAGTAAAGCTTAAAACAGGATTGGATTTTTATAACTGAAATGTGATTGATGTCTGATTTGGATTGATTTATTTTATTTAGAAATGTCTTAATTTGAATATGTAAGACTATAAGAGGGAAATAGAGAGGGAATTTGTAATGAATTAATTTGAGCTATATATTTATGACTATGTTTTATGATGTTTGATGTCCTCACCTCCACGTTGTGTTTTGAGCACCTTAATGTAAAACAAAAAAACCCAATACAACTTGTTTGAAGAGAAGATAATCCTTATTGCAGCTAAATAAAATCAATATAATTTTGGAACATATTTTTCTGAATTAGTCATATGCTTTGTATCTTCATTTCAATCAACAATCAAACAAAAGAAAAAAAATCAGTATCAAGACATATTCTAAATATTTATATAATTGAGTCAATAATTTGCTGGCTATGATGATTTATTATTTTGCAGAAATGAGACCAGAGGGAAAAAATAGCCTTTAGAGGCATCTATCTGAAGACTGAACTGACCACACAAAAATTCTGTATTTTTAATGATTTAATTTTTATTAACTTTTGCAATACATTCCTGAAGGACCAAATCAGTAGCTTAAATGCACACAATAAATTTATCTAGTTACCTCTATGTACCTCTATCAGCACAAGGAGGAAGCTGTATAGGAATCATAACTATTTTATAAATCCATAAGTTATGAAAAATGAAGAAACTTTTTACACTAAGGTGGGCAACTAGTATATCAATTCAATACCTTCTTTCAACAAAATATATAAATGCTTAAACCAGGGCTTTTCAACCTTTTCACCCATTGTACCACTTTTCGGATAAGGCAATATCCGAGTACCACCACTCGCCCAGCAAGGTATCAAAAACTTGACCCCCCCCCAAAAAAGGGAAAAAATGAGAAAGTACAGGTAGTCCTCGACTTACAATTCGCTTAGTGACTGTTTGAAGTTACAACGGCACTGAAAAAAGCGAATTATGACCATTTTTCACACTTATGACTGTTGCAGCATCCCCAGGGTCATGTGATTTACATTCGGATGCTTGGCAACTGATTCATACTTATGACGTTCACAGTGTCCCAGGGTCATGTGATCAATGGCCGGGGTGTGTGTGGCCAGCTGATCACCCAGGTTGCAGGGTGCCTGTGGGGGGGAATCCGTGGGTCTCTGGTGGAGGGGGATGGGACTGGGATGGGTGCCTGGCTTCCTTCCCTCCCTTCTCTCCCATTGTCCCTTCCTTCCCTCCCTCTTTGTCCCTTCCTCCTTCCCTCCCTCCCTCATTGTCCTTTCCTTCCTTCCTTCCTTCCCTCTTTGTCCCTTCCCTCCCTCCCATTGTCCTTCCCTTCCTTCCTTCCTTCTTTGTCCCTTCCTTCCTTCCCTCCCTCCCTCTCATTGTCCTTTCCTTCCTTCCTTCCCTCTTTGTCCCTTCGTTCCTCCCTCCCTCTCACTGTCCTTTCCCTCCTTCCTTCCTTCCCTTTGTCCCTTCCTTCCTTCCCTCCCTCTTTGTCCTTCCCCTCCTTCCTTCCTTCTTTGCCCTTCCTTCCTTCCCTCCTTCTCATTGTCCTTTCCTTCTTCCTTCCCTTCTTTGTCCCTTCCTTCCCTCCCTCCCTCTCACTGTCCTTCCCCTCCTCCTTCCTTCCCTTTTCCTTCCTTCCCTCCTCCCTCTCATTGTCCTTCCCCTCCTTCCTTCCTTCTTTGTCCCTTCCTTCTTCCCCCCTCTCTATTGTCCTTTCTTCCTTCCTTCCCTCTTTGTCCCTTCCTTCCCTCCTCCCTCACTGTCCTTCCCTCCTCCTTCTTCCCTTTGTCCCTTCCTTCCTTCCCTCCCTCTTTGTTCTTCCCCTCCTTCCTTCCTTCTTCCCTTCCTTCCTTCCTTCCCTCCCTCTCATTGTCCTTTCCTTCCTTCCTTCCTTCCCTCTTTGTCCCTTCCTTCCTTCCCTCCCTCCCTCTCATTGTCCTTCCTTCCTTCCTTCCTTCCCTCTTTTCCCTTCCTTTCTTCCCTCCTCCCTTCCATTGTCCTGCGCTACACCATCCAGATCCCAGCCTGGTTTTGGCAAGCAGCGGTGCATTCTCACCACACGGAGCGGCCAGTGAGGTGAACCGGCGACATCACGGCCCTGCCTGTGTGTGCGCAGAGGCAGAGGAGAGCGCATGGGCCTCAGCCTCTGCACATGTGCAAGCAGGGCCAAGATGTCGCTGGTTCACCTTGCCAGCCGCTCCGTGTGGTGAGAATGCGCCAGGCTTGGTGTGTGCAGCTACAGCTGAGCCACCCGCGCTCAGCAGCTGCCCGGCGCTCGGAAGCCGCTCGCCGCGCCCGGCGCTCAGAAGCCGCTCGGCGTGCCCGGCACGGACGCCGGTCGGCCGCCGCTCGGTGCGGCCGCCGGTCGGAAGAAGCCGCCGGCGCACAGAAGCCTTCCCCTTCACTCCGGCCAGCGAGCCAGATGGGCAGGGGCGCGAATTGGCGTGTGCTCAGGAACGCCGATTCCGCGCCCCTGCCGAGCTTGCTCGCTTGCGGGTGCCCACAATCTGCCTGGGCGCCCCTCTGCCTGCTTTGCGCAGCTCCTCCTGGGCCTCCCGCGCCCGCCGTTAACCCTCCCGCCACCATGCAGGGTAAGGTTGGCACCCCCGCCCCCGCCCAGATGCCCTCGCCTTCCTCAAGCATTTTTTTTACTCACCTGCTTTCACCTGCACTCCCTTCCTCCGTTTGCTTCTCTGCCTTCGTTTGCTTCTCTGCCTTCGCCATGTGCTTGTGGGTAAAAAAAAAAGTTCCATGAGACTTTCTAACTTCTCGCGAGAAGTTAGAAAATCTCATGGAGCTTTTTTTTTTTGTCTCACAAACACATGGCGAAGGCCGAGAAGGACAGGAGAAAGGGAATGCTGCTGAAAGCAGGTGAGTAAAAAAAAACGCTTGGGGGAGGTGAGGGCATCTGGGCGGGGGCGGGGGGGCAGGCAATGCGTCATGCAGCTCCAGCAGAATCTCCTCTGAAGACTGCGTGAGGCTGCTTGCCACCCCCAAGGCCGCCGCCAATCAACTGGAGCTGCGCGCTTTGATCCTGGGCTCTCAGTAGGACCCAGGCAACGTGCAGTTCCAGCTGACTTTGCCACAAGCCTCTGTGGCGCTGCTGCCGCTCCACCTCATCCACTTTTGCACTTTAATATTTTTTTTTTACAATTTTTTTAAAAAGAATTTTTACAAATTTTTTTTACATTTTTTTTCAACCCGTCCTACGCGTACCACCAGCCATGTGCTCACGTACCACTGGTGGTACGCGTACCACCGGTTGAAAAGCCCTAGTTTAAACAACTGAGCAAAATAGATCTATTACCATCTGATTGTTTTAATCTTCTGTGCTTAATAAATTAGATCTACTGAAAGCTGATGGCTTTAACATACTGGTGGTGTTTTTGTTTTGAGGCAAGATGTAGGGCAGATTTCAAGGAACATTTAAAAAAAAAAATTGGAATGTCCAAAACACATAAACCAAAACACTGTGAATCAAAAATCAAATAATTACTATAGAATTTAATAATACTCACTGGTGTTTCAACCCATATCAAAGACACTTCCACAAAGTCAATGACTGATAAAAAAAACAGTAAAGGAATACAATATGTAATAGAAACTGAATACGAAGAGTACTATAACAAGAACAAGTTAACTTGTGTCAAGAATGAAAAACATTAAGACAACATCAGAAATCAGTAAAGTAAAATTTCAGAAAAAGCATGAAATATTTCATTCATAATTAGATGTCTCAAATTTCTTAGTTTTGACAGAATCAAAGCAAAATATAAAGAGGGTTGAATCTAGGAAAGAAGAATCTGAACAATGCTTGTTGATAGAAAATTTCACTGTTATTTTTCTACGATTTGTTAAGATCACAACATTGTCTGGAATGCCACTGATTGAGCCACAGGGTCTGTAGCAAGATAAAATTCAGTATGACTGCCATGCACCTCTCACTCTCAAAAGCCATTTTTTAATCTAATCTGTAACTTGGGGACGTCCTCTCTTTTTCATTGTACTGTTTTTTACAAGCAGTGTTCTCACAGGATGAACTAACTAGAGAGGGCTTTAATGTTTCTTGACAAAAAGTTTAATTTATATAAACCACACTAACTGCTAAGTTAGCCAAATCCTCTCACTGTTTAAGTCATGCAATAAGTCATGCAATACCACAATAATACCAGCTCTCACAGGGATGAACATTTTTTTTATTTACTGAGAATTTAAGGAAGCAACCCAAACATATTCTTTGTGGAATGGAAAATAATGTTGGCTTCCTTTGCTGTGTGAACCTTGCCATTATGGTTTGACCTTAATAGAATTATTTCCAAATACATATATATAGGATTACATGTCAATAATTATAACATTTATCCTTCAAACTTTTTTTCATAATTATTAATTGGACCAATTAACTGGTGAAAATATATACAGGCTAAGAACCACAGTAGTTTCTTCATCAGCAATCCTTATGAAACACAATAATTCTGGGGAGATCAGTTCAAAATATACCTTATATTATGAGTTTGGGTAAGCTGTTCAAATTAAGAGGAAAAATATCCTTTTAAAAAAACGCAGAATCAATGTACTGTGTTATCCAAAGTAGCTTTTTAGCTGGTCAAATGTCAGGTTTTGCTCAGTAGGATGAGGTATTATTTATGTTGTTCCCAATAAACTCTTATACACTATAAAACTATAAGAAACTAGGAAGAATTATGTCATAGACCACAAAATTATATCATATCTTTGTCTTTATCCTTCGACATTAGGAATTCTGACTTGCAAAGTTCACAAAGCACTGCTGTCTATCTTGTAGCCTTTCATCACCTGTCATCTTATCCTATTCCATAGGGCTGAATTAAGATCTGTTTTATATATTGAGAACTACTGTAGAAATCTGCAGAGATCTTATATATTGAGTTTTCCCAAAAGTAAGACCTACCCCGAAAATAAGCCCTAGCTTGATTTTGGGGGGTGGGCTTAATATAAGTTCTACCTCAAAAATAAACCCTAGTTTTGGAGTGAGGCGCACACCTAAAAATCAAGCTAGGCCAGTGGTGGGGGGGTGGGGGAGCGGCCCCACACCCACTTACCAGGATTCCCATGAATCGACACCTGCCTCTCCCCGCCGGCCCACTTTTTCTGCAGTGTTCCCCGGCCTGCATTTCGCAGTCAGAGGCCTTTCCGGAAGGCCTCTGTAGCCGAGAACCGAGCTACAGATTGAAAGGCCTTTCCGGAAAGGCCTCTGACTGTGAAATGCAGGCCGTAGCTCCATTCTCAGCTGCAGAATGATGCTGCTCCTTTGGCCACAGAAGAAGTGGGCCAGCTGGGCAGGGATGTTGGTGCTGCCATCACGAGGTGAGTGGAAAAGAACCCCCCCGAGAATAAGACCTGATGCCTGTTTTGGAGGTTAAAAAAACAACAACCGGGTCTTATTTTTGGGAAAACACGGTACTATACTCACTAATTAACAACACATTTCTTGTATATTTATTTCATTACCATTGTTTTCTGTTGGGTATATAAATACTGCAAGTCATAACATTTTCTTCTAATTCTCCCTAACTTCCCAAAATTCTATCAAATTTTTATCTACTCATTTTCTCCCAAGAGTTAATCATTTTTACAGGTAGCCCTCAATTTACAACCGTTTGTTTAGTTCAAAGTTACAACAGCACTGAAAAAGAGTAACTTATGGCTGTTTTTCACACTTAAGACAGTTGCACCATCCCCACAGTCCCAAAATCAAAATTTGGACACTTGCCAACTGGCATGTATTTATGACAGTTGCAGTGTCCCATGTCAGGTCATGTGATCCCCCCATGAAACACTCGCAGTGTCACATGTACCTTTTGCGACCTTCTGACAAGCAATGTGAATGGAGAAGCCAGATTCATCTTAACAATTGTTTTACTAACTTAACAACTGCAGTGATTCACTTAACAACTATGGCAAGAAAGGTCATAAAATGGAAAAAAAAATCTCATTTAACAACTGTATGTATCACTTATCCAGAAAATTATAAAAGATACTCTCAAATTTGGATTTTGTATGGTACTGTTCAGAGAACTCATTTTTTAGCGGATCAAGTGTAGTTAGTGCAAAATACTGCAGCTAGGTTGCTGAAGGGGGTAATTCACTGTAAACAAATTATAGCATTCTGCACCTATAAGTTTTCAGATAAATTACAAATAAACATCAAACATTGCATGACTCAGATTTTGGAAATCTGAAGGACCAGTTACTAGCTTCATGGAAATTAGAACATAATTCTGTAGTTTCTAAGACAATAATCATGTGTCAGCCCAAATGATGGTATTCTTGACATGACTATCTGGATTATGGAATTTCCTCCCTATCCAGCTTGGTTAACCTCTGGAATCAACTAAAGGCACTTTTGACTGAATGTATGCTTTTGTGTCACTACATTTCTGTCATAATTCCCATGGTCCTGCTTATTTTACCATTTTAACTTTTGTAATAATAAATGTATTGGTTTTATTGTATGTAATTATATATTCAATACAGTATTCACATTTTTCCATGATGCCATTAATGTAAAACAAGCAATAGGTCAGGCTACATTTTACTAATTTTGGTCAGTGAAAGAACAAGCAAGATGCAATATGGAAGTGATTAAATAGGGCACAAAATATAGTTAGCAAAAATCAAGGAGCCTGACCGTTTGAAAAATTAATCTAACGAAGAGGCTATTGATTGGCTGTATGTTGTCCAACAGAAAAACTGGCTGGATTGCTATTCCGCTAGTACATGGCTTGTCTTAATGTTTGTTGAACAAATCATGGTGTTCTTGTTAATACACATTATACTAAATGTTAAATTGTATTAACAAATCATAATGGCTAAGTTCAACTATTCATAAACTCAAAATTCATATAAATGTATATGATTTATAGGTTTACGTGATGTATAAATCCAGACACCTGTGGTTTGTTGAACTAACTGCAGCCAAGCAAACCGTTATTTATTTAAATATGCAAATCCACTTAAAAGTTTATACAAATTTAAGATAAAATTGAAGTGTAAATATCTTATACAAAACATACATTAAATTAGGGCTCATGAGTAAAAGTTGTTTATTCTGATGCGTAATATATATTTTCTGCTATATTATACAAATTCATTTACAGCCTTTAGGCCTCTCTAAATCCTTATTGTATAAATGTAAAGAACTTTTAGAAATTGAAATAAAGGATTCCTCAACAAATACATAATCCATCCTCTAAAGTCTGGCACATCAGCAAAAAAGTTCACTCTTAATTTTTATTAACACTTTACAAATCGACTCAAAGTACCAATTTTCATCAACCTCTTGTTATTATGGATGATTGCACATAAATAATGGAAGCAAAGTAGTGTCATTAATTCCATATTAGTGTCTAGTCTTGAAAGGACAGAGACAAAAATTAAACTAGCAATGTCCATCAGGCCACATCATTATTTAATCTCTGTCACAATTAGGTAAAATAATACCATAAAAAAGGCATAAAGAGACAAAAATATCCTTATAGGGTTTATATATCCAAGTAACCAGAATCATAAGCTACTGCCAATATCCACATTTTACACATGTTCCTTTCTCACGTTTACTTTTTCAACAACTTCAGCCTCTTTTAAATTCAGACAACCCGATTCATGCCAGATATATTTATAATTAGGTATCACAATATAAAAAATAAAGGTTTTATAGAAATAATATAATTAAATGAAACTGCAAAACTATAGAACCTTTGGTCTAAATCCCTAATCAGCCATTAAACATACTGCAAATGTTAGTATTTTTTTTATGGGATTATGCTTTTTTGTAATATTTGTTGTGAGAACTGAACTTTCATGTGCTTTATCCTGAGTTTTGTGGGAAAAATACAAGATGCAAATATTAGAGAAATCACTTTATCAAATCTCCATATTAGGTTTCACTTATTTTTCATGTGATTCAAATTGTATTCACAATTTCAAAACAAAACATGTTATATCCTGTGATCAAGAATAAACGGTTCAATGAAACATTTCAATACAACTAGCTATGTTGCTTTCCTGAATATGCAATTAAGCACAAAGTAGCCACAATTTTAGTAAATTTGCATTTTTTAAAATTTCCTCCATATATTCTACAAATTGTTGTGAATGCTGAAACATAGGAAAAATGCTTTAATATCCAACAAAATTAAAAAAAGTAAAGATTAATTTACTCAAAAATACTTGCAGTGGAAACTGGTTTGGTTCATTCTGACAATTTCACAAAGAAATTTTAAAAATGAATTTCAAACATTATTTACCAGATTTTCTTTTACTAACTTTCAAAAGATTCAGGTTTTTTTAAATCCTGGAGTTTAAAATTATGCTATGCATATCTGTAAACGACTGCCACTACAAATTTTCTTCATAGGAATCTAACTGCAGAACATAAAAGGAATGAGTGACATAAAAATAAACATTTGCTTATCTTACAGTCTTTAACTACATAGCACTACAGTAACTGAGCTAATAGAGATTGATGTTTGGCAAGTATATATTGAAATAACCATGTGGTTGAAAAGCTTATCTCCATCTTGCCTTCTAAGATCTCAAATGGTATCAGCCAATGGAGAAGTACCATATTAAAGATGGAAAGAAAAATCATAAGCACCTAGTGAATTCTACAGTAACACAATGATGAAATGGAAAAACTATATATAATTACACACATACATACACACACCGAGCCTGGATAAATTGCTCTCTGGGTTAACAAATAACTTCTTTAATCTGTCTATAATTCAACATTCATATTTGTCACTCAAGTTAAAAGTTTTTTTAAATCCAAAAGCAGATATTTCAGTCAATAAAATGATAAAGACTGGTGTCACCCCTGAACTATGAGGGACAACAATAAACTATGGTTTGCTGAGTAATGATTGCATTCACATTAAACTGAACCATATATCATAGTTTATAAACACAGGAACTGAGTTTATTGCCCCAAAACAAACCTACACTGTCCAAAAACAAACCCCCAAATTAAGTCACAGATGGATTTAGCATGTTGTGTGGATCCAAGCAAGGTAAAATGGCTAGGTTTCTACATAGCACCAATTCATATTGCATACAATACATAATATATAGGTATTGCAGTTTGGGCTCAGCAAATAGTGTGAATTTGGCTACAGATAGCCCTCATTTGTTTAGTGACCTGTTTGAAGTTATAACAGCACTGAAAAAAGCGACTTATGATCGTTTTTCACATTTATGACCGTTGCAGCATCCCTATGGTCAGATGATCAAAATTCGGATACTTGGCAACTGACTCATATTTATGATAGTTGCAGTGTCCTGGGATCATGAGATCATCTTTTGTGATTTTCTGACAAGCAAATCAATGGGGAAGCCAGATTCACTTAACAACCATGTTACTAATTTAACAACTGCAATGATTCACTTAATACGTATGGCAAGAAAGGTCATAAAATGGGACAAAACTCACTTAACAACTGTCTCGCTTAGCAAATTAAATTTTGAACTCAGTTGTGGTCGTAAGTTGAGGACTACTTGTACTGTTATTCTGATTGCACTGTCTATATTTAATATTACGGTATATGTTATATGCCCAGGATTGTTCCTTCATCTACAGCAGGCATGTCAAACTCGTTACGTCACGTGACGTCGCGCGGCGTATCGTGACTTTCCCCCCATTGCCGGCAATGGGGTGGGCGCAGTTTCGGCGTGACGCATTCGGCCCATGGCCCGGCAGTTTGACATGCCTGATCTACAGCATGGTATCTAAATCCAATCATTAACACTTAAGCAGACTAGCAACCAAATAATTCCACAAGATCATTCATCTCAAACAGGAAACCAAAGTGCTGGATGGAGCTAAAGGACAGGAAGAAACAAGAAATAACAGCCTGCTTAGTGAACTTAATAGACTGTTGTTAAAAAAGAATTCTAAGTCTCCTCCCCTCTTAAAATACAAAACAGCTTAGTGAGACTTAAGCCTGACCCCTTAAGTCATGCAATGTGGAGTGTGAGATAGAAAAATAAAAAAGGAACATGGGGCTGAGCACATGGAGTAGCTTACTGAAAAGGGCTTGAGTAACTAGCTGAACATTCTTACTAATACACTGAAACAATTGGTTTCTTCCAGGAATGGCCTCAGGGGGTCAACTGTCAAACGAAAGGCAATCTGGATCATTGAAAAAACAAGATATAAATTTCTACAAAACTTAGGAGTTTTCTGAATCACAACTAGTAAAAAAATAGGACCACAGAAGGACTAAAATAATAAAGCCATTCATCTTACTTTCTGGAGAACTTTGCGAGGTCTATTTGTTGGTGCCCTATCACAGTTGACTAAATCATTGTCTTCTATAGGCAGCAATATTTTCATCCTAAGGGAAGAATATGTGGAAAAGAACTATGGGTAGATGGTTGCTAGTTCCACAAATTGCCTTAAGACTATTTTTTAATCAGCCACAATGTGGTTTGGTTTTGATTTAACACGGTGTGTGAAGCCAGAATGTATCACAACTTGGTTGCGTGTATGTCCCTTAGTCAAACTGGCTAAGACTGATAAGAGCTGGGAAAAACGTAAGGAGAATGGTATGTCATTCACTCTGATTTAATTCTACAACAGATTGTAATTGAGATATACACATTTTTAGAATAAGCTGAAGTTGAGACATATATGGAAAACAGAAACTACAGGAAACTGACCTAAATCTGCTAAAACATAATAACTAGAGACTATGTTACATTGTATACAATCCTCCCCAAACAATCCTCTTGATAGCAACAAATTGTTAATGTATGGAGATAATCAGCTCTAAGCCTACTATTTTCAACATCACACAGTTTATTGGGGGATAAAGCTTCATAGGAAAAAACTTCCATCCTCATCCCACCTTATACAAAGAAAGTGCTATAATTTTGTATACAAGCGGATTGGACTATTCTTCCCCATTTTTTTTCTTATTCAATTGTAAAATGGGTTATTGGTTTGGAAGCAAAACAGGACAATCAGCAATAGAAAAGATTTTCTGATATATGGGAGAATCTTCAAGGTATGTAGAAATAAATGTCATTCCAATATTGATTTCTCAAGGGATGTAGAAAAATGATGTCCTTCGGTTTGTATGGCATTCTGGCTATATATATGTAGTACCTAAATGCAAATCATTAAGTCATTATTTGCTTTATTTGCTGTCACAGTCCTGCTCCCCCTCTGTTATCAGGTGGGAAACTTGAAACAAGTTATTACATGGCCTTCTCTTGCATGTGACTTTCTAAACTCATCAACCAGCATAGAAGAGCTATTGTCTCAAAATAATGAAGGCTGCTTCAAGTTTGTGCATGATACTTCTACATGTTCTTCAATTAAGGGACTTTCTGAAATCATTATGTGCATGTGGAATGAATTAGAATTAAATTATTTTGCTTTTATAGGGTTTCTGAGGGTAGGCTGTGAGCAAAGCAAGGCAGGCTTCAAAGCAACAATTGAGGCTTGAGTGGTCCCAAATATGAGCCAATAACCAATATCCATAAACTATTTTCTTGAGTAACCCGAATAATATATTCTGAGATATTGAAAGAGCTAACTATAATTTGCTTACTGCAAAAAAACTATACAATGAAAAGTTAATAAAATCTAGGATTGAGAAAAGTGAGATTTCTTCCAGATACTCTAAGTCATCTTTCCCACTAATCTTCATATTAGAATCAAATCTTGTCTCTTTAGTCAGGAACCCATTCATTCGTCCCCAGGAGAAATGAACAGATACTGTATAATCAACATAAGAAATCATTTCCCTGGTTTTCAAAATATTTCCCTCACTGCTTCAGATAGTTTTCTGCTCCACCCTCTCACCTTGCAGGTGAGCCCTTTTGTGCTTCCTCATATATATATATTTTTTAATCCTGCCTTTATTACTTTTATTAAAAACTCAATGGAGCATACATACACAATGTCCTCCTTCCTCCTATTTTCTGTACAACAACCCTGTGAGGTAGGTTGGTCTGAGAGAAAGTAACTGGCCCAAAGTCACCCAGCTGGCTTTCGTGCCTAAACTAACAATTTAGTTAGTTTCTACTCTGGTGTCTTAACCGCTGGACTACCTGCACAACTGTCTAGTCCCTCAGTAAAATATGTTTTTTGCTTTGGTCTATTTATATTTTGCTACATTTTGTTAAGTTAAACTACAAAACAAGTCTTCTCAGAAGTGACATAGCTGCAGAACAGGAAGAAGGAATATATAGAGCATACAAGCCATCAAAGGATAAGGACTACTGAAGAAACAAAAGCTAATTTAATTTTTGCTGACCTACAGGCTTAAAGATTTATTGTATTTTTGTTGTTATTTTACACATACTGCACACATATTAGAGCCAAAATAAATGTCAAATTCCATACAAATCACTGGTAAACATGTGTAACATCTCTTAGGAAGCAACATAGATTCTTCATTAAATATCATTACTTCTATATTAAAATTCATTTCACAATTAGTTTTTAAATCTTTACTTCATGTCTTGCAAGGTGAGAAAGCCAATTGCTATTCTATCTGATAAAATATCCTTGCAAAGTATCCCATCAAATGTTCTTTGTCTTAGTGTCCTAGCCCTGGGAGCTGAATATTCGTAAGCAAGTTTCAGCATGAATCAAGTTTTAAAGCACAGGGCATACAGGCTTCGGAACCTCTGCCTATAAAAAAGAGGGGAAAGTACAAACCGAAAGTGATGAAAAGGGTATTGGGGTGGTTTCAGAAGAGATCACCCAGAATCAGCAATTCCTACCTTATAGCCTGGCAATTCTATTTTCAAAGGTGAAGGGACATTTACTCTTGTTTGGTATGCGCTAAATCTTCAGTTAATCACCCACACCTTCCTTTAAAGACTTTCTTTAAGGGACCGCTCTCCATTACTACGTTGTATTAATACATGAGGGGGGGGGGAGGAGTAGGTTTCCCTGTTTTTCCCAGAGACCTCAAAAATGCCTTCCCTAGGCAACGCAGGAAGTAAACATGAACTCCTGAACCTGAACGGCCTGCCCCGCACACGCACCTTGGAAGCAAGAGGAGGCCAAGAGCTTTCCCTTATCCCCTCCGCATTTGCAGTGAGGAGGACACCCTAGAAACGGAAGGAGGGGGAAAGGGGGGGGGGTTCTGTCATGCTGAACTCTTCTCCCGGGTGTGTGTGTGTGTGTGTCTGGGGGGGGGGGGAACTACACGCTTTTCCCGACCGAAACAGCGTGTGTGTGTGTTATGGTGGGGAAGAGAGGAAAGCGAGGCTCGGGGTTACATGGCAGCCAGGAATTCCCCTGCGTCCCTCCTCTATTTGCACCTCGCAACGCCTCCTGCTTTCATTGTCCCTAAAACTCCCTCCACGCGCAGGTCTACCTCGCTACGCCCCTCTAAAATCCCCGCTTGAGCTCCGAGCAATGGGGATTCCGAGGGCCCTAGTGCTCCCCTACTGGCGGGCCCAGCCCCGGAGACGCGTCTCTGTCCTCTCCTCGCCAGAAGACCTCTCTTCTCCGTCCCACGCCACGCCACGCCACGCCACGGAGCAGGGAAGCCGCCCAGCCTGGGAGGAGGAGGAGGAGGCGGCGGCGAAAGAGCAGCGAGCAGGTCCCGTGGGCGCGCGAGGGACGGCAGGCCTCGTCTCAATCCCCGGCCTTTCCTGACGCAGCCCCCCGGGCTGGCGAGGGACAGACCCTCCTTACCTGGGCTTGAGGCTGTTGACGCCCCGTTCATAGGCCCAGACGGTGGCGGGTTGCGAAGACGCGGCAGCGGCGGCCGAACCCAATGGATCAGGGTAGCTGGGGGCTGGTGGGTAGTTCCTGTCCATCATCCGAGTGGGAAAGGAGGGGACGCCGGGCTGCGCTCGGGGCCTGGCTTGCAAGGAGCGGCCAGCCGGGGCGGGGAGGGGGGGCGGCTGCAGGGACCGAGTAGAGTGGGACGACTCCCCCTTCCCGCTCGCAGGAGGAGGGCAGCTGCGGCGGCCACCCCCCCACCCGGTCCTCCCCTCAATTTCCGCTGCGAGAGGCGGGAGAGCGGCTTAGAACCCGGAGAGCTGCGGCGCGCCGCGGCCAAGTTGGCAGCGAGGGCTGCGAGCCGCTTCGCCGAAGACCCATGTCGGGCTGTGGCTTTCCCAGGCTGCCCCTCCCACCCTGCTGCAAATGACTGGGGCCGGTCGGCTTCAGGACACGAGAAACGACGCCCGCCGCCGCTGCTCTTCCTGCTGCGGCCGGTGAGCTGGAGTTGCAGCCGTAGCAGGAGAAAGAAGAGGGCGCCTACAGCAAGGAGAAGGACGCCGAGCTCCGGCTCACTTTGTTCCCGCGGTGGTGAAATGAAGCGCTGGGGAGGGGGGGGGGGAAAGTGTTCTCCCGTTCCCGCGGTTTCCATCTCTACAACGCCTGTATATGAAAAGCTTTGCTGGGATTTGTAGACGGTTGTGTAGTAGCTTTACGCCTTTGCTTATGAAATGTTCTTCTACAAAAGGCTAATCAAATAACGCATGAAGTGGCTTCGTAACCACGTTGCTTGTCAGCTTAAAACGACACGTTTTCTCTCTTCCCATTTACGCGTGCTTTAAATTTAACGTTCAGTGTCTTAAAATTGCTTGTACACTAGAAACGTGATTTAAATTCTTAGTGTCTCTTTATTAAGTATACCTGTACATGATGGAAAATCTAAGGTTGATGGCAAGGTAGTGGGAAAACGTGTCTGAAGGTTCAAAACAAAAGGTGTGGAAATTTTTCTTTACACATATATATATTTACTAATTCAGAATGTGTGTGGTAAAATATCTGAACAATGGAACTTCATAAATTGTGTTTTAAATATTCCCAATGTTTTAAGTTAGGAGAATCCTGTCCCTGTCTGCTAAATCACTGCATGCTTCTGTGCTTGATGGTTCTGACACTGTTACACAAACTTTTTTTTATTTTTGTTTGAGAATTATAGGAAGCAATAACAAAATAATGTAAAAATGAATGCTGAAAAAATAAGATGCATCTTTTCAGCAGAGAAGTACCGTACTACTGACTTTTCCAACTTTTGTGCTGGTGCCTAGAGAGCAGCTGGGGATGGTAGGAAATCAAGTTCAATGCAGTTTGAGATTAACAGCTGAGGGAAGTTTGTGATACTTATGCTGGCATGTAAGGACCTACTTTCAAATATAGAAGTTTGAATTTGAAGTTTTATTCATTGAAAAGGAAGACACAGACTTTGAGATACAATATTGCCACTATGAATTGTGCAGAGGAAATAGATGAAACAATTTAATTATTTTGACAAAGGAGGACAACAAAGGATTCAAGTTGTAGTAGAATGGTCTGCAGAAATGGCCCCTATGGCAAGTCTAGCAACCTTGTATAAGTCAATGTGGCAGAGACATTGGTTTAACATTTTAGTGGCTCAAAGCTTCATCATGTAACATTTTCTTTCAGAACAAAGATTGGTAAGCTGCAATGCCAAGCATTTCACAACCCTTAGAATTCCTTTGGACTATGTGGGCTGAAAATTGAAGACTTTTTTCTGTCATTCTTAGGTGAGAAGCAAAAATGGTAGTCACAGTCATCTTTGAAAAACTTGAACCAGGTTAGGAACAGATTGCCATGGGAAAAATCTGGTTGCTGACTAGATAGCAACTAATAGTGCCTTGAAATAAGTCTTTTGTTTTTAAAGAACTTAAGTCCTCTGAAAATCCAGATGCACTTTTGTTTGCTGTGACCCAGCCCCACCTTGCAGCCATATTACCCTTCAAATAAGTAATGAAAGAGTAGCTCTTACATCATGTCTTGTTTGTGAGCTTCTCATGAAAGTCTGTTTAACATCTAAGCTGATCTTTGGCTTCATAAAGCAAGGCAGTTTTTCAGATATCAGACACTTTCTTTCAGATTCATTATTTAATTGGCATTAACAAAGAAAACGGACTAGGTACAAAGTTATTTTATTTATAAAAACTTATTGATAACACCCACATGGATATATTCTTCCTAATATAAGAAATAGATCAAATATTCAATTAGATAATTGAAATTTTAATGTGTTAGCATTTTTATCACAGGAGAGCCAGTTTGGTGTAGTAATTAAGGCATCGGGCAGAAACCAGGAGACTAAGTTCTAATCCTGCCATAGGCACAAAGGTGAAATAGGGCCAGTCACTTTCTCTTAGCCCTAGAAAGGCAGCAATGGCAAAGCACTTCTGCCAACATTATTACCAACAACTGTAAGGACTAGATCAGGCAATTACCAGGAATCAAAAACTGACACAAACACATTTTTATCATGAGAGAAAATTCAAAAGAAAAATACTTTTTCCTCTAAAATAGAAAGCTAGTGCAATTTTTAGAATTGGAAATAAAACCTTTCTGTTATAAGAAACAGGAAAAACTGCACATCAGTTTACTCAATGGCTCAAAATACACAGGAGCCAAGTTCAGTATAGGTTTTCACATATAAATGGAAATATCATAAAAAGAGTCTTTCATCCTTAATTATCAGAACATTGGAGAAATGGGTTCCTTGTTATCTGACACCATTTAGTCCGTTTAGGCATCTTCAGAGATTCTTTTCACTGTCTTAGAATGCTATACTATAGCATTTCAGCTGCACATCTTTTATTAAGACTAATTCTCAACAGTGTCAACATAGGTCATGTTTGTTCATTAAGGACCTGGAAGTGAGAGAGACTTTTTGAACACTTTGAATTTTCTTGAATGTCCAGGATATGCTGGGGGTGGAGAATCACAGTTTTCTCTTAATGCCATTGCTTGATCATAAGTTGGCAATCCTATCTGTCCTGTACTACAAGGAGGAACAGGATTTAAAGCAAACTCTTCTTGCCTTTGGAAGATGATGGAACAATTATGCCTCCTGCAGCTTCTGTGCCTAGAATTAAAAAAAAAACTTTGATGAATAAGAACAATCAAAAGTCAGGCTGATAAATCAATTGAAAGAGCTAACAATATTTTCAGCTTCCTAGTTTAGAAGTTAGTTAATACAACCTTATTAATTAACATCTTCCAGGGTGGGAATTTTGAGAATATTAATCCCAATATATCTAAAAGAGGTCACATTGGAAAAGATAGTTCTGTATTTTGAGAAAGGTAAAGTTTTTTTTTCTTTAAGAAGTCCAGCTTCCCAATATTTCCGTTTGTACATTCTTTAGATCATGTGATACACCATGGAATGATAATTGAAAGTCATACAGATTCGTAAATAATTTTTTGAGAGTGATGAAGTGTCCTTCCTATGAAATCAGGGTCATATATACATTGTAGTGAATCAATACTCTGAAAAAATGTTTTGGATCAGGCAGCCCTCTACTTCCCTTAACATTTGCTGATGGAAAGAAACATCTGTGATTTGTTAAATTGCAACAACAGTAACCTCTGAATACAACATCAGAGCACAAACCAAGAGGAAAAATGCTTATGAGTTTATTTATTCCAAGAAAAGCAAGCCCAAATTCCTGATTGATGTGTAATACTAAACAAAGAATGGATGATATCACCATATTTGTTAGCCTTGCCAAGTAGCTACAGAAGCCAGATCAGAGTGGCTCATTTTCAGTTAAACCAAAATTATAATTCTAGTTTGGTCATGGATACTATGAACTTTAAATCCAAACATTTATGTTAAAATTTCATAACAATGTTTCATGTTTCATTCTAACATGAATATTCATGTTCGTTTTCTGTGCACTTTTAAGAGATAACAAGATTTCCAAGAGGCTTCTGGAAGGTGAGATACAGAAGGAAGTAGACATTAATCTCAAAGTCAAGGCCATTTCGGCTGTTAAACTGTTAAGTTCCATAAATTATTTATAAACCCATCAGAGATTTTAATGGCAATAGGATTTTAGGATAAAAATTAACTATTCTGGGCATTTTAATTGTAAAGTTTCTTGAAACAATTTTATATTGAATTAGGGGCACTGGATTTTTTTAATTGAATTTTATTTATTTTTAAAAGATGCCTCTTTATAATTACTGTATTTGGAGGAATAATTACCGTTAAATGAAAATAAAAATTTAAAAAACAATATGATTTTGTTTCCAGATTAATGCAACCTAGTTCTCAAAGTCTGGTTTATTTTCTGCCAGAGCTTAAGGCATCCAAAAATGGGAATTGCCTTCATTTTAATCTCAGAAGAATTCCTCTGAAGTAGATTAAATTAAAAATGACTGGTCCAAAGTCACTCAGTAACATTTTTAAACATGGACAACTTGAACATAGTTGGCTTGAATACAGATTCACAAAGCTACTTTAAGAGCACCACCATTACTATGCAGGCCACTTCTTGTAACTACACACTATACTGCTCTAATGTCTAAACTCAATTTTCAGAAGCTTTCAAATATTTCTATTTCAGGTTTATTTCATATCATTTTTGTTTTCCCTTGATCAACAAAAACTATCTGCTTTCACTGATTATTTCTCCTTTCTGGGTATTCTGGTATGGTTACAATGCACTGACTTATAAAGTAGCTTACATGTGGGAGTTGAGAATAACAAATCTGATAATTGGTAAAATGTTATTCCAGAAACTGATTGAGAAATAAAACACAGTTTGCAGGTAATACAGGATAATTATATATAATCACATATTCTTGGGTTAATGGTAAAAAGACATTGCTTTGGAAATTAAATAATGCTAATAGGCAATTCATTGTATTTTATACATTTATGTATTAATCTAATATTAGCTGAAAGTAGGGATTAAGTTGAATTAAACATTAACTTCACTAACTTTTCACATGACATTTTAAACTCTTATAAAGTTCATAAGAAATGACATCTTATTACAAGAATGCAAATCTTTCTAGGGGAAATAACAAAACCAGCTGGAATTTAGGACAAAACACAGCCAATGAAATAGTTATACTCTATTTGCATGTGAGGCAAATATGATGATTAATATATCCTTACATATATCATTATTGATGGGGCACTTATTTGTTCTATGCAATAATGAACAGATAGGATCAGCATGAAAACAAAATAGTTATACAGAAACATAAAAACATTTTTAAAGTACACATTTCAAATGGCACAGGCTAATAGATGTGGGCAACGAGTTATCATATTCTCATTGTTTGCAGACCACAACATCTCGTAGTATTTGGAGACAGAAATAGTATTTGCTATTTAAAAAAGCCAAATGACAATTATAAAAGAAGTAAATTTCTGACATCATTAGTGATGATTTTCTAAAGGACAAAGTGAAATGCTACTTTTATGTAAAGGGTTAAGGTCTTTGAATATTAAAGACTACTGAAGGCTGCTGAAGTTACTATTCTGAATTCACTGTTTGACATAATGGTGTGAGATATGTCTCTTCTTTACCTTGTAACAATTTGAAAAGATAATATTCCACAGAAGCTGAAGAGAGTTTTGTTGATATTACCTGCCATGATGTTTAGAGCTTGCTGTAATTGATTCAAAGGATTAATTACAAACAAATAATGTTCAAACATTCCTTTTTAGTGAAAATATTACTGGTGAACAGTCATACTATGTTGTTATTCAATATCCACTCATCCAATTTTTAAGAAGTTGCTTCATACCTTCATAGGCTATCAAGTAAAAACTATTTGCAACGATTAAAGGTCTCGCCCACAATGTTTTGTTACTGAAGAACATGTTAAAGGATGACCTCAGTAACTAACTAACCATAAATACAACTTGTTTAAAGAACAGTACATTCTAAAATCGTCAACATTCAAGGAACAATCCTATACTAGATACGCTTTACAAACTGATGGTACTAAGGATAAGCTTTTTCACTCCTTTAGGAAGACAACTGATTTAACAAGATGTACATTGTAATGCATGTGTTATAAAAAAAGATATGCTTTTTTTTATTTTCAGGTTTGGAACACCAGCCCCCTTAACTGCCAGAAAATATGAATTGTTAATTTTCACTACTCATATTGCAATATCCAAGGAAACATCTGTACAATTATAGAAGTTTTAATATGTTATTTAATCTTTATGAAACCATCACATAATTTCAATTTATTTAATCTGTTAGGAAATTTCTGGAAGGAATTATGACTCAGAGAGATTTTATGCAATGCATAAGAAAAAAGTCACAGATTCAAGACCTGTCGCAATGCCGCATCTAGCTAGGGCTGAAAATAATCCAAAATGAAACCCTGGAGAATTGTAGAGTTCCTACTGAATTACATAAACCAACATTTGGACTCAGCATAATGCCACTTTCTAAATTCCTGTTTACTATTATCCATATTCATTTTATCCTTCAATTCCTAATTATTAGTGGACCACAAGTTCTCTTAAATCCTCAAATCTTATTTGTGAGGGGTCCTTGGTGCTCTGAGTTTCATTGTTTGCTTGCAGAAATTTCATTACTCAAAGTAGGTAACATCATCAATGCTAGTAAGAAGTGGGGGTTTGCTCTCAGTTTATATTCTAGTGGCTTGCCCTGCCAGTGTTGGTGGAGGTGGTTTTACAGGTTCTTTGGTTAGGCTGTTTACTGTTGACTTGTTTGGCAGTTCCTTGATTGGGGAATTGTTTGATTGTTAGTCTGATGTTAACCTTGGAGTTAATCTATGCTCATCTGAGTGTTGATTGCTGGTGGGAAGGTGTTTTAGTCTTTTTGTTCCCTTTTTGGCTTGTTGATTGTCTCCTTTGCATAGTATATGGATATTATTTATGTCTATGTGTCTATTGATGGCTGATTTGTCAGAGTGCCAGGTTGCTAGAAATTCCCTAGTGGTTTTGAACATGGCTTGGTCTAGGATGGTCATTGTTTCCAAATTAAAACTATGGTTAAGCCTGTCCATGTGTTGTGAAATTAAACAGTTTTCATCATGTATTCTGTCAGCTAGTTGGTGTTTATGGATGCATTCTTCCGGTCTTCTGGCTGTATGTCATACATAGTGGCTGTTCCAGTGATTACACTGTATGTTTCAACCTGTGGTACGCATACCACTTGTGGTACATTAATGAGTGGCAGGTGGTACGCAGCCCTGCCTAGCCAAGTGTAGTGGGGAAGGGAAAGAGCCAGCGCAGGCAAAGACTTACAGTGAGAGAGTCCTCTGGAGCTGCAGATTTTACTTATGAATGGAGCCATTTGGGGAGGCTGCCTTAGCCGGCAGCCAGTACTTACATTTTTTTTTCTTCCTTAAGTGCCAGCTGGGCTCCTTACTTTCCTTTCTAGCCAGTAGCTAATTCTTAAAGCGGAAGTGCCTTTTTAAGCTAGTTCACTCAGCAGCTTGTCTTTTCTGTCTCTGGAGGCCTTTCCTTGTTTGATCAATCTATGGAAGAGGGAAAATATGGAGGGGGGGGTTCAAATTCTTCCTTCAGAAGGAGATGGGAATGAGAAAAAGGGAGGCAGGGAAGGGAGGGAGGGAAGGAAGTCCTGCCTTAGCACTTGGCCACCAGCAGCTCTGCCATTGACTTTGCTTGTCAAAAGGTTGCAGAAGGGGATCACATGACCCTGGGACACTGTGTCCATCATAAATATGAATCAGTTGCCAAGCATCCAAATATAAATCACATGACCCTGTTGCTGCAATGGTCATAAGTGTGAAAAATGGTCATAAGTCATTTCAGTGCAATTTGCAACTTTGAACAGGTTTTTTTTTGTCACCAAGTTTTTGACACCTTGCTAGGTGGTACTCGAATATTGCCATATCCTAGAAGTGGTACAATCGGTAAAAAGGTTGAAAAGCCCTGTTGTAGATGGACTCCTAGGGCTGCTGGATCTTTTGGTTTACTTAAGATGTTTTGAAGGGCTTTTGTTGGCTTGTGTGCCATACTGATTCCATGTGGTTGTAGTAGTCTGTTGGTGGTTTCTGAGATTATCTGATGTATGGCAGTGTTATTCTTTTAGGGCTTGTGTTAGCTATGCTCTACTGGGTTGAGTGGTCAGGAACGTTTGATAAAGTTGTGTGGATATGTATTTTGTTGAAATATGTTGTATAGATGCTCTGTTTCCTTTAGTTCTTATGCAGCTTCTTTTATCAGAGGTTGGGTTGTTGCTTTGGTAGTTTTTGTACACATGTTTTTAGTTTGCCATTGTGGTCTCTGCTGATCAGGATGTTCAAGAAGGGTAGTGAGTTGTGGTTTTCTTTTTCTCTGGCAAACTGGATTCTTTTGAAGATGTTGATGGTATTGTGGATGTTCTCTTAACTGGTCTTTTTTATCATGGTGAAGGTATCATCTACAAATCTGATTCCTATTTTGGCTTGTATTTGTGGAACTGCTATGGCTTCTAGATATTTCATAACAACCTCTGCTATAAGTCCTAAAAGCAGTGATCCCATAGGTCTACCTTTACTTTGTTGGTAAGTTTGTCCATCAAATTGAAAGTATATGGTTAGGCAGAGGTTTATGTAATCCATAATCCTTTCAATTGATTGAAATTCAATTAACACTGCTATACATCAAGAACATCTTGAAAACCACCAACAAACTACTACAACCACATGGAATCAGTGTGGCACACAAGCCAACTAAAACCCTTCAAAACATCTTAAGTAAACCAAAAGACCCAGCCCCAGAAGAAAAAACAGGAGTCATCTACAACATACAGTGTAATGAGGGCAACAGCAACTATGTAGGATAAACAGAAGACTGGCAGAATGCATCCATGAACACCAACTAGCAGTCAGAAGACATGATGAAAGCTCTTTAATTTCATAACACATGGACATATTTAACTATAGTTTCAATTGGGAAACTGTGACCATCCTAAACCAAGCCAAGTCCAAAAATGCTAGGGAATTTCTAGAAGCCTGATACTTTGACGAATTAGCCATCAGTACATACATAGACATAAACAATATCTATAAACTATGCAAAAGAGACAATCAACAAGCCAAAAAGGGAACAAAAAGACTAAAACACTTGCCGACCAGCACTCAGATGAGCATAGATTAACCCAAGATTAACATCAGACTAACAATCAAATAAACAATACCCCAATCAAGGAACTGCCAAACAAGCCAACAGCAAACAGCCCAACCAAAGAATCTCTAAGACCACCAACGTTGACAGGGCAAGCCACTAGAATATAAACTGAGAGCAAATACCAATCCTTACTAGCATTGATGATGTTACCTAGTCTGGGTAATGAAATGTCTGGAAGAAAACAACAAACTCAGAGCATCAAGGACCCCTCATTTCAACCGTGAACTACAAATATTCTCCTTTATTGGAATCTTATCTGCCAAGGATAAGATTGGAACTAAAGAGCCACTTGATGCGGGTGAAGAAGGAGAGTGCAAAAGTTGGCTTGAAACTCAACATTAAGAAAACCAAGATCATGGCATCTGGCCCTCTCAATTCCTGGCAAATAGATAGGAAAGAAATGGAGGTAGTGACAGATTTTATTTTCCTGGGCTCCAAGATCACCGCAGATGGGGACTGCAGCCAAGAAATTAAAAGACACTTGCTCCTGGGGAGGAAAGCTATGGCAAATCTAGACAGCATACTAAAAAGCAGAGACATCACCCTGCCAACAAAAGTGTGTATAGTCAAGACCATGGTTTTCCCAGTTGCAATGTATGGCTGTGAAAGTTGGACCATAAGAAAAGCTGAGCGTCAAAGAATTGAGGCCTTTGAACTATGGTGCTGGAGAAGACTCCTGCGAGTCCCTTGGAGTGCAAGGCATTCAAACCGGTCAGTCCTAGAAGAGATCAACCCTGACTGCTCTTTAAAAGGCCAGATCCTGAAGTTGAAACTCAAATACTTTGGCCACCTAATGAGAAGGAAGGACTCACTGGAGAAGAGCCTGATGCTGGGAAAGATTGAGGGCAATAGAAGAAGGGGACGACAGAGAATGAGGTGGCTGGATGGAGTCACTGAAGCAGTAGGCATGAGCTTCAATGGACTCCAGAAGATGGTAGAGGACAGGAAGGCCTGGAGGAACATTGTCCATGGGGTCGCGATGGGTCGGACACGACTTCGCAACTAACAACAACAACATCTGCCAAGTCAGTCTTCTAATGCTTTATCTATTCAAGCACATGACCTTACATTTTAATGTCTTCCTGTCAAATTTTCTTTGCGCCTGTTGTGGTTGCTTCTAATTGTGCTTTTGTTTATAGTATTAGTCAATTCCTACCATCCGGTGTCATCTACAAATTTAATATGCATACATTTGATCTCTATATATTCCAAGTCATTTATAAAGATGTGAAAAGCATTGGGCCACGAATACAGCATCAGATTATCAATGTTTCCCTCCAGGAACACACAGAACCATTTATGAGCACTCTCTGGGTGTACTTATTCAGATAGTTGCAAATGTTTCAGATCCTATTAATGTCTAATCCATATTTATCCATCCAATATATTAACAATATAATATACTACTCCTACAGCATTCCTTTCATCTGTCAAATTAGTCACTTTGTCATTAAAAAAAATCCCTGAGGTGAATCTAACTTGTTCTTGACAAATTCATGCTTACTCCAGAGAACGGTAGCATTCTTGGCATTGTGGCTTGTTGACAATCTGATCTATTATAGATTGCCCATTAGAGACATTAAACTAGTTGTAATTTCCTGGGTCAATCATCTTCACCTTTTTGAATATTGAGACTATACTTGTTCTTCAAACCTCTGTCACCTCACCAATTTATGCTACGTATAGCATAAATCTATGCAGGATATAATTGGCAAATGTAAACATATACAAAATTTGTCCTGATACAATATGTTTAATGTTGGTATTAACACTGAAAATGATATTGGTAACTATAACATTTATTTTCTTACCCTGGTAATCTTGGTTTGCATTTTCTTTGGCACAGGTAATAAATAAGCAATCCAAGTATAATCAATAGTACTCCAATTGCAATCAGTCCAGTCAAAAGTCCTATAACGTCAATCTTCTCTGCTGCTTTGCCACCTGCACATAAAGGAAAGGCTGTTAAGTGTACTCGACCCTCTCATTGTTTCCTGATCTACCCTAAATCACACTTTAATCCAGTATTGCCAGAAAACATGATCACAGTATGCCAATAAATATAAGGAATAAATTCCTTAAGTTATTTTCTAGATTTATAAAAGCAATATACCCATTATGCATCTTTTGAAGTACAATTATATCTCTTAAATGCTAAAGAATTAGGTGACAAGTAACAGTGAGAGGTGAAGCAGTCTCCATGACTGGGGAGACCACTGTTTTGCCCAAAAAGGCTTTCAATTGTTTCTATATTCTATAAAATGGAGGAAGGACAAAAATAAAGGCTGCATAGAAATGCACAAGAAGGAGAGGCAGACTTTTCTCTGTACAAGAAACTCTCAAAACTTGCTAAAACCCAACAACATATTCAAGGAGGTAATGTGATTAGTTTTGCCGGGCTTTTACGTGTGTGTGTGTGTGTGTGAGAGAGAGAGAGAGAGAGAGAGTTGCCTTATTTTTCCTCTATGCTTCCATTTTTAGTAAACTTTGTTGACTTTGTATGATAATTTTCTGGCCTTTAGGCAGGAAGACCCGAAGATCCTTTCTGTGGGGTGTAAGTAGAACTCTCTGAGTCCCAAGCAAATCTCTCTGCTTAGCTTTTCCATTATGACAATTCTTGGGTACCAGGTTTTCCCCCACAAGCTGTAGCAATTGAAGGCAGGCAGGAGAAAGGAAAGTGGAGGAGAAAATAGTGGCTTCTTATCCCTTGACTTGCTACTCCTGCAGCAAGTCCCATAATATACCTTAAACTCAGTCAACACAAATATTCCTTCTTTGCTCCAGCTGAAGAGAATTGCTCTTTGAAGAATACCTAAAAACTCCCAACTAGATATATTAGGACATGTCAGGAAGTTCAACCTGACCAGTGGCAGTCTATTTTAACTATCTTCTATTAAGAAATTCTTGCAAGGAGTCAACCAAAAAGGTTTTATATTAATACCCTTGCAATTTGCCCCAGTAGCTTAGGAAAGATTTGGGGAGGAGATTCCATATTATAAAATATAGCATCTAAAAGAGAAAATATCAAGTTGTAATACTGTGAATACCCTTTTCTAGTATAAATGTAATAATTTTTGCCGATATCGTAGTGTCAACAATTCCTTTTGCTGTGTCCATCAGAAGAGCCACCACAAATTTCTTATTAAAGATGAATACACTGATTACAGCTTGGATCTATTGTCTACCATATCTACTGAAAGAATAGCTGTAATTCATCACAGACAGAAGTATAAACCAAGATACTATATGTGAAAAAAAATATGATACATCACTATGTTGTTTTTGTCTTACCTGTTTTTGAGCCAGGACCCCTAAGAGTATATTCATTCCAAAAAGACATCTAAGAAAACAAAAACAAATATGCTTAGATGAGCACATGAGTCTGACCACGTTTGGCTAAAATATATTTTTTTAAAGTAGACAGATTTTTCCAAATCAACTTCTAATTGTGCTTGCTTTCAAATGTTAAAACTAGACATTAAATGTATCAATAACCCAGTAATTTCTTTAGAATGACTTATATTGCATTGGTAGACATTTTTGAATTTGAAATTTCAATTGTCTTTGATACTGGGAAAGAGAAAGATGGGAGAGAGATGATTTTATATTTTAAATAAATTATTGTGAGTTATTTTAGAAACACTTAAATTGAAATAGTTGGATCATGACAATTATTGAATCTTATTGCCAGAAGTGAATTTCCATCCCTGCACGACAGTTCAAACAACTGAAGAAAAAGATGACCAGGGCTAACTTAGAAGGCTTCATTATTAGGGGATATAAGAAATGTTAACAGCTACTCCTATGCAGAGTATGCTGTTGACTTGTTATCAATTGAAAGTCATGCACATGTCAAATGTTCAATAGCATTCGTAAGTTAAATAATTACTGTCTTTCTTGAATCTCCAAAAATTTCCCTTGCTTCCTCAAAATTGCATTGCTCTTCATAACATTCTCTTTCAAGATCTCCTTGAGTTATTAGTTCAAAGTCAAATCGGTTGTATAGAAGATGCCGTCCAATGAATAAATTAGCTTTCTCTGCAAGGATGAATACTATAATATAATTAAAATAATGTTAATACCTTAGAATGCCAAGGATTTGTTTACATGTTTAAAACTCCTCCCCACTTAATTATTATATAATTCTTTGTATGCTCATTCTTTAATTACTGCTACATTGAGAAAAACATAATATTCAATAAATCTGTTTTTAAATCATATTTTTTAAATCTACGATGTTTTCCAAGTCACACCAGAAAACTGTGTGGTCCTTGTGGTTTATATTGTACAATATTTCTTCTACATTCCTGCAACCATGGCAGCATGAGAAAGATACCAGATATCAATCAGCCTGCATGCCAGAACCCACTTTTTAGCTTGTCATTTGAATTAAAGTATCTTTTACTTAAATGTTATAAGGCATGACAATACCAGAAAAATAATGTTTTTTTTAAATACCTGCAATTTCAAAAGATGTAGGACATAACTTTCTGATCAAAACAACAGAAATGGAAGATCTGATAAGCCCAGAATTGTTTAATAGTCTCTTTTAAAAGTTATCTCCATTTTTCTATAAAATACAAATGATGGGACAAGCTTTGTTTGGTAGCATTATTTTATTCATTGTTGCCTTGATTGACTTTTTCTTACATTTTAATATACACAAATGGAATTACCAAGAAAAAAATACACATTCATTAACGTTAACTATTAAGGCAAAAAGCTAATTGTTTTGATTCCCTATTTCATAGCATCGAAGGGAAATTTTATACAGGAAAGCCTATGCTACTGTAATGGGCGGCAGATATCTTAATAGCTGCACATAGATATTTTCTGATATTTAAGAAAATGTGCCTATTTCCCATAATTAAGGAATTTTGTAAGATCATTTAGACTGGAGTACATGGGCATGGTATCCTAGGTCCTAGTGATCTGCTAGTTTACAACTGCTAAAGGTCAACTTGGCCAAAAGTCAGAGAATATTGGAGTTATAATTGAAAACATACAGATATTATGGATATATGCCTGTTCCTTAGAATGCCTTGTAGTTTAATCTTATTATTAAAACCCATCATTACTTTTACATTTTTCATTTTGGAAAGTCAATTAGGAGTAAAAATTGAAGACAAGTGTGGATTGTGCCTCCTGAAATTAGAGGCCTGAGTTTCTATGTTTCTCACCTTTACCTTCATACAACAAGTGGCTGGCTTGCCTGAGAGTTTAAGGGGAAAGAAAGTCATCTTATGCTCTAACTCAGGGGTGTCAAACTACCGGCCCATGGGCCGGTTTCATCATACTGAAGCCGCGCCCACCCCATTGCTGGCAATGCAAAAAGAGTTGTGATATGTCGTGACATGTCACGTGACGTGGCGAGTTTGACACCCGTGCTCTAACTTGAGGAATGGAATCACCCCCTTTCCTGTAATGGTATCACTCACTTTTCCCTTAATCCCCCCAGCCAACAAAACAATTGAGGCAATTACTTTTTTTCAAGGGGGAAGAGGCAAATCTCACCGACGTCTAATTCTACAAAATATTCCCATCTTCTTTCGACATCTGTGATACATTAGCATGCAGCAGTATAGATCTGTAAGAACTTTCAGACTGCATCATTGTTCATCCTTACCTAAGTTAGTTACTACAAAAATATTATAGAAGATAACCAGCAGGGATTTATTAAAAAGAACCTGAACTTGCCCAAAGAGGGTGTATATTAAGAGCTAGCAAATTTGGAGAGACTAGAGTCTGCCAAGGCAACTTTAAAAAAAGTTTAGGCGACAGTCAGCAGTCTGGCAAATCTCTATCATCATTCTAGCTGAACAATTTGGCTTGATCTCAGAAAGGCAATGGGGTTACACCTGACTAGTCCTTAGATTTGGTATATTTGCTTTGTGCCTTTGAATCAGCCTTGACTTCTGGTGGCTGGCTGGAGCAGACCTGGCATTTTTCTTGGCAATATTTTTCCAGAAGTGGTTTTCCATTTTCCTAGGGCCAAGAGAAGGACTGGCCCAAATTTACCCAGCTGACTTTTATGTCTAAGGCAGGACTAAAAATCACAGTCTCGTTTTCTATTCTGGTGTCTGTAACCTCTTCACCAAACTGATTCTCTAGTATTTGAATGAGAGACCAGAAATCCCAAAACTGTACTGCCTGGAAGTAAAATAAAATCCTGGAAAAAAAAGGCAATGGCAAGCTATTTCTACAGTTTGCCAGAAAAAGATCTTGATCCATAATTTGAACAAACATCAAATTTTACACGGTTACTTTTTTAAAAAAAAAATCTTCATTCAAGGAGAGAAATAATACCCCATGAAATTCTACCACAGGTAGTCCTTGACTTATAACCACAATGGAGCCAAACATTTGTTGCTAAGTGAGACAAGTGAAATTTGCTCATTTTATCACCGTTCTTGGCACAGTTCTTAAGTGAATCACTGCAGTTATTAACTTAGTAACATGGTTGTTAAGTGAATCTGGCTTCCCTATTAACTTTGCTTGTCAAAAGGTCAAAAAAAGTGATCACATGATCTTGGGACACTGCAGCCATCATAACTATGAGTCAGTTACCAAGAGTCTGAATTTTGATCATGTGACCATGGGGATGCTGCAATGGTCATAAGTGTGTGTGTGGGGGGGGGAAATCATAAGTCACTTTTTTCAGTGCCATTGTAATTTTGACCAGTCACTGAACGAACTGTTTTAAGTCAAGGATTTCCTGTATATTTAAAGTGATAACAGAAAGAAGAAAGGAAAACCTCACAGAAATGTTTCATATATAATCAGTCAAACTGAGTTTGGAAGAATATAGGAATTTCAGAACTAGCTAGGGCTCTAGAAGCTGCAGGCATATCTGATGAAGAAATCTGGTAAATGTTTGGCTATATTAAGAGATTAGTAATGATGTTGGTGAATTGTACTTTCATTACAGATGTTTCCTGGAAGGGTAGATCTTATATTCCTATAACTGGTTGTAACATATTGCAATGTTTAACAAAACATGCTACCGCAGTTAAAAAGAAATTGTCTTTAAAAAACTGGTTTAAATCCAAAACAATTATTCACTGGTTTCATTCCCTTAGGTTGACTACCTTCTGACTGAATCATTTTGAGCAACAGCATTTAGATTAGGCTACAGTATACAATTATAATTTTACACTTCTTTGAGTTTGTCCTTCATATTAGGAACAATTTTAATACAAAAATACAATGATTAATATAAATAAGTTACCTTCTTCTATTGCACCCTTTAATTCCTTGTTTTGTATTGAGCAGTGAGGAAATGCAGACAAATTTCTAAGCAGCTGAAATAGCAAAACGTAAAATAACATAGCCTGATGCCTGTCAAGAAAATATTAATAGATTAGTCACCGCAGACTTTATTTAGAAAGGATTCATCTGGCTTGAAGAATATCAGAAACAAGTTAGCACAAGTCAGATACAATGAACGCTGCATTAGAAAGAGGCTACAGAACTCTCACAAACTAGCCTAACCTGTAATTTCTGTTCCCAGAAATTACACGAGAATCAGAAGGAAAGAGGAATATAACTACTGAAGACAGGTTTACATATGCCAAGCATTTGTACACCATTCTGCCACCACATTTCCTTTGTATGGCAAAGTTGCCTGGCTCACAAAGTCCCACTCACAAAGCAAGAGACACTGAACTACAGGGATGAAAGGACATACATGTATAGTTAATCAGCACTTTACTGAAGATATTAACCAGAATCCACGAAACAAATTTAAACATAGCCAAGAACTGTGTCCTGTCCACGGTGATTCACTGATTTCCCCTCTTTCAGTAATACAGTCTCCAGCCTCAACATACCCAGTGCTTCCCAAGCACTCTTGGACTTAGCTGCAATTACAACAAGCTTTTTCGAGGCTGGCTGATGGGTTCACAACAGAAAGTTGAATATATCAGAGCAACTTCGCGAGAAGGAAGCTGAGATTTAGCTACACCCACTAACAACTTCTTAGGTCTCTTTCTCCAGCTAAGCTAATTTCGTTTTCGGCCAAATCGTCATTCTTGATCGTTAAGAAACCGATTCGGACGGGCAGCATATACCTTGAACAAGCAGGACAAAGGAAAGTAAGCAAGTACCTCAGGCGAGAGAACAAAAAAAACATCTTTCTGCTCAAGCCGCGCTGCCCATCCGCCCTGTCCGACATGATTTAGAAACGAAGTAATCGGACGGCACAGCAAAAATCCCAGAAAGATCTTTCGCTGGAGAGACTTTATTTCGCCACTCGAGGAAATCCCAAGAGGAAGTGGGAGGCTCGGTGATTTTCTTTTTGTTTACCTTCCCTCCCCAGAGTGGCCACGGCCACTTTCTGCGGCCTTCGCGCTCCCTTACCTGTGGCGTTCAGTGCTCGAATGTTAGAAGTCTCGTCCGCCCCGCGAAGGCATCTTCTCTCCCTGAGCCAGCTTCCCAGAGCTGCCGGGACGGACTCTGAGAGGGGCTGAGATCATATAATCTCACGGCTGCTGCCTTTGTAACCGCCCACTTGAATTCCGGGCGGGCTCTGGAAAGAGCACCCAGCTGCGGAAGAGAGCTCATATTTAAACGTTTAAATCAGCTCGTACCTAGTCAGTGTGCTTGGGCTTAAGAGGTGTTTAGAACGGTCTCCTGGGAAACAAGGCATTTTGCTGTCCTCCTCCCTCTCTTAGCGTAACGCGTTCAACCCACGCTCGTCGGAACCCGAGGACCCAGGAAAGTTGGATTCAGGTGGCGTGGCGTTGCGTTGCAATTTGATAAGACTGTAATTGCAAATAAGTTTAAGACTCATTCAAGAAGTTGCTTGTACAATTGCAAAATCTTCCTAGCAATATCTGAAATAAACGATTTTATTTTTAATTCACTTTATCTTAATTTGACTAGTAGTGTTGCTATGGCAATTTAACTTTTACATTTAGGATGAATGTGTTTTATGAAAACTATGAAATAAGCTGTTACATTTTCTTGATGTCGCCAAAGCTTCTAGTCCAGTTGAAGAGGCCACCAATAAACTTCTTTCCTGTATAATTTATATTAGTCCAAAGACTAGAAGTGCTGTGGTCGCATATTGAATTATTTACATTAGGTTTGATAATCTGAGCAGGTGTGATATGCATTGTGTCCTTTCACCTACTGAAAATTTAATCCACAATGTTGTTTAATTTAGTTGTGATATAAGAGTGAGTGTACACACAAAAGATAATGACATTTACACCAATTGTCTTTTGTGCAACTTGTTGAATTACACAATGCTTCTAGACTAGCTGAATCAAATGTATTATGCTTACTTTACAATATGAACCAATCCCGCCCACCCAATACTCTGAAACATTTGTTAGGATTATATTTTGGGTTATGTGGCACTTTTTTGCACTGCCTTCCACTATAGATTGAACTGGGCTAGGATATTGTTACTGTGGGACATTCTCCTTCTTACTGCCTCAAGTTTTTTTGCATGGCTTTGCTTATATAAAAGAGCAAAGATTCCAAAATTCAAGGTTGCTCTGTTTTGACCTACTCCAGATGGCTGTGTTCTGAGCAAACAAAGGCATTGTGATCACTGGGCCCATCTTACCAGCCTCCTTTTCTATGTATTTTTTAATACTTATGTGCACTGAGCAGCTGATTGGAATTGTAACGCCCTCTAGTGAAATTTTAAAGCAGTTGTGATTGTTTCAACTGGATTCAGTTTGCAGCAAAGTAGTGTAATTCACTAAGTATCCATTAATGATTCACAAGATATCTTTCTGTACACCCTTCATTTTTTAAATTATGCTTATAAAGCAGATTTAAAATACTCTAAATATTTTTAGAGTACCCTCAGAGAAATGGATACGATTGAATGATAGATATTTTTTTTTTAAAAAATCATAAAATAAAATATACCAGCAGCAGGTGTCTCAATATAGTCCCATCTTGCTGCTATAGTTTGATGATATACAGTAGATTATAAGGAGAGTCAGTCTGGTATCTTGATTAATGTACCAGGCTAGAAACTGGGAGACCATGAGTTCTAACTGTGCCAGAGCCACAAATCTAGTTAGGTGACCTTGGGCAAGTTACTCTCTCTCAGCCCTAGGAAGCGGGGTATGGCAAACCACTTTTGAAATCTTGCCAACAAGACTTCAAGGGCTTATCTAAGATTCTCCAGGAATCAATACTGACTGAAAGGCACAAAAATAAATAATAAAATGATCAAACAGCAGCAACATTTAGCATATAACTGGGAGAGATATAATTGGCCTTATGATTTACATTGAAAAATGGAAGCACCATGATTTTGCATTCTACAGATGCAATATTTGCATGCTTTTCCTACTTTTGCTCCATAATCTGTACCTAACAATGATAGTTGATCCCAAACCAACCTTAGTAATGCAGTGTTTCAATACAATGCAAAGCTGCCAATGCAAAGGTTGCCAATGATATTGGATTGAGTACATAATATTCTATTTATATATTTATATTCATCACATTTTTATAACTGCCCACCTTACAATTGTGACTCTCAAAAGCATCTTTGGTGTTACACTGTAGTCATCTCACCAGTTCTCCATTTTTCTGAGATTGCCAAGACTGTTTGATACAGCCATGTTACCAAGGATGCAACTAATCTCACCTCTGGAGAAATAATGCTCCACAGGGAGGACTCCATAGCAGAAAAGGCCTGTTTCCTGGTTCCTGCCAGATGTAACTTCTTAATAGACAGGACTCGCAACATATCTCTCCTGCCAGAACTGATGGGATAGACAGACATGATCAGAAAAAGATGGTCTGTCAAACCTGATCCCATGCCACGAAGGGCTTTAAAAGTCAAAATGAGCACCTTGACTTAGATGTGTAAGCAAACTGGCAACCAATGGAACTCATGGAGCAGAGTCATAATATGTGCCATTCTAGGAGCGCATGTAATTGCCTATATTGCCACATTTTGTACCAACTGAAGTTTCTAGATGCTCAAGGACAGCCTCATGTAGAGCACATTACAGCAGTTGACCCAGGAAGTGAACATGGCATTAGTGACCATGAGCAGAGCTGTCAGTCTTACCAGATAGATCAGAGAGGAAACACATCCAGATAAGTTAATTTTACTCTGTGGTAAAGCTACATTAACAGAATTTTGAAAGTCTAAAGTACAATTCTCCTGTCATCTCCTTTACAGCCCAAGAAATTAGGGTCACTTCTGAGCCTCTTGTCCTACCCACTATCCAGCTGCAAACTCTGCTGACTTACTATCTGAGCATTCTCTAGGCCAGGCATGTCAAACCTGTGACATCACATGACATCGCATGATGTATCGGGACTTTCCCCCCATTGCCAGCAATGGGGTGAGTGCGGTTTCGGCATGATGCATCCAGCCCGTGGGCCGGCAGTTTGACATGCCTGCCCTAGGCAGCATCTCTTCACCTTATCTCCCAAAGTCTTTTCTGCATACCACTACAAGAGCCTTTCAGTGTAGGAAAGGGTGCAATGGCACATAACATGAAGGTGTGTGAAGGCCCTCCTAGGGTATTAGAATTTTATACAAGTGGTGTCTTTGGGCTGCCCATTAGTATTTTTGGTTTTTTGCTAATCTTCAACCTGCTTGTAATGGGTTCACAGTTTTTGTAATCTATTTTACATACTATTCTTGTTTTGCTTCTTTGGGTACTGGGTTTATGGGTCACTAAGAAAGGTTTGCATGGATTTGTTGGTTTATATGCTTCACTTAACCTGAGTTGTCAGAGTAGCTATTGGTGGACTCTGGAATGTCTCTGATGTAAGGGAGGTAGCTCTAAAAGACATTAGAGATCATTGCAACTATTGACTCAGTTGAGGGGAATTCCTGCTCTGGGGCTAATCCAGAAAAGTGCATCAGCCAAAATGGACAGGATTGCTGAAAGCAACATAAAAGAGGGGAAAAAGTACTTTAAACCTGCAACAGGAAACCATGCCCAGACATTGCATTTGCAATGGGAGGGGGTGTGTGAGTAAAGAATGATTTCATCTGTTTCTGCCCTCTAAAAACAATTGCTGACTTGTTTTGATAATGAGGAAATCGAGCAATGTAGATAACCTAAGAATCAGATGGAAGAGTCAGATGGTTGGATTGTATGACACATATGCTGTTGCAGCTACAGTACATTGTTTACAGATTGCGTATTTCCAAACCAAACTGAACAACTGAGAGTTGATTTGGTCCTTGGTGTCTTAAACAGATGGAGGCCAATGTTTTTCTGCCCAAACAGTTTAAAGTTTGCAGCAGAGGTTCTTCTAATTTATTTGAAAAGTGTGAAAGAGAAGCCTTTTTCTACTTGAAATCTGTCAAAGCACCACCCATCTAACTATAGGCCTTTAAGAAAATCCTAAAGTTTTATCTGCATTCCAATGCCTTTCCTAATTAATATTTGTGTAGGGCTTATTCTAGATAAATATATAGAGTCATAACCTTAAAACTGAAAAATATTTTAGAAAATTATTTTGACAAGACATTCCTATATCAATGAAGAATTATTTTCATTAATTTGAAAACCACAATAGAAAATTAGTTTTACTCCCACATTTTAATGAAGAAATAAAGCAGCCATTTTCTTTTCCTGTTCTAATATATATGCCATTTTTTATATATCTGGGAATAATTCAGAATGGTATATATCTGAAAATATTTTGATTTCTTAACAGATAATAGAAGACTTGCTACTCCAAGGATCAAAGAAAGCACAGTTTCGAAGGCACCTTACATGTTTGTATTAAAAAGCAATTATGCATAGGATGCATGAAATTTCTTATGAAACTGAAGAATTTCACTAATAAGTTATCATGATAAATAATCATCTTAATTCTTCTATTTTTTGGAGTTCATAAGTGAATGTCTTGTTTATATCATCAAATGCATTCACTTAGCAGAGAGAGATTATCAGCAAGCTTGGGAAAATCTCAACATTTGCAGCAGAGGAGGAAAAAAATTGTTGCTTTTTGTTTCTAAAAGTTGTTTGCCATAAATCTGGCACCATTTACTACCCACGTAGCTGCATTCTGCTCCAGTTGAAGTTTCCGAATGCCCTTCAGGGGCAGCCCCATGTAGACCATGTTACAGTAGTCTAAACAAGAAGTTACAAGGGCATGAATTACTGTGAGTGGGGCCTCCCAGTCTAAGAATGGGTGTGTTCTGTCCCAGCCTACGTGAATCCTTGTTATGCTCACAAGGAGAAACCCCTCTTCCAAGAAACAGGCAGGAACCGCAAGAAAAAAACAACCCCTTTTATTCTCACAGACCTGAGTCAATGTCCAAGGCAAACAAACACAGTCCACAGAAACTCGATCCTCAACACGAACGGTTGCCTTCGGCAATCAGCACCTCCCACACCTTCCCTTTTATAATTCAGCCAAGGTGTGGCTTCCTAATGCCTTCTCCTTTGCCTTTGGAGCCACCCCATTGCATTCCTCTGTCCTACTCGCTTCTCTTTCCTGCACATTCGTGCATCCGTAATTTGTCCCAACTGTTCTTCATCACTGTCCAACAGTCTCCCAGCACAGCTGTGTCTCAGCCTGCGCGCGAGTAGAGGGGCCAGGCTCCTCATCTGGCTGTAAGTCTTGGAGCTCCTCAGAGCCTTCCTCTGACTCTAATGTCACTCCAGGCCCCTCCTCCTCATCTGATTCCTCAGACTCAGCTGCCGGATCCACTGACTGGCAAGGAATCACAACAGAGTGTAACTGATATGCCATCCAAAAGGTGTGCAAAGGCTCTTCTAACCAAGGCTGCCACCTGCTCTTTGAGTAGAAGTCATGAATCTAGGAGGACTCCCAGATTGCACATCATCTCTGTCTGGGTAGTGCAACTGCATCCAATCTATAAAGATGGAAAAATCTTGTCTTCAAAGGGTCCAAATACCTAATCCATTCTGTCTTGCTAGGGTTGAGTTGGATCCCCATCTGGTCACCAACAGCCTGTAGACATTGGGATAAGACGTCCACATCATCATTCAAAGGGCTCCTTCTTTCAAGGAGGAGTTAACTACTTCCTGGATCCACTCATATGTCCTCTCCTACACAGAGTTAATTAGCTAGCAAGGACACAATCTAAAACACAAAGTGGCTGAACTAGCAGCTGAGGGGATCCTATCACTTCTTCAGGTTCCATGGGCCAAACTGTTCCCAAATCATCTTGCAACCACCTTCATTGACTCTGCTATAAGGCTGGAGTTTAACACAGAGCAAATATGAGCAATTTTTGTCTGCTAGATGCACAGCATATTCCTCACAGCAACACTTTAGATGAACTTCCGTGTTACTCCCTCCAAGGAGGGACCAAGTCACCCAAAACATGGCTGCTGGGTGACTATCGGCAGATGCAATAAGGGCGGGGAAATAGTTACATCCCACCACTTTTATCCCCACTTTTGCATTGCTTCCCAAGTCAAAAGAAACCTCTGAATGATCAATACACATTTTTTAAAATAAAACACTGTAAAATACAATTGAATGGATGCGGTCTTCTGCTTGTTAAAACTGCATGCTCTTAATAACTATATGGCAGGCAAATATGAGGCATTTGAAATAGAATTTTCCATTTAAGTTCTGCTATATTGTGTCTCTGAAAGGCTTCCATCCCTGCTGCAAAGCTGCTCATGGACTGAGCAGCCCCATTCCAGCTTCAAAGAACAGCAGTTTGGGCTACCCCTCCCCCCAGTCTAGTCCATTGTTCTCTCCTATGCTTTATATCCATAGGCACACAAGGAGGAAACACTACATTTTTACTCTATCAAAATGGAAAACTACAGAAAAGATTGCTGATTGGGCTTCTTTTATAAACAGTCTTTCTTTTCCTTTCTTGTTTTCCCAATTTTAAGTTTTCCTTTATTATTATTATTTTTCTTTTTCCCGCCAAAATTCTATCCATGTGTTCTTGGTCTAAATCTCTTTCCATCTTTCTCAGAAGATCCATTACCTCAGGAGAGATCACCAGGAAAACAGCACGCTGTGTAAGAAACATCTAACTTTTCTTCATTAGCCCACTTTTCCTTTCAAATTTTGTAAAAATAAGAATGCGCAAGTTTTCATACTGTTTAAACCCTGCATGTTACCATTTGGGTTCAGCTGATAAATTAATCTTGTCCTGCTTAAATCAGTTTTTTGTGTGAAAGAAATATATTAATTTTGATTTAATTAAATTAACTCTGAAGGGAGGGGGCTGGAAATCCTAGCTAAGCGATGAATTAAATTTGACTCACACTTTCATGAATACACAATTCAGAGTACTACCAGTCAGGAGGCAGCAGCAGGAAATAAAAATGTTAGGCCTTCAAGGTTTTGCACTAAGGATTAACTGTGTGTGAATGTGAATGAAAGAGAAATATACTATTCTAGTTAATGGGACCAGACAAGAACTTAATTTCTCATCTTGTCTCCCCATTTTATATCAGTTCATTATAGCCTGCAGGAGGTCTGAGGCCTATCAATCTTGCTAACCATGGAGAATTGTGGACTCACTGTTTATTTTTCTCTCTCAAGAATATAATTAGTGGGTGAATCCAAGGAGCATTTATTCTTTTGACTGATGGTATCCCTCCCTTCTACATCTGTGTTTTCAAATCTAGGCATCTCTGCCATGCAGCTCTTCCCAATGCAAGACAGGTTTTGCAGACAAGAGAATAATTCAAATACAAATGAGATTTTCCTTTCTGCTCTTGTAATTCACTCACTTACAACTACCTAAATTCTGGATAAGATAGAATCAGTTCTTGGTAGAGGTGAACCAAAGGAAAAGATGTCCATCATATCTGTTAGAGAAGAATGTTCTTTTCTCTTGGGCCAACTAAGGCTTCTAAGAGTCTGATCTGACACATACTAAGAAAACGAGCTTCCACTTGTTGGAAGAAAAGTCTTCATCGTGGTTTAGTCCAAGCTGGGAATAAACATGGTGACTGCTTTAGGAAGAAGGTTTCAGTTTATTGAAGAAGAGAGCCAGACAGAAAGATGGCTCTGGCAGAAAAGAGGGAAAAAAGGGCTGAGCACATGTAGGGAGTGGGTTTTTATACCCTCTGGAGCCTTTTGTTTGGAGTTGTTTCCTGTTCCTGTCTTGAGGCTTTGTATTTCCTGTGTCATGTATTTTGACCTGTGTCTGGGTGTGCCCTTTGGCATCTGTGGGTTAATCCTATTATGTCCTGTCTTAGAGTTTGGATGGGGTATGTAGATTTTAGGTGTCTTTGTCTTCTTAATCTTCTAGCTGGGGGCCTCCATCTGCATTTCTAAAGAGCTGGTTTCTGCTTGGGGAAGGGAGACCTGGGGTTATTAAGACCTGGGCATGCTCTTCTGCCTCTTCAAGATCCTTTGAGGAAATATATTTTCCTGCCCTTTTAATATTTCCTTCTCTGGGGGGCTGACTTCCCACACACTCATGAGCCCCAAAGCTCTCTTCCCTTTTTCAACTTTTACAGAAAGGTTCAACGGGGTTCCTGGTTCCTTTCTCCACTCAGTCAAGACCACAAACCCAATACTCAGCCTCCCCAATAGTTTAAGGGTCTACAGAGCATGGTCAGTCACACATAAAATATGTTAACAACACTCCCAAGCTGAAAGAACTCCCCCCTCCCAAATGCAAGGAATATCTACTGTCCAGGAATAAAGAAACTCAAATTACAAACAGATTATTGCTTACAAAGTTGATGTCAAGCCGTTCATACTTGCATACCCGATGAAATCATAATTATAAGCAGGTGCATTAGAAAAATATGCACTAAGCAATTTCTTATTTCTACAATTTCTACGTGCTAGGTTATACTAAATGGATCAAAAAGTATAGAATTTAAATCGTGGAGCATAAACCTGTATACTGTATATATATACATACAGTTTATATATATATACTGTATATATAAACTTTGACTAGTGTGCTGCTGGGAGCAAATCTGTTTGTAGATTTTTTAAATTTTTTCTTATGTAACAAGATAACTAATCTAACCGAGTTATACCTATGAACCTTTTGCCAAGCAGCCTATTAAGAATTTGGAGAATTTAGATTACACCCATACTAAATGTGAAGTCAGATACTATTGTTAGACAGTGGTAGCAAATCGGAATAGCTATAAATAACTCATAGTGCTGTCAGGGCATTGCATATATTGTCTAGTTGGTGGCAGGTAGGAAATGTTCTCTTTTGAGCTTAGATTAGACACCCTCACTTGCTTAGAAAAAGATTCTTGTACAAAATTGGTCTTCAATTGTATACCGCAGTTCTGGAAAATATAGTATCTTCTAATTAAGGATATAGCAATATATTCTTTTTTGGTATAGATTTTATGATGTTTTACAATAATATTTTGTTTCTGATTACAGTATTCTATAGTATTTTATGGTGTTTTTAATAAACCAGTGAAAATCTATAATATATACGGTAGAGTTTCTTTGTTGTAGAATTCTCCCCTTTTTCTATTTTTTTTTGCTGTTTATTAATTATTTTATTTTAAGGAGTGTTTACATGTTATTTACAATGTTATTGTTGTAGATCCTGGTATTTTGCCTACATTTTGTACTCTTCCAAAATAAAGAGATAAAAGGATATATATTTCATTGTTGTGGGATATCCAAATTAGAATACATTCTTAGTAACATGTATTGAATTTATTATAATTTTAATCTGTGATTTCTATTGTGCTGACCATGGTGCCTGATATTCACCCTTATCTTAAGCGTACCAGTGATTCTTATTAAACAAACTTACATAGCAACCCATCATCTAGAAGAAACTATAATACAATCAAACGGCCATTTAAAACAAGATGGACAGTATTTAATATTTATTTGTTATGTATATGTAGGGGTGTGGGTCTATACATATGTTGTATATAGTATGTTTTAGGTGTGTGTCATGTATGTGTTTCACTCTGAGAGCGGGCAACTAAATTTCATTTTTGATGTGTGCCTTTGTGCCCACAGTAAAAAACAAAATGACAATAAAGGTTATCTTAACTCTTATCTCACTGTGGGCCCCAATAAAACTCACATTGATCCACAATCACCTTGTGCTAGCTCTATCAATATTCTGGCCAGGACTTTACCACTTTCCTAGCGGCTGATTCTTCTGGGTCTCTGGTTTGCTATTTCTTACTCTTGTTCTCTACAATGCATATCACTAATTACCTTGAATAGGAATAGCTTGATGAGTATGCAGATTTATACTGTGTGTGTGTGTGTGTGAGAGAGAGAATTGTTTAGGCCATGTGCAATCTATTAAAAAACAACGAAAATGCTAATTTATAAATTTTGAGATCCAATCCACAGTGTCTCCATCTTGTCAAGGTCAAATCTCATATTCATTCTTTTGTTCCCTAGCTAGCTGCTTCAATGTATACATTTGAAAACTAATATTTTAGTACAATATCTTTAATTGCTTGTATTTTATAATGCAGCACTCTTTCGCTTAAAAATCTTTCATTTTTTTCAGAAGAGTAGTTGTTTAATCTTTGTATAGTAGTAAAAAGTCTTGTGGGACTTTAAACAGTATCAAATTAGACATTTTCTGTATTTGTAATTTATCTGTGTTTAACTTATAGAATTGATATTCCTGAACAGTACTGTACTACTAAGTGTAAAAACAAAGAAATTGTGTAGTTCATTATAATGACCACTGGATGACAGCATAATATTTAATATTCTAGGTAGAGAACTGCAATTTAATGTTTTCTTCAAAAACTTATATTGTTGTGAGTAAGGAAAATAGAAATTGTGTCTCCTAAGTTGTTTGTACCTGTATGAAGCTACATTTTCAAAAAATGATTCCTGTGAAATGTCTCTTTGAATGGTATTAACAAGCAAGTTGCATGCAGTACTAATTTTTTTCTGATTTTTCTGGGAAAAGGAGTGCTGATCTTAATAAGCTTTGACACTTTCCAATTGGATTCTTCCGATAGTCTTTTATAAAGTTAGAAATCATTTTTCTATAATTTTATTTTCAGGATAGTTTACTGCTACCTTTAAGTTTTTATCATGTCGTATCTGGTATTTTCATTTGAAGGGGAAATGGTGATTTATGGCATGTTTGTTTAGTTTATAAACTAACATGCTCAGCTAAATGAGAAAAGTACATAAACTAGATTATGAAAAAATTGACTTTCTGGTTATAAGCCAAGAATCTAAAGCTATTTTGTAATCAGAACAATTAAAAGATACTGAGAGTAGCAGTGGAAAACTTAAAGCTGGGATTTGGTTTCTATTAAGTCATGAAAAGGATGCCATGCCCTGGACCACAGAAGCTAACTTCTTCCCTGACTTTTTCTGAATCCCTAACAATAAAATTTTATTTTTTTTGAATGAGATAGGAAAGTAGGGGTGGCTATTTTGCCTGACAGAAAGAGACACACTGCTTAACTTTCTTGATATCTGTGAAAAGAATTACAACAAAAACCCTGAAAAAATGTAAACAGGCCTACATTTATATGAAATTACTTTTTCCGACAATAGAAAGAGTAGTTTTTAAATTGCAATATTTTACCAACAAATTTTTATTTTCAAAATGCTAACTGATAATATAGAATTAACTATGGTGCACTTTCCAAATTTCACCACAAAAAAACGTGATGAGTCATGTGAGCTACAGATTCGAAGGGGCTAGATTGAAGATGATTACTGGAATCAGGAAATAAATTAAATTACATAAATCTAAACAGTAGAATCTGTTGACTGATGAGGGAAAGAAAGAAAGAAACAGACAATTTACAAGGTCACCCTGCCCAAAAATTTAAATGACTACTGTCATGCAAATAATCAAAAATAAAAAAACAAGATATTCAAAAAGCCAGACAGTATTTCATTTTAAGACTATGCTTGTTGAATAGAGGATATGAGGAGAAAAAGAGGATATATCCTCCTTTTGCCACGCATCCGCTAAGCCTACCTATAGGTAAGCTTAATCATATATTTCTGTTGTCATTCTGCTATTTATGGAGCCTTCTTTTATCTCTATTCAATAAACAAAAGTTTAGCATTTTTAATGCTACTGATTATTTTATAATCAGAGGAAACAATAGGGATGCCTCATATCCAGTTCCTCATCTATTTGCCAAACAAGAGACTCAGCACTATAAGAATATAAATATTTACAAGTTTACACTGAATACTTGTGGTAAGTGCTCCATCTTTATTCAACAACCTGTGTTCAGGAGGAAACATTTAATTGTGACCTTGTTTCTGTTCTGCAGATGATAATATTTTCATTTTAATTTAACATGCAATAATTAATATTATTTTAACATAAAATGTAACTCTCTTTATATATTGTCATTTTAATATTGTTCAATTTTATTTTTAACTTTGGGTAAGTTTATATATTGCAGTTCAGTATTACAATGTGGAATTTCTTTGGTTGTGAATTACACAGTAGCCAGTGAGGTTAACTAACAATATGTAAACAGGGCCAGTGTAAAGGCAGCACCATCTCCTTCTTAATCTCAAAGAAGCAATCAGTAACTTGATAAGAGATTATACTCTTCCTACTTTAATTCTAGCTTCCTGGACTCTGAATTTTGCTCTTCTGAGCTAAATGTGGTAAATTTATTTTACACCTTTATGTTAACTAACATAAAGCCAACCAGAATTGTTTTATGATCTGTGATGAGAAATTATGTTGTGTGCCAGAGTTGGTTAAATAAGAATTCTGATTAATTTCATCATCATTAATAATTTATAGTTGGAGAAATTTCCTGCAGTGAAATGGGACAAGAGAAGTTCTGATAATATGTTGTGTAAGAGGAATGGAAAGAGTTTGTTTGTTCATGCAAACTGCTATGTTTACACTATTTGTATAATAAAATTTGTTGTTCAGTCGCTAAGTCGTGTCTGACTCCTCATGAACCCATGGACCACAGTATGACAGGCCCTCCTGTCCTCCATTGTCTCCTCAGGTCTGCTCAAATCCACGCCCACTGCGTTGATGACACTTTCTAACCATCTCATAATCCCTTCTATTTTTGCCTTTGGTCTTTCCCAACATCAGGGTCTTTTCCAATGAGTCCTCTTTTCTCATTTGGTGGCCAAAGTATTGGAGCTTCAGCTTCAGTATCTGTCCTTCTAAAGAACATTCAGGGTTGATTTCCTTGTATAACAAATTAAGGAATAGCAAACATTTCAGATATATTTGGGTTATATGGATTTTCATATATTATTGAAGTTAGCGCATAATTACTACACAAAGAAAACTTCTCATGCCTTTAATCTGTATTTTTATTATACAGGTAGATTCTTAATTTGATTTTCTTTTCTGGTATAATTTGTACAGCTGAATGAGTTCCGAAAGACTCTTTATTCTCTCTTAATTTGGACTCAGTTGAATTAATTGATTGGTATAAAGCACGGGTCGGCAACCCGCGGCTCTGGAGCCGCATGTGGCTCTTTCAGCCTTCTCTTTCGGCTCCCAGCCTCCTCCGCCATTTGCAGAGAGAGAGACAGAGACAGAGAGAGGCACTTGCGCTTCGCTTCCCTTCTCTCTCTCTCTCTCTCTCTCTCTCTCTCTCTCTCCCTCTTTCCTCTCCCTCTCTCTCTTTCTCTCTTTCTCTTTCCTCTCCCTCTCTCTCTCTCCCTCTCTCCCTCTCTCTTTCCTCCCTCTCTCTCTCTCCCTCCCTCTCTCTCTCTCTTTCCCTCTCTCTCCCTCCCTCCCTCTCTCCCTCCCTCCCTCTCTCTCTCTCTCTGGGCTCCTGATTGACCCTGTGCCCGGGCACCCTACCCCCTGGGACAGGGGTAGGCAACCTTGGCTCTTTTATGACTCATGGACTTCAACTCCCAGAATTCCTGAGCCAGCATGGCTCAGCTTGGAAACCTCTCCCTTTCCCCTCAGCATAGCTGGCTCAGGAATTCTGGGAGTTGAAGTCCATGAATCACAAAAGAGCCAAGGTTTCCTAGCCCTGTCCTGGGAGAAGCGCGGCCAGCAAGTCACTTTCCCGGGCTGGCCCCGTCCGAGGCACACGTGGCCGGGAAGCCGCACGGGGCAGCCCGGGGATCCCCCCTGGGAGCCGCCTGCTGGAGCCTCCGCTGAGTGGGCCAGCCCTCCCGCAAGCTGCGGCCCCACCCCAGCTGGCATGACCATTGGCCCCGCTGGCCAGGAAGGCACGCTGGAGTCCCGGCTGCTGGGAAGGCGATCGGCCCGCTCCTCTCCCATCACCTGGAAGAGGTAAACAATTAGTCCCCAGTGCTGGGTTTTCCCCGCATGCATGGCTTACATTGGTGGTGGAGACGCAGCAAGGGAGAGAGAGAGAGAGAGAGAGAGGGAGGGAGGGAGGGAGAGGAAAGAGAGAGAGAGAGGGAGAAGGAAAGAGAGAGGGAGAGAGAGAGAGGAAAGAGAGACGGAGAGGAAAGAGAGAGAGAGAAAGAGAGAGGGAGAGGAAAGAGAGAAAGAGAGAAAGAGAGGGAGAGGAAAGAGGGAGAGAGAGGGAGAGGAAAGAGAAAGAGAGGAGAGGAAAGAGAGAGAGAAAGAGAGAGAGAGGGAGAGGAAACAGAGGGAGAGAGAGAGGAAAGAGAGAGAGGAGAGGAAAGAGAGAGGGAGAGAGAGAAAAAGAGAGAGGGAGAGGAAAGAGAGAGAGAGAGAGAGAGAATATGAATATATGTTGTCCTTACTGGACTTTTAGTAAAGAACGTTTAATGAAATATTTTGATTTTTTTTAAATTAAGAGATGAGGTATGGGGATAATTATGCTGTATTTAAAGATGGTAGATAAGCTGCTAAAATTGTTTTCACCTGTTGGGATGAAGGAGAAAGAGTTTTTTTCCCGTCTTTCTCCTGCATAAAAATTTGTTTTCTTTGTAGCAGTTCATTGATTTCATAAATGCAACACATTATAGTTTTTTTATACATAGCATAAAGGTAAAAAGGGATATATGCAGTGTTATCTTTATTTTAGATGTCAAAAGGGTTTTGTGGCTCCCAGTGTTTTCTTTTCTGTGAGAAACGGGTCCAAGTGGCTCTTTGAGTATTTAAGGTTGCCGACCCCTGGTATAAAGAATAGTACAATTTTTGGATTTGGTTATAATATAGGAAGGAACATAATACATTTTTCTAGCTAGATTGGAACCTTTACTATTTTTTTTTACATTTTTAATAATAATATGCTATTTCTTGTGAAAATGTTCTTATGAATTGTTTTAACTTATTCCTAGTATAAACTTTATGTGACAGCTTATGTATAATTGTGCTTTGCTAGTCATCTCATCATAGTGAGTCATCTTTGTTCAGAGCATAAAAGTCACTCTGAAAAGCAGACTGCTGGCACATGCTTCTGCATGCACAGACATGGAGACAGACAGAAGGAGTTTTCAAAGAAACCACGTGAGCAATTTGAAGAGAAGCATTTTATTGCAATAACATATTGTATAAAGTACTTCTTTCAAACGCTTTGCCCAGCTCTAGTGCCTAATTGTGGGGTCAAAGTGTAGCTAGTCTAGGAAGAGAAAAGCAAAGTAATCTGGGGCAAAACCAGTGAAGCAGCAAGAAGGTAAAATCCATAGGATTTTAAAGAAACATTTGCAAAATGTGATGTATTTTTCAGAATAAATATTGCAACACCAAATCCACTATGCTTACCCCAAAATTAAAAGGGTAATGGTTTCTACATTGGCCTCGTGGCTTTTAATATTTTCAGAAAATGTATTTTACTTGTTAAAAATACTGCAGCAGTGCTTTAAAAACCTTTTATTTACATGGAATGCATAAGAATGAATTACACTGGTATTTCAGAAGTAGCCTGTCCATCTTGTATGTAACTCTTGTCCTGTTATCTTACATATTTCATATAATTTATTTTCTCTCCCTTTTCTTTTCATGGCATTTGGCATATAATTGTAATTAACTCTAAACTAACCTTTGAGTTAATCCCATGAAGAGGCTAGGCCAGACCTACATATAATTAGAGTTAACCCAGGCAAAATCAAAAGAAGATAATTTTGGAGAACTCATAAAATTATCCCTAAAATGGGAAAATAATGTTATACAGTTGTATAAATTTTACTGTATTGTTAGCATTATAATCATGTTATTATTTTTGTACTGTATATCTTAAATTTTATTATCCTATAGATATACTGTGTTGTTTTTTGTTCACACTCCTTTTCAGACCTATGCAAAGCCATCTTTAATGATTCTCTTGATATATAAACTTAGCCATTATGTAAATAGCATCTGATATTTTTTTTAAAAAATAGACATAGCCTTTAGCATTTAAATTCATTAGAAGATAAATTAGTTCTAGTGTGAATTTCCAGTTTAAATTATCATCTTGATTCATAATTTTGATGTGACTTTCCTGAAGATGTTCAGTGAGCAGTATTTAAAAAAGCATGAAAACTGCTATGAAATGTGTTGGAAATTCTATTTGATGCCTGTCAACATGTGGATTTTAAACACTTAACAGCAGTAGGTAATAAGTGCTGTCCTTTATGTCTAAACACACTCTGAAATGATATTTAATTTAGTGAACTGGGTATTTGAAATAAAAAATGTTTAAGAATAAATTTGGCTGGTTTCCTTTTCAAAAACCTAGTACCTAGAATATATTCAAAGGGTATATAGCATATGCGTCACAAATATTCTCTGGTCTTTAAATAAGGAGGAAATTAAGCACAGTGCTTATACTACATGCATGTTCTACAAATAATCTTATAATAATACTGTACATGTGTGGTATTTTTGTGCCAAATTACTTCCAAAACAGATTGTAAACTTTTCAAATAATTTTCTAGGCAACAGTAAGGTAGAAAACAAATAAGAAGGTTATGGCACTGCTTATGCTACTGGACTCCAATACCTATCATTCCTGACCATGAATTATGTTGGGACTAATGGAATTTGGAATTTAGCAGCATCTGGAGAACCAAAGATTCTTGACCCCTGTGATAAGAGAAAGAAAAAGGTGGTTACATATTTTTAAAGGAGAAAAAAAGTAGTACTTCACTGATTCCATTGAAGAAAGTTCATTGAAAAATCAGTGTTTGATTCAATTAAATATTTTAATTCAACTTTGTTAGAGACTATAGCAAAAAATGTAGAATCACATTATTTGTAGAATACAAACATTGCAAGGCATTGTATGACATTACACAAATATTAAATATAAAGCCACAGTAAAAAGAGAAAATCTATATATTTATTTTACTATCATTTTAGGGTTCTTCTGCCTTGTTTCAAGTAAAATATGTGACTAAGATTAAAGGAAAACTAGTTTTTAGATAGGTGAAAGTGATATGTCAGTATAAGTAATGTTTTCTGCATAGTTTGTTCAGCTATGATGTTGAGATAAATGTACACACTGTTGTGGATAACCAGTTTCTTTGAGATAACCCTAACCTTAGTTTGTGGGTTATGTCCTACTGTAGAATTTAGCAACTTTGGGTAAACTGCTACTCTAGAGAAATGCTGTGAAAATAATTTTGCAGTGTTTCTTTGGGATCATGAGGCAGGCAATTTTTTATATTGTTACTATTACTATAATTCAATTCTCAGGATAGCCTAATTTGCCAATGATTCAAGGCAACATAGAAGAACCATTTAAAATGCCTTTAAAAATGATATAATGTAGAACCATGACCCAGTACCAGGCTGCAGAAGTGGCGGGCGAGTGTGTGTCACGCAGCTCCAATTGTGTGAGCGGTGCGTGTGTGTGCCCGCTGCTTGCGCAAATGGAGCTGCGCGTGTGCACTTGCCCGCCGTTCATGCAGAACTATCCCCTCTTCCCCCCTGCTGGTCCACAAAGCCGGAAAGGTTGGGGAACTCTGATGTAGAGTCAATGCCATAACAACAATGCTTCAAAAAATACACAAAAACAGTTATTTAATACAGTTATTTAATACAGTTATTTAATACACGTAAATACATTTATTTAAATCACTCATGCCGAAAAGGCCAAATTTTCAATATAGGTAGGAACTTCTGCTTTGTGCAATCTCCTTGTTCCTGTTTTGTTTTTAAAGGGAATGTACAGCTTGGTTCCATTCTTCCATGTAGATTTGGAACTTCCTTATGGAATGTCCATTTTCCTTGGCCACAAACAGCAAACATAGTGAAGGAAAAGACTGGTCATTTTATATTGAGGAAGATGATGGTTGTTGCCTAGAAGGAAGGAGCTTACAGCATTTCTAAAAAGTTGCAGAGGTATCAGAAGTAAAACTGATGCTTGTTTAATTTCACCATAGTCTGCCCTGGTCTAAACAATATATTTGAAAGAGAGTAAATAATATATATTGTACTGAATATTATCATTAGTGTTATACAACAATATTACATTGTTATACATTGTTACATAAACATATGAGCCGTGGTGGTGCAGTGGTTAGAATGCAGTATTGCAGGCTAGTTCTGCTGACTGCCGATTGCTAGCAGTTCGAATCTCACCAAGTTCAAGGTTGACTCAGCCTTCCATCCTTCCGAGGTCGGTAAAATGAGGACCCAGATTGTTGGGGGGGCAATATGCTGCCTCGGTAAATTGTTTAGAGAAGGCTGTAAAGCACTAGGAAGCGTATATAATTCTAAGTGTCATTGCTATTGCTGTATTCATTTAGTTTCTCTAGAGATTTCTCCCATCTTGATTTTAAAAAATAAGATGGCAATCTTCCCCATAGGCTGCATCAGTCACATTGAAAATGTTAGGATTTTAAAAAATCAAACTTGTGCATAAGATTGCAATCTGCCTACTTAATAAAATCGATACATATTTTATTTGGCAATTTAAATTTATAGACATGAGCAGTTATTCATGAAAAGCAAATACATATTCATTAAAATATTAAACATGTAATATTTTATTCAAGTTGTACCAAGATGCCACAACTTATATTTAGAAAATATAAGTTAAGTTATTGGTGAGTGGCTTAAATGTCACAGCATGTTTTTTTTTTAAATAGAAGTATATGAAAACTTGCACTTTAACTTAAAGTGCTGACACCTATTGTGTACAGTTTGGTTTTTAAAAATAATATCAAATCCTTCTAGTTGTTATAGTAGTAAAAAGGATAGTGTGAAATTGATGCTGTTATAGTATAACAATAAGGACGTGACTCATGTATTTTATGTACACATGCATTCAACTGTAGTGACAAATGGCTTCATGCTGTGTGATTAAATGCATATTAGCGTTTGCCCTAGGCATTTGATTATTACCATCTTTACTTCATTACATTTCCACACTATATGGCTATATAATTTATAAGATAATACAGACATCACTTTGTTGCTGATAGGAATTATTCTGTTTTATGGATGGTGTCCTTTAATTTTGCCTTTCATGGATTATAAAATTGGTTAATATCTGCTGAAGTGAATCACTGGAGAAGCAAATAAAGATGTTGGCCTCAGGTCACCGTGTCATTTGTGATACTGGCAAAATCTTACTGGCTCATTTATCCCTGTACATGATTGATAATACCATGGGTTAAATGGAGAAAGCTTTGCTTCCATTAAAGGATCATCACGAGTGAAGACCTCCCACTTAAAAGTCAGGCATGATGAGATGACAAGAGTCTATCTACAGGTCAAATTAAATAACTTAAATAATTTAAGTGAAATGACAGTATAATTTGTCCATCCTGTGTTATTACCTTGACCCCTATCAGACTTACTGCTTTACTTTCTAGTGCAGATTATTTAATATGTAATTTTTAATAAGTGTTGTTCAAATACATGAAAACAAACGCAGTACTTATGGGTGTGGTAAAAACATATTTTTATAATGCATTTTCATTGTAAAAAGAAAACTTTTACCATGAACTATTGGCTAAACTGAAAATCAGTAATAAAAGACTACATTCAATGGATATTTCAGTGCAGGGATTTTAATCCTTTTTTTCTTTTGCTATATTCATGTAAAATGAAATATTGCGACAAGAAAATGATTGTCTAAAACTATAACAGACATTTTCCTTTTAAAAATTATATATTTTTACAGCTATATTAAAATGTTTTCTTTCATAACTGCCCCTTTTGCTATATTTTTATACAAAATAATGTCAGCAATTCAGATAATTTACAGAAAAGCATTTTTTATTACAAACATAATAAAACACATCATTTATTTAATATGATCAAAGGACACTGAATGTGGCATATTTCACACCAATCTATTTTAGCTTGTATTTATTTATTAGACTTGTTTGCCACCTACTTTGCTTTTAGATGACTCTCTTTTACCTGTTTTGCTTTCAGAAGGCATTATTCCATTGCTTTGGAAAGTTTAAAATACATCTGATTAGTGATATTTCTATTATTGGTTAACTTACTAAAAGCTATAATGTTTTTCTACATAGGTAGAAAGCACTTTGGTCATAATATTTGATTAAAATCAGATGAACAATATTATGAATTGCTACTTTGTAAAACTAAATATACATTTTTATTGCAGAACATTGAGATTACATTATTGAAATAACTTTATACGTCAGGTATATAATAGACTATCAGCTCAGGGAAAAGTAAATGATTATTTGATTTCCAAATAAAGTTAGGTTATTTAATCTAAAATATAGTTACTTTTTATGCTAAATTTTGTTTCCTGAGCAATTAATTTGTTTTAAAAATATTTGCCCGGTTTTCACTGAAATATCTAAGGCAGCTAATAGTAGCTATGTTTGCAATCACATTGAACTATAATTTGACTTTTTTGTGTTTGGCTTAATGCATTGCATGAATGCAGTTCCTGCAGTTTATAAAGTATGGTTTAGCATATTGTGTGAACCCATCAATTGTACTTTAGTCATATATCATAACTGAAGAAACTTTGGCTGAGCATGATGTGTGAATTCAGTATCTAGACAAGTGCAATAATAATATTGACTACACTGTAGAAAAATGCAGACCTAAAGGAAAAAACAGATTAATACTGATCTGCAGATGCATTATATTAAAATTTTTATTTCTATAGTACTGCTCTAGAATTCAATACCAAGGTCAGTCTCCCATAACCCAAAAGTCTTCTACAAACAAACAAAAAACAATTCAATGGGATAGAATGCCACCATAGAGAAACGGTGTGACTTCCTAAGGGAGGAGATCAACTGATCAAACTACAAACACTGCTGTTTGTATCTATCCAAGCTCTATATTCGTCAGACTTCGGTAGGACACAAAATAAAAGCTTCATTCAATATGTTAACGAGTGGAAAAATTAAGGTGGAAGCAGTGATTTACTGAAAGGAAGTATCTCACACAAGATTATCAGCATAATCAGCAAATTCTTAAAATATTTCAATTTTAAGTCTTTCTTATATATAAAAGTACCAATGATTTAAAATAAACTTCTTTGACTTATGTAATTTTATACTTACATCTTGTATTTCATATTTATACCTACATACTATGGCTATTGTACAATTTTTAATAGCTGGTACCTTCTAAAGCCGGTCAACATTTCAGGCAGATAAGCATATAAAATCATGATTGATTTGATTATGGATCTTTCTACATGCAAGGTTGGTGCTAAATTCCACACAGAGCTTCAACAAGAAATTCGTTTTTCCCCTGTTTCCTCTGAAGTTGTGGGATAGTTTCCCTATTTCCTGGATCTCCCTCTCCATTTTTATAAATCAAAGTTGCTACGCATCTTGTCACCATTCCCCTATAGCTTTCTGATTATTCTAAGAAGTGTATTTGTTTTAGATAAATTACATGGCTGCTTTGGGGAGGATCGGCTTTTTTCTTTACCTGAGAACCCCACAAACATAATAAATGTAAAACAGTGAAAGGAGCAGAGGGCATTAACTCTCAGTTTTAGTGTATGCCAATTGGTCAGCAGGAAGGAATACTGGCTTAGTGTTGTTTATATATGGAGGCAGAACGAGAAGCAATGGATGAAAACAAGAGAGAACCAACCTAGAAATAAGGAGAAATTGTCTGACAGTTAGAACAATTAATTAGTGGAATGACTTGCCTTCAGAAGTTGTGGGTGCTCCATCACTGGAGGTTGTTAAGAAGAAATTTGTCTGAAATGGTATAGGGTCTCCTGCTTGAGAAAGGGGTTGGACTAGAAGACCTCCAAAGTCCCTTCCAACTCTGTTATTCTGTTAAATTTTCTGTTCTGTTAAAATCTGAGACATGAAAACAACTTCTAAATATATGTGCTTGAGGTCTCATTAATTTGACATCTATGTTGATGAAGATTGAACTGTTTCGTGTATGCAGGATCCAATCTTGAGTCAATCACCGGGATTAATAGTTTATTCTTCCAAGCTTTTGGGCTCATGCTGGAGTTCATACTCAGGAAACTTCTCTCTCTCCAGAATGTGTCTGGAATCTTGTGCTCAGTGCTCTAGAAAGTTCAGGACATTGTATCACCTGCCAAACAAGAAAGAAGATCTTAATACAGTATTTAGCACTTGTTGATGGAACACTTGGTATAGTCATGGTGTTGGGTTTGGAGACTGGCAAATTAGTCTTCAAATTAGAGGCACATTTGCCTCAAACTCAGTTTTTACTGTGGGTCGGTGTATATTTGTTATGATCCACATACTTCATTGTTACCCAGGATCTGTTTCTACTTTCGTTTCACACATATTTCACTCAAATATATGCTTTTTTTTCTGGCTCTGGCCACTTTTATATGAGAAGCCTCAGCATTCAAAGACAAATGCACTCTTTTATCTGAATAACAAGCATAAACCTTGGTCAAACATTGTCCCTAATAATATTAATATTACATTAAGTAATTAAAAACTTCTTTTTAGATTCCATAGGTTAAATGGATGAAGATTTAGATAAAGAAATAGCAGCGTATTCCTTACAAAACTCTTCAGAAGCATTGATTTCTATTCAGTTACTAGATTTCAAAACAACATTTCTGGAGGCAGTAGAAGAACTGCGTATGAGAAGGGTAGGTGCATATTATTTATGTTTAGTTTTTGAATTATTTTCAAGTGTTGATCCAGTAAAATCAAGAAGATGAAATAAGATCTATTAAAACAAGCTAAAATAACTCCATTCCTAACCATCTCAAACTATTGGGAACCCAAACCAAACAAAGTGGTCACTGGCAGAAAGGTGTTTCCAGTTCTCTTCTATGTTCTTCATATTCAGACATGGTGTATAGTACTACAATAGGACTTTCAAGCTTAAGTTGTTACAAGTGCCACATGAGAACTAGATTATCAGCCAGGAGGGTCTATGACAATTTGTCACAGCCAACTTGCCATAGTCAACTTGCCACGCCCAACTTGCCACGGATAATTCACCACAGGACAATTTGCCGTGGGACAAGAATGACACTAATAGAATCATTAAAGAAAGAATGCAAAAAGAGGAACAGAATGAAATGTGAATGATAAAAATTAAAATATTTTGTATTTATTTTAAATAATTGAATTGTTAAATTGTCCTGCGGCGAGTTATCCCATGGTGAGTTGGCTGTGGCAAGTTGTTCAATTCCATAGCCAGGAGGCTATATAGAAACAAAAATTTGTAATGACTCAATAATAAAGAAAATGAACAGTATTAATGTATGCTGTTAAATGTAAATTTATTCAGCTAAAAATTGTATTAGATAATATAACTAGCTTTCATGTGGCACTTATAACAATTTAAAGTTAAAATTCCTATTGTAGTAACTGTATACCATGCCTGATTAAGAAGAACATAGAAAAGACATTGAAATACTTTGTAACTTCTCTCTGAACAAGGAGAGAACTTGAGATCATTCACAAATGCTCCAGACAGTTGCTCTCCATGAGAAGACTGCAAGACATTGGTCTTTAAAGCTCTGGGAGATGAGGGAATAGCTATCTTGCTCAAACCGTTGTCAGTGTTTTTAAATTTACGTATTTCCTTTTCTAATCATTTTCCAAAAAATGCTCGTTAATTGCTTTTCAGCTATTAGGAACCTTTGAATCATCATGTTTTATAGTACCAGGTGAGTTTCCTTCAATCCTTAATGAAAGAAGTTTTAAATAAAAATTAAGGACTTAATTGTCTATGAAGTTTTTCAGTCATCCAGGTCATGGTTGTTCAAATGGCAACTTATTTGTTTTTGCTTGAATATATTTCACTTTAAGCAGGACTTAAAATTGATTAATTGATTAATTAATTTTTTCCCCTAGAATATACAGCAAAAGGGTGATGGAACCTTTAAATTTAGAAGGTTACAAGCAGGGTCCAGATAAATTTGAAATAATATTTTTGAATGAATTATAAGACTCCTTCCTAAGTTAAAATGCTTTTGTTCTAAATTCTTTGAAAAATAAGATACTGTAAGACAGGGGTGTCAAACTGCCGGTCTGCAGGCCAGATGCATCATAGTGAAACCATGCCCCACCCCATTACCGGCAATGGCAAAAAAAGTCACGATATGTCGTGACACGTCACGTGACGTTGCGAGTTTGACACCCCTGCTGTAAGACTTTAAAAATTGTACCTAGAGGGAGTTAGAAGGAACTAAACATTACAATTAAAGAAGAGGGATGCTCAAATTTGACTTACTAATACAGAATGAAGCAAAATATTTGACATATTGAAGGATATTTTTGAACAATGGGTTCAGAAGTTAATTTCAAGAATGTCTGCCTTTATAGATAGACTGTTTTAAAAGATGCTACAGAAGATGAACAAGTATTATTTGATATGATTGACACTGATTCAAAAGCAGATTTAAAAATTAAGCTACAAAAATGACATGGCAAAAGTTCTTATACTGGACATACAAAAGTAACTGATTGATGTCTTATTAATTAAAAGGATATGCAAATAATAAACCAAGAGTGTGATCTGAATAATTTTCCTATATTGGATTTACCAAAGAGCTTTGGTAAATTAAAGCTTTGAAGAATTTTGTGAGAAGGGATAAAGAAAAAAAAAAGAAAAAAAAATTAAAATCTAGGGCATTATTAGAAGGGACTAAAGATCAAGATTGTTAGAAATAAAAGGAGAGAATATAATTTTGTTTTACTTGATCAATATTAAAATAGATATGTTGTTATCTCTGATAATCATTAGTGGACTTTTGCAGACATTGGGACATAAATTATGAGGTCTTATGGAATTGTTTATAGATAAGAGATGAGGTATGAGAAGAAAAGATTTATTTTACTTTAGAGGTGATAAGTTACTAAAATTACTTATTGGGATAAAGGGAGAAGTAATTTTTCTTTACATGTTTCTTTTTCTTTACTATATTCTTATTTTCTCTTTCTTTTCTCTTCTTTCTCTTTTTCTTTTTTTTCTTTTCTGTATCTTCTATTCTTAGTTAATTATAATCTTGTAATTATAATCTTTAATTAATTACTATATTAAAAAAGGATAACAATTACTTTTTCACTATCACTCTGGCTTCTTATCTGGCAGTCTTTCATTAAACTATTATTTAGTTTAATGTCTTGAGTTGAAACCAATCTCAATTTACTTGCTGTTGTTCATCAGTCAGCCTTGACCTCAACATGGATTTGTTAATTTTCATAGATGAGAAAAACTGTTGACATATATACTGGCCTTCGAAAATTGCTAATATTCTTGTAGAGCTTATAGAATCAACTTATAGAACAACTTATAGAATCTGTCTCAGGAAATAAACTGGTAGAAACCTGGAATTATGACATTTATGCACTTTTGCTTCAAATTGATGTCACAGTGAAGCTCCACTAAATCAATCTGCATTTCTTCTACCACATTGCTGATTTTTCAATGTTTCTATATAAAAAAAAACAGAAATGAACTGCACATGATTAATTTCCTGTGCACATATGTAAATGTTACCATTTTAACATACAAAACATTCTGTATTTGTGGGCTAATATTACATAGGGCTTTTTAGTGAAAATGTACTGTATGTTTCTAATGATGAAACCCTTTTAAGAAAAATATTTGGATGCCATCTAATATTGTTTGAATTATAGGTAGTCATCGTTAACATAATTTAATAATTATTCTCAGTTACAAATTGATATTCAATATCCAATCCAGCTCCTAGGCCTTGAAAAAAGGGCAGAATATATTTCTTGCACAGAAATATGTCTTCTTGTAATTTTTTTGAACTTGTTGCAAATTTTTCTTTTTTTTCTTTTTGATTGAAGTCCATTTACATTTCAACTGACTATTTTAATTACCAGGTCTCCATGTAGACAAAATATTTCTGAAGGTCACTTTCCCAATTATAGAACCATTATGTGTTATAATAATCTTATGGAATATCAAATCCATAAAAAGACAATATTTAAATGGTGAATATAATTTAAGTTGAAAGAAATAAAACTAAATACAAAAAGTAAAACAAAAAAAGGAAGCATCCATCTCAACTGGGCTAATAGTACAAAGAAAATAGGAAAAGAAAAGAAACCCCTTCCATGTTTAATTTCCAGCTTTATTTAAGTTACTGCTAAGCCTCACTTACCTCCTTTGACCCTAGGAATAGAGATAGAGGCAAGTAGCTAGAAAGAAAGAAAAGAAAGAAAGAAAGAAAGAGAAAAAGAGAGAGAAAGAAAAAGAAAGAAAAGAGGGAGGAAGGAAGAAAGAAAGTGAAAAAGAAAGAAAGAAAAAGAGAGAAAGAGAAGAAGGAAGGAAGGAAGGAAGGAAGGAAGGAAGGAAGGAAGGAAGGAAGGAAGGAAGGAAGGAAGGACAGGGTAACTGTTATTCATCAGATAACCATAGACCTTGTAAGCATTCCACAGTGCCAGGTGGATTTGTAAATATTTTGATTTCATTTCAGAGAGAGAGAGAGAGAGAGAGAGAGAGAGAGAGAGAGAGAGAGAGAGAATTGCTAAGCATAAAATCAAGTACTGTAAAATAATATCTTGATAAATCATAATATCCATGCTAATTTAATTCAACAACTTGTCATAAAAGTTGTAAAAGATGACCTATAGTAGTAGACTTCAGAAATGTAACAATTAAAGGGGTAGATTTCTGAGAGGAATTGCCTCTTGCTCTGTTTATGTACTATTATCTTAATTTTAAAATCAGCCAACAAGGAGATTTACTGAATCTATTGGTCCTTACAATTTAACAAAGTCTTCTGCTGGTCAACATCCAAAGATAAATTATTTCTAGTGAGTTGCCCATGAAGTTTAAGTAGTTTGTAGATTTGTAATTAATTTATCATGAGATTAAGCTACTTCCTAATTATGAGTTAATAAGAAATAATAATTCTCTCCAATGCTTCCAAATTATCAAATTAAATTAAATTAATCAAATTGAAGAGCCTAAGCTTTCATGATTTTCAGATATCCATGAAATCTACCCAGTAGATTATATTAGAAGTATCTCCCACCTCCAATCTTTGCAATCTTTGCAATGCATTATTTGTCCTTGTATGGTAGCCTCTGGGTGGCATGCAATGCCCAGTTGTAGATCTCAAAAGCTGTTTTCTACTGTTTCCATAATGTAATCTACCTGATTCCCTGCATGCATTGCCTCTGTGACTATATAGGACAGATGGGGGAGGAAGCTAATCACCAGATTGCAAGAACAGAAGCAAATGGTCGGATGAGGAGATCCAAGCTCATTGGTAGCATCACATTGCAATGAACAAGGACACACTCAATTGCACAGCTACTAAGATTGTTGTCCGAGCAGGTACAAAGATAGCCAGGGATATAATTGAAGCCTAGGAAATGGGTCCCTTGTCAGTCAACATGAGTGCTGATTTTCCACCAGCTTATCAAATACTTAGGAGCTTGGTAGCACAAGGAAACAATAGCCAATGACTTAATAGCTGGCCATCAACACCCAAACAACCAATAAGCAGCCACACCCAATCAGGCACCACATAAATACTACACAAAGCACACAGTTTGGTAGAGAGAAGTTCTCTGAGGATGGGCTCAAGCATGAGTCTGAAAGCTTGTAAACCTCTGGTTCCGGTGACTGATCCAGATTTTCTTGCAACTTTATCCTGGGACATGTATATTTGCTTTAATTAGTGAATTATAGTAATGTTTATTACACTTTCCTAGAAGTGTATGATATTTTTAAAGTTAATGACACCAAGATAATGCTCAAGAAGTTAGCAGGCTCAGTTTAGAATGTCAGAGAGACAATGTACTCCAAATGGCAACTGACTGGGTAGATAGACCCCCTTATAAATAAATAATTAATTTGAAGATGCCCATCCTTTCATTTTCTAAACTTTGGTCTATGCGGGACTGAAAGGTATTGTTGGACATAGTCATTGTGCATGAGGTTCATGCTTTGCATTGTGGCATGTTGTCTTGCCAATCTTGCTGTAATTAAAATAATCTTTTAAGAAAATCAGGTAGGACAGGAAGACTGGTAGGCCCCTAGTAAAGTATTACCAGAAGTGTTACAACTTGAGGATTTACTGCCTAGGGTATTGCAAAAGTGCACAAAAATCATGGGCTAACCCGAATATTTCTTTCTCCTTATCGTAATGACACTGCTCCCCTTTAGCATTTCTCAGAGCAAAAGCACTTATTAAATTATTTGCTACAATGATGCCAATAAAACATCAAATATAAATAATGTGTAGAAAATCAGATTCACTAACTGTGTTAATCACTGACCACATCGATTGTTTAATATTTTGTTTCTTTTTCATCCTGTACTGGTTGGCATACATGGACCAAAGAAGGAACCTACTTTTCTTCTCTTAAGACATACTATAGTGGGTGTTAAACTTTGAAATTTTCACTAAATTTGGACAAGTGTTACTTGAGGAACTATTTTATGTAGGGCACCTTAAACAGACTATGAATCTATAAGTCTTGAAACTGTTCAGTTGGATAACAAAAAGAAATAGATATAGCAATTTTGTAGGAGGTGGATTATGATTTTGAAAAAGATAGTAAAAGTACCTAGTTTAGGCTGCTTGGATATGAGCCAGCTGTACAGTATTCCTAAATCTGTTCAGGGTCAAAAAATCAGGGGGTTTGGACAATACATTGCCTTTCTTGTAAAACTACAGCCTGAAGCAAGCATTTTACAAAAGGCTTGACACTTTCTAAAGGTTATAGAGAGTAAATAAACCATCAAATGACTCCTCTTTTATTGTTATGGTGTGTTTTTGTAAAAAAACACTTAAATCCTTGTAGTCCTAAGGCAGCTAATAAAACAGCAACACTTGTAAAGATTTTATACTGCTTGTTATCGTCTTAAAATGATATACATTTTTCTCTTATATAGAAGAATTTTTTCTTGTTAAAGAGCAACAGAACTGTTTGTTTCAAGGCAAAAGAAATTCAAAGTGTTGTATTTACAATAAAAACAAGCAAGCAGGCAAACAAATAATACTGGTGATTTTAAAGAAGCCTTTAACTTTTACTTCAAGATTAGTGTCTTTTTAATTTAGCTTTTTGAGATATCTTTTATGTAATTACTGAATTTTTTCTCTCAGATAAGACAATATTTACTTCCCTTTGATTTGCTATTTTAAAGCTCCAAGATTCCAATTTCCTTTACTGAAACAAGTTTAATCCAAATATATAGATAATTGTAAAAAAATGACGATTGTCAATTTCTATTCAAATATCTGATTATTAACAGTTTAATGATACACATTTAATTTTACTGTACTGATTTATGGTGCTGTGGAAAAGATCAACTTGTAATAATTTATAGCTTCTAAAGCCTGATGCATATTTAAATTCCAGAAAAAATGTTTAGTTTAAGCTATAGAGAAAGGTCAAAACATCTGTAGATAAGGACAACACCATGCAAGAAATTGTGTGGAATTTCTGGAATCCATAGGTCAGCATGGAAGGAGCTTTGGATATTTTGTATTTTTATGAATTAACAGTGTTGGAGTTCTGGTTGAGCTTAAAGAGTGTTTATTATTGGCTGAGATGCAATGTAATTTAAACCACTGCACCACTTCTTTGTTTTGCTTTGGGTTTTTTAGATGGTTTGGCTTCATTCCACCTCTCATTTAAGTGAAATGTTGGTTTGATGGTTCATTAGTTCCCCCAATGGAATTGTGGGAGAAATTGACAAAGGTTTTCTACCTTCCATCTTCTGTTCATCAGGAGACTGACATACATGCAAAGTATCAGACTACTCCTGCAGTTTCCAAATATTTAAAATGCCCCAAAGCACCTCTGTGAATTTTGTGTGTGTATATAGCAGTATATGAATTATTAGACTAATAGCCACAATGCAGATTCCTGCATTTTTGTTATGGCACATAAAAACTAGATCTGGGAAAGACTCTCTTATATTAGTTTCTGTTAGTTTTTAATCTTTCTTTAAACATTTTTAATACAATTATATTACAAAAGAAAGACTTTTTTAAAGAGACAATGCCAGGCCAGCTTCCTGTGTTCTTACTGAAGCATTGGTGGGAATGCTTGTCAGTTGATAAAAAATGTGAACATTTCAGGACTTGTGGGTAGATTTATCAGATCCACGAGAAGCAGTCTTATTTAAGAGCTCATCTATGGGCATAGCAAATAGGCAGGCTGAAGATGAATAGATATTGAAAACCCATGGACTTTTCTTTAAAAAGTTCACTTATTTGTAATATCGAGGGTTAACTTTTGCAAGGATGTTATTTCAAAGAGCTACAGTGAATTAAAAATAAAGCTGCCCTTCCACCATTGAAGATGTGACAGAAGGAAAACAAAATTTTGCTTTCAGACTATGGAAGAGGCTGACTATATAAATCTCATATGAAATACACCTTTTGTCTTGCTGTGGGAAGGGCTTGATGTATACATTTCATATATATTATCCCCTTTGTCCTCCTAAGATTGTCCTGAATAAAGAAATACTGTGAAAATGTATGCAGGGTCTAAAAAAGAACTTCATGGACTAGTAATCTCCCTCCATTCCATGTCCTACAAAGATTAGGTGAACAGGTTTCCATAAGTTCATTTGCAGATGTTATGTTGAGCGGAAGATGTCAAACCCAGCCATAGACTGTTTTAATCAAAAAAATTCACCGTGGTCTGAAATATATTCTCATTTGCATAAATATAACTTTTATGATTTTTAGGATGATAGGATAAGAAAATGCACTGACATAAAGAAATAATTTTCAGTGTAAATTGCTAAATCAATTTCAATCATGTTATTAATCCTTTGCAAATATTTTAATAATAAAGCTTCTCAGGAATATATTACAACAATGATTTTGTTTTAATTTTTAAATTAGGATTCGGAAAATCTTTATGAGGAACAAATTAGCAGACATGTTGCGGAAAAACAGGACCTTGTATGGCAGAAGGTTAGTGACTTTGTCATAATTTTTGGTATTATCACTGAAGTTTAAGAATAAAGGAAAACTGATATCTGAATCTTTTAATATACTTCCACTAAAGACTCAATGTTTAGTGGATATAATAATCAACTGAATCCTAAAGCTGTTACATGTGTTTAAAACTTTACTTTTAGAATCTGGCAAAACTAAACCTGAAGAAACTGTATTCCAATGCCTTTTTTTTTAACTTTCATTTAATCCAGAAAATTCTGAATATAGTCCAAGAATCAAGATTGCTACTACTTTTAATAATCTAATTACTTTGCAAAACAAAACATATATAGGAACTGAAAAGAAAAAATATAAATTGTTTCATACTTATTGGAAGATTATCGTATACTGTTGCTTCTCTTTCATTTATAGAAAATACATACCTGTTTTATCACACAAATAAACCTATCCCTTTGCACCTTGATTAGAAAGTAATTGTTATTTTTTATCTTGTACGACATACTTAAGCCATTATTTATTGTCTTTTTTTGAATCATCATTATCAACTAAGATTAAATTGTATGAAAATTAAATATTAATGTATTAGTGATATGGTGATAGTGATAGGTTAATGTTTTTACTCTTTTTATATTGGATTTTTTAATTTTTTGTAAGCTGCATAAAATCACCAAAAGTGAGTGGGCAGCCATATAAATTCTCTGAATAAATAAATAAATATCGTAATTGATGAAACTTTTAAAAAATGCACTTAAAGGTCAGCTTCATATATCAGATTTAAATTATTGTCAACAAATAGGAAGCTGTTCAGCATGAGAAAGAAGCATTAAAGAAGCAGCATGCAGAAGCCATTACAACTTTAAAAAAACAAGTAAGATACTTTTTCCTCAACAATAAATATTATACTTCTGAACAGATTAATTTTAGCCTTATGTGGAAAGTAATATTGCCATATGAATTCACAAGATTTTGGCTACAATCCACACTTTCTTGGGAATGAGTTATATTGAACTCAGTTGGAAAGAAAGCAAAAAGCTAGCATTTGCAAGATCAAATGTCAGCTTCTGTCTGGAGTAGCTTGTTTTATATAAATTAAATGTCAGCTTGTATACTCTCATGCATAGCAAAGAAACCCTTCAGTAACAAATCAAGAGTTATATTTTATATTAATAATATTTCAGCCCAAATCAACTTTATGTATATAAGGTAAGATGAACAGCCAATAAATTTTACAAATGAATAAATATGTTGAAAAGTGTAGGGAATGGAGTTTCATAGGTTAATGGCAGTGTGGTAAAACAGATGCTCCTAGTATCAATACTTAAGACCATTCCATTAGGAAGGATATATTGCTTCCTGTGCTTGACTCAGATTAGAAGGTTGAAGAATCTTGTAGTTGATTTCATGCTCAATAATATTAAAAGTTACTAAGAGATCCAGAAGAGCTTACAGCATACCCTTCTCCCATTTGTTCCCCAATATAAGTCATACATCAGGTCGATCAGGATCATATCCATCTTATAATCAAGCTTAAATTGTGATCAGAATGTATCTAAATAGTTAAGACTATCCAATATTACTTGGAATTAAAAGACTATCTCAGACTTGTCCAAGGAACGTAGGTTTGAGACTAAATAGTAATTATCCAGAGCTGTGTGACCAAATTTGTCTTCTTCAACTGATGCTTCATCATTGCCACCTTTAGAGCTGTGAGGACTTTCACTATAAAGGAGAGATCTCAAAGATATAGAGACCCAATCAAAAGCTAGGATGAACAATGGTCTAATGTTCACTCATCCAAGCAGTTTGTTAATGTTGTCAGATTACAACAATTGTCTATAACAACATAAGAAGATAATGCGATCCTGTAATACTTGGCCAAGAGATTACATTAGCAAAGCACTCAGTAAATGGGTCATAGTAAGCCTCTGAGGATTTCAGGAGTCATGTTTTAGAGAAAGCTTCTATTCATTCAGAAGTACACTGCTGGACATACTGAGCAGATTCAATGTACCATAACTTCAAAAATTCCTCTCAATATTTTTGAAAACATTACTGTAATTTTTATTTTATTGTTTATCATTACAGTAATGTATTAAAATAAAAGTTACGTATACACACAGAGTGGAGATCTCACACATTAGGATCAGAACAGTCTATAACTTTTCAATATATCACAAACAAATGTAAATATGGACAATACCTGCATATTAAGCCCTGCCTCAGAGAATATCCCAGTGGCACTGTGTGTCCTAATAGCACACAATATATGCCGCCTTTAAGTTGTTTTATTGTGTTAGTGAGGATAATTAGCATGGTTTACATTCTTCATCTGCCACAAGGAGATACATCAACAATTACTCTGAAAATTCTGAATTGAGTCCAGCAGCAGGGAGTTTAAGCCGTGCACAGTAAAAATGAGCACAAAACTACTAGGCTTGAATACAGTGTACATTGATCACAAAATACGTTTCAGACATTTTTCAGGTAATCAGAAAATTGTCTAATTTGCTTTGGAGAAGTTCAGAAACCCTTTATTCCAAGGGGGGAAATAATAATAATAATAATAATAATAATAATAATAATAATAATAATAATAATAATAATAATAATAATAATAATAATAATAATAATAATAATAATAATAATAATAACAACAACAATAACAATAACAATAACAATAACAATAATAATATGTTAATATGTTGTTCACAGCATTTAGTATATCTTTCACTCGTTTGCTATGCACTTCACGAATGGCAGGCAGTCTTTTTCTTTCTGTGTTTTCTTTGATGTGGTTTTCTATCTTTTCTTTCAGCATTTTTGCTAGATCACTTAGCTCTACATTTTCGAGTTGTTGTACAGGGGAATCTTCACCCTGTGTGGCGGCTTCTTCTGCTGGTTGGTCAGTTTGTTGGTTAGTTTGTTCAGGTGTTGGAACAATTTTTTCAGCCTGTTCATCATCATTACTTGTTGTTTTCTTTTTTGCCAATGTTTCTAGTTGTTGCATTTCCACATCTGTAAAAACTTTATTACGGATGATGTAGCGTCTTTGATCCATTAATCGTTGTTCAATTACATCACTTTCCGGATGTTTTTCCTTCCACAGTTGCATCATTCTTTTTTGAAACCCCCTGGCTGTTGGTTCTGCCTGGTAGTAACATTGGATGATTTCTCGATTTTCTTCAGTTGTCCAGGTTTTGCGCTTTTGTTCCAGTCGCTTTACAGTTGTACGCTCTGGTTCCCCAACAGTAGCAACTGAGCCCTGTGGCCCATTTTCCGACAGATGCCCAGGAGCCATAGCATCTGACGCGGTCCTTGTTGACCCGGGTGACGACCGATCCGGTATGGGATTTTTTTTATTTCTTCTCATCATTAGTGATGGGGGGTGCCTGGGTTGGTTCACGGTGGCTAAGCCACTACCGGTCCGGAGATCAGTAATCCCATAACCATAGGGACCGCACCCGATAGCTGTCCAGGCCCAGCACACAGTATGAAACAAACCAACTAATGTACAGTACAGCTGCCGTTATAACTGCAGAATTGGGTTATAAAATGCCAAAAAAGAAGCCCACTGGAACACCAAAGTGGAAAATTCGACTTGAAAATAAAATAAAAAACTACGAGGAGATGTCAGCAAATTGAAATACTTGAAAGAAGGAAAACTAAAAAATGAAAAGCTGAAAAATAGTTTATACAAAAAATATAATCCGGAGGAAAAAACAATAACGGAAACCATGGAAGAACTAAAACAGCGTGTAATAGCAACAGCAAAGAAAATTGAAAGATACGAAGGACGAATAAAACAATATCGTGAAAATATCCAGTTCAGAAGAAACCAGCACCTCTTCTACCGGTCACTCGATGAAAATCAAGTCCAAACTAGTGTTCTCCCATGTAAAGAAAAAACTTTAAACTTTTGGAAAGAGCTGTGGGAAAACCCAGTGGAACATAATAAAACTGCCTCCTGGATCAAAGGTATCCCAAAAGAAGCAACACAAAACAAAATGGAGAATACTGTAATAACCACTGATATGGTTGCAAAACAAGTAAAGAACGCCAAGAACTGGAGTGCACCTGGCCTGGACGAGCTGCATGGATACTGGTTGAAACATCTCACCAGCCTCCATCACCGCATGGCCACTCAGTTTGATGAAATGCTCCAAAATGCCACAAGTGAAGAATGGTTAACAGCTGGCCGAACATACTTGATAATGAAGGACCCAGAAAAAAGCACAGAACCAAGTAACTACCACCCAATTACTTGTTTGCCAACAACGTTCAAACTTTTTACAAGAATACTGGCAAATTCAGTATTCAACCATCTGATGGAAAACAGTCTGTATCCGGTAGAACAAAAAGGAAATTATAAAAAATCAAGAGGAACAAAAGATCAGCTGCTCATTGACAAAATGGTACTTAAAAATGCAAAACGATGGAAAACGAACTTAAATATGGCGTGGATTGATTACAAGAAGGCATTCGACTCATTACCCCATAGTTGGATTAATGCGTGTTTGGAAAACTTTGGAATCAGCAAAAATATATGTACATTTTTGAAAGCAAATATGCAAAAATGGAAAACAGCCCTAACAGTAAATGGGGAGAACATTGGTGAAATTAACATCAGACGAGGAATTTTCCAAGGGGACTCACTTTCACCACTACTGTTCAACATCGCATTAATTCCATTGACAATAATTTTACGAAACACAAAACAGGGATATTACATCTCAAGCCAGCATGGCAAGATAAACCATCTGCTGTACATGGATGACTTAAAACTGTACGCGAAAAGCCACACTGAACTTGAATCAATACTCAACGCAGTCCAACTATTTAGCAGCGACATCAGAATGAACTTTGGACTTGAAAAATGTGCTGTACTATCCATGCAACGAGGAAAAATGGCAAAAATAGAAGGAATAGAACTGGGAAATGGAAGTATTGTGAAAGCACTAGCAAAGGATGACGGTTACAAATACCTAGGCATATTGGAAGCAGATAACATCTTGAATGGAAAGGTCAAAGAGTCAATGCAAAAGGAATACATCAGGAGAGTCCGCAAAATTTTAAAATCAAAGCTGAATGCTGGAAACATAATTAAGCCATTAATACATGGGCAGTCCCAGTGATACGCTACCCAGCTGGAATTATCAACTGGACTTTGGCTGAACTGGAAAACCTAGACCGGAAAACACGTAAACTTTTGAATATGCACCACGTTCTACATCCACGAAGTGACATTGACAGGTTGTACCTGCCAAGAAAAATAGGGGGCAGAGGACTATTGCAAATCCACCAAACTGTAGAAGAAGAAAAACGAAGTTTGAATGACTATGTGAATCAAAGTACAGAAAAACTGCTGCAGGCTGTGAAAACAGAGAGCACTGTAAAAATAACAGAAACAAAGGCAGAATATAAGGAAAAACGGCTGGATGACAGATTAAATAGATGGAAAACCAAAGCTTTGCATGGACAGCATTTGAAAAACATTGAAGGAAAATGTGATAACAACTTGACATGGGCATGGCTTAAGATGGGAACCATCAAGAAAGAAACGGAAGGCTTAATACTGGCTGCTCAAGAACAAGCATTACAGACTAATGCCATGAAAGCGAAGATACAAAAATCCACTGACAATCCAAATTGCCGACTTTGCAATGACAAAGTTGAAACTGTTTCACACCTAATCTGTGAGTGCAGCAAAATCGCACAAACTGATTACAAATCTAGACATGATCGAGTTGCTAAATTAATCCACTGGGCATTGTGTAAAAAATACGACTTGCCTGTGTCCGAAAAGTCGTGGGAACACAGGGTGGAAAAAGTTGTTGAGAATGAGAGGGTGAAGATCTTGTGGGACTTTCGAATACAGACAGATCGCCATTTGGAACACAATACGCCGGATATCGCAGTTGTAGAGAACCGAAGCGTACAGCTGATTGATATTGCTGTACGAGGAGATGCCAGAATCGAAGAAAAAGAACTGGGAAAAATTACAAAATATCGCGACCTGGCCATCGAAACTGCACGATTATGGATGAAACGTGTAACAGTGGTACCCATTGTCATCGGGGCACTGGGAACTATGTCAAAAAACTTCGCAAAACACATCAAGAAACTGCAGCTTCCTGCAATAACTCCAGCAATGTTACAAAAAACTGCGCTACTCGGAACATCTTATATTTTAAGAAGGTACCTGGTTGACACCTAGGATGCTGGTAGCAACCCGTGTCAACCATCAGCACCAGCCAATTTGAATGTTCAGTTGACTGAGGTTCATGTTTAATGAATAAAAGATTAATACTAATACTAATACTAATACTAATACTAATAATAATACTAATACATAATAAGGATAATAATAATATAATAAAATAATAATAATCAATAATAATAATAATAATAATAATTAATAATAATAATAATAATATATAATAAAGGTTGGAAGAGGACCTGGGGTCATCGGAGTCCAACCCCATGCGCAGGAAGGAAACCCTATACAATTTCAGACAAATGGCTTGTCCAAGTCTCTTCTTAAAAACTTCAGTGTTGGAGCATTCAAGCTCTGGAGGCAGGTTGTTCCACTGGTTAATTGTTCTAACTGTCAGGAAGTTTCTCCTTAGTTCTAGGTTGCTTCTCTCCTTGATTAGTTTCCATCTGTTGCTTCTTGTCCTGCCTTCAGGGCTTTGGAGAATAGCCTGACTCCCTCTTCTTTGTGGCAGCCCCTGAGATATTGGAACACTGCTATCATATCCCCCCTCATCCTTCTCTTCATTAAACTAGACATACCCAATTCCAGCAGCCATTCCTTATATGTTTTAGCCTCCAGTCCCCTAATCATCTTTGTTGCTCTTCTCTGTACTCTTTCTAGAGTCTCATCATATTTTTACATCGTGGTGACCAAAACTGGATGCAGTATTCCAAGTGTGGCCTTACCAAGGCCTTGTAAAGTGGTATTAACACTTCACGTGATCTTGATTCTATCCCTCTGTTAATGCAGCCTAGCACTGTGTTGGCTTTTTTGGCAGCTGCAGCACACTGCTGGCTCATATTTAAGTGATTGTCCAAGATCCCTCTCACAGTTACTACTATTGAGCAAGGTACCACCTATTCTATACCTGTACATTTGGTTTTTCTTGCCTAAATGTAGAACCTTATCTTTTTTCACCATTGAATTTCATTTTGTTAGATAGCGCCCAGTGTTCAAGTCTGTCCAGATCCTCCTGTATCTTAAGCCTGTCTTCTGGAGTGTTGGCTATTCCTGCCAACTTGGTGTCATCTGCAAATTTGATGAGTTCCCCATCTATCCCCTCGTCCAAATCGTTGATGAAGATGTTGAAGAGCACTGGGCCCAGAACAGAGCCCTAGGGTACCCCACTACACACTTCCCTCCATGTAGATGCAGTTCCATTGAGGACCACACGCTGAGTACGGCCAGCTACGAATCCATCTGGTGGTGATGCTGTCTAACTAACCCACATTTTTCTATCTTATCAAGCAATAGGTTGTGATCTACTTTATCAAATGCCTTACTGAAGTCCAAGTAAACTATATCCACAGCATTCCTCTGGTCCACTATTTTGTCACTTGGTCAAAGAATGCAATAAGATTTGTCTGGCATGATCTGTTTTTGACAAACCCATGTTTAGTAATGAAGATAGGGGCTAAATCCAAATCTCTAGCTAGCAAACCAAATCTTTACATGTCCCATTGTCTCCCTCTCACTAGATATCAGCAAACAATTATAACATGATTTGGTGGATCTGAATGTTGACATGGTGGCGTCCAGTCAGTTAATGAGGTTTAATAAGTTTTTTCAACCCCTGGAAAAAGCAGTATTTATAATTTTAGGAGATTCTTTAAAAAGACAATTTATGATATACAGTTTAACTGTCATGAAATTAAAATAAAGCATGTGGATATTAATAATTTAAAAATTATGCTGGTCTATTATTGTAATAAAGATTTAGTTTAAAATCTTCAAAATTTCAAGACAGAATCTTTAAATTTGAAAGGGGAAATTGCTTTTTTTTTCTTCCTGTAGGAAGTTCAAAGAAAATGAAGTTGGTAACTTCTAGTTAATGAAAAGCAGACTTTTCAGTTTTATAATCAAATGGCACCAATGTCACAGAAAATACAACTGGGGAGATGCGTAGATATGGTAGCAAAGGTAGAACGACTTAAAATCTACAATTTTCTAAATAAGATCTTATAGATCCACAAAACATTGTTTTAACATTCCTATCAATGCTGCTAATATTGGATATTCTTGCTTTGACAAAATATGCAGAACTGTCTGGTATTTTTAGAGTTAACTTAGATGATGCTGGGAAAGGAGGAGAAAGAATGTGTGTAGAGAGTAATTACGCGGGCTTCAGAACGGAAGTGAACCTTTGCCCACCAGGCTGATTGGAGAACGTGATTTATGACTGCAAAATAGAGGAGGGGAATAGGCAGGAATGTTATGTGCCAGGGGAGGGGAAGTTAGATCTTGGCATCCTTCCATGCCGTGCCGACATTTTTGTTACATGAATAAAGACTTTTTAGGATAAATAATGCCTGGAAGTTCTTTGAAGTGTTTCATTAGTCGGAACCTTGACAATTCCTGCTAAGGGGAAAGGATTAAACAGAAAGAACTGAATATTGGAATAGTCCTATAATATATTGCTCTAGCATCTTTGTCTCAAATATGTCTGATAATAATCTGATAAAATCATTAATTGTAATTGGAAGCTTGTTTTATTAGATGCAAAACTATTTCCTGTCACTCTTTCTATTCCATTTCCTTGAGAACCAGTTGAAGTAGTGGTTAAACTGTTGGACTTGTGTAGAGACCGGTATCCTAATTTAACCTCAGCCATAGAAGCCCATATAGGAGGAGGAAGTATTATGTATACTCCTCTGAGCTCCTGTTGCAAAAAAGTAGGATATAAATGTAGTTAATAGACATATATAATTTTGTACAAGTAATAAAGTTTTGCATTCTTCCACAGATAACCAATTTTGAAATAACAAAATTTATTCATATCTGATACAGTTATTGAGGGTTTTTTTCTTGCAGAGTTTCCAATGAGGTGTCTACTCCCATTTGGGAAAGCAAGTTTCTTTGCAGTGCAAATTAATACACTTTTCTGGAAGCTTACAGTGTAATATTTTATTATTAACTAAATAAAAATGATTTGGCTAGTTTGGATAAAATGTTGAATATTGTTTCAACATACTGTTTATTTTTCTTCTTGACACAAGTTTCAAGCAAAAATGATTCCTATGGAAGAACAAAAGGTAATATGAACACTTGTATAATTTACTTGTTCAATTAATGGATGTTCAGTTAGTGGTTGAGTATTTAAGGGCTTTGTATGGAAAATACTGGCCCAGGCTCATTTCTTGCATTCTAATAGCAATGTGTACAATAATTGATAAGTTGATGGTCTTTCGACATAGCTTCCCAAATGTTAATATGTATGCTTTTGGAAGGAAACATCAGCTATATTCCTAAGAGTACATCAAATGCTTCAATGAATCTGGGTTACCATTATAATCTTTTTAAAAATGATTTTATGTTATTTATGGTTTAGAATCTTTTTTAAAAAAATCATCTATATTGTAAACTGCAAACGGATCTTTTAACGTAGTATTATACATACAATAAAAATTGATTGGTGAGATGGGAAGCTAAATAAGTAAATTGATATTAATAAATAAGCCATTCTAGATTTCAGTCAAAATATGGTTGAAAGAAATAATTATACAATGTTTGGATTAATGAAGTGTATATGTAATTACTTTATAGAAGTGTTGAAGCTGAGTTTTGCAATTGGCAAGTTACTGTAAAAGAGTAGAATGTATGAATATAATTCAGAAGCTGACTGCATATTGTGCTATTTAAACTTAAAGTGCCATATATGAAAAGTAAAAATATCAGATTTTGCAAAACAAAAAATAAAATAAAATTGGGGCAATAATTTCCTTACATATAAAGACGGAATCTGTGGAGTATTTTATAACAATTTCAAATAAAAGAATATAGAGCGAGATATATTTTTCAGTGAGCATCATTCTCAGCATCCTTGGAATTTCTAGCCTTTAAATCAGCACAATAGGAAATCCCATTCAGTAACACAAAGAAACATAGGCATCTGTAGTGGGCTACAATGATAGAAAAATGACAAATGTGACATCACAATACAAATTCTGTCTTTACATATTTGTGTAGTATGTAAGTTACAGAGTTTACATTATGACGTCCTTTTGCATATTTAATTAGTTATCCCATATTGGATTCCTTGGGAGTTAGCCTTTCTCAATTATGTGTGTGGTCACAAAATCAAAGTGCACATATATATTCAGTCTATTATTATTTATCCATAATGATAGAAATATTTTAGAAGAGTTATTCAAGAAGTGTATGACATAAGAAATGTTTCTTTGAAGGGAAAACACCTGCTTGCTGTGGAATCAAAAGAAAGAGAAGTGGAAGGATTGAAAGAAACATTTAAAAATTTACAGGTACATTAACATTGAATTATTTATTTAACTCCTGTCTTTATAGATACAACAGTGAAGACCATTCATGATGGGTGAAATAAATAATCTGATTTTATCAATCAAATGAAAAATAATATAATGTGAATCTCTACTCTTTTCCCACTCAGCCCATTAGTAGATTTAGTTTTTATTTACATGTTTTTCTGTATTAGACTGAAAAGATTTGTTCTGTAAAGGGATGAGGAGAACAACATATTTATTCAAAGAAAAAATAAGAAATCCTCTTCGCATTGTCAATCACTACAAAATATTCAAGTGTCATTTTTGTTATGTCATAACTTTCATGGAGACTTTAATTTTGGCTGCTTCTGCTACGGTCAACTTCTATAAACTGCAACAAATGTATATACTGTAATTAATTAGAATGAGAGATGGTAACCTGATAGTCCTCCCCAAAACAGATACAATGTACACAAATACATATAATAAATGCAGAAATATATAACAGTAAATGTGTTAACATATATTTTACAGATTTTGAAAATGTAATCATGGTTTATTGTGGCTGTAAATTTTCTGTCAACATTGAAAAGCAAGAAATTCTTCTGATTTCTAATATCAGAGATTTTATTTTTTTCATACTGGGAGATATGGTATTGCTACTTCTTTCAAGAACAATTAATTTATCACTAAATGAACATTCTTCAAGAGAGTGTTTTAATCGGTCAAGTCTAAAAAGTGCTTACCTCTCGAAATTTGATTTTCTCTCACTTCTTTGAAGAATCATAGGATCCCATCTATTCTCCACCATCAAGTTGGAAAGGGTGATGTTTTGTGATATATCCCTGTCATACTAGAGCTTGTTCTAATAAACTTTGAACGTAACACAATTCTTTCTATTCTCAAAAAAAAGCAAAGCGCATAAACTTGGTCAGAATCAGGCACACATGAGTGATACATAGCACATGGTTTCCTGTACATTGTTGGCTCAATGTATCACAGTATGACGGATTTCTTTTTGAACTATAGGTATATTTTGATCTACACTGGTGGTAATAAACACAGAAAAAAAACAGTTGGGTTTTTTGCTTGTTTACTCTTTACAGTGAAGCAATTGACAACAAATATTTACCACAACGTCCAGGTGTTCACTCAGTGTCAGGTTTTCTCCTAGATCTTCCTCCCAGAGACTATATCTCCCTTCAACTGTCCTACTAGCTGTTATGTTTTCCTTCCCCTTTCACTCGAATACCCTCTCCTACTTCTGGGCTAACGAGAGAGAGTGAAATGAAGGAATGGGCTCAACACAATTTGACTTTCTTCTGGATCTGTTTAGCTAAACACCCACTGCTTCTCCACTGGAGGAAGAACTCTCAGAGCTCTGCCCTCCAGAGACCAGGGCTTTGCCACTGACCACTGATCTCCTCCTTCCCTTCTTGGGTCTTGGGTGGAGCTCTAAGCCTTATGGTCTTGTCATCCTTTCTTCTAAGGAAGCCGCCCCTGGACTTTTCTTCTCCCTTCTTGACAAACTGCTCTGAAACTGACAACTGCTCTGCACACTTAACTTTTCTCTCCAGCCACTTTGTTCACTCCATGCATAGACTTTTTCTCTCTTCTCCTTTTCTTTCTAATTTTTATCTAGACTGGCAGCAACTGAGTAGGTGGATGTCACGCCAGAATTCTAGTTCTTAACAACCATCTATCAGGCTGGACCAATGGGACGTCTGTCTCAGAATCTTCCCACACCACCCCTGGCAAGGAGCCAAGTCAGCCCATCAGTTTTTGTGATGGTAGAGCTATTTTTCAAGGCTAAAACTGAGCTGTTTTCTCCTTTTATTCCCCAACTATGCTAACTCATACCAGCAGAACAATAGCCACGCCAAGTCCATATGCCACAGGATACATGTAGTGTAGAGGACATATGTATGATCAAGTAGTTCTGCCTAGACTATAAGAACCATGTAGCTAAAGAAGTCTCAGTTAACTTCAGTGCATTAATAAGATCTTTCTATCTTTTGTCTTTTCACTATTTTTTTACATTTGAGAAAGAATACAAATCTGTACAACAGTAAATTGAAGACAAAATATATATAGTATAAATTAAAGCACTTGATTCATATTTGGGAAAGCCAGAAGTAGAAGTTGAGATTTCTAATGGTCTTCATAGAAGCAAGGTGTTTCCTGTGGTGGAAAGTTTCCCAGTCTGAAGCTCTGAGAGCAGAACATCTCCAAGAATCTCTAAATACCAAAACATATTAACTGATTCTGAATGGACAAAGGCAATGTCTTCAATTTAGAAATATTTCTATAGGTTGTGATCAGAAGCAATCATGTAAGTCTGATCATGTTTAGACTCCTTTCAACTGAATCATAAACCTGATTGATGTGACAAATGTTGTAGAATTTTTTTCAAGCCAGATAAAATCAAGCATAGATTCTTCTCATAGTCCCAGATCATATTCCTCTGAGATCTATGGATTTGGAGTTTCTTTTAGAAGTCTATTATGGAAATTTCTTTTAGAAGTCTATTATCGAAAAGAGAATCTTCAACTCACTCTACCTAAATTGCTTAGAATACAGATTATTGTGATCATTTTAAAAAGCTAATCAAACTAGTAAGATAAAAAGCTGATGGCTAATTTATTGTGACTGATAAAAGTAAAATTAAATCAAAATATGATGGAAGCTTTAGGAAATATTATATTTATTTCATGCCCTAATTCCCATGAATTCATGTGTTTTATTCATGAGATGGAGCTCACAAATCCATGTAATACTTAGAGAGACTTCAGTCTTCAAATTTTGAGAACTCCTAGCTTAGGGATAGATTTACAAAAATGAAGAGCTGTTTCTCAATAAGGCAGTGAGGTAGAACAGACATAATTTTAGCAACCTTTAAGAAACAATACTATGGTGGACAAGATCTGCAACATTTCCATTTTAAGTACTATTTCCTCATTCATTCAAATAATGTTCTGGACCAATAAGAAATGATTCTGAAAACATGAAGATTGTGGATTCCTAACAACAGCAACAACAACAACAACCAAAAAAAGACTTACTTTTTTGTGGATTTTCAATCTTCTTGGTAAAATGAGAATTGTTCTACTGGAGTTCTGTATACAGAATTTTAGATGTCATCTCTTATGGACTTATGTGGACATCTTGCTGTTTTTACTTTTGAAGTAGACATCGAAGGATTATTACAATTTGTGAATTGCAGTATAATTTCAGCTGTATCTGGAACTTAATCCTGAAGTAAATAATTTTCTTCTTGCCAACAAAAATAAAACTTCACAGAGAGACTTTTCTTTGCTCCCAAAACGTTCATGCTAGAATAATTAAATTTAGATTAAAGTGCCTACTTTATAGAAATTATTACCTGGATGTGCTTCTTCTGTTTTAAGTTTAAGAAAAACAAAATATGTCAAGCAGAACAGTAAAAAGGAATTCTGAAACATCTTTTGGAACTATATGGGACCAGAGTAATTTTTAACTATTAAATATATATACCCAAAGCCACACCCTGACATGAAAATAGGACATTTTACTAAAAACATATCCTTTTTAAGCAATATTTATTTATGCCCTTTCTTTTTACTCTGCCACAATGGGAAAATGTTATCTGTCATTAATTCTGTACTGATTACTGTTTTCCCATTAACTTTATAAATAGCTAGGTTATTTTGATGTCATTCTTTGTTTATTTAATAATCCAGTTAATGCTGAGATTATTGTAAAAGCAAATTCCTTCACATTGTTGACCTTCTGTGCAAAAGGCTGAAAGGATTTGTTATGCCCTGCTCAATTCATGACACAGCAGAAGTGATATATAGTGTACTTCATGGTTGGGTGAGCATGTTACATAGTTTTAAAGTAATAAATGCTCCCTTGCTTTTCTTAACTAAGATAAACTTAAAAAAGAAATCATCTAGTGATGGAATCTTATTTAAACTGCTTATAACAAAGGCTTTGGAGTGAAAACTTCTAATGTTATTTCAGCCAGCTCAGTTTCACATATTCTATTATATTGAACAGTATCTGGATATCAGAAAACACACAGAATCACTTCTTTTCTTAGCTGATCAGGAAAGTTATCAGGTTTCTTTTATTCAGAATAGAAACACATTCTTATGCACATTTGATAGCAGCAACTATAAGCAGATGATTTTACAAAAGCCATTGAGAACCTGCACGTTAGTTTTCCATGTTTTACAACATAGATACTGGTATTAACTAAATCCCACCTACTAGCAAGGGAAGGAGCTGCTGCCCCATTGCATGTTGTTCCCTTCTTACACTATTTGTTCTTCATTTCTTAGCATATGAACTAGAGAAATCTTATTTTTCAATTTAAGAATTAAAAAATATTTGAAATATAGATTAATTATTATTTTATTGACAAACTGACATTTATTCAGGTGAACGGGTTTAGCTTTAGCTTTCTTTGAACATATTGTTTGTGGAGATATTGGTTTGTAAAATTTCTGCTTATATAGCCGCTGCAAATCACAATATAGGATTGATAGCACTAACGGTGTGCCCTTTTTTAATGCAAAAATGGAAAAAGATGGTCATCCATATGTCCATCTCCTATCCTATCCTATCCTATCCTATCCTATCCTATCCTATCCTATCCTATCCTATCCTATCCTATTCATTTATTTTCCTATGATTCCAAGTTTGTAATTGGCACACTCCTGCTTTCTTCTTGTTTTAGACTGTTTATAGATACTTTAAGTTAACAAGAACTAGTTGTAATTCTGGTCCTGGAGAGACTTGTTTTGAAAATTCTACAAATCAAAAATTGTCTACTTATTCTTAATCATTATTCACTGTTGTGTAGCCAGATATTGTTCTCTTACCTTATGGCTGCTGAATTTGCTCAGAAGACTTGGCAAGGGATTGGTAAAAACTTTTCTGAATACCCAGATATAGTTAGAGAACAAATATTATAATCTGTGTTGTTGCCATGCTGGCTGGGACTGACATAAATTTGAGTGCAGCAGTATCTGCAGTGCCATAAATTAACCTAGTATTTCAGTGTTATACAACTGAAAATGTCCAAGCAGATGTTTTTTCCAATCAAGAAAGTTAATGCATGGAAAACCATAAGATTCTTGAATGCAATTTTCATGTTTGATAACATTGTATAAATTATTATTTTTAGTTCATCAATATGCATAAAACATGAAAGGTGAGAAAAATTATTTATTACATTTGTTTGCTGCCCATCTCGCTATGTTGACTTTTTAAACTTCTGAAAATTCTGTCATGTGTTCTGCATTTATGATGGACTTGTTTTGTTATTGATTATTTATTTTTTTAATCACAAAAGAGAAGACTTGGTTATACATAATAGCCTAAAAAAACCCCTTAAAATATTAAATTTGTAATCATTTCTTTAAAATAATATAATGACAAATAATTGTTAACTGATATTAAATGCATTAACATAATTAATTATACTAAAATATTGATAAAAACTGTTTTTATTATAACAGATTTCAAAATACATGTTGCAAAAGAAGGTTAATGAAATGGTAAGTATTGCTCTAAGAAAAAAACAGAATATTAATCTCTTGTTCAATAAATAGAAATTCTATTCATATGAGATCATTATGCTCATGGATAGGCATTATTTTGCAAGCATAACTCTTCCTCTGGTCATGAAAGCTGAACTGTATGCCAAACATTTTGCATTTTATGTGAAATAGTTCTAATTAAGAACTCTGGCAACATTTAGATTATAGATAGATCACTGACATTGGTTGGTAGACAACTCAAGTAGCTTTTTATTGAATGCTAATATTTCTAAAATTATTTGATTTTTTTGTTCTTGTGAAATTCTCATTTGTGCATTCTCCCTTGCCATCTTTCTTTGTAAAATAATTTATTTTTATTAGCAAAAGCTACATGAATTAAAGTGGCTCAGGTCTTCATGAATCTTATTTTCTATTTGTAAGATAGTATTTATGATTAAAATATGCATACGAGACTTGCATTTTATTTGAATTTTGATTTTGAAAAAAGGAATATAAAATACTATAGTGCTTTCTCTTCTTCCACTATTATGCAGGAAAATAAGAGTCTTTGAGTGCCAGTCCACTCTGAATCATATTTGAATTTAAAGAGAGCTTTTGAAACTGCTAAGCTTGATTGACTAAAAGCTGTGAAAATTCTGCTGCTGCTCAACTGGAAAGAACAAAGATAATATTGTCAGACCATTATAAACTGTTATTTTAATTAAGAAGCTCAAAACTAGAGTCCAGTTTAGCCTTAAGTACCATGACATTTGTACAGAAAGTCATCTTCAACGCTACAGTGATTTTACACAAAATATGGTGAAATTGAATAATATGTCCTTTGACCTGAGAGATAAGGCTACAAGTTAAAGATCAAAGGCAATGTAAAATGTGTTTGTCCTAATTCACTTTTAAGTTAGATTCTTTATTTAAGCTGTGTTCTATTATCCACAAACATACACACAAAGATGTGGCTGTTATACATTTTAATTCTTAATTTTACAAATGACACCTTATTTTATCTTTACTTTTAATGTATCAGATATAAAGTGGATTTGGAAGTTATCTGATAATTTCTTAATATGTGAATAAAGATGTAATAATATATGAGTAAAGAGGATAAAATCTGATATTTACAAAATACATTTAGAATCATACGTGCTTTGGCTAGTAATGGTTTGAAATCATACTTTAACGATGAAGAAAATTTTCACTATGCTATTTGAATACCTATGGAAAACAAACCTGTTGGCAGGACACCGTTCTGATACAATCAGATGTATAGTAAAGCAGAAAGATGGCCTTTGGAGTATGCTAACAACCCCCTTACTGATCAAGTCTGTTTTTTGCTTTCCTGGTATAAAGAGCAAAAAACACATTTCATGCGTGAAGACTTGCTGTAAACACGAGAAATTTTATATTAAATATTATATTTCTGGATTTCCCCCCCAGTTTTTATAACTATATTATATATATATATATATATATATATATATATATATATATATATATATATATATATATATATATATATATATATATATATATATATATATATATATATATATACATACATACATACATACATACATGTAGGTATATACATTGCAGCTGTACACATTGCTCCTAGAAGCACGAGGCCGAAGAGACACCAGCCTGAAGATGACGAATGAGACTTCGTCGAAACGTCGCCAAGACACTTCCAATTTTACACGGGAGAAAACCCGAATTACCAAAGACCTACATACAAACACCCGTGAAAACCTCAGAAAACAAATATATATATTCATTACAATTGCCTATTAAAGTATAGAGAAATTAGTCCACTTTTGTTGAAATTCCAATAAATTACTATGGCAGGAAATATCTCATAAATGGCTACCATAAACATTTCATCCAATTTCAGTCAGAAGTAAAAACAAGCAGAGAACTTCTTAGTAAAACAGATTGCAATTGATCTTGCTGCAGGAGTGGTCTAGTAAATTAATACCTACATGTAAATTTAATTAAATGTAAATTTATATGTAAAAGAGAAAATAAATATAAATTTAATGCTACAGCTTTCATATTTAATAAGCATCAAGTTTGTTTCACAGGGTAATGCATTCAAAAATCCGAAGTGAGCTACATACAACTAATAAATACAATTATACAAATTTAAGTTGTATTATTTTTTCACTTGCAGAGTACATGCAAGTGGATGCAACATTCCAGCCATGCCTGCTCCTCATTTTGTTGTGCCTAGGGCAGGAACTGCTATTTTAAGCACAAGAACAAAAGATAAGCAGGAGTAGCTGAGAACCAGGGAAATAATAGAACAATATATGCAAGGAAATGTTTTTGAGGTTGTTTTGACCATATCTTTATTGAATAATTAACCTTACTATACTAATACAACCTAATTTCAGAAATAACATGAGACCTGTGAATTATTCTTAGGAAGCAAAATATATAATCTACTCTATGTGTAATCAGCAAATCCTTTCATGATGATAAGTCAAGAATGTAGGATTCTAATATCATACAATGAAGAATTTCATGGCAAATGACATAATATGTTAAATGTACCTTTAGTACTACTAGCCGGTGATTGGAATACAGAATACAGAGTGTTGGAAAGTGGTTAGCTTTGTATAGCAGAAATAATGTATTTTAAAAATGATATGGTGAGAGAAAGGCCTAAGTTACCTAAGTTACCTAAGGCTATCAACAACGAAGAGCCTGTATAGCAGAGGTCCCCAACCAGAGGTCCCCAATCAGGGCCCGGTTCCATGGAGAAAGGTTTTTCCGCAGACCGGAGAGTATGTGGTTTTGTGTGCTGCCTGCATCCCACAGATGAGGCTTTGCTTGTTTGTGCAGACCGGTTGCTGGCATGCTGCGGCCCAGTACCGGTCCATGGACTGGGGGATGGGGATCCCTGCTGTATAGTATGCTTTTCCTCCATTATAGAAAGAGAAAGGAAATCAGGTAAAATCCTGGAATGCTCAGGTTGGAATTAGAAGAGAACGAGAACTGAATTGAGAAAAGAAAGAACTGATGAAAGTGTTTAGAATATCACTCAAGCCAATAGGAAGCATGTCACATAGACATATACAAAGGGAATCTTTAGAAAAGGAAAGTGCAGAGTTCCCTGGCTATCCATCTCTACATCGGTTGAGTGAAGCGATTAATAAGTTTATAGGTGTGGAAAGTTTGGGAATCGGTGTAACTATGTAGGGAACGTGGAATCAGAAATATGGACAGGAATTCTTAATTGAGTAAACACAGTGATGCAGGATATAGGTTTGTTTTATTTCCAGCACCTGCTTTAAGTAACATAATAATATACATTATAAATGAATATCACAACATCAAAATCAAATTATGTACATAATGGGAATGAAAAGAGGGAGAAGTGTAATCCAGTCAGTCCTCTAAGTGCAATTTGTCAACAGACCATAAATTATTTGTATGAAAATCTTAAATATAAAAATTGAAGAGACTAAATGTACTGGTAAGATTTGACTTGCAAGGCATAATGCCAGAATATAAGATATATCCATGTTATAGGCACAGATCACTACTCTTAACTAACATTAAAAAAAATCAAATAAAAATGCAAATGACATCAGAAAAATTGAATGACAGTATGCCTTAGATTTATGGGTGCTTTAACAGAACTCTGAAGGTAATTTTAAATGTTAAAGAAAACAGCATACTGTTACTGCTTTTACTTCTGATGGCTGCCTAAAGCATCTAAATACTGTTAGTACAGTACACTGGAATGATTTAGAAAATCTATTTGTATGGCATCAAATTTATATTTGAATTGGCTTATTGCCCTGATTGATTAGTATGTCTGGGAGAGAGGAACATGGAGTATGTTCATGCATCTCTCTGAGACTTTTATTATCATGAACAATTGTATCACTTTTGATCAAAGGAGTTCAATGAAAGTACAGGAGATATTGTTTTACAGAGGCACTGAAAAAAATCAAAAGATAATGCTGGAGGATATCAGCATATTGTTATCAATATTGTGGTTTGATACACAGTCAGCTAGATGTTTACAGTTGGCATTTTTATCCACCTGCTGTGTCCTTCACAAGGATTGGAATAGGTAGATGTTGTTGTTTGATGGTAGTAAAAGTATCTTTTGCAATTGACAGATAATGATTTTGTCAGTGCCCATGGTATTTAAGTGGTGCTCCATGTATATTTTTAGAATTAGAATAGAATAGAGCTGGAAGGGACCTTGGAGGTCTTCTAGTCCAGCCCGCTGCTCAAGCAGGAGAACCTATACCATCTCAGACAAGTGACTGTCCAGTCTCTTCCTAAAAACCTCCATTGATGGAGCGCCCACGATTTCTGAAGGCAAGCTGTTCCACTGGTTAATTGTCCTCACTGTTAGGAACTTTCTCCTTAATTCCAGTTGCTTCTCTCTTTGATCAGTTTCCAACCATTGTTTCTCATCCTTCCCTCTGGTGCTCTGGAGAATAATTTAACCCCCTCTTCTTTGTGGCAGCCTGTCAAATACTGGAATACTGCTATCATGTCACCCCTATTTCTTCTTTTTTTTAGATTAGCTAAATCCAAGTCCTGTAGCCATTCTTCATATGTTTTAGTCTCCAGGCCTTGGATCATCTTAGTTGCTTTTCTCTGAACTTTTTTCAAGGTCTCAACATCTTTTTTGTAGTATGCTGACCAAAATTGGTTGCAGTATTCCAGGTGTGGTCTCACTAGGGTTTTATAAAGCAGTACTAATACTTTGCATGATCTTTATTCTATGCCTCTGTTTATACAACCCAGGATTATATTAGCTTTTTTGGCTGCTAATGCACATTGCTGCCTCGTAGTCAAGTGATCGTCCAATAGGACTCCAAGGTCCCTCTCACAGTTAATGTTTTTGAGCCAGATCTCACCTAAACTGTACTTATATCTTTGATTTTTCCTGCCTAAATGTATAACTTTGCTTTTCTCCACATTAAAACTCATTTTGTTGGATAAGGCCCATTGTTCAAGTTTGTCAAGATCTTTTTAAATCCTGAGCTTGTCTTCTGGGATGTTGGCTATTCCTGCCAGTTTAGTGTCATCTGCAAATTTGATGAGTTCCCCTTCTATTCCCTCATAAGTCATTAATGAAGATATTGAAGAGTACTGGGCCTAAGACGGAGCCTTGTGGTACCCCACTGCTTACTCCTCTCCAAGTGGATGTAGTACCATTGAAGACTGAGTACGGTTTGCCAGCCAGCTACAAATCCATTTGGTAGTGATGTTGTCTATTCCACCTTTTTCTAGCTTACCAAGCAGTAGATTGTGGTCTACTTTGTCGAATACCTTACTGAAATCTAGGTATACTATGTTGCAGTGTTTTGCTGGTCTACTAATTTGGTCACTATTTAGTATTATTTTTTTATTATTAATTTATATACATTGACTCCCAATGACTCTGGATTATTACAGATAAAAGCTTGTTTATTTGAAAGAAAGCCTACTTTTAAATGAGGCTAACAGAGTAACTGGATTTAGAATTATTGTTTTATGGACATTGCATCATATAATAGTTCAAAGAATTTTCCTTGTTTTTGCAGGAGCACAAGATGCAATTGTACAATTCATCAAAGGAAGATTATCAGAAAAGACTGAATGAATTTGAAAAATGCCATGCAGTTATAATGAATCAATTTGAAATAATAAAAGGTGCTCATGGGAAATTAGAGAAAAATGGTAAATATGTAATACATTCTGGACACAATTTAATAAAACACAACTTAGTAATGATAATAAAGGAGACTGCTTCTAACTTTTCAAAAGCAATTTTAACTTTCTTGTCAGAAAAAAGTTCACAAATACATTTTCTAGAATGAGCTCACTTTGTAGAATATGTGAAGTAACACAATGAAGATGATATTTTAATGTTATTTTTTTATTTCCTACCCCACCCCTTATGTAAGTTGTGGAAGCAATTCAATTCAATAAGAATTTGTCAGCAATTAATACAACACAAGAGTCTGAGATAAATAACCTAAAAAAGGTAGGTATGAAGTGCATTTTGTTTTATCTCAGGTGAGTTTAAGGCATCCAAACACAGGTTGACATATAATCTGAACAATTGGGAACCCTGTTAAAATAATCAGCTCCAACAATTTATTGCAGGTTATCAAGATTTGTCTGCCAACTCAATTGTTATAAACAGTAATCCCTAAGAAGACAGTGCCTACTGTTTTTCTGTATCTGATGCTATAAATAATCTTCTTTTGCTTTGTGCCTACGATGAAATAGCTACCCTCACTTTTTTTTTTGGTCTTAAGGCTTAGAATAGAATACTGTATTCTATCACCTGAATGCTCTTACTGGAGCATAGGATTTGATGAGACATTGTGTTTTTATAATTATTGTTAGTGCTGATTATTGTACTTTCAATATTTGCTATATAGTGGAATATATTTTATTATGCTGTAGGCCATGATGAGTCTTGGTAACATTTACATTTATAAAAAATAACTTTTTCATTTTGTAACAGTGGTATATATAATTTATGGCCTCAGAACTTCATGCAGCTACAGAAAACCTTGGATGAAACACTTAAATTTATCAATTAAATTTTTAAAAAATTTTAAAGAGGGGAATGGTGAAATATATTTGTAGGGAACATATTAATTCTACTTAATCTTCATTACAATCAAATGCAACCTAGATATAGTCAGATTTAATGTTTGTCTTGGCTCTTGCCATTGCTTTTTGTAGTGCAGCCAGTGAACCACAACAGAAAGGTCAAAAGTTGGTAGATGTGACCTCCCGCTATCAATGCTGCTGTACATGGCCTGTGTTACAGAAAAACATAGAACCAGTTATATATCTCAGCTGCATATAAATAAGATATTTGTACAGTGCTATACATATACAGTACTTTTTGTAGAGTGCTATACATATATATATTAGCATATTAGCGGGTTCAAAAGCTGTTCCCCCACTCGCAGTCGCTCCCCTGGCGCGCGTACAGACGCCCAGGGGCTGGTTATCCGGTTGCTTCCGCTCGTTGCCCCCTCCCCCCTCGCTTCTAGCCGAGCCTGAGCGTCTGTCTCAGAATTGCATTCAGGGCGCGCTGCAGATTCATTGTCCTCCCTGGGGGTCACGATTATTTCACCTACAGCCCCGCTGTTCTGATCCTGCAAGGAGTGGGCTGATTGCCTTTGTCGTAAGTCGTGGCGCTGTCCCTCCCACCCCCTAAGTGTCTGATAAGCAGATAAGAGGTCTATATGACGATTGATCGAATTCTCGTCGGATAGCCAGGCCTCCTTGAGCAATCGGCCACCCTTGGTGACATCTCGGGATATGGCCTCAGCGTTGGCAAGATCAAACACATGGCCATGGCTGGCCATATGAGCCCATACCTGTGAGCGCTGCTCTTGTCTTCTGATCGCCAACTCATGCTCGTGGATCCTGGTCTTGAGCCTTTTGGTTGTTTCCCCAACATAATTGCATGGGCAATTCCTGCACTTGATTCTGTATATGACAGAGGATCTTTCATCATTGGGGAGCGGCTCTTTGGGGTGCATGATCATAGCATGCAGGGTCTGGTCTGGTCTATGGGCAACGTTTACATTAAAGGGAGCTAACAGCTGTGCCGTTGCCTCGGACATACCATTGATACATGGGAGGATCGTTTGTGTGGTCAGTGTTGTTGTCGTGTTGGCATGTGGGCTCCCACGAGGTTCGTATGGTCTGCTATACCGCCTAACGAACTCAACAGGATAGCCATTATGCCTAGAGATATTGTAAAGGCGGTTCCTCTCCTCAACTCTGGCTCTACCTGTATTGCAGTGTGAGCTGACACGCTTGAACAATGTCCTGACGCAACTGATCTTGTGTGCCATGGGACGGTTACTCCTGTAATGTAATGTTCTGTCGGTGTGGGTCAGCTTACGGTAAACGGTCGTATGCAGGGTACAATTGGATTGATGGCTGACCAGTACATCTAAGAAAGCAAGAGTACCTTGGGTCTCCTCTTCCGCCATAAAACGAATGTTGGGATACACTGAATTCAGGTCGTCCATGAAACTAGCGCTGTCCTGTTTTTTAATGACTACAAACGTGTCGTCCACGTATCGAGCCCAGAACTTGGGGCGGTACTTGGACATCACCACAGCCTCCAACTGCTGCAGGACCACCTCCGCAATGACACCTGAGATGGGATACCCCATCAGTGTCCCTTTGATTTGCTCATACATGACGCCCTGGAAGGTAAAATATGTTTTGAGGCACAAGGTTACACGTTGTACAAGATCTTCAGTGTGGAGAGCATCGTGGTATTGTCCTTGCTCCTCTTGTAGGTGGTTCCTTATCACAGCGACCGCCAGATCTTGTGGGATAGAGGTGAAGAGTGAGGTAACATCAATTGATACCATTATCTCATCCTCCTCTATCCTTAGAGGCTTTATCCTCTCCAAGAACTCCTCAGCCGACTTCACTGTAGTCTCATTGTTGTCAACTAAATGTCCGATGCGACCGCTTAACCATTTAGCCAGCCCCGAGGTCAGTGTGCCTCTAAATGACACAATGGGACGTAAGGGAACCCCCTCCTTGTGGACTTTCAGGAGGCCGTAAAATCTGACCATGGCTGAATCTTCGGGGCGTATTCTTCTCAATGTGTCCTCACTGACTTTTCCCTGGTGTTTAAGGTTGTTTAACAATTTATTGATACGATTTTTGAGTGTTGTCATAGGGTCTTTGGTAATTATCCTATAGGCTGTGACGTCACTGAGCAACGCTAGGGCTTTGCCAATGTACTCAGGCTCGGCTAGAAGCGAGGGGGGAGGGGGGCAAAGGGCGGAAGCAACCGGATAACCAGCCCCTGGGCGTCTGTATGCATGCCAGGGGAGCGACTGCGAGTGGGGGAACAGCTTTTGAACCCGCTAATATGCTGATAGGTGCGGGATGACTAAGAGCACTATGGCCGATTGAAGCAAGTGGACCGGTGACTCGCTCAAGGAGCAGGGCACAGAAGCAGCCGGCTATATAAGTAAACTCCCGGATCCTCTACTTTCACTCTGACGACGTCGGCAGTTTGGCTGACGAAAGCTAAGTAGTTTTATATTAAACAGTCTTGTTTGTATTCTCATCCTGGTGTTCGATTCTTCTTTTGTTTTTCTAACAAAAACAAAAGACACACCCATCACTTGACACACCCATACCTGAAGCCCTTATAAACAGAACACTGACACCGACATTCCCTAAACTCCACTGAAGATGTTATCTAGCCTGGTAACGAAAGGTTTGGAAACCAACCCATAAGCTTGGAGAACGAGCCTTCACCCTCGCATATACCTGTACCTGTATCTGTACCTTCCGTTCAAGTCCCTGCAGTTTTTTTGGCAAAGAATTTCTTCTCCAAAGATATTTGATTTAGCATTCACTCTCTCTTCCTGCTTGTTAGTTAATGGAGAGAGGCCTATCACCTTCTGGGAGTAAAAGATGCCATGTAAAGCACGATCCGTTAGAGCAAAGGAAGATAAGCCACCACAAAACTTTATACATGTCTTCTAAACAGAAAAAGGAAATGTCATGTCAGCAAGTCCAGCATTTTGGCAATGCTTGTTAGGCAAGCGCAGTAGCATTTTTTTTTTAAAAAAATATCTGGCTCCATTGTGTGCACTTCAGCATCAGCATTTGAAGAGAACCATGGGTTAGAAATAGTTTCCCTTTGTAACATCACCTTCGGTCGGACTATGACTGAAATAAATTTTCCTTAAAAAGTAGCTGTATTTATATAACCGGATATCCATAAAGTTCAGCAACTGGAATATTTATTTCTATTTTTCCACTGTTTTATGATTTTGTCCAGAACAGTTAAACTGTTGGACTGTGATAAGGGGAATTCCACTTTTATGAAGAAAAGTTAAAACAGTCCAAACTTAGTTCCTCCTAGATAAAACTACCACCATTTGAATACTTGGTTCAGTGCTATGCCATTATGAAGAATTCCTGATATTATCTACAAATAGCATTCATAACCTTTGCTATTTGTCTAAGTAAATGTCAGAACATTCAAGGAGAGAGAGATATTAAACAGGCTACCCCATACAAAAAGAAAAGGGAAGAGGTATGGAAAGATGGAATATTTATGACTCTGAGATCTATACTTTGTAATTTAATAAGCTCAAAGCATATTTAAAGTACTGTTTATTTGCTGCATTAGCTGCTGTGAATAACCTAAGTAGAAAAGGAAAGGAATAAGGTAAAAGGAAGTGCAAAGAATGCCATATTTTAATGCATTTTTACATTTTAAAAATAAAATCTTTTGAAGTATTTCAGGTAAATTGGACTAGGCATTGCATCTTTAATCCTTATGAGGTCAACAATTATTTATATGGATCAATAATATAAATTATATCCGATTTTTCATTGTTAGAAATCTCAGCGTGAGCTAAATCATTAGATTGTTGATCATTTTTCTTCTTTGATTTGCTCCATTTAGATCAGGAAGTTCTGGCAGATCTTTTAGTAATATGGCAATACTGTACAGTATAGAGGAAACTGTTTAGCATTTTCCAGCAGTATTTCTAGTAGTGTTCAAACAGAAAAAGAACAATGTAGACAGCATATGGGTGAATGTAGAAGGAATATATTTAATCATAAATATCACTCCTGAAATGATGTCATTGTTTCGATGATGATGATGGTGGTGGTGGTGGTGGTGGTGGTGGTGGTGATGGTGATGATGATAATGATGACAATAGTTTATTGCAGAATCAGCCAGATGTTTAGACTGGATTTGGCATTTTTATCCATCTATCTAGTCCTTCCCAATTTATTTTTATTTTTATTATTGGCTTTGAGTTAGTTTTGACTTCTGGACAAGTCCCTTCAGTTTTCTTGGCAAGGTTTTTCAAAAATAGTGGGCCACTGTTGAGAGAGAATGACTGAAAGTCATTTAAAGTCACCTAGCTGCTTCCTGCCAAAAGAGGTTTCCCAGCTTCTGGTTTCATGCCTTTAACCACTGTATCAAAACTGGCTCTCAGTTACAAGTCTGTTCTGTTTTCTTGGCAACATTTTTGAAAGTGGTTCACCCTTGCCTTCTTAGAGAGTGACTGGCCCAAAGTTAGCTAGCTGGCTTCTGTGCCTAAAGCCGGATTAAAGCGCAGCTCCTCATTCCTAGTTCAGTGTCTTAACCTGTAGATCAAACTAGTTCTCCAAACTTCTATTAATGCCAATAATGTGCTTGGACTTTCTGTTTGACTGATCAAGTAGCTATCAAATTTTCATGATCCCATGCAGTAGATCACTACAATAGATTTTCTCCATGATGATCTGTCCCTAACCTGATCTTTCAAGTTTTCCAATAGTGCATCCATCGCCATTGTAATAGGGTTGATCCAACTTGCTGCTGGTCATTTTAGAAAAGCATTAATTTAAGACTAACTTTTCATCCAGTTTGAATACATGAATTTTTAATTAATATTTATTTATTAAGGAACTAAAGAAAGTTACATCAGATGTGATAAAATCCAAGGTTACCTATCAATACAAAGTGGAAGAGGATCTCAGTCTGAAAGCAAAGGAACTGGAGCTACAAATACTACAGCAAAAAAATTCATTGGTATTTTCCAATATTTCTTATTAATTTAGAAAAAGAGGTTATGCTTATTTTAAAAAGGTGACTTTAAATTTTATATTTTAGGCAGCTGTAATTAATGTGTTTATGACTTGCTCACTGAATGTTAAATAATTTTGCTTAGTACTTCCTCAGTGGTGGGATTCAAATATGTGAACAACCAGTTCTCTATGTGGATGCCACTTCCGGAAGTCCATTCTGGGCCTGGGCAACAAAAAATTAGCTACTGGTTCTGCCGAAGTGGTGTAAACTGGCTGAATCCCACCACTATACCTCCCACATGGTGTAACATTTTAAGTTCATGTTACATTTCTTGTATATTAAAATAAGCATATTATTGAGTAGTAAACATTATGGTATAATAATGGCATTAAGTTGCCCTTACATTGTTTTCTATTGTTTGGCCACCTTTTGACTTCTCTTTTCAATATGAGGAGCTGTGCTTATGGTGTAACAAAATCAACTAGAGGGACCAGTGGAATTGATTTCAATGTGCTTATTTTATTTATAGGAAGTAGATTTAAATGGAAAAATCACTGAAGAAATTGCAAGACTTAAAGAAGAGAAACAGGTTATGTTTCACATAAGTTATCAATTCTGCTTTCCCAATTGTGGGGCCCATATTGTGGAATTAATTGTCACAGGGATTGAATTATTTCCTCTCTTTACAGCAGAACAGGAAGGGGCTAAAGACTAGTGTGCATGTGTGTTTGTCTAAATATAGATAAATGTGTATGTATGATATTTTTGGGTACACATGAATTAAATCACTGTTGTATGCTATTCCTTTGATCTGTCTTAATTGGGTCACACACTGTTTTTCTGCATCCACACAGTTTTGGTCACACATTTTCTCAGATATTATATCATATGTATTCAAGCCCAGACAGTGCATCTTTTGAATGATTTTTTTCTCTGTGTTGACATAATAAAAACACTTCCTTAATCTTTTAAATAAATTTGCTAATTATCTATACATGTGATGCACAGAGACCATGATGAAGAAGAATGCCTATCTATGATTGTGGGTCATTAGTATATATTCATATAGTCCACTCTTTCTGTATTAATTGCACACTAATTTTAGAATTTTAGAAAAATGAGGATAGTGGAAGCCATGCAGGGTTCCAGGCAATAGCTTTATGCAGGCACAATATCAATACAGGTGAATGTAAAGCTAGGCACTTGAAGAACCAGTTACAGGTAAGCAACATGTTCTTATGAAACATGTTCATAAACATGTTCATAATCTCTTATGAGATTATAAACTCCTATTTAACAATTGGCACAAATAGAATGCATACATGTCTTAAAAATATATATTAAAATTTAAGATGTCAACATTACACATATATACATGCATACGCACATATCCTCACAAATGCATTTAATGATTCCATCATAGGGAACTTTACAGAGTAATCCTATAATCTGAAGTATTACACCTTTTCTTTTTATTAAACAAGGAGGTTATGGCTTCTCTACAACATATGCAGCAACTCCTCTGCAGACAGACTGAAAGAAATAACAGAATTGAGGTGGAGTTGAATAAACTAAGAGAAGAGTATCAGGTAAAATGTTGACTCTATATTAATGTATACCAACGACCCACAATTCATTCTAAATAATTAAAATGAAGTATTCTAAAATGAGGATTATAGGATGCTTTGCAAAGGTTACATCAGATAGTATATAATGAGTTCGTCCCTTGATGGAATGGCTTCTGTCAACAGAAATAGGAGGGAGTCAATTTTCTCTCCATCTGAAGTCTACCATGTATTCTCCAAAACTGTTCTAAGATTTCCCCAAGTACATTTCCTCTAGTACAGGTAGCCCTCAGCTTATAAGTGACTGTTCAAAGTTACAATGCCATTGAAAAAAATAACTTATGACCATTTTTCCCACTTACGACGGTTGCAGCATCCCCATGGACGTGTGATCAAAATTCAGATGCAACTGATGCAGTATCCCAGGGTCATGTGATCCCCTTTCACAACCTTCTGACAAGCAAAATCAATGGGGAAGCCACATTCACTTAACAACCGTGTTGCTAACTTAACAACTGCAGTGATTCACTGAACAACTGTGGCAGGGAAAGGTCATAAAATGGGGCAAAATTCACTTTAAAAATGTTTCATTTAGCAACATAAATTTGGGACTCAATTGTGGTCATACGTCAAGGACTACCTGTAACGTAGATTATATTTTGACTTTATGCCACATTCTGGAAGCATTCATTGAAATAACCCTTCCTGAAATTCAAGCTTAAAAATATGTTTTACACGGAACATTTACTTAGTTCGTGTCAATGCTTATGTAGTTTATGTGATATTTTCTCATCCCCCCCAAAAAAACTTTCACTATGTATAGTAGACATTTACAGTTCACATTTATAAATATTCTGATATGTTTCTTTAATATGTTTGATAGATAAAATTAATAATATTATATATTTCTAATGGGATATAAGTAGTGAACTGCAAAAAAAAACCCTCTTCACGTAGTCCTCCCTTACTGACCCCTTGTTCAATGATCATGTAAAGTTATGAGTTTAAAAGAGCACCAATTGAAAATTCTTCTACTTCAGAATACATTTTTGTTGCTATATTATGTTAAGTAATTGAACAAATAAATAAATATTATTACTTTTAGACATTTTTCCTACTTCATTGGACTAATTTAAATGGAAAATCAAATGAGAATAAACAAAACAAAAATAACTCAGTAAAATAGCTGTTGTGTTGTTTTCCACAATCCTTAAAATAATTAGATTTTAAATCTAAGTAATATACAACATTAATAAAACAAATTCAGATTTGATTTGTTTAATAAAATATTAATAAAAGTATATTCTGCTTTTATTATGGTGTTTATATTCATAAACCATGGTTGGGAATGTGCTACATTTCATATTTCTTAGGTCTGTATTTTATATTTCTCAGTGCATTAAAACTTATGCAGTGAAACTGAATAATGACAAATATTCTTATACCTCTTTATAGCTATTTTTTATAACCTATTTTGGGTTAGCTAAACTATATGCTTTTTCCTATTAATTTATGAAAATTATTGTTGTGATAGCACATTATCACTGATCTGTATGGTACTTTCTGCATGTTATAAGAAAAGGTAAGCAACATAAAACACATCAAAATTCATTAAAGTGGTATTGATTACTTTTTGGATAATTAATTTTATTGCAGATCCTTGAAAGAGATAATGAGATGCAAAGGGAGAATGCAAAATAAAATGAACAAAAGTTAGCTAGTCTTCTGAATGAATATAAGAAAGTACAAGCAACTTGGAAAAATGAGGTTGGTTTATTAATCAAATACTACTGTATTAACAGAGTTACCAAGTACTAAGCAAAATGTTCCAAATAAACTCAGAAGCCTAGGAGAAGATGACAAAAATAAGAATAGGACAAAAAATATTTGCCTTTAAAAGATCCATCCAGTTGGTACACTAAAAACTTCCAAATAATACTTTGAGAATTTTTTAAAATTTATTTATTCAGTCAATGACTAAGCAACATAAAATAATAAAAAGGGAAATAAAAGACAACAGTTACAATCAGGATTGACAGAGAGTAATGGGTGCAATAATATATTGACACCTATAAAATAAAATAAATCTGGTTTCTCTTCAGATTGTGTAAATCTTTCGCCTTTTTGAGAGTTTGAATTTTTGAATATCTCACTACTGGGTTTTTTCAAAGTTATATTTAAATAAAACTTTATTTTACTGGAGGAGTAGAATATCATGAGCGGTGTTCTAGGTAACATGATTATTTTGTATACTCTTACAAAGCAAATACTTCTAGTTATCACTAAATTTGAAAGAGTAAGTTTTTAATATGCTAGACATAAAGATAAACACAGTAACTGCCAATAAATTATTTAGACTATTTCTTGAACAAAAGAAGACGTATCAATAAGAGTAGCAAAGTATAGTAAACAATAGTCTATATTCTACAACACTACTTAATACATTCCCCACATTTACTTAATGCATTTCATCTACAGTAATCATCCAGTAACACTTCCTGTGTGATTAGTTGGGTTGTGCAAGGTTTAGAAATTGTTTGGAAGAAGTGCTTTGGTCTTGTTCCTTAAGCAGATGGTGTTTTTCCAGATTTTTGTAGAATGCTAGAAAAGATTTAGCTGTTTTAAGGAGTCAACTCATTAAAGATAATACAAATGTTAAAGCCGAGACTTTTTTTTCCAGGCTGGTGAAGAGGGGTTGCTTTAATTAATAGCAGAGAGGTGCAGTGCTTTGTGCTGAATTATTTTTTTTTAGCATGCACAATCCTAATGATAATTTCACAATTGTTTTCTGAAAATTTTTCCTCAGATACAAAAATATTAAAAAAATATGTGCAGATTGCTATCACGTCCTATAATATTAATCTTTTTAAAAAATGGTTAGTAGTACTATATGTGCCATGAATTTAGAATGCTCTTGGTTTAAATATAGCTGACGTTTAATTTTATTTGAAAACAATCAAAATTTACAAATTATATTATAATTCATTTATATGTTCCATTGAAGCCTTCCAAAGGGCAAAGAAATATTATTTTTGCTACAGTAGGACACTATGTGGGGTGGGCCGGGCAAGGTGGCTCAGCGGGTAAAGATGCAGAGCTTGTCAGCTGGAAAGCTAACAGCCCAGGTGCAAGACCAGAATGCCGTGCAACAGGGTGAGATCCCAACAGGGTGAGCTCCCCAGTTCTTGCCCACCTAGCTGTTCGAAAGAAGGCAAATGCAAGTAGATAAATAGGTATCACTTCGGTTGGAAGGTAACAGCGTTCTGTGTGCCTCGGGGTATAGTCATGCTGGCCACATGACCACAGAAAAGTCTTCGGACAAGTCTGGCTCTCTCAGCTAAGAAATGGAGATGAGCACTGCTTCCCAGAGGCGGAAACGACTGGACAGGGGAAACCTTTATCTTTAGGATACTATACAACCACAACTGAGCCCCAAATTTGTGTTGTTAAGTGAGAAATTTGTTAAGTGAGTTTTATGACTTTTCTTGCCACAATTGTTAAGTGAATCACTGCAGTTAAATTAGTAACACGGTTGTTAACTGAATCTGTTTTCCCCATTGACTTTGCTTATCAGAAGGTTGTAAAAGGGGTCACATGACTCTGGGACTCTGCAACCGTCATTATTGTGAGTCAGTTGTCAAGCAACCGAATGTAAATCATGTGACCATGAGGATGCTACGGGGGCCATAAGTCCGAAAAATGGTCATAAGTCACTTTTTTCAAGTGCAGTTGTAACTTTGAATGATTACTAAATGAACTATTATAAGTCGAGGACTACCTGTATTTTTCTGTATTTCTGTAAGATCCAAAAATGTCCATCACTGATTTCCATATATTTTATGATTCCCAACTGTATTTTAACTGTTATTAGTAAATTCATAACCACTTATGTCTTTCATAATATTTATTATGAAATCAATAAAAATTAATAGTCTAAAACTTAATACTTAAAATCTTAAAGAATTATAAAGATCTTTCTATGATTTTTTACAATGTTTAGGAACAAAAAGTGCAAATTTTATTCGGCTTCTTCCCTTAAAGTGACTAAAAAAATATCTCTTCTCCCCACAATTATTATTATTATTAATCCATTACTTTCCTCCTGCTTCATGTCAAATTAAGGGAATTAGAATTTTCAGTTCACTATCTCCCATGTAATAAAAATCTGTAATATGCCTAATTTAATTTTTAACTGAACGTGAAAAGTGCACTTAAAAGATTTCAAATAAACTGAGGGAAAACATTTTAGTGGGCTTTCTGCTATTTATTCAGGGTCAGGTAATGTATATCTAAATGCATACCTGACTGCTTGCTATTTGTTTCCCTTGCGTTATGTTTATTAGTATATATGTTGGAATGTATGCCTGGGCGTAAAGGAGTAATACCATTCCTATTTGGAATAGAATGTCTGTGGAGATTCTCAATCATCCAGGCCATGTTGTCCATCTGCATCTGAAAGAAAAGGGCCATTCTTTTGAAGACAGCAAAATTCACAATCTGGACAGAGAGGACCATTGGTTTGAAAGAGGTGTCAAAGTTGCCATCTGTGTTAAAACTGAATAGTCCAACAGAGAGGAAGTGATGTGACATCACCTATCTCCTGTTTACAATGCAGTCCTTTCAGCAACCCCAAGAAGGTTGCATACATGTATACTCTCTGATCCAGGTAACTCTGAGAATACAGACAAACCCCCCAAGTGGCCTCAATGACTCTCAGAGAACTAACAACTGACTCTCAGAATGCTAACGACTAGATAACTGCAAAGAACATAAATCCTTCTATTCCCCTCCAATCAGTTAGAACTGAAGAAACTTCTTGGATAAGAAGTGAAATGTTTTCAAACAAAAAACAAGAAAGACCAGTTGCCTTTTGGAAAAAGCATCTTTGGGGCATTTGGAATAGAATTTTTTTTTTTGAACTCTAGAACTATTTTGTTCCATTTGTAAATTCAATGCTAAAAATTATTACAAAGGAAATCATATGTCTCTCAATTTCATATCTTCAAAAACAAAACTCTTTTTTTTTGCTCCAGGTAAAAAACATATCTAATGAAAATCAAATCCTTAAAGACCAAAAAGATGATAAGTATACACAAACTACAATGGAATATTTTAATGAACATGAACAAAAAGAAAATGGAAGAAACAATAATCTGGAGATAGACATTGGTATAAACATAGGGAAAAAGGATTCAGAATATTTTGAAGGTATAAATATTCATAATTAAAACATACAATGTTGATAATCAGTCAATATGGTAAAAAGATGTGAAGAAAGTTACTCCTCCTCCTTTCTACAATGCCAACAGAAACACCAGCATTGAACACCCCTCCACATCTGAACAATGTCACTTGTTCTCATAAGTTTATGTGTTTCTGCATCTGATTAACTTCCAGCTCAGTTGACATAGAGGTGGAAAAGCTGTGAGTAATGTATTGAAGCTAGGTATAAAACAGGCAGATTTTTGTTGATAAGAATACTTGCCTTGTCTTGGCCCACAGCACTTTGACTCTGCCTTCCACTTATCTGTAGTCAAGGTAGTAGAATACTTTCCCATCTTCTCATGTGTTGTTTTTAACTGATAAAAAAAAAACAATAATGAGGAAGTGGAGTGATGGCTGGAAAGGTAATTTTTCCATTACTTAATTTGTAATATAGAGAAAGCATTGGTCAACTTATGGGACAACTATCTTTTGCAAGGATGGCCATCCTTGGAATGTATTCAAGTAATAAAGTCCCAAGCCTTATAGGGCTTTATAGGTGATCACCAACAAAATGGCCCAGGTACCATGACACAGAGGTATACCTCCATGGTCCTGCAAAATGACAACTGAAGGAGGGGGGGGTTCTGTAGGGGGGGTAAAGACATATTCCAACTCAGAGTCATTTCACATGCACATACAATATGGGTGAAGCTTGCCGTACAATGCTGTTTTTGTCATTCTGATGAAAAAACAAGCTCCTGAGAATATCCATGCTTCAAACTACTTGCCTCTGGAAAAAAGCAAAGTATACAGAGATAGAGCGACATTATTCCTGCTTTTATATTCTATCTTCTAAACATTATGGCTTTCCAGGGTGAGTTTCCCTCTGGATGATAGAAAACCTTTAGTACATCGGGAGCCAAGCATGACCAAAATGTATAGAAATAGAAATACATTAATGAATTGTAAAATATTTTATATTCTTTTGCAGTTTCCGCTGCTAGGAGTTGCTACCATTTTTTGGGAAAAGCATTTTGCATGTGTCCATGTTATGTGAAACATATTTAAAAGCAGTTTATTTTTGAGTAATTTACTGTTAATAATATATTCTAGATTTTAACAGATTTAAAATGAGTTGCTAATTGTGTGAATGAGGGTGATCATTTAAAAGAAAAGCCAAAGGGAAATCGTTTTAAGCAAAGCCCTTTATATGTTCAATTTAATTATACCAGAACTGACCTATAATCATGGAGTGCTAATTACGAAGAAAGGGCAGTTCTAGGAGGAAAA